>BRZY01000003.1:12652006-13975510 GCA_030159175.1 Glycyrrhiza uralensis | reverse complement strand
ATTGTTACTCCTGATGTACTACCAGGAGGATTAAGGCCGATGTATGTTGTTCCTGTTTCTTATCCTTCACCACCAGGTCCCGTTTTGCCTAACTCCGTGGACACGCATGTGGGACCATCTGGATGTGTGAGAAAAGGAAAGAGGAAGATGGTTGATGAGCCTGAGGGAGCAACTCCTGTAGATTCTGACGAGGAGGACCCTGAGGAGGATCCGTCTGCTTAGGTTCCTAGTGGTAGACATCAGAGGGAGCTAGGTTGTCGTGTTGTTTAGTTTGCCGACCAGCCTAGGTTTTGGGAGTTTAGATGATTTTCTTGTGTAGATGACACACTTTTGATTTACTGTTTTCTTAGGACATCTTTATCGCTTTGTTTTTACTTTCTGCTCACAGCGGTATTTAGTTACTTTGGTGTGGTCTTGAACGATGCTTGCTAGTGCAAGAAACATTGTATACTTTGATGACTATATATTAGCGTGTGATATATTTTCTATGACTTTGAGTTATTGAGATTTTAATTTGTTTATCCGATCATTAGGAAAAGAAAGAAAAAGAAAAAGAAATATTCACAAGTTTAAGAATTTAATATGATGTAAAGAAGTATTTTTCGAAAATAAAACCAGATTATTTTTAATTCCGCAATGATGTTTTTTAGTTACTTTGGTGTAATACTCTTTTGAGAAAATGGTGTTACAGATTTGACTTTTGCCAAATCTAGCTGTTCCATAACAATATATCTTGAAACAAGAATTGAAAAAAAAATCTTAGCAAGAGATAGATAATCTCCATTTGAATTCGAAATAGTAAGACCGTGAGCTGTACCCTTGTATCCAATTGCTGCTATAAGTTGAAATGAACTATTAAATTATGATTATCATGATCAGTTGGGCGGTTTTCAATTTTTGGGTTATAAATAGTTGGCTTCTTAGAAAAATAAAATGGGGCCAACGATATCCGACGAAGGAATTCCTAGAGTAGGAGAAAGGGGCACCGAACATCGGTTATGCAAAGGTGAGAAAAACACGTGTGTTTTCAAACCTCCATGGTATGATTTTTGAAAGATGTGAATTTATTTGTTATTGAATTTTTTATATGAGAAATTTTTTATTTTTTCACAATTTAAAAAAAAAACCCCACCCCCGTTGTAAACACTGCTGTTCCTGAATTTTTGGGATACCGAACATTTCACACCTGCGAGAAAACCTACACCCTTGCTGTGGTCGCCGCTGTTGCTAAATGATTGTGATACGATCATACGAGTATTTCACACCTGTGAGGAGAAATGCGGCCCGGATGTAATCACTGCTGTTTCTAAATTTCTGTGAGATCGAGTCTTTCACACCAGTGAGAAGAACTACACCATTGTTGTGATCGTTGCTGTTTCGGATTATATGTGAGGCCAGATTCTTCACACTTGTGTTTCCTCTCACGTACTCCAACTGTGAACTCGTTGAACACCAATACATCCCTAACGACTTTGCAATTGATTTCTTCCCAAATTAAGAATATTTAAAACTATTGTTTTCGATATTAATTGTTGTTTGTAGTGTTATAACATGACCTTTTAGAATTGTTTCTTGAAGCATGGCGGCTGAGATACCTCCATTTGGGATGAGATATCAAATTATTGGATATAACATTATGCATGAGTCAGTCATACCTTCCGGGAAGAGATGACGGTATACATCTTATTCTCGGAATAGGATGAGAGATATCTCCATGTAGGATGGGATATCAAATTATCATTCTGCATGAGTTGGTCATCACCTTCCGAGAAGGGATGACGGTGAGAGATGTCTCTATCCGGTGTGAGATATCGTATTATTGAAAATATCTACATCTGAGATGGGATATTGTATTCTTGAATATATCCACATATGGGATGAGATATGAAGTACCTCCATCCGAAAAGGATAAGGCAATGGGATGCCACTGCACAGATATGAGCTCATAGACCTTATAGTGAATCGCGGATTCACACCGGTTCTGAGAACCAAAGAGATTAAAGAGTGAATGTGGGATTCACACCGGTTCTGGGAACTGAAGAGTTGAGTCAAATGATTATGGGAATCACCGAGTTGTGTTACATTGCATAGAATGTGTAGTATTTTCAAATTGAATACTTGAGATATGAATGTTTGGTTTCTTAATAATTTATTCATGTGTGGTGAATAATTTCTGCTTGTTTTAAAAAGATATTTTTGATAAAATTTTACGGGTACCATGGTTGAGTTTTTCGGTCACTGCGCAGGTTGAGAACAACGTTGTTTGCGAAAACCTTTTTGAACTTGTTTTATTCACTGGGATTATATATTATTAAAAGTGTTATTTTCAGAGCATGAGGATGATGTCACTAAGACCCATGAGGCTTGAAGACTTGGTATTTTCTTTAGTTACATTCTCTTAGCTAGGTTAGTGTTTTTTCGAATAAGGAGCCATTTGTGGCCAGACATGGTTACTTATTTATCGTTCGGTTCTATTAGTAGATGCCTAGAGTTTGAGCAAAATAACTTTATTTATGTAAAGATTTTCTAATATTACTATTTTATTATTATTGAGGTTTTATTTCAGACCATCTTATTTTGTAAAATTTTGATTTTTCTATACTTTAAATCGATTTTTATTATGGGTTATGTAACAAAGGGCATTACAGCAGACCGATCGATGCTTCTTTCATGCACACTGAATCTAAATGAGAAAGATAAAAAGGTAGATCAAAAGGTATATAGAGGTATGATATGATCTCTCTTATATCTTACTACATATAGACCTGATATTATATTCAGTGTATACTTATGTGCAAGGTTTCAATCTGGCCTAAGGGAAACTCATTTGACTGTTGTTAAGAGAATTTTTAGATAATTGAAAGATACCACTAATATTGGTTTACTGTTTAACAAATCAGATGAATACAGATTGGTTGGATTTGTGATGCTAACTATGCTAGCGAAAGGAAAAGCACAAGTGGTGGTTGCCACTTCATTGGGGCCAATCTGCTCTCATGGACAAGCAAGAGAGATAGCACTATTGCATTATCCACAGCTGAAGCTAAATATGTCTCTACTACAAGTTGTTCTCAACTCCTATGGATTAAATATCAATTGGAGAACTACAATATCTTTGAAAGAAAGATTTCTGTTCTTTGTGATAATACTGTTGCAATTAAGAACCCAATCTTACACGCAAGAGCCAACACATATAGATATTAAACATCATTTCATAAACACTTAAATATGTTTCTAGTCCCTGCAAATATGACCTCTTTTGATTTTCATCTCTGCAAAAAAAAATAATTTGTTTTTCAACCCTATAATGTCCAAACTATCTGTCTTTAGTCACCATCGTCAATCTCTGTTAAAAAATTACTGACATGGCTAATGGTGCCCTAATTAGACTTGACACGTGAGATTAATTAGATTATTGATGCCATGTGGCATGTGAATCAGATGGTGATGTGTCATGTAACGCCCTCATTTTTCAATCATTTCTTTCATTTTTTTAAGTGTTTTTGATTTTTTTAAATTAATTAAATTATGATTTTTATATTTTTCTTTTAGAATATTGATTTATATGATTTTGGGGATTTTTAGATTGGTAGAAATGGCGGAACTCGAAAAATAAAAAAAATAGCGTAAACCATGACCCGGTTTAAAAACGTCGAAGGTTTTATATTTTCCCAGAGACCCTTTTTGCGTCAAAAAAATATTTTAATGAAACAAAAGTTATTTTTTTAATATTTCATAATTTTGGGAATTTTTCAAATTTTTTTTATTTTTAGCCGCATTTAGCACGTTACGGGTACCCGTAGTGCAATCGAGGTATCAGAAAATGATCAAAAATTAAGTTTTGAGATTCTAAATTTTATTATATTAATACTGGTTCTCAAAAGTGATTTTTCCATTAATTTTTTATTTAGAAAAATATTTATTTCAAAATAGATTAAATATTAAGCATTTTACCCGCTTGTGCACCACTAAACAAGCCCTAACTTTGAAGATCTTTTCCCCCACTTGGCCATCCTGTTTTGGACTCCATCTTCATCCCCTAATAGTGTCCATTGCCCATGTGCTTAAGCCTTGGAAGTCATGCCTTGAACCAATGGTGTAATTACTTGATTTTCCTAAATTAATTTCAAGATAATACCCACTTGCACAAAGCTCATCATAACCCATTTTCCTTCTTGCTTCAACCAAGTTAACCAAGGGAAAAGGAGAGAGAAAATTCATCTTCTTCATTTCATCTTAGTTTCAAGAGCAAAACTCCATTTTTTCTTAAGCTTCAAGCTATTTTCTAAGCCATATCTTTGGTGTTTCAAGAGCTTTGACCCTTCAAGCTTCACAAAAGAAGGTTGGTTGATGATTCTAAACCATAAAACCTTCATATATTTCCATAATCTTCATTCCTTAAGTTTTTTGAATCATGTGTTTTTCATTTTTTTGAAGACAAACTTTGTTTTGGCTTTAGGTTTGTATCTTGTGAACCAAGAAGCTTGAAAACCTACTTTGATCATTTTCTTCAAGGCTTTGGGTAAGTAATCATCCTCTCAAGTTTTTGATTTAAGGGCTTGGTTATTTTTCATAAAGAAGATGTTTTTATGCTTTTATTTTATATAATGTTTTGAAAGGAGTTGATACTAGCGGGAAAAACTACAAGCTAGGAGAGTGATCTTTGGAGTTTTAAGTTGTCTTCAAGAGGTAAGGGGATGTTCTCTTCATAGTTATAACTTTTGTATAGTTGTATGTTGTATGGCTTGATGACAACTCTATGGTTGAGTTTCATCTTTGTGAAGAATGATTTTTAATCCTCCTTGATGTGTTAAAATTTCTAAGAGGAGAATTCTAACTCTATGGAATTTGTATGAGGATCATCATATTTTTAACTCTATGGAAAAAAAATTTAAAGTTATTTTGGGTAAAATGAAAAGTTAAGAACATTTACTAAGTAAATGGAAGTGTATTTGTATGCTTAAATTTCCTAAAAATGTCATTTTAAGCATGTGGTAGCTCTACGTTATTTGTATGGTAGAAAATTGATGCCATAATTTGTGATTGATCTTTGATGATTTGAGAATATTGTATGACTTGATGTGGTTTGGTTTAGTTATTTTTCTTGTGTTTTATTTGATTCAATTTGGATGATTGTAATATTTAAAGTAGAGTTGTGCTTTATTTATTATGATTATGTGATGTTTGTTGTGATTGGATAAGATTAATTAAGATGAATTAAAACAAGTGACCCAAGCATCATGGAAGAGGAAGTAGAGGACTCAATAGTGAAACCATTTTTCTAAAGGCAAATTGGATTAATTTGGTATTCAAGCCAAAGCTTGATTTAGGTATTAATTACTTAAATTTTTGATAAGTCTCCAATGGACTTTAAATGAGATTTTACTTAAAACAAGAGAATTTGGGATTTAATTTAAATTAATCACAAGTGGTTAAATCTTTTATCAACTAATTGTATTTTAATTAACAAGAGGGAATAAAGTAAGAGAAATGTCTTTTTAGAGAATTTAACTTAATTAAGTTAAATAGGATTTTTACATCAATTATTTAAAGAGAAGTTTTTTTAAAGTGAAAATACTAAGCTTTTGGAAATAACGGTTTTATAGCAAAAATTCTTATTTTGTAGTTAAAACCATTGATAATAATTTTCGTTACTACGTAGTGGGAGAAAAGAAGATTTTATGACAATAATAAGATTTTTAGAAAAATAATTACACTAAGCGGTATTTTATTTTTCAAAGAGTTTTTCTTATAAGCATATTGCTTAAGAAAATAATTTGGAGGAAAAATAGAGTTTTTACACGTTGTAAAAAGAGTCAACACGTGGCGATGTTAAAATTCTGGAGATAAGAATTTTGTGTGATTGCAAATATGGATGTCATTTGTATTTTTTTAAGAGTTGGCTTTGCCAAATTCGAGTTACAATCCGATATGAAGGATTGCAAATAAGTATAGTCTGACTATAAACCTATAGGGGAATCCAAGTTACGAGATTCTCAATAGTACCGGTCTTGCATGGCGAACACCCTTGTACCGAGAAAAGTAGTGTACCTAGCTTGAATGATCCTGACCGACTGCCTTATTTATGTTATGATCTTAAACAGTAGCTTTACTGAATAATTGTGTGACTGGATCCTCGAGTGGACTGGGCAATTATGTTAGGTTTACACTATAGCCATTTTCCTCGACTTAGTTGAGGAAGTAAAGTCTCCTTGGAGTATTTACGCCGATGTATTGAAAGATGTTGAAGCGACATGCATTTTGATCAATTGCAACTGTGTGATTTTCTTGACGATGTGTTTGATAGTTTTGTGAACTTAGAGAAAAGTTTTCAAATGATATATGCTTATTTTTGAAGTATAGTATGTGGTATTTTCTTTCACTATGTATGTTTCGTGTTATAACTCTTAAGGAGAAACTCACCCTTTCATATATGTTTTGTGGTCCTTGGAACATGATTCGTATAGATGGATCAGTTGGGTCCCCTGTTCCCGAGAGTTCGGGAGAGCCATAAGCCTCGAGGAAGCGAGGGTGGGGATTGGATCTATGACCCTTTCACCCAGTACGCCACCACGACTGGTCATGTGGTCTGGACCTGGGGAGGAGTGTATGGGCCCGAGGAGGTGCTGGAGCGCAATATGGTGCTTGATGTATGGATTCCTTTGGAGAGGATGGGATTGAGACTTGCTGACGCATATAGTGAGTGCGGGGAGACCAAGGAGTCAAGGGAGGAGCCGAGGCCGGAGCCGACGCGACCGTTTGGTACTGCTGTAAACCATCGTTGACTTTTTGGGAAGACATGACACACTCCGAGGAAGAGTTATTCAGAGAGAGATCGTCTGCCAAAGCTTGCTCCAACTGTTACCCCGGATGTAATGCCAGGAGGTTTGAGGTCGACATATGCTGTTCCTGTTTCCTATCCCTCAACATCTGGTAGCGTTTTGCCTAACGTTGTTGGTGCGCATGCTGAACCATCTGGACGTGCGGGAAAAGGAAAGAAGAAGATGTGTGATGAGCCCGAGGGAGCAACTCCTGTAGATTCTGATGAGGAGGACCGTGAGGAGGATCCGTCTGCTTAGATTCCTAGTGGTAGTCATAGGAGGGAGCTAGGTTGTCGTGTTGTTTTAGTTTGCCGACCAGCCTAGGATTTTGGGAGCGTTGATGATTTTCTTGTGTAGATGACACATATTTTGTTTTACTATTTTCTTAGGACATAGCTTTATCGCTTTGTTTTACTTCTGCTGACAGTTTGTATTTTGCCATTTTGTTGTGGTCTTGAACGATGTTTGCTAGTGCAAGAAACTTTGTTTACTTTGATGACTATATATTAGCGTGTGATGTATTTTCTATGAGTTTGAGCTAATGATTTTAATTTGTTTATCCATCATTTGGAAAAGAAAAAAAGTTATTCACAAGTTTGAGAACTTAATATGATGTAAAGAAGTATTTTCCGAAAGTAAAATCAGATTATTTTAATTCCGCAATGTTTTTGTAGGTTAATTTCGCAATAATTCTGCAATGATTCCACAATTATTTTCTAGTTACTTTGGTGTAATACTCTTTCGAGAAAAAGGGTTTTACATTTATTGGTATCAGAGCTGGTCGAATCTTTTGGAATTGTGTAGGTTATATGTCTATTAGGTTGAAGTTGTGTGATCTCTGATTAATATTGCTTGAATTGTTTCCTTCTGAAACAATGTGTGAAATTGTTTGATTTTTATTTTTATGGGTTCTGAATGGTACGACTTAACTGGTTGACTTGCAAGAACCCATGGCACGTAGAGAACGACTAACGAATCGTACCAACGTTGAAAACCGTGAGAACCGTGACGATACGATGGAGAGAGCAATCAATGATATGACTAACATGGTAGTTGCAATGGCTCAACAAGCTATTCGTGCGAAACAGAGGGATATTGAGAAACAACAGAGAGATGCTGAGAAACAAGCGAGGGCTATTAGAGCTGCTGAGGCTAAGAGACTAGCTGACTTTAGACATCATAATCCACCACAGTTTCAAGGAGAAACTAATCCCGAGAAAGCTGAGTTGTGGGTAGAACAACTGGAGAAGATATTTGACATCCTACATTGCCCAGAAGTAGAGAAGATGCACTATGCAACTTATCTACTATTGGGAGATGTTGAGTATTCGTTGAAGGGTGTGTTGCAACTGCTGGAAGCTGAATGTCAAGCGGTGACGTGGACAATATTTCATACTAGGTTTCAGGAGAAATATTTTCCACAAAGTGCGAGGTCCGAAAAGGAATAAGAGTTTCTGCGTTTGCAGCAAAGGGAAATGATGGTGGGGGAGAACGTGACAAAGTTTGAGTCGTTGGCCAAGTACTTCCGTTTCTTCCAACTCCAACCTGATGAGGGGTGGAAGTGCAAGCACTTTGAGGCGGGGTTAAGGTACGAGATTAGGCAATCTGTAGCTTCACTTGACATTCGCCAATTTCCACTTCTGGTGGAAAAGTGTAGGAAAATGGAGAACCTGATGAAGGGGAGAATGAACAAGGGAAACGTGGGTTGACTATCTAGGTCACATCCACAAGGGCAGAAAGGGAAACATAATCAGAACAAACCGTACTTTAAGAATCAGAGTGCCAACAAAGGAGGTTCAGGAGCGGGCGCTACAGTGAGATGTTTCAAGTGTGGGAAACTAGGGCATTATTCCAATGACTGTAGCCAGCAAGGAATGACATGCTTTAGCTGTGGGAAGGTTGGACATCTGGCAAAGGATTGTTTCACGAACAAACCGAAGCCCGAAGTCAACAATGTCAAAGCAGGAAGGCCGACGACGAAAGCTCGAGTTTATACTATGAGTGGACTTGAGGCTTCACAATCGGAGGATCTCATACAAGGTACTTGTGACATAACTGGAAATCCTTTAATTTTGCGATACGATTCAGGTGCAACCCATTTATTCATATCTGAAAATTTTGTGAAACAATTAGAATTGCATGTGTCTTCGATGTCTTTTGATCTGGTTGTTTCTATGCCTACTGTTGAAACTGTTACTGTAAATACTGTTTGTCTAAATTGTCCTGTTATTATCCTGGATAGAAAATATCTTATTGATTTGATATATTTGTCTTTGACACAATTAGATGTGATTTTAGGCATGGATTGGTTATCTTCCAACTATATCCTTTTAGATTGTGCGAACAAAACTTTGACTTTTCCTGATGCTGAGATTTCTGGATTTTTAACTGCCAATCAAGTGAGAGCTTCTTTGAAACAAGGAGTTCAGGATACATGTTGTTATCCTCATTGAAAGTCGAGGGAGAAGTTGAATTGAGCAATGTGCCTGTCATTAGAGATTTCCCAGAAGTATTTCTGGATGATGTTCCAGGTTTTCCACCTGTGAGGGGTCTAGAATTTGCCATAGATTTAGTACCCAGTACTGGTCCGATTTCCATTGCCCCATATAGAATGTCGCCAATGGAATTGGCTGAGCTGAAAAAGCAATTAGAAGATTTGCTGTCAAAACAATTTGTAAGACCTAGTGTGTCGCCGTGGGGAGCGCTGGTATTGTTAGTAAAGAAAAAGGACGAAACGTCCAGATTGTGTGTAGATTATCGGCAGCTGAACAAGGTGACGATTAAGAATAAATACCCATTGTCACTTATTGACGATTTGATGGATCAACTCCGTGGAGCGTCTGTTTTCTCGAAAATAGATCTTTGAAGTCGTTACCATCAGATTAGGGTTAAGAATGAAGATGTACCTAAGACTGCTTTTAGAACTAGATATGGCCATTTTGAATGTCTTGTGGTGCCGTTCGGAGTGACAAATGCACCTGCAATATTCATTGATTATATGAATAGGATCTTTAGAACTTTCTTAGATCGTTTTGTTGTAGTGTTCATAGATGACATTTTAATTTATTCTAAGAGTCATGAGGAACACGAAGAACATTTGCGACAAGTGTTGCAAATTTTGAGTGAGAAACAACTTTATGCCAAGTTGTCTAAGTATGAGTTCTGGTTAGATAAAGTGCTATTCTTAGGGCATGTAATTTCAAAAGAGGGTATAGTTGTAGATCCAGCAAAGGTAGAAGCAGTAGTTTCATGGGAAAGACCCAAGACTACAATGGAAGTCCGTAGTTTTGTAGGATTAGTGGGTTATTATCGGAGATTCGTCAAGGGATTTTCGAAAATCGTAGCCCCAATGACACAACTCACTAGGAACGATCAACCTTTTGTATGGACTGATGAGTGTGAAGATGAAAGAATTACTGATGACCTCACCTGTGTTGATTTAGCGTAATCCTGAAGAGCTTATGGAAGTTTACTGTGATGCTTCATACCAAGGACTTGGGTGCGTACTGATGCAAGACCAGAAGGTGGTGGCATACGCATCCCGTCGACTGAAAACTCACGAGAAAAACTACCCGACTCATGATATTGAGTTAGTTGTTGTAGTGTTTGCTTTGAGGATTTGGAGACATTTCTTGTATGGATCGACATTTAACGTCTTCAGCGATCACAAGAGCCTCAAGTATTTATTCGACCAAAAAGAACTCAACATCAGACAAAGAAGATGGATGGAATTTCTGAAGGATTATGATTTCACATTGATGTACTATTCTAGAAAGGCAAATGTGGTGGTCGATGCTTTAAGTCGAAAGACTATTCATGTATCTGCTATGATGATCAAGGAATTGGAGCTGATAGAGAAATTTAGTGATCTGAATTTGACGATGGAAAGATGCAAGGACAGGATTTGTGTGGGCATGATTAAGGTATCAAGTGGATTGATAGAGGACATGCCGGAGCAACAAGCAACCGATGAGAGTCTGAAGGAAAAGGAGTTAATGGAACAAGGAAAACTGGCAGAGTTTAGTTTGGGCAATGATGAAATTTTGAGATGTAAGGGAAGGATATGTGTGCCAAACAACTCTAAAATGAGAAACTTGATTCTCGACAAAGCACATAAGAGCAATTTGGGTATCCACCCTAGAGCCACGAAAATGTATCAAGATATGAAGCAAAGATTCTGGTGGTCGGGGATGAAGAAACAAGTTGCGGAATATGTAGTAGCATGCTTAACTTGTCAAAAAGCGAAAGTGGAACATCAACGACCTGTAAGAATGATGCAATCGCTGGATATACCGGAATGGAAATAGGAGAGCATATCCATGGACTTTGTGACAAGGTTACCCAAAACAACAAAACGATTTGATGGGATTTGGGTAACCGTGGATAGACTAACAAAGTCATCGCATTTTCTACCTATCAACATGAAGTATTCCCTGGACAAATTAGCTCAGTTGTACGTGAAAGAGATAATTAGGTTGCATGGAGTGCCAACTAGCATTATTTCTGATAGAGACCCTAGGTTTACGTCTAGGTTCTGTAAAGTTTGCAACAAGCCCTAGGAACTAAGTTAAGATTGAGTTCTGCTTATCATCCTCAGACGAATGGTCAGTCAGAGCGAACCATTCAATCCCTAGAGGACTTGCCGAGAGCATGTGTGTTAGATCATAGCGGTAGTTGGGATGATCTTTTGCCGTTAATTGAGTTCATATATAACAATAGTTTTCATTCGAGTATAGGAATGACACCCTATGAGGCTTTATATGGGAGAAAATGCCAAACACCATTGTCCGAGAGAAGATGAGGACAGCACAGAGCAGACAAACCACCGAGAAGGTGAAACAAGTCCGAGAGAAGATGAGGACAACACAGAGTAGACAAAAGAGCTACTCCGATAAAACGAGACGACCTCTCAAGTTTCAAGAAGATGATCATGTTTTTCTGAGAGTCACTCTGATTACTGGGGTAGGTAGACCTCTAAAGTCCAGGAAACTCACACCTAAATTCATAGGACCATACCAAATTCTTCGTCGTATTGATCCTGTAGCATACCAAATTATTTTACCGCCATCACTTTCTAATCTCCACAGTGTCTTCTATATTTCACAATTGAGAAAATATGTCCCTGATCCATCACATATAATTGAGTCTGACATAGTACAATTGCGGGATAACTTGACTTATGAAACAAACCCTGTGCAAATCGATGATAGAAGAATCAAACAGCTCAGAGATAAACAGATCTCTTTAGTCAAGGTTATCTGGAGTGATGTTACCGGAGATGCAACTTGGGAATTGGAGGACAAGATGCGAGAGCAGTATCAAGTGTTATTCTAGGTACGTAATTTCGAGGACGAAATTTTTTTTAGTGAGGGAGAGTTGTAACACCCTCATTTTTCAATCGTTTCTTTCTGTTTTTTGAGTGTTTTTGATTTATTTAAATTAATTAATTTATGATTTTTATATTTTTATTTTAGAATATTGATTTTGGGGATTTTTAGATTGGTAGAAAGTGGCGGAACTCAAAAAATAGCGTAAATCGTGACCCAGTTTAAAAATGTCGAAGGTTTTATTTTTTTCCGAAGACCGTTTTTAGTCAAAAAAATATTTTAACGAAACAAAATTTACTTTTTTAATATTTTGGATTTTTAAGAATTTTTCAAAAAAAATTATTTTTAGCCGCATTTACCACGTTACAGGTAACTGTAGTACAATCGGGGTATCAGAAACTAATCAAAAATTAAGTTTTGATATTCTAAATTTTATTATATTAATACTGGGTCTGAAAAATGATTTTTCCATTAATTACTTATTTAGAAAAGTATTTATTTCAAAATAGATTAAATATTAAGCATTTTACCCGCTTGCGCACCACTAAAGAAGCCCTAACTTTGAAGATCTTTTCCCCCACTTGGCCAGCCCATTTTGGCCTCCATCTTCAGCCCTAATAGTGTCCATTGCCCATGTGCTTAAGCCTTGTAAGTCATGCCTTGAACCAAAGGTGTAATTACCTTATTTTCCCAAATTAATTTCAAGATAATACCCACTTGCACAAAGCTCATCTTGACCCATTTCCCTTCTTGCTTCAGCCGAGATAACCAAGGGAAAATGAGAGAGAAAATTCATCTTCTTCATTTCATCTTAGTTTCAAGAGCAAAACATCATTTTTTCTTAAGCTTCAAGCTTTTTCCTAAGCCATATCTTTGGTGTTTCAAGAGCTTTGACCCTTCAAGCTTCACAAAAGAAGGTTGGTTGATGATTCTAAACCATAAAACCTTCATATATTTCCATAATCTTCATTCCTTAAGTTTTTTGAATCATGTGTTTTTCATTTTTTTGAAGACAAACTTTGTTTTGGCTTTAGGTTTGTATCTTGTGAACCAAGAAGCTTGAAAACCTACTTTGATCATTTTCTTCAAGGCTTTGGGTAAGTAATCATCCTCTCAAGTTTTTGATTTAAGGGCTTGGTTATTTTTCATAAAGAAGATGTTTTTATGCTTTTATTTTATATAATGTTTTGAAAGGAGTTGATACTAGCGGGAAAAACTACAAGCTAGGAGAGTGATCTTTGGAGTTTTAAGTTGTCTTCAAGAGGTAAGGGGATGTTCTCTTCATAGTTATAACTTTTGTATAGTTGTATGTTGTATGGCTTGATGACAACTCTATGGTTGAGTTTCATCTTTGTGAAGAATGATTTTTAATCCTCCTTGATGTGTTAAAATTTCTAAGAGGAGAATTCTAACTCTATGGAATTTGTATGAGGATCATCATATTTTTAACTCTATGGAAAAAAAATTTAAAGTTATTTTGGGTAAAATGAAAAGTTAAGAACATTTACTAAGTAAATGGAAGTGTATTTGTATGCTTAAATTTCCTAAAAATGTCATTTTAAGCATGTGGTAGCTCTACGTTATTTGTATGGTAGAAAATTGATGCCATAATTTGTGATTGATCTTTGATGATTTGAGAATATTGTATGACTTGATGTGGTTTGGTTTAGTTATTTTTCTTGTGTTTTATTTGATTCAATTTGGATGATTGTAATATTTAAAGTAGAGTTGTGCTTTATTTATTATGATTATGTGATGTTTGTTGTGATTGGATAAGATTAATTAAGATGAATTAAAACAAGTGACCCAAGCATCATGGAAGAGGAAGTAGAGGACTCAATAGTGAAACCATTTTTCTAAAGGCAAATTGGATTAATTTGGTATTCAAGCCAAAGCTTGATTTAGGTATTAATTACTTAAATTTTTGATAAATCTCCAATGGACTTTAAATGAGATTTTACTTAAAACAAGAGAATTTGGGATTTAATTTAAATTAATCACAAGTGGTTAAATCTTTTATCAACTAATTGTATTTTAATTAACAAGAGGGAATAAAGTAAGAGAAATGTCTTTCTAGAGAATTTAACTTAATTAAGTTAAATAGGATTTTTAGATCAATTATTTAAAGGGGAGTTTTTTTAAAGTGAAAATACTAAGCTTTTGAAAATAAGGGTTTTATAGAAAAAATTCTTATTTTGTAGTTAAAACCGTTAATAATATTTTTCGTTACTACGTAGTGGGAGAAAAGAAGATTTTATGACTATAATAAGATTTTTAGAAAAATAATTACACTAAGCGGTATTTTATTTTTCAAATAGTTTTTCTTATAAGCCTATTGCGTAAGAAAATAATTTGGAGGAAAAATAGAGTTTTTACACGTTGTTGTAAAAAGAGTCAACACATGACGATGTTAAAATTCTGGAGATAAAATTTTGTGTGATTGCAAATATGGATGTCATTTGCATTATTTTGAGAGTTGGCTTTGCCAAATTCGAGTTACAATCCGATATGAAGGATTGCAAATAAGTATAGTCTGGCTATTAGTTGATGTGGGCATCCAGGTTACGAAATTCTCAATGGTGTTGCATGGCGAACACTCTTGTACCGAGAAAAGTAGTGTACCTAGCTTGGATGATCCTGACCGACTGCCTTATTTATGTTATGATATTAAATAGTAGCTCTACTGAATAATTGTGAGAATGGACCCTAGAGTGGACTGGGCAATTATGTTAGATTTACGTTATAGCCATTTCGCTCGACTTAGTTGAGGAAGAGAAGTCTCCTTGGAGCGTTTACACTGGTGTATTGAAAGATGTTGAAGTAACATGCATTCTAATCAATTGCAACTGTGTGATTTTCTTGGCGATGTGTTTCATAATTTTGTGAACTCAGAGAAAAGTTTTCAAATGATATCTGCTTATTTTTGAAGTATAGTATGTAGTATTTTCTTTCACTATGTATGTTTCGTGTTATAACTCTTAGGGAGAAACTCACCATTTCCTATATGTTTTATAGTCCTTGGAACATGATTCATATAGATGGATCAGTTGGGTCCCCTGTTCCCGAGAGTTCGGGAGAGCCACAGGCCTCGAGAATATAGATGTACTACCAGGAGGATTGAGGCAGACGTATGCTATTCCTGTTTCCTATCCTTCAACATCTGGTCGCGTTTTGCCTAACGTTGTAGGCGCGCATGTTGGACCATCTAGATGTGCGGGGAAAGGAAAGAGGAAGATGTGTGATGAGAACGAGGGAGCGACTGTTGTAGATTCTGATGAGGAGGACCTCGAGGAGGATCCGTCTGCTTAGATTCCTAGTGGTAGTCATAGGAGGGAGCTAGGTTGTCGTGTTGTTTTAGTTTGCCGACCAGCCTAGGTTTTTGGGAGCATAGATGATTTTCTTGTGTAGATGACACATATTTTGTTTTATTGTTTTCTTAGAACTTAGCTTTATCGCTTTGTTTTACTTCTGTTGATAGTTTGTATTTTGCCAATTTGTTGTGGTCTTGAAAGATGCTTGCTAGTGCAAGAAACTTTGTATACTTTGATGACTATATATTAGCGTGTGATGTATTTTCTATGACTTTGAGCTATTGAGATTTTAATTTGTTTATCCGATCATTTGGAAAAGAAAAAAAAATTATTCACAAGTTTGAGAACTTAATATGATGTAAAGAATTATTTTTCGAAAGTAAAACCAGATTATTTTAATTCCACAATGATGTTTTCTAGTTACTTTGGTGTAATACTCTTTCGCGAAAAAGGGTGTTACATGGCTTGTGTTAGGTTTTCCTTCCCTTCCCCTTTCCCCTACACCACCACCCCACCCTCTTCCCCCATCTTCCCCTTCTCCCTCCCTCCATGTTTCCTTCATTCATATGGCAACAAATATGGAAAATCTCAGCGTCCACTTGCATGAAAGTAAGCAAGGAAAACCTAGAAAAGTTCCTTCGTGTAAAAAAATGCTTGCCAGATCTTGTTTTTCCATCGAATTGGGTGGAGGAAAGGAACCCCTGCTATTTTCTCCACATTGGGGTTTAACGGCTGAAATGAAATCTTTGTGACCCTGATTCCCTCCCTACTTTTTTGCATTAGTGTTTGAAGGAAGTTTAGAACTTAATGAGGAAGGTGAGGGACCCAATCCCCAAGGCTGAAAATGCTAGCAAACCATCCATGATTTGGAAGTTACAAGTGCCATAAAAAGATTAGGAATCTTATAAAATGTGATTCTTAGTTGTATATTTCTGAGTCTTTCAAAAAGTTATTTTTTAGTGTTTGTAGATAGTTGGATGAGAATGAAAAGATATAAGGTTTGTTATAACACTTCAGAGACTTTGGAAAAGGAGGAATGAAAGAGTGCAGTGGAATATGAAGATTGAGACTGGCGCTATGGTTAATTATCGAGTAGCTAGGGTGTTAGATGATTGGAATATGGTTTGAACTATTAAAAGTGTTGGAATATGGCTTGAATAATTTAAAAGTGTCATGTCCGGACATAAATAGAAATTATGCAATCTGAGCCATGACCAAACCCAACACCCCTTTTGTTCCTTTTCCTATCCATCTTCTTGCTACCGTGTCCATCTTCCCCCCGTAATGCGTAGACGCTAGCACCACCAATACCATCACCCATCAATTAAAAGAAGCCCCTGAATTCTACTATATACTCCCCTGACTGTGCCTCCATTGCCGAAAGTTCCGACAATGACATCATTATTGCATTAAATCTTGTGACCGCAGATCCGTCGGAGTTGGTCCCAAGCATGTAGAATCTTCTTTTGAACAAAGCAGAGGAGAGGGAAGAGGACAAGTTCCCCGAATTGAAATCGGCAACGAACAAAGACTCCCATCTGGATGAAGGAAACATGGAGGAAGGGGGAAGGAGAGATTGGGAAAGAGGGTGGGGTGGGGTGGGGTGGGAGAGAGGAGAGAGAAAGGGGAAGGAGAACCCTAAACATGACACATCATCAGCTAACTCACATCACTAATCTCACATGTCAAGTCCAAATAGGACATTGTTAGCCATGTCAGCTTTTTTTAACAAAGACTGTCGGTAGGGACAAAAAACAGATGGTTTGGATGTTGAAAGGATGGAAAATAAAACAAAAAATTACAGGGACGAAAATCAAAAGAGGCCATAATTACAGGGACAAGAAATATATTTAAGCCTTTCATAAAAGACTATGTCCAGAAAGGAGTATTTGATATTCAGTTTGTAAGCATTGAAAATCAATGGGCTGATATCTTTACAAAATCTCTTTCTGCAAATAGATTTAATTTTATAATGAATTATTTGAATATGCACTTTATAAAAGAATGACGATTGATCGTCCAATATGTTTGCACCCCATATATGCACTATTTTAATACATATATTGTGAGTCCAATATGACTAGCATCCAACAGGACACGTCGATCAAATTGGCTTCTTAAAGTAAGATTGTGTCGTTTTTGACAAAACGATTCCTATGCTGAGTCCACTTACTAAATAGTATTTTATTCAAAACCTTTTCAACTTACTAAGTTTTGAAAAATACATTTCTTTTTAAAATAACTGTCTTTTCCAACCTTTCAGTTTTTAGTCTTCTCAACTGCTCCATCAGACACGTTATCTCTCACACTCTTTTTACTCTGCCATTACTTTCAAAACTGAACTCAAAGTCTCTCTCTCTCTCTCCATCTCTTTCGTTTTCTCTTTGAAAGAAAATCCCCTTTGTTAAAAACTCTGTTTTCCCTCTTTTCAAACCCTAACTTCAGAAATCCTTCACCAATGGAGAACGTACGTTGACAACATGGAAGTAAATGTTGAGCACTACATCGTCATATCTTTGCTCGGACAACTGGGTATAGATATCGTCTCAGATTTCATTACTGCTCGTTGGACCAACTTTTTTAGGAGGAATGTACATGTCTATCCTAAACTTATTAGACAATTCTAGAGAAACAGTAATAAAAAATGAGATAAGAGGAACAGTTCTGGGAAGAGAAATCATCATTTCAGAAGTAACTTTGTCTACTACTACTAGGTGTGAAAGTGAAGGTGTTCACTATGCCCCAAACTGGAAACTGGACTATGAAGGTGATGTATCCAGAAGCTTGCTTGTGAATCAATCACACCAAGGAAAGTTTACTGCCTCAAAGATGACTAGTAAATCCAGAATCATTCATCAGATTCTAAACACGATAGTCCTACATAAACTTGGATCAAAGGACTCTGTTTCTGCCACTCATGAGTTCTTGTTGATAAATATTCTCGCTGAAAGAAAGGTAACTCTGCGTACTGCATTATTTGAAAATTTTAAGAAATATGCAAGAAAAATAGAAAAGTTAACTGCCACGCCATATGGAGCCTTGTTGCAAAGAATTCTAAATACATAAGAGATATCTAACCTTGTGGATGCTGCTACTGGTGATGAAAATAAAAGGCTGTCAGAAAGAGTAAGACCCAATTTGGATAAACTTTTCCATAAACAATTTTAGCATGTATTTTTTAACTAATAACTTCTCACATAAGTTGAAATTAACTTTTGTTCTTCACATTTTTCAAAAGCTATCGTTTTTAACTTCTTCAAAAGCACCTATCTATTTATAAATGACAATTTAATAACTTTCCCTCTTGTGCGTATATGAGAAAAATAAGATACAAAATAAAACTAACTTCTCTATAAGTCAAAATTTAGAGCTTTTACATCCAAATAGGCTCTAAAGCAACCAGAACTTGGGAACAACAACTTCCTAAAGATGAATCTTCCAACAATTCATCGCGCAATGGAAGATTTAGCAAAGATTCAAAGAAAGGATGTAGGTCTCACAAAGGAAGATGTTATAAAAAGGGTAGAAGAAATAAGACAAGAATTGATAACATAAGGCACAAGTAGTGAATTTGCAAAGAAAAACACCTCTGAAAGAAGGTCAGGAAATTGGTTCTTCAGGAATCAGACGATGAAAAAGTTGAAAAGACCCCTACCAAAAGGATGAAGACTGTTCATAAGTCTGAGTCCACAAGAAAAAGGACTTGTCTAGAGTCCAATGAGACTGAAGACAGACCAACAACCACAAGACCAAAAAGAAAAAAAGGTCTTGTAAAGGGAAAGCCTTTGTCAAGCCTAGCAGACTCTACTGTATCTGCTAGAAAAAGAAGACCCAAAAGAAAAGATGAGAGGACACTGACCTCTAAGGCACCTCTTTTAAGTTCTATTACTGATTTATTTGATAGAGCCATTGAATCTGCTATAAGCTTTACCATTGCATTTGCCTAGATACTGCTGTTGTTGAGGCATCTGTGCCTATACCTGTTGTTGAACCTGTTTCTAACTCACCTCCGTCCAATCCAACTCCCTCACCCATACTCTCACCACCATCACAAACAAAAGCATCTCAAGTTCCTTCACCACCACAACCCACTCACCAAACACCACCACAATCACCACAGAAAGTGCCCACACTTGCTTCCACTCCACAAAAACAAACACCTCTACCTTCACCATTAAACAAAACACTTGCCTCACCACTGTAACGCCCTCATTTTTTTTCATATTGTCTCTTTTCGCTTTGTGTGTGTTTCTAATTTATCTAAAGTTATTAGATTATGTTTCATTTATATATTTATATTATAGAAGATTAATTTTAGATCTCAAAAATATTTATTTCAAAATATATAATACAATAAGCATTTTAGCCCACTTGTGCTCCCAAAAGCAAAAAAAACCAAACTTATGAACTATTCTTCTTTTCCTTCCAGCAGCATTTGGGCGCCCCACACAGCCCCCAAAAATCTGAATTGTGCCCACGTGCTCGTGCCTTGAAAGTCTTGGTTGGAAGAAATGTTAAAACACCTTTAACTCTTAATTTATTCCAAATTAATACCACTTTTCTCTAAGCTAATCTTGGCCCTCCATTTCCTTTTGGTTCAGCCGAACTTATACAAGGGAAGGAGAGACAGAAAACTCATCTTCCTCATTTGTATCTTGCTCCCAAAGAAAACCCATATTTTTCTCTCTAAGTTCCAAGCTTTCACTAAGCCTTTTCCTTAGTGTTCACAGAGCTTTTGAACTTCAAGCTTCACAAAAGAAGGTTGGTTGATGATTCTAAACCATAAAACCTTCTCATTTTTCCATTATGTCCATTCTTTGATTTTTCATCATGTGTTCTTCCATTTTTAAAACCATGCTTTACTCTTTTGGTATAGGTTTGCACCTTGTGAACCAAGAGACTTGAAAAACCACTCCTTGATCTAATTTTTTTCAAGGGCTTGAGTAAGTTATCACCCCCTCATCTTTTTCTTCTTAGGGTTTTGGTTTTTCCACAAAGAAAGTATATTTATGCTTGTATGTTGTAAAATATTGTAAAAAGGGGTTCTGATACTAGTGGAACAACCAAGCTTTGGAGAAGTGATTTTAGGACTCAAGTTGTCTTCAAGAGGTAAGTGGGATGTTCTTCTAAAAGACATAATTTTTTATGTAGTAGTATGTTGATTTATGGCTTAATTGTGTTATTGCCTAATTGATGTATATTGATTAATATGTATTTCATGTACTTTGATTGGGTTTTGGATTGATGAGATGTATTTAAGCGTGGTAAAAGAGTTTAAAAACTTTAATGAAAAAGTTTTACAAATGAAAACAAAGAATTTAATGAGGATTCAAGCGAAATATTGGACGCAGAAATATTGGACGCAGAAACATTGGACGCAGAAATATTGGACGCAGAAATATTGGACGCAGACATTGGACTCAAACATTGGACGCAAACATTGGACTCAAACATTGGACGCAGACATTGGACTCAAACATTGGACGCAGAAATATTGGACGCAGAAACATTGGACGCAGACATTGGACTCAAACATTGGACGCAGACATTGGACTCAAGCATTGGACGCAGACATTGGACTCAAACATTGGACGCAGACATTGGACGCAGAAACTGGACTCAAACACTGGACGCATGAACTGGTTTTCTGGGGTCAAGTTATACTTATAAAAGGCTACGTGGTTTTAACAAATACATATGTATTAAGGGGTATTTTCATAAATGTGATGAGCTTTACACGTCGTTGGAAAAGAGTCCAAAAACGTGGCGATGTTGAGATTCTTGAAATAAGGATTTTTCTGTGATTTGCAATTGAATTTGTCATTTTGCATTTAAGATGTGGGCTTTTGCCTAAGAATTGAGCATACAATCCTATGGTGATGGATTGTGAATAAGTATAGTCTGACTATAAGTCCTTGAGGGCATTCAGGTTGCGAAATTCTCAATGGTCTTGCGGTGAATCCCCTTGTGCCGAGAAGAGTAGCATACCCGGCTTGAATGATCCTGACCGACTGCCTTATTTATGATGTGGTGCACGAGTTAGCACAATGGGCCATACCGAATAGATGACAACGAAGGCTAAGAGATGGTCAGGTTGCATTTATGTTAGGTACAAGTTCCGCCATATCGCTTTACTAGTTGAGTAGAGAGAAGTCTCCATGGAGCAGAGCACAGGTGAAATGAGAGATGATTGAAGTGTCATGCATATAGTCTTGTTGAGATAGATGATTTGTGATGATAATTGTTATCTCGTAGTATGGCCAAATAGTATTTTATCTGTTATGCATGTTTCTTGATTGTGACTTCTGGGAGAAACTCACCCTTGCCTATATGTTTCGTGCCCCCTTATTGGGACATTATACATATAGATGGATCAGGAGAGGCCTCTGTTTCCGAGGGTGAGAGAGAGCTTTAGGCCTCGAGGAGGCGCGGGTGGGGGTTGGATCTACGACCCCGTCACCCGGTGGGCCACGACGACTGGTCATGTGGTCCGAACACGTGGGGGAGCGTATGGAGCGGAGGAGATACTGGAGCGCAACATGGTGCTCGATGTATGGATCCCTTTGGAGGAGATGGGCTTGCAGCTCGACACACACAGTGAGTGCGGAGGGACGGAGGAGCCTAGGGAGGAACCTAGGGAGACACCGAGGCCGGCGCCGAGGCGACCAATGGGCACTGCTGTAGACTATCGTCGTCACTGCAGGAGGACGCGCCTCACCCCGAGGAAGAGCACCCTGCCGAGAGCTCGTCTGCCACAGCTTGTACCTACTGTTACTTCAGCTAGTCAGCCACGAGATTTGAGGCCGACATATGCTGCTCCTGTTTTCTTTTCCCCAACACCAGGTCGCGTTGTGCCTAACGCTGTAGGCGCGCATGCTGGACCTTCTGGGTGTGCTGGGAAGGGGAAGAGGAAGATGTGTGATGAGCTCAAGGGAGCAACTCCTACAGTTTTTGACGAGGAAGACCCCGAGGAGGAGCCAGAGATGGATTCGTCTGCTTAGAGTCCTCGTGGTAGGCTTAGGAGTCAGCTAGGTTGTCGTGTTGTCTAGTTGACGACCAGCCTAGTTTCTTTTTGAGGGCTTAGATGTTTCCTTTGTGTAGATGACACATCTTTTGTTTTATAGTTTTCTTAGGACTTAGTTTTATTGCTTTGCTTTACTTCTGTTTACTGTCTGTATTTTGCCACTTTGTTGTGGTTATGAACGATGCTTGCTAGTGCAAGAAACCTTTTGTACTTTGATGATATGTATATATATTATCGGGTGATGTTTTCCAGATGACTTTGGGTGATTGAGTATCTACAATTGAGCATTGAGATCATGAGAAAAGGAAAAAATTTTATTCACAACTTTGATAGTTTAATAAGATCTAATTTGTAAAAGAAAAAAAATATATAAAACCAGTTTATCTTATTTTCCGCAATGAGGTTTTCTAGTTCTTTGGTGTAATACTCTTTCGGGAAAAAGGGTACCCACTACCATCCTAACCACAACATATACCCCCTCCTGTCTTTGATCTTAATTCCTCACCCTCACCCTCACCCTCACCTGCTCCAACTCCTACCACTGAAAACATATGCAGAGCAATGGTCCCTCTACAGGTTCATACCTGTACTAAAGAGGATCCCATTGCAAAGCTGAGAAGAGAATGGCCTCACCTCTTTAGTGAAGACTTTCATATGTCAAAGCCAGTGATTCACAGACATGTCATGCCTGATCCTGACCAAAATCTTCCGATCTTTCTAGCTAAGGATGTGAATGTATTGAGAGCTGGACTGGAGACTGTTGAGATCTAACCTCAAAAGCTGAAGGAAGAAACTAAATCTATGAATGAGCTTAAAGGAAAATCCAGTGTTCATGCCTAGGAGGATGAAGATCAGAATAAAAGGGGAAAAGCCAAAATATTCTCCTCTGACTTAAGAACAAATGGGTCAATTCCCCTCAGCATTTCACAAGACTTTTAGCAAGCTGATTGAAGTTGCTGTTGAACTCTAGAACATCTAGAACATTCCTCCCTCACTCAATGTCACTCCCAATATCTCCATCAAGATTCAACCTGATAGAGTTGTGCCAAGAATTTATCTGGTGGACAGAAACAAAGATAAATTCCCCTAGAAGCACCTGGATAAGGATGTCATGCCTCATCACATTAAGTATGATGAACAATGGACTAATGAGGAACCTCAAGAGCTCCTACTGGACTTCCTGTATTAGTTGTCAAGAGAAGGCATTGCCACACAAGATGAAGCTAGAGCTATATGGGAAAGGCATCTCTGAGAATGTAATCAAAGAGCTTCTACCTCTGGACAAGATCCAAGTGAAAAAGAAGAGGATGCTCAGACAATAGAAATGTTGTTTGGACAAGAGTCCAATTTTATCATGTTTGATGATATTCTTGGTGCTCCCGTTGTAGGATGAATGCTTGACAGAGAAATCCCCATGTCAGTCATTCCATTGCCTCATGCTCCCATAATTGAAGAAGTCTTTGATGAGGAAGAAGAGATGGATGTAGGGATCGAAAAGGAAGTGAAAGAGGAAGAGAAAGAAAAGGAGAAGGAAGAAGTGAAAGAAAAGGAAGAAATAGAAATAGAAAAGCTTTGAGGAAGACAGAACTAATGGTCCCAATTCTGCTATGATAGTTTATCAAGCTGCTTAATAGGCTCCCACTAGTAACACTGATGATGATACTCATGTCATAAGGAGAGAACACAAAGCTTTGTAGTCATCTCTTTAGAGAAAATTGGATCGGATGCTGGCTTTCTTGGAGTAGAAGAAGCATTGAAGTTTTCTATTCTGTTTTCCAAAACTTTTGTTTATTTTTTTCAAACTATTTGCTTTTACTTTGGACAATGATTGTCTTTCTTACCTTCTTGTCTGATGACAAAAGGGGTAGAAGGAATTAAGTTTTGCAATAGCTTATGAACATATTATTGATCTTATATGCTCTTATATGATTGCTCTGATCTGATTATATGTGTTGCTAAACTAACTAATTGCTTGATGGAGTAATGCTAAATTTTTCAGGTACCCTTGAAAATCTTGAGATAATGATCTCTGGGTGAGCTTTGAATAAGTTCCTAAGAGATATTAGTCTCAGGGGGGAGCCCTTGAAAAATATTTTTTTCCTATGAATGCATGTATGTTTTATCTGTTGAAAATGCTCAGAACACTTAAAAATGTTTGTCATCATCAAAAAGGGAGAGATTGTTGGAACCAAAGACATTCTCACATCTTCAAGGGTCTGTTTGGATTGGCTTATGTAGAGCTTATGAACACAGCTTATGACTGATTCATAAGCTGTTTTAGGCTTATTTTTCATAAGCCACCCAAAATAGCTTATCAAAACAGCTTATGACTTATATAAAATAAATTTCACTATAATTTTCCTTCGATTATAAAACTTATACAGCTTATGCCATAAGCAGTAGATAAGCTTGTTATCCAAACAGGGCCCAAATCTCTTATGGTGTGTTTGAGAGTTTTTGAGGGGAGGAGAGGGTTTGTGATCAATATTTTACCTATTTGATCAGTGTTTAAAAAGTATGTGAAAACCCTCTAAAACCCTCCAAAGACACCTCTCTAGTGTATTTTTTGAGCTCCTCAAAATTGGAGATTTTTGGAAATGTACTAAAGGGGAGGGTACTTTGGAGGTTTTAGAAGGCTTCGAAATGTTTTCTCCATCTTTCTCCCTTATCTATACAACTAAAATATAAGAGAAAACTGTCCCCTCCCCTCCCCTCCAAAAACCCCCCTCCCAAACACACTCTTAAGGTTTTGATGATAAAAATAGTTGCTAAGATTTTGATAAGTATAATATGTTGAGATTATGCAGGAACATATGTAACGCCCCTTTTTCACCCAAGGAACGTCACATGAAAAACTAAACTTAATGCGAAAAATTGTCTCTCATAAATCATGGTTACCAAAATTGGTGGCTAATTTTTTTTTTAAAAGCATCTTATACCAAAAGATTTGCTCACAACTCATTTAGCCATCCAGAAACTCAGAAGAAAAGAAACATCACATATATTTATATATATATATATATCCTCAAGTCAATATACACAAGTCTTGCGCCCGCAAGTATAGTTTGGAACCACAACATAGTGCCCAAAATACATCATCCTGACACAAAGAAAATAAAGTGATCAAGCTAACCCTAGGAAAAACGATAATTCAAAAAGTGTCCCATACACGACACTGAACATGTACATCCCAAACCTAGGCTGGTCGCTAACAGACACTCTACAACCTAGCACTAGACATCCCCACCTCTACAGGCCTAAGACGATGAAGTCTCCTCGGGGTCCTCCTCAACCTCAGACACCTCGAATAGTACACGATCTGGCTCGTCTCTAACC
This sequence comes from Glycyrrhiza uralensis, assembly GCA_030159175.1. Taxonomy (NCBI): domain Eukaryota; kingdom Viridiplantae; phylum Streptophyta; class Magnoliopsida; order Fabales; family Fabaceae; genus Glycyrrhiza; species Glycyrrhiza uralensis. The sequence continues at coordinate 13,949,691 of BRZY01000003.1, read as the reverse complement.
TTCCTCTTCCCTCTATCTACGTGTCCCGAAGGTCCGGCAGAAGTGTCAGAAGAACAGCGCACCAAACGTCCAGAAGGTGCAACATATGGAACAGGAAGTGTCGGCTTCACGGTATTGGGTGATAGAACTGGTGTTACTGGTGGAGCCATCCTTGGTAAGCGTGCCCTCTCCAAGGAACTCTTCCTTGGAGTGAGACGAATCAGACGACAACGGTTAGATACCGATTCGGCTATCCGCTGAGGTGTAGGCCTCTGATCCTCCCTCACCTCTCTCATAGGCTGCGCCGTGGGTGGAACTCTGGTCTCCCGGTCCTCCAAGGTGATCTTGCGTGCAAAGGGTGCATCTCCCAGCCAGTAGCGCATCCTCTCGACGAGTATGTAAACGTCCAAAACCATGTCCCTCTCCAAAACCTCTTCGGGGCCCAACACCCCTCCTCTAGTCCTAACCACGTGTCGAGACACAGTGGCCCATTGGGAGATGGGATCGTAAATTCATCCCCCACCATCGGCCTCACGAGGCCGGAAGCACTCTCTTACTCGAGCTATCAGAGGTCTCGAAGTGGACATCTACGCATAACGTACATAAAATAACAGAAAAACACGCAAGGGTGAATTTCTTTACACAAGTTGTAATCCACTGAAAGGATGTATACGAAAATAAAATACTATATAATACACTCCAATAATATATATATAGAATTACTCTTTCGCAAGTCTTTTAGCTAAGCTATTCAATCATCAACAAGAGACACCTCATCAAGGTAAACACACAGTCAAGCACACACATAGCATTCTAGCATAATGCATGTCACTTCAATATCTCTTTAATACACCGGTGCACTGCTCCATGGAGACTTCTCTTCCTCAACTAAATAGAGCAAAATGGTTGTAGCATAAACCTAACACAATAAACCAATCGGTCCCCTTTTTCATGGACACGGTAACCATCGGACCCCTTTTTCATGAACAGGTTTTACAATTATTTAGTAGAGCTACTATCACCATAACATAATAAACCAATCGGTCCCCTTTTTCATGGACATGGTAACCATCAGTCCCCTATTTCATGGACAGGTTTTATAATTATTCAGTAGGCTACTATGAGACCTAACATAATAAACCAATCGGTCCCCTTTTTCATGGACATGGTAACCATCGGTCCCCTTTTTCATGGATAGGTTTTACAATTATTCACAATCCATCGCATAGGATTGTATGCTCTCATCATAGCATAAAGCTAGCCTGGCAGAAGCCAATATCTCAAATGCATATGACATTATATTTGCACTCACAAACAATACAATCAATGTGGTCCCTCGCCTTAGGGTTTTTCGTCGCCACGTGTTAGCTTTCACCCAACACCGTGTAATATTTTTGTCCTTAAGACTTTTATCATCGCCACGTATTGGTTCTCTTCCAATACCGTGTAATATTATTGTCCTGAAGACTTTTATCTTCGCCGCGTATTGATCCTCGTTGAATACCGTGTAAGATCATTTATTGAAAAAATGTAAGTTTTATGGAAAATTCCTCTTTGAAATTAAAGTTCTTCTTTAACTTTAACTCTCTAATTCTTATTATTTTTCCTTCTCACTTCTTATTAATTATTAAAAACCCCATAACTTGTTAAAATTTCATTTTGACCCCAAAACGTCCAGTTCCTGCATCCAGTCTGCGTCTAGTTCCTGCGTCTAGTTCCTGCGTCTAGTTTCTGCGTCCAGTTCCTTCGTCCAGTTCTTGCGTCCAGTCTGCGTCTAGTTCCTGCGTCCAGTTCCTGCGTCCAGTCTGTGTCCAGTTCCTGCGTCCAATTTCTGTGTCCAGTCTTCACGTTTTCTACCCCCGAACTTTTATAACATTATACTTTTGGCCCAAAGTGCCCAGACTTTCGATTTCATGCCTACAATTCCAGAATTTTGTATTTTTGAAATTTATCCAATTAAGTGTTATCTTGAATCCTAATTAATTTCTTTGTTTTCATTTGTAAAACTTTTTCATTAAAGTTTTTAAACACTCTTCCCACACTTAATCAAATCTCATCAATCCAAACAAAGTATATGAAATACACATAAATCAATATACATCAATTAGGCAATAACACAATCAAGCCATAAATCAACATACATCATGAATATGACATTAAATCATACTTCATCAAGCACACACTTGGACATCCGAAATCACCCGAAAGCATACATATGATTTTTTTTTCCAACAACACATAGGCTCATAAAAATTATCATGCCTCAACCAAAAATCATATTTTTACTCATATACATATACATTTAAAAATACATATTACTAAGAGAATGAAAAATCATTCAACAACCAATATGAAAACTCAAGTCTTTGAGTTCATCATCAAGAACAAAATCACATAATCACACACATACACAACCCTCCCAACTTATTGAGAAAAATCCCCTTACCTCTTGAAGACTATGAAAATGGGCAACCCCAAAATCACCTTCACACCAACACCAAAACTAAGAGATCTCCTCACCAACACCAAGTGGCCTCCTTGAAGCCTTGATGTTCCAATACTTAGAAAAATCACCTTTTTCAAAATATATAAAACACATAACCATACACATATGAGTTTTTATGAAAACCAACAAACCCTTAAGAGTAGAAATTTGAGTAGATAAATACTTACTCAAATCTTGAAGACAAATGGATCCAAGATGATTTTCAAGCTTGTAGGTTCCAATGGAGTGAACCTAAACCAAGAAGAAGATCTCTTTTAGTAAAGAGAAGAACATAACTTTCATGGAAACATGAAAGTGGTGGAAATGAAAAAATGAAAGAAGTTTATGGATTAGAATGATGATTCAAACCTTTTTTGTGAAGCTTGAATAGCAAAAAACTCAACAAAATTTAGCCTTTTGGCGTGTGAAAAAGCTTGGGAATAAGAGGAAAAATAGAGTTCTTGGTTTCAAGTGAAAGAGATTAAGTGAAAAATGAATTTTCTCTCTCTCCTTTCCTATGTGAATCTCGGCAGAAGCAAGAAAGAATGGGGGAGGTATGGGCTTGCATGCTTTTGGTGGTTGAGAGCCATACCTCTCTCACCTAATTTTGAAAAAATCAAATATTAACTCCATTTGACCCAATTGATTTTTGGAATATTTTAGAGAGTGAAATCAGACCCTCATATGCGCCCAAGTCTGACTGGAAAATGGTGGGATTTAATTCCACCAAGTTAGGGTTTAATCGGTAGTTCGAAGTAGTAAAAATGCGTAGTTTTCGAACCCCTTTTTAGATAAATATTTTTCTAAAATGAGTAAAATCATGAGAAATGAATTTTATGACTTGAATATGTCATAGAAAAATTTAGAAACCCAAAACTAAATTTTTGGATTATTTTTCATGTCCCGGTTTCGCCCGGTTTACCCGTAAAGCACCAAACGCGGGTAAAATAAAGTTTTTTCGAAAAATTTCCAGAAAATTTCTAAAAATCACAAATATTATAAGAACCACTTTTGGTTCATTAAAAAATTATTTTGGAGTAAAAATGACCTCCAGAAAAATACTGAACCCTATCCCCGCATCAGGAGAATGCGGTTCCCGCAAAAACTTAGTTTTGCGAACTCTACCACTCTAAACCCTTCAAAATCAAACCTAAGATATAAATATTATTATTCATACCTTAAAATCACAAAATCATTAATTAAATAATTTTAATTAAATTAAATAGGATTAAAAATCAATAAAAACTATATATGAAAATCAGGGTGTTACAACTCTACCCCTCTAAAAAGAATTTCGTCCCCGAAATTACGTACCTAAACTACATTTAACCATCAGTATAGAAAAAAACTCTCATCTGATAAATCTTTCTATCACTCCTACTTTAGAAATAACATATTCTCGTTCATTCATGCATTCTTACTCTCACTACAAGGTATCCTCACACTATCCATCAAGAATCATCACTATCCAATCCAAACTTTAAGAATTCAACAATGTAAGTCTATATCAATTATCATTGTGCCCCATCTACTACCGGCAAGCCAATGGGTTAATTACTCCCACGCCTTGTCCTTAAGCAGTCAGAAAACGATAATAATTTTATAGCTAATCACATCATTGTCCAAATCATTCCTGAATATAACAACTGGTATATCCTACCATCATTTATCCGATTCGTCCAAAACTTCTTCCTCTCCTATTTTGTCTTCAAGATCTACTAATGCTTTGCGACCCTTCACTGTATTATCTTTTTCTTATACCCGTCCCTTAATACTCGTTACAGTACTCCTAGATAACTGTCGACTATTGTTCATATGCCACCCACTCTTTGCTAAAGGATCCTTGGCAAAAATTTCCTATGAAAATTTCTATTACAACTCACACTATCATCTATAGGGTTCTAGTTTCCCTCAAAGTTGATCCAGAATAGGAAAATCATTTTACAAACGAGATTACCACTACTAGTGAGAATTGGTTTGACAAGATGGACAATCAGAAAGATTATTAGATAGGGAGATAGAAAACAACTAGGTAAAAAGATAGGCAGATGAAATTACTAAATAACTTCATATATAGAGTACAGAAAGTTTTGGAAACAAACAGATGTAGGAATTTCTAGAAGGTTACATCACTAAGTAGTAGCGGAAGAAATTTAAATATAGAGTCAGATTTTGAATCTAAAAGTTATAAGAAACTATAACATACAACACACAAAAGCTTTTCTAACAAACAAATCTAGTCTTCCAGAATCTTTAAAAACTAACAGAAGACCACCCATTCCAAACATCCCTGAAGCCGCTAGTCTTCAAAATTACCAGCTATGTCATTTCCTTCTTATAGGGAATCCTCTGAGGGTGAAACTTCAGTACTACTCATACTGTAAACATGTCCTTTTGTCTTCGGCCTTCCGGCTTTGACAGCGTTGATTTCCGGCTTGGGTTTGGGCATATTGCAGTCCTTTGCTATGTGTCCAAATTTTCCACAGCTATAACACTTCTTTCCTTGTTGAGTACAAGCATGAGAATAGTGTCCTAGTTTCCCATATTTGAAACATGTCACTGGAGCGCCTGCTCCTTGAGTTTGCTTTTTGGTACCACCAGTAGAAAAATTTACATTGCTCTTTTGTTGGTTCCCTCGATCCTTATAGTAGTAGGGCTTGTTCTGATTCTGCTTTCCTTCTTTTTCTTGTGGATATGACCTAGATGGTCCACCCATGTTTCCCTTATTCACTCTTCCTCTCATCAGGTTCGCCATCTTTCTACACTTTTCCACCAGCAGTGGAAATTGACGAATATCTAGGGAAGCTACAGATTGACGCACCTCGTACCTCAACCCCGCTTCGAACCTCTCGCATTTCCATCCCTCGTCCAGTTGGACTTGGAAAAACCGAAAGTATTTGGCAAGTGACACAAACTTTGCCGCATACTCTCTTACCGACATATCTCGTTGCTGCAGTCACAGAAACTCTTGCTCCTTTTCCGACCTCGCGCTCTGTGGGAAATACTTCTCGAGAAACTTCTCCTTGAATATCTCCCACGTCACGGCTTGGTTTCTAGCTTCCAAACGTTGGCGAACTCCCTTCCACCAATATTCCGCGTCACCCAACAGTAGGTAAACCGCGTATTGCACCTTCTCAGCCGCTGTGTAGTGCAGGATCTCAAAGATCTTCTCCAGCTCTTCTACCCATAACTCTGCTTTCTCAGGCTCAGGCTCAGCCTCGCCATGAAACTATAGCGGATTATGGTGTCGAAAGTCAACCAATCTCTTGGCTTCAGCAGCTCTCTCGGCCCTAACTCTATCCTCGGCATCCCTTTGCTGTCTCTCAATGTCCCTCTGTTCAGCACGAACCGACTGTTGAGCCATTTGAGCCGCCATGTTAGTCATAGCCGTGATAGCCCTTTCCATTGTGTCATCATGATCCTCAATGTCAACACGATTTATCGGTCGTCCTCGACGTGCCATGGGTTTCTACAAGTCAACCAGGTTGCACTACTCAAAACCCATTCAAGAAAACAATCAATTTCACACATTGTTTCATAAGGAAACAATACAACCAATGTCACACAATGCTAATCAGAGATTCACACAACTTAAACTTAATAAGCCTATAACCTAAGCAAACTCCATCAGAGTTCACACAACTTGGACACAGTAGACCTATAACCTACAGTCCCGACAAACATCAACCAGGCTCTGATACCACAAATGTAACACCCCTTTTTCACCCAAGAAACGTCACATGAAAAACTAAACTTAATGCGGAAAATTGTCTCTCATAAATAATGGTTACCAAAATTGGTGGCTAATTTTTTTTTAAAAGGATCTTATACCAAAAGATTTGCTCACAACTCATTTAGCCATCCAGAAACTCAGAAGAAAAGAAACATCACATATATATATATATCCTCAAGTCAATATACACAAGTCTTGCGCCCGCAAGTATAGTTTGGAACCACAACATAGTGCCCAAAATACATCATCCTGACACAAAGAAAATAAAATGATAAAGCTAACCCTACGAAAAACGATAATTCAAAAAGTGTGTCCCATACACGACACTGAACATGTACATCCCAAACCTAGGTTGGTCGCTAACAGACACTCTACAACCTAGCACTAGACACCCCCACCTCTACAGGCCTAAGACGATGAAGTCTCCTCGGGGTCCTCCTCAACCTCAGACACCTCGAATAGTACACGATCTGGCTCGTCTCTAACCTTCCTCTTCCCTCTATCTACGTGTCCCGAAGGTCCGGCAGAATTCTCAGAAGAACAGCGCACCAAACGTCCAGAAGGTGCAACATATGGAATAGGAAGTGTCGGCCTCACGGTCTCGGGTGATAGAACTGGTGTTACTGGTGGAGCCATCCTTGGTAAGCGTGCCCTCTCCAAGGAACTCTTCCTTGGAGTGCGACGAATCAGACGACAACGGTTAGATACCGATTCGGCTATCCGCTGAGGTGTAGGCCTCTGATCCTCCCTCACCTCTCTCCTAGGCTGCGCCGTGGGTGAAACTCTGGTCTCCCGGTCCTCCAAGGTGATCCTGCGTGCAAAGGGTGCATCTCCCAGCCAGTAGCGCATCCTCTCGACGGGTATGTAAACGTCCAAAACCATGTCCCTCTCCAAAACCTCTTCGGGGCCCAACACCCCTCCTCTAGTCCAAACCACGTGTCCAGACACAGTGGCCCATTGGGAGATGGGATCGTAAGTCCATCCCCCACCATCGGCCTCACGAGGCCGGAAGCACTCCCTTACTCGGGCTATCAGAGGTCTCGAAGTGGACATCTACGCATAACGTACATAAAATAACAGAAAAACACGCAAGGGTGAATTTCTTTACACAAGTTGTAATCCACTGAAAGGATGTATACGAAAATAAAATACTATATAATACACTCCAATAATATATATATAGAATTACTCTTTCGCAAGTCTTTTAGCTAAGCTATTCAATCATCGATAAGAGACACCTCATCAAGGTAAACACACAGTCAAGCACACACATAACATTCTAGCATAATGCATGTCACTTCAATATCTCTTTAATACACCGGTGCACTGCTCCATGGAGACTTCTCTTCCTCAACTAAATAAAGCAAAATGGTTGTAGCATAAACCTAACACAATAAACCAATCGGTGCCCTTTTTCATGGACACGGTAACCATCGGGCCCCTTTTTCATGAACAGGTTTTACAATTATTTAGTAGAGCTACTATCACCATAACATAATAAACCAATCGTTCCCCTTTTTCATGGACATGGTAACCATCAGTCCCCTATTTCATGGACAGGTTTTACAATTATTCAGTAGGCTACTATGAGACCTAACATAATAAACCAATCGGTCCCTTTTTCATGGACATGGTAACCATCGGTCCCCTTTTTCATGGACAGGTTTTACAATTATTCACAATCCATCGCATAGGATTGTATGCTCTCATCATAGCATAAAGCTAGCCTGGCAGAAGCCAATATCTCAAATGCATATGACATTATATTTGCACTCACAAACAATACAATCAATGCGGTCCCTCGCCTTAGGGTTTTTCGTCGCCACGTGTTAGCTTTCACCCAACACCATGTAATATTTTTGTCCTTAAGACTTTTATCTTCACCACGTATTGGTTCTCTTCCAATACCGTGTAATATTATTGTCCTGAAGACTTTTATCTTCGCCACGTATTGATCCTCGTTCAATAACGTGTAAGATCGTTTATTGAAAAAAATGTAAGTTTTATGGATAATTCCTCTTTGAAATTAAAGTTCTTCTTTAACTTTAACTCTCTAATTCTTATTATTTTTCCTTCTCACTTCTTATTAATTATTAAAAACCCCATAACTTGTTAAAATTTCATTTTGACCCCAAAACATCCAGTTCCTGCGTCCAGTCTGCCTCCAGTTCCTGCGTCCAGTTCTTGCGCCCAGTCTGCGTCTAGTTCCTGCGTCCAGTCTTCACGTTTTCTACCCCCGAACTTTTATAACATTATACTTTTGGCCCAAAGTGCCCAGACTTTCGATTCATGCCCAGAATTCTAGAATTTTGTATTTTTGAAATTTATCCAATTAAGTGTTATCTTGAATCCTAATTAATTTCTTTGTTTTCATTTGTAAAACTTTTTCATTAAAGTTTTTAAACACTCTTCCCACACTTAATCAAATCTCATCAATCCAAACAAAGTATATGAAATACACATAAATCAATATACATCAATTAGGCAATAACACAATCAAGCCATAAATCAACATACATCATGAATATGACATTAAATCATACTTCATCAAGCACACACTTGGACATCCGAAATCACCCCAAAGCATACATATGATTTTTTTTTCCAACAACACATAGGCTCATAAAAATTATCATGCCTCAACCAAAAATCATATTTTTACTCATATACATATACATTTAAAAATACATATTACTAAGAGAATGAAAAATCATTCAACAACCAATATGAAAACTCAAGTCTTTGAGTTCATCATCAAGAACAAAATCACATAATCACACACATACACAACCCTCCCAACTTATTGAGAAAAATCCCCTTACCTCTTGAAGACTATGAAAATGGGCAACCCCAGAATCACCTTCACACCAACACCAAAACTAAGAGATCTCCTCACCAACACCAAGTGGCCTCCTTGAAGCCTTGATGTTCCAATACTTAGAAAAATCACCTTTTTCAAAATATATAAAACACATAACCATACACATATGAGTTTTTATGAAAACCAACAAACCCTTAAGAGTAGAAATTTGAGTAGATAAATACTTACTCAAATCTTGAAGACAAATGGATCCAAGATGATTTTCAAGCTTGTAGGTTCCAATGGAGTGAACCTAAACCAAGAAGATCTCTTTTAGTAAAGAGAAGAACATAACTTTCATGGAAACATGAAAGTGGTGGAAATGAAAAAATGAAAGAAGTTTATGGATTAGAATGATGATTCAAACCTTTTTTGTGAAGCTTGAATAGCCAAAAACTCAACAAAACTTAGCCTTTTGGCGTGTGAAAAAGCTTGGGAATAAGAGGAAAAATAGAGTTCTTGGTTTCAAGTGAAAGAGATGAAGTGAAAAATGAATTTTCTCTCTCTCCTTTCCTATGTGAATCTCGGCAGAAGCAAGAAAGAATGGGGGAGGTATGGGCTTGCATGCTTTTGGTGGTTGAGAGCCATACCTCTCTCACCTAATTTTGAAAAAATCAAATATTAACTCCATTTGACCCAATTGACTTTTGGAATATTTTAGAGAGTGAAATCAGACCCTCATTTGCGCCCAAGTCTGACTGGAAAATGGTGGGATTTAATTCCACCAAGTTAGGGTTTAATCGGTAGTTTGAAGTAGTAAAAATGCATAGTTTTCGAACCCCATTTTAGATAAATATTTTTCTAAAATGAGTAAAATCATGAGAAATGAATTTTATGACTTGAATATGTCATAGAAAAATTTAGAAACCCAAAACTAAATTTTTGGATTATTTTTCATGTCCCGGTTGCGCCCGGTTTACTCGTAAAGCACCAAACGCGGGTAAAATAAAGTTTTTCCGAAAAATTTTCAGAAAATTTCTAAAAATCACAAATATTATGAGAACCACTCTTGGTTCATTAAAAAATTATTTTGGAGTAAAAATGACCTCCAGAGAAATACTGAACCCTATCCCCGCATCAGGAGAATGCGGTTCCCGCAAAAACTCAGTTTTGCAAACTCTACCACTCTAAACCCTTCAAAATCAAACCTAAGATATAAATATTATTATTCATACCTTAAAATCACAAAATCATTAATTAAATAATTTTAATTAAATTAAATAGGATTAAAAATCAATAAAAACTATATATGAAAATCAGGGTGTTACAACATATACTGAAACCATCGTCCAATGGGACTTTTGTTACTCTACGGAAAGCACCGTGCATTGGACAACTTTATACTTGTCCTAAGGAAAGTATCATCCAAAAGACTCTGGATGTTGTGCGTCCAAGTGAAACCCTCAGGGTTTACTTATTATATTCCAACGTTAAGTTATTAATTACTTTTGTTATTTATTTATTTATTTATTATGGAACACATTAAACGAGCAAATGATTTGAAATAAACAATTGTCTTCAAATTGCTTTTCAGAACTTAAATGAATTAATTTGAGATCACATTTATTGAAAAGCAAAAAGCACCGTTTGATTTGTACTTGAGAGAGAATGTACTCTGATTTGTTTTTGTCCTCTCTGAACACAATTTTTCCTTAACACAGTGTATTCTATTTGTGTCAACTGGATAATTCCTTTAACTGATGTGCATTTGAGATAAATGAGACATGTACAATTCTTGGGAGTAAGGCTTCTAAGTGCCATACCCTATATAGACTCCATGGAAGCAATGGGAAGATAACATTTAATGCTATTAGAGAATGACTATTTTGAATAAGGTTGAAGATACTTGAAAGCTGGGAAAGTTGGAGATCTTAGAAGCCAATAAATACCATGAACAAAGATAAAAGAATAATTTTTTTCAATACGATTTTATCTGGCAAAAACTTTGTTCATTTCATTCTTCATCTGTAAAGAGAAAATCTCTCTAGAGAACTTCTATTTTCATATACTCAATGAGCTTTGTGATGTAAACGCTTCTTTTTTATTCTTGAGTGGTGTGAGCCTGAAGAGGATAGGTAGAAAAGAATACTTGTTATAAAAGCCTTAAGAGACTTGGTTAACAAAGAATACTTGGTGTAGAAAGTCTAAAGAGGCTTGGGTGACAAAGAATACTTGTATCTTATCTAAAGTTAGTAGATATCCCTTCAGGTTGAATGGACTGGACGTAGCTCTTGGTTATAAGAGTGAACTAGTAAAATCTCTGTGTTTGATTCCCTTATTCTTTACACTCAGTTTTAATTACTAATTGTGAGGATTGAGATTGAGGTTTCTTAACAAACAAGATTTATTTAAAACAAATTTTTTTCAATCACATTTTATCTGTGCGTCCATTCTATCTTGCTTTACATCCAACAGATGCGAAAAGATTTTAAAACTAAGAAACACAATTCAACCCCCACTTCATGTGTTTCACTTTGTTACCTACACAATGTTCATTTTGCATATAACTCACTTAGACATTACGACAATGTTTCTTTGAGAAGGCACTGTTGTAACTAACCTCTCTTATCATTTCCACAATATGCTATATAGAAAGAGTTCTTGTAATATTTACATAAGTTTTATTTAATAGTCAAAATAAAGAGACAGACAATGCTTCATCTAACAAACATTGTCGTAATTAATCAAGGCTAGTATTCCCACAATGCTTCATATAGGAAACGTTGTTGTCGTATTCTTAATATTGAAAGACAATTCAGAAACAATTCAAAATTTTTAGACTTACACATTAATCAAACAACTTTATCTTATTTGGAAGAGCAGATTATCACTTACCTAACAACACATTTTCAGAATGACCACTTCAAAAGAATTTAATCATCAAACATTCATATTCATCAATAAGTAAAAAGGCAATACTCTTCAAGATATATATATATCATGATCTGAGAAATATATCAATTGATGGGTGTTTTCATGGACTAATTTTGCATAGTAGTTTAAATATTAGTGCTAGTTTAGATTAGAATAGATTAGTTTGCATGAGTAGAGTGCCTTGTCAGAGAAAGTAGCTTTTTGATCTATATTTGGTGTTAGACAGGCATCTGGCGCTCGGCTCTGGTTCTTGGCACTCAACTCTGGTTCCTAGCGCTCAGCTCTCGGATTCTGGACTAGTCTGTAAAGTTTTTCTCCCGGAGGGCAGCAAGCTAGCGCTCAGCGCCCTATTCCTAGCACCCAACACCCTAGCACTGATCCAGATGTCGAAAATCAATTCTGGAAGACAGCAACTGATGTGTTCCGCACTCCACTTCATCCTCCATTTCAGTAACACTATCAGTAGGTCGAGATGGAGTTCTTACTTCAGTCCTTTTTGAAGGACTTTCTTGTAGCATCCTCCTTATTCTTTTCAGCTTCACCTCCTCCTTAGATAGAACACGGATGTTCATTCTGTTGAGGACAAGAGTTCCAAATGTCTCCCTTTTCCTTATATGGTGCTCGCTCCATCCTATGCATTCTATCAAATATGATAAGCACTCCCTAATGCTCAAAGAGGGGAGAGAGAGAGAGAGAGAGAGAGAGAAACAACATAGATAAAAGGACCCTTCTTATGAGCAACAAACCAAAATAGTCTTTGTTTTAAATGGCTAAATACCAAATATGGTAAGTTAACTTGTTTCTTGAGAGGTAAGTTAATAAGACAAAACTTTTGAAGATCACTTACTTCATCTTCTTCACCAAAGTTTGGTAAAATCATTTTGTTGAGGAACTTAAGAAGTACTCCAGCCTTGGTATTCATCTGGGAGGTAGTTTGAAGAGTCTCAACAGGAAAGGGGGAGTCTTTGGCGAACCAATCACAAGATTCTAGGAACATGTCAATAGTTTTCGTCAAAAGAACATCCAAAAATTTATCCTCCTTGAACGGGAGTGAAGCCTTCCATCCCTCCTCATAGATAAGCCTCTCATCTGCGCATCTAATTACTTGGGAAATAGATTCCCGGGAGATAGTGACGTGCACACCAGCCACCTTTCCAACAATCTTTTCTTTGGATATAGTTGCATTGGACCAAAAGTCATGAATCATTCTAGCATGAACATTGGATGAGTCTTTGGAGAAAAACCCAACCCATCCAGCCCTTGTAAGCTATGACGTCCATCCTATAATCATGGAGGCATTCTAAGTTGACCCTCCACTCCTGAAATATTGGAATGTAAAAGATGAAACCTGCAATTGGGTTCATTTTGAGAAACAGAGAAGGTGAAAAAGATGAAAACTTGGAAAACAAGTATGAAATAGAGAAGGTACCAGCAAGGCAACAAGGAAGACAAGTATAAAAAGTGTGAAACTGTCTATTTTAGGGTTCATTATGGAACATTGTTTAGTGGTCGATGATGATTAATGTCAAAACAAAGTGATCCCGCAAATCAAGAGACGGGATATTCGACGTCTGGTGCATATCCATTAAGAGAGAATGTGAATGATATGATTGATGTACATTGGAAAATATTATGTAGTTGGTATTCTCAACAAAATGTGTATCATGAGAAACTGAGAAGACACTTTGTCGCGAAGAACGATTTGTGAAACGATTTGTCATTTCCATGACAACAGCATTTCATCTAGCAAGTGCTATCTAACAACTCCATTTTTAAATTACAAGAATGTTTCACCCAGAGAGCACTGTCTAACAACTACGTGTTTTACATTACAACATCTACTAATGTTGGCGTTTTCTAACATGCACTACAAGAAGTTGGTCATTTACCGACGGAATTTTTTTCGTTAGTAAATCTGTCGTTGCTGACGGAATTTTTCCGTCGATAAAAAAGTTTTTCCGTCAATAAACTGATTTTTTTTGTCCGTTGCCAGTTTTTTTTAATTATTATCGACTGAATTATTCTGTCGAAAAATCAAAATTTTTTAATTTACCGACGAAATTTTTTCGTCGGAAACGTTACCGACGAAACATTTTCCGTCGGAAACTTTACCGACGGAAAAATTCCATCGGTACGGACACGTTTTTTAAAAAAATTTGAAATTCAAATTACCAACGGAATTTTTTGTCAGAAAATTCCGTCAAAAAAATTAAATAAACTCAGCTTCCCTCTTCTTCTTCGATCATTTCTCACAGCGCCCCTCTCTCTCTCCGCCTCTCTCTCCTCTGCTCCGAACCGCCGAATCTCCACCCTGCTCCGACCCAATCGCCGAACCACCGCCTTGCTCCGACCGCTCTTTCTCTCTTTGCTCCGACCGCTCTCTCTCTCTCTACTCCGACCGCTCTCTCTCTCTCTGCTCTGAACGGCCGGCCACCTCCAGCCAGCCACCGCCGACCACCACTGCCACTTCCACCAACACAGTGCTCTCTCTTCCTTCATCCAAAGACAGGTGATGATGTTTAATTTCTTACTCTTTATTATCCATTAATTCGGATTTGTCACTCATTAATGTAAAGACTTACATTTTTTTTCTGTTGATATTGATTTAGAAGGCTCTTGAAGGCAAAGACAACAACTGAAGCCAAAAGTCTCACTAGCTCGGAGCATATGTCAGGAGGTAGAGATGAGTTTGCAACGTTTTAATATAGATTTACATATGTTAAGTTGAACATGTTGTCTGAATTGGTGTGTTGTTTGTTAGTGGAGAGCAGAGCTCAATAGGCATAATTGTGTGCTGGAAATTTGTTGTTGCATGTGTTTGTCTTGTTTGTTAGTCGAGAGCAAAGCCCTAGTCTTTGCCTTCCTGCCTTAGCAGGATGTTGGGTTGTGTACTGGTAGTTTGAATAATGCATGTGTTTGTCTGATTGAATTGTTTGTTAGTGGAGAGCAGAGCTCAATAGGATATCTTTTGTAGCTTTAGATTTATCATATAAATTTATTGATTGATTGTTGTTGATTTTTTTCTAAATTTTTTTTGTGGAAGTCTGAAATATAGGGGGCGTGCTGTCGAATTTTTGTTTGGCATGTGACCTCGATATCTAACACGTAATGTGATTGATATGCAGAAAATGAATTGTTATCCTTCAAACCGTAGTTGGATGTATGATAGGTTATATCCTGGGAGAAGGGGTCTTAAACAAGCTTTTATGAGTGGGGTTGAAGAGTTTGTTGCTTTTGCAAAGAGACAAGAAAATTTCAAGTTAAAGGGGGGAATAAAATGTCCATGTCTGAAATGCCAATGTAGAAAGATTAAGAGTGAGGATGAGGTGGTTGGTGATTTATTTAGAGTTGGGTCCAAGCTTAATTATTGGATATGGACTAATCATGGTGAAATAGCGCCTCATATTGAGTTGAGAGTTGTCGAGGATAACATAGGAGGTTCAAGTACTTGTACAGACATGGGAAATGATGACCAGTTTGAGTCGATGCAGGAGATGATTTGTAATGCTCTTGGGGTGAATGTGTCATATGAAGAGCAGCCGTATGATGACACTGATGAACTTCCAAATGAGTCAGCACAGAGATTTTATAATCTTTTGTTAACGGCAAATAAGCCGTTGTTTGAAGGATCTGATGACTCTAAATTATCAATGTGTGTAAGGCTTTTAGCTGCGAAGTCAAATTATAATGTTAGCGAGCAGTGTTGTGATTTTATCTCAAGAATGGTGTTGGACAGGACACCTATAAAAAGAGGTTTGCCAAAAAAACTACTATGAAGCCAAGAGGTTAGTGGGAAAGCTGGGTATGGAGGCTAAGAGGATTGATTGTTGTATGAATGGTTGCATGTTGTATTACGACAATGAATTCAGCAAAAATGACGGTGAGCTGGTTGAATGCCGATTTTGTAATGCTCCAAGGTATTGTGATCGCAACAGAAGCAAAGGTAATTATAAACCGATTCCAGTAAAGGCAATGTTCTATTTGCCAATAATTCCAAGGCTTCAGAGAATATTTGCATCAATGCAAACTGCAAGCCAAATGACGTGGCACTATGAGAATAGAACAAGTTCAGGTGTGTTGCGTCACCCGTCTGATGGCGAAGCATGGAAGCACTTTGATCGGGTGCATCCAGATTTTGCTGCAGATCCACGTAATGTCTGACTTGGGTTATGCTCAGACGGTTTTACACCATACATCCAATCCTCAACATCTCCTTATTCTTGTTGGCCAGTTATTGTTACCCCGTACAATCTTTCTCCTGAGATGTGCATGTCTAAATCGTACATATTTTTTACTTGTTTGATACTAGGCCCATCTGATCCAACAGCTGGTATTGATGTTTACTTGGAACCACTGATTGATGATTTGAAGAGGTTGTGGAATGGTGTTGTGACATACGACGTTGCACGAAAGCGAAATTTTAACATGAGGGCTGCTTTGATGTGGACGATTAATGACTTCCCTGCTTATGGTATGTTGTCTGGTTGGGGGACTCGTGGTAGATTGGCATGTCCGCATTGCATGGAGCATACAAAGGCATTTACCTTACATTTCGGGGGTAAAAGTTCTTGGTTTGACTCACATCGTAGGTTCTTGCCAAGTGATCATCCATTTAGAAGGAACAAGGTCGCCTTCACGAAAGGTCAAGTTGAAATAGATGACCCTGCCCCTAGTTTGACACCGGAACAGGTTTGGACAAGAGTGATGGATCTCCCAAAAGTAACAGATGATGGTAAAGTTTCCCGATTGCAAGGATACGGACAGTGGCATAACTGGACAAAAAGAAGTATTTTCTGGGACTTGCCCTACTGGAAAGATAATTTATTGAGACACAATCTAGATGTTATGCACATTGAGAAGAATTTTTTTGACAATGTATTTAACACGGTCATGATTGTAAAAGGCAAAACCAAAGACAATGAAAAAGCCAGAAAAGACTTGGTTGCTTACTGTAAAAGAAAAGACTTGGAGTTGAAGCCTCTTGCTAATGGAAAAATGTTAAAACCCAAAGCCAATTACACCTTAACTGTTGAGCAAGCAAAATCAGTTTGTCGGTGGGTAAAAGAGTTGAGGATGCCAGACGGCTATTGTTCCAATTTGGCAAGATGTGCAGATGTGGACAGCGGAAGAATGACTGGGATGAAAAGCCATGATTGTCATGTCTTCATGGAGTGTTTACTCCCTATCTCCTTTAGTTCATTGCCAGTGCATGTTTTGAATCCGCTCACTGAATTGAGTGTATTTTTTAAGGATTTGTGTTCTGCAACGCTGAGAGAGGCTGACCTTATTAAGATGGAACAGAACATTCCTTTCATCCTATGTAAGTTGGAGAGAATTTTTCCACCTGGTTTCTTTGATTCTATGGAGCATCTTCCCGTGCATCTTGCACATGAAGCTAGACTTGGTGGACCAGTTCAATATAGGTGGATGTATCCATTTGAAAGGTAGTATAACTATCCTTCATTTTAACAATTAATGATCTATGTAAAAGATAACATATCTATTAATTCCATCAACTTGTACTTTTGTAGATTTATGGGTGATGCAAAAAGATCTGTGAAAAATAAGGCTAGGGTTGAAGGATCAATATGTGCATCTTACTTACACTGTGAAACAACTCATTTTTGTTCCCATTATTTCACCAACTTCATGCTGACACCAAGCCATCGTAGGAATGAAATGGAAATTGAAATGGAAAGACATCCGCTAATGTTATCAGTCTTTGGCCTCCCCGGTCGACATAGTGGGAAGGAGTCAATTGACTGGTTATCAGATAAACAGCGAAAATCAGCCCATGTTCATGTGTTGATCAACTGTACTGAAGTTAAACCATATCTTACGTATGTTTAATCACATCTATTTTGGTCAATTGTCCATGTGTACTATATATGCATATTGATGTATATGTTATTGACCTTATTAGGGCATTCCTATTAGCTGAGCCAGTCCCTGAAGAAGATAAAGAAGCTCATATTCATGCAAATTCTCCAGCATGGTTTAGTCAACAAGTGCGCGTCTGAAATTTAATTTCAACTAATGCAAATTAGTATACATAAATCAATCAATAAATTGTTTGCATGTTGTAAATGTAGGTTTACAGTGAGACACCAACTCCCATCAACCAACACTTAAGGAACTTATCTGATGGTCCACGTACAAAAGTCAAAGAATGGCACACATTCTTTGTGAACGGATACAAATTCCATACGCAATCATGGACGGAGGGCAAACAAACAGTTAACAGTGGAGTACACGTGAAAGGTGTCTCTGAAGGAGGCGAAGATGACTTCTACGGCGTCATACAACACATCTATGAACTGACATACAATACTTTAGACTATACTAAAAGAATAGTGTTATTTTATTGTGATCGGTTTGATCCGTCGGCTAGTGGCACGAAAAAAAACCCAAAATATAATACCGTGGACATTCTTATGCACGACAAGTATGTGCCGTTTGATCCGTTTATCTTTCTACAGAATGTGAGACAAGTTTATTATGTCCCTTATCCATCAACTCGAACAGACAAACGAGGTTGGTGTGTCGCAATCAAGACAAAACCTCGGGGTTGTATTGAAACAGATGATGTAGAGGAAGAAGTGGCATATCAAGTTGATGAAATGTCACAAGTAAATGATGTCAATGAGGTTGAACCTATTGTCTAGTTACGTGATGATCCATTCATAGGTGAAGAAGTGAATGATGGTGATGATGAATTGGATCATGAAGAAGCATTGGATGAACCATTACAAACCGAAGACAATTCCGAGGCAGAATGGCCAGACAATATCTCAATTTCTGACTAGAATGATTTGTTATGTTTATTGATTGTATTTAGCACTAGTGTTGCATTTTTATCTCATGTAAATTTTTATGTCAATTGACCAAAATATTGTTTAATTGTTATGTCTATTTAAGTCTATGTTAATTGATTGAATTTAATATTGTTAAACTTGAGTATTGTCTCATTTAATACATGTTTTCATTAAACATATATATCAATCAATATGTAGACATGTCGAGTCCACCCAGATCACACAATACAGATAAGGGAAAGGGCAAGGCTAAGGCTATTGTCAATCGTCGAGTCAGGACTCGACGAGTTGTTGATGCATTGGATGATGAGTTTGTGCCCATGCTGACTACATCTTCGCTTCCACCGCTGGCATAGCCTACGCCGGACATACCGCCTCCACCTCAACCGAATGAGCCTCCCTTTGTATTCATGAGCACCCCCGGATTTCATTGTGCTGGCCCTAGTACTGCAGGTGGTAGTAGTCTGTCAGTTGCAGATGAGCCTCAGTCTGAGACTCCTCAGGATAATCAGGATCTGCATGAAGAGGATAGCAGTGACGGTTATTCACCCCTAGAAGATTTCGATCACGTGGAGAAGATCGAGTTTCATAGGGATGGTCGGATGATAATCAGACCAGAAGGTAAAGGGTAAGTAACTTCTTATCTTTATTATTTGAAATTGAATATTAATTTCAATATAAAATATGCGTTAATTTATTCATTGATATGTTTTTATTTTTTCAGGTTCCTTCCTTCGAAAGCAGCTTCAAAAAGCATCACAGCTTCTATTCAGGAGAAGTATCAAACAGCTTAGGTCTCATGGAAGCAGATGAAGAAAGGCGAGGATGATATAGATCACCGGATGACTTTCTTCAATGCTTTTAAGGTACGTGTTAATTATTATTTTTATTGTATATTATGTTCAATTATATATATATATATATATATGTTTATACTGTTACTTATGTTCAACTAATGCAGGAGAAGGTTACATGGAAAAGGATCTTTGATGTGCAGGTCGAGAAGAACTTCCATGCGAAGGCCTCACACATTCTCTCTGACATGCTCTGCAGGATTCGCCATGCGAATCCACGAGTGCAACCCAGATGGATTGGAGATGGTGTTTGGAATGCATTAGTAGCACACTGGGGTAGCTCTGATTTTGGGAAGGTCTCTGACCAGAACAAGAAGAATAGGGCATCAGAGAAAGGAGGGAGCTTGCACACAGGGGGCTCCATCTCTCAAGCACAACATCTTGTCCGAATGGTACATATAGAAACTTCAATTTAATATCTTTTCTAAACTTAATTAATTACCATTGACACAAATGTACAATTATGATTTCAATATGTTTCTTGCATACAGAGAAAGGAATTGGGTCGAGAGGTTGGCATTCACGAGCTGCATCGCCGCACCCATATGAGGAAAGGCACCCAAGATTTTGTAGATGAGAGATCGAAAAAACTCAGGTAACTATGTTTATATGTTTATTTATTATGTTTATGTTTAAAACTAAAGTAATTTTTATTTGTTTAATTATTTAATTTATGAAAACCAGGAGGAGTTTGAGGAAAGGATGAGTCAATACAGGCAATCTCAAACTGAGTCTTCTGATGCCTCCACTAACGCACGTACCCCGCAACAAGAAGAAGAGGAAGCCCTCAAAATTTGGGTGGAGGTTGTTGGCGGCAAGAAGAAGGGCTATTGCTACGGTTTAGCAGATTATGCCGCCAGCTATCCTCGGAAAGGAGGATCAAGCTCTGGTGTTGGGTTGAGCCGCTTTTCAACACCGGAGGATCGGGAGATGCAGCATATGAAGCAGCGGGTGGCATATGCTGTGGATGCAATTGCAAAGGTATTGTCTAGTCAGCATACTCTCCTGGACATGGTTCAGAGGATGCAGTCCCAGGGCATGCAGCCGGCCCAGTGGCAGCCGACGCCCCAGTGGCAGCCGCATGCTCCTCAGCAGACACAGGGCATACCGCTATCTCAGTCGCTGCCTCAGTGGCAGTCGCCGTCTTAGCCACCACCGCCGCCTCATTGGCAGGCGCCGCCTCAGTGGCAGCAGTCGGTTCAGCAGCAACAGCCTCAGCAGCAGCCGCCTCAAAAGCAACAGCCGCCTCAGCAGCCGCCACCTCAGCAGCAGACACAACAATCTGGTGCGGATGATGACGTGAAGGGTTTAGATGACAATCTCTATAGGGACTACAGAGATTATTAGATAATTTTATGTTTGTTATTTCAATTATGTATTTTTTTCAAGTTTTATTTGGATTTTGTATCTTTTACGTATTTATATTATCGTTTTGTTATATTTGCTTACTTTTAACATATTTATGTTATGACGTTTTGTTATATTTGTTTACTTTTAATTTAATTTAATAATTATAATAAAATATTAAATTAATTTAGAAAATAATTTGTAATAAATTATTTTATTAATAATTATAAATAGTAATGGTGAAAATTGTCAGTAAAAATAAATAGATAGGGTTTTTTTTAAATTTTCATGTGGTTACCGACAGAATAATCCGTCAGTAAAGTAAAACTTTCCGACGGTTTATTTTCATCGGTAATTTCCGTCGGTACTTACCGACGAAAATTTTCCGTCGGTAATGTAAAATTTTTCGACGGTTAATTTTTGTCGAAAATTTCCGTTGGTAATTACCGACGGAATTTCCGTAGGTAATAATTACCGTCGGTAATAATTACCGACGAGCAATTTACCGACGAACTTATGCCGTCAAAAATTCGGTCTGTAATCGATCATTACCTTACCGACAGATTTTTTGCGTTACCGACGAAATTTTTCCGTCGGTAATGGCCGATTTTCTTGTAGTGATGTAAATTGATTTTTCTATCAAAAAACACGGAGCTCTACGATAGCAATTGCTAGAGTGAACGTTGTTTGAAAGCTCAATGTTTTTTACTACAGCAACGTTTGGCCAGGATAGCGTTTTTTGAAAGCTCCATGTTGTTATGCGTTTTTGGCATAGTGCCTATTTGGCCTAGCTTTTACTTAAAACGAGAAGATTTGTTAAAAATTAGATGGGTCAAACATACACTAAGAGTTAGAAATTCGTTGTTATGAAATAATTATTGATACTAAAAAATAAAACTAAAAAAACATGATTCTATGTAAGCAATTTAGTGGTAATTTATTAATATTTTATTAGCAATATTACAAATTTAATAAGAGTAATTAATTTTTATTTTAATAAGAGTACTTCAATTTTAGTAAGATTAATTTGATTAATATTTTATAATAAGAGTATTTTAGTTTTATTTGTTAATATTACAAATTTTGTGATATATAATTAAGTTAAATTGGTTAAAACTTATGATAAACATTAGTAAAATATATTTTCGACTTAATATTTTTGCTATATCTTTTAAACAAATATTTGTATATTTTCTTTGGAAGTTGTGATATTATTACTTAATATTATTAATTTTTTATTGACTGATGGATAATTCAGATAGAACATTTATGTAAATTTGTCACAGAGTTTTATTTTTTTTACTTTTGTTTAGGCTATAGTCAATTGTGTTTTTAATTAAGCGAGTTAGTGATTTTGTATTAAAAAATAAAAAAAATTACCTTCAACTACTTGCAGTTTGCTTCAAAATATATTTTTAGCTAAAAAATTTCTCATAAAGAGAAACTATCAATATTATTCATCTTTTAAAGTTTAGAACATGCTCCCAACACCCATGCAATGCATGGGGATATCCATTGATTTTTAATTTATAATAAATATACATAAATATATATATGTATAAAATTATTATAGCAATGGTTTAAAAAAGTTATAAAATAATAAAGTATAATTTTCTCATCATGATTTAGATGTTAACGTAGTATCATGTAAAATATTGATATATGTGAATTGAGTATAATTTCTTTGTATGTGCGTTCTGTAAAATCTTCATCCGCATGGAAATAGATTTCACGGAAAACCAACTATATCCGATCTTGGTTGGCCTTTCACGTAGCCACAAGTCATCCCCGTATTTTGGCACATGCGTGGGTTCGGTCCTCCAAGGCCTGTTAGAGTTCTCTTCAACCTCCTCATGGCTGGATTGATCCGTTTCAGGTAAAATAAAAAGAACTAGAAGATTCCACCTCTGAAAGGCACTTACACCTAATGGCTTAAGCCGTTGTTCCCATTTTCTCGCTGACCCATCATGCAAAAGTTACGCCATTAGACTGTGTGCGCTTTACTAATAGAACATCAAGTAAAGGCTCTAAGCTCCTTCAACTGATTGTTCCCATCGGATCTCAGGTTCTCTATTGCACTCCCCAAATAGGGTTTTTTTTTACCTTTCCCTCTTGGTACTTGTACGCTATTGGTCATTGAGGAATATTTAGGCTTAGAGATGGTCTCCATTTCTCGCATAAAAGTGATCAGGAATATTTAGGCTTAGAGATGGCCATCACTTTCTTTGGCCAGATCTGCTGGTTTTTCCATCATCTAATCCACAACAAATTGAATGAAACATGGCAAAAAGAAGTGAACAATTTATTGCTGAGGAATTTCTCATACTTGAAAGAGAAACAAAGCTTCGTGTTCGTTTTTCTTCAACCCGTAACCCGCTCTCGTTCACCGCTACTAACGGGGTCTTGGTTGATTTCCCTTCCTTTTACTTCGAAGATGTTTCAGTTCGCTAAGTTTGAAAAGTCCAAAGAGCGCAGACTTGCCACAGAGCTTGGATACAGTTTCCTGATCGGAGATCCATGGATCACATATGGTATCTCCCCATGGCCTTCGCCTCTTAAAGCGTCCTTTCTTCTCAATGCCCAGACATCCATCCAATGCATTCTTTTCGATCTTGTACCAAGCAAGAAAATTAATGCACATAATATTTTTAATCTTTAACATATATGTTTTTAATTATTTATTATATATTATTATTGTATAAAAAATATACTAATTTACCTAAAAATTGATAAGATTTAAGATATTAATTTAGTATGGAGGAGAGAAAAACAAACATATGAATTGAATTTGATTTGATTTTGTCAGTAAATGAATATAAATTAATTAGGTAAAAGAAAATTCAAGTTTATTTATATAATTTAAATAAATTAGCTAAGTGAGAAGATAATATAAGATTGTGTTATTAACTAAATTATTTTGTAAATGTTTTAGTAACGTAAAGTGTTTCCCAGTGTAAGCATTAATAGCAAAAAATTATGTATAATTATTTTGTTTTTGACGATTAGGATAGGGAAATTCGTATGTCATCTATGATACTGTCCATGTTTATATGGTATTTTCTACAAGAGTAAAATTGAACTAATGTATTATAAATTTTATATGTTATGAAATCTATATATGTTATAGAAACTATTGCAAACTATAGTATATATAAAAAAAACTATTTCAAACTGAACGTTAATGTAACTAATTTATGTTCCAATTTACTTCAGTGTAGTACACAATAAAATAATATTTACTAGTGAAAGGACAGGCACGGTCTGTCTGTCTGCTTTTTTATTTTTACAAGTAATAATATGTGATTATAAAAATGTTAATGATACTCCAGTTTTAGTATATAATTAAGTTATAGGGACAAAACAAAAAAATAGAACACAAAAAACAGTTATTTTAAAGTGGAAGTTATAGGAGTACAATGGTCACCCAAAATGTGTACACCAAAAAGTCGTATTCTCTTTATAATAGTTATAGTTACAATAATAGGTTTTCACTTCTAGACAATAGTCTAACAGATCACCTAACATATTTATCCTTGAATAAAATGATTTTATGCACAACTAGTCTTACCAAGTTAAGGCATGGGGTCTACAATCTGATCTACTATATATAAAATCACTTTTGTTAAAACTAAATAAACTAATTGTGGTATGTAGATACCAATTTTTGTCCTTCACTTTTTTATTATTATTTTTGTTTTTTTATTTGCTTTATTTTACTTTAGTATCATTGGCCTACAGGGAGGGTCCACTCTAAAAAATTAACTCAACCCCATTGTTTGTTTAGTCCTCTTTCAAAGAAAAGTGTTTTTGGCTAGTTTGGGCATTTGTTTGCTTGGACTCTGCTACTTGCTTTGAGTTGGACCTAAGACCTTTTCTTTTGGGTCCTTTTTTGATTCACTTGACCAAAAACAAGTTTTTTGCACAAATTTTTTTAGATTGTACAAATACAAAAATACAAAAAAAATATAAAATATATAATAAAATACAAAAGAAATAAAAAAAATGAAATTTACAAAAACAAAGTGCAGAGGTGCAACTGTTTTGGCATGCCACTCTTCAGCCCACACCCATTTTCAGTTAGCCGCCAAGACATCCTTCCCATTGTCTCTTGCTTTTTTCCATTTTTTCTCCAGCAACTCAGCGTTGCAGGCACCATCTTTCTGCACCCTCAGCACCTGCATATGTTGCTGCACCTTGTCACCCACTACCCCTCAATAGCTCCATCCACGCCAGTTCACCCCACAACAGTTTTTGGCATTTTATCTCACAGCCTACTCACCCCTCAGTCTATATAAACTTGCACCACAACAACATCGAGGGGGGTCACACGAAAAGAGGGAAGAGGGAGCAATGAAGAGAGTATTTTTGAGAGTTCAAACAGTTGATTGGTGAACACTCTTTGTTCACCAATCCCAGAGAGCAAAAATAGCAGAAAACAAAGCACAATACCAACACCCACATCGGTAGAGAGGCAACAAGAAGCATACCAAATTCAAAATTTTGAGGTCTTGTGTTGGTGTTGATCGAGTAATTTCAAATAGAGGAGAAACCTCTTCCTCTAGTATTTATCGTACTATTGTCTATCCATCCATATGATGATGTCCCATATTAAATGCTTGTGTGATGCCTATGATTGAATGCTTAGATCCCATTTTTTTTCTTTCCTCCTTTTGGTACCATGATTGATGGTTTACATGTTAAAACCACATTTCTCGGAGGGTGTCACATTTCGTAAAGGATATAAACGCAGAAATAAAAATAATTATTTTCTGGCTTTCTTTCGGGAAATACTGTCAAAATTATTTATCTTTCACAATAGATTTTCTCTGCCATTTTTTTCGTTTATTTAAAAATAATTGTATGTATAAACATCAATAAAAAAATCACTTAGGAAATAAAATTCATTCATCAATAAAAAGAATATACCATATACAAGAAACCTTTTCCCCAAATAAATACAGACTTTCTATGCTGATCAAGCACGTGCTAATACCTTCTGTAAGAAAATCTAATAAGAAAATGCACCCTAAATCTAGATAGCACACGTCCACCCACTTAGTTGACATATCACCAATACACACCTCATTTTGGACCTCCATCTGGATCTCTGGTAGAATGTCTAAGGAAAATACATTCGCAAAAACAAGAAAACAACACATAGCAAGAGTGAAAATCTCATTCGCAGTTATATCGTGACAGTCACACAAGCAGCACACAGCAGATATAACGCACACACATTGCTATACTCACCTCAAAAGAAATTACACTTAGACATCACATTAACTTCACACAGAAATCAATAATGCACACATGATACTTCAAAGAGCTCTATAAGAACATCATAGGAACATCGTTTCCCAATGCTCCATGGAGACTTATCTCAACAACATTTTGAATGATAGTGTTGGAACCAAATTGGTTAAAAGTATTTTTAATACAAATACTCCTTAAGTGATTTTATGGTTTTGATGATAACAAAATGTATTAAGGTTTTTACAAAGGATAAATAATTTGTATTAAGGTGTTTTCAATATATAACTAAGTTTATTGAAGGATGTTGAAGTCTGCGTCCAATAAATTAGTTCATCATGACATTGGCTCATATTCAAAGTCTGAGAAGCCTTGCGTCCAATGTTAAAGACATCGTCCAATATTGGCACTGGAATGGACAACAAGAGCTCTGCGTCCAATGATCAGTATTAGGAAATACTGTTCATCGTCCAATATTGAGAACAGAGCTATGCGTCCAATAATCATTGAGACCATGCGTCCAATAATCATGCGTCCAATGATTCTCGGCATCCAATAAACAGTCTAAGAGCTTGCGTCCAATGTTCAGTAAGGCATTGAAGTTCTGCGTCCAATGTTTGAGCAGAAGGAAGAGTTCTGCGTCCAATGTTTGAGCAGAAGTTCTGCGTCCAATGTTTGAGCAGAAGGCATTGAAGTTCTGCATCCAATGTCCAATGTTTGAGCAGAAGGCATTGAAGTTCTGCGTCCAATGTTTGAGCAGAAGGAAGAGTTCTGCGTCCAATGTTTGAGCAAAAGGATTACTGTAGTGCGTCCAATGATAAGCACAAGGCAAGAACAAAGTTCTGCGTCCAATGTCTTCTGAAGATGCAGAATCGCAGAAGTAGAAGAAATCAAGTCTTGAAGACACACTACTTTCTGCGTCCAATGATTTCCAAAGGAACAGAACCAATAAGCGTCCAATGCATATGAAGGACAAAAGTCCAATGTTCAGCATGAGCAAGAGTGCAACTCTGCGTCCAATGAAACTGAACATTCTGCGTCCAATAAGGCTGAATGAACTCAAGCACTGTTCTGCGTCCGATAAATGAGAAGAACAAGAACAAAGTGTTACACGATGAATGAAGCAAAGTAGGACAAGTTCTCAGTCTACTATTCATCGTCCAATAAAGTAGCATAACAAAGTGCAATTGAAAGCATCAGGTATGCGTCCAATGTTTGCATGAGTAAGTGCAAAGGTATGCGTCCAATAGATTCTATATGCTGCGTCCAAAACGCAAAGTCCATTACTTGCTATTTACTGCTCATGCATTTAATATGGAACATATTTATTGAGCAAATGATTTGAAATAAATAGCTGTATGCAATGCTTTCTGTAAAACTTTGTCAACGTTTGTGAATGTACTTTTGAAAAGCATAAAGCACTGTGGAAAGTGTACTAAGAGAGAGATTGTACTCTTATATCTCTGAACACATCTTTCTGCTTTACACAGTGTATTCTCTCTGTCTCAATAAGATATTACTATTAACCACTGTACAATTGAGACTTTGAGTACAGGTTGCTTCTGATTTAGGAGAAAGAAACGCAGACATGCACAATGAAGTAGATCTCCTCAGAGCAACGGGAAAATAGCATTAAATGCTATTTGAGAACGGTAACTTTTATGAGAGCTGAAGTTGAGCAACTGAAGAACAAGTCTGAAGCTTCACTACTCTTATAAATACCAAGAAGCAAGAAGAAGAATACAAGTGACTGAAAACGAAAAAGAAGTGACTGAACAACGAAAAAGAAATAGTTGAACTGCTGTGCTTATACTCTGAATTGAAAGTCTTGTATTTCTTTATCTTCTTGTAAAAGAGAGTTTGCTTAACTCTCAAAGTGCTTTAGTTTTCATATCCTCACCTGTGTGAGTTAGACAACACTTGAATCAAAAACTCTGCTGAGTTGTTTAGCCTGAAGAGGCTGTGTTCAAAGAATACTTGTGATTTAGCCTGAAGAGGCTGCGTCCAAAGAATACTTGGGTTTTAGCCTGGAGAGGCTGTGTGCAAAGAATACTTGGGTTTTAGCCTGAAGAGGTTGTGTGCAAAGAATACTTGTACCTATCTGGTTTGATAGTGAAATCTCTCTAGTTTGAGGGGACTGGACGTAGCTCTTAGGAAAGGGTGAACCAGTATAAAAACTTGTGTTATTTCTTCTTTCCCTTATCTCTTATTATATCTGTGCTTATTACTAACCAAGGGGATTGAATTGATTTTGTTTAAACAAGTTTTTCATACACCTCTTATCGCACAAAGAAAACAAGTTTTTTAAACTAAGAGGGAAGCCTCAGCGTCCAATCTTTTGTGCGTCCAATTTTTCACATTTCTGTGCGTCCAGTGTTTAAGCACTTTGTGCGTCCAATATTTCAGAAAACACTGTGCGTCCAATTTTTGAACTAAGCTGTGCGTCCGACGTTTTTAACAGCCAGCGTCCATCATTTGCGAAAAAGTTTTAAAAGCTTAGAAACACAATTCAACCCCCCCTTCTTGTGTTTCATCTTGTTACCTACAATTGGCATCAGAGCTCGGTCTCTAAGGGGTTGAGCACTTAACAGTGAAGAGAAAGCAATATCCATGGAGAATGAAGGACAGGCTGTGAACAGACCACCACTGTTCAATGGCAACGAATATGATTACTGGAAGCAAAGAATGATCACATTCTTTGATGCGCAGAATATAGATTTATGGGATGTTGTGGAAACAGGCTACACGGCCCCAGTAAATGATGCAGGTCAACCAGTACCTAGACCCCAATGGACAGCTGATCAAAGAACCAGATTTCAGCTGAACTCGAAGGCCAGGCACTACCTGATGTGTGCCATCACAAAATCTGAATATGACAAGGTACACAGCTGCACCACTGCCAAGGAATTGTGGGACACTCTGGCCTTGGCACATGAAGGCTCTTCTCAGGTTCGTGAATCTAAGATAAGCATACTAGTTCATCAATATGAACTATTTAAGATGGAAGAACAAGAGTCCATTGATCAAATGTTTGGAAGATTCCAAACTATTACCAACAACCTGAGATCCTTGGGGAAAGTCTACACAACCCAGGAACATGTAAGGAAGATCTTGAGGAGTCTGCCCAGACAGTGGAGACCCAAAGTTACAGCAATACAAGAAGCAAGGGATCTTTCCACTCTTGCTTTAGAAAATCTTCTAGGCTCATTGAAAGTACATGAGCTTGAGCTGAATGAAGAGGGAACTGAGAAAAGAGCAAAGTTCATTGCTCTTAAAGCTCAAAGAGGGAGCACCTCAAAAGCCTTGAGGGCCAATGATTCTGATGAAGAATCATGCAGTTCACAAGGAGAAGAAGACTCGGATGAAGATGAACTTTCATTCATATCCAAAAGAATAAAATCAATGTGGAAAAAGAAGGGTGGCTTCAGGAGGAAGCAATTCAGCAAAAGATTTCCACAGAAGGAAGCTGAGCAAAAGGAGGAAAGTCCAGTGGTGTGCTATGGATGCAGGAAACCAGGCCACTACAAGGCAGACTGTCCTGAGGCCGAGAAGACAAAGAAGAAAGTCTTCAAGAAGAAGAAAAGTCTCATGGCAACATGGGAGGACCTTGATGATTCCTCTGATGATGAGGATAAGGAAGAGGCAAATCTGTGTCTAATGGCAGGACTCTCCTCAGTTGAAAGTGAAGACGAAGAGGAGGTAATTTCTTACTCTGAATTAAGAGATAATTTTGATGAGCTTCTTAGAGATTCATCCATTCTATCTGATGAGTACATATCTTTAAAGAAAAAGTTTTCTCTTATAACAAAAGATTTTGAAAAACTTTCTTCAGAAAACAAAGTACTTAAATCAGATAATGAACATTTAAGACTTCAAGTAAGTCAATTAAAAGAAGAATCTCCAAAGAAGTCTGAGTCCAATACTTCCTGTGAAGTACAAGTACTTCAACAAGAAGTAGATGAACTCACTGGACGATTGTCCAGATTTGTCAGTAGCTCTGAAAAGCTTGATCAAATTTTAAAAATTCAGAGAAAACCTTCTGACAAAACTGGTTTGGGTTATGAAAAACCGAAACCAAAGTTTTCCAAGAGTCCATCAAAGTTTAATATATATTGTGGATACTGTGGAAAGGCTGGACATGTCACATCGACATGCTTCCATAATAAATGGAACAAGCCTGGACGCAGGCCAAGGACTAACATGAAAGGACCCAAGAAAATCTGGGTACCTAAGAACATGATCATTCCTGTTGCAGATTTGCTTAATGGGAGGAAAGCAACACCAGTCATGGTACCTGGACAGTGGGTGCTCACGACACATGACGGGAGAAAGGTCTATGTTCCAAGACCTCAAGCCTAGAACAAAGGGCTGGGTCACTTTTGGAGGTGACCAGAAAGGCAGAATAGTTGGAATAGGTAAAATTGGTAAACATCCTTTTCCTACTATTGAAAATGATTGGTTGAAGGACTCAAACATAATCTACTTAGCATAAGTCAATTGTGTGACAGTGGATGTGATGTTTCCTTTGACAAGGATAAATGTATAGTCAGAAATTCTGATAAGTCCATTCTTTTTCAAGCAAAGAGGCAGAACAATGTTTATAAAATTGATTTCGAAAATCTGTCCAAACAGAATGTCTCATGCTTCATTTCTTTAAATAATGAACAATGGATATGGCACAAGAAGCTTGGTCATGCAAGCTTGAGAACCATCTCAAAGCTTAATAAGCATAGCCTCGTAAGAGGACTTCCAAATCTTGTGTACAAATATGAGGTTCTCTGTGAAGCATGTCAGAAAGGGAAACAAGTGAAAAACTCTTTTAATTCTAAAAACATTGTTTCCACTTCTAGACCTTTAGAACTTTTACATATGGATTTGTTTGGACCAACACAAACTGCTTCTTTGAGTGGAAAGAAATATGGACTTGTTATAGTTGATGACTATACTAGATGGACATGGGTTAAATTCCTAGCACACAAGGATGAGTCTTTTAAAGTATTCACCATTTTTTGTAAAAGAGTCCAAACTGAGAAAGGAGTTTGTATCAACTCCATTCGAAGTGATCATGGAGGTGAGTTTGAAAATGCAAACTTTCAGAGATTCTGTGAAGAGAATGGAATCCTTCACAATTTCTCTGCACCTAGAACACCACAGCAGAATGGTGTAGTAGAGAGGAAAAATCGATCTTTACAAGAGATGGCCAGGACCATGCTCAATGATCACTCAACCTCTAAGAGGTTTTGGGCTGAAGCTGTAAAACTTTGTCAACGTTTGTGAATGTACTTTTGAAAAGCATAAAGCACTGTGGAAAGTGTACTAAGAGAGAGATTGTACTCTTATATCTCTGAACACATCTTTCTGCTTTACACAGTGTATTCTCTCTGTCTCAATAAGATATTACTATTAACCACTGTACAATTGAGACTTTGAGTACAGGTTGCTTCTGATTTAGGAGAAAGAAACGCAGACATGCACAATGAAGTAGATCTCCTCAGAGCAACGGGAAAATAGCATTAAATGCTATTTGAGAACGGTAACTTTTATGAGAGCTGAAGTTGAGCAACTGAAGAACAAGTCTGAAGCTTCACTACTCTTATAAATAACAAGAAGCAAGAAGAAGAATATAAGAAACTGAACAACGAAAAAAGAAAGAGCAAAAACGCTGTGCAATCTCTTATACTCTGTATTGAAAGTCTTGTATTGTTTCTATCTTCTTGTAAAAGAGAGTTTGCTTAACTCTCAAAGTGCTTTAGTTTTCATATCCTCACCTGTGTGAGTTAGACAACACTTGAATCAAAAACTCTGCTGAGTTGTTTAGCCTGAAGAGGCTGTGTTCAAAGAATACTTGTGATTTAGCCTGAAGAGGCTGCGTCCAAAGAATACTTGGGTTTTAGCCTGGAGAGGCTCCGTCCAAAGAATACTTGGGTTTTAGCCTGAAGAGGCTGTGTGCAAAGAATACTTGTACCTATCTGGATTGATAGTGAAATCTCTCTAGTTTGAGGGGACTGGACGTAGCTCTTAGGAAAGGGTGAACTAGTATAAAAACTTGTGTTATTTCTTCTTTCCCTTAACTCCTTTTATATCTGTGTTTATTACTAACAAAGGGGATTGAAATTGTTTTTATTCAAACAAGTTTTTCAAACTAAAAGGGAAGCATTCTGTGCGTCCAATCTTTAGAAAACCTGTGCGTCCAGTTTTTATAAAGACTCTGTGCATCCAGTGTTTTAGCACTCTGTGCGTCCAATATTTCACAATTCTGTGCGTCCAGTGTTTTAGCATTCTGTGCGTCCAATATTTCAGAAAACACTGTGCGTCCAAATTTCAACTAAGCTGTGCGTCCAAAGTTTTTAACAGCCAGCGTCCAATATTTGCGAAAAGTTTTAAAAGCTTAGAAACACAATTCAACCCCCCTTCTTGTGTTTCATCTTGTTACCTACAGATAGATGCAGCAAGATATTTATCATGATTGCTTAGCCCATTTCTCTAGGGTCCGATCTCATAATCATTCCATAAATGTCACTCTCACCTTAAACTGAATAGATTGATCAGTTAGGTTTATCCAAGTCAGGTATACGATTTTTCCCGGCTCAAGGATTCTATCTCATAGCCATTGGTAGAAGTTCGAAACTCGGATAACTCCATTAGGCAATTATAGCCAACCGTATCAATTCCCAACCACATATAACGTGAGTTGGAACTCGTACAACACACAGCCCAATGGCACATAGCCTAACAGCACATAGCCAACGGCACACAGCCGAATAAAATGTGCATGATAAATGCATAACACACAACACTTTTCCCATCACACAACTTTTCTCCCCTCCCTCCCATCACACAACAAAATTCTATTTTAATTTTATTTTATGCGTGTGATGTATGCTTATGCATGTTAGATATATTTTAGTAAGGGTAATTCTATAGACAAAGTTTCTCTGACATTAGAAAGTAGTGGTTTAAGTTGGACGTTTAGAAACAGAAAAAGTTCTGTTCACCGTAAATAGACAAAGTGAGGACTTTATGAAGTATAAATCCTAGATTTAGGTTAAGAATGAGATTTGAATGTACCAATAGTGATTTTCCAATATTTGAGGATTTTAGAAATTTATTCAGGAATTTTCTGAAGAACAGAAAAAAAATATTACCGTTTTGGTCCCTATAGTTTGACTAGGTTGAACTGTGAGTGGATATGGAAACCAGAACATGTCTAGAAATATTTTTGAAGATGCCAAATGATGTTTTCTAATATTTTAGAATTTTAAAAATTATTTTGGGAAT
The DNA here is from genome assembly GCA_030159175.1 of Glycyrrhiza uralensis. Lineage (NCBI taxonomy): Eukaryota > Viridiplantae > Streptophyta > Magnoliopsida > Fabales > Fabaceae > Glycyrrhiza > Glycyrrhiza uralensis. The sequence continues at coordinate 13,916,216 of BRZY01000003.1, read as the reverse complement.
TTTTAGAATGACAGATAAAGTATTGCGGTTTTGGTCCCTGTAGAATGAGAACAGGATAGCAGGGAGAGCAGGTGAATGTCAGAGGTTTAGGAAATGATCCAAAATCAACCAAAAGAGTACCCAATGGTGTTTTTACAATATTTATGATTTTTAGAAATTTTCTAGGAATTTTCTAAAAAAGTTCATTTTTACCCTAAGTTACGGGTTACGGTAAAAATCGAAAAGTTACCGTAATGCTTCTAAGCTTGATCTTTTTGAACCAAGACTTTTGTGGCATCTTATTTACATGGCTTAGGACTTATTATGAGGTTCATGAGAGTTTTTATCCCAATAGGTTAAGTTTGGATAATTTTTACTATGAAATACAAAAGTTACCACACTTAATTACCTTGGAGACTTACCATTTACCATGGTTAAGGTAAAAAAATTATTTACCCTCCCTTGGACTGCAGACCTGCACTGAATTAGAGGGGAAGGATGTGGAATTTTCTTGAATCATGACTCACAAGGATGGACCAATAGGATTAGGGCAAGTTGTTAACTAGGGTTAGATTATGGTTAAGTGTAATTATGAGTTAGGAAAAAATCTTTTTAGATAGGAAGAGAAGAGGGAGAGGGCCGAGAGCTTGAGGGAGAAGAGAGGAGAGAGCTTTTGCTTTGAGTTCATCTTGTTCATCACCATAGCCATAATCCAAGTGCTCTTTTCATAAATCTTGTCCAAGTGAGCTAAATTTCCAAAGCTTGATCATAATCTAGTGACCAACAAGCTCCAAGAAGGCAAGCAAGAGGGAGAAGGAGAAGGAAGAAGAAGTGAAGGTTAGGGTTTTCTACAAGAAATTGGTAAGGGGAAAGTTCTTCCTACATGATTTTCAAAGCCTAGTGGACATGGCAGGGCTATGATTGTGCTATGTTAATCAAGATGATGATAAATTTATCCTTGGGTTCATGTTGATTTGTAAGCTTTGTAATTATGTGTTCTTATGAAAAATGGATGGTCTTGAGTTATGTTTGTGTTTGATATGAGTTCTTTTGAGTGTCTTAATTATGAACAAACTTGCTTGATGATTGTTTTCCATGGTCATGATCTTGATGTGAACTAGGGTTAGTGATTATTGGCTATGAAAAAATTAGCTAAGTGTGAGAGATGAGTTTGTCCTAACTTGCATGCTTGATGATCCTTGTTCCATACTTGGTTTGAGTTGGTTGAATGATTGTGGTTGTGCATATGTTTAAATCATGGCATGAGAAAGTGGTATGTACATGTTGATGAACTTGGTGTGTAATGGTAATTGTGTTTTCATTGCCTTGATGATTGAAACCATGGCTTGATGATTGAAGGTTGTGTCTTGGGATTGATCTAAATATAGTAAACTTTACTTATTTTCAATCATTTGAACCTAACTGTGCAAAGAGATGATTTATTTTGGTTGAACATTGGATTTTCGAGCTGCAGTCATGCCCTGGGTGTGACTAGTCTCGCGGTTGGGAAAAGCTGGAAAACAGGGGACAGCTCTGTTCATACTGCGGGTGTGAAAAACCCTCGTGCCTGTGAACAGTTCTGGATCCAGCATTTTTGGAAATTAATAATTTCTGAAAATCAGTTTTTCCAAATTTTTTTTATAAACATACTTAAGAGAAAATGTTTTTTTTAAATGTGAAAATTGGTAAATATTTTGCTTAATTAATTTTAGAACTTAACAATGTTTTGGACAATGCATTTGGTTAAAAGAGGAACCATTAATAAAAGTGTGAATTGAAAGAGGAAAAAGAGCCATGTGATGGAGAATTATGCACAAAGAGATGTGATTATCATAAGTGATGATAATACTATAACCAAGAGTGAAGGTTATATGTGATTGTGCAAGTGATAACCTAGAGAAATGGTTAAAGTGATTACAAGAGAAACCAAAGCTTAAAATGCTTGAGATGATGATTTTGTATGCTTAATGTGATATGCCATTTTGCATAAAGAGAAAGAGAATTTGGCAAGTGGCCAATGTGACGAGCATTACAACCCGGATGGGGTTGAGAATGGGGATAGTCTGGCCATAGTAACCTAAAGGGATTATCCATGTTGCGAAACCTCTCCGATGGCCAGGTAGGAGATATCCCCTGAGCCGAGGCAAGTCGCACAACCTTGCTTGGACAAATCTGACGGACTTGACTATTCAAGATATGGTGAGACGTAGCTTATCTGAATGATTACTATGAAGTTTGGTGGGACTCTCTGGTAAGTCTGCTACGGCAATCGCTCAATGGTGTTGGAGGTAGGGAAGTCTCCTTGGAGCAGTACGAGGGTGGTGTGAGGGGAAATAGAAGTGGCATGCATTATAATATATCTGAGTGTATGATATATTGTTTGATGCTGAGTATGTGACATATTGTTTGATACTGAGACATGTGTGTAACTGTGATTATTCTCATTGTGTCTGTGAGAATGTCTTACTTGCAGGAAAATCTTATCCTCATGTTTTGAGAAGGGTAAGTGGTAGATGATTTTCTAATGCATACGTGTCTGATAATCTTCTAATGCAAATGTGTCTGATAGATGTGGTATATTTCTATATCTGTTGTCTCTTTGCTTTGCTATTTGTGTATGAGGATTTTACACCCTTGCCTATATGTTTTGTGCTCTCTTTTGAACATGACTCATATAGATGGATCGCCCGCCCGAGGGGCTAATGAAGGTTCGTAGACTCAGTCTGCTGCCCCGAAGGGCAGAGGGTGAGGGGTGGATCATCAACCCCGAAACCCAGTGGGGGACATACCTAGGATATGTCACTTTACTCGAGACTACTACAGAGGGGCCTCATAGATGGACTGCAGAGGATACGATTCTGGATGTAAAGATGCCCATACGGGAGTTGTGGGACACATGGCAGGAGAGAGAAAGACAGAGACAGCCGGTAGCCCAACAGGTGCCTGCCCAAGGATCTGAGCCAGTGCAGCAGGAGCTTGCAAGGCCAGAGACACAACACAGAAGACCCAAGACTCCACCTTGCAAAAGGTATTTTGGTAGATGGAGGCAGACTGCTCGCAAGAGTACTGTTCGCCATACCCAGACGGTCAGGGTTGCATCAGCTGAGAAGGTGCTTGCTGAGAGGCCACCTGCTACTCAGTTTGACAGACCCATTCCCGCTATACCAGTTTCTTTTGCCGAGCCTGGAGGGAGACCGAGACCTTTTCCTCCTACTGTTATGCCGTTTTGGCGAACACCAGCTCGTCAAGAGACCAATGACAGTAAAGGGAAAGGGAAGCAGATAGTAGAGGAGGAAAGTGATCCTTTTGAGGAGTCTGTGGGGACTGTTTAGGAGCTGACTTAGCGCAGACTGTTGTGTTATCTGATCTTGTTTTTTTTTTGTAGACTGACTCTATACCGGTGTGGGCTTATGCTTAGAGTTATTTTGGATGACTGTATTTTATACTATATGACTTTACCAGTTGACCAGTGATGTATATGTACACTTGGGATCAGTAGTGTATTTGATGTATATTATTTATTAAGTAATTATTTTCTCCTGTTTCTCATTTCTTTAATGATACGTTACGACATGAAAGAGTTTTCAAAATCAAAATAACGTATGTGAGAGTTTCAAGTTTCAAGTTAAAATGGTTTTCAGTAACAAAAAGAAAAAAAATTTATGCTCATTTTCAAAAATTAACTTAAGATAATTAAAAGGAGAATTTCTTTAAAATGAAAATCAATATGACGCATTTTAAATAAATCAGGTTACTTATGTTGTAATATCCTTTTATGAGAAAGGGTGTTGCATTTCACACCGTCTTTTACTTATATTTTAAGAACGCCATTTTCATTACCTCAGACATTCAGTCCCAACATATTTCACAAATCCAGACACTCAACTCAAAACTAATACTACCACGGGCACTTCGAAAATTATCTCACCACTACGGACACTCAGTCCATAACCTCAAATCTCATTGTTTTTAAATGCTACGTCCATCTCTCTTTGAACACTAGACTTATATTCTCAACACTTTATCTTTTAAGAATTCATTTGGGAAACTCACTTTGGAAAAGTTGTTAAAATTAGGTTTTGACCCTTTTGAGAAAACTCTTTGATAAATATCTGTCACTTGACTTTATTAATACAATTTCTCTCAAAATCTCCCTGTGCATCACTTTAATAAGAATACCCCATCCTTGTCTTAATTAATAAAAATGTCTAATATCTTCTAAACTGCATTTTTGGTCCTCTAAATATCCATATTGCACTTTCAGTCCCTATACTTTCAAAAATAGAGTTTTATTCAAAATCATAGAATCTCGCAGCTGTGAAAACATCCAAATGAGGGATGTGAACAGTTATAAAAAAAATTCTAAAAATTCAAAATTTCTTTCTTTTATAATTTGATTACATAACTTATTTCTAACTTTTTAAGCGTCAAAACCAGATTGTCTCTTCATGAACTTTGATTTTCAAAAGCTACTATCATAGCCCTTTGGAAACACTTTCCAAAGCTTGTTTTAAGTCCTCTAAAATTATGTCCTCTCTCTTGAAAATGAAATTTGAAATCACCTCTCAACACTTATGCTTTTGGTCTCTTGAGGATCTCTCTTGGTAATAACACTTTTCCACTTTTACCTCACTAATCACATTAATATGCTTCAAGCATACATGAATAATCATCCACATCACACATGATATACAATATTAAAGCCATAACACATCTACTTATATATTACACATCTCAAGCCTTGGAACAAATCCAAGTTTCAACCAAATATACCAAACACTCACAATCACATAAGAAAAATCATCACACCACAACTATATTGCCAAATCCATAAGAAATCATCTCACACAATAACACTTCATAAAATCACCCATCCATAATCAAGCCTTAAGAACACCGATCATATGAAACAAACAAACTTATGTAACTATCATAACTAAAGAATTTTACCCTTACCTTTTGGTCTTTCTCCTTCTCTTTTCCCTTCTCACAAAACAAACACCTTCACAAAGCATAAACAAAAACACAATCATCAAGAAAAAAGGTTTTCACCATTCACTAAAATCATCTACCCCAAAAGGAATGAATAGAATAACTTGTTCATGAACTTTTATTGTAAACAAAACAACAAGGTTGATGGCTTACCCAAAGTCCAAAAATTCCAAGCTTAGTGTTCTTGAAAATAAGAACAACTTTGATGATCCAAAGCTTGATGAAGGCTAGTGTTTGTAAGTGTTTAAAAGTGATCACTCACACTTGATTAGTGTATGAATGATCTAAACAAGGTTGAAAGCTGATGAAGAAAGCTTGGTGTATCAATAGAAGAAATCAAGGGAAGAAGATGAAGACTTAGAGAGAAAATGAACTTAGGGGCAAGAAAACAAGTAGGAAATGAATCAAAACTCTCCCCCTCCCTCTCTCTTTACCTCACGTCCAAGATACCTTTGTTGATAAGCTAGATTAGCTTGAAATGATTACCATTAATTCATAATTAGATTAATGAGTTATTAATCTATTTTTCCCATTGGTTCAAGCTTATGAATCACACATAAGGATGAACATAGACACTCCAAATTAGAGCACATAGGGCGGTTTCAAGGGCTGAGTAGGAGGATAGATAAGATCAATCCATAGATGACTCATTAGGACAATGATGGAACTTAGAACAACGACCAAAAAGAGTAAAATGGACATTTCATAAATCAAAACAAAATATATTTGTTTTGCTTTATGAGAATCCTTGATTAAGACATGTGGCAACCCCACTAGCTTCATGGAAGAGTTTGGAGAAATTACAGAAAATGGTATGCTCCCCAGTTCCTCTTGTTTTTGCGTAAACCCGCTCCAAGGGCAAAATAGTAATTGCATAACACTTTCCCACAAATAATTTCTAAAATCTCCAAGTAATAAATTAAAAATAAAATGTTTTTGTTTTTGGAATAGTGACCAAAATGGTCCAACTAAGGGTATTCTAGTCATTTGCCAACGTACGGGCATTTTGGTCATTTTTTAGAATTTTTTTAAAAATTCTAGAAATTTTTTTAAAAATCATAAATAATATAAAAACACATTTTATCTCAATAATTTTCTTTTCTGACCTTGTTATGGTCTCCTAGTCTCTATCTGATCCTTAGTTTAACTCTTTTCTACTAGAGGGACCAAAACGATAACATTTTTATCCATTTCTCTAAAAATTTCAATCAAAACTTCTAAAATCCTTAAATAAAATAAAAACCTTATTTGGCTCATTAAATTGTTTTTCTGAATCAAATTGAATTTTTTTACATCATTATAAACTTATTCTGACAGTCAAAACATCCACAGAATTCCGTTTGACTTCCACGTGAGCTTTAAACCAATATTCATCATATAAGAATTCTAAAAATAATATTAATCTCATAATGTTCACACTCTGTCTCATAGAGTTAAAATTTGATATGTTACAACATGCCTCCGTGTGTCTATGTGCCTATTTTGTTGCTTAAAAATAAAAATAAACATAACACAGTAAGAAAGAGAACCAGAGACAGTGATGGAAAAAAAGGAGGAGAAAAAGAGAAAGGTCAAGAGAAGAAACAGAGTGCTAAGGAAGAGAAGTGTGAATGAGAGTGACCAGGGAAAAAGGGGAACTCTATCCCTGGTGGCTTCCGCCATCGACCACCGCAGGCGATGCGGCCGTACCGTCACGATTTCACTCCTTTGCCATTGCAGACTACCTATCATCTTCATGCCGGACCTTTCTGTTCGAATTTGCATGCCTCAAAGGTTGTTGTGTTATCGCTATTGTCCCCCGTCGTTCAGCCACTGTGACTGGCGCTCCCTTCTTCTCGATCCTCGTGATTGTTCCCCTTCGCAAAACCATCCTGTCGCCTCACCTAGGTGGTTGCTCCTTCTGCCGCTGTCACGCGTCATCTTCCTCGCGACCGGTCCTCGTCATTACTGCTGGTTCAGGCCATCGCAAATGCCACTGTATGCGTGGCCATCATCACGTGCTCGTCCGTCGTCGTCACATGACCGACAACCATCCTGTAAGAACCCTATGCGGCCCCAATCCCCTTTTCTCTCTCTTTGTTCTGTGTTTGCTCAAATTAGGGATTTGAATCCCGTATGACCCCGTTTCCCTTTTCTGTTCTTTTGCGTTTTATTATTTCTTTATTTTGTTTATTTTTATTTTATTATTTGCAACAATAGAAAAAACTTGGATGTTCAGTGTTGGGGCTTCAGCCCACCTTTCACCCCTTTTTTTCATTGTTGCCTGATTGGCAAATTGGCTTTGGCCCATATTCTCTTTTGGTTGTTTTTTTTATTTCTAAAAAATGACAAAACTACCCCTATCATAAAAATTTAACCCCAACTCGTTCTTTCTTCTTCCACTTCATTTCCCCTCTTTCTTCCCCCCTCACTCACCCTCTATTCAGACGCATATGTGCATTTGTTTTCCCCAACCATTGTTGGATTTTTTTCCACCTTCATTCTCTCCTTCATTCAAACACGCACGTGTTTGGCTCCAAGGATTGGAGTGCTAGAAATTTGGCATGCGAAAATATTAGTTCCGTACTAGAAATTTTGATCACAAAACTATTAGTTTCGTAATTAGCGCCGGCCTTTTGCCTGTAGTGTTGGCTTTGGAATGCACTAACTACGGAACTAATAGTTCTGCAAGCCAAATTTGACATGCGGAACTAATAGTTCCATACAAGAAATTTGGTTTGCAGAACTAATTGTTCCCTAGTTAGCGTAGGCTATAACACCATTTCTCCAAAAATGATATTATATCATAGTAACCAAAAATTTCGAAATAACTTAGAAAATATTTGATTTAAACTCAGCATTTCTTCTCTCGAAATGTGGGTAAAATTTTTGCCTTTTAAATAATGAGAAGGATGGGGAATATGTCTCCCTAATTTTTTTTGAAAGGTTTTAAATGCGGTAACAACACATTGGCGAAAGTAATCTCATCTCATATATATATATATATATATATTCATCAGAGTTTTACAATGAAAGTTCAGTATTCTCAAAATAATCTGTACAATGTAATATCTGAGCCGGTCAAGTCTCTAGACCTCTACCCAAAATAATAAACATAGATTCTTCTCGGAATCCCTATGAATCCATGCAGCGTTCTCCTTCCGATCCCCTTCCGAGAGTTAGTCTTCGGATTAGAACTAGCTCACTCCTTGGATAACTCATTTACTTAACATGTATCAAACACAAACACAGAAAACATGCAAGGGTGAAAACCTTATCATTTAGTTATGTAATAAGAGAATATACGAGCCACATACATCAGATATAAGGTATACACAATACTATGCTCATTAACAAAAGAAATCAGATATATATTCAATAACATCATCGAATGGAACATCATATTAAAACTCCGTATTGAAACATCATATTGGAAAACATCATGTTACAGGATTGGAAACGTCGCGTGTCAAAACATCACCGATTTAGAGTACCGTAATGCAAGACATCACTGGTTAAAATATTGCCGGATTGACACGGCATATGCCCAAGACATCACTAGTTTGAAATACCGTATTGCAAGATATAGCCTTAACTCCCAAATAAGAGTGAAGGGTCATTTTGGTCCCTGAGAGATTTGGGCGGTGTCATATTAGTTCCTGAGAGATAGAAAATTAAAAAATAGTCCCTGAGAGAGCCAAACGTTTGCCAATTTCGTCCCTGACTTCAACTCTGCAGTTAGTTGTGTTGATGTGGCAGCCATGTGTCTCTCTCTCTCCTCTCCCACACTCTCTCTCTTCCTCTCCCCTTTCTCCCCTCTCTCTCTTCCGTTCGCCCCCTCCACATTCTTCTTTTCTCTCTACGGCCCCTCCCCCCTCTCGGCCCCCCTCCTTCCACTGGCTTTGGTGCCTGCAACTCCACCATCGAGTAACAAAGGAAGTTCAACCCTCTTCTCTTTCACCCCTCGCCAAGTTCTGTTATTAAGCAACCAAACCATGAAGCATGGCGCTGACGACTCGAAACAGGAGCAGCAGAAGCTTCTCCTTCACCAATCAATTGCCCATTACTCGGAGAGCTGTGGCTTCTCTCAGACCCTCAAAAAATTTCGTTCTGAAGCCCAAATCGAGGTGGGTTACTTCACATTCACGCGCTTGTGGCTCAGTTGAAACTCGATGATGCTCTGGACCCTAACCTATTCTGGTTTTGGTTTCAGTTTCTGGTTTCGCGTTTGTCATTGTGGTTCTCATTTTTGACCTCTGAATTTGTGTACTGGTTGTTCATAAATAGTCCATTAAAAGAATAAGAAATCACATATAATGTTACTACATATAATGTTGCTGGTGGTGGTTGGTCTATGTTTGGTAGAGTGAATGAGATTGAGAGGATTATGCGGGAGCTTCACTTCTCCTCCACATATCCACAAGGATCTAAAGAGTAGTAACATTCTTCTTGACAGTGACTTCAGGGCAAAAGTTGCAAACTTGGGACTTGCGAGGTGTGTGGAAGGAGTCGATGATGATGTTGATCAATTTCTTGCTACAAGGCATATTGCTGGAACAAGAGGTTACATGGCTCCTGGGTATTTGGAAAACGGTATTGTATCCACAAAGCTTGATGTGTATGCATTTGGGGTACTGTTGTTGGAAATCCTCACTGGAAAAGAGGTTGCTGCTATTCTAGCAGAAGATAAAGATTTTAATTTGGGGGTATTGTTGTTGGGTTTTGATTTGAGTTTGAAATTTGGATTGGATCAAGGTTAGGTGAGGTTGGGGTTGGAGAGGACGGAGGCCATGGCAAAGAAGAGAGAGAGAGAGAGAGGGAGAAAGGGGAGGGGAAGAGAGTGTGGGAGAGGAGAGAGAGAGACACGTGGCTACCATACGTGAGCCTATGTGTCGTTTAACAGTGCCACATCAGCACAACTAACGGCGGAGTTAACGTCAGGGACCAAAGTGGCAAACGTTTGGCTCTCTCAGGGACTATTTTTTAATTTTCTATCTCTCAGGGACTAATATGACACCGCCCAAATCTCTCAGGGACCAAAATGACCCTTCACTCCCCAAATAAAGATGAAATCACTTTTCTCGGTAACACAACATCACATTTCTAAAAAAAACACACAAAATCATATTCCTCAAATAATAACAAAATCATATTCAGCAGATAAGCACAGAATTATATTCCTCAAATAATCACAACATTAATAAATAAAATTATCCCTTATGTTTCCTCTCTCTACAGCTTAATTTGTTTAATTAAAGAGTGACCACACCGTGACAGTGCCGAACTGAGGCGATCAACCCATAACAATCAGAGTGATTCGGTATATATCAAAACTAAAGGTGATTAAAGCATTAAAGAAGATCAAAACGGGGCAAAGTCACTGGGATCGATCAAGAGAGAAGAGACTAACAGTAATTTTAAACTTATGTTCGCTTTTTAATCAGTAAGTGATTTTTCTTGGATATAAATAAATTTGATGAAGGATTAATCACTTGGCGGCAGAGCCGACTACGGTGACCAGACCCTAGTAATTTAAACGTGATAGTAATATAGCTTAAGTCTGTTTTCATAAAAAATCCTTTGGAAGCTAGTACCCAAAATAATTTTTGCCACGTATATACAAACTCCCTAAGCCAAGAAAAATAGCCCATTAATATGGTCCTCAGGAGAGATCTAGAGGTGAGTAGTAGCAGCTAAGAGCCCATCTTTCCTAGCCAGAACAGTACCAATGAACTATTTGACCCTACTATCTTTCTATATATCTATGGTAAAAATTGAAGGTTTTGGCATAGAAAATAACATTACAGAATTTATTAATGCATTAATTTCTTCTCCTCACGTAATAATGTCCAAGAGAGATACGTCCCCTTAGCCGAGTTGGACAGTACACCAAAGATACACTCTCATACCCAACCAACCAACGTATGCCCAAGTGGCCAAAAAAACTTCGAAGGTGTTAATTTTACAGATTCGATTGATTGATATTGATCACGGAGGCATAACACATTGGGTGATCAAGCCTTAACATTTAAAATTTTGCCATTATAACGGTACAATTATCAAAACTAATAAATAATTTTAACATTATGACACTACAAATTATAAAGCTCATAAATAATTAAATAAACACATAGAATAAATAAATAAAGCATTAAAACAATTAAATAAAGCTTAAAACAATTAAATAAAGCTTATAAACACATAAGTCACTTTGATCAAACCACATATCTTTGAAAGAATTTTATCCTTACTATGAACTTTGAAGAACACTGAGCTTATGAAGAAAAAACTCAAGAACTTTGCTAAGGAAAACAAAGAAAACTAGAGAAAACTACGAAGAGGGAGAAAGAGAGATCTTTGGAATTGCATTAAAGAAATTGGGTGAAGATTTATGAAGCACCCCCACCCCTATTTATAGTGAACATGACCAGCCAAGGGAGGGGATAAGGAAGGAAGAAATTTGGTTGGATGATGTAAGCCATGATGATTTTAAATAGGTATTTTTAAGATTTTAGAAAAATCAAATAATTCTCCCATTTGTTCAAGGAATCCACTTGGTTTCTAGAAGCAAAAAATCTCTGCCACTTGCATGAGGAGGGCAGCTAAGGGGCTGGAAGAGGGAGCGTAGTGAAATTCCATTTTATCCCTATGGTTTTAAGTGAAAAGGATAGAAAAAGAAAAGGTTAAAATGGACTTTTCATAAATCAAAAATTGAAATAATTAACTTCATTGATGACAGCCAATGAGCCTGCTTGAAAATGCCATATTAGTGTTAAATAGCTTCATGGTATCATTTTTGAAATTTATTGATAGTGTAATCTCTTCGATTTTTACCGTTTCGCAGGTATAACTTCGAAAATAGAGTAGAAAATTTTCAAAACATACAAAGAAATAATTTCTAAATTTCCCAAATAAACAATTAAAAATAAAATATGAATTGTTTGTCGACTTGTGTCATGAAATTTTGCACTGCGAAACAAGGTTTTTGCGCTATTTGCTCCCGTTTAGTGTATTTTTTAGTAAATTTTGAAAGTTTTGAAAAAATCCCAAAAAAATTCCATAAAATCAAAAATATTAAAATAAACAACTTTTTGTGAAGGAATATAATTTTCTGGGTTGGTTTTGGCATATTCATGCTATTTAAAACCTATACCGTCAGTTACGACGAAAACCGTTTTCTATTAAAAACTCAACGTCAAACGAAAACTATCTATTTTAACATAGAGAATGAACATGTATACTTAAAACCATTTTCTAAGATGAAAGTAAATCAATGAACACATATCTCACGTAATACCTAATTAAAACGAAAAAGATCCTCTACCATACTACAATGACCAAAACAGTAACACTTTTTATTTGTTTCTCTGAAAATTTCCAAATAAATTCCTAAAATCCTTGAATAATATCAAATCACTATTTGTATCCTCAAAATTTTTTTTCTAAGTCAGATTGGAACTCTTATATCATTATAAACTTATTGTGACAGTCAAAAACGTCTACAGACTACCGTTTTGACTTCTATATTAGCTTTAATCCATTACTTATCATCTGAAGATTCTAAGAATAATCTTAATCCTCTAAGTTAACACTCTGTCTCATAGAGTAAAAATTTAAGATGTTACATGGGCCAGTCGTATGTATATATGTATGTATGTATGTATGTGTCTTAGGTGTTGTATTGCAGAACTATTAGTTTCGTACTATCGCAAAACTGTGAAAAAAATTCATCATGATTTATACATGACTCGTGCGACCTTTGGTGGTGGCTATAGAGCTGGAGATGGTGGGAGGTGACTTTTGTGACCTTTGCAGAGGAGGGGAGAGGGATGGGAAAGAAGGGAGAATAAAATTTCAAAGAGGGGTGGAAGAATGAGGGAGAAAAGGGTTTTGGGTTTTGTAACGCCCTCATTTTGTTTCATGTTGTCTCTTTTCACTTTGTGTGTGTTTCTAATTTATCTAATTTTATTAGATTATGTTCCATTTATATATTTATATTATAGTATATTAATTTTAGATCTCAAAAAAATTATTTATTTCAAAATATAATACAATAAGCTCTTTAGCCCACTTGTGCTCCCAAAAGCAAAACCCAAACTTATGAACTATTCTTCCTTCCCTTCCAGCAGCATTTGGGCGCCCAACACAGCCCCAAAAATCTGAATCTGTGCCCACGTGCTCATGCCTTGAAAGTCTTGGTTGGAAGAAATGTTAAAACACCTTTAACTCTTAGTTTATTCCAAATTAATACCACTTTTCTCTAAGCTAATCTTGGCCCTCCATTTCCTTTTGGTTCAGCCGAACTTATACAAGGGAAGGTGAGACAGAAAACTCATATTCCTCACTTGTATCTTGCTCCTGAAGAAAAACATATTTTTCTCTCTAAGTTCCAAGCTTTCACTAAGCCTTTTCCTTAGTGTTCACAGAGCTTTTGAACTTCAAGCTTCACAAAAGAAGGTTGGTTGATGATTCTAAACCATAAAACCTTCTCATTTTTCCATTATCTCCATTCTTTGAATTTTTGATCATGTGTTCTTCTATGTTTAAAGCCATGCTTTACTCTTTTGGTATAGGTTTACACCTTGTGAACCAAGAGACTTGAAAAACCACTCCTTGATCTATTTTTTTTTCAAAGGCTTGAGTAAGTTATCACCCCCTCATTTCTTTTTCTTCTTAGGGTTTTGGTTTTTCCACAAAGAAAGTATATTTATGCTTGTATGTTGTATTATATTGTTAAAAAGGGATTCTGATACTAGTGGAACAACCAAGCTGTGGAGAAGTGATTTTAGGACTCAGGTTGTCTTCAAGAGGTAAGTGGGATGTTCTTCTAAAAGACATAATTTTTACGTAGTAGTATGTTGATTTATGGCTTGATTGTGTTACTGCCTACTGGATGTATTTGATTAATATGTATTTCATGTACTTTGATTTGGGATTTGGTTTGATGAGATTATTTAAGCGTGGTAAGAGAGTTTAGAACTTTAATGAAAAAGTTTTATAAATGAAAACAAAGAATTTAATGAGGATTCAAGAAAACACTGGACGCAGAAAACACTGGACGCAGAAAACACTGGACGCAGAAACACTGGACGCAGAAACATTGGACGCAGAAATATTGGACGCAGAGACTGACTCAAACATTGGACTCAAACATCGGACGCAGAGACTGACTCAAACATTGGACGCAGAGACTGACTCAAACATTGGACGCAGACATTGGACTCAAACATTGGACGCAGACATTGGACTCAAACATTGGACGCAGACTTTGGACTCAAACATTGGACGTAGACATTGGACTCAAACATTGGACGCAGACTTTGGACTCAAACATTGGACGCAGACATTGGACTCAAACATTTTGGACTCAAACATTGGACGCAGACATTGGACTCAAACATTGGACACAGACATTGGACTCAAACATTGGACGCAGAAACTGACTCAAACATTGGACGCAGACTTTGGACTCAAACATTGGACGCAGAAACTGACTCAAACACTGGACGTAGGAACTGGTTTTCTGGGGTCAAAATTATACTTATAAAAGGCTATGTGGTTTTAACAAATACGTATGTATTAAGGGGTATTTTTTTCATAAATGTGATGAGCTTTACACGTCGTTGGAACAGAGTCCAAAAACGTGGCGATGTTGAGATTCTTGAAGTAAGGATCTTTCTGTGATTTGCAATTGAGTTTATCATTTTGCATTTAAGATGTGGGCTTTTGCCTAAGAATTGAGCATACAATCCTATGGTGATGGATTGAGAATAAGTATAGTCTGACTATAAGTCCTTGAGGGCATTCAGGTTGCGAAATTCTCAATGGTCTTGCGGTGAATCCCCTTGTGCCGAGAAGAGTAGCATACCCGGCTTGAATGATCCTGACCGACTGCCTTGTTTATGATGTGGTGCACGAGTTAGCACAATGGGCCATACTGAATAGATGACAACGAGGGCTAAGAGGTGGTCAAGTTGCATTTATGTTAGGTACAAGCTCCGCCATATCGCTTAACTAGTTGAGTAGAGGAAAGTCTCCATGGAGCAGAGCAGAGGTGAAATGAGAGATGATTGAAGTGTCATGCATATAGTCTTGTTGAGATAGATGATTTGTAATGATATTTGTTATCTCGTAGTATGGCCATATAATATTTTATCTGTTATGCATGTTTCTTGATTGTGACTTCTGGGAGAAACTCACCCTTGCCTATATGTTTCGTGCCCCATATTGGGACATTATTCATATAGATGGATCAGGAGAGGCCTCTGTTTCCGAGGGTGAGAGAGAGCTTTAGGCCTCGAGGAGGCGCGGGTGGGGGTTGGATCTACGACCCCGTTACCCGGTGGGCCACGACGACTGGTCATGTGGTCCGAACGCGTGGGGGAGCGTATGGAGCAGAGGAGATACTGGAGCGCAACATGGTGCTTGATGTATGGATCCCTTTGGAGGAGATGGGCTTGCAGCTTGACACCCACAGTGAGTGTGGAGGAACGGAGGAACCTAGGGAGGACCCTAGAGAGACACTGAGGCCGACATATGCTGCTCCTGTTTTCTTTTCCCCAACACCAGGTAGCGTTTTGCCTAACGCTGAAGGCGCGCATGCGGGACCTTCTGGGTGTGCTGGGAAAGGGAAGAGGAAGACGTGTGATGAGCTCAAGGGAGCAACTACTACAGATTCTATCGAGGAAGACCCCGAGGAGGAGCCAGAGGTGGATTCGTCTGTTTAGAGTCTTCGTGGTAGGCTTAGGAGTCAGCTAGGTTGTCTTGCTGTCTAGTTGACGATCACCCTAGCTTCTTTTGAAGGATTAGAAGTTTTCTTTGTGTAGATGACACATCTTTTGATTTATAGTTTTCTTAGGACTTAGTTTTAATTGTTTTGCTTTACTGTCTGTATTTTGCCACTTTGTTGTGGTTATGAACGATGCTTGCTGGTGCAAGAAACCTTTTGTACTTTGATGATATGTATATATATTATCGGGTGATGTATTCCAGATGACTTTGGGTGACTGAGTATCTATATTTGAGCTTTGAGATCATGAGAAACGAAAATAACAAATTTATTCACAACTTTGATAGTTTAATAAGATATAAAGATCTAATTTGTAAAGATAAAACCAGTTTATCTTATTTTTCCGCAATGAGGTCTTCTAGTTCTTTGGTGTAATACTCTTTCGGGAAAAAGGGTGTTACAGGTTTTTTTTAATTTGAGGGTATTTTAGTTTTTTTAAGTTTTAGTGTGTGTGTATGTGTAGAAAACTGTGTATGTGTAGATAGAAAATCTCATTTTTGTATCTTGGGTTTCTATGGGTTGGGTTCAACCTGTACTTCTTTCTTTTGTTCATTTTTGTGTATGTGCTTCTTGTTGTGGACCATGTGTTGTTCTAATGATTAATGTTTAAGTTTAATTGATAGATATAAAACAAGGATGTCTTACTAAATCAACAATTCATTTTTTATTTGATTTAGTTAAAATTAAACATATCTTGCAACAATATATTGACTATACTCCTTTCATGAAATCCTATTTAAAAATAAGGAGTAATTAGTGATAACTATTTTAGATTCTCTTCTTATTTATCTATTGCAAAAACTTTCTCCTCTTAAACTAATTAAGTGATTAGTGATAGTTATTTTGAATCTTCTTCCTATTTGACTATCGTGAAAACAATAACTTTAAAAATAATAAGTAATTGTGGTAGCCATTTTGGATCCTATTTGGCTAGTGCGAAAGCTTCACTCTTTTTTAATTAAGTGATTAGTGATAGTCATTTTGGATCTCTTTGCTACTTTGGCTATCGCAAAAGCCTCATGTTTAGTCTGTCAAAATCATTAACCATTTTGGATCCTCTTTCTATTTGGTTATCATGATACTGCATGTGTTAAGAAATAAAATATTTATAGCATTTTCAAAAAACAATAAAAATTTACAAACAAATCAACCCAACAATAATAATTTTTTACAAAGATCTACGTAGCTTTGATTTTCTCACTGCACTTGAGGATACGTAGGAATAGGGACCTTCCCTGTCAAGCACAAAAATAATTTTCACAATTTTTTGCATTATATTTTAGATATCAAATTTTGTAAATAAACAAATAATTTCTTTTTTGGGGTAAAATAAATATTTCAGAAGCTAACAAAGGATTGTTTCAATGTTTTTCCATGAAATAAACATTGATGGGGAGTCTTCTGTTTTTAAGGAATCACTTCTTGAGATTTTTTTTTTCTGCTTCATGGTCAAAATATGATTTTAATTTTATTTAAAGTTATGATAATATTATACACATGCATTGCACGAGTTACATTCTAGTTTTATTTAAAAAAGAAACGAAGTAAGAAGTACGAGACCTTTGAGTTTTACATTGAAGAAAAAATACCTTTGAGTTTCTCCACATTCATTTGAAAAGATTTATATTTGTCCGATAATTATCAAATAGTGAAGATCATGATACATTTTTTAAGAAAAATAAAGATTCCATACGTGTTAAAGTTTTGCATCATGTAACATGTTCATATTCGAAAATTGAGTTCATGGAAAAGATTTGAATGATTAAAATATTCTGGATATACAAAAGAAACATGTCAAATTCGAACATGTGGCCAGCACAGCATGACATTTGGAGTTGGGGTCATGCAACACTTCTCTTTGGACTTCCGATATCATCGTGACACCCTACATGCCCTGCACGTAATTTGAGAGGAAAAAACAGACAAAATTTAATAGGCTAAAAATATTTTATACTCCAAGTCTAAATCTTTGGTAGTTTTAATTTTTTATTTTTATTTAAAAACTTTGATTGTTTTAAAATTTTAAGAGATAATTTATCACCTTTTTTCAACTATACCTTTAATATAATTAATAAATTTTGAGTAGAGAAATAATTAAGATAATTGAAAATAATAAATAACCTTAAACAACCAAAACCTTAATCAATAAAAAAATGTTATTCCTTTATTTTTATTTGTCTGCAGATATATAAAGTCAACTTCGGTTGTAAGTCTTATGCACATTTGAATTTCAATTTGTTTAATGGCCATCAAACATTTTATTTAAATAAATGCATTATATATTAACGCGTTGATCAGAAGGCGTTATAGAATGTGGGATAGGAGTCATGAGAGGTGTTTAATAACGATAATATCGTTATATTTTCTGAAATTAATAATATGTTTAACTATTAATAATGAAGAGGGATCAAATTACATCGGTGTAACTCTTTGACGATGTTACACCGCTAATAACTATTAATCGGATAATTATATTCTAAAACTCACCGTTGGATTAAAAGATACTATCATATAGATCATTCCTATAAAATTTCACATCAATCTAAAATAATTTGATGTGTCATTGAGATACGTCAACATTAATGTCTTTTAAAGTGTATGAATTTTGACATATCTCAATGACACATCAAACAATTTTAGATTGATGTGAAATTTTACAAGAATGATCTATATGATAATAACTTTTAATCTAACGGTATGTTTTAGAATATAATTATCCGCTGAAGAATTATTAGCGGTGTAACATTGACCAAAGTATTACACCGGTGTAATTTGATCTCTCCTCTTAATAATAATTAATAGGTGAATGTATGGTAAAATATAATTATTGATATATTTAAATTTGAATTTAAATTTAAATTTAAATTTTAGAAAGTTAGTTAAAAGAATTACAGTTAGTAGAAGTTACTATAGGAGTATTTAAGGAAAGGAAATTAGGACACCAACTTTGCAATTATTTTCTTGTGTTTTCTTTACTATAGGTATCGATAACATTGCAAACACGACATCAAATCAAACCAAATGATACTCAGCTGAATTTCTTTGCCACGAAAGCATGTGTTGGCTAAATAAATAAATAATAAAATAATGTAATCCATGTTAAAATAGTAAATTTTGTATATGATTTAGTCAACTAGACTAGATTTGACTTGGAACAATGTCTAAATGATAGCAGTTTACAGAGTTGTTACTGTATGACACTACAAAAAAATTTGAAATTCGGGACAATTAGTTTGCGGCGGTTTTTTTGCAACTGCTTTCGCTTAATTCTTTGTGGCGTTTCAAGCGGCGAATCACTGTAACTACCGTAAAGTTATAAACTAGATAAAAGACCGAGCCTGCAAGACGCGCGAATGTTTCAAAGGAGTATGGTTCATTGGTGCTCTTCATCTTCAATGGTGCTAGCTCTTCAAACCCTAACCACACCACACTCTCTCATTCTCTTTCCATTTCAATCTCTCACAAATCCTCCACAATCGTTTTTTTTTTCTTTTCCATTTCTCCGATTTCAATTCACTCCACTAGCTCTACATTTCCATTTCCATTTTGATTTCTTACAAGCGTTTAATTTGCTTTCTCTCAATGCTCTTGTAGGATATGAGTAAACCCTAGCCTCTTCGTGGCGAAAATCAAAAGCTTCTAAATAAAATTCAAAGTCTCTCTATATCTGTCTCTATTGAGGATTCTAGGTATCCGATATGGAACCGCCAGTTATGAGATCGAGGGGTCATCCGCGGAAACGAAGAAAAGAGTATTAAAAGGTTTCAAAGAGAATAATTTTTGTATGTTTATCATTTACAGAGTGCAGAAATATACACACACACATTCCCTAGTGTCTCTCCTTGATAATAGGAGGTTTTAAATAAAAACGTAATCACCGCTATACACACCGCTATACAAATATTTTAGTACCAAAAATATTTCTATCTACAGCTAGCAACATTTAACTTATTTCAACACCCCCCCCCCTCAAGTTGGTGCATGGATATCACACATTCCCAACTTGAATAGAGATTCATTAAACACTTTGCTTGCTACTCCTTTAGTGAGAATATCAGCTAACCGTTGTTCAGATCTTACCAAAGGAAAGGCAATTGTTCCGGCTTCAAGCTTCCCCTTGATGAAATGTCTATCAATCTCAACATGTTTCGTTCGGTCATGTTGGACAGGATTATGAGCAATCTCTATAGCTGATGTATTGTCACAATATAGTCTCATAGCCTCTTTTGGTTCAAAACCCAAGTCTAATAGCACATTTTTCACCCATAACAGTTCACACACTCCAAGAGCCATACCTCTAAATTCTGCTTCAGCGCTTGATCTAGCTACTACTGGCTGTTTTTTACTTCTCCAAGTCACAAGATTCCCTCCTACAAAAGTGAAGTATCCAGAGGTAGATCTTCTATCGTTTGCTGAACCTGCCCAATCGGCATCTGTGTAGCCTTCTACCCTCAAATGGCCATGGTTTGAGAATAGTATCCCTTTACCTGGAGTGGATTTCAAATATCTTAGTATCCGCTCTATGGCATCCATATGAGGCTTATGCGGGTCATGCATAAATTGACTTACAACATTCACTGCATAAGTGATATCTGGTCGTGTATGGGAGAGATAAATCAACTTCCTCACCAACCTTTGATACCTCCCCTTGTCTGTTCCAATTGAGTTTAAGCACTGAAAGAGCTTATGATTCTGTTCAATGGGAGTGTCTATTGGTTTATGATAAATCCACATTATATGTTGATTTAATAGACTTTCAAGTGACTTTTTGTACATGGGTTGTGTAGTCTTGTATGTTTTTAAGAGTGTTTTTATGTAAATATCGTCGGTTGCTTAAGCCTTAAATTTTCTTTAGTTTGGTATAGTTGTTGTAGGAAATTAATCTATTTTCATATGCAAAAGCCTGCATTGATAACCTTGCCAGCGCTCAAGCTCTCTCTCCTAGAGCCCAGCTCTCAGATGCTGTCCTGAACGTGCATTTCATCTCAAAAAAATCAGCATGCTGGCGCCCAGCGCCCCAGTACTGGCCTGGACTGCGTGTTTTTTCATCTGAAGTCAGAAAGTCAGCGCCCAGAAGCCAGCGCCCAGCATTGTTCCTGCACTGCACGTTTCATCTTCTAAAGGCAGAATTTTGGCGCCCAGCGCCCAGTTCCTGGCGCCCAGCACTGTATATGTTACTGCAGTATAAATGACTACGTTCTGACCTATTTTGGGGGACTCTTGGACTGGGAAAAGGACTAAAAAGCTGCCTCCTGAGCCTTCAGAGACCTGGGTGTGCCTTCTCCTTGGAGCTTCAAGATTTGGGAACAAACTTGGTGACTCTATGGATCCATCTTCATCCTATTTTCCTGTTTTTCTGCATGTTAGTATGATGTTCTAATTTTCCTAAGTTAGGTTAGGTGAACTCTCTATTGATCTCTGATGTAATACATTTGGGTTGATAAGTTTGATTCGATTTTATGCAATTCTATCTTCTTGATTCTGTTCTTAATGCTTTCCTTTGCTTGATCATCATTGGACTGATTAGAAATGCTAAATGAAATTGGAAAATTCTGTTTGGTATTGGAAATGAATCAAGAGGACTCTTATGTTATATTTTAGGAATAAAATTTAACATACTTGCTGTTTTAAAATGCTGCACTGCATGCTTGTTTCAGTTTTGATTACCTAAGGGATTAGGGATTTTAATTGAGAACAAAGGGGCTTTTTACCAAGGAATTGGGATTAGCCTAATTTTGACATTTGAGTATGAATTGCATATGTTGAATTGAGCTTATCAAGTGTATTACATTGGGGTGAAATAGAGAGGATACTGATACCTAACTGTTTTTATTATTGATTCAAACCAACATTTTTCTCTGTTCACTTGTTTTTACATTATTCAAAGAAGAAGAAAACTACAAAAATACTATCATGCTTTATCTATTTTTAATTTCAGTTTAAAACAATGACATCTCTTGTTTTTAGTCATCTAACTAATAGTAATAATTTGCGTTGATAATTGGACAATAATCCTCATTGGGAACGACAACTCTCTCATCATTTTTATTACTTGTAACGACCGGTACACTTGCCGCGTTTTGGTCTAACAAGTTTTTGGCACCGTTGCCGGGGATTGTTGATTTCAATTTCAGCAATTTTTATTGTTATTAGTTAGATACTATCTGCTATAATCTTGTTTTGGTTGTTGTTTCTTTTATGCGAGGTAAGCAGGCAGCTGAGTTGCTCTTTGATCCTGAGATAGAAAAAATTGCAAAAGCAAACAGAAAAAGAGCAAGAGCACAGAAACAGCAACTTAGACAAGCACAAACAAGCACTCCAGCCACACCAAAGCCACAAGAAAATCAGCAAGCATCTCACGAAGAAGAGGTGATGGCGGAAGAACAACCACCACCACCACCACCACCTAGACGTACGCTTGGTGACTATGTCAACAGGCCTACAAGAAATGCTCCACCGATTGTAGCTGCAACTAATATTGAATTGAAGCCATCACTCCTTGCGGTGGTGCAACAAGAGCAGTTCGGTGGGAGTGAAATGGAAGACCCCAATCTCCATATCTCTAATTTTTTGGAGATTTGTAGTACCATTCCAGGCCAAGGAAATGACAGAGAGGCCATTAAGCTTAGGCTTTTTCCTTTTTCTCTCCGAGATAAAGCGAAAAAGTGGTTACAAAGTCAGCCGCAAGGAAGCATTAGTACTTGGGATGATTTGGAGGACAAATTTCTGACCAAGTTCTTCTCCAATGCTAAATACTTGAAGGCAAGAGGTGACATCACAAGTTTCCATCAAGGAAATGATTCCTTATATGATGCATGGGAGCGTTTCAAGGAACTCTTGAGGAGGTGTCCGAATCATGGCTTTGATGATTTGGAACAAATGCAGATATTTTACAATGGGCTGAAATATAGTACCAGATTAATGCTTGATGTCTCAGCTGGAGGTTCAATGAATACAAGGTCTGCAGAAGAAGCAAGAGTGCTTGTGGAAGCTATGGCTTCTAATGAACATCATGCTGAGAATGAAAGAGGAGGACCAGCTAGCTCAATGTCTTCACAATCTAAGAGAGGTGTATTTGCTCTTGACACACAAGATGCTCTTTTGGCACAAAACAAGCTTATTACTCAGCAGCTTGAAGGACTCACAAAACAGCTCCAGAAAATGCAAGTGAATTCTGTTCAAGCTCAAGCTCAACAGTGGCAACAAGTCTTGGTTTGTGATTTTTGCAAAGGTGATCATGAGAATGGGCAGTGTGAAGTTTCTGCAAATGTTCAAGAGCAGGCCAACTACATGGGAAATTTTAATAGACAGGGAGGAAGGCCTTATTCTAACAATTACAATCAAAATTGGAGGAATCATCCTAATCTCTCTTGGAAACAAGATGCTCCTCAAGCTAGCAGTCATGTTCATCTGGCACCTCAAGGCCAAGATCATAATTCTTCATTGGAGCATGTTTTAACTCAGTTCATCCAAGTTACCCAGTCTAATTTCAAGAATACTGATTCTTCCATCAAGAACTTGGAGAACCAAATTGGCCAACTTGCCAAACAATTAGCTGAGAGGGATGCTGGAAATTTTAGTGGAAGTACTGTGGACAATCCAAAAGAGCATTGCAAGGCAATTATTCTGAGAAGTGGAAAAGTGGTTGAGCCAAGAGTTGTTGTGGGGGAGGAGTGTCAAAAAGAAAAGAGTGCAGAGAGTGAAAAAAATGAAAATGAAATAAAAGTGAGAGAAGAAAAAAATGAAAAAGAAAAGAGTGTAGAAGAAAATGTTGAAAATCTGAGTGAAGAAAAAGAGTGTAGAAAATGAAAAAGAGAATGATGAGGTGGCTGAAACAGATTCAAAAAAAAGAAAAGCTCAATTAGTGGATGAGGAGTCAATTTTGAGGAAAACAAAAAGCCAGCTGTTGAAAGAGGGAAAACAAAAGTTACCACCTTATGTTGAATTGCCTTATCCTCATGCCACCAAGAAAAAACAAAAAGATGAGCAGTATGCAAAGTTTCTAGAAATTTTTAAAAAACTGCAAATTAACATTCCTTTTGCAGAGGCGCTTGAGGAGATGCCAACTTATGCAAAGTTTATGAAGGAGATTCTCACAAAGAAGAGGACGTTGAGAGAAGAGGAAACTGTTGCTCTAACCGAAGAATGCAGTGCTATCATTCAGAGAAAGTTACCACCCAAGCTCAAAGACCCTGGGAGTTTCATAATTCCCTGCACTATTAGGGGGATAACTATTGGCAATGCACTGTGTGACTTAGGGGCTAGCATCAATCTCATGCCTCTATCAATGCTAAAGAAGCTAGGAGTCAATGAGGTGAAGCCAACAAGAATTGCTCTTCAATTAGCCGATCGTTCAGTTAAACATCCTTATGGAGTATTGGAGGATGTGTTGGTGAAGGTTGAGAAGTTCATTTTTCCGGTGGACTTTGTGATACTTGACATGGAGGAAGACACCGAAGTACCTCTTATTTTGGGCAGACCATTTTTGGCTACTGGAGGTGCTCTTATTGATGTGCAGCAAGGGCAACTCATACTTAGAGTCCAAGATGAGAAGGTAACCTTTAATGTGCCTGAAGCTATGAGACATCCCAAGGATACTGAAAATTGTTCGCAGCTGGATGTGATAGATTATGAAGTGACAAAGTCTTTTGGACAGTAACATCCTTCTCTTCCTCTTGAGAAAGTGATAGTGCAATCCCTTGAAAATATTACTCCAGAGCAAGAGCAAGAGCAAGAGATTGAAGAGTGCATTCTGCAGTTGGAAGCCCAGGAAATTGAAAATGCAGTTAATTCAAAGAAGGAGGAGTTGAAAAAAGATGAGGTTCAAGAGAAACCCAAGGTGGAGCTAAAGCTTTTACCAGAACATTTGAAGTATGCTTTCCTTGGGGATGATGAAAAAAATCCTGTGATTATAAGCAGTGCCTTGTCTACACTTGAAGAAGAAAAACTCCTTAGAATTTTGAGGGAGTACAAGACTGCACTTGGTTGGACTATTTCAGATTTGAAAGGGATAAGTCCCTCATTTTGTATGCATAAGATTTTCATGGAGCAAGAGTTCAAACCAGTGGTGCAGCCCCAAAGGCGTTTGAATCCAACAATGAAGGAGGTGGTGAGAAAAGAAGTTTTGAAATTGCTGGAAGCTGGAATGATTTATCCAATTTCTGACAGTTCTTGGGTGAGTCCAGTGCAAGTTGTGCCTAAGAAAGGCGGCATGACAGTGATAAAAAATGAAAAAAATGAGCTTATTCCTACAAGGATTGTCACGGGTTGGAGGATGTGTGTTGATTATAGAAAGTTGAATCAAGCCACAAGGAAAGACCACTTCCCTCTACCCTTCATGGATCAAATGCTTGAGAGACTTGCTGGCCAATCCTATTATTGCTTCTTGGATGGTTATTCCGGGTACAACCAAATTGCTGTGAATCCGGAGGACCAAGGGAAAACTGCTTTCACTTGTCCTTTTGAAATTTTTGCTTACCGACGGATGCCATTCGGGTTGTGTAATGCGCCCGCGACTTTTCAAAGGTGCATGCTTTCTATTTTTTTCTGACATGATAGAGAAATCCATTGAGGTATTTATGGATGATTTTTCTGTTTTTGGCTCTACCTTTGATTTATGCTTGACTAACCTAGCTGCAGCTCTGCAAAGATGTGTGGAGACTAACCTTGTGCTTAATTGGGAAAAGTGCCATTTTATGGTACAAGAGGGGATAGTTCTTGGACACAAAATTTCAGCTAGGGGAATCGAGGTGGATAAAGTCAAAGTAGAAGTCATTGAGAAGCTACCACCTCCAGTGAATGTGAAGGGAGTTAGAAGTTTTTTAGGACATGCAGGGTTTTACAGACGTTTCATTAAAGATTTTTCAAAAATTGCTAAACCCTTGTGTGTGCTATTGAATAAGGATACTCCTTTTGCATTTACTGATGACTGTTTGCATGCATTTGAATTGTTGAAAGAAAAACTTGTTTCTGCACCTATCATTATTGCACCGGATTGGAATTTACCATTTGAATTAATGTGTGATGCAAGTGATTATGCAGTGGGTGCAGTTTTGGGTCAAAGAAAAGAAAAATTTTTCCATGCCATATACTATGCAAGTAGAGTGTTGAATGAGAATCAAATTCATTATGTTACTACTGAAAAAGAGCTACTTGCTGTAGTATTTGCACTGGAAAAATTTAGACCATATCTTATTGGTTCTAAAGTGATAGTGCACACTGATCATTCTGCACTAAAGTATTTGCTTACTAAAAGTGATTCTAAGCCAAGATTAATCCGTTGGATTCTTTTGCTGCAGGAATTTGATTTAGAAATTAAAGACAAGAAGGGCAGCGAGAATGTGGTGGCAGATCACTTATCAAGGCTGGATAACAAAGCTGAAGGGGGAGGAGGGAAGGGAATTCGGGATGAGTTCCCGGATGAGCAACTGTTCATGGTGAAAGAAAGGCCATGGTTTGCTGACATGGCCAATTTCAAGGCTGCAAGTGTGATTCTAGATGAATTCACTTGGCAGCAGAAAAAGAAGTTCCTCAAGGATTCCAATTATTATATATGGGATGATCCTTATCTCTTCAAGCAGTGCCCGGATGGATTGTTGAGGAGGTATGTTAGTCATGAAGAAGCCAATGATATCCTATGGCATTGTCATGGATCACCCTATGGAGGCCACTATGGTGGAGAGAGGACTGCTAAGAAAGTGCTGTAGTGTGGTTTTTATTGGCCCACAATTTTCAAAGATGCTCACAGTTTTGTGCAAAGATGTGACCAATGTCAAAGAACTGGGAGTATTTCAAGAAGAAATGAGATGCCCCTCAACAGTATCATTGAAGTGGAGGTTTTTGATTGTTGGGGCATTGATTTCATGGGGTTATTTCCTTCATCTTTTTCAAACATGTACATTCTAGTGGCAGTGGATTATGTGTCAAAGTGGGTGGAGGCAGCTGCTTGTCCAAAGAATGATGCCCAGAATGTTGTGAATTTCCTGAAGAAGAATATTTTCTCTAGATTTGGAGTGCCAAGAGTGCTAATTTCTGATGGGGGAAGTCACTTTTGCAACATTTATTTGCAGAATGTGCTGAAGAAGTATGATGTGAGGCACAAGATGGCAACTCCTTATCATCCACAAACAAGTGGTCAAGTGGAAGTTTCCAACAGGGAGATTAAAAGAATTCTGGAGAAAACAGTGAGTAGCTCAAGGAAGGATTGGGCTAAGAAGTTGGATGATGCACTTTGGGCATACCGGACTGCTTACAAGACATCTTTGGGTCTCTCCCCTTTTCAGCTAGTCTATGGAAAAGCTTGTCATTTACCGGTTGAGTTGGAACATAAAGCATTCTGGGCTATCAAGTTCTTAAATTTTGACTTCACTCTAACCGGTGAAAAGAGGCTTACATAGTTGAATGAGTTAGATGAAATGAGATTAATGGCGTATGAGAATGCTGTGATTTATAAGCAAAGGGTGAAAAGATATCATGACAAGCATATTCTACCAAGAACCTTTCATCCTGGTCAGCAAGTCCTTTTGTTCAACTCAAGACTCAAGTTGTTTCTTGGAAAACTCAAATCAAAGTGGTCTGGACCTTTTGTGGTCAAGGAGGTGGCTTCTCATGGAGCTGTTGAAGTAGAGGATCCAGCCACTCAAAGATACTTCAAAGTGAATGGGCAAAGGTTGAAGCCTTACTTTGGTGAGGAAATTGAAAGAGCTCAAGCAGCTCTAGTTTTGAAGGACCTATAAAAAAATGGGTTTTGTCCAGCTAAATGACGTTAAAGAAGCACTTATTGGGAGGTAACCCAACAAAAAGAAAAAAAAATTTGTTTTGTTTGTTTTTCTGTTGTTTTTGCAAATTGTTAGAAGGTGGGGAGCAAGAAGAGCAAAGAATTGATGGAAGGAGCCAAAGTTGTGTGGAACTAGAAGAGAAAAAGCAGAAAAATGGCAGAATCATAGCGCTGGGCGCTCATGCTGGCGTTGGGGCGCTCCTTGGATCGTTTTCTGCATAATTCTGCAGCTTTTTGGCTCTGCAGTATGGCGCTAGGCATCCCAAGGCAGCGCTGGGCGCCAAGTTTCTGGTGTTGGATACAGGTTTGCATGTAAAAAGTCAGTTTTTCAGCGCTGGGCGCTCAAATAGGGCGCTGGGCGCCCACATTCGGGTCACTTTTTCTTTCCCTGCGTATTTTGTAAAAAAAAAAAAAGTCAGAACCGCAGCGCTGGGTGCCAATTCCTAGCGCTGGGCGCCCAGGCGCAGTCAGAGTGGTTTGCAAAATGGGGTTTTAAAACCCCATTCGCCCCTTTCTCTCATTTTTTTTATTTTCTTCATTTCTCCTACTTTCTCCCCAACACCCAAACCCTTCTTTCTCTATTTCCTTTTTCTCCCATCCCCACCACCATTGTCCAAGGGATTTACATTCCTCTTCCTCTCATCTAAAGCTCCAAGGTATGTGCTCTACTTTCTAGGTTTGGGGGTTGTTATGCATTGGTTTCATCTCTTCTCCTTAGGGTTGTGGGTGTGCTTCAAAGTTTGAAATTACTGCTTTGTCTCTTTGATTGGCTTTGTTGTTCATGTGAATGGGTGTTATCTTCCATCTTTCTTGTGATTCATGAGGTGTTTGTGGTATTGTGAGTTATATGTGTTTCAAGTAACACCCATGCATGCCAAGTGTTTGATAAAATGCCAAAGAGAGCACCCACTCATTTTTTTTTATCATTGGGTGAAGTTGTTGTTTAGTAAGGAGGAGAGTAGGATTTAAGCTTTATTAGAAGTGATTTGGGAGGTATTGTGGTTTGAAGTATAAAGTTTAATTTTATGCCTCCCACATGTTTGATAAAATGCTTGTGTGAAGTTGTAAAATTTTCTTTTCCCTTTGTTACCCAAGTAAATTGAATTTTGTTGATTGTTAAATACCTTGAGTTGTTTTTGCAATTTGGGGTATTGTATAATTGACTATATTTTTTTTGGGTTAACATCTATCTCAAAGACTTGGAGTGGTTGTAACTTTGTTTTGTAGGAAATGGGTAGAACAAAAACAACAGCTAACAGGAGAAGATTGGATGAACCAAGAGCTGAAATCATGGGTTCTTCAGAAAGGGAAGAAACTGAATCACCTTCCCCAAACCCACCCTTGGCAAAGAAGAAAAAGACACCAGCTGGGGAATCTTCCTCCTCTTATGATGCAGAGAAATTCCGATCTCCTGAACAACAACAAAAATTTGAAGAGGAGATGGGAGATCGGGCCCTTGTGTTAGAAAAGGGGTTTTGATTTAATCGATTTGTTTGAGCATTCTGCAATTAAAAGAGAGGTTGAAAAGAGGAAGTGGGAGGTGCTAATGACAGTGCCAAGGGTGGTAAACTCACAGCTGGTGAAGGAATTCTATGTTAATGTGTATACTGAAGAAGAAGGGGAGGAGAGGTATAAAAGCTATGTGAGGGGAAAAACTATTAAGTTTGATCCTAAGACCCTAAACAAGCTTCTTAAGATACCAGAGGTGGAGAATGAGTACATAGAGTTGGATGGGAATGATATCCAAGAAGAAGATGAAGAGGGGCAGACATTGGCACAAGAAATGTTATCCTTGTTGTGCAGAGGGGGAGTTCAATGGAAGACTACAGCTGATGGTACTCCCAAAAAGGTTCGGAGTTCTGATCTTGATGTGCTTCCATATGCTTGGAGCAATTTTGTTCATCACTCCCTCCTTCCATGTGCAAATGTCTCAGATATAATTGTCTCCCGGGCTTATATGCTCTATTGCATTCTCACTGGAAAAGGGGTTAATGTTGGCAGCATCATTGCCAATAATATTTTAGCCACTGCTACGAGTTCAAGAAATAATGCAGCTTTGATCCATCCAGCTCTCATTCAGTGGCTTTGTGAGAAAGCAAAGGTGAAACAAAACCCCTCTGAGCCAATAGAAAAGCCAGCTGTATCCATCTCTGCTTAATGGATCAATTCAAAATATTATAGCAAGAGGCACGCACAGCAGTTGAATGCACGGGATAGAGAATCCCAGCCTGGTCCTTCTTTTTCCTCTCTACCTCCGGAACCCCAGGGTATGTCAATGAGTGACTTGAGGCCATTAATGGAGAGCATTTTGGCCAACCAAAGGGAGATGAGGGAGGAGCAAAGGGAGATGCGAGCAGAACAGAGGGAACTTAGATTGATGAGCATGGGTATGCAACAGGACATCCAATCCATGATGCAAACCCAACAGAGGCATGGAGAGATGTTCATGCAAATGCAAGCTCATTGGGGAGCATCCCAAACTGGTTTTATTCCTCCTCTGCCTAGTGCTCATTTCATGGAGACAAGAGAGGAGAGAGACCAGCCACAAGAAGGCGGAGCGTCTAGCCGGTTTGATTTTTAATTTGTTTTTGTTTTTGTTTATCTTTGGTTTGTTTGGTTTGTTTTGTTTCTTTTTACTGTGAAACCCTGTTCATTTGTCTCACTTGATATGTTGGATAGTGGATGTGTTAAATTTGGGAGTGAATTGGATGATTTCTATCTTGCACATGATCAGTCTTGTTCCTTCCTAGCTTGACCATCAAATTGAGTGTGACATGATTGATGCTACAGCAGTATAAAGATTTGCTTAATTGTCATTCCTTGGGGCAACTTTCTGTAATGGTTTCATGACTAATCCATGTGTGCCATGTTTTCTTCACTCCAATTTAACCATGTGAGTTTTTAGCCTTGAGAAGACAGATTCTCTTGTTCATGTGTGTATCCATCTATTGCTTTCTATCTTCAGAACTTGACTTTGTTCTTGTTTGCTCATGCTTGCTTGCACACACACGCATATGATTGAGGCATTTTCTTTGATGAACTCAGTGCCTTTTATAAACCCACCCAATTGATATTACCTTTGTTTAGCCCCTTTGAGCCTAAATCCCATTTTTGTTATGAATAGCTTATTACAAGCCAAAAGTGTAAAACAAAAATTTTTCCTTTTAACTGGAGTTAGGGGGTGTCATTTAGTTTTCATTCTTGGTTGTACATTAAGTTTGGGGTTGCTTGAGGGCAAGCAACATCATTAAGTTTGGGGTGGGGATTGGTATTGTTGTCTTGCTTTTGTTGGCAAGCCTTTCTAATTCTAAAAAAACAAAAAACTGTACATACAAAAATTGAATGAAAATGAAAAAAAAAACAAAACAAAAGATTGTTGTTGTGTACAGCTTTTATTTCTTATGTACAATTTTGTTTGTTAAAAAAAATGGTTGTTTAAAGTGGAAAGTGTGCAGTTCTAAATAGGGGATATTGAGACTTGTTAGAGGGCATTTCTTAACTCCAGTTAAGTTATCCTAGAACCTAAAAATATCCACCTTGACCTTAGCCCAATTACAACCATATTAAAGACCTCTTGATGTGTGTGGACACTTGTTTTGCATGTTGTTTGATTTAGAACATTGTCAAGCTTATGGTAGATTGATTGCATTGGATGTGTTGAGTGTAGACAGCACCTTCTAAACACTTGAGTATGAGTGAAACACTTTTACTGTGAGGGGAGTATTGGAGACTGGCCACATTTGATATCTGTTCATGTTTCTTTTACTTTGAGTTGTTTGCTTGGAAGATTTGAGAGCAAAAGTGTAAGTGAATGGATTATATCTTGATTGTCACATGCAATGGATGAGTCATGATAGTGATGGTGGTTTGACTGGTTTGTGTAAGATTGTAAGTCATACTTGTTTTTCACTCCAACCCCTATTTTTGGTCTTAATTGATGCTTGAGGACAAGCAAAGTTCTAAGTTTGGGGTTGTGATAAATCCACATTATATGTTGATTTAATAGACTTTCAAGTGAGTTTTTGTACATGGGTTGTGTAGTCTTGTGTGTTTTTAAGAGTGTTTTTATGTACATATCGTCGGTTGCTTAAGCCTTAAATTTTCTTTAGTTTGGTATAGTTGTTGCAGGAAATTAATCTGTTTTGATAAGCAAAAGCCTGCATTGATAACCTTGCCAGCGCTCAAGCTCTCTCTCCTGACGCCCAGCTCTCAGATGCTGTCCTGAACGTGCATTTCATCTCAAAAAAATCAGCATGCTGGCGCCCAGCGCCCAGGTCTGGCGTCCAGCGCCCCAGTATTGGCCTGGATTGCGTGTTTTTTCATCTGAAGTCAGAAAGTCAGCGCCCAGCGCCCAAAAGTCAGCGCCCAACGCCCAAAAGCCAGCGCCCAGCATTGTTCCTGCACTGCACGTTTCGTCTTCTGAAGGCAGAATTTTGGCGCCCAGCGCCCAGTTCCTGGCGCCCAGCGCTGTATACGTTATTGCAGTATAAATGACTACGTTTTGACCTATTTTGGGGGATTCTTGGACTGGGAAAAGGACTAAAAAGCTGCCTCCTGAGCCTTCAGAGACCTGGGTGTGCCTTCTCCTTGGAGCTTCAAGATTTGGGAACAAACTTGGTGACTCTATGGATCCATCTTCATCCTATTTTCCTGTTTTTCTGCATATTAGTATGATGTTCTAATTTTCCTAAGTTAGGTTAGGTGAACTCTCTATTGATCTTTGATGTAATACATTTGGGTTTATAAGTTTGATTCGATTTTATGCAATTCTATCTTCTTGATTCTGTTCTTAATGCTTTCCTAAATTGGAAAATTCTGTTTGGTATTGGAAATGAATCAAGATGACTCTTATGTTATATTTTAGGAATAAAATTTAACACACTTGTTGTTTTAAAATGCTGCACTGCATGCTTGTTTCAGTTTTGATTACCTAAGGGATTAGGGATTTTAATTGAGAACAAAGGGGCTTTTTACCAAGGAATTGGGATTAGCCTAATTTTGACATTTGAGTATGAATTGCATATGTTGAATTGAGCTTATCAAGTGTATTACATTGGGGTGAAATAGAGAGGATACTGATACCTAACTGTTTTTATTATTGATTCAAACCAGCATTTTTCTCTGTTCACTTGTTTTTACATTATTCAAAGAAGAAGAAAACTACAAAAATACTATCATGCTTTATCTATTTTTAATTTCAGTTTAAAACAATGACATCTTTTGTTTTTAGTCATCTAACTAATAGTAATAATTTGCGTTGATAATTGGACAATAATCCTTGTTGGAAACGACAACTCTCTCATCATTTTTATTACTTGTAACGACCGTTACACTTGCCGCGTTTTGGTCTAACAGTTTACACCCAAGCATCTCGGTTTCAGATAGTAAATCAAGAATATATTTCCGTTGGGATAAAAAGATACCATGTTTTGATCTAGCTTCTTCAATACCAAGAAAAAATTTAAGATTTCCAAGTTGTTTCATCTGAAATTCAGAGGCAAAGTGTTGCTGTAGATTCATAATCTCATCATGATCATTTCCTGTCACTATCATATCATCAACATAGACAATCAAGGCTGTTATTTTGCCTTGTTTTCTCTTCAAAAATAAGGTGTGATCAGAGTTACTTTGATTATAACCAAAAACCTTCATGGACTTAGTGAACCTACCAAACCATGCTCTTGGGGATTGTTTTAATCCATATTGAGCTTTATTCAATTTGCATACCTTCATTGTATCCGAATTTGACATACCCGGAGGGAGATCCATATATACCTCCTCTAGTAAGTCTCCATGCAAGAAGGCATTTTTGACATCAAACTGAAGAAGAGGCCAATCTTGGTTTGCTGCTAATGACAAAAGTATTCTCACGGTATTGAGTTTGGCCACCGGTGCAAATTTCTCTTGATAATCTACACCATACGACTGAGTGTAACCTTTGGCCACTAGCTGTCCTTTATACCTCTCAATCCCTCCATCTGCTTTGCGCTTAATTGAAAAAACCCATCGACATCCCACTGTTTTCCTTAAGAGCTGTCATCTCCTCATCTATGGCTTTTGTCCATCTAGGATCTGCCAAAGCTTCCTGTACATTGCTAGGAATAAAAATTGAGGATAATTGACATATAAAAGATGCATATGATTGGGATAACTTGTGAGATGACACATAATTACTAATAGGATATTTCACTTTGGATTGGAGGTCTGGTTCATATCTGATTGGGGGATGACCACGGTTAGAGCGGGGTGGGAGATGATATTGGACAATAGTTGACTCACTGTTAGGTGTGATGGTGGTCTCATGCAAACAAGGATCAATTTCATGCAAGCAAGGATCAGTTTCAGGCTCAACTTCATTTATATTTAAATCAACGAAAGTAGAATCAAGAGATACCTCTGAGGAATTATGTTGAACCTGTGGAGAAGGTTGAGCCAGTGGATTATGATCAGAAGACATTGTATTATCTAGAGGTGAAATATCCATATTCAAGACTGGCTCACTTCCTACAGGGTGATCATTATAAGATAATTTTATCCTTGATATATCAAACATGGTAACATCATGATTCTGCACTTCACTATTATGCTCCCCTTGAAGTGTGAAATTAGTATGAAAAAAAAATTCGTGTTTGTGAAATGTGACATCCATAGAGATGTAAATTTTTTTTTGATGAAGGATGATAAGCACGATATCCTTTTTGAGTTGAACCATACCCTACAAAAACACATTTAATAGCTCATTCTTCAAGCTTGGTACGTTGATGTGGGTGCAGGTGAACATATATAACACACCCAAAAACATGAGGAGGTAAGTGAACAATGGAAGGAAGGATGCAATGATCAGAAAGCACATCTAGAGGTCTTCTAAAGTTAAGCACACTAGATGGAGTTCTGTTAATCAAGTAAACTGCAGAGATCACAACCTCACCCCATAAATGAGATGGAACCTTGCCATCTATTAAAAGTGACCTGGTCACCTCTAATATGTGTCTATTTTTCCTCTCAGCCACTCCATTTTGTTGAGGTGAATAAGGACATGAAGTTTGATGCAAAATGCCATTAGAGTTCATGAACTCTATTAATTTGGTCTTAAAAATTTCCCCTCCATTGTCTGATCTAATGACCTTTATGGATGTGTCAAATTGTGTGGCTATCATCTGATGGAAAGAACGAATGACATCACACACATCACTTTTATGTTTAAGCAAATATATCCAGGTAACCCGAGTACAATCATCAACAAAACTGATAAACCATTTCATTCCATTATGAGTAGGTTGTGGAGCAGAGCCCCAAACATCTGTGTGAATCAATGAAAAAGGAAAATCAATTTTTGTACTACTCAAGGGAAAAACAGCACGATGGCTCTTAGCCACTACACAGGTTTCACAAAGAAAATCTGAAACATTGCATTTATGAAATAATGATGGAAATAATCTTTTAAGATAACTAAAGGAGGGATGTCCTAATCGTCTGTGCCAGAGCCAGATTTCCTTTTTGTTTTTATCTTGTATGTGATCACTTGCAAGATGAGCCAATGCTTCTTTATGGGTTTGCTGGGAAACATGTTCCAGATAATACAGCCCTCCACTTCGCTTACCACTGCCAATCTTCTCCTTGGTATGGGTGTTCTGGAAGAGACAATGGGTTGGAAAAAACAAGGCAACACAAGAATGAGATTTAGTTAATTTACTGACTGAGAGAAGATTACAGTTCAAAGTAGGAACAAACAAAACATCAGGTATTGATAAGGAGGGTGAGAGGGAGACTGTACCAACACCTTCAACAGGAGATGAGACTCCATTGGCATTAACAATTACAGTTTTAGAACCACCAAGGGAGAAGTGAGTAAAATTATGAGGATCACAAGTCATATGATCAATAGCACCTGTATCAATTATCCAATTGCTACTCCTAGTAACAACAGAAAGATTAAGGGCAGAGTTAGATATACCTGACTTGGTCACAAAGCCAGCAGCAGTAGCGATATGGCTCTTCAAATTTTTTGCATTGCTGTTGGAAGTAGTTTTGCCTTTTGGATGCCAATCTGGATAGCCATGAAGTTTAAAGCATTTCTCAATGACATGATTATCCCCATTACAGTGGGTACACTTACGGACCCCTTTCTTGGAAGACTTCTTGACAGTAAAGGCAGTCCCCTCAGTAGAAACACTACCAAGCGTAGCCTCTTGGCGATTTGCCTCAGCACAGACAATTGCATAGACTGCTTGAACATTTGGAAGAGGAGTGGTACCAAGAAAACGACCATGGACTCCATCCAAATGTGAATCCAGGCCAGCCAATAAAACATAAACCCATTGAGAATTAACCATATTTTGATACTTCTCAACATCTTTAGTGCACTCCATGGTACAATCTGCAATTGCATCATATTCCTGCCATAGCCTCTGTAATTTGCCAAAGTATGTAATCACAGAGCCTCCATTTTGGTGAGTAGAAATTACCTCACAATATAATTGGTATGCTCTTGATGCATCTTGGTTAACAGAGTATGTCTCCTTGCCTGTGTCCCAAATCTCCTTTGCAGTAGCTAGTCGAATGAAGAGGGATCTAATGTCTTTGGTCATGGAGTCTAGAAGCCATGGCTTTACCAAATAGTTTTCATCTTCCCATTCTTCATATTCGTCAAATTTCTTGTCTTTTGGTGCAGCCTTTGTTCCAGAGATATACCCCCAACGTTTTCTGCCTCTGATCTTGTTCTGCGCATTTAACGACCATTTGACATAGTTGGTGCCGTCAAGCCGTTCAGGTGTAAGTGCCGATGAGAGTTCCTACACATGGACAGCCGACGTCGTAGTCCCGAAGTCGGGTTTCTCCGATTTATCCTTATCGGAAGAAGCCATTTAGGGATTTCTCAAAGAAACCAAAGCAACCGATTCCTATACTATAGAGAAATTCGGGTTAGCTCTGATACCATATTAAAGGGTTTCAAAGAGAATAATTTTTGTATGTTTATCATTTACAGAGTGCAGAAATATACACACACACATTCCCTAGTGTCTCTCCTTGATAATAGGAGGTTTTAAATAAAAATGTAATCACCGCTATACACACCGCTATACAAATATTTTAGTACCAAAAATATTTCTATCTACAGCTAGCAACATTTGACTTATTTCAACAAAGAGGACGCAAACAAAGGAAAATCGGTTCTAGAAAAGAGGATCGATACCTCTCATGCAAAAAATCCAGAACAAGATTTGCACCGTTGATGCTGGAATCTTAGTTGCTGTTCGCCAATAGGTATTCGAATCATCTCTTTAATTAACACTATAACACACACACACACACACACACACACAACATAGTTTGTGCTGTATTCTCTGCTCTTTTGATGGCTTTGCTTTGCTTCTTTGATTTCAAAGTAATTCATGAACTAAAGCAAAAAGATCTTGTTGCTGGTACATGTGCCATTGGAGGTATATGTGAAATAGTTCTTTGTTTTTTAAAGTTTAGCATTCTTTGTGCGTTTTGAACCTTTTGTGTTGCTTGCTTTTTCTTTTTATCTGCGCCTTCAATCACTACCATAATTTTTTATCTTACCTGCGCCCCATTACCTAATTAAGGTCACGTGGTTGTAGGTATTATTTCAATTTCCTAGGACGAAACCGCAGGTAAGGGAAGAATATGCAAATTTTTGAATTTTTAAGGTATCTACGGCTAATGAGTTTTCTTATAAAACAAAATAACCTTTTTACCAATGGCCTAAGTCGTAGGTAAAGGCTTTTGAGAAAGAAAAAAAAGGCACACCTACTTACCGACGACATAAGCCGCAGGTAAAGGATTTTTTAAAGAAAAAAAGAACTGCCCCTATACCGACGTACTACACCATTGGTACAACTAAACGTGTCAGAGGCCTTTATTAGGAACCCTTGATCTCCTCCTTCTAATCCCACTATTTTTTTCTCATTGGGAAACCAAAAAGAAAAGGAACAAAGGAAGAAGGAGAGAAGGGGGAAGGGGGATCGGCCATGAGAGAGAGAGAGAGAGAGAGAAGGAGCTCTACGTGGTGAGGACGGCAGAGGCTGAGCTGGGCTGGGTTGTAACGTTTGTAATTTTGGGATTTCTGTATTAACTATATTTTAATATATGAATAGGTGATTCAGGTGTATTAAATGTATTTTAGGAAATACAATTCCATATATGAAATTTTCTTGAGCTCAGAAAATAGTAGTTTAAGTTCGACGTTAAAATATAAACAGCTATCGGTTCACGTCTTTAATTGACAGAATGACTACATTATGACATAGAAAACCTAAATTGGAGTCAGAAAAGGGATTTGAGGATTCCAATAGTTATTTTACAATATTTAAGGATTTTAGAAATTTAGTTGGGAATTTTCTGAGAAACGGATAAGAAAGAGTATCGTTTTAGTCCCTGTAATATGACTAGGATGAACTGTGAGTGGGTTTGGAGACCAGAACACTTTAGAAAAATATTTCACCAAGGCAAATAATGTTTTTACATTATATTAGAATTTTGGAAATTATTTTGGTAATTTTTAGAATAGCAGATTAAGAATTGTTGTTTTGGTCCCTGTAGAATGAAGAACAGGGTAAACGGGAGAGCAGATGGATATCAAAGGATTAGAAAATGATCAAAAATCAAACGTAAAGGTAACCATTAGTGTTCTTATAAGATTTATGATTTTTAGGAATTTTCTGGGAATATTCAAGGAAAAGTCAGTTTAACTATAGTTTACGTGTTACCGGGAGAATCGAAAAATTACCGTTTTGCTTCTAAGCTTGATTCCTATCTACCAAGACCATTTTGGCACATAAATTTCGTGGTCTTAACTAACCATATGAGTCTTGAGAGTCATTTATTTCAATAGGTCAAGTTTAGATAGTTTTAACCTTGAAACGCAAAAGTTATCGCATTTTATTATCGTTATTTACCTCATTCCTTGACCAGCCCTGGACCACTTGGAAGCTAGGAGGAGAGTTTAGAATTTTCTACCATTTTCATCTCATGGGAAAAGACCATTTTACCCTTTTCTTGAATAATTAATTACCAAGTGAGGAAATTACCATTTTGTCCCTTCGATTTTGCCCTCAAGTTTGCTCCAAACTACCAAAGAGACATGCAGCCCTCTTGTTCAATTTGGACCCTTGATTAAGCACTCCATTTCATGGAGAGAACATCTTGGCCATTGATTTAATTTAACTACACAAATCATAGTTAAAACTTAAACTAGTCTAGTTACATTTTAACCAAGTTTTCACTTCAGTTGGGTTTGAACTTAACCCTTTCTTATTTGGACCAGATGGCTGTCCATGAGCTCCTAAAGGCCAAGGAGATATTTTTCTTTCAAAGCTTAATTGGAATGTAATTTGGAATCCATCAATTAGAAATTTACAAGTGTTAGGCTTTTACTTGTCTCTCATGTCACCTTATGATCATTTTAACAAAACTTAATCATCAAGTCTTCCTTGTGTTGGAACCAAATTGGTCAGAAGCAGTTCTAATGCAAATTTTCCCTAAGTAGTCTTTGTGGTTTTGATGATAACAAAGGTTATTAAGGATTTTACAAAGTCTGCTGGCAAGCTCTTGTTGGTACAACAAAGATAAGTCCAAGCGTCCAGTGTCACATTGGCATATATATGTACGATTCTAGAATGGAGCGTCCAATGGACTCAAAGAGGCAATGCGTCCAAAGAAGCAGAACATATAAGCATCCAAAGAAATCACTCATGAGATATGCTATACAGTACGTCCAAAATAAGCATAAGTAATAACCGACCAATGAGTATTATAAAGATGTATCCTATCAGAGAACCAAAGTCTCAAGTACATATGGTAAGCAAAAAGTATGCGCCCATATAGACCAAGTTGTCTCAAGTACGAATGGTAAGCAAAGGTATGCGTCCATTCATACACTCTAAATGCTGCGTCCAAAACGCAGAATACATAACCTGCTATTTATTGCTCTTATATTTAATATGAGACATATTTATTGAGCAAATGATTTAAAATAAATAGCAATATACAATGCTTTTCTGAACAACCTCGTCAAAGTCTCTGAACGTGCATTAAATGAAAAAACATAAAGCACTGTGAAAGCGTACTTAGAGAGAGAATGTACTATGTTTATTTTGACATCTCTCTGAACACTACTTTCTAATTTACACAGTGTATTCTCTTTGTCTCAACTGAATATTACTATTAACCTTCGTGCAATTGAGACTATGAGTACAGGTTGCTTCTGAATTAGGCAAAAGAAACGCAGACAAATACGCTAAAGAAGAACTCCTCAGAGCAACGGGAAAATAGCATTTAATGCTCTTAGAGAACGGTCATATTTATGAAGGCTGAAGCCGAGGTAATTGAAGAATAAGTCTGAAGCTTCAACAAAGCCTATAAATACCGAAAACAAGAAGAAAAAAACATAGAAGATACAAGAGAGCTGAACTATCAAAAAGAAAGAGCTGAATCGTTGTGCAAACTTTGTTATACTCTGAGTCATTAAGAAATTCTTGTAATATTTTCTATCTTCTTGTAAAAAGAGAGTTTGCTTAACTCTCGAAGTACTTAAGATTTTCAGATTCTCACTAGTGTGAGTTAGATAGCACTTTAAGTCAAAAACACTCTTCTGAGTTGTTTGAGCCTGAAGAGGCTTGGTTGTAAAGAATACTTGTGTTGAGCCTGGAGAGGCTTGTTTGTAAAGTACACTTGTTTTGAGCCTGGAGAGGTTAGGTGTGCAAAGAATACTCGTTGTAAGGCCTGGAGAGACTGTTGAAGAATACTTGTTTCTATCTGGATTGATAGTGAAATATCTCTAGTTTGAGAGGACTGGACGTAGCTTTTAGGAAAGGGTGAACCAGGATAAGTACTTGTGTTATTCTCTCTTTTCCTTATCTCTAGTTATTTATTTATCATTACTAACAAGAGGGATTGAATTGAATTTCATCTTATCAAGTTTTTCAAACTCTTTAAATCGCACAAAGAAACGTTTTCAAACTAAGTGGAAGCCTCTGCGTCCAATCTACTTGTGCGTCCAATATTCCAATACGCTGTGTTGGAACCAAATGGGTTAAAAGTGTTTTTAATACAAAAACTCCCTAAGTGATTTTATGGTTTTGATGATAACAAAATGTATTAAGGTTTTTACAAAGGATAATCAATTTGTATTAAGCTGTACAATGAATAAATGCTGCCTAACTAAGCTTATTGCAGTCTGCGTCCAATAAGCTCTTCATGACATTGGCTGGCATTCAAAGTGAGCCTTGCGTCCAATGTTGGCACTGGAATGGACACAAGAGTTTTGCGTCCAATGTTGGCACTGGAATGGACACAAGAGTTTTGCGTCCAATGTTGGCACTGAAGTGGGACACAAAAGTTCTGCGTCCAATGTTTGAGCAGAAGGAAGAATTCTGCGTCCAGCGTCCAATGTTTGAGCACAAGGCAAGAACAAAGTTCTGCGTCCAATGTCTTCTGAAGAAGCAGAATCGCAGAAGTAGAAGAAATCAAGTCTTGAAGACACGCTACTTTCTGCGTCCAATGTTTTCCAAAGAAGCAGAATCAGTAAGCGTTCAATAGAGCAAAGACTGGAATAAGTCCAATGATAAGAACAAGGCAATACTGGCAGAGTCCAATGTTTGTATAAGAAGCAGAATTGCAGTAAGAGTCCAATGATTTTCAAAGGAACAGATTCAGTGAGTATGAAGGATAAAAGTCCAATGTTCAGTGTGAGCAAGAGTGCAACTCTGCGTCCAATGAAACTGAACAAACAAAAGAACTGCTCTGCGTCCAATGAAGTCAGAGTTACTCAAGCACTGTTCTGCGTCCAATAAATAAGAAGGACAACAATATTGCTTTGCGTCCAATGGAGCACAAGGAAGCAGATTGACAAAGGTACATCAAACAATTGTTCTGCGTCCAATGAAGCAGAAGAACAAATGTACAACAATCAACTTTGCGTCCAATGGAAATGGCAAAAGTCCAATACTGCCTTGCATTCAAATGGAATAGATTGGTAAGCATAAAGATGCGTCCAATGTTTGCATGAGTTCTGTGCAAATTGGTAAGTGCAAAGGTATGCGTCCAATAGATTATATATGCTGCGTCCAAAACGCAGAGTCCATTACATGCTATTTATTGCTCATGCATTTAATATGAAACATATTTATTGAGCAAATGATTTGAAATAAATAGCTGAACACAATGCTTTCTGTACATCTTTGTCAACGTATGTGAATGTACTTCTGAAAAGCATAAAGTACTGTGGAAAGTGTACTAAGAGAGAGAATGTACTTTTAACTACTCTATAGATCTCTGAACACACTTTTCTGCTTTACACAGTGTATTCTCTCTGTCTCAATAAGATATTATTATTAACCACTGTACAATTGAGACTTTGAGTACAGGTTGCTTCTGATTTGGGAGAAAGAAACGCAGACTTGCACAAAGAAGTAGATCTCCTCAGAGCAACGGGAAAATAGCATTAAATGCTATTTGAGAACGGTAATATTATGAAGGCTGAAGCTGAGCTATTCGAAGAACAAGTCTAAAGCTTCATCAAAGCCTATAAATACCGAGAAGCAAGAAGAAGAATACAAGAGACTGAAAACGAAAAAGAAATAGCTGAACTGCTGTGCAATCTTTTATACTCTGATTAGAAAAGTCTTGTATTTCTTTATCTTCTTGTAAAAGAGAGTTTGCTTAACTCTCAAAGTGCTTTAGATTTCATATCCTCACTTGTGTGAGTTAGACAGCACTTGTATCAAAACTCTGCTGAGTTGTTTAGCCTGAAGAGGCTGTGTTCAAAGAATACTTGGGGTTTAGCCTGAAGAAGCTGCGTCCAAAGAATACTTGGGTTTTAGCCTGGAGAGGCTGTGTGCAAAGAATACTTGGGATTTAGCCTGAAGAGGCTGTGTGCAAAGAATACTTGTATTCTATCAGGTTGATAGTGAAATCTCTCTAGTTTGAGGGGACTGGACGTAGCTCTTAGGAAAGGGTGAACCAGTATAAAAACTTGTATTATTTCTTCCTTCCCTTAACTCCTTTTATATCTGTGTTTATTACTAACAAAGGGGATTGAAATTGTTTTTATTCAAACAAGTTTTTCAAACCAAAAGGGAAGCATTTTGTGCGTCCAATCTTTAGAAAACCAGTGCGTCCAGTTTTTATAAAGAATCTGTGCGTCCAGTGTTTTAGGACTCTGTGCGTCCAATATTTCAAAAAGCACTGTGCGTCCAATATTTGAACTAAGCTGTGCGTCCAACGTTTTTAACAGCCAGCGTCCATCATTTGCGAAAAAGTTTTAAAAGCTTAGAAACACAATTCAACCCTCCCTTCTTGTGTTTCATCTTGTTACCTACAGTTGGCATCAGAGCTCGGTCTCTAAGGGGTTGAGCACTTAACAGTGAAGAGAAAGCAAGATCCATGGAGAATGAAGGACTGGCTGTGAACAGACCACCACTGTTCAATGGCAACGAATATGATTACTGGAAGCAAAGAATGATCACATTCTTTGATGCGCAGAATATAGATTTATGGGACGTTGTGGAAACAGGCTACACGGCCCCAGTAAATGATGCAGGTCAACCAGTACCTAGAGCCCAATGGACAGCTGATCAAAGAACCAGATTTCAGCTGAACTCGAAGGCCAGGCACTACCTGATGTGTGCCATCACAAAATCTGAATATGACAAGGTGCATAGCTGCACTACTGCCAAGGAAATGTGGGACACTCTGGCCTTGGCACATGAAGGCTCATCTCAGGTTCGTGAATCTAAGATAAGCATACTAGTTCATCAATATGAACTATTTAAGATGGAAGAACAAGAGTCCATCGATCAAATGTTTGGAAGATTCCAAACTATTACCAACAACCTGAGATCCTTGGGGAAAGTCTACACAACCCAGGAACATGTAAGGAAGATCTTGAGGAGTCTGCCCAGACAGTGGAGACCCAAAGTTACAGCAATACAAGAAGCAAGGGATCTTTCCACTCTTGCATTAGAAAATCTTCTAGGCTCATTGAAAGTACATGAGCTTGAGCTGAATGAAGAGGGAACCGAGAAAAGAGCAAAGTCCATTGCTCTTAAAGCTCAAAAAGGGAGCACCTCAAAAGCTTTAAAGGCAAATGATTCTGATGAAGAATCATGCAGCTCAGAAGGAGAAGAAGGCTCAGATGATGATGAACTCTCCTTCATCTCCAGGAAAATAAAATCAATGTGGAAAAAGAAGGGTGGCTTCAGAAGGAAGCAATTCAACAGAAGATTTCCACAGAAGGAAGCTGAGCAAAAGGAGGAAAGTCCAGTGGTGTGCTATGGATGCAGGAAACCAGGCCACTACAAGGCAGACTGTCCTGAGGCCGAGAAGACAAAGAAGAAGTTCTTCAAGAAGAAAAAAGGTCTCATGGCAACATGGGAGGACCTTGATGATTCCTCTGATGATGAGGATAAGGAAGAGGCAAATCTATGTCTAATGGCAGGACTCTCCTCAGTTGAAAGTGAAGACGAAGAGGAGGTAATTTCTTACTCTGAATTAAGAAATAATTTTGATGAGCTTCTTAGAGATTCATCCATTCTATCTGATGAGTACAGGTCTTTAAAGAAAAAGTTTTCTCTTATAACAAAAGATTTTGAAAAGCTTTCTTCAGAAAACAAAGTACTCAAATCAGATAATGAACATTTAAGACTTCAAGTGAGTCAATTGAAGGAAGAATCTCCAAAGAAGTCTGAGTCCAATACTTCCTGTGAAGTACAAGTACTTCAACAAGAAGTAGATGAACTCACTGGGCGTTTGTCCAAGTTTGTCAGTAGCTCTGAAAAGCTTGATCAAATTTTAAAAATTCAGAGAAAACCTTCTGACAAAACTGGTTTGGGTTATGAAAAACTGAAACCAAAGTTTTCCAAGAGTCCATCAAAGTTTAATATATATTGTGGTCACTGTGGAAAGGCTGGACATGTCACATCGACATGCTTCCATAATAAATGGAACAAGCCTGGACGCAGCCCAAGGACTAACATGAAAGGACCCAAGAAAATCTGGGTACCTAAGAACATGATCATTCCTGTTGCAGATTTGCTTAATGGGAGGAAAACAACACCAGTCATGGTACCTGGACAGTGGCTGCTCACGACACATGACAGGAGAAAAGTCTATGT
Source organism: Glycyrrhiza uralensis (assembly GCA_030159175.1). NCBI lineage: Eukaryota > Viridiplantae > Streptophyta > Magnoliopsida > Fabales > Fabaceae > Glycyrrhiza > Glycyrrhiza uralensis. The sequence goes on along the minus strand of BRZY01000003.1, from coordinate 13,871,566 downwards.
TCCAAGACCTAAAGCCTAGATCAAAGGGCTGGGTCACGTTTGGAGGTGACCAGAAAGGCAGAATAGTTGGAATAGGTAAAATTGGTAAACATCCTTTTCCTACTGTTGAAAATGTTTAATTGGTTGAAGGACTCAAACATAATCTACTTAGCATAAGTCAATTGTGTGACAGTGGATGTGATGTTTCCTTTGACAAGGATAAATGTATAGTCAAAAATTCTGATAAGTCCATTCTTTTTCAAGCAAAGAGGCAGGATAATGTTTATAAAATTGATTTCGAAAATCTGTCCAAACAGAATGTCTCATGCTTCATTTCTTTAAATGATGAACAATGGATATGGCACAAGAAGCTTGGTCATGCAAGCTTGAGAACCATCTCAAAGCTTAATAAGCATAGCCTCGTAAGAGGACTTCCAAATCTTGTGTACAAATCTGAGGTTCTCTGTGAAGCATGTCAGAAAGGGAAACAAGTGAAAAACTCTTTTCATTCTAAAAACATTGTTTCCACTTCTAGACCTTTAGAACTTTTACATATGGATTTGTTTGGACCAACACAAACTGCTTCTTTGAGTGGAAAGAAATATGGACTTGTTATAGTTGATGACTATACTAGATGGACATGGGTTAAATTCCTAGCACACAAGGATGAGTCTTTTAAGGTATTCACCATTTTTTGTAAAAGAGTCCAAACTGAGAAAGGAGTTTGTATCAACTCCATTCGAAGTGATCATGGAGGTGAGTTTGAAAATGCAAACTTTCAGAGATTCTGTGAAGAGAATGGAATCCTTCACAATTTCTCTGCACCTAGAACACCACAGCAAAATGGTGTAGTAGAGAGGAAAAATCGATCTTTACAAGAGATGGCCAGGACCATGCTCAATGATCACTCAACCTCTAAGAGGTTTTGGGCTGAAGCTGTAAACACAACATGTTATTTGCAAAACCGAATTTTTATAAGGCCTATACTGAAAAAGACTCCTTATGAATTGTGGAAAGGAAGAAAACCCAACATTTCATATTTTCATCCTTTCGGATGTGAGTGTTTTATTCTTAACACCAAGGATCAACTTGGTAAATTTGACTCTAAAGTTGATAATGGAATTTTTCTGGGTTATTCTGAAACTTCCAAGGCATATCGAGTTTACAACTCAAGAACCTTGACTGTTGAAGAGTCAATTCACGTTAAATTCAATGACAAAAAGCCTGACAATGATCTGTCAGAGCTAAGTGATTCTCTTGCAGATATGAGAATACAACCAGGAGGTGAAGAATCATCAAGCAAGATTGAAGAAGATGGACCAGACGCAGGAAACAGTCATGCGTCCAATACTGCAGGTGGTAAAAGCTGGCATTTTAAGACTTATCATCCTGAAGATCAAATTATTGGAAATGCTGATGATAAAGTCAGAACAAGGTCCACATTCAGAGAGCAGACTGATGTAGCATTCATCTCTGAATTGGAGCCAAAGAATATAGATGAAGCCCTATTGGATGAAGGATGGATTTTAGCAATGCAGGAGGAGCTGAATCAGTTCAAAAGAAATGATGTTTGGACTTTGGTAGCCCCACCTGAAGATAAGTCCATCATTGGAACCAAATGGGTATTCAGAAACAAGCTGGACGAAGAAGGTAAAGTTGTGAGAAACAAAGCAAGGTTAGTTGCTCAAGGCTACTCACAACAGGAAGGTATTGATTTTACTGAAACCTTTGCTCCAGTAGCTAGAATAGAAGCCATTCGCATTTTATTTTCATTTGCTGCCCAACATGATATGAGGCTTTATCAAATGGATGTAAAGAGTGCTTCTCTGAATGGTATAATAACAGAAGAAGTCTATGTTGAACAGCCCCCTGGTTTTGAGGATCAATCTTTTCCAAATCATGTTTTTAAATTGAAAAAGGCTCTTTATGGCCTTAAGCAAGCTCCTCGAGCTTGGTATGAAAAACTGAGTTCATTTTTAATGGAAAATGGTTTTTCAAGAGGAAAAGTTGATAACACTCTTTTCAGAAAATCCATAGACTCACATTTCATCATAGTACAGATTTATGTAGATGACATTATTTTTGGTGCTACTGATGAATCTTTGTGTAGAGAATTCTCTGAGTTAATGCAGAAAGAATTCGAAATGAGTATGATGGGAGAGTTGAAGTTCTTTCTTGGACTTCAAGTGAAACAGACTAAAGATGGGATATATGTACATCAGTCCAAATACACGAAGGAGCTTCTGAAGAAGTTCAAAATGGATGATTGCAAACCCATGAATACTCCCATGCATCCAACTTGCATAATGAGCCTGAATGACAAAGATAAAAAGGTAGATCAAAAGGTATATAGAGGTATGATAGGATCTCTTTTATATCTTACTGCATCTAGACCTGATATTATGTTCAGTGTATGCTTATGTGCAAGATTTCAATCAGATCCTAGAGATTCTCATTTGACTGCTGTCAAGAGAATTTTTAGATATCTGAAAGAGACTACTAATCTTGGTTTGCTGTTTAAGAAATCAGATGAATACAGATTAGTAGGATTCTGTGATGCTGATTATGCTGGAGACAGGCTTGAAAGAAAAAGCACCAGCGGAGGATGCCATTTTATTGGATCCAATTTAGTATCATGGACAAGCAAGAGACAAAGCACAATTGCATTATCAACAGCTGAAGCTGAATATGTCTCTGCTGCAAGTTGTTGTTCTCAGCTCTTATGGATTAAATATCAATTGGAGGACTACAACATTTTTGAGAGTAAGATTTCTGTTCTTTGTGATAATACTGCTGCAATCAATTTATCTAAGAACCCAATCTTACACTCAAGAGCTAAGCATATAGAAATTAAACATCATTTTATTAGAGACTATGTGCAGAAGGGAACATTTGATATTCAGTTTGTTAGCACTGAAAATCAATGGGCAGATATATTTACAAAACCCCTATCTGTAGATAGATTCATTTTTATAAGGAAGCATTTGAATATGCACTTTATAAAAGACTGATGTTTAGCGTCCAATATGCTTAAAGTTGAGTCTGAGTCCAATGTGACTAGAGTCCAATAGGACACGACAGTCTATTTGAGACTTAGAATTTTTTAAAAAGGAAACTTTTACCTCTTAGTAATCCCACGCTGAGTCCAATTTTTTTTTCATAAAGATATATCTTACAGTTGGTTTCTTACAAATGCTTTGCAGTATCTTTTCAGTTTGATGATTATTCAAGCTTTCAAGAAAAACTTCTGTTTTTCTCTATAAACTTGATTCAGTTTTCTCTTCGTTTGACATCTCTTCTAAAATCTTTTCTGTTTCAGAAATCTTGTTTAGAAAAGGGGAGAAGAAAAAGTTTTTTTTTCGGTTTTAAAGAGGTTTCTGTTTTTAAAAGCTCCAAGTTTTTTTTAAAACTCTCTTTGGACTATGATGTTCTATGAACCTTTTTGCCTGATGACAAAAGGGGGAGAAAGAATGGGATTAAGTTTTTATATCCTGACTAAAAGGGGAAAGATTTTGACAAAAGGGGAGAAAGATTAAGTCTGATTGCATTAGTCTTATTACCATGTTTTAATAAGTCTGATTGCATTTAAAAACATAAAGATGCGTCCTGTAACACCCTCATTTTTAAATAGTTTTTATGGATTTTTAATCTCCTTTAAATTAATTAAAATTATTTAATTAATGAATTTTAGATCTTGGGGTGAGAATAAGGATATTAATATCTTAGATTTATTTTATTAGAGTCAAGAGTAGCCAAGTTCGCAAAACTGAGTTTTTGCGGGAACCGCATTCTCTCCTGATGCGGGGATAGGGTCCAGTATTTTTCTGGAGGTCATTTTTACTCCAAAATAAATTTTTAACGAACCAAAAGTGGTTCTTATAGTATTTGTGATTTTTAGAAATTTTTCTGGAAATTTTTCTGAAAAACTTTATTTTACACGCGTTTGGTGCTTTACGGGTAAACCGGGCGCAACCGGGACATCAAAAATAGTCCAAAAATTTAGTTTTGGGTTTCTAAATTTTTCTATGACATATTCAAATCATAAAATTCATTTCTCATGATTTTACTCATTTTAGAAAAATATTTATCTAAAAAGGGGTTCGAAAACTACCCGTTTTTACTACTTCGAACTACCGATTAAACCCTAACTTGGTGGAATTAAATTCCACCATTTTCCAGTCAGCCTTGGGCGCATGTGAAGGGCTGATCCCACTCTCTAAAACATTCCAAAAGTCAATTGGGTCAAATGGGGTGAATATTTGAATTTTTCAAAATTAGGTGAGAGAGGTATGGCTCCCAACCACCAAAAGCATTGAAGCCCATACCTCCCCCATGCCTTCCTTGAGTCAGCCGAATTCTACTTGGGAGAGGGAAGAGAGAGAAATTCATTTTTCACTTCATCTTCTTCCTTGGTTCAAAGAAACTCCATTTTCTCTCCATTTTCCCAAGCTTTTCCATACACCAAAAGGCTAGGTTTTGTTGAGTTTTTGGCTATTCAAGCTTCACAAAAAAGGTTTGGATCATCATTCTAATCCATAAACTTCTTTCATTTTTTTCATTTCCACCACTTTCATGTTTTCATGAAAGCTTGAGTTCTTCATTTCACTAAAAAATAAGCTTTTCCTTTGTTTAGGTTCACTCCATTGGAACCTACAAGCTTGAAAATCATCTTGAATCTATTTTGCTTCAAGATTTGAGTAAGTATTCCTCTACTCAAATTTCTATACCTTAGGGTTTGGTGGTTTTCATGAAACTTGCATTTTTATGGTTTATTTTTGGTGTATTTTGTGTAAGGTGAATTTTTCTAAGTGTTGGAACATCAAGGCTCAAGGAGGCCACTTGGTGATTGTGTAGAGGGAAGGTGATTAGTGGTGTTTGCCCATTTTTCTAAGCTTCAAGAGGTAAGGGGATTTTCTCAATAAGTTGGGAAGGATGTGTATGTGTGTGGTTTATGTTGTATGATCATGAAAAACTCAAAGACTTGAGTTTTCATATTGGGTGTTTGAATGAAGTTTCATTCTCTTAGTAATATGTATTTTTACATGTATATGTATATGAGTAAAAATATGATTTTGGTTGAGGCATGATAAATTTTGATGAGCTTATGTGTTGTTGGAAAAATCATATGTATGCTTTGGGATGATTTTGGATGCCTAAGTGTGTGCTTGGTGAAGTATGATTTAATGTCATATTCATGATGTATGTTGATTTATGGCTTGGTTGTGTTATTGCCTAATTGATGTATATTGATTTATGTGTATTTCATATACTTGGATTGGGATTGGATTGATGAGATTTGATTAAGTGTGGGAAGAGAGTTTAAAAGCTTTAATGAAAAGTTTCCAAATGAATTAATTAGAATTCTAATCATAAGTCTTAAATCAATTTAATACTAAATTATTTTATCCATAAAACTTTAAGAGAGTTAGAGAATTAATTAATGTGAGAGAAAAATCAAATTTTGGATGTTTAGGGGTTAAAAACGAAAACTGCAGGTTTTTGGGGTCAAAAATGCAAATTCTGGAATTCTGGGCTTTAATTGCAAAATCTGGACTTTTGGGTCAAAATTATAATTTACGAAAGTTTGGGGCAGAAAACGAGAAGTCTGGAGACTTTTGGGCCAAAAGTATAATTTACGAAAAATTGGGGCTGAAACGCGAAGTCTGGTACATTTGGGCCAGAATTATAAATTACGAAAGTTGGGGGGTAGAAAACGTAAAGTCTGGGCTATTTGGGCCAGAAACCTAATTTTTCATAAAATTGGGGGCTGAACTGTGAAACTGAACTTCTTATGGGGTCAGAATTACAAATACTTAAAGTAAAAGATTTTAAGTAAAATTATCAAAGAATTTAATTAGGTTTTTAATTAAATCCTTTTATGATGAATAAGTGGGAAGAAATTAATAAAGTGAGTTTTAGATAAAAGATAATTCTTTTATTAAAAACAAATGAAGCTTAAAGATTTTAGAGTTAAAGAAAAACTTCAGAATTCAAAGAGGAAATTCTTCTAAAAATTTATGGTGTTAAATAACAAGATTACACAGTATTGGAAGAGAACCAATACGTGGCGAAGATAAAAGTCTTAAGGACAATAATATTACACGGTATTGGGAGAGAACCAATACGTGGCGAAGATAAAAGTCTTAAGGACAATAATATTACACGGTATTGGGAGAGAACCAATACGTGGCGAAGATAAAAGTTTTAATGACAATAATATTACACGGTGTTGGATGAAAGCTAACCCGTGGCGACGAAAAACCCAAAGACGAGGGACTGCGTTGATTGGATTGTTTGTGAGTGCAAATATAGATGTCAGTGCTACAATCCAGCTTGGAGGATTGTGCAATATATATTAAGGTCATGCTACAATCCAGCTTGGAGGATTGTGCAATAAATGTGGATGTTTTTACTACAATCCAGCTTGGAGGATTGTGTAATAAATATAGAGGTTGTTGCTACAATCCAGCTTGGAGGAATTGTGCAATAAATGTAGATGTTTTTACTACAATCCAGCTTGGAGAATTGTGTAATAAATATAGAGGTTGTTGCTACAATCCAGCTTGGAGGAATTGTGCAATAAATGTAGAGGACGTTGCTACAATCCAGCTTGGGGGATTGTGCGGGACGTACGTAGATGTCATTGCCACAATCCAGCATGGAGGATCGTGCAATCTACATATATAGATGTCAATTATAATCGATGATTGGCTTTGCCAAATTTGAGCTACAATCCAGCTTGGAGGATTGTGCAATCCAGCTTGGAGGATTGTGCAATCCAGCTTGGGGGATTGCGAGCGGAGGACAGTTAAGTCGTATTAAAAGATGTTCAAGTGACATGCACTATGCTAGAGTGCTTTGTGTGTGTTTGACTGTGTGCTTAATTTGATGATGTGCTCTCTTTGGTTTATGAATATCTTAGAGAAAGATTCGTGAAAGAGTAACTATACATATATTCTTGGAATGTATTATGTAGTATTTTCTGTTTCGTACACATCCTTTCAGTGGATTTCAACTTGTGCAAAGAAATTCACCCTTGCGTGTTTTTCTGTTATTTTATGTACGTTACGCGTAGACGTCCACTTCGAGAGCTCTGATAGCCCGAGTGAGGGAGTGCTTCCGGCCTCGTGAGGCCGATGGTGGGGGATGGACTTACGATCCCATCTCCCAATGGGCCACTGTGTCTGGACACGTGGTTAGGACTAGAGGAGGGGTGTTGGGCCCCGAAGAGGTTTTGGAGAGGGACATGGTATTGGACGTCTACATACCCATCGAGAGGATGCGCTACTGGCTGGGAAATGCACCCTTTTGCACGCAGTATCCCTTTGGAGAATCGGGAGGCCAGAGTTCCACCCACGGCGCAGCCTAGGAGAGAGGCGAGGGAGGATCAGAGGCCTACACCTCAGCGGATAGCCGAATCGGTATCCAACCGTTGTCGTCTGATTCGTCGCACTCCAAGGAAGAGTTCCTTGGATAGGGCACGCTTACCAAGGATGGCTCCACCAGTGACACCAGTTCCATCATCCGAGACCGTGAGGCCGACACTTCCTGTTCCATACGTCGCACCTTCTGGACGTTTGGTGCGCTGTTCTTCTGACACTTCTGCCGGACCTGCGGGACACGTAGATAGAGGGAAGAGGAAGGTTAGAGACGAGCCAGATCGTGTACTATTCGAGGTGTCTGTGGTTGAGGAGGACCCCGAGGAGACGTCATCGTCTTAGGCCTGTAGAGTTGGGGGTGTCTAGTGCTAGGTTGTAGAGTGTCTGTTAGCGACCAGCCTAGGTTTGGGATGTATATGTTCAGTGTCGTGTATTGGACACACCTTTTGACTTACAGCTTTCCTAGGTTTAGCTTTATCGCTTTATTTTCTTCGTGTCAGGATGATGTATTTTGGCCACTATGTTGTGGTTCCAAACTATACTTGCGGGCGCAAGACTTGTGTATATTGACATGATGATATATATATATGTGTATGATGTTTCTTTTCTTCTGAGTTTCAGGATGACTAAGTGTGATGTGAGAAATCTTTTCGTTTAAGATTCTTTTAAAAAAAAATTAGCCACCAATTTTGGTAACCTTGAGTTATGAAAGATGTTTTTCCGCATTAAATTTTAGTTTTTCACGTGACGTTCCTTGTGGGAAAAAGGGGCGTTACACGTCCAATGTTTGCATGAGTTCTGTGCAAATTGGTAAGTGCAAAGGTATGCGTCCAATAGATTCTATATGTTGCGTCCAAAACGCAGAGTCCATTACATGCTATTTATTGCTCATGCATTTAATATGAAACATATTTATTGAGCAAATGATTTGAAATAAATAGCTGAACACAATGCTTTCTGTACATCTTTGTCAACGTATGTGAATGTACTTCTGAAAAGCATAAAGTACTGTGGAAAGTGTACTAAGAGAGAGAATGTACTTTTAACTACTCTATAGATCTCTGAACACACTTTTCTGCTTTACACAGTGTATTCTCTCTGTCTCAATAAGATATTATTATTAACCACTATACAATTGAGACTTTGAGTACAGGTTGCTTCTGATTTGGGAGAAAGAAACGCAGACTTGCACAAAGAAGTAGATCTCCTCAGAGCAACGGGAAAATAGCATTAAATGCTATTTGAGAACGGTAATATTATGAAGGCTGAAGCTGAGCTATTCGAAGAACAAGTCTAAAGCTTCATCAAAGCCTATAAATACCGAGAAGCAAGAAGAAGATTACAAGAGACTGAAAACGAAAAAGAAATAGCTGAACTGCTGTGCAATCTTTTATACTCTGATTAGAAAAGTCTTGTATTTCTTTATCTTCTTGTAAAAGAGAGTTTGCTTAACTCTCAAAGTGCTTTAGATTTCATATCCTCACTTGTGTGAGTTAGACAGCACTTGTATCAAAACTCTGCTGAGTTGTTTAGCCTGAAGAGGCTGTGTTCAAAGAATACTTGGGGTTTAGCCTGAAGAGGCTGCGTCCAAAGAATACTTGGGTTTTAGCCTGGAGAGGCTGTGTGCAAAGAATACTTGGGATTTAGCCTGAAGAGGCTGTGTGCAAAGAATACTTGTATTCTATCAGGTTGATAGTGAAATCTCTCTAGTTTGAGGGGACTGGACGTAGCTCTTAGGAAAGGGTGAACCAGTATAAAAACTTGTGTTATTTCTTCCTTCCCTTAACTCCTTTTATATCTGTGTTTATTACTAACAAAGGGTATTGAAATTGTTTTTACTCAAACAAGTTTTTCAAACCAAAACGGAAGCATTCTGTGCGTCCAATCTTTAGAAAACCAGTGCGTCCAGTTTTTATAAAGAATCTGTGCGTCCAGTGTTTTATGACTCTGTGCGTCCAATATTTCAAAAAGCACTGTGCGTCCAATATTTGAACTAAGCTGTGCGTCCAACGTTTTTAACAGCCAGCGTCCATCATTTGCGAAAAAGTTTTAAAAGCTTAGAAACACAATTCAACCCCCCCTTCTTGTGTTTCATCTTGTTACCTACACGCTGTGCGTCCAACGAGTTCACAGCAAGTATAAAAATATTTGTGAAAAAGTTTTAAAAGCTTAGAAACACAATTCAACCCCCCTTCTTGTGTTTCTTCCTACTACCTACAGTTGGCATCAGAGCTCAGTCTCTAGGGGTTGAGCACCTAACAGTGCAGAGTAGCAAAGATCCATGGAGAACGAGGGACAAGCTGTGAGCAGACCACCTCTGTTAAACGGAGAAGAATATGACTATTGGAAGCAGAGAATGATCACGTTCTTTGACGCGCAAAATATAGACATCTGGCATGTCGTGGAAACTGGCTACACTGCTCCAGTAAATGAAGCAGGTCAACCAGTACCAGGAGCTCAGTGGACGCAAGACCAAAGGACCAGATTCCAGCTGAACTCAAAAGCAAGGCACTATCTGATGTGTGCCATCACCAAGTCAGAATACGACAAGGTGCACAGCTACACCACTGCCAAAGATATATGGGACACTCTAGCCTTGGCGCATGAAGGATCGTCTCAAGTCCGTGAGTCCAAAATCAACATGCTAGTTCATCAATATGAACTATTCAAAATGGAGGATCACGAGACTATTGATCAGATGTTTGGACAATTCTAAACAATCATTAACAACCTGAGATCTCTGGGAAAAGTCTACACAACTCAAGATCACATCAGGAAAATTCTAAGGAGTCTTCGTAGACAATGGAGACCCAAGGTGACTGCCATACAAGAAGCAGGGGATCTGTCCACTCTTGCTATGGAAAATCTCCTCGGATCACTCAAAGTGCATGAGCTTGAGCTCAAAGAAGAAGGAACAGAAAAAAGGGCAAAGTCTATTGCTCTTAAAGTCCAAAAGGGAAGTACTTCAAAAGTACTAAAGGCAAATGACTCTGATGAGGAGTCATGTAGCTCAGAAGGAGAAGAAGGCTCAGATGATGATGAACTTTCCTTCATCTCCAGAAAAATAAAGTCCATGTGGAAAAGGAAGGGTGGCTCCAGAAGGAAGCAATTCAACAAAAAATTTCCACAGAAGGAAACTGAGCAGAAGGAGAAGAGTCCAGTAGTGTGCTATGGATGTAAGAAACCAGGTCACTACAAGGCAGACTGTCCTGAAGCTGAGCGGACAAAGAAGAAGTTCTTCAAAAAGAAGAAGGGTCTCATGGCAACATGGGAAGATCCTGATGAATCCTCTGATGATGAGGATGAGGAGGATAAGGAAGAAGCAAATCTTTGCCTGATGGCAAGCCTACCCTCAACCGATAGTGATGATGAAGAAGAGGTATTTCCTTACCCTGAACTGAAAGAAAATTTTAATGATCTCCTTAGAGAATCATCCATTCTATTTGATGAGTATAGATCTTTGAAAAAGAAATTTTCACTCATAACCAAAGATTTTAAAAAACTTACTTTAGAAAATGAAGTACTCAAATCAGAAAATAAAAAGTTAAGACTTCAAGTAAGTCAACTCAAAGATGAATCTAAAAAGGATTCTGAGTCCAATACTTCCTGTGAAGTACAAGTACTTCAACAAGAAGTAAATGAACTCACTGGATGATTGTTCAAATTTGTCAGTAGCTCTGAAAAACTGGATCAAATTTTAAAAATTCAGAGAAAACCTTCTGACAAAAGTGGTTTAGGTTATGAAAAACCAAAACCAAAGGTTTCTAAAAGTTCTTCTAAAATTAATTTATACTGTGGTCATTGTGGGAAGGCTGGACATGTCACCTCGACGTACGTCCATAACAAAAGGAACATGCCTGGACGTAGACCAAGGACTAACAAGAAAGGACCCAAGTCAATCTGGGTACCTAAGAATATGATAATTCCTGTTGCAGATATGCTTGATGGGAGGAAGCCAACTTCAATCATGGTACCTGGACAGTGGCTGCTCACGACACATGACAGGAGAAAGGTCTATGTTCCAAGACCTAAAGCCTAGATCAAAGGGCTGGGTCACCTTCGGAGGAGACTAGAAAGGCAGAATAGTTGGAATAGGTAAAATCGGTAAGCATCCTTTTCCTTCCATTGAAAATGTTCTACTGATTGAAGGACTCAAACATAATCTGCTTAGTATAAGTCAATTGTGTGACAGTGGATTTGATGTTTCCTTTAACAAGGATAAATGTATAGTTAGAAATTCTGATCAAAGAGGCAGGATAATGTTTACAAAATTGATTTTAAAAATCTATCCAAACAAAATGTCTCATGATTTATATCCTTAAAGGATGAACAATGGATCTGACACAAGAAACTTGGTCATGCAAGCTTAAGAACCATCTCAAAGCTAAACAAGCATAACCTCGTGAGAGGACTACCAAATCTTGTGTACAAATCAGAAGTTCTGTGTGAAGCATGTCAGAAAGGGAAACAAGTGAAAAACTCTTTTAATTCTAAAAATATTGTTTCCACTTCTAGACTTTTGGAACTTTTACACATGGATTTGTTTGGACCCACTCAAACAGCCTATTTAGATGGAAAGAGATATGGATTAGTTATAGTTGATGACTATACTAGATGGACATGGGTGAAATTCTTTGCACACAAGGATGAGTCTTTCAAAGCCTTAACCATATTCTGTAAAAGAGTCCAAAATGAGAAAGGAGTTTGTATCAACTCCATTAGAAGTGATCATGGAGGTGAGTTTGAAAATGCAAACTTCCAGAGATTCTGTGAAGAGAATGGAATCCTTCACAATTTCTCTGCACCAAGAACACCTCAGCAAAATGGTGTGGTGGAAAGAAAGAATCGATCTCTACAAGAGATGGCTAGGTCCATGCTCAATGATCACTCAACCTCTAAGAGGTTCTGGGTTGAAGCTGTAAATACTGCGTGTTATTTACAAAACAGAATATATGTGAGGCCTATGTTGAAAAAGACTCCATATGAATTGTGGAAAGGAAGAAAACCCAACATTTCATATTTTCATCCATTTGGATGTGAATGTTTTATTCTCAACACTAAGGATCAACTTGAAAAGTTTGATTCTAAAGTGGATTATGGAATTTTTCTGGGTTACTCTGAAACTTCCAAGGCTTATCGAGTCTATAACTGAAGAACCTTGGCTATTGAAGAGTCAATTCACGTTAAATTCAATGACAAAAAGCCTGACAAGGAATTGTCAGAGCTAAGTGATTCTTTTTCAGATATGAGAATACAAGCAGAAGGTGAAAGACCATCACCCAAGAATGAAGAAGAAGGATCAGACGCAGAAAATGATGATGCGTCCAATTCTGAAAGAAGAAGAAGCTGGCACTTCAAGACCTATCATCCTGAAGATCAAATCATTGGAAATGCAAATGATAGAGTCAGAACAAGGTCCACATTCAGAGAACAAACTAATGTTGCATTCATCTCTGAATTGGAGCCCAAAAATGTTAATGAAGCTCTATTGGACGAAGGATGGATTTTAGCAATGCAGGAGGAGCTAAATCAGTTCAAACACAATGATGTTTGGATGCTCGCGCGTCGCTCCACCTAAAGATAAGTCCATCATTGGAACCAAATGGGTATTCAAAAACAAAACTGGACGAAGAAGGTAGTGAGAAACAAAGCAAGGTTAGTTGCTCAAGGTTACTCACAACAGGAAGATATTGATTTTACTGAAACCTTTGCTCCAGTAGCTAGAATAGAGGCCATTCGCATCTTACTTTCATTTGCTGCCCAACATGATATGAGGCTTTATCAAATGGATGTAAAAAGTGCTTTTCTAAATGGTATAATAACAGAGGAAGTCTATGTGGAACAACCACCTGGTTTTGAGGATCAATCTTTTCCTAACCATGTTTTTAAATTGAAAAAGGCTCTTTATGGTCTTAAGCAAGCTCCTCGAGCCTGGTATGAAAAACTAAGTTCATTTCTTATGGAGAATGGTTTTTCAAGAGGAAGAGTTGACACTACTCTCTTTAGAAAATCCATAGACTCACATTTCATCATAGTACAAATTTATGTGGACGATATGATTTTTGGTGCTACTGATGAATCTCTGTGTGGAGAATTTTCTGAGTTAATGTAGAAGGAGTTTGAAATGAGTATGATGGGAGAATTGAAATTCTTCCTTGGACTTCAAGTAAAACAAACTCAAGATGGAATCTATGTGCATCAGTCCAAGTATACAAAAGAGCTTTTGAAGAAGTTCAAAATGGACGATTGCAAACCCATGAGCACTCCTATGCATCCAACCTGCATAATGAACCTGAATGATAAGGATAAAAAAGTAGATCAAAAGGTATATAGAGGTATGATCGGATCTCTATTGTATCTTACTGCATCTAGACCTGATATAATGTTCAGTGTTTGTTTATGTGCAAGATTCCAATCAGATCTTAGAGATTCTCATTTGACTGCTGTCAAAAGAATTTTTAGATATCTAAAGGAGACTACTAATCTTGGTTTGCTGTTTGAGAAATCAAATGAATACAGATTAATAGGGTTCTGTGATGCTGATTATGCTGGGGATAGACTCGAGAGAAAAAGTACCAGTGGAGGATGTCATTTTATTGGATCCAATCTGGTATCATGGACAAGCAGAAGACAAAGCACAATTGCATTATCTACAGTTGAAGCTGAATATGTCTCTGCTGCAAGTTATTGTTCTCAGCTCCTATGGATTAAACATAAACTGGAGGACTACAACATCTTTGAGAGTAAGATATCTGTTCTTTGTGATAATACTGCTGCAATCAATTTATCTAAGAACCCAATCTTACACTCAAGAGCTAAGCATATAGAAATTAAACATCATTTCATTAGAGACTATGTACAGAAGGGAACATTTGATATTCAGTTTGTTAACACTGAAAATCAATGGACAGATATATTTACAAAACCCCTCTCTGTAGATAGGTTTACTTTTATAAGGAAGCATTTAAATATGCACTTTATAAACGACTGATGTTTAGTGTTCAATGTGCTCAAGCTGAGTCTAAGTCCAATAAGACTAGCGTCCAATAGGACACGTCAGTCTATTTGAAACTTAGAAGTTTTTTTTTTTGGCTTTTATCTCTTAGACTTCCCGCACTGAGACTATTTTTTTAATAATATATTTTTATCAAAAAATCATACGCCTGCTCTGCAGCCGTTTTCTCAGTTGATGATTACGTCTGTTTTCAAGAAAATTTACTGTTTTCTCTTTCCCTTCATTCACACGTCTTTAACCCCACTCTCTTTCACTTCTCAACTTCCCTCAAAATCTCTCTGTATTTGCTCTCTCTTTCGTAAAACCCTCTCAAAATCTTTCTTTGAAAAATCCCTTCTCTTTATCTTTAAAAAATGGAGAACATTGAGAACATGGAAGTCAATGTAGAATACTGGACGGATCTCTCGATTTTGGCTGGCTTGGGTGTGGATATCTCACCTGAAGTTTATGCCGCTGGTTGGGGAAAATTTCTTTGGGAAAGAAGTTAATGTTCACCAAAGCTTGATTCGTCAATTTTGGAAAACTATGAAGATCCAGGACAACCTTATCATAGGAACAGGCCTACACAACGAAGTCATAGTATCCAAAGAAAGCATCTCAGAAGCTATTAGCTGTGACTCTGTTGGAGTCTGTTTTCATGGAGGATGGGCTCATGAAGTCGGTGGAAAGACAAAAATCAGCAAAATCTTGCTAAAGACAGGAGAGGAAGACGGAGACCTAATCTCTTCAAAGATGACCGACAAAGCCAGAGTACTTCATCAAATCCTGAACAAAATGGTGCTTTATAAGATCGGATCAAAAGACTCTGTGTCATCACTACATGGGTTTCTGCTGGTACACCTTCTAACCCATCAACGAATCAATCTTCCTCATACCCTTTTCTACTGCTTTAAAAGAGCTGCAAAAGGAAAAGGGAAAAGGACTCTTATTCCCTACGGAGCTCTGCTTCAGAGAATTCTTACCACTCAAGGAATCATGGCAATCCTGGAAACATACTCTGGGGAAAATAAAGTTGCTCTCTCCAAGATAATCCATCAAGCACCGTTTGGCAGAACCAACATTCTCAAAATGAGATTGGTAATTGTCAAAGAACATTTGGCCAAACTCAAAGAGGGAGAAGAAGAAGACAATAAGGATGCCATCAGGGCTGAAATTGAAGCAAATAGAGATGAACAAGCAGAACAAGCAACCAAAATCTCTAGTGGAGTTCCTGCTGCCTCAAAGAAGAAGACTACCTCCAGGAAACCTGTAAGGAAGTTAGTCTTGGCTGATTCGGACGAAGAAACAGTTGGAGAATTTCTCTCCAAAAGAGCCAAGCTTGCTGCTAAAGAGGCAACCAAAAAGAGAAAAGCCTCTGAGTCCAAGATAGTTGAAAAAGAAATCATTGGACCCATAACAAAGAAGGCAAGATCTCAAAGGAAACCATCCATGGTCAAGATTGCTGACAAGAAAGCAACAGATGTACTTACTCGTGCTAATCTTGATAAGTCTGTGGATGAAATAATTAAAGTTGTGGTTACCACAATCTCAAAAAATCCTGAGTCTATTTCTTCACCCATTCGTCCAAACACTGACCCTCAAACTCAACCACAACCACAAACACAAGCCCAAACACCTTCTCCATCTCAACCAGAACAACCATCCCAAACACCACCTCCTACTTCACCTGAAACCTCTCCTCCATCTCCTTTCTATCTTGAACCATCGTCCAATCCTATTCAAACACTCTCACCTTCAGCTTCACATGAACAACCGCATCCATCAACCTCACTCTCACCCTCACATGGCCAATCTTCACGTTCCTCATCTCCTACCAACTTGGACGTATCAGATGCTCTTTCTCTACCTCCATCTGAGTATGTCTTCATGGCTGGGAAGCTGCAGGTCCTGACAAAAGGGGTAAAAGTCATGGAGATTCCTCTTCAGGAGGATAAGATAAAGGAGAAAATGCCCCTGGAGGAAGTAAGGGTCAAGTCCATAGCTCCCAATGTTGGAACCAAATTGGTTAAAAGTATTTTTAATACAAAAACTCCCTAAGTGATTTTATGGTTTTGATGATAACAAAATGTATTAAGGTTTTTACAAAGGATAAACAAAATGTATTAAGGATTTTACAAAGGATAAACAAAATGTATTAAGCTTTTACAATGTATAACAAAGCTGCCTAACTAAGTTTATTGAAGGATGTTGCAGTCTGCGTCCAATAAATTAGTTCATCATGACATTGGCTCATATTCAAAGTCTGAGAAGCCTTGCGTCCAATGTTAAAGACATCGTCCAATATTGGCACTGGAATGGACAACAAGAGCTCTGCGTCCAATGATCAGTATTAGGAAATACTGTTCATCGTCCAATATTGAGAATAGAGCTATGCGTCCAATAATCATTGAGACCATGCGTCCAATGATTCTCTGCGTCCAATAAACAGTATAAGGCAATACTGTTCTGCGTCCAATGCAATACGCAGTCTAAGAGCTTGCGTCCAATGATCAGTATAAGGCAATACTGTTCTGCGCCCAATGATTTCCAAAGAAGTAGAATCAGTAAGCGTCCAATGTATAAGAAGGACAAAAGTCCAATGTTCAGTAAGGCATTGAAGTTCAACGTCCAATAAAGTTGAATGACCAAGAGTGCTGCTCTGCGTCCAATAAGGCTGAATGAACAAAAGGATTGTTCTGCGTCCAATAAAATCAGAGTGACAAAGGTACTGTTCTGCGTCCAATAAATCAGAAGGACAACAATGAAGTGTTCTACGACCAATGAAGCAGATTGACAAAGGTACATCAAACAACTGTTATGCGTCCAATGAAGCAGAAGAACAAATGTACAACAATCAACTCTGCGTCCAATAGAACAGTAAGGAAATGGCAAAAGTCCAATAACCAGAATGAGGCAATACGTCCAATGCTACTTGGTATCTAATCAACAGAATGGTATGCGTCCAATGAATGAATAAATATCATGTGCAAATGGTAAGGACAAGGTATGCGTCCATTTGCTAAAAGGACTGAAAGTCCAATATTCTACATGCTGCATCCAATACATTCCATATGCTGCGTCCAAAATGCAGAGTTCATAACTTGCTATTTATTGCTCTTGCATTTAATATGAAACATATTTATTGAGCAAATGATTTGAAATAAATAGCTGTATACAATGCTTTTCTCTACAACTTTGTCAACGTTTTTGAACGTACTTTTGAAAAGCATAAAGCACTGTGGAAAGTGTACTAAGAGAGAGAATGTACTTTTATCTACTCTTATATCTCTGAACACATATTTTTGCTTTACACAGTGTATTCTCTCTGTCTCAATAAGATATTACTATTAACCACTGTACAATTGAGACTTTGAGTACAGGTTGCTTCTGATTAAGGAGAAAGAAACGCAGACATACACACTGAAGTAGATCTCCTCATAGCAACGGGAAAATAGCATTTAATGCTATTAGAGAACGGTAACTTTTATGAAGGTTGAAGCTGAGCTATTCGAAGAACAAGTCTGAAGCTTCATCAAAGCCTATAAATACCGTGAACAAGAAGAAGAATACAGGAGACTGAACAACGAAAAAGAAAGAGCAAAAACGCTGTGCAAACAATTTGTTATACTATGTATAGAAAGTCTTGTATATTTTCTATCTTCTTGTAAAAGAGAGTTTGCTTAACTCTCGAAGTGCTTTAGATTTCATATCCTCGCTTGTGTGAGTTAGACAGCACTTAAATCAAAAAAACACTCTGCTGAGTTGTTTGAGCCTGGAGAGGCTTGACTGTAAAAGAATACTTGGTTTAGCCTGAAGAGGCTGTGTGCAAAGAATACTTGGGATTTAGCCTGAAGAGGCTGTGTGCAAAGAATACTTGGTTTAGCCTGAAGAGGCTGTGTGCAAAGAATACTTGGGATTTAGCCTGGAGAGGCTGTGTGCAAAGAATACTTGGGTTTTAGCCTGAAGAGGCTGTGTGCAAAGAATACTTGTACCTATCTGGATTGATAGTGAAATCTCTCTAGTTTGAGGGGACTGGACGTAGCTCTTAGGAAAGGGTGAACCAGGATAAAAACTTGTGTTATTTCTTCTTTCCCTTAACTCTTTTTATATCTGTGCTTATTACTAACCAAGGGGATTGAATTGATTTTTATTCAACAAGTTTTTCATACTCTTTAAATCGCACAAAGAAAACAAGTTTTAAACTAAGTGGAAGCCTCAGCGTCCAATCTTTTGTGCGTCCAATATTTCACAACTCTGTGTGTCCAGTGTTTCACAACTCTGTGCGTCCAGTATTTCAAAACTCTGTGCGTCCAGTGTTTTAAAACTATTGTGCGTCCAATATTTCAGAAAACGCTGTGCATCCAATATTACACAACTCTGTGCGTCCAGTGTTTTAAAACTATTGTGCGTCCAATATTTCAGAAAACGCTGTGCGTCCAATATTTGAAATAAGCCAGCGTCCAACATTTGCGAAAAGTTTTCAAAAGCTTAGAAACACAATTCAACCCCCCTTCTTGTGTTTCATCCTGTTACCTACAGTTGGCATCAGAGCTCGGTCTCTAGGGGTTGAGCACCTAACAGTGCAAAGAAGCAAAGATCCATGGAGAATGAAGGACAAGCTATGAACAGACCGCCACTGTTCAATGGAAATGAATATGACTACTGGAAGCAGAGAATGATTACATTCTTTGATGCTCAAAATATTGACCTATGGGATGTTGTGGAAACTGGCTACACTGCTCCAGTAAATGAAGCAGGCCAACAAATACCAAGAGCTCAGTGGACAGCAGATCAAAGGACCAGATTCCAGCTGAACTCGAAGGCGAGACACTATCTGATGTGTGTCATTACAAAATCAGAATATGACAAGGTGCACAGCTGCACTACTGCCAAAGAGATGTGGGACACTCTAGCTTTGGCACATGAAGGATCAACTCAGGTTCGTGAGTCCAAAATCAGCATGCTAGTTCATCAATATGAACTATTCAAAATGGAGGATCACGAGACCATTGATCAGATGTTTGGAAGATTCCAAACAATCATCAACAACCTGAGGTCCTTGGGGAAAATCTACACAACCCAAGTGTAACACCCCCATTCTCGGAGAGCATTACATTTAGTAACTAACCTAAAACATGGAATTGAATTTATTTAATTACTGACTGTCTTTCAGAAAATAATGCCAAAGTTATTTAATTTTCACAAATGATTTTCTTGATTAAATTTTTTTTAAAAGATGATTATATGAACTAACATCCAAAATGAAATTAACTTAGGAATTAAAATTCATTCATTAATAAAGAAAAGTCAAATACAAGAATACATTTTTCCCCAAATAATTACAGACTCTCTATGCTGGTCAAGCACTGAAAATCCTACCAGGACTCAAATAAGAAAACCCAAACCGCAGCTAAAACATACACGTCCATCCTCTTTGTTGAAGCATCACCATTGTCCTTCTCATTCCGAACTTGTATCAAATCTCCGGCGGAACAACTTAAGAAAACATATTTGCACACAAGAAAACAATACATTACAAGGGTGAAAATCTCATTCACAGTTATATCGCCACAGTTACACAAGCAGCATACAACAGATATAATGCATACAACATATATTTTGCACACACACAGTGCTATACTCATTCTCAAAAGAATTCACATTCAACATAGGTCACACAGACATAAATCACCCAGACCCCCACTTCCAACTTCACACAGAAGTATCACAGTTTCACACAGAAATATACCATAAGAATTCAATATATGTATGTGCATGACACTTCATATTTTCGGCACACAGCCACGAGCACCCGGCCCGCTACTCCTTGGAGATTTTTCTCTACTTCCCTTTTGAGTGATAGGCGCAGCTAAATACTTAACATGATTGCACAACCCTTTCTCTTCAGGTCTGCTCTCACAACCATTCCATAAAAAGCCACTCTCACCATATCATGAAAAGATCAGTCAGTCAGGTTTATCCAAGTCGGGTATACGATTTGCCCCGGCTCAAGTGCGCAAATGCTTGGCCATTGGTGGAAGTTCGAAACCTGGATAACCCCAATAGGCAATTGTAGCCCAACCGTATCAATTCCCAACCACGTATAACGTGAATTGTAACTCATATGGCACACAGCCTGGTGGAACGGCACACAGCCAATTATGAATGCATAAACATACAATACATCCTCTCATCCCATAGCGTTCTTTCTCATCACACGGTATTATGTCACAAAGACTGTTCACTCAGAACTATGTCACAAAGACTATTCACTCAGAACATATGTCACAAAGACCGTTCACTCAGAACTATTATCTTAAATCTATCTTTTTAAGATGCTAGGCTCAACACTCATTTAAAGACCTAGACTTATATCTCTCTCATTTTTAAGATATCACTTGGAAAACTTATGGAAATCTCATTTTGGGAAAAGTCTAAACTCATTGGGCTTTGACCCTCTTTTTAAGAAAACTCTTTAATAAAAATCTTCTCACTTTCTCTTAATCATTAAACCACATTGTTCTCCACTTTGATAAAATATCCCTTTATTTTAATTAATTATCAAAAATGTCAATTTTCTTCAAAATTTACATTTTGGTCCTCGAAATATCTAAATTGCATTTTTAGTCCCTAAACTTCAAAAATTACATTCTTAGTCCCTTAAATGTTCAAATTACCATTTCAATCCTTGTACTTTGAAAATTACCTTGTTGGTCCCTGAACTTTCAAAAATTACACTTTTGTCCCTAATCTTTCAAAAATTACATTTTCGGCCCTTATACTTTAAAAATCGTATTTTTCACTGGCAGAAGAGATCACAGGCTGTGAAAATATCACACCAGGGGTGTGAACAGTTCTGGAAAATCTTATAAAAATCCGAAAATGTGTTTTTCCTTTTTAGTTTGATTGTATAACTTATTTCCAACCCTTTTAAAGCCAAAAACCAGATTTTACCTTTATGAACTTTGATCCATTAACTTGGATTTCACAAAAGTGATTTACATAGTCTTTTGGAAGCATTTTTCACAAACTTGAAACTTGACAATAACACATAGCATTTTTTTGGTGAAATATGATACCTTTAAAAATTCCTTTTTCTTAACTTTACTTGGAAAGTCCATTGGAGACTTAGTTTTCTTGAAAGAATGATTGGATTAAGAAAAATCTTAAACAAAAGCTTTGGACTTTGTTCTCTAATTTATTCCTTTCAAAATAGTTACTTTATTCTCATGTCATTTTCTCATCATTTACTCCAATATGCTTGGATATTTAGTTACATAATCTTACATAAATCTTTTTTTTCCTCATCACTTTTCCAATCACCAATCAAACACAATAATATTTAAAGCCATAAATCTACTTTAAATATTACAATACCAAACTCATGAGAAATCAACCCATCACCACATAAGAATCCACTTCACCCCACATAAGAAATCATCACCAACACTTAAGAAATCAAACACACAAAAATATAAGAAATCATTCGCCAAGAACACAAGAAAATCACATAGAACACCCATGCTTATGTAACTATGATAACAAGAGAATTTTCCCCTTACCTTAAATCTTGCTCCTTCAAAATTTTCTTGATCCCCAAGTCCAAGAACTCAAACTCCTTCATACACACATACAAGAACACAAAACATCAATCAAAAGGGTTTTCACTCTTACTAAAATCATCTAACCCCCAAAAGAAATGAAAAAGAATAACTTGTTCACAAACTTTGATTGCAAACAACATACCAAGATTGATGGCTTACCCAAAGTCCAAAAATCCTTAGCTTGATGTTCTTGAAAAATAAGAACACTTGATGATCAAAAGTGATGAAGGCTTTGTGTTTAAAGTGTTTAAAAATGGATTCTTGACACTTGATTATTGTGTAGAGGATCAAGAACATATGCCAAGAGGTTATGGAAGCTCATGAAAATGGAAGAAAAGGATGAAGGAAGAGATGAAGACTTAGAGAGAAGTTAGAGAAAAATTGAACTTAGAGAGAGAAAGTGTCATGAAAAATGCATAAACTTTCTTCCTTCCTCTCCTTAACCTCACGCCCTCTCTCCCCCAATACATGGCTAGGAATTGCTTGTCACTTGGAAGGGTGAATGACACATCTCAACCCTACACTTGTCCAAATCCTATGGATGGATTTCAAACCATTATCAATTAAAGCTTTGAAAATAAAATATCTCTCTTTAATTACACAAAATGAATCTAGACCACTTCTTGGCACATATGGGGCGATTTTGGGCTGATGGGAAAGGAAAGGGTAAGATCAAATTCAATTGACTGAAAATTACCAAAAAGGACAAAGGTTAAAAATGTATTTTCCATGGTTTTGGTAATTAAAGAGTGAGATCAAGGGTTCTTTGATAACTTCCCATGTCAACATAATAAAAATCAACTATACTATGCTACATGGGTCCCACTTTCCCATCAATCCAATTTCTGGTACCCGGTCTTTTACCCGTTCTTCGGTTTTCCCTGTACCAAGGGTATAATGGTAATTTCACTAAACTCTTGTAGAAATATTTTCTAAAATCTCCAAATAAATAAATAAAAATAAAAATTACCATTTTTGGTTTTATGAATAGTAACCAAACTGTTCCAGCTAGGGGTATTTTGGTCATTTGCTAATTACAGTGGCATTTTGGTCATTTTCAGAATTTTTTCCAAAAATTCCAGAAAAATTCCCATAAATCCTAAATAATATAAAAACACTTTTTGGCTTGTCGAAATAATTTTCTAATGTGTTCTGGTCTCCAAACTCACTCGCAGTTTCATCATAGTCATACTACAGGGACCAAAACGGTACTATTTCTGCTTTGTTTCTCAGAAAATTCCCAAATAAATTCTTAAAATCCTCAAATAATATAAAATCACTATTGGTATCCTCAAATATCTTTTTTGACTCCAATTAGGGTTTCTATATCATTATGTTCCTATTCTGACTGTCAAAACGTCTAGAGAGTTTTCGTTTGACTTTCTACGTCAGTTTTAAACCATTGTTAATCTCATCGAAATCCTATTATTAATCATAATCCTCCCTTATTAACACTCTGTCTCTTAGAGGGAAAATTTGGGGCGTTACACCAAGAGCATATCAAGAAAATCTTAAGGAGTCTGCCAAGACAATGGAGACCCAAGGTGACTGCTATTCAAGAAGCAAGGGATCTTTCCACTCTTGCCATGGAGAATCTTCTAGGCTCACTCAAAGTACATGAGCTTGAGCTCAATGAAGAGGGAACAGAAAAAAAGGGCAAAGACCATTGCTCTTAAAGCTCAAAAAGGGAGCACCTCAAAAGCCTTGAAGGCCAATGATTCTGATGAGGAGTCATGTAGCTCAGAAGGAGAAGAAGGCTTAGATGATGATGAACTCTCTTTCATCTCCAAGAAGTTAAAGGCCATGTGGAACAGGAAAGGTGGCTTCAGAAGGAAACATTTTAACAGAAGATTTCCACAACAGGAAGCTGAGCAAAAGGAGAAAAATCCAGTAGTGTGCGATGGATGCAAGAAACCAGGCCACTACATGTCAGATTGTCCTGAGGCAGAAAGAACAAAGAAGAAGTTCTTCAAGAAGAAGAAAGGTCTCATGGCAACATGGGAGGATCTTGATGATTCCTCTGATGATGAGGATAAAGAAGAGGCCAATCTCTGCCTAATGGCAAGTCTTCCCTCAATTGACAGTGAGGACGAAGAAGAGGTAATTTCTTACCCTGAATTAAGTAATAATTTTGATGATCTTCTTAGAGATTCATCCATTTTATCTGATGAGTACAGATCCTTAAAGAAAAAGTTTTCTCTAATAACCAAAGATTTTGAAAAGCTTACTTTAGAAAACAAAGTACTCAAATCAGAAAATGGAAAGTTAAGACTTCAAGTAAGTCAACTCAAAGATGAATCTCAAAAAGATTCTGAGTCCAATACTTCCTGTGAAGTACAAGTACTTCAACAAGAAGTAAATGAACTCACTGGACGATTGTCCAAATTTGTCAGTAGCTCTGAAAAGCTTGATCAAATTTTAAAAATTCAGAGAAAACCTTCTGACAAGAGTGGTTTGGGTTATGAAAAACCAAAACTAAAGTTTTCCAAAAGTCCATCTAAACTTAATATATATTGTGGTCACTATGGAAAGGCTGGACATGTCACCTCGACATGCGTCCATAATAAAAGGAACATGCCTGGACGCAGACCTAGGACTAACAAGAAAGGACCCAAGTCAATCTGGGTATCAAAAAGTATGATAATTCCAGTTGCAGATATACTTGATGGGAGGAAGACAACTTCAGTCATGGCACCTGGACAGTGGCTGCTTACTACACATAACAAGAGAAAGGTCTATGTTCCAAGACCTGAAGCTTAAGATCACCTAAGAGTGAAGAAGATGGACCAGACGCAGGAAAACTGTGATGCGTCCAATACTGGAAGTGTAAGAAGCTGGCACTTCAAGACCTATCATCCTGAAGATCAAATCATTGGAAATGCAGATGATAAAGTCAGAACAAGGTCCACATTCAGAGAACAAACTGATGTTGCATTCATCACTGAATTGGAGCCCGAAAACATAGATGAAGCCCTATTGGACGAAGGATGGATCCTGGCAATGCAGGAGGAGCTGAATCAATTCAAACACAATGATGTTTGGACGCTGGTAGATCCACCTGAAAATAAGTCCATTATTGGAACCAAATGGGTATTCAGATACAAACTGGACGAAGAAGGTAAAGTTGTGAGAAACAAAGCAAGGTTAGTTGCTCAAGGTTACTCACAACAGGAAGGTATTGACTTTACTAAAACCTTTGCTTCAGTAGCTAGAATAGAGGCCATTCGCATCTTACTTTCATTTGCTGCCCAACATGATATGAGGCTTTATCAAATGGATGTAAAGAGTGCTTTTCTGAATGGTATAATAACAGAAGAAGTCTATGTTGAACAGCCTCCTAGCTTTGAGGATCAAACTTTTCCAAATCATGTTTTTAAATTGAAAAAGGCTCTTTATGGCCTTAAGCAAGCTCCTCGAGCTTGGTATGAAAAACTGAGTTCATTTCTAATGGAAAATGGTTTTTCAAGAGGAAAAGTTGATAATACTCATTTCAGAAAATCCATAGACTGACATTTCATCATAGTACAAATTTATGTAGATAATATCATTTTTGGTGCTACTAATGAATCTCTATGTAGAGAATTCTCTGAGTTAATGCAGATTAGTAGGATTCTGTGATGCTGATTATGCTGGAGACAGGCTTGAAAGAAAAAGCACCAGCGAAGGATGCCATTTTATTGGATCCAATCTAGTATCATGGACAAGCAGGAGACAAAGCACAATTGCATTATCTACAGCTGAAGCTGAATATGTCTCTGCTGCAAGATGTTGTTCTTAGCTCTTATGGATTAAACATCAATTGGAGGACTACAACATCTTCGAGAGTAAGATTTCTGTTCTTTGTGATAATACTGCTGCAATCAATTTATCTAAGAACCCAATCTTACACTCAAGACCTAAGCATATAGAAATTAAACATCATTTCATTAGAGACTATGTGCAGAAGGGAACATTTGATATTCAGTTTGTTAACACTGAAAATCAATGGGCAGATATATTTACAAAACCCCTCTCTGTAGATAGGTTTACTTTTATAAGAAAGCATTTGAATATGCACTTTATAAAAGATTGATGTTTAGCGTCCAATATGCTCAAGCTGAGTCTGAGTCCAATGTGACTAGAGTCCAATAGGACACGACAGTCTATTTGAGACTTAGAATTTTTTCAAAGACTCAACAGCTTTTACATCTTAGTAATCCCACGCTGAGTCCAAACTTTTTTCATAAAGATATCTTACAGTTGGCTTCTTTTCTCTTCGTTTTTTAATATTTTCTAAAATCTTTTCTGTTTGAGAAAGCTTGTTTAGAAAAAGGGAGAAGAAAAAGGGTTTTTAAGTTTTAAAAGAATTATGTTTTAAAAGCTCAAAGTTTTTTTTAATGATTCTTTTCTCTCTGTTTTTCAAAACTGTCTTTGGACTATTATGTTCTATGAACCTTTTTGCCTGATGACAAAAGGGGGACAAAGAATATGGGATTAAGTTTTAAAAAGAAAGAAGAATATGTGAGAAGAATATGGGATTAAGTCTGATTGCGTTGCAGTAGTCTTATTACCATGTTTTAATCTGATAAGCTATTTGCTTTATAAATTGGACTAATCTTGTTTTTATGAGTAAAAGAAATTTTCAGGTACTCTGAGTATATTGAATATCCAAAACCATGAGATGTTTATCTCAGGGGGAGAAGAGTAAGGAAAAACTGAGACGTTTATCTCAGGGGGAGTTTCCCTTAGAAAATTTCTGTTTATATATTTGGTTTATATGCTTTATTGTTTGTAAAACTTAATAATGTTTGTCATCATCAAAAAGGGGGAGATTGTTGGAACCAAATTGGTTAAAAGTACTTTTAATACAAAAACTCCCTAAGTGATTTTATGGTTTTGATGATACAAAATGTATTAAGGTTTTTACAAAAGATAAACAAAATGTATTAAGCTTTTACAATGTATAACAAAGCTGCCTAAATAAGTTTATTGAAGGATGTTGCAGTCTGCGTCCAATAAATTAGTTCATCATGACATTGGCTCATATTCAAAGTCTGAGAAGCCTTGCGTCCAATGTTAAAGACATCGTCCAATATTGGCACTGGAATGGACAACAAGAGCTCTGCGTCCAATGATCAGTATTAGGAAATACTGTTCATCGTCCAATATTGAGAATAGAGCTATGCGTCCAATAATCATTGAGACCATGCGTCCAATGATTCTCTGCGTCCAATAAACAGTATAAGACAATACTGTTCTGCGTCCAATGCAATACGCAGTCTAAGAGCTTGCGTCCAATGATCAGTATAAGGCAATACTGTTCTGCGTCCAATGATTTCCAAAGAAGCAGAATCAATAAGCGTCCAATGTATAAGAAGGACAAAAGTCCAATGTTCAGTAAGGCATTGAAGTTCAACGTCCAATAAAGCTAAATGACCAAGAGTGCTGCTCTGCGTCCAATAAGGCTGAATGAACAAAAGGATTGTTCTGCGTCCAATAAAATCAGAGTGACAAAGGTACTTTTCTGCGTCCAATAAATCAGAAGGACAACAATGAAGTGTTCTACGACCAATGAAGCAGATTGACAAAGGTACATCAAACAACTATTCTGCGTCCAATGAAGCAGAAGAACAAATGTACAACAATCAACTCTGCGTCCAATAGAATAGTAAGGAAATGGCAAAAGTCCAATAACCAGAATGAGGCAATACATCCAATGCTACTTGGTATCTAATCAACAGAATGGTATGCGTCCAATGAATGAATAAATATCATGTGCAAATGGTAAGGACAAGGTATGCGTCCATTTGCTAAAAGGACTGAAAGTCCAATATTCTACATGCTGCGTCCAATACATTCCATATGCTGCGTCCAAAACGCAGAGTTCATAACTTGCTATTTATTGCTCTTGCATTTAATATGAAACATATTTATTGAGCAAATGATTTGAAATAAATAGCTGTATACAATGCTTTTCTGTACAACTTTGTCAACGTTTTTGAACGTACTTTTGAAAAGCATAAAGCACTGTGGAAAGTGTACTAAGAGAGAGAATGTACTTTTATCTACTCTTATATCTCTGAACACATCTTTTTGCTTTACATAGTGTATTCTCTCTGTCTCAATAAGATATTACTATTAACCACTGTACAATTGAGACTTTGAGTACAGGTTGCTTCTGATTAAGGAGAAAGAAACGCAGACATACACACTGAAGTAGATCTCCTCATAGCAACGGGAAAATAGCATTTAATGCTATTAGAGAACGGTAACTTTTATGAAGGTTGAAGCTGAGCTATTCGAAGAACAAGTCTGAAGCTTCATCAAAGCCTATAAATACCGTGAACAAGAAGAAGAATACAGGAGACTGAACAACGAAAAAGAAAGAGCAAAAACGCTGTGCAAACAATTTGTTATACTATGTATAGAAAGTCTTGTATATTTTCTATCTTCTTGTAAAAGAGGGTTTGCTTAACTCTCGAAGTGCTTTAGATTTCATATCCTCGCTTGTGTGAGTTAGACAACACTTAAATAAAAAAAACACTCTGCTGAGTTGTTTGAGCCCGGAGAGGCTTGACTGTAAAAGAATACTTGGTTTAGCCTGAAGAGGCTGTGTGCAAAGAATACTTGGGATTTAGCCTGAAGAGGCTGTGTGTAAAGAATACTTGGTTTAGCCTGAAGAGGCTGTGTGCAAAGAATACTTGGGATTTAGCCTGGAGAGGTTGTGTGCAAAGAATACTTGGGTTTTAGCCTGAAGAGGCTGTGTGCAAAGAATACTTGTACCTATCTGGATTGATAGTGAAATCTCTCTAGTTTGAGGGGACTGGACGTAGCTCTTAGGAAAGGGTGAACCAGGATAAAAACTTGTGTTATTTCTTCTTTCCCTTAACTCTTTTTATATCTGTGCTTATTACTAACCAAGGGGATTGAATTGATTTTTATTCAACAAGTTTTTCATACTCTTTAAATCGCACAAAGAAAACAAGTTTTAAACTAAGTGGAAGCCTCAGCGTCCAATCTTTTGTGCGTCCAATATTTCACAATTCTGTGCGTCCAGTGTTTCACAACTCTGTGCGTCCAGTATTTCAAAACTCTGTGCGTCCAGTGTTTTAAAACTATTGTGCGTCCAATATTTCAGAAAACGTTGTGCGTCCAATATTACACAACTCTGTGCGTCCAGTGTTTTAAAACTATTGTGCGTCCAATATTTCAGAAAATGTTGTGCGTCCAATATTTGAAATAAGCCAGCGTCCAACATTTGCAAAAAGTTTTCAAAAGCTTAGAAACACAATTCAACCCCCCCCCCTTCTTGTGTTTCATCCTGTTACCTACACCCAATTCATTAGGACTTTCCAGAATGAGGCTATATGACTTCAAGCCAACTTACTGTTGGAACCAAATTGGTTAAAAGTATTTTTAATACAAATACTCCCTAAGTGATTTTATGGTTTTGATGATAACAAAATGTATTAAGGTTTTTACAAAGGATAAATAAATTGTATTATGGTGTTTTCAATGTATAACTAAGTTTATTGACGGATGTTGCAGTCTGCGTCCAATAAATTAGTTCATCATGACATTGGCTCATATTCAAAGTCTGAGAAGCCTTGCGTCCAATGTTAAAGACATCGTCCAATATTGGCACTGGAATGGACAACAAGAGCTCTGCGTCCAATGATCAGTATTAGGAAATACTGTTCATCGTCCAATATTGAGAATAGAGCTATGCGTCCAATAATCATTGAGACAATGCGTCCAATAATCATGCGTCCAATGATTCTCTGCGTCCAATAAACAGTATAAGGCAATACTGTTTTGCGTCCAATGCAATATGCAGTCTAAGAGCTTGCGTCCAATGTTCAGTAAGGCATTGAAGTTCTGCGTCCAATGTTTTAGCAGAAGGAAGAATTCTGCGTCCAATGTTTTAGCAGAAGGAAAAGTTCTGCGTCCAATGTTTTAGCAGAAGGAAGAATTCTGCGTCCAATGTTTGAGCAGAAGGAAGAATTATGCGTCCAATGTTTGAGCAAAAGGATTATTGTTGTGCGTCCAATGCTTCAGCACAGTTCGTCCAATGAACAGTGTGTCCAATGATAAGCACAAGGCAAGAACAAAGTTCTGCGTCCAATGATTTTCAAAGGAACAGATTCAGTGAGCGTCCAATGCATATGAAGGACAAAAGTCCAATGTTCAGCATGAGCAAGAGTGCAACTCTGCGTCCAATGAAACTGAACATTCTGCGTCCAATGAAGTCAGAGTTACTCAAGCACTGTTCTGCGTCCGATAATGAAGAAGGAAAATAACAAAGTGTTCCACAAGCAATGAAACAGAATGGAACAAGTTCATTATCTACTGTTCTGCGTCCGATAAATGAGAAGAACAAGAACAAAGTGTTACACGATGAATGAAGCAAAGTAGGACAAGTTCTCAGTCTACTATTCATCGTCCAATAAAGCAGCATAACAAAGTGCAATTGAAAGCATCAGGTATGCGTCCAATGTTTGCATGAGTTCTGTGCAAATTGGTAAGTGCAAAGGTATGCGTCCAATAACTTGCTAAATGCTTCCTCCAATGTTTCATATATTCTGCGCCCAATACATAACACGCAGAATCCATTTGATTGTCAATTGTTGCTCTTGCATTTGATTATTAAACAATTTTATTGAGCCAACAATTTGATTTGAATAGCTGTACACAATGCTTTTCTGTACAACTTTGTCAACGTACTTTTGAAAAGCATAAAGCACTGTGGAAAGTGTACTAAGAGAGAGAATGTACTTTTATCTACTCTTATACCTCCGAACACATCTTTCTGCTTTACACAGTGTATTCTCTCTGTCTCAATAAGATATTACTATTAACCACTGTACAATTGAGACTTTGAGTACAGGTTGCTTCTGATTAAGGAGAAAGAAACGCAGACATGCTCACTGAAGTATATCTCCTCAGAGCAACGGGAAAATAACATTTAATGCTATTAGAGAACGGTAACATTTATGAAGGCTGAAGCTGAGCTATTCGAAGAACAAGTCTGAAGCTTCATCAAAGCCTATAAATACCGTGAACAAGAAGAAGAATACAAGATACTGGAAAACGAAAAAGAAAGAGCTGAACTGCTGTGCAATTTGTTATACTCTGTATAGAAAGTCTTGTATTTTTTCTATCTTCTTGTAAAAGAGAGTTTGCTTAACTCTCAAAGTGCTTTAGATTTCATATCCTTACTTGTGTGAGTTAGACAACACTTGAATCAAAAACTCTGCTGAGTTGTTTAGCCTGGAGAGGCTGTGTTCAAAGAATACTTGGGTTTTAGCCTGAAGAGGCTGTGTTCAAAGAATACTTGGGATTTAGCCTGGAGAGGCTGTGTGCAAAGAATACTTGGGTTTTAGCCTGAAGAGGCTGTGTGCAAAGAATACTTGTACCTATCTGGTTTGATAGTGAAATCTCTCTAGTTTGAGGGGACTGGACGTAGCTCTTAGGAAAGGGTGAACCAGTATAAAAACTTGTGTTATTTCTTCCTTCCCTTATCTCTTATTATATCTGTGCTTATTACTAACCAAGGGGATTGAATTGATTTTGTTTAAACAAGTTTTTCATACACCTTAAATCGCACAAAGAAAACAAGTTTTTAAACTAAGAGGGAAGCCTCAGCGTCCAATCTTTTGTGCGTCCAATATTTCACAATTCTGTGCGTCCAGTGTTTTAGCACTCTGTGCGTCCAATATTTCAGAAAACACCGTGCGTCCAATATTTGAACTAAGCTGTGCGTCCAACGTTTTTAACAGCCAGCGTCCAATATTTGCGAAAAGTTTTAAAAGCTTAGAAACACAATTCAACCCCCCCTTCTTGTGTTTCATCTTGTTACCTACACTTACTCTCCTCTGACTGCAGAAGAACTGGGATCATTCCTCTCCCCTCTTGACAGGATGATCATCAGAAACATAGAGGATGGACTGCAACTACAGAACCACTTCAACGTCCCTCCGTCTATGAGGGTCAGGCCAACAACAACAATAAAGATCATGCCTGACAGGATAGTACCAAGGGTCTATCTAGTGGATAAAAATATGGACAAGTTTCCCAAGAAGAACGTCAACAAGAGTCAAATGCCATCTCCCATCAGGATTGATGAGGACTGGGCAAAGAAATCCATGGTGAATGTGGATATGGATTTCTTAATGTTCTTGTCCAAGACGGGACAAGCAACAGAGCAGGAAGCAAAAACCTTCTGGAAGAGATACCTTGCGCAGTGTGAGCAAGAAGCATCTACTTCAGGGGTTTCAGATGCTGAGAAGGCTACAACAACGACCGAAGGATCAGTCACAAGAAACATGGCACATCAAAGATATATGTTTAACGATGTCTTTGGTGCTCCTACTAGATCCACTCAGCCAATCATTGAATTTTCTCCTAAGCCTAAAGATGCCATTGACTCTACAGATACAGAATCCAGCAGTGCGCATATCTTTATACCACCTTCAGCAGAAGATATTGATAATTTGATATTTCTGTTGGGGTAGTACAAAAAGTATCTGGAATCAAGGAAACATCCATGAAAGACTTGTTCTTCTATTCTTCTTTTTGAAAGTTTTTTTTTTACTATGATGTTCTATGAACCTTTTTGTCTGATGACAAAAGGGGGAGAAAGTGGGAGAAAGAATTAAGTTTTAAAAGCTCAAGTCATTAATAAAATGAGATTGAGTCTAAAATTGCATTGCAGCAGCCTTATTACTTATGTATACTCCAATTATGCTATACTACTATTTTAAATACGCTGGACTAATCTGTTTTGTGAGAAAAGAGAATTTTTTCAGGTACTTTGAACTCATTGAATATCCAAAACCATGAGATGTTTATCTCAGGGGGAGAAAAGTAAGAAAGACTAGGACGTTTATCTCAGGGGGAGTTTCCCTATGAAAAGAAAAATCTATCTTTAAAAGTATATTTTTAAATGTGTATTGGTTTTATTTACTTTACTGCTTGTAAAACTTAATAATGTTTGTCATCATCAGAAAGGGAGAGATTGTTGGAACCAAATTAGTCAGAAGCAGTTCTAATGCAAATTTTCCCTAAGTAGTCTTTGTGGTTTTGATCATAACAAAGGTTATTAAGGATTTTACAAAGTCTGCTGACAAGCTCTTGTAGGTACAACAAATATAAGTCCAAGCGTCCAGTGTGACATTGGCATATATATGTACGATTCTAGAATGGAGCGTCCAATGGACTCAAAGAGGCAATGCGTCCAATAAAGCTTTGCGTCCAAAGAAGCATAACATATAAGCATCCAAAGAAATCACTCATGAGATATGCTATACAGTGCGTCCAAAATAAGCATAAGTGATAACCGACCAATGAGTATTATAGAGATGTATCCTATCAGAGAAGCAAAGTCTCAAGTACATATGGTAAGCAAAAAGTATGCGTCCATATAGACCAAGTTGTCTCAAGTACGAATGGTAAGCAAAGGTATGCGTCCATTCATACACTCTAATAATATCCTTTCATATGATTAAAAGTGGTGTTTCTTCAACATTTTCTTGAAGGGACTTTGTGCTTGGAACCAAGTTTTCATTTTTCTTCACTTTGGTTCATATGTAACAAGGGTATGGAAAAATAATATCCTTTTATCTCTAGTTCTCCTTTGGATTCTTAAGGTTGTTCATAAAAGAGAAAAACCTTATTTTAGTGAGTTATGTTTTGTTTTTCACGGAGGTGATCAAGGAGTGGTGGAAATCATAGAAGTGAGGATTTTTCCTCAAGAGGCTAGAAGACAAGGTAAGGGGAAATTTCTCTTGAGTGAGTTATAGGATTTTTGTGTGATATGTGTTTTACTTGGTTATGATTTCTCAAAGGACTTGAGAATCATCTTTAAAAAGAATGACTTGATTCTTCTAAAAAGTTTGATCTTTATGAAAAGATATATATTCTTATTCAAGAAGTAACCTTTATGGAAAATTATTGATTTTTATCTAAGTAATAATTATGATCAAGTGGTGATTGCTTTGAAAAGTATGAACTTTCATGAAAAAGATAATTTTCCTTTGGAAAATAATAATTTGTATTTCAAAGAGATGACCTTTTTGGAAAAGACATGATTTTTAATCAAAGAGATGATTTTATTAAGTGATCATGGAATGAAAAGTATTGGATGATGACATCTTTGTGTTTGTAACTTTGCCTTTATGATTGAAGTTCATATTGTTCTATGTGTGATTGTGATATTATTTTATGCTTGATGTGGATTTTTTCTTTGCTTGATGGTGATGTTTTGCCATGTTTGATTGTGATGTTATTTTGTGCTTGATGTCATTTGGCTTGTAAGGATTGTCTTTTAGCTATCCTCTATCCTCTATGTTTCTTTTTCTTATTTTTATTCAATTTGGGAATGTAATATTTAAAGTAGATTATTGCATTACTACAATGTGGTGTTTTAGCGTCGGAAAGTTTGCGTCGGCCACGACTCCGACGCTAATTGCGTCAAATTTGGCTGACGCTTTAGTTACTTCTGAGCTTTTTATTTATTTTTTAATTTTAATAATAATTTGCGTCGGCTAGGCCGACGCTAAGTCCTGGACGCAAACTTTAATGAAATATTAGCGTCGGTCTGGCTGACGCTATGTCTCTCAACAGCAATTAAAATTAATTTTTTTACAAATAATTTTTGCGTCGGCTAAGCCGATGCTAAGTTGTAAAATTGGAAATTAAAATCAAAATCCCTAACTCAGTGTTACACAATCTATCTCTTTCTCTCAGCCTTCTCTCTCTATCTCTCAGCTTTTTCTCTCTCTCTCTCTCACTCTCCGCCATGGTGAGCCTAGCCACCGGAGGTGAGCCTGTTCCCAACGAAGGTTAGCCTCTTGCCGCCGTTTGACGTCGTCCCTGTTCACATCGTCCTTGGTCAAGCCGTTTCACGCCCTCATTCACACGACTTCTCTCTCTGTCGCATAGCCACTGTTCACTTGCACCGTCGCCACCATTCGCCGCCAACAGCGAAGCCAACGGTAGCCTGTTGGTCCGGCGGTCACCAACGACAGCCTTATCGGAGCCATATCAACGACAATCGCCCCGGAGCCATTTCAGGTAACCCTCTCGCTCTCTCTACGCATTGTCTCTGTCTCGTCACGCCTCCTTTCTCTTCTCACTTTTCCTCTCTGTCATTGGAGGTGTTCCACTGCCGCTATTTTGCTATGTGATGTCGTGACGGAGTAAGGTCGCCGCCGTGCCAGAGCAAGGTCATCGTTTTGTTACTCTTCATTTATTTGTGCCTACGCATATCTGTCTTATGACCACAAATTGTTTATGAAGACACTCAGAGGTAATAACCATCTGAAAAATCAAAATGAGCATAAATTTTGAAATTCCTAAAAAAACAAGTGATATTCCACATTTGATTTTAAAAAGAAAGCATCAAAAGGACAAAAATTTGTAAGGTTGCTGACTATGGAGATAAAGGAGAACATATTTATTTATCACTACGCCAAAAGTTTGCTCAGATTACGGCACTCAGATAGCGCTTAAAATAGGAAATGCTATCTGAAAAACGCGTGTGATTTCAGATAGCACTTTACAACATAAGTGTTGTCTGTATGAACCACTCCGATAGCGCTTTAAAGGAAAGCGTAATTGGAGTAAAACAATTCAGAGAGCGCTTATAAATTAAGTGTTATCTAGAAAATTTCAGTTTTATTTTTTTAATATTTTTGGCAATCAGATAGTGCTTTTTTACTAAATACTATTGGAATCTCAACATTTGGAAAACGCTTTAACTAAAAGCGTTATCTGATTGTATTAAATTTTTTATTTTTAATTTAATTTTCAAAAACGCTTTTTTTTAAAAGTGCTATCTGATGATATTCAATTTTTATTTTTATTTTTTAGGAATTCCAATAGCACTTTATTTTAAAAGCGCTTTCGGAAGCTAATTAGTCGGAAAACACTTTCACATGTAAGTGCTATCTGATGTTTTAAATTTTTTATTTTTATTTTTAATTTTCAGAAAACACTTTTTCTTAAAAGTGCTATCTGATGATATTCAATTTTTTATTTTAATTTTTTATTCATTCCAATAGCACTTTATTCTAAAAGCGCTTTTGGAAGCTACGCAATCAGAAAACACTTTCACATGTAAGTGCTATCTGATCTTTTATTTTAGATTTTAAATCACTTCATTCATTTGATTCTTCTTCGCTGCTCCCAGACTTCGCCCAGCTTCTTCGTTCCAATATTCTTCGTTCCAGACTTCACTTCGCCCAGCTTCTTCGTTCCATTCTTCGTTCTGTTGAAAGGCTCACTCGTTCCCTTCTTCGTTCCAGATCGACTTCGTTGTGCTCGAACCAGCAGCTTCGTACGTTCCCTTCGTTCTTTGTTCGCTTTGTTCTGCGTCCTCACTGTCGTCTTCACTGTACGAAGTTGCTCGTGGAAGATCCTTGTGAGCTCACTTGTGGAAGATCCTTGTGAGCTCACTGTCTTCTTCACTGTCGTTCTTTGTCCTGCTCATTGGCCAGCTTCAGTTGTTCATCAGTTGCATTGGGTTTGTGCTTCTGCGTTGGTGAGCTCGTGCTTCTGTTGTTGAGTTTGTTCTGTGTGAGCTCGTGATGTTCTTTTGCGTTGGTTCTTCTGCCTTAGTGCTTCTGCTGTTCTGCATTGGTGAGTTAAGCCCTCTTCTCTGATGACTACAACCTGTTTGTGAAAATGCTTGAAAGAACTCACAACTTAAATATTGTCACGCCAACATGCACTACCACCATGCAGTTTGCAGACAAGGATAGCGGAACGCCCTTTACATTTCTCTCTCTCTTTCTCTTGTATGTAATGTGATGTGATGAGAAAGAAATTGTATGAGCCAAAGGAAATTAAATGGGTGCGCATAATATGGGGGGACCATTTCCATGGCTACATAGGCATTGCATTTGATATTGGTGATTAGGAAAATGACCTTAGTAGTTAGAAAAATTAATGCTACCTGGAATCCTTTTTCCTTGTTATTGTTAGAGGTAGTGACATGATAGATGTAAAGCACATATGTCATTATCTTTATTATAGCCCTATGTGTTTTACATGTACTATATTTTAGTGGCTGAGGGTGATTTTGAAACCCATGACATGACATTGTAATTGATTTGTGCCTTATTGTGTTGATTTGCTTTTTATTTTTGTTTTGATGTGGTTTGCAGACGGAAGTGAATTTTCTGGGGCAGCTTAGGCATCCTAATCTGGTGAAGTTGATTGGTTACTGCTGTGAGAATGATCATAGGCTGCTTGTCTATGAGTCCATGTTTCCAGGAAGTCTAGAAAATCACCTATTCCGAAGTATGCATTGCCAACTCTTATTTATCTATCTATTTATTTAATTAATCTTTTCTTAGCTTAGGTTAGGAATGGAATGGATTTGGATCTGAGTGAGGAGGAATTCTTTGGTGTTCTGCCTTCTGAGAGTAATGCATTGTTAATGAATGACCAACCGAATTGAAATGTAATGTAGATGATGTTGTTTAATGTGTTCTGTTTTGTAGTACTTCATGTTCATGATAATTTAAGCTATTGAACATTGATTGCATGGCACAGAATAAGTAAGAATTTCTCCTAAGTGGACTTTTGGTTGCACTTGTTCTAGGTGGGTCAAACATGCTTTGAATTGATTGCCATTCATAGCCGGCAAAATATTTGTTATTTTATTTTGTATTTTGCATCAACAGAAACTTTATTAATCGGTGGTGTGAATTGTGAATCAACTTTTTTTTAAAATAAACAGTTGTTTAATAATAACCTGTTTTCTAACACTTTTTTTTGCTACTAACATGTTTTCTAACACTACATCTATCTATATATTTGTACAAATTATTAAGCTTACCATAACAAGAACGAAAAACAGTCCATAAAACAAAAAAAACTAAACATGAAATGCCTAACTGTTTCTTTAAATAACTGTTTTTATATTTGTTTGTTTTCAAAACTTATTTTTGTTTTCATATTTAAAACAATAATAAGAATAAGTCTAGAGTTGTTTTTATTATTATTTTGATTTTGATTTATATTTTTTTTATCACCTCTCGACACCTTTTATAGCTACTATTGTCGATGCTACTATCCAATGTCCTCTACCACCTAACTCCTTATTTTCAAGACAAGTTCTCAAGATAAAATTATTAAATGGATTTTTTTCTAATTTCTAAAATTCCTTTTTTAATTAATATTACTAATTATATTTTCTTTTATACATCAAATTATTAATGGAACTTAACGATTATATTATTTACTCAATATAAGTTGTAGCTTGAAAGGAGGACGGTTGCCTTAAAGTCTATGGAAGACATTTATACTTTGCATACATTCAGGGATCCTTTGTTTGGAGTTGCAATGCATTGGTTACGGAGGTAAAACTTAATATTTTCTGATGGAGTATTAGATTTAATAGTTTAAATAATTATGTAATTGCATTGATCAACTTAAATCGCTACATGCTTTCTCCATGTGTTTAATTTTTTTTTCTATCCTTTCCGTATGGTTTGGGATTGTGTTTTGTTGCATGTCCTAGGTTAGTTTTTGGCTATTTTAGTCCTCAAGTACTGTTGCTCTTTCTATTCTATAGCTAGACTCTAATTTGTAAGTTGGTTTTGCCTCTTTTGCACTTCTTGTGCTATGGTTTGCTCTCCTTTTTAATGAAGTCCTTTGTACTCCTTTGCCTACTATATATAACTCCTTTGAACTGAAAGCATCCATTGTTATTAATTTATCAGTTAGAAGAAGAATCTATGGATCGTAGGTGGATGTCTGCCAGTTGATTGTCAAGGGAATATGAGGAAGGATCACACTACTAGAAAAATCAGAATTAGAGACGGAATTTTTCCGTCTCTAAAATTGATAAATTCCGTCTCTAAACAAATTAGAGACGGAATTAGAGACGGAACCAAGTTTGTTGCTAAAATTAGCGTTGCTAAAATGTTAGAGACGGAAAATATGTATCCGTCTCTAATTTGATTGATTCTATCTCTATAGTTGGACAATGAAAAGGTCACAACCGTCTCTAATAGAGACAAAAGAATTCCGTCTCTAAATAGTTTCCATCTCTGATTAGAGACCAACTACATTTCCGTCTCTAAAGTTAATACAACATCTATCCACACTTCGGTCTCTAATCAGAATCAGAGACGGAATTAACCAAATTACTAATTCCGTCTCTATTTTTTTTATTTTTTAAAATAAATTTTTCTATTTTTATATCTTTCCAAAATTAAAATCAATCCTATTATCAATCATCAAAAAATTCAGATTTCATTAGACAAATTTTGGAATCATAACATAAAAGTGTGATAATTCATTCATACAAAAAGTACACCACCAAATACACTAATAAAAAATCTAGTTTGTAGTTTGTTCAGAAATAATTACAATATAAATGTGTCCATAATATAAATAGCAAAACTATTTAATTTAACAAAAATATGAAACTTGAAACTAAAACTAATCCAAGCAAAGGACAATTATCATCCATAACATCTCCCCCCAGCTCATCATCGCTATTATCATTCTCTCCTCCGGATTCAAGTGGCGAAGTCTTCAAATTATTATCCGACATAAGCCTTTGAAACGTCAATTCCACTGCTACAAAGAATCTTTAAATAAGGAAGTATACCTGCAAATGAGCAAGTCAAAAACCATAGAAAATAAGATGCTAAAAAATGGATGTAAGTGAAGAACAGAGCAAATCCCAATAGGAATTTGCCAAAGAAAGCTCATACAAACAAATAATAATAAAGATAAATAAAAGAGAGAAAATAATCTGAAATCTGTTTATTTCGTTATGTAGCAATGTTAGGAAACTAGAGGAAGTATTATGCTATAAAGCTAAACTTACCAGTAAATTATGGCCTGAATCTGGCCTCATCATTTTTACTATGCAAACATGATAGTTGGCAATAGCCCTGGGCACTTCTTCCAAAGGGACAATTCCCTCATTGTAATAGGAAAAAGATAGTGTAAAAGCACAAGCACAGGTTTTACTGATTGTGAGATTGTCAACCTACCCATTTTAATTTAATCATAATTAGCTTTGGTTCAAGAAACCTAAGACCCAAATCTCAATTAATTTTTTTAGGCCTGCAATAACCCACCAACTGAGTGGATGATGCCCATCTCTAATCACCCAACCAGACTAAAGCAGTCCCTCCTAATTTTTCTTCAAGCCACTCCCAATGAATATAAAAATGCAAGAGACAATTCAAATACCATTGATGATTTATTTTGGGAAATAGTAGTGGAATTGAACATGTCGTTTGTGGAAGATTTAGGAGGAGATCTCACAATGTAGAGATGGAAGTATGCTTTTGACAGTCCAAAGTCAGTCCTTGTTGGAGCTGGTGCCTGATTGTGACCAAGATTCCTGCATTATCAAGAATAATTTTAAAAATAAATCCATTTGCTCATGAAGGAGATTTATAAAATGAGAAGTGTAGAAGTCAAGAAGATAATTACACAGGTCAACATAACAAGTAGCTGTCTAACACACACACACACACACACTGTTAATCCATTAACCCAGATATGCACAAATCACTAGTTATTATTTATCGTTAACATAGAAGAATAGCTTCAATCCCCTACCCCCCCAATGGCTAATTACTCATAAAAAGATAGAAATTCAAAAACCTCATCTTAATTGAGAGAAACAATTAAATACACAGGAGCAGAAAAGACTTGCATCTATATTAGTGTTTCATTTTCCTATTCCAATCCATCCAATGATAGGAAGCCAAGTCCAAAATGTGTTTAAAAGCATACAGGAGATGATATGATAAGTGTGGATTACAAAATTTTTTATTTATGAGCAAGTGAGTGAAGAATAAGCCTATTTCACTCTGCTGACCCGCAATGCAAACTTGCCTAGTTATAATAATTCATGTCATGATTACATGGTAGCATATATTTAATTGACATTGATCCTATAGCACTTAAGGCTCCCGAATCATCCTGTTAGTTTTGATAAATAAATAGAAATCATGTAGCTAAGTTGGTAAGCAACTTGATATATAAGCAAATGAGTAAGGATGCTTCATGCAGATCCATTTTAGTTTAGTTTTGAACACACACGAATTGCCATATACATGATACTATTGATTAATCTCTAACACTAACTCATGCTTGAAGATTTATATTTGGGTTGGAAGGGAAACAATTATGCCAGCCCATATGTAGAATTGGTCAAATGACAAAGTAAGACAGAGGTGCCAATACACAAGCCCATGGCCTTCCTAAAATAACAGTCAACAATTTTCATCTATTCTATTCTTCTTCCTAGTATCAACAGAACAAGATAGTCACAAAAAGATGAAACCAGAAAAAAAAAAAAAAGAGTGCTAGAGGTAGCAAAAGGGAGGTTATTATTGAGGTATCATTTGTTGGTTATTTAATTAGATCTTAGAATTTTATTTTATTTTATATTTAACATCTAACCCCACCCCCCCTCCAAAAAAAACAATTAGCATATAAATCAGAGAGTGGTTGTTGAGAGATGAGAACACACTTATCTATCTCTTGAAAATATCATAATAAGGATCTAATTTATCTCTAAATCCATTTGTTTATGAAAACTCACATCACATTCGAAGAAGTGATTAACAAGAAAACACTCTAGAAGAATCCAGATTTTGCACTCACTTTTCCATCTGAATTGGAATGGAACCAACTCATTGTGAGGGTCATCTCTCTCTCTCAAGATTACATTCGATTAATATTACATTCGATTATGAAGAAACACACCACAATCCACATACACAATTCTGCAAATTAAACAAAAACGAGATGGTATTGGAAGAGATACCATGCCTTAACAATGATTGCTCTACTTTGCTCTGCTAGCCAATGGAATACGATGCCTTCACTCTCTCTAAACGCAGTCATCCCTGCCACATGGTTATCAATCGCCGCTCCGGTCTCGACGAGCTCCGCCACCATCGCCGCTCCGATCTTCTTCGATCTCGACGTGCTCCATGTCACCGTCGATGCCGTAAGTGGCTCTGCTGCATCGCGCAGTCCTCCTCGATCACCGTCACGGCGTGCTCTGTTCTTCGCCGCATCTCCGCTCCATCCTCACAAAGTTGGGCATTTGTGTTTTAGGGTTCAGCAGCAGTGTGTTGGTGTCCCTTTATTAGTTTTATTTTAAATTTAATTTTATAATTTATTTGTTATTTGTTATAATTTAGAGACAGAATTAATTAGAGACGGATATTCTCCATCTCTAACAATATTTGATTTTAATTTATACCAAATTGATCAATTAGAGACGGAAGTAGAGACAGAATTATTCTGATGTTGAAATGTCCGTCTCTAAATTCTGTCTCTGAATACATTTTAATTTTTATTTATATTAAATTGATAAACTAGAGACGGATTTTTTCAGAGACGGAAATTTTTGTCTCTAAATTCCGTCTCTAATTTGTGAAATTTGATTTCCGTCTCTAATGAATAATTTCGGTCTCTAACTCCGTCTCTATTAGAGACGGAAATATTTCCGTCTCTAATTTCCGTCGGTAAATCAGATTTTTCTAGTAGTGGGAGTCAAAGAATTTATTAGGTTTGCAGTTGAGCATGCTTTAAACCCGAACTTGTTATCTCATTTAATTTTTAACGGAATTGATCAAAGTTATACATGTTGGACAAGACGTGGTGAGAAGAGAAGCAAGTCTACTGATGGTATGCGAGATAGTGTGAGATATGCATCAAGTGATGTTGACACAAACACATATGAATGGGACCGGGTTGAAGAGATTCCAAATGTTGTCGAAGATGATCTTCGAGACTGTCCGGAGATGTTTGAGAAATTGGTAAGTGATGTAGAGAAACCACTATATGGTGGTTGTACTAAATTCACAAGACTGTCGGCGGTGTTGAAGTTATACCATTTGAAAGCGGGAAATGGTTGGTCTGATAAGAGCTTCACAGAACTACTGACGCTCTTGAAAGATATTCTGCCAGAAGATAATGTGCTTCCTAGTCGGACATATGAGGCTAAAAAAATGTTGTCCTCTATTGGCATGAGCTACGAAAAGATACACTCTTGTCTAAACGATTGCATTCTTTTTCAAAATGAATATGCGTCGTTAACTATGTGCCCCAAGTGTGATGCCCCACGATATAGGAAGAAAGAATCATCTCCGATAAAAGTGCTATGGTATTTTCCCATCATACCAAGATTTAGGCGTCTGTATAGTAGTGAGGAGAGTGCGAAGCATTTGACATGGCATTCAGACGAAAGGATTACAGATGGAAAGCTCCGACATCCTGCTGATTCTCCCCAGTGGGCAAAAATAAACGATGATTACCCAGATTTTGGAAATGAAGCAAGAAACCTACGTCTTGCGTTGTCTACCGATGGAATGAACCCTCATGGTATGCAAAGTAGCTCCCATAGTACATGGCCAGTGATTATCATGATTTTTAACCTACCTCCATGGCTATGCATGAAGCGAAAGTACATGATGTTGTCTATGTTAATATCTGGCCCTAAACAACCGGGTAACGATATAGACGTTTACTTGGCTCCATTGATTGAAGACTTGAAGCATATGTGGGAGACAGGTGTAGAGGTCTATGATGGGTATAGGAAAGAAATTTTTAAGTTGAGGGCTATGCTGTTTGGCACAATTAATGATTTTTCGGCGTATGGGAACCTATCAGGTTACAGTATCAAAGGACAGTGTGCATGCCCTATATGCGGAGAGGGTACAGATTGGATGCGGTTGAAACATGGGAAAAAAATGTCTTTCTCGGCCATCGTCGATTCTTACCTTCGAAACATTGATATCGAGGTTGGAGAAAAGCATTTAATGGGAGATCAGAAGAAGCTAGAGCTCCAGAGCCGCTAACGGGTGATCAAGTATTTGAAGAGGTAAAAGATCTAATAAACAAATTTGGTAAACCTTTTGCGGGAGAGCTTAAGACAAGCGGGTGGAAAAAAAAGTCAATCTTCTTTGAGTTACCCTATTGGAAGTCCTTGTATGTAAGACATTTCATTGATGTGATGCATGTTGAAAAAAATGTTTGTGAAAGTGTCATTGGTACACTGCTCAATGTACCAGGAAAATCTAAGGATGGGATCAATGCAAGGTTAGACTTGGTTAGTATGGGAATAAGAACGGAATTGGCTCCAATGAAAAAGGGTACACGTCAATATCTACCTCCAGCGACACATACACTATCTAGGAAAGAAAAAATTGTGTTTTGCAAGTGCCTTCATGGAGTTAAAGTTCCGGAAGGGTACTCTTCAAACATCAAGAGTCTGGTGTCCATGAAAGACCTCAAACTGAAGGGGTTAAAGTCTCATGATTGTCATGTTCTAATGGAGCATTTGCTACCAATTTGTATACGCTCCATTTTGCCTGAAAAAGTGCGGTGGAGCATAACTAAATTATGTTACTTCTTCAGAGCGATTTGTAGCAAGGTAATTGACCCTATGAAATTGCAATCATTGCAAAAAGAAATTGTTGTCACTTTATGTGAGCTTGAGATGTATTTTCCACCTTCATTCTTTGATATGATGATTCATCTAACTGTTCACCTGGTTAGAGAGACAAAATTATGTGGGCCGGCTTATATGAGATGGATGTACCCAGTTGAACGTTACATGAAAATATTAAAGGGGTA
The DNA here is from genome assembly GCA_030159175.1 of Glycyrrhiza uralensis. NCBI lineage: Eukaryota > Viridiplantae > Streptophyta > Magnoliopsida > Fabales > Fabaceae > Glycyrrhiza > Glycyrrhiza uralensis. The sequence continues at coordinate 13,826,999 of BRZY01000003.1, read as the reverse complement.
CGTGAGGAATCGAAGTAGACCAGAGGGTTGTATTGTTGAACGGTACATAATTGAAGAAGCTGTAGAATTTTGTTCTGAGTACCTTTCTAATGTCGAGCCAATAGGGCTTCCAAAGTCTCGACACTGGGGAAGAACAGAAGGAGAAGGAATAAGTGGAAATGAAATAGTGACAATAACAAGGACAGAATGGGAGCAGGCACACTTGTATGTTCTACACAACTCTGACGAGATTGAGCCATATGTTGAGAAACACAAGGACATACTAAGAGTCTTGAACCCAAACAGGAATGAGAATTGGATAATGAGAGAACACAATAGAAGTTTTATTCCATGGCTAAAAGATCACATTTTTGAACAGTTGGCTACAGATCGTGCTTCAATATCTAAAAGGCTAAGATGGTTGGCAACTGGTCCAAAGATACATGTCTCATCTTTCACTGGTTATATGATTAATGGATACACATTTTATACGAAAGAACAAGATGATCAGAGTACTATGCAAAATAGCGGTGTCACCCTTGTGGCCGAATCCATCCACATCTCAAGTGCCAAAGATAGAAATCCTCAATATGCAAATATGTCATACTTCGGGGTAATTGAACGCATATGGGAGTTAGATTACACAACATTTAAGTTGCCTGTGTTTGGTTGCAAGTGGGTCAACAACAATGGTGGTGTTCGGGTGGATGCATCCGGGTTCATGGAGGTAGACCTTAATAGGGTGGGGTACCAAAGCGAGCCATTTATCTTAGCAGCACAAGCTGTACAAGTGTTTTATGTGACTGATCCTGCTGATGAGAAATGGTCTATTGTGCTGCTAACCAACAAAATAATTGAGCATGACATGAAAGATTAGGAAGACACAGATACTGAGGATGATCCTTACTTGTGCACATCACAATCGTATGAAATTGATCCAACCATAGATGATATTTTGTATATGAGAGATGACCACGATGAGGGTATTTGGATCAATCAGACTTTTCGTGTCCATAAAAGACATAGAGATCTAAATTTGACAAAGAAAAGAAAAAGAGGGTCGAAAATGTATGACACTTGTTTTATGAATTTGACATGTATTTTGCCTATATTGTTCATAAATGTCCTTTTTCTAAATTCTATAAATAATAAGTTTATTTTTTTTGTTGCAGGTAAATGGCATCTTCCAGTGACGATCATGTTTCTGGGTCATCTTCTGGTGATGACCATGATGCTCCTTCTAGGGAAAGTACCAAGAAACACCGACTTGTTTATATGAAGAAGGTCACCCTGGCTAGACAACAAGGAAGAAAATTTGATGTAAGTACTTGAGCCTAATGGTTGATTACATTGCATGAATTGATAGAAGTCAACCAATTGATTCTTACGGTTTAATATTTTTTAACCAATATGATATCTTTTCATTTTATTAGGTTGGATGGAATGATAAGGGTCAACCAATTGACCCTAACAGCTCAATGTTCGTTAGCTACATTGGATGTCTTGTTCGTCAAGTGGTTCTTATTACTTGCAATCATTAGACATCTAAGTCTAATCCTTCTTTGGGCGTTCTCAAGGATAACATTTGGACAGATATACAGGTAACTCTAGTTCTTTCTATTTGTTTTAGAGGTTATCCAATTTTACTATGCTAATCTATTATATATTTTTTTTGTAGAGTGCTTTTAATATTGATCTATCACATCGCAAATGGATACTTAGGAAAGCCGGCAATTTGCATAGGTCCTTTAGATCGATGTTGGTGAGACGATATGTGTTTGATGCTGAGGGAAACGTCAATGAACATCCTCCTGCTGATTATGCACACATAATAACTGAGGATGAGTGAAAGTCGTTTATAGCTAGATGTTTGGATGAATCTTTCCAGGTAACATTAATTAATTATAACAATTAAATGTATTGTCCTCATATATGGATAACAAGTATTAAAATGATTGTTAATTGTGTATACAGGAAATAAGCAAACTAAATCGGCAAAGAGCGTCAAAACCTGAGTATCCATATAGGGGTTCACGTATGGGCTATGCACGCATGCAGCAAAAAATGGTAAGTATGCCTTCACACATAATATGTCATTCACAATAGTTATATTGCTGAAACTGTATGACTAATGTCTTATATATAGATATCGCAAGCGGGATCAGGTGTCACGTCTATAGACAGACATGTCTTATGGAAAGCCGCTCGCGTAAACAAAGAGGGGGTCATCGAAAATGACAGTGTTCGGCAAGTTTGGGATCAATATGTATGTACATTAACCTTAATCTCGCATTTGATATATGCTTATGTTATTAATAATAATAATAATAATCAACTGGGTCATTAATACTTCTATTGTGTGTGTATTCAGGAGATATTATCATAGTCCTTACCTCAGGAGGAGGTACAAGAGGATGATCGTGACATACTCGCCCGGGCACTAAATGTGTCGGAGTACCCTGGTCATGTTAGGGGGAAAGGATTTGGGGTAATGCCAAGAGACTGTTTTCCATCCCAAAAGCGAAAGAAGGATGATGAACTTGCACAAATGAGGGAGATGATGAAAGTCCTCAGTGCACAAGTATTTGAAATGCAGAAGAAACTCCAAGATCAAGAGAGGCAGCTTCAGGATCAATGGGACAAGGAGGCAAATACGGCTCATGAGAGACAAGCACTCGACAATATTCCTTGCATTCCTAGTGCCAAGGATAGTTGCACTCTTGCATCGAATACCATTCCAGAGGTAAATATTGTTCTCTATTATGTGTAATTTTTTATCTATTGTTTCATACGTGTTTGATATCTTTTTCTTGATTGATTAATTATTAATTATTCTAGGGAGTGATCACAAATGCTAAGTTTTATCCATCATCTCCTCATCGCGTGGTTGGTGGTGGAAAAGTCTATAACCTTTGAGGTGATGTGCTACATAATAGACCGATTCCCACCGGTCATGTGAGAGTGGTGATTGAGGTTGTGTATGAGCCAGATGCCAACTTACCGGTACCTATTGAGGAAGATGATTTGACAGTACTCAGCGATTCAATAGGTGCTTTTGTGGCATGGCCACTCAACCTCATAGCTATAGATGGTGTGGTATGTCCAAATAGTGATTTCATTGTTGAATACAATTAGTTGCATGTATTTATTATTTCAATTTTTTCTCTACTAACTAATTTTAATTTAAAAATTTTAAAGTCCAGACAAAGGATCCAAGAGGCAAAGGGACCATTGGGAAGAAGAGCACAACCAAAGAAAAAATAGCCAAAGGGTCCACAAATGGGTCAGTGGCGAAGACGTCAAAGAAAAAAGGAAAAGAAGTTGTAGAGTCTGCACCTCCTGCCAATCTTTATTTGTATCAGCATTTGGCATACATGAACGTACATGTAAATACAAAGATGAAAGGAGGTGGGGATCCATTGGTGGCACACATGACGAAAGGCATATTCGGTGAGGAGTGTACTGGCTACCTTAATGTAGATGAGATTAACGAAGTTCTTCAACACGGGTGGTTAGGCGCCTCTGTTATCTCCATTTATATTAGGTATTTTAAACTATTTACCCTTAGCATTTAAATTATTTCATACTTTATCCAAGTTGTTGCTAATCTCATTATTTAAATGATTTAATACTTTATATTTAATTTAGGTATTTGTATGAAAAATTGTTGGTCCCAATGCAAATAACAAATAAGTACTTCTTCTTATCACCTCCCAATTCATACTTTATCCAAGTTGTTGCTAATCTCATTATTTAAATGATTTAATACTTTATATTTGATTTAGGTATTTGTATGAAAAATTGTTGGTCCCAATGCAAATAACAAATAAGTACTTCTTCTTATCACCTCCCAAAATGCACAAACTGTTGCAAGATCGAGAGCAATCCTTATGTGATTTGTTTGTTGAGAATGAGGTGGAAAAGAAGTTAGTTCTTGCACCATACAACACAGGGTGAGACTTTTTCCCTTGTACTACTTGCAATAAATAATAGTATATTATTTTCAGTCTTTGCTTACTAGTAAATTTTGTAGGCAACATTGGGTGTTGATTGCCATTAATATCAAGGAGGGGATGATATTTTATTTGGATTCATTGCATGGTGATCCTAATAATTATTCTGAGATGGTGGAACTGTTCAACAAGTAAGTATTGCTAGCATCCATATTTGTTCTCATTGTAGCTTTATTACTAATCACTTGAAGTTTGTTTGTTTTATTAGGACATTAATTATGTTCCGTTCTAAAAAAAAACTTTTGGTATCAAAGACGAAGTTAACTAACATAACATGGAGAAGCATTGAGGTACTTTGATTACATACCTCCCACTCCCTAATTATATACAAATATTTGTATTGATGTACGTGTTTTTGGTTTGACAGTGCCCAAAGCAACTTAATAGCATAGATTGTGGGTATTATGTGTTGCAATTCATGAAGGAGATTATATCTTGTTCTCAATCTATGATCCCAGACAAGGCATGTGATTTTCATCCTATATATATTTACTAAATTAAATCTTTTCATGTGACTAACAATTAATTTGGTTTTAATCTTTATATTTTGCAGTATTTCCCGGGATACAGGAGTTATACTTATTCTTCAGATAAGCTAAATGAGCTCAAAGACGAATGGTGTAGCTTCGTGATCGAAAAATTATTATGATTTCTCGGTGAGTGTGAATAATATGTGAATTATAAATTTGGTTTGATATATATTAAACTTAATTAGTTTGTTGCTTGAACAAATTAATTTTTTATTGTTTTGAAGCTGCAGGTGACATTGGAGTAGCTCATGGATAATGCTTAATTGCCTTAAAAGCTGGATATATGATAGATATTTAGCCAATTGTAGGTTCTAAGTTTTGATGCAAGTGTTTTTGGCCTTTTGATCTTTTCATGATTTAATTGTAGGTCATGGACAATTATGCTTGTCTATATGATAGGTAGATATATCTTATTGGTTGTTGTATAAAGCTAGTTCATCTTGTTTGATTAAGCTTTTTGTTAGAATATTGTAATTTGAAACATGCACTTGTGATATATCATATTAATTGATCTGCCAAAATCGATTACTGTCTCTGTGCGATTGCTGGCTCTCTGTGTTGCTAGCGGATATAAGAAAAATAGAAAAATTATTAAAAAAAAAATCCAGTCAGATAGTGCTTTATACTAAAAGTGCTATCTGTTATAAAACTTCAGATAGCACTTTTATCATAAGTGCTATCTGTTTTTAAAATTTCCGATAGCACTTTTCAACGAAGTGCTATCTGTTTGAAAATATTCCCAAAGCACTTCCTAAATAAGTGCTATCTGTTATAAAAACTTCAGACAACACTTTTTTAAAAGCGCTATCGGAATGTAAGTTCAGATAACGCTTTAAAAGCGTTATCGGAATACAGATAACGCTCAATTAGAAAACGCTTAAAAGCGCTATCTGAATATAAAAAAAAGCGCTGCCTGAATGAATTTTTGGCATAGTGTATTTTAAATAGGATAGGGAAGCTTTAAAAGGAAGTGGCTTGTGCTGCTACATGTTTTATTCAATTTGTTGCATAGTTGTTTCACATGGTTCTGCAATACAGTACTTCATAGGCGTTTTCTATACCAATCGGAATTTTCATTTTGGCTTGTAACGGGTTGGGGATAGTGTACTTATTTGAATATTGTATCTAGGATTGGTGAATTTTACTACAGTTTTTTGTTGTAACAGTTCTAGTGTTCCACTGGTTTGGTCATTTGTGTTTGTGTTGGCATCCATTGGCTCATCTTGTGCTTTTGGTTAATGCCTCTTCTTTAATAAAATTTCCTATTTTATAAGGCTTTAAAAGGAAGACTAGTCTCTAGTTTGCATCCGATCCTACTCTTCTCTCTTCCTTTTTTTATTCTGATTTCTGAGAGGGAACTTCTTGTGTGTATTTATTTCATTCAAATGGATGTTCAAAAACACAAGCAAGCAAATCACATGTATTCCAATACAAACATTGAGATGAGAATAAGTTAAAAGACCCAACCTCCTTGCAGCAAATCAGAATTAAAGGTCAGCTTTTTTTCTTTTTTCACTCTTGAGATGTAGTAAATCGGAATCAAGATTTTTTTGGCTAAATTAAATTATGAAAGTGGAAGTTTATGAGTTCATTTCTTACTAAATCCTTTGGTCACATAGTCCCCCCATCCTAGATTTCATTGCATATTTATTTATTATCGTATTTATATGCTTCGTTGAATTTGCACCAAGAACTTTAGTGGCATGTTTGTCATTTATGCTAAGTAATTCTACAATCTTTTCCTAATATTCTTAGCCATTAATTTGGATTTTCACCCTAATTGTCCAGTCTATAATTTAGAATTGAAATTTCACTATTCTCCTTCTTTTCTCCTTTTCTCCCCCTTGTTCTATATGCTTTCGTTCTCTCTTATCTAAATCTACTCCCCTTCTCTTATGTTCCTTTTTTTCGGTTCACTCTTGAGGTATAGCTTTGCTGTTATTCCTTATTGTGGCAAGTGTTAAACTTGTGAGGAAGATGATAAATTGGAGGCTAGGAGTAGTTTGCTGCTCTAATTGTCAAGGTGGAGGATCATTGAGGCTAGGAGTAGTTATGGTAAAGTTCTATTGTGCCATATTTGTTGTCAGATAATCTCTTAGCTGGCTATTAGTGATAAGTGGTTCCAATACAAGCTATGTGTTATGCTTTATGCTAATACAGGAAAGAGATCAAACAAAGGATCAAGACAAGAGAAAGAAGACCATGAGGCTGATTTTCCAGATATGATATTGCAGAATGTGTGGGAAAAATGATGCTTCTTTCTTTTGGTCTTGATCTCTGTATGTATTTTTGTGTAACAACTGAGGTTATTGTCTTTTGAATCTTAAGGAAGAGAAATTAATTAAGAACAACACCAGACTAGCTATAAGCATCTCAATGAAGTGGTAGATTTTCCTACCTTACCTTTCTTTAGATTGCTTTTCTTATTATCAAGGGTGATAATTTTTTTACTATTGTATTTGCTGATTTATTGGTTACGTGAACTTCCCGAGTTAAAAAATCTCAAGCATTTGGAGTTGGTTGCTTGTGATAATGATATCACACTCAGTGGTTGTGCTATGTTATTAAAGGTATCACCTTCTCACTATAGAGGTTCACACTCAAGGTGAATATGTATTCTTGCTTATGTATTCTTGCTTGCCATTTTCTGACAGCATTATGCTATTCCTAGGATGAGCTGATTACTGTGGCAGTGTATTGCTTTGTTACTGTGAACTTGTGGCTTACATAGACCCAACAACTCATCTACTAGTTCGAGACTCCAAAAAGATTATTCTAATGTTAGTGAGAGTCTAATTCATTGCTGCATTACTGATATGCATTAAGGGAGTTTGGATCGGTCTAGAGCAACTAAGAATTGTTGCATTACTGGTAGTTTTTGTGTGTCATGATGCAATTTTTGCTCTGTAGCTCTGTTGTTTGCTGTATTAGTTTTTTTATTATAATATCAAGAACACTTTTCAATACATTGCTCATGTGCTTCTCAAGACATAGGCATTCACTATCCACCATTCGTATTCTAGCAATAAGTGCTGATTTTATTTTACTATGTTTTTCTCTCCTTAATGATCTTGAAAGGTCAAAGAGGGGGAAATGATAAAATATAAGGTGACATGTACTGGTCATAGGAGTTGTAATGGATTATTTCTTTGTCTCTTATATGTACAAATTGCATTCACTCGCGTAGTAACCATTTTAATGACACAGAAATCTCATTTTGGTGCTACTTTTATATATTCATTTCTTCCTCATCAAGTTTTAGCTTGATTACTTTTCTTTTCTTGAACTTAGTTTTGTAATTTATCTCCTTGTACTAACAATATATTAACTGTTTAAACTTGATTGATTAGGAAGAATACGTGCTTGCATAGAATAGCTATGAATTTAAAGTCGATTAACTTGTTTTGTAATTAGTTTATTTACGGTTGAAATTATAGAGAAGGAAGACTATGATCTTGTATACAACTATATGGAATTTGACAGCCAACAGATACTTGACATCTAGTGACAGTTTATCTGTCACTAAAAATTAGCGTAGGCCAAGCCGACGCTAACTCCAAATAGCAGTTTCCAAACTTCAAATTAGCTTCGGCCAAGCTGATGCAAATTAGCGTGGGCCAAGGCCGACGCAAAGTTAGCGTCGGCCATTTGGTATTAACTATTGTGTTGGCTTAGCGTCGGCTTTTTAGACGCAACTAGCGTCGGCCATACGACGGCCGACGCTAATACTTTGCGTCGAGGGTTTTAGCGTCCGCCCCGTGGCCGACGCAAGGCCGACGCTAAAATAGTTGTTAGCGTCGGTTTTTTGTCTTTAGCGCCGGCTTTTGGCCGACGCTACAGGCCAAAATTCTAGTAGTGTTGCTTTGTTATTATTATGCTTGATGATTGGTAATTGGTGATTGATGATTGGGAAATAGTATAAAAGGATTAAAGTATGGCAAATTGGCTAATGACCCAAGCATTATGAAGTGTGGTGAAAAGGACATGGATATGGACAAAAAAGAAATTTTTCATGATGAATTAGTTAGAACAAAGTCCAAAGCTTTGTTAGCATTCATTAAGCAAAGAGTTTTTCAAAAATAATGAGTCTCCAATGGACTTTTTAAAGATTTTAATCATAATTTAATAAGTTAAAAATGAATCATTTGAATAAAAGTCACAATTTTAACCCAAGTATCTTATTTTTAATCTAATTAATTCAAATTAAGAGATATGATGTTTTCAAAATTTAAAATAAAGTTTTTAACCTAATGAATTTTGGCATAAACAGATCAGTTACACCTCTGGTGTGGTTTTGAGAAAAAGGGTGTGAAAATCGGGTTTTTGTATAGAAATCAGAAAACAGAGAAACAGAATCGTTCACATCTACGCTGTGATTTCTATCACAGTGTGAAAGTGTCAGGGATTTTAAAATTCAAAGTTTATAAAATTTATGCTTAAAGGCTCATAAATTAATGTCTTTTTAAGGGAAAAATATTTATTTTGAAATTAAATTAGTCTAAGTATCTTATATCAATTTTTAAAAGTAAAGCAGTAAATCGTTTAATTGATTTTTGTGAAACAAAGATATATTTTGGTTGAGATAACCAAAGAGAAGACTATATAATATTTTGGTGGAGATAACCAAAGAGAAGAATATATATTATTTTTGTAGAGATAATCAATGAGAAGTGAATTTATAAGACGAATAAGATAGTTAAATAAAAGAAAAAGCGATATTTTGATTGAGATAATAAAAAAGAGATGAGTATTACATAACCAAGAGAAAGGGTTATGTGTTAATGTTACGAGAGGTAACAATGAAAAGGGAATTTATAAATGACCAAAAGATAAGGTCATGTGGTGTTTGTTACAAGAGGTAACATAATGATGAGCATATAACCAAGAGAAGGTTATGTGGTGATTGTGTATGTGTAATATGTCATGTCATTTGCATAAAGAGATTTTCTTGGCTTTGCCAAGTGGTCATACCCAGAGAGGGTTGTGACGTGATTATTACAAGTGGTGACATAGAGAAGTGATTGTGATTGATTGTGTATGTGCAATATGTCATGCCATTTGCATAAAGAGGTTTTCTTGGCTTTGCCAAGTGATCATTGCAACATCCGTTTTTTTGAGAAACTGTTCTCATTTCTGTCTTATATGAATTTTTGCAAAATAAATGTTTTGAGATTTATTTTTGGTTTACAAATAGGATTTAAATACACATGTTTAAAATTACTTCTAAAAATGGTCCATTTTCAGCTTCCGTCAGGTTTAGTTGCAATGTCCGCTTCTTTGTTCTTCTGTCCTTTTTCAGTTTTATTTGAATTTTTGTGGAAAAAATATTTTGAGATTTATTCTTAGCTTAAAATTAGGGATAAAATACATGTATTCCGAAATACTTCTGAAACAGTAGCTTTTCAATCAATATCGAGTCTTTTTACGGAAAACGGTTTACGTATAACTGACGGAAAGAGATTTAAATAGCTTGAGTGTGTTAAACAAACTCAATAAATAAAATTCCTTCACAAAAGTTGCTTATTTTATTATTTTAGATTTTCTGGAATTTTTCGAAATTTTTTGAAAAATACCGAAAACTACGCTACCCGGGGGCGTTTAAACACAAAAACCTTGCTTCACAGGTATAATTTTTGAGTAAAAGGTCCATAAACATTTTATATTTTATTTTTAATTATTTATTTCATGATTTTAGAAATTATTTCTGTGTAAGTTTTGAAAACCCTATTTTTCTGCATTTTCAGGTTTTACCTGTGAAACAGTGAAAACCGAAGAGTTTGCACTATCAATAAAATTCAAAAATAAATGCCACGAAATTATTTGGACTTGTCATGACATTTTCTAGCGTTCTCATTGATTCTCATCATTTTTAACTAATTATTTCAATTTTTTATTTATGAAAAGACCAAAATACCCTTGATTTTCACTCTGTCATCCAAACCCTAGGGGTATTTTTGGAAATTCACATCCCTCTCCTCCCTGCCCATTCTGGATGCCACTCTCATGTCAAGTGGGGGAAGATATTTATCCAAGTTGCTTATGAGTCATGGGTGTTGGCCAATGGGATTTTAGATAATTAATTTTGGTTTTATTTAATTTGAATCATGGTTAAGTTAAACCAAACTATGGTTTCTCTTTTAACCACCCCCTTGCACAAAATTTTCCCTATAAATAGAGGGGGTTGCTCTTCATTTTCTTCATCCCTCAACTTGAAGAGAAATCTCACTCCAAATTTCCTTTTCTTTCCCTTTGTTTTTCCTTTGGTTTTCTTGTTTACTAATCAAGTTTTTTTGTGTTGTGTTCTTGTTGTTCTTAGTGTGTTCTTCATTGTTCTTGAGGCTAAGGTATGGGGAAATTCTTCTTAAGATGGTTTTGATCTTTGTTTTGATGAGAAATTGTGTGTTGGGTGTTTATAGTTTTAAATAAATAGTTATGTATTTGTTAAATTGTTTTAAATGGTTACTATGCCCAAATTTTTGTTTAAAAATGTGATTTTATAAATAGTAAAGTTATAATGCCCAATTTAATTATAAAGTTTAATAATTGTACCGTTACGCTGACAAAATTTTAAATATAAAGGTTTGATCACTCAGTGGGCTATGCCTCCGTGATCAACATATCTAAGAAATTGTAAAATTGAACCTTTGTAGTTCTTTTGGCTAATGGGGAATGCTGTGGTTGGTCAGACATGAGAATACATCTTCAGTGTATTGTCACGTTGGGCTCAGGGGTCGTATCTCTATTAGACATTAGTACATGAGCAAGTGATTAAATACAATAAAATTACTAAACCAGTGTTTTTCTTCCATTTCCATGTTCCTTTTCGAAAATATATATATACAGGTTGGTTGGGTAAAATAAGTTAATAGTAATGGGTTCTCGGTGAACTCTATTGTTAAGTTATTTGGAAGAAATTCCTGATTTGGGACCCTGTTATATATAAAAACTTGTGATATTTACTGTTTATATACAAACTGATGATGGGTGAAGGTAGTTCATTTGTATGGATCTGTCTAGGAAAGAAAAAGGTCATTGAAGGGGCCTACAAGCTCACCTGATGTTTCCTAGGAACCATACCGGTGCGCTATTTTTCCTATCTTAAGAAGTTCGTATGTACGTGGCGAAGATTACTTGATCAACTTCCAAAGAGCTTTCCCAAAGAGAATGAGTTAAGATGATTTTTATTAATATTATTACAGTTAAGGTTGGTCACCGCATTCGGCTCTGCCGCCGAGTGACTAGTCCATAGTAGTTTTCCCAAAAATGAGAAAATGGTTACTTACTGATTGGAAATGAACCTGAGTTTAATTACCGTTAATCTCTACTCTCTTAATCAATCCTGGTGGCTATGCCCCGTTTTGATATTCTGTTACTGCTTTGATCACTCTTATTTTATACCGATTCACTTTCGGGTAATCACCCCAGTTCGGCTTTGCCGCAGTGTGGTTACTCTTAAAATAAATTAATAAAGCCGAAAGGAGTAAAGTGACAAGAGTATTTTTGAAGTATGATGTTTTACCTGAGATTCTATGTTTTATCTGAGCTAAGGGATTCCGTATTTCTTTAAGAAGTGTGATTCCATTCTTATCTGATTTTGGTGTTATCTGAGTTATGTGATTCAATGTTCCTATTTGAGCAGTATGATTCTGTGTTTGATTGAGATATGTGACTCTAGGTTCTTATTTGAAAAACGTGATTTTGTGTTTACTCGTGATTCCGTGTTTATTTGGGAGTTAAGTCGTAAGTTGGTGTCTGTGGTTACTAAGAAAAATCTCTCAGAGTAGCGGGCTAAATGCTCGTGGCTATGTGCCAAAATTCCTATAGCAAAATCTCCATGAGTAGCGAGTGACTTACTCGTGGGTGTGTCCCGAATTTAAGTGAAAGTCTCCAGGAGCAGCGGGTTGTTATACTTGTGGGTGTGTCCCGAAGGTCATTAAGTAAAATTCCTAAGAGTAGCGGGCAGAGTGCTCGTGGGTGTGTCCCAAAAGTTTAGAGAGTCTGTGTGAATTAATGTACCGTTGATGTTTTGTGTTGTTTTTGCTATTACAGTACAAGCAAGGACTTGGCATTTGTATTTATTTTGAGGATGAGTATAACAGTATTATTGCGTGATATTTATCATCTGAATTTTTAATTGTTGTGTGCTTTATATCTGTTGAGTGTCTTAAATGATGAAGATTTTCACCCATGCCTACTTTCCATGTTTTGTCCATATGTGGTTGAGTAGATGTTTTCCAAGGAGTGCACTAGGCCTTAGAAGGAAATCTGATGGAGATTGCTGCGTGAATTACAAGAAGAACCAGTGTTTACTGTATTGCTTAGAGTAGAGGTCTAGAGATTTGACCGGCTCAGGTGTTCACTGTATAAACATATTTTGAGATATTAAATTCTCCTTGTAAACTCTGAATATTTTTATATGAGATGAAATTTTCCTTACAAGTGTATTATCTTACGTTTCTGCATTTAAAAACCTTACGAAAAGATTTAGGGAAGCATATTCTCCATCCTTCTCATCTTATTTAAAGGAAGAAAAATTTTACTCGCATTTTAAGAGAAAGAATGTTGAGTTTTCATCAGATATTTTTATAAGTATTTCAAAAATTCTTGGTAACTATGGTGTAATATCCTTTTTCGAAAAAGGGTGTTATAGTCATACCCAGAGAGGGTTGTGACGTGAGCTACAACCCAAAGAGGGGTTGAAAATAGGGTATGGTTGGGCTACAATGCCTACTAAAATTATCCAGGTTTCGAAAAGTCTCAACGGCCGCGTGGTGACTTCCAGCGAGCCGAGATCGAGTAGAACACCCGACTTGGATAAATCTGATTGGATGACCTATTTATGATATGGTGTCGCTGAGTGCATTGAATAATTGTGACTTGGACTTTACGATTTGTTTAGCCTTGAACAGATATGTTAAGGAGTGATTGTGGCCTATCGCTCAAATGTTGTTGAGGAAGAGAAAAGTCTTCATGGAGCATTACACCGGTGTTGTGACGGAAATAGAAATGACATGCATTTTTAAATATATCTTGTGTGATTATATATTACTTTGATGATGAGCTGCATGTCACCAATTGTGATAAGATATTAACTGTGTGTGTGATCATACATTATTGCTATGAAACTAGATGTGCTTGTGGTAATATATTATTGTGATAGAAGATTGCATGTTACAGGGTGGAGAGATGCTAATCATGCATGAATTCTTTTATTCTTTTCTTATGTTTGCATTGTCTTATGACTTGCAAAGAAGTATTTTTCACCATTGCCTATATGTTTTGTGGTCTTTAGAACATGATTCATATACATGGACCACCAGCTAGGTGGACTAGCAAGGACTTGAAGAAAAAGGACGGAGACCATCCCTTAGAGGGTGTTTTAAGACTCGACCGGCTTAGGCTTGTTTTGGGTAAGCTGTGATTATAGTCTTTGCTAGAGGATTGTATTAAGTTATTAATTCTTGTTTGACTATATGGCCTGCTATGAATATGTACAATGTTATATGAATATGAGACATATGTCTTTAGGAATGGGTTTATGTAATTCCTTTTTGAGAAGAATTTTTATTTAACATATTTCCCATTCTTCTTATTTTCTTTTAAAAAAAATCTACTCACATTTTTTAATAACATATAAGTTATTAAAATAATAACTTTCGAAATAAAAATTAACTTTTATGATTATTTTGTAAAAATATTTTATTATCTTGTAATATCCTTTTATGAGAAATAGTGTTGCACGGGTGGCCAGCGATAGAGCAAAAGAGGGGCGACCATGCAGTGGCTGGCGACGACAAGGAGAGAAAATCTTGGAGGCTTTTTCGTGCGACGGAGGTGTGAAAGAGAGAGGGATGGTGAATCGCAAAGGCGTGGTGGTGCGGGAAACAAGGTAGACGCCGACGCAATGGCGGTACAGGGGTCGTTGCCCCTTCTTCTTCTTCGTTCTTCTTGTGTTTGTTTTGATGTTCCCTCCCCTCCTTCTTTCTATGTTTTGTTCTTTGTTTTCTATGTTGCTATTGTTTCCTGTTGGATCCGTTTCCCTTTTTTTCTTTTGCTGGGTGCTGCTATTGGTATTTTTTGTGGCTTTTAATTTACAGGTTCATGTTATGTTGGTGATTGCCTCTGTGTCTCACTCTTTTTTGTTCTGAGTTTTCTATGGCCTATTTTTGTTCTCTCCTTTTCTTTCACTATAATGGCTGAACAAAAACAATTATGTTTTGATCCTAAGTTTGAGCAAACAATACGGCTGAAAAACAAAAGAAGGGGAGGAGGCGCTAGAAATAACATAGGAGAAGAAGAGAAGGGAAAAAAAGGAAGATGGAGAGGAGAAGGAAGGAGGAAACCCAAAAAAGCTCCAAAGTAACCTAACTATGTCTTGCTCCTCTTTTCTAGAAAGGTGAGTGCTGCTATTGTTGTTTTCTGATATTTGATCAAAAACGACTTTGTAATGCATGTGAGGATGAATCATTTTGCATGAATGTTTTTGTCATTTTATCTTTATTTCGTTCTTGTTCTTCTACTCTTGTTTGATTAATAGAGTTTAGGAAATGGGATTGTGGGGCTTGCTGAACTGGATGAATGATTATAGGGTGTTCTTGAAGCTTTGATTAGAAAATGGTAAATTTGGGGAAAATGAGGAAGGTGTGATTTAGTGTTTTCTAACTGCATGACTGTTGAATAAAAGTTAAAATCAAATGAACGGTTGGTAAGAAGAAGATTTGAAGGGAATGATATGTTGAAACAAGACCCTCTCAAGCAATTGATATTTTAATAATGACAAACCTTCTAAATAGTAGCTTAAGTCTTCTAAGCTTGTCATGAATTAATGGTTTCTCTGAGATTATTTAATTCAAAGACAACATTAGGTATCAAAGCATGGGAACCAGAGAAGCTCAGAACCAAGGCTACTCGTGTAAAGACTGAGAACTATCATCATCAATGATCTTAAGTCTCTGGAAAAAGACAACTAATAAACTTGTTAGTATAGTTCAGAAAGGATACCTTTTTGAATGAAAACAATATCTTAGAAATGATTTCTTTAAAACTGTTTTATCTAGATATGTTAATGTAAAAACTAAAAGTTTTCAATAAAAACTTTTGCTTGTGAAATCTGATTTATCCTTTCTTTAAAAACTTGTTCAGATAGGTGACTGAAAAAACTTGTTGTTCAGATAGGTGAGCTTTTTTATTAAACCAGAAATATAAAACAAGTGCAACAAGATAAAGAGCTTAAGGGATAGAGAGTTATGCTCACAGATTTATCCTGGTTCACCCAAACAATCTTTGGGCTACATCTAGTCCCCACACACAATGAGATTTTTCCACTATTGTAATAAAACAATACAATCACCAATGAGCAAATCATATTCTTTTACCCCAGCCTCTGCATGCCTAACAGTAGTATTCTTTTATCCAGCATCTGCAGGATTAACCACTCGACCAATCCTATAACAACCTTTCTAGATTGGGAGCTACAACTAAAGTGTAGAAAGAGATTTGTGTAATACAACTCAAATCACTCAAAGATTGTAATATGAAATGAAATTTGATCCTAAATAACTCCTCTCGGTTTATAGAAATACAAATAAAACTGAACTAGAGAAATAGGTGCTTGTAAGAAGGATTTTTTCTTGTTTTCGCAAAGCTAGGAATGTTCAGATCTATGATAACTCAAGCAACTGACCTTGTAGTTGTTAATCCAACTTCTTTTGTAGCGAAAATCATCAAAGTAGTCGTTACTAGCCGTTAGACATAGACTCAGGACATGTCCTTGTGTTTCTGATGTCTTTTGTCTTTTGTGACAGTGTAGCATACTTTTTGAATAACTTGTCAATAAGATTCTAAGCACCTTTCTGAGTGAACCTTTTTGATCAAGTTGTAATCCTTCTTAGCAGTATTCAAGACTTGAAATCTTCAAGGATTGTAGTTTAGGGTGCTTGAATACTTATGAGAAAGTGCTTTGAAGTAGCTAGAGCATCTTTCTTGAGTACCTTTCTGATGTCTGAAGTTTCTAATATAAAACCTCCTTACTGAGGAATTAGAACCTTTCCCAACAAGTTGTTTTCCTTTACAAGTTGCTTCAAAGTTTGTTCATACCTTCTTATAATTGCTTCAACATTTCTCATGGACCTGGCATTGATTCTGATCATGTCTTAATCCACCTTTCTGAGTGTCCTTAGTATACTGACTTGAAGCACCATTCTGAGTAATATAAGAATTATCCTTTCTAAGTTCTGCAGTGTTCATAACTTGATGCTTTCTCAACTGTTTTAATGATGCTCTTGACTTGTCTTGTTTATGCATCTTGTTATCTGTAACGCCCCTTTTTCCCAAAAGGAACGTCACGTGAAAAACTAAAATTTAATGCGGAAAAACATCTTTCATAACTCAAGGTTACTAAAATTGGTGGCTAATTTTTTTTTTAAAAGAATCTTAACCGAAAAGATTTCTCACATCACACTTGGCCATCCTGAAACTCAGAAGAAAAGAAACATCATACACATATATATATCATCATGTCAAAATATACAAGTCTTGCGCCCGCAAGAATAGTTTGAAACCACAACATAGTGGCCAAAATACATCATCATAACGTAAAGAAAATAAAGCGATAAATCTAAACCTAAGAAAACTGTAAATCAAAAGATGTGTCAAATACACGACACTGAACATGAACATCCCAAACCTAGGCTGGTCGCTAACAGACAACCCACAACCTAGCACTAGACACCCCCCCACTACGACCTAAGACGATGCCGTCTCCTCGGGATCCTCCTCCTCCTCGGATATCTCAATGAGTACCCGCTCTGGCTCATCTCGAACCTTCCTCTTCCCCCTCTCTGCGTGTCCCGACGGTCCGGCAGAAGTGTCAGAAGAGCAGCGTACGAAACGGCCATACGGTGGAACGTAAGGAACGGAAAGCGTCGGTATCCCTGTCGCTGGTGGTGAAGCTGGTGTCACTGATGGAGCCATCCTCGGTAGACGATCTCGCGGCAAGGTGCTCTTCCTCGGAGTGAGACGCGTGCGGCGAAACATGCGACGATACTCCCTAGCGGACCCGGTTACCCGTGAGGGTAAAGGTCTCTCCTCCGCCTGAGTCTCTCGCCTCGGCTGCTCCACGGGTGCCTCGGGTGCGGCTGCCAGCCAGCTGCGCATCCTCTCGAGTGGAATGTGAACGTCCAGAACCATATCGCGCTCCAGAACCTCTTCGGGGCCCAGCACCCCTCCTTTAGTCCTGACCACGTGTCCACACACAGTGGCCCATTGGGAGATGGGATCATAAGTCCATCCCCCTCCCTCGGAATCGGCCTCAAGGGGCCGGAAGCCCTCCCTCACGCGGGCTATCAAAGACCTCATCTACGCGTAACGTACATACAGATACAGGAAAATATGCAAGGGTGAATTTCTTTTCACAAGTTGAAATCCACTGAAAGGTTGCATATGAAAAATAAAATACTACGTAATACATTCCAAGAATATATTTATATAGAGTTACTCTTTCGCAAATCTTTTAGCTAAGCTATTCAATCATCAACAAGAGACAAATCAACAAAGTGAACACACAGTCAAGCACACAAATAGCATTCTAGCATAATGCATGTCACTTCAATATCTCTTTTCATACACCGGTGCACTACTCCATGGAGACTTCTCTTCGTCAACTAAGTAGAGCGATGTGGCGGAATCGTATACCTATCATTAATGCAAACCGACCTTCACTCTTGGCCATCGTTTGTCATTTATTCGGTACAGACCCATTGTGCTACGTCGTACACCCCATCTCAAATAAGGCAGCCGGTCAGGATCATCCAAGCCGGGTACACTACTCTTCTCGGCACAAGGGGATTCACCGCAAGACCATTGAGAATTTCGTAACCTGGATGCCCTCAAAGACTTATAGTCAGACCATACTTATTTACAATCCCCGCATAGGATTGTGTGCTCTCATCATAGCAATAAATGCTAGCCTGGAAAAAGCCAATATCTCAAATGCATATGACAGTATATTTGCAACCACAATCAATTTGGTCCCTCGCCTTAGGGTTTTTCGTCGCCACGTGTTAGCTTTCACCTAACACCGTGTAATATTTTTGTCCTTAAGACTTTTATCTTCGTCATGTATTGGTTCTCTTCCAATACCGTGTAATATTATTGTCCTTAAGACTTTTATCTTCGCCACGTATTGGTTCTCTTCCAATACCGTGTAATATTATTGTTTAACACCATAAGTTTTTAGCAGAAATTCCTCTTTGAATTCTTAATTAAAACTTAATTAAATTCCTTGATAATTTTACTTAAAATCTTTTACTTTAAGTATTTGTAATTCTGACCCCTTAAGAAGTTCAGTTTCTGCGTCCAGTCTCTGCGTCCAGTTTCTGCGTCCAGTCTGCGTCCAGTTTCTGCATCCAGTTTCTGCGTCCAGTTTTCACGTTTTCTACCCCCGAACTTTTATAACATTATATTTTTGGCCCAAAGTGCCCAGACTTTTGATTTCATGCCCAGAATTCCAGAATTTTGTATTCTTGAAATTTATCCAATTAAGTGTTATCTTGAATCCTCATTAATTTCTTTGTTTTCATTTGTAAAACTTTTTCATTAAAGTTTTTAAACTCTCTTCCCACGCTTAGTCAAATCTCATCAATCCAATCCCAATCAAAGTATATGAAATACACATTAATCAATATACATCAATTAGGCAATAACACAATCAAGCCATAAATCAACATACATCATGAATATGACATTAAATCATACTTCACCAAGCACACACTTGGACATCCGAAATCACCCCAAAGCATATGATTTTTTCCAACAACACATAGGCTCATAAAAATTATCATGCCTCAACCAAAATTCATATTTTTGCTCATATACATATACATGTAAAAATACATATTACTAAAGAATGATTCCTCATTCAAACACCCAATATGAAAACTCAAGTCTTTGAGTCTTTCATGAACATACAACATAAACCACACACATACACATCCTTCCCAACTTATTGAGAAAATCTCCTTACCTCTTGAAGACTTGAAAATAATGAGCTAACTCCAAAAACACCTCCTTCACAGCACACCAACACCAAGTGGTCTACTAAACACCTTGATGTTCCCACACTTAGAAATATTTACCTTTTACAAAATACATCAAAATACAACCATAGAAATATGAGTTTTATGAAAACCAAGAAACCCCAAAGAGTAGAAATTTGAGAAGATGAATACTTACTCAAATCTTGAAAGAAAATAGATCCAAGGTAGTTTCCAAGCTTGTAGGTTCCAATGGAGTGAACCTAAACAAAGGAAAAGCTTATTTTTAGTGAAATGAAGAACTCAAGCTTTCATGAAAACATGAAAGTGGTGGAAATGAAAAAATGAAAGAAGTTTATGGATTAGAATGGTGATCCAAACCTTTTTTCCGAAGCTTGGGTATGGAAAATCTCACTAGAACTTGGTCTTTTTGTGTATGGAAAAAGCTTGGGAATGGAGAGAAAATGGAAAATGGAACTTGGAGAAGATGAAGTGTATGAAGCAAATGAATTTCTCTCTCCTTTCTCCCTAGATGAATTTCGGCTGAAGCAAGGGAAGGTATGGGGGAGGTATGGGCTTGCATGCTTTGGTGGTTGGGAGCCATACCTCTCTCACCTAATTTTGGGAAAATTCAAAATTTGACCCCTAATTGACCATTTGACTTTTGGAAGAATTTTTAGACTTGGATCAGCCCCTCATGCGCCCAGATCTGACCAGAAAAATGGTGGGATTAAGTCCCATCAAGTTAGGGTTTAATCGGTAGTTCGAAGCGGTAAAAACGCGTAGTTTTCGAACCCCTTTTTAGATAAATATTTTTCTAAAATGAGTAAAATCATGAAGAATACATTTTATGATTTGAATATGTCCTAGAAAAAATTAGAAACCCAAAACTAAATTTTTGGACTATTTTTCATCTCCCGGTTGCGCCCGGTTTACCCGTAAAGCACCAAACGTGGGTAAAAATAAAGTTTTTCTGAAAAATTTCTAGAAAATTTCTAAAAATCACAAAATCATTAATTAAATAATTTTAATTAATTTAAAACAGATTAAAAATAATTAAAACTATATATATAAAAACAGAATGTTACATTATCAAGTGTCTTCTTGTACTTTCTTAAGTTTGGGCACCTTTCTGATGATGGTTTCAACCATTCTAGGTGCTACCTTTTTGGTGGTGAATGCTTCGCAATTATGAGTGATATTTTTCTGATAACTTAGCACTTTGATAATGCAATATTAAGGTTTGAGAAACATCTGCTTTCTGCACATACTTAAATTCAGAATTGTTAAATACTAAGTGCAATGCCCTTTCTCATAAAAGGTTATTGCAATGTGAAATGATAATTTGTGAAAAATAATTAAGTTATTGATTTTAATTTCAAAGAATATTGTTTTATTACTTTCTTTATTTTCCAAAAATGTGAATAATTTTTTTTCTTTTTATAATAGAAAAGACTTTATTAAAATGGAACTCTTAATTGAAAACTTTAGCGTTTAAGATAAATCAAACACAACGTATACAGAAACATACCTCATATATATATATGTGTGTGTGTGTGTGTGTGTGCCTATATACTATACATCAGACTACATGTTTGCCCATGCAAACTAGGATAGCACGCCATATTTACAAGAGCCGAAAGCAATAAAATAAAAGTAAAGTAGAGTGATAAATATTTTACAATCATCCAAACTAAACTAAGCTATAAGCCTAGCCCGTTGAGAGTCATCACTACCAAAAGATGGGATCCTAACTATATCAATCCCAAAGTCCTTAGTAAAACCCTTATCTGACTGGGTTTGCCAAGACTCTTATACCATTGGTTCATCAGAACCTTGTCCCTCAAGACCCTCACCTAGGATTCCCTTCCCCTTCTCCCCTTGCACCGCTGCCTATCTCCTAGCTCTGGCTCTCCAAACAACCAGATCCTCTGGGGTAAAAGGCAAGGGACTACCCCCAAGTAGTGCATAAGAGATAGGGATAGTAGGGATGGCCGAGTCAACCACCATGGCAGTTGTCTCCTCAGCAGGTGCTCCTCCAGCTTGCACCTCTGGAACTGATAGGGATCGTCTTACAGTACTCTTCTTGGCAGTCCGTTTGGTCCTAGGAAGTACGTCCGGCAAGGCAGAGTACCAGTGCCTCTGGTGTCGGTCTCTGGTCATCCTACCTCCTGCGGTCTCGTATCCTGCGGTCCTGCATCCTGCCTCCTCCAACGCTCATGTAACTCATGAAGAGGCATCTATACATCCAGCATTAGACTCTCTTCCACCCACCTTGTGGTCCACCTGACATAGTCTCCAGGGACATAATGTTTCCAGCATATGTCCCCCACCGAGTATGTGGGTTAATCACCCACCTGCTACCCTCTTCCCCGCGGGGATAGTAGCTAATCCGTCGAGTCCGGATCAACCCATTCTACTACAGATCCATCTATATGAATCATGTTCAGAAGACCACAAAACATATTGGCAAGGGTGAAAAATACTCTCATGCATGTCATAAAGATATCACAGACAACAAATATAAATCAAGAAATTAAGAAGAATCATGCATAACCTACACAGTTACTATTCATAGCACATGTCATGCATGTCAACACTAAACAATATATCATCATACAAGATATATTATAATGCATGTCACTTCTATTTCCCTTTTTAAACACCGGTGTAATGCTCCATGGAGACTTATCTCTTCCTCCAACAACATTGAGCGATCGGCTGGAGCAGACTTGTCAGATAGTCCCTCTAGATTTTATGATAATCATTTAGATAAGCTACATTTAAAGCACTGAATCATGAATAGTCAAGTCAGTCAGATTTATCCAAGCCGGGTTGTGCGACATGCCTCAGCTCAGGGGTTATCACCTACACTGGCTATTAGAGGGGTTTCACAACCTGGATAATCCCAATAGGCATTTGTGGCCCAACTATCCCTATTCTCAACCCTCTCTAGGTCGTATGCTCATCTTGTGACCATTTGGCCAATTCTCTTAAATGCAAATGACACAGTATTTTGCACACACAATAACGTCATAATTATCTCTTTATTGCTTTGATTTCTCTTGTAATCTCTTGAATCTCTTCTCTTTGTTACCTCTTGTAACATTCAATATATGACTTTATCTCTAGTCATTTTATAAATACTCTTTCTCTTTGGTTATCTCAACCAATTTATCTTTTTGGTTCACAAAATCGATTTACCGTATTCACCGTATTTCCTTCAAAAATTAATATAAAATACTTAGACTAAGGCAAATTCAAAATAAATATTTTTTCCTTAAAAAGACATTAATTTATGAGCCTTTAAGTATAAATTTTATAAATTTCGAATTTTTAAACACCTGACACTTTCACAGGTGTGAAAAAAATAACAGCGCTGGTGTGAACTAATCTGCTTCCCTGTTTTCTCATTTCTAAATAAAAATCCGATTTTCACACCCTTTTTCTGAAATCCACACCAGAGGTGTAACTGGTCTGTTTTTACCAAAATTCATTTGGTTAGAAACTTCATTTTGATTTTAAAAATACCACACCTCTTAATTTCAATTAATTAGAATAAAAAAAAGCATTTGGCTCTTTTAATACTTTTCTTCTAAAAGTTCATTTTTAACTTGGTAATTTATTATTAAAACTTCATTTAAAAAGTCCATTAGAGACTTATTTATTTGAAAACTCTTTCACTTAATAAACCTAAACAAAGCTTTGGACTTTGTTACTAGTTAATTCATCCTTAATTATTCCTTTTAGTTCATTTCTATGTCCTCTTCATTACACTCCATAAAGCTTGGGTAATTGATTAACTTGTCATAATTTGATCCATTCAAACCTTCTCAATCATCAATCACCAATCACCAAGCATAATAATAACAAAACAATAAACTACTTTAAATATTACAATCCCAAATTGAATAAAAAGAAAAACTTAGAAAATCAAGAGGATAATTATCACAAGCCAAATATCATCAAGCAAGAAATCATCATCAACAATCAAGCAAAGAGTAAATCAACATCAAACAAAGGATGATATCAACTTCAAGCATGAAGACAAAAGTCATAAGTACAAAACATCTTCATCAAGTGATCATTATATCCACATCAAAACATATATGTACTTCAAGAAGTCTTTATCAAACTCTTTTCACTTCATGATTAAAAAGTATACCTTTTCCAAAAAGATCATCTCTTTACATAAAAATTATTACAATATTTCAAGAAAAGATTATCTTTTTCATAAAAGTTCTTACTTTTCAAAGGATTCACCACTTGATCAAAATCATTACTTAGATAAAAATCAATAATTTTCCATAAAGATCACTTCTTTAATAATAAAATATATCTTTTCATAAAGATCAAACTTTAGAATAATCAAGTTATCCTTTTTAAGTATGATTCTCAAGCTTTTTGAGAAATCATAATCAAACAAAACATATAGCACTCCATGAATCCTATAACTCACAAAAAGAGAGATTTTCCCTTACCTTTTTCCTTCTCTCTTTGGTAAAGATCCTTGGTCTCTTGACCACCTCTTACTCCTTGGTCACCACCTTAGGAAAAACAAGACGTGAACATAGCCAAAAATACTAAAATAAGATCCTTTTAACCTTAAAGAAAAGAAGAACAAGAGAGGAAAGATTATTTCTTTTCAAACCCTTGTTAATTATGAACCACGAGAAGAAGAAAAATCAAAGCTTAGATCAAAGATCCCTTACCTTCACAAGCTTGAGTTCCTTCAAGACAAAAATGAAGAAAACCCATTTTTAGTTACATAAACATGATGATCATGGATAACAAGGAAGATTTAATGGATTGAGATGAGAAATCGACCTTGATTGCTTGAAGATCAAAGGTTTTAGAACAAAGGAAGAACACTTGATGAACTCTTGAGAGAAAAGTGAGAGAAAATGGAAGAGATGTGTTTTGGAAAGAAAATGGAAGTGAAGAAATGAAGCAAGACTCTCCTCTCCCCTCTCTAATTACACGGCCAGCTCTCTCCCTAGAGAGACTTGGATAAGTTTTCCAAAAAAAATCATCATTACACTTAATTTAACTTTGGTAAAAAGCTAAATCAAGTAATTACCCTATTGGTCCCTCCTTATGACTAAGCCCTCTTGCATGTATCTAGCCCTCTTCTTGGCCTTGGGAGGGGGCGGTTTTGGCTGGAAGAGATAAGGAAGGATAAGTTTAAACACTTACCATGGTTTAGGTTAGGTTAAAAAGTAATTTAAGTGTGGTAACTTTGATCCTACATGGTTAAAACTATTCATACAAGGCTTGTTTGTGTGCATGACTCACATGGAGAAGCCCAGCCACGAAATTAGTGAGCTAAAATGGCTTTGAGTTGGCTTACTTTATGGCTTGGCAGTTAAATACCTCACTTAGGGGCAAAACGGTCTTTTTATTGAAAAAGTAATCATTACTATTTTTCTCTTGGCATCACTTCCCCTACATCATCATTCCTCTACTGGTAAATGATTTAAAACCTCCTAACTTTATTTCTGGGGTTTTACTAATTTTTCTGATACTACTATTTTTAACCGTATAAGGTCAAAATAGTCAACTTTTCAGAAAATTCCATAAAATTTTTCATAATTCCTAAATAATGGAAAAATACTATTTGGTTCATCGAAATATTTTTCTAACTTGTTTTGGTCTCTAAACCCACTCGCAGTTTAGACTACTCAAACTACAAGAACCAAAACAGTACTTTTCTTACCCGTAACTCAGAAAAATCCCAAATAAATTTCTAAGGTCTTCAAATATTGTAAAATGACTATTGATATCCTCAAATCAATTTTCCGACTTCAATTCAAGGACTTTGTCTCACAACACAACTATTCTGTCAATTTATCGTAAACCGTATTCTGTCTTATTATCAAAATCCAACTTAAACTACTGACTCCTGAGATCACCAAGGCTTTATCTAAAGAATTATCTTTCCTAATAAAATATTTAATAAAACACACATAATATATATTAAAACATAATAAAGACGAAAATCTAAAAATACGGACATTACAAGTAACTCATAAATACTTAGAATTTGTCTCAAAAAGTGTGTCATAATTAAAACCACAAGATTCTGAAACTCAACATTTTTCCCTTTTTTTATGATGACAAACTTTGAACAAATTCAAGTTTTCTAAAATCCATTGAATAACCTTTCTAATGCTCGTGACTTTTGCCTTCCAATTATGATATTGATAGTTGATAAATTTTTCTTGTTTGGAGGCGGTGTTGGTGGTGACATTGATTAGCGGGGGTGCGCGCAGGTGGAGGCAGCGGAATTGGAGTTGGTGGTAGACTAGTAGTTTTGGTTTTGGTTATGGTGCTAGATTTGGTGGCGAAACTAGAGCTAGTGGCAACCATTGGAGTTATGGATCAGTATCCACCTTAATATAACGGTGCTTGGTCTCAAATCCTTCACGATTGAGACATTATTGCAGAACGCATATTTGTTCAACGCCGTGTGATCCAGTCTCAAATCCATTTTCGGATCCTCTATCAAAGGAATCCACTCGACCTTATCGCAAAATGCATTCCAAATGCTATTTCCAAACAATCAAAAAATGAATTAAGAAAAATAAAGGGACTTATTTGCAAGTTTTTGTTACCACCTGCATTACCAGATTAAGGTCTTTTATCTCAGTCATTCAATTTTTTAATAATATATCATGTGGTTAAAAAAGGGCCCTCACTACATGGTGAGCGACTTCCAAAAACCCTCACCTTACAATCCACCATATTTAAAATTTAAAATCTCTTTTTTTAGTTATATAAAAGGAAACAAAGGTAATAATGTTTCAATCATATCCCCATCTTTAATCCGACAAAAATCGAACTCCAGATCTCTATACATAAAGTAACTTAAATCCAAACAATATATACCATAGTTACTTAAGTTTTATTTTATAAGCAAAAAATATTATTAAAAAGAAAGTAATAAAATTAAAGTACAAATTGTCCTTAGATTTAGCTATTTGATAGAAAACAAGAATTGTTTGTTATACAAAAGCTACCTAGCTCCTATCATTATTGAAATAAAACTCAGCAATTACATAAGGGATCGTTTGGAGTGGTTTTAAAATTTAAATTTCAAAACAAAATCTGTTCGGGTAAAAACGGGTTAAATTTGTTTTTTTACTTAATTTAAAAGTAGTTTTCACCTAAATCCCAATACCATAAAAATAAGTTTGTGATTCTTGTTGCAGTTTTAAACTCTAAATACATTCTCCTAATCTCTCGTGCCATATAGGGATGGCAAAACGGCTTGGCCCGTTTAGGATAGTGGACCGAAAAATACACCCATCCCGTTTAAGGGAGGGTTGACGGGCTGGCAGGTTGGCCCTCCCCAAGGCCGCCTAAACCCGCAAAAAAATCTAAAAAAATTATTTAAAAATAGTTTTAAAGTTGAAAAATAAATTAATCAACCCGACGGGCTAGCCAAAATGCGGCTTGTTGACTTGGCAGGCCAAAGGGTCTGCGGTTGAAAAAATCAACCTGGCCAAAGCGGATTAGCTGGGCATGCTCGCCAAGCCCAACCTGTTGTGCCACTCCTACTGTCATCCCTATCGTGTCTTCACCATTCATAATAAAGCGAGATAAAGAGATCTAAACTCAAAAAAATAAAACTAAAACTCAGAACTAAAACTAAATTTATTAGTTTTTAAAATTTTCAAAACATAAAACAAACATTTAAGCTAAACTCACACACACATATGGTCTCACACAATTCAAGTTAATATTGGACAAGAAAAATCCAGTCGGTGCCGTCCCTTATTATATCCCATATGTAGTTCGAAGTCTCACTTGAAAATTGTCTAGGGATAGCCCCAGTTGCAGCATAATAAAGACCAAACCAGAAAGCCCATATCCCAATTACTCTCGAGATGGCGAAGCATTGAATAAGACACAACCACCACCAAACTCAACAATCAAAATCACTATATAAAAACCACGCTGCTCAGCAACTGAACTCACACCTATCTAGTATAACCAATTCCCCAAATTAACATAGCATTAATTCTACACGCTCTCGTTTTCGTTGTGCTTCCTTAATATCAAATCCATCTTCCGAGAATGGCTATCCATATCAAGTTGGCATGCGTGGTTCTCATGTGCATGGCCGTGGTGGGTCCACACACTGCCCGTGCCATCACGTGTGGGCAGGTCAACACCAACCTACTGCCATGCCTAGGTTATCTCCAGAATGGAGGTTCTGTCCCTCCACGATGCTGCGCCGGTGTCAGGTATTTTAAACCTGTTCCACACTTGCGGTGTGAAATTTTTTTGTTTCCAATTTGTACACCTAACAAATCCGGATAATCTTGTATTTATATTATATAGCTAAATCTGGGCACATCTTTTGGTCTAGTTCAATAATATTTTTTGCTTATATAAAAAATGGAGAGACTCATTCTGTTGAATACTGAACGAATGAATAACAAGAAACACATGGTGAGCTATTTATACAAGAAGAAGGAGGAGAAGCCTAACAGATGAAATTAACTAATTAACTCCTTTACTGCATAAAAAACTCAATAACTGAAACTAACTCATATACATACACGTGTGTAATATCAGGAGCATCGCAAGTAATGCGAGGACCACCGCGGACCGCCGTACCACTTGCAACTGCTTGAAGTCAGCTGCTGCTTCAGTCCGGAGGATCAACCAAGCCAACGCTGTGTCTCTCCCTCGCAAATGCGGTGTCAACATCCCCTACAAGATCAGCGCCTCCACCAACTGTGCCAGGTATATACATAACATGTTTACATAAGTTAGTTTAGTTGAGTATTTCTTATGTTAGCATTTTAAAACAGGTTTTGATATTTTTTTTTTAGAATCCTAATTTGTGAACACTCATTCCTTTTCAATCCCCAATCCAACACATCTCTTTCTTTCGATTTTTCCCTTCTTATCATATTAATTATCTATTACATATATATTATTTCTCTCTCTTGTATTCCTATATCTCTCTATATCTTCTAAGTGTATATTGATGGCATATAAGGTGTCCAATAATCATTTTTTCTTTTTTTTTTTGTTGTAAAAAACTTCAGGAAGGGATTGTGCACAAATATTGCACGGATTCAAGTGACGTGTTTTAACTTGTCTATTACCAATCCTCTTTCTGCTATTCTGAAAAACAATAACTTTTTTTATCACATTTCTTGCGCAAAATCTCTAGCTAGTACTAAATAGCTCTGCTCTACTCTAATTTTTTTTATTCTTAGTTAAAGATGTAATTGATTGTACTTAAAAGTATTAATATACTCAGCATGCAAAAGATTTTAAATTGGAAGATACATACGACTGTTAATTAATGGGTCATATTGAAGCTTCATATGATCCGAAATCACGGTGTGACGTAGTTAGTTAGAAGGTCACTGCAATTGCGGTTGCATCATGTGATGGGTGATCCACGTTATAAAACTCTTGCTACGTTTTATGTCACTTTCGATTAATGCTCAAAAGGTAACGGTGCTTGTTGTTTTTCTGATTTGCAGCATCAAGTGAAGTGAAAAAGCTTTTGATGGTGAAAATAAAAGGAGGGGCAAGGTCTCTGTTTACACGAGCTATCGTATTCTCGTGTTTTAATCTGTCACCAATGTTCATGCACTTTTATGTGCTTTAATATATGTGATGCGTTTAACTCATAAATAAGAGAGGTTGTTGTTTGAATTAATTGCTTACTCGGTAACTCGACACTAGTTTGTTTTCTCTGACATATATACATATATCATACGTTATCATGCTGATAATATTACATAGTTAATTAAGTTAAATCAATATTACGATAGTAACTGGGTTTTTTCTGCAACCTTATTTCCTTTCCTATGAAAGGAATCATGAATATATCTGTTTACCCAAGGTATATGATAATACGGAAAATTTTTAATTTTTTGCATAAAAATAAAGCAAATAATCTAATATACACGTTGTTAAGCATATGATTTTTCTATTTGACAATATTCAAAATATTTTAAAGAATGGGTTGTAAAATTTTCTTATTAAATAAAAATTAAATGACTGGGTACTCTCAACCTCAATTTTGCATGCTCTTCTTTAGGAGTTTGGATTCTCTCCGTTAACAGAACAATCATGTACGTAGAGAGTATATTTAAAAGAAATTATATCCTATTTTTTCCAGGATTCTTAATTAATTGGTGATTGCTGTTTTCAAAAAAATAAAAATAATAATTGGTGATTGCTATGGTCTTTAGGAAAATTTACGGGTACCAGTACCTAACTAATAATATTTTTTCATATGTACTTCTGTAGCTATGTCACTTAATTTATCATTTTTATTTCTACCTATTTACAAATATATCCTTTTAATATTTTAAAATGAAAATACTAAAAATACTGTACTGAAACTTTGAGGATGAAGAAACCCTAACTCTGGAGGAGGAGGAGGAGGTTTTGCTCAGAATTGGGGTCAAATACTCTGCCTAAAATTAGCCCAATTTTTAAAATAATATAGCTCAAATAATCCACCTAAATTCTTTGCCACACAAATTCATGGGGTGGTGTGAGTCGTGGCTAATACAATCAGCGCTGACAAACGACGTCATAGGTTTTTCCATTTCTATTTAGACCAGGCCTTTGGTCCATTCGTTTGCTATCCTACCCAACTAAACCTCATTCTCCCAAGGCACAAATTTTGTACATTTCGGTTTTACTTTCCTTTAATTCAATAAGTCAGAAGTCAAATGGCAAACTCCTAATTTCGCCGATTTATAGAGAAACCAATACGGGTGCAGATTTTCTAGCCAACATTCTTTTGATGGAAATTATTTAGCCTCCTCCTTTGTTAACTATATTATATGCTGAAAATGCTAGGGTTGTAATTTGTCCCGTATAGTGTCAATCCAAGCCCTTTCATCATAAAAAAAAATGGGATAAGGCGAAACTTTGTTGAAATAAATCTGATTTTATTTTAAAAACTCACTAAGTCACTATGATAATAATAATCGAAAACAGAAATTAGGGAACGATTTCATCCATAGGAGAAAGGAAGACATCAGAAAGCAAAAAGTTGAGAACGAGGTGGAAGTGGGTGTCTCGCCTGTCTCACCTGTATACCCACATTGATCCCTCTTGATCGCAACTCACAAGAAATGAAAGCAGCTTAAAAAGAGCATCTGTTGTCGTTGGGCAATTTTGTTAATGTTTTTATAATTAAAAAATAATAAAGGAATATATTTGCAAATGGATAAAAATCATTATGTTAAAATGACGTGGCTAGAAAAGTACACACGAAAAAAAAAACTATTGGTCAGGTACTGGTAGCATTTAAATTTGTAAGGGTACCATAGAATTTGCCTTTAATGGGACACTGCTAATAATAATTAATTTATTGACGGATTTTAGTGACAAAAAATTTATTATTTGTCACTATTTTAATGGTTGCAATTTTTAGAGACGGTTATAAATTTTATATAATTCTTGTAATTCATTTTCTAATCTAGTTAGTTTGTTTTCTTTTTTATTTAATTTATTTTGATGTTTTATAAGAAATTTTGATGCTTTATCAATTTCGTCTGTATTTCCATGTTATATTTTCTCTAGTTATATTTATATTATCTCTTAATTCATTTAGTTCATTTTCTTTTTCAATTATTCTCATTTGTATATCTAAAATATCTATTCAAAAATTAGAATTTGTCTTTTTATCTTAATGATCCTAATTATTAGGTTCCCAAAAATTATTTCAGTCTCTATAATCTTAGTTTTTTTATGATTTTTCTTATTTTAGTGATCTTAGTGCTCTGATACCAAATTGGAGGGGGTATTTTTTCAGGATTTATCTAGGTTGTTATTTTCTATACTTTTCATTAATTGTTCATAAGTTTCATCTATTTGTATCCTAGTTAATGCTAAATCAAATTCATAATCTAGTTCATTATTATAAATTATAGTTTGTGCGCATAATTTTTCATATTCTTGACATATAATTCTTTTTAATTCTTCTGGTAGGTTTAATTTCCATATATATTCTAGTTTTTCATAAAAATATTTTTCTCGATTTTTTATTTCATCAATATATGTTACGTTGCAATAATTTTTTAATTTTATCCATGCTGTAATAGTTTTATTTTTTATTATAAATTTAGCAATATTTTTATATACTTTATCTTTCATTATAAATTTGGCAAGATTTTTATCTACCTTATCCATATCTTAATCTGAAAATTCATTATTTTCTATTAAATTTAATATTTCTTCAAAAATATTTACATTTCTTCCTAAGTTAAAGCTTCTTTCAAGTTCTTCTTGCTCATCTTCTATTTCTAATTTTATTAAGGCTGTAGTTAATTCATAATTCATTTCCTCTTCATATAGTGCAATTTATCCACATATTTTTCCATAATCTTCACATATTTTTATTTTTATTTCTTTTGGTAAATCTAATTTCCAAATATGTTTTAGTTTTCAATAAAATCTTTATCAATATTTTTAATATATTCCATATATATTTTTTGATATTGATTTCGTTCTTTTACCCATATATTAATAATTTTATTTTTCAAATTAAATTTTGCAATATTTTTACTCAAATCTTATTTTTCAAATATTGAGTTAAATCATTAACTTGAATGGCTAATTGATTAATTTTATCTTGTTCAATCTCTTTTTCAGAAATATTTGCTGGTAATAGTAATCTACACATTAAAAAATTTAGTTTATTTATAAAAGTTCCTAATTCCGTTAACTCATTTCTTTTAGGATAATAAATTTTTTCTATATTTTCGAATAAACTTGGTATATCTATTCTATCATTATTCCTAAAAGTAATACTATGATGTGAATTAGTTAACGCATAATTAACACAATAGGTTATAAAAAATATTTTGTCTCCTGTTCTCATTAGATTTTTTCTTAAAAATTTATGTTCAAGTGTTAATGATTGTTCTAATATTTGGGTGTTTAAAGGTATTCCAATATTTGGGTGAATTTCAAATTTTAATTTTACATAAGCTAAATTTTCTTCTATTACACCCATTATTTTATCATTTATATCAATTATTCTATCATCTTTTAATACTAACTCTATAGGGAAATTTATTCCTTCTTGAAAAGTTATTTTGATTAATATTTGAATTGAACCTATATGTATATATCCAATTTTATTTCAGTGTTTTTCCTTTTTTATATTCTTTTTTAATTCCATCAATTTTCTTGTTTAATAATTGTATACTAGTATTTCCTTGAGCTTCTTCAATGTCTATCAGAGCTTCATTAATTAATTTTTCATAATATATAATATTTTCTTTTTTGTTAAATCTTTGCATAATTTTTTCCAGTTTTTCCTTACTCTTCATATTAGCATCTTTAGTTAAATTTAAATCTTCATTTTGTATTTTTCTAAACAAAGCCGAATCAATTAAATAACTTCTTTATAGTAACCATCTTGTTCAATAATTTGTAAATATTCTATATCATTATTACTAATTTTTTCACATTCCAGGATAAATAAATAAATTAGATGTAAAATAAAGACATACCTGCCTTAGTTTGGTATGTTTTGTGTCCACTACTGCTTACGCAAATAGACTGAGTTATGTAATAATTGGAACCTAAATATTGAAATAACTGAAGTGTATAAACTGAAATAAGTACAGATTTTATTTCTGAGTACTAATAAGTACAAAGGGGATTTTTGGTACACTCTCAAGTACTCGACTAATCTTAAATTGGACTAGCACAAAGTTTCCTATGGAAATCGTTCTCTCAGAGGAGAGGTGATAACTTCTTCTAATTTCTTCGTGTCCTCCTTCTGCTTTGATCCCCTTTATTTATAGACGCGTAAAACCACTATTTACATATTCTGATCCTATACTACAGTAACGTCCATATAATTGAGATTTTACTATTTGTACAGTAACTTTATATAATTGGAGGCGGCTGAACTTATCAGCGACTTTTTTTTTGTTTACTTTGACACGTAACTTCTTTTTTTTTTTTTACATGTA
This sequence comes from Glycyrrhiza uralensis, assembly GCA_030159175.1. NCBI lineage: Eukaryota > Viridiplantae > Streptophyta > Magnoliopsida > Fabales > Fabaceae > Glycyrrhiza > Glycyrrhiza uralensis. Next base: position 13,793,466 of record BRZY01000003.1, on the reverse strand, counting down.
CCATATTTACAATAGTTTTTTACAAGGGCCCTTACATGCTTACATTAGCTCTTACATTATTCTTCTACAATTACTTCATATGAGCTGTTGACTTTATCTTCTTTTTGGACTTCTATCTTTGTAGTATATCTTTCACATGCATGATTCCCATTCTGTCTTATCTTTTTGCAAAGTTGGTTCAGTATATCTGAATGATATTCCATCATGGGTCCCTCAAGTGCATAGTATAGGTATTCAAATTCTGTCAATATCTTCATATCTCTTTCTCTAATTGTCTTCCCACTTGTTTTATTTATCAATACAAGGTGAGGTCCTCTGTACATCATTTTGACGCAAGATTCTTTTCCAATGGCCTGGCACTGGTTGTAAATACTTGCCAACTGACTTGCAATTATTTCTTGCATAAACTCTTCAGTATATGCTTCATTTCTTGGTTCATCCAACTGTAACACCATTTTTCCCAAAAGATTCTTACAACATAAGTAACCATTTATTTTGAAAAGTAAGTATTGTTCAATTTAATTTCGAAAAAATATCCTTTTTGAAACTTATATTTATTTCTCATATAGTGAGTGAATTTTTTTTTTCTTTTTAAGGATTAAAGAATAGAAATTTTGTCATATAAATTTTTTCTCAAAAAGACCAATCCAAAAGTTACACCCATTTCTACTCTTACAGAAATAGACTCATTACTATATATAACATTGTACACAATTACAATAGATTACATTATCACTTAAGAGTTTCTGATATAATCACCCAGCAAGGATAATAATAACAGTCCACCCCAAATGAGCCTAAGCCGGTCAAGTCTCAGATCACCCCAAAAGACAACCTAGATAAACGCCACTCCGGAAGGTAGTCTTCCTCCTCCTCCTGTCTTGGTCAACTCACCTGACTGGTGGTACATCTTTATGAATCATGTTTAAAAAGACCACAAAACATATAGACAAGGGTGAAAAATTCTCGTACGAAGGTTATATAACAACAACAATGAAGGGAAAAGAATAAAAGAAACTCATGCATAATATACTTAATTAATATCTCACTACTCTATCACAAGCATATATTACCACAAGCACACTGAATTTAATCACAACTTACAAAACACAACTCCTCATCAAGGCAATATATCATCACACAGATATATTTAAAATGCATGACACTTCTATTTCCGTCACAACACCGGTGTAATGCTCTATGGAGACTTTTCTCTTCCTCAACAACATTTGAGCAACAAGCCACAGTCAATCTTTAACATACTGTGAAGGCTAAATCACCAGTAAAGTCCAAGATAGTATTTCAGGAAAGCCATGTTTAAGTCAAAATTGTTCAAGGCTAAACAAACAGTAAAGTCCAAGTAACAATTATTTAATGCACTCAGGGATACCATATCACAAATAGGTCAGTCAGTCAGATTTATCCAAGCCGGGTGCTCTACTCGTTCTCGGCTCACTGGGAGTCACAACGTGGCCATTGAGACTTTCAAAACCTGGATAATCCAAGTAGGCAATTGTAGCCCAACCATACCTATTTTCAACCCCTCTCTGGGTTGTAGCTCATCTCGTGGCCATCCGCCAGAATCTCTTTCTCTTATGCAAATGACATAATACATTGCGCACAAAGTCAATCACAATCATTTTAACATGGGTTTCTCTTGTAATTTATCTCATGCACATTTCCATGTTATCACTTGTAACATTTTTAATCTCTTCTCTATGTTACCTCTTGTAACAATCACACATAACTTTCTCTCTTGGTTATGTAATACTCATCTCTTTTTTATTATCTCAATCAAATATCTCTTTCCCTTTCTTGATTATCTCAATCAAAACATCTCTTTCTTTTACATTCAATTCACTTGCTGAATTATAACTCTATTTCCAAAAACAGTATTTTTCGTATCCCATGTTTAAACATCAAGAAAAATAGAATTAAAATATCTATTGATTTCCAAACTCAAATTTAATATTTTTCCCTTAAAAATGCTTTATTTAATAAGCTTTTAAAAATAAATTTCGTAAATTCTGGGTTAGTTTTTTGCAGACTCCAGAACTGTTCACAGGAGTGAAAAGTTTCACACCCTGGGAGTGAACAGGACTGTCCCCTCTTTTAAAACAGAATATGCGATTTTTCACAGCTTTGGAAAATATTCCACCCAGGGAGTGTCAGATCAGGTTTTCACTACTCAATTAAAACCAATTAAATTGCTTCTTTACATAATTGAACCCTAATTAAGATCAAATATACCAAAAATATGATCTTAGATCATTTCAAAGGTTTGACAAGCTTTAAACAATTACTTTGGGTGCATGAAAAATTCATTGAAAACTTAATTTATGTAAAAGAACTCTTGTGAAACTTGGATTAATTTTCATACTCCAATTCCAATATCATTTGACATAGAGAATTAAACCACAACACACAACCTATTATGAAGGAGAGAAAAGGAGAGAAAAGAAGATAAGCTGAACAGAATTGAACTGTTTGAATTGAATCAATTAGATTGCTGAAGCTGTATTACAGAGGTTATTTATACATGTTTATGTCAGCAAAACTAACTCATAACCGAGTCAGTTAGAGTCCTAACTAACTAATCAAGTGGTTAACACTTATTCTAGAACCTTCTAGTTACACGTCTGATACCCCCCCACAAGCTGAAGGTTGGAATATGTTACACAACCGAAGCTTGGAAAGAAAATTAAAGAACAGCTGGGGCAGAAGAGCCTTGGTGAACATGTCTGCAAGTTGTTGAGCAGAAGGTAGTGGTAGGAGTTTCATGAGTCCAAGTGTGAGTTTCTCCCGAACCACATGACAATCAATTTCGAGGTGTTTTGTCCGTTCATGAAACACAGGATTCGTAGCAATATGAAGTGCACTTTTATTATCACAATAAAGAGCAGGCTGTTTGTCACATTGGATGCAAAGATCATCAAGCAAAAATTGGAGCCACTGTAGCTCACATGTGGCTGAAGCTACTGTTCGATATTCAGCCTCCGAACTCGATCTGGCTACTGTGTTTTGCTTCTTGGATCGCCATGTGACCAGTGAATCACCAAGGAAGAAACAATAGCCACTAATGGACCGTCGGGAATCCGGGCAACCTGCCCAGTCGGAGTCACTGTAGCCTTGCAGAAATAAAGAGGAACCACGGCTGAAAAAGAGACCCTGACCAGGAGAGCTCTTAAGATAGTGCAAGACTCTTTGGGCAGCTTTGAAGTGATTGATGGTAGGCTTGTTGAGAAACTGTGATAGTTGCTGGACAGCAAAGGTAATGTCTGGTCGAGTGGTTGTCAAATAGAGAAGTTTCCCAACTAGACGTCTATAGCAACCAACATCTTGATATGCAGGACCATCATCATTATGCAAGTGTGAACCAGGTTCCATGGGGGTGGAAACTGGTTTGCTGCCAAGTGTTCCCGAATCCTGAAGCAAGTTGAGGCAATATTGGCGCTGACTAAGAGCAATGCCCTTGGAGGAGTGTGCAGCTTCTAAGCCCAAGAAAAACTTCAGGTTTCCAAGGTCCTTAATGCCAAAATTATCATCCAAAATCTGCTTGACTTTAGATAGCTCAGAAAAGGTATCACCAACCAACACAATATCATCAACATAGATGAGTAGAGCAGTGTAAGTGGATGCAGTGATGTTGGTGAACAATGAGTGGTCAGAATGAGCTTGTTTAAAACCCAAATTAAGAAGCAAGTTGGATAGACGTTCATACCATTTTCTGCTTGCTTGTTTCAGACCATATAGTGACTTCAATAATCTGCACACTTTGTTAGGAGGGACATTGGGAACTCCCTGTGGTATAGACATGTAAACCTCCTCTTGCAATTCACCATGGAGAAATGCGTTGTTCACGTCAAGCTGCTGGATGTGCCAGTTTTTGATGGCAGCTAAGGCAATGATCATTCGGACAGTTGCCATTTTTACCACGGGAGAAAATGTGTCAAAGAAGTCAATCCCTTCCGTTTGAGTGTATCCTTTTGCAACCAAACGGGCCTTGTACCTCTCGAGTGAACCATCTGCTTTCCTTTTTATTTTATAAATCCATTTGCACCCAATAGGAGTTACACCTGCAGGCTTGTCAACAATAGCCCAGGTGCGGTTCTTGTCCAATGCAGACAACTCCTTCTGCATAGCTTCCACCCAGCAGGGGTGTTTACTTGCTTCTAAGTAGCTTGAAGGCTCTGGAATTGCGTCAAGGGGCAGGGCATATGCACGGTGCCCAGAGGATAAATTTGTGTATGAAATGTAGTGATGGATTGGATATGGGCATGCGGTGGAGGAAGAGGAATTACAAATGAAGTCTGTAAGGTGTGAGGGTGGTTTAGTGTGTCTTTGTGATCTTCTAGGTAAAGGGAGGTCATGGTTGGGTTGTGTTCAAATTTGGGTTATTGATTGTATGTGGGTTAGTGTTTTGGTCAGTATCAGTATTGGTTTGAGAATCAATGTGAGGGTCAGGTATTGGTGTAGTGTCATGTGAGTCATGGGAAGGAAATGGTGGGTTGGTTGTGGTAGGAATATCGTTGGCAGGTACCCAGCATTGTGCTCGGGTAACAGGATTGGAGCCATGGTATGGAAAAATAGATTCATGGAAAGTGACATGACGTGAGACAAAAACCCTCTTTTCAGCAACATCATAAACTACAACACCTTTCATATTCATCTTAAATCCCAAGAAGACACATTTTCTTGAGCGCATATCAAACTTGGACCTTCCTGCCAAATTAGTAGAAACATAGCACAAGCAACCAAAAACACGAAGGCTATCAAGGTCAGGTAAACAACCATGTAAGAGCTGGAAAGGGGAAGAATTATTTAGAACTGAAGATGGCATTCTGTTAATTAAGAAAACAGCATGCAAAATTGCATAGTTCCAAAGGAATTTTGGGATGGAGGATTGCATCATCAAGGCACGAGCAATATTGAGGATGTGTTGATGCTTTCTCTCCACCCTCCCATTTTGCTCCGGGGTTTCAACACAACTATACTGATGCAGAATGCCAAGTTTGCTGCACAGGTCACTCAATTGAAATTCAGTCCCATTATCACTTCTAATCATCTTGACCCTTTTTGAAAATTGATTTTCAACAGTCTTGAAAAATTCAGCCAATTTATCCTTTGCCTCGGACTTGTTCTTCAACAAAACAATCCAAGTGTATCGTGTGCAATCATCAACCACGGTTAAAAAATACTTGTAAGAGTGAACTGAAGGCAAAGAGCATGGCCCCCATACATCAAGATGTATCAAATCAAAAGCATTTACAGCTCTACTAGTGCTCAGTGTGAAAGGCAATCTCCTTTGTCTAGCAAAATGGCATATATCACACACCAAATCTTTATTGACACGCACACTAGGAAAATCTTTACAAATCAATTGCATTCTTGCATGAGAGATGTGTCCAAAACGATAATGCCATAGAACCGAATTTGAAACAGGGAAATCAACATTACTATTCACGATTATATTGCCTATAGTAGAAAAGAGGTTACCTCCACCATAGTCTAAGTGGTACAAACCGTTCTTGAGTTTAGCCAAACCAATCTTCTTCAACGAGAGGTCCTGAATGATGCAGCAACTATCAGAGAACACCACAGTGAACTGACTATCTCTTGTGAGTTTAGAAATAGATATGAGGCTGAGATTAAAGTTTGGTAGATAGAGGACATCTTGTAGCATCAAAACACTATTCATCTTAACAGTACCAGCGATTTTAGCAATTAGGAAATTTCCATTAGGCAATCTGACAGCTATAGGTTTAATGCCATGATAACTATCAAATATTCCCAAGTTATTACAGATATGATCTGTAGCCCCGGAATCAATCACCCAAGGACATTCAACAGATTTGGGATCTAAACAAGCCACATCAGCCGAGTGAAGAGGCATACCTTCTGCATCTGTATTAATGAAAATTTGGTTCACAGCATGATCTAAAGTAGAGCTGGTAGGCACATCTAGAGGTGGCTTTGGCAAGGTGAATTTCTTTAAGGCAGCCATCAACTCTTTATACTCTTCTTGCGATATAGGCTTGGTTGAAGGTTCTGTTTCCTCACTTGCTGAAGTGGCATTTGCTTTGGCTCCATCCTTCTTGAAGTATCCAATTGGATAACCATGAATCTTGTAACATGACTCGATTGTGTGATTATATTTTCCACAATGTGAACAGTGTTTAGGGATCCAATTTCCCTTTCTTTTGAATTTTCTTCCATCAGCAGCATTTACTAGAGATTGTGGATCCTCCTCATCAGGAGCAAGATGGTTCTGTCTTTCATACTGCACAACCATAGAGAAGGCTCGATCTATGGAAGGCAAGGGATCTACCATAAGGATCTGTGACTTGCAAGGACCAAAATTCTCATTTAATCCATTTAGGAAACGCATAAGGAAATCATGTTCTTTCATCTTCTCAATGTATTTACTGAGTTCACAAGTGCATTTCACTGGACAAGTGCATAGGGGAATTGGGCGCAGACTCTCCAATTCCTCCCAAAGGACAGTTAACTGAGTAAAGAAATCAGTAACAGAACTGGATTCTTGCCTGAAAAGTTGAATTTCTTGTTGTAGGTATGCGATGCGAACTGAATCGCCTTGAGAGAATCTGTTCTTCAATTTATTCCAAGCAACGAAGGCACTTTCAATGTAGAGAATGCTCTGCGCAATGTTCGAAGACACTGAAGTCATGAGCCAAGTATGAACTTGGTTGTTGCAGCGAACCCATGCATCATAGGTAGGATCGAAAGAATCAGGTTTGGGCAAAGAACCATCAATAAATCGGATCTTATTTTTGTTGATTAGAGCCTTCTTCATCATCCTCGCCCAACCATGATAGTTCTTCAACGTCAATGGCGGAGTGACCAGCGGAGTGGAGGAATTTTCCACTGGATGAAGATAATATAAGTGACCTGGAGTTTGTGACGGATCCTGGATCGGCGTCGCCGTCGGAATGACAGCGTTGGATGAGTTCCTCGGCATGATACAGCGACGCAGCAGAGCTCCCCCTCTTAGGAGAGCTCTGATACCATATTATGAAGGAAAGAAAAGGAGAGAAAAGAAGATAAGCTGAACAGAATTGAACTGTTTGAATTGAATCAATTAGATTGCTGAAGCTGTATTACAGAGGTTATTTATACATGTTTATGTCAACAAAACTAACTCATAACCGAGTCAGTTAGAGTCCTAACTAACTAATCAAGTGGTTAACACTTATTCTAGAACCTTCTAGTTACACGTCTGATACAACCCTTGATCAAAGCTGTAACAAGACATAGAACACAAGATCATCACCACAAGCTAGATATCACTTCACACCCAAAAATCATTGTCATAGGACATCCAAGATCAACATCCATCACACAAGATTCAAATATCACAAAAATCATCATCCACCACTTGTCATGATATATGTATTCAATAAAGATCTCTATCATACCCAAACACACATATTAAACTATCCAAATCATCACATGAACAAGAAAATCACAGCTAAACATAGTATATGCATCTCAAACACACAAATAACTTAATTTGTAAGAGAAATTTTCCCTTACCTTGTCTCCTATCTTGTATAGAAAACCCTAGCTTCTTGATCTCTTACTACCCTTTGATCACCACCTTCCAATCAAGCACAACATCTCCAAAATACAAAGAGAAAAACTTAAGATGAAATATATATAATTCAAACCCTATACATATGACCCAAAAGGAAGATGTTAGGAGCTTGATTCATGGAATTCTTACCTACACCAAGAACCTTTGTAGCTTGAAGATTCAAAATCAAGAAAGCAAAATCTATGAAAAAGTTGATGATCTTGATGAAGGCTATGGTTTTAAATTGAATCTCTACACTTGATTAATGTGTAGAAATCAAAACTATGGATGAGAGGGTAGATGAAAGTGGTGTGAGATTATGGAGGAAGAACAACTAGTAGGAATTTTTAAGAGAGAAAAGGCTTTGGAATAAGAGAGAATGAATGTCAAAATGAATAAGTTCTTCCTCTTTTCTTCCCAAGACTCTCAGGGCCAAAAGGCCTAAATTTGCCATCATGAGCGATTAAATGAAAGCAAATCCAAAGCTTACATGAGTTAAGTTCTAATTAGTGGATTTCAACAAGAAATTCAATCAAGCTTTGAAAATTAATTTGTGATCATGACTCACCCACTTTGTAATAGTGAAGATGCCTCCAATTAGGCATGTGGGGCGGCCAGCTTGGAAGGGAAGAAAAAGGTAAGATTAAATCTAGCTACGCTTTAAAGTCTAGTTAAAAATGAACCAAACTTGGTTAGATTTAAACTAGATTTGAGTAATGGAATGGAATCAATGGCCAAGATTATTTCTCCCACCAAATAGGCACCTAATCAAGGGTCTAAAATGAGCAAGATGGCTGTATGGCTCTTTGGTAATTTAAACCAAACTTAAGGGCAAAACCAAAAGGGCAAAGTGGTCATTTCCTCACTTGGTAATTAACTATTTAAGCTAAGGGTAAAATGGTCATTTCCCATGAGTCATGGAAATTCTATACTCTTCTGCAAGAGTCTAGGGCGGTCCAAGGCTGGTCAAGGGTTGAGGTAAATAATTTTTCACTTTTAACTATGGTAAAAGATAATTTACGTTAATAAACTACGGTGACTTCTACGTTTTAGGGTTAAAATTATCCAAAAATAACATATTGAGGTAAAAGTTCTCATGATCCTTATGATAAGCCAAGACCACGATATCAAAGTGCCAAAAGGGTGTTGGTACCTAAAAATCAAACTCAGAAGCAACACGGTAATTTTTCGATTTCACGATAACCCGTAAATTAGGGTTAAACAGCACTATCACTGAAAAATCCCAAAAAATTTATAAAAATCATAAATCTTATAAGATTACTATTGGTGACCTTTACATTTGATTTTGGATCATTTTATACTCTTCTAGTATCCATTTGATCTCTCATTTACCCTGTCCTTAATTCTAGAGGGACTGAAATCGTAATTTTATTTGCTATTCCAAAAAATGCCCAAAATAATTTGTAAAATTTCAAAATAATGTAAAAACATTATTTGACTCAAAAAATATTTTTCCCACTTGTTCTGGCCTCTAACCCCACTCACAGTCCATCCTAATCATAATACAAGGACCAAAACGGTAATTCTTCTTATCCGTTTATCAGAAACTTCCTAAATAAATTTCTGAAATCTTCAAATATTATAAATCAATATTGGTATCCTCAAATCCCTTTTCTAACTTCAATTTAGGGTTTCTTCCTCATAACGCAACCATTCCGACAGTTAAAACACTACTGAATTTTCGTTTGAAATTTAGTTTCCTAAAATATATTTAATTCACATGAATCCCATATCCATATATTAAAATATAATAACGTTAGAAACCTAAAATTACGGACGTTACAATTCTCTCCCTCTTAAATAATTTTGTCCTAGAAATTATGCGAATACACTTAATGAACTCACTATATCACTTTATGCTCTTATCCAACAAAATACCCAATATCACTTCACCTACTCATACATTCAACCTTTCTAAAATTCAAAATAACATACTCACCTTACCTGAAGTATCCTCATTTGACATATCATTCCACTACCTATTAAATCTCAATAAAGATCTAACTAAAAAATATAATATCATATTTTCATCATCCTACACAATCTAGGTTTTAATATATTTCCTGATTTAGTATATTTATGATGAGGTTGAAATTTAGTTGGTATGTTTGATCATTTCCATCTTTTCTAGCATATCCTTTATTTTTCATTGTTTCTTCTTCATATTTATCCCATGCACTATCTTTATTATAATAATATTCATCCCATTTTCTTTTTTCCTATTTTACTCTACTTGTTTCACGTTTTTCCATAAATATTTCATCATATTCAGAATCTGATGAACTAGTGTAAACTAAGATTATTTCTTTATTTTCTTTAGGATTTTCTTTTTGCTCAATTTTTTGTACTTGATTATTATCATCTTCTATTATTTTTAATTGTTCTAGCAATTGTTGAATTTCTTCTATATCATTTGATTTCTTTAGATTTCCCATATATTCCTCTCTTAATTTTTCCATGTAGATAACGGTTTATAAAAATTTATAGATTTTTGTTCTCTTATTTTTAATAAATCTTCTAAATCATTTTTTTGTTATACATCTATTGTTTTCTTCGTATTCTAAAAGATTTTCAAGTTGCTGGAGAATTTCTTTAATTCTTTTAAATACATTATTTTCCTTTTAGTATTTTCATATATGTATATTCTATAATTTTATTCGTGTTTTCTATATATGTTTTTATTCATTTCTTCTAAAGTTTTAATTATTTCAAAAATCTCTTCTAGTGTAGTGTTTCGGGTATCCAGTAGGTATCCGGATCCGATTAGCCTATAGTGTTTCGGGTATCCAGTAGGTATCCGGATCCGATTAGCCTTTACACTGCTAATAATAATAATTAATTTTTTGACGGATTTTAGTGATGAAAAATTTATTATTTGTCGCTATTTTAATGATCACTGCAACACCCTTTCTCATAAAAGGATATTACAACATAAGTAACCTGATTATTTAAAATAAATAATCGTGGTCTTCATTTTAAAGAAATTCTCCTTTTAATTACCTTAAGTTAATTTCAAAAAGGAGTATAATTTTTTTTTCCTTTTAATCCGGAAGAATCATTTTAACTTGAAACTCTCACTTATCTCGTCTGAAACTTATTTATGTCATAACATATGATTGAAAACCGAGATATCATCATCTGAATAGGTCCTATATATCATATAAAATTTTACTGTCAAATTGTTTTTCAGTACATCAAATTGAACATCTAGTAATGTCATATAGTATATAGTACAGTCATCCAAAATATCATTAAATATGAGCCCAACCGGTATAGAGTCAGTTTACAAAACAAGACAAAATAACTCAATAACTTGTACTATATCCACTCTTAAACATTTTCCACAGACTCCTATGAAGAATCACTCTCATCCTACTCTATCTGCTTCCCTTTCCCTTTACTGTCATTGACCACTGGCGAGCTCGTGGTCCCCAAGATGGTAAGATGGTAGGAGGAAAAAACATCGGTCCTCCACCGAGTTCCGCAAAAGAAACTGAAACAGCTGTAATGGGTCCATCAGCCCACATAGTAGGTGTCTTCTCAGTAGGCACCCTTCCTGCTGATGAAACTCAAACTGGAGGAGAACGACGCATCGTACTCTTACGAGCTGTCTTTCTCCATCTACAATAGTGTCTCTCTTTCTCCCTCCAAGAATCTCAAAGCTCTCAGATAGGCATCTTTACCTCTAATATCATATTTTCCACTGTCCACTGATGAGATCCTTCCGCAGATGTCTCTAAAGAAACACATACCCTACGTATGTGCTCCATTGGGTTTTGGGGTTCACTCTCCATCCCTCGCTCTGAGCCCCTCTGGGCAGTAAGCTCAATCTACAAACGTTGGTCAGCCCCTCTGGCGACAGTCCATCTATATGAATCATGTTCTAAGGAGCACAAAACATATAGGCAAGGGTGAAAAATCCTCATACACCAATTTCAAAGCATAGTGACACAAGACACAGAAAATACATCATGTTTATCAAACATATCTACATAATACATTTCTCTACCATCTACCTTTTCTCAGCACCAAAGTATATAGTTTTTTGGCTAAAGAGATATTCACATATACACAAGGGATAGAGGCAATCACAGTCACAACACGTATCTTAGCATCAAGCAATACATCATCACACAAATATATTTAAAATGCATGACACTTTTATTTCCCTCTCAACACCGGTGTAATCCATGGAGACTTTTCTCTTTCTCATCAACCTTTGAGCGATAGGCCACAGTTAGTCCTTAACATACTGTTCAAGGCTAAACAAACCCGTAAAGTCCAAGACAGTATTCAGGAAAGCCATGTTTAAGTCACAATTGCTCAAGGCTAAACAAAACCGTAAAGTCTAAGACAATTATATAATTCACTCTGTGACACCATATCATAAATAGGTCAGTCAGTCAGATTTATCCAAGCCGGGTGCTCTACTCGATCTCGGCTCGTTGAGATCCACCACATGACCATTGAAACTTTTGAAACCTGGATAATCCCAGTAGACAATTGTAGCTCAACCATACCTATTTTCAACCCCATCTGGGTTGTAGCTCATTATTTGGCCATCTGCCAAATATCTTGTCCATCTGCCAAGTCTTTTGGCCATCCGTCAAGTCTCTTTCTCTTTATGCAAAATGCCACATACATTAAGCATACAAAAGCAATCACAATCACTTTCACATTGGTTTCTCTTCTAATGTATATCATACACATTTTTATGTTACCACTTGTAACATTCTCAATCTCTTCTCTATGTTACCTCTTGTAGCATTCACACATAACTTTCTCTCTTGGTTATGCAATATTCATCTCATTGATGATTATCTCAATCACATCTCTTTCTCTTTATTGAGTATCTCAATCAAACATCTTTTCTTTTGCATTCAATTTTCTTATCACAACCATTTATGTCCTTCTTTCTCTTGGCTATAGCATTCTCGTATCTTGGTGATTAGTTTCAATTACCATATTTCTTCCACTTCAATCTACACCTTTCAATTAAACTTGATCTCTTAATTAAAAAGCATTTTCCAAAACCACATTTAAGTCCCAAAGATAAATTAGTTAAAATACTCACCAACCCATGCATTTAAAAATGACATTTTCCTCTTAAACATATTGGTTTAAAAATTTGAAAAGAATGATTTTCGTAAAAATCCTGTCTGTTTAAAATTCAGATTCCAGAACTGTTCACAGGCGCGAGAAATTTCACAACCGTGGCGTGAACAGGTCTGTCCCCTGTTTTCCAGATTTGCACACCTTCGAAAATTACCACACCCAGGGCATGGCAGGAACTCGATTTTTCCAAAGTTTGAACCACTCCACTCTTTTCATTACCTAGCTAAGTCCAAAAGAATAAAATAAGCACAATTTACAATCCTTGGGTCAATCTCAAAGCACAACCATTCCACATCAAGCCATGAATCCAAGTTTGTCAAGGCAAGTAGCACACCTTTCACACACCAAAATTAATCTCATGTTACCAAGCTCAAGGATAATCTCAATCACCACCACTCAATTGATTCCAATCAAAACATAGAATCAAGATTATCATACCACACCATAGAACAAGGTCATCTCATACAACATATTTATTTTCCATTACCAAGAGCAATCCACATCAAGGCCAACTAATCATCTTAATCACACGTAGGGCAACCAAGCCAAATCATCACCAAGCTAGTCTTCCATGACCAAACCACTCAAGAAAGACCATATTAAGTATGAGCATAACTCTTGGACCATCCATCATCATAGGAACAAAAAAATACATAACTTAAAATCAACATGCATCTTAAAGAAAACTACAAGTATCTTCAACAAACCACAATAAAAATATCACACCTATGTCAACTAAGCCTTAAAGATCATGTATAAGAAGATTTCTCCCTTACCTCCTTCATCTTGTTGGTATGAGAAACCCTAACCTCTCTAGTCCTTCTTCTTGATTAGTTCCTTGATAGCTTGTTGTTCCCCAAAATCAAGAGCAAATCCATGGAATTTTGGCTAACTTGGATGAAAAATTTGGAAAGAAAAGCTTAAGGTAGTACTATGGTGTAAGAGCACAATGAAGAGAATGAGCAAGAAGCTCTCTCCTTCCTTCTCTCCCTCTCGGCCAGCTCTCTCCCTTTTCCTATCTTGTGTAGATTTTTTCTAAGTCATGATAACACTTAACTATCACTTAACCATGGTTTAACCCTAGTTAATAACTTGGATTGCTCTTATTGGCTAACCACTATGAGTCATGGATATGAAGAAAACTCCACACTCTTCTTCACAAAGCTGGACTGGGCGCTGCAGCTGGGTCTTGGGGTTGAGTAAAATAATTTTTCACCTTAACCATGGTAAGTGGTAAGTCTCCAAGGTAATTAAGTGTGGTAACTTTTGTATTTCATAGTAAAAATTGTCCAAACTTAACCTATTGAGGTAAAAACTCTCATGAACCTTATAATAAGTCCTAAACCATGAAAATAAGATGCCACAAAAGTCTTGGTTCATAAAATTTAAGCTTAGAAGTATTACGGTAACTTTTCGATTTTTACCGTAACCCGTAAATTAGGGTAAAAATGGACTTTCTCAAAAAAATTCTAGAAAATTTCTAAAAACCACAAATATTATAAAAACATTATTGGTTACTCTTTTGGTTGATTTTGGATCATTTTCTAAGCTTCTGGCCTTTATCTGTTCTCCCGTTTACCCTGTTCTCGGTCTACAGGAACCACAATCGCAATTCTTAATCTGGTATTCTAAAAATTCCCAAAATAATTTCTAAAATTCTAGAATAATATAAAACATCATTTGACTTCTCCAAAATTACTTCTCAACTTGATCTGGTTTCTAAACCAACTCACAGTTCAACCTAATCAAACTACAGAGACCAAAACGGTAACATATTTATCTACTCTTCAGAAAATTCCTGAATAAATTTTTAAAATCCTCAAATATTGTAAAATCACTATTTGTACCTTCAAATCTTTTACTTAACCTCAATCTAGGGTTTCTACTTCACAAAATCACCATTCCGTCTATCTACGGTAAACAGAATTTTGTCCGCCACTCAATGTTTGATTCAAACTACAGATTTCTAACGTCAAGAAACTTTATCTATAAAATTTTATCTTTCTAAAATAAATCTAATATATGCAAATCACATATCACCCATATAAAATGTAATTAAAAACAGAGTCAAAAATTACGGACGTTACAGTCACAATTTTTAGAGATGGTTATAAATTTCATATAATTCTTGTAATTCATTTTCTAATCTAGTTAGTTTGTTTTCTTTTTTATTTAATTTATTTTGATGTTTTATAAGAAATTTTGATGTTTTATCAATTTCGTTTGTATTTCCATGTTCTATGTGATAATCCAAATTTCTACAAATTAAACTTATATTTTCTCTAGTTATATTTATATTATCTCTTAATTCATTTATTTCATTTTCTTTTTCAATTTTTATGATTTGTATATCTAAAGTATCTATTCAAAAATTTGAATTTGTCTTTTTATCTTAATGATCCTAATTATTAGGTTTTCAAAAATTATTTCAGTCTCTATAATCTTAGTTTTTTTATGATTTTTCTTATTTTAGTGATCTTAGTGTTCTGATACCAAATTGGAAGGGGTATTTTTTCAGGATTCATCTAGGTTGCTATTTTCTATACTTTTTATTTATTGCTCATAAGTTTCATCTATTTGCATCCTAGTAAATGGTAAATCAAATTCATAATCTAGTTGATTATTATAAATTATAGTTTGTGTACACAATTTTTTATATTCTTGGCATATGATTCTTTTTAATTCTTTTGTTAGGTTTAATTTCCATATACATTCCAGTTCTTCATAAAAATCTTTTTCTTGATTTTTTATTTCATCTATATATATTACGTTGCAATAATTTTTTATTTTTACCCATGCTATAATAGTTTTATCTTTTATTATAAACTTAGCAATATTTTTATCTACTTTATCTTTCATTATAAAGTTGGGAAGATTTTTATCTACCTTATCCATATCTTAATCTGAAAATTCATTATTTTCTAAAGAATTTAATAGTTCTTCAAAAATATTTAGATTTCTTCCTAAGTTAAAGCTTCTTTCAAGTTCTTCTTGCTCATCTTCTATTTCTAATTTTATTAAGGTTGTAGTGAATTTATAATTCATTTCATCTTCATATAGTGCAATTTGTCCACATATTTTTCCACAATCTTCACATATTTTTTACTTTTATTTCTTTTGGCAAATCTAATTTCCAAATATGTTTTAGTTTTTCAATAAAATCTTTATCAATATTTTTAATATATTCCATATATATTTTTTGATATTGATTTCATTCTTTTTCCCATATATTAACAATTTTATTTTTCAAATTAAATTTTGCAATATTTTTACTCATATCTTATTTTTCAAATATAGAGTTAAATCATTAACTTGAATGGCTAATTTATTAATTTTATCTTCTTCAATCTCTTTTTCAGAAATATTTGCTTGTAATGGTAATCTACACAGTAATAAATTTAGTTTATTTATAAAAGTTCCTGATTCTGTTATTTCGTTTCTTTTAGGATAATAAATTTTTTCTATATTTTTAAATAAACTTGGTACTTCTATTCTATCATTATTTTTAAAAGTAAAACTATGATGTGAACTAGTTAAAGCATAATTAACAAAATAGGTTATAGAAATTTTTTTGTCTCTTGTTCTCATTAGATTTTTTCTTAAAAATTTATGTTCAAGTGTTAATGATTGTTCTAATATTTGGGTGTTTAAAGGTATTCTAATATTTGGGTGAATTTCAAATTTTAATTTTACATAAACTAAATTTCCTTCTATTACGCCCATTATTTTATCATTTATATAAGTTATTCTATCATCTTTTAATACTAACTTTATAGTCATCTTTTAATACTAACTTTATAGGTGAATTTATTCCTTCTTGAAAAGTTACTTTTATTAATATTTGAATTGCACCTATATGTATATATCCAATTTTATTTCTGCATTCTTCCTTTTTTTATATTCTTTTTTAATTCCATCAATTTTTTCTTATTTAGTAACTGTATACTAGTATTTCCTTGAGCTTCCTCAATGTCTATTGGAGAATCATTGATTAATTTTCCATAATATATAGTATTTTCTTTTTTATTAAATCTTTGCATAATTTTTCTCAGTTTTTTTACTCTTCATATTAACATCTTTTGTTAAATTTAAATCCTCATTTTGTATTTTTCTAAACAAAGCCGAATCAATTAAAATACTTCCTTCGTAGTAACCATCTTGTTCAGTAATTTGTAAATGTTCTATATCATTATTACTAATTTTTTCACATTCCATGATAAATAAATAAATTAGATATGAAATAAAGACAAACTTGACTTAGTTTAGTATGTTTTGTGCCCATTGCTGCTTCCGTAAATAGACTTAGTTGCATAATAATTGGAATCTAAATATTGAAATAATTGAAGTGTATAAACTAAAATAAGTAGAGATTTTATTTTTGAGTACAAAAGGAGGTTTTAAGTACACTCTTAAACTGGACTAGCACAAAGTTTCCTATGGAAACCTTTCTCTCAGAGGAGAGGTGATAACTTCTTCTAATTTCTCCGTGTCCTCCTTTAGCTTTGATCCCCGTTATTTATAGACGCATAAAACCACTATTTACATATTCTGATCCTATACTACAGTAATGTCCATATAATTGCGATTTTACTATTTGTATAGTAATTTTATATAATTGGAGGCGACTGAGCTTATCAACGTTTGTTTTACTTTGACATGTAACTTTTTTTTTTTACATGTAGCATATTTACAATGACTTTTTATAAGGGGTCTTACATGCTTACATTAGTTTCTACATTACTCTTCTAAATTACTTCATCTGAGCTGTTGTCCTAATCTTCTTTCTGGACTTCTGTCTTTGTAGTACATCTTTCACATGCATGGTTCCCGTTCTGCCTTATCTTTTTGCAGAGTTGGTTGAGTATATCTGGATGATATTCCATCGTGGGCCCCTCAAGTGCATAGTATGAGTATTCAAATTCTGTCAATATCTTCATATCTCTTTCTCTAATTTTCTTTCCATTTGTTTTATTTAACAACACAAGGTGGGGTCCTCTGTACATCATTCTGACGCATGATTCTTTTCCAATGGCCTGGCATTGGTTGTAAATGCTTGCCAACTGATTTGCAATTATTTCCTTCATAAACTCTTCAGTATATGCTTCATTTCTTGATTCATCCAACAATGTAAAGTTATTGTTGCTAATGCCAATATACACTAGATGCTTTGCTTGTTGCTTGGATGAGAATTCTAGGTAAGTGATATGAACCAAAGGGGGTTCAATTGTTTTTACGGATCGTCCTTGAAAAGGCTTCTTGTAATAACAATGTTAAAAAACTTCGTTGATGAGAAAACTACAAGCTTTCTTGGGTAATGTAGTGCTTATAATGATTTGTGCGAAGGAAGATGCTTATTTCAATCAAAAGTTTGTTACTTTATAAAAACTTGGCATCATAGGAATTGTGCACACCAAGTGTTTTTAGAATAAACAAAGACCAAACTCAAAATATGAGATGAGTGTAGCGCATGAAGCTTGGTTTTAACAAGAACAAAATGTTAAAAATAAAAAAGGCAAAATAAGAAAGAAGATGGAAAGAAGAAGACGCCACACTCTTATGGAAAGTGATAAGTCACGTGGGGATTCACCACAAAGGTTATAGGAACCTTTGATAAGAGCCAAGATTTGGTCCAATCAAGAACCCAAGAGGACTACCTCTCGCAAAACTCAAAAGAGTGTAATTTAATTCAAATTTCAAAATTGATTACAAGAAGCAAAGACGTGGCTATTTATAAGCCAAGGAGGCTGCCCACTAATCCTATGGAGGCTGCAGCCACATTAAGCAAGAGGGAGCATATGTGCTCCAAAAAACCTAACCCTAGATGTTCTAAAGTGGGCTTGGCCCAAAAGTGTTCTTAGGCAAGCCTTATTACATAAAAATAAACCAAACCAAAATTGAATTGAAAATTGTTTAAACTCTCAAGAAAAATAAATTACAAAATCAAACTAAGTCCCCTCGTTGGGCTCTTCACTCATTTGAATCAATTGGAGCAATCTGGGCTCTTCTTCCGGGTTGGTCTTTGGGCTTAAGGCAAGGTTGATATCTTGGCGCAATGCTTGAGAAAGGAAGTAGTTCACTTCATGATCCAATGCTTCTTGTGCTTTCTTTGATCTTGCCCTTGTCATGGGACCTCCCAATCCTTGTAGTGCATTGTTGGGTTGTCCTCATCATGCTCCCCTCCTTTAAAAGAATTCGTCCTCGAATTTGGCTCTTCGTCACCTACATCAAAAGGACTTATGTCAACAACATTAAATGTGGCGCTTACCCCATACTCACCGGGGAGGTCAACTTTGTATGCATTGTCATTGATCCTCTCCAAGATTTGGAAGGGTCCATCTCCTCTAGGCAAGAGTTTTGATTTCCTTTGGGAAGGAAACCTTTCTTTTCTCATATGGACCCAAACCCCAATCTCTAGGTTCAAAGACAACTCTTTTTCTCCCTTTGGTTGCTTGTTTAGCATATTGCTCCATTTTTTTTCTCAATTTGTGCTTTCACTTTTTCATAGAGCTTCCTCACATACTCGGCTTTGGCCTTATCATCCCTATGATTCAGAGAAGAAATGTTAGGTAAAGGCAACAAATCAAGAGGGGTGAGGGGATTGAAACCATACACAATCTCAAAGGGAGAACAACTAGTTGTAGAATTGATAGCCCTATTATAAGCAAATTCAACAAGAGGCAAACATTTCTCCCATGTCTTAACATTCCTCTTAATGATTGACCTCAACAAGGCAGAAAGGGTCCGGTTCACAATTTCGGTTTGCCCATCCGTTTGTGGGTGGCAAGTGGTAGAGAACAGGAGCTTAGTACCCAATTTATTCCAAAGGGTCCTCCAAAAATGGCTAAGGAACTTAGAGTCTCTATCTGAAAAAATACTCTGGGCATCCCATGAAGCCTCACTATGTCTTTAGAGAACAAATCCGCCACATGGGTGGTGTCATCTACTTTATTGCAAGGTATGAAGTGAGCCATCTTTGAAAACCTATCCACAACCACAAAAATGGAATCCTTTCCGCGTTTTGTTCGTGGCAAACCAAGCATAAAGTCCATAGACAAATTGGTCCAAGGGGAATTGGGAATAGGAAGAGGAGTGTATAGGCCATGTGGCAAAACCTTTGATTTAGCCCTTTTGCAAACTATGCATCTAGCACACAACTTATGCACATCACGCCTCATGTCGGGCCAATAGAAATGCTCATGCAACATATCCCAAGTCTTTTGTATCCCAAAATGACCCATCAATCCCCCCTCATGTGCTTCTCTTAAAAGGAGTTCACGCAAAGAACATTTAGGGACACAAATATTTTTCTTTGAATAGAAACACATCATGCCTAAAGTACCCATCATGCGCCCCTTTTTCACAGGCAACATATATCTTGGCAAAATCATCATCATGCACATACAACTCCTTAATGTGTTCAAAACCAAGCAACTTTGTTTCAAGCATGGCAAGCAAAGTATATCTCCTAGAAAGAGCATCGACCACAACATTCACTTTTCCTTGCTTGTGTTTAATGACATAAGAAAATTGTTCAAGAAATTCAACCTATTTAGCATGTCTTTTATTGAGCTTACCTTGCCCCTTCAAATATTTGAGTGATTCATGATCACTATGGATGACAAACTCTTTGGGCAAAAGGTAATGTTGCCAAGTATGAAGAGCTCTTATGAGCGCATACAATTGCTTATCATAAGTGGAGTAATTCAAAAACAACACCATGCAACTTTTCGCTAAAGTATGCAATAGGATGACCCCTTTGTAACAAAACAACCCCAATACCCATATTTGACGCATCACATTCAAGTTCAAAAGATTTGGAAAAATCAGGCAAAACAAGTATGGGTGCATGAGTTAACTTTTCCTTTAGGGCATTAAAACTCTTTTCTTGGGCCTCCCCCCACTTAAAAGTTACATTCTTTTTAACCACTTCATTCAAAGGTGCAGCAAGGGTGCTAAAGTCTTTCACAAACCGCCTATAGAAACTAGCCAACCCATGGAAACTTCTCACTTCACTCATAGATTTTGGGGTAGGCCACTCTCTAATAGCTTTTATTTTTTCTTCATCCACTTGGACTCCTTTGGAACTTACCACAAAGCCTAGAAAAACTACATGATCAGTACAAAAGACACATTTTTCTAGATTAGCATACAACTTTTCATTTCTAAGCACATGCATAACAGCCCTAAGGTATGCTCTTCAAATGTCATACTATAGATCGATATGTCATCAAAGTACACAACCACAAACTTTCCCAAAAACTCCCTTAAAACATGATTCATAAGTCTCATAAAAGTACTAGGAGCATTTGTAAGTCCAAAAGACATCACCAACCATTCATACAAACCATACTTTGTTTTGAAAGCTGTTTTCCACTCATCCCCTTCCCTTATGCGAATTTGATGGTACCCAATTTTTAAATCAACTTTAGAAAAATAGCATGCATCATACAATTCATCAAGCAAATCATCCAAACAGGGAATGAGGTGTCTATATTTAACAGTTATATTATTAACAACTCTACAATCAGTACACATTCGCCAAGTACCATCCTTTTTAGGAACAAGGATTACCGGGATAGCACATGTAACGTCCGTAAATTTCGTTTCTGTTTTATTTTATTTTTATGCGTGTGATGTGTGTTTATGCATGTTGGATATATTTTAGTAAGAGTAAATTCATAGACAAAGTTTCCCTTACGTTAGAAAATAGTAGTTTAAGTGAGACGTTTAGATATAGACAAAGTTCTGTTTACCTTAAATATACAGAATGGTGATTTTGTGAAGTAGAAAACCCTAGATTTAGGTTAAGAACGAGATTTGAAGGTACCAATAGTGATTTTTCAATATTTTAGGATTTTAGAAATTTATTCGAGAATTTTGTGAAGAACAGATAAAAATGTTACGATTTTGGTCCCTGTGGACTGAGAACAAAATAGCAGGGAGAGCAGGTGAATGCCAAAAGCTTAGGAAATGATCCAAAATCAACCAAAAGACTAATCAATGGTGTTTATACAATATTTGAGATTTTTAGAAATTTTCTGAGATTTTTTTGAGAAAGTCAATTTTTACCTTAAGTTACGGGTTACGGTAAAAATCGAAAGTTCCCGTAATGCTTCTAAGCTTGATCTTTTTGAACCAAGACTTTTGTGGCACCTTATTTTCATGGCTTAGGACTTATTTCAAGGTTCATGAGAGTTTTTACCCCAATAGGTTAAGTTTGGACAATTTTTACTATGAAATACAAAAGTTACCACACTTAATTACCTTGGAGACTTACCATTTACCATGGTTAAGGTGAAAAATTATTTACCCTCCCCTTTTAGGACAGAGCTGCGCCAGTTTGAGAGAGGAAGAGAGTAGAAGATTCTTGACTCATGACTCATATGTGTTAGCCAATAGGATTAGGGCAAGTTGTTAACTAGGGTTAAATGCATGGTTAACTTTTGACTAGGCTTGCAATGTAATTATAACTTAAGAAAAAAAATCTGGCCAAGGGGAGAAGAGAGGGAGAGGCCGAGAGCTTGGAGAGAGGAAGAGGAGAGTTCTTGGTTTGCACTTTCATCGTCTTGCGCCATAGCCAAACTTTAAGTGTTCTTTCCAAAAATCTTGTTCTAGCTAGCTAATTTTCAAGAGTTTTCCATTAATCTTGTGATAAACAAGCTATCAAGGAGTCAAGTAAGAAGAAGAAGGAGAAGGAAGAAGAAGGAAGTGAAGGTTAGGGTTCTCTACAAGCTTCATAAGGGGAAAGTTCTTCCTACATGATTTTCAAAGCCTAGTGGACATATTAGGGTTATGTTTGTGTTGTTGTGATTAAGATGATGCTATACTATCTTTGGGTTTATGTTGATTGGTAAACCATGTATCTTTGTGCTCTTATGATTGCGTATGGTCCTTGAGTGATGATTATGCCATATATATGAATTCTTTTGAGTGGCTTGATTATGAAGAACCTTGCTTGATGATGGTTTGCATGATTATGACCTTGATGTGTATAAGAGTAAGTGGCTCTTGGCTATGGAAAACGAAATATGTTGTGAGAGATGAGGTTGCCCTAAGATGGATACATGATGATCCTTGTTTCATGTTAGGTTTGAGTTGATTGAGTGATTGTTGTTGTGCATATGTTTCAATCTTGGCATGAAGAGTTTGGTACTTGTATGTTAACAAGCTTGGTGTGTGATAGTGATTTTGATTTCATTGCCTTGACGGTTGAGTTCATGGCTTGATGATGAATGATTGTGGCTTGTGAATAATGCAAGGATGGAAAACCTTGCTTATTTTTGATCATTTGATCATGGCTATGTGAATGAAAGATTGATTTGGGTTAGATTTTGAAAATTCGCAAATCTGTCATGCCCTGGGTGTGACTATTTTCGTAGTGGGGAAAAGCTGGAAAACAGGGGACAGCTCTGTTCATACCGTAGATGTGAAAATTCTCGCGCCTGTGAACAGCTCTGGACCCAGCATTTTTGAAAATTAACGTTTTTGTGAAAAACAGTTTTTTTTCATATTTTTTCATAAAAATGATTAAGAGAAAATGATATTTTTAAATATGAAAACTGGTAAGTATTTTGGTTAATTGATTTTAGAGCTTAAACAATGACTTTGGAAAAATGCATTTTGTTAAAATGATGAAGAATTAACAAGTGCGTGAATGGAAGAGGAAAAAGCCATATGATGGAGAAGTGTGTACAAAGAGATGTGATTTTCATAAGTGATGATAATGCTAAAACCAAGAGTGACGGTAATTGTGCAAGTGATAACCTAGAGAAGAGGTTAAAGTGATTACAAGAGAAACCAAAGCTTAAAAATGCTTGAGATGGTTATATTGCATGCTTAATGTGATGTGCCATTTTGCATAAAGAGAAAGAGAATTTGGCATTGGGCCAACGTGATGAGCATTACAACCTGGATGGGGTTGAGAATAGGGATAGTCTGGCCACAGTAGCCTATTGGGATTATCCAGGTTGCGAAACCCCTCGGATGGCCAGGTAGGAGATATCCCCTGAGCCGAGGCAAGTCGCACAACCCTGCTTGGATAAATCTGACAGACTTGACTATTCAGAGATGGTGAGATGTAACTTATCTGAATGATTACTATGAAGTCTGGTGGGACTATCTGGTAAGTCTGCTACAGCCAATCGCTCAATGGTGTTTGAGGTAGGGAAGTCTCCTTGGAGCACTATGAGGGTGATGTGAGTGGAAATAGAAGTGACATGCATTATAATATATTTGAGTTGATGATACATTGTTTGATGCTAAGTGATGAGGACATGGAGGTCCAAGAAGCCATTCAAAGCCTAGGAGGCCCAATTACTAGGGCAATGTCAAGAAGGGTCCAAGAAGGCTTAGTCCAATTCATGACTAAGACAATTTCCAACATGGACAAAGAAGTAATTGCACCAAAGACCATGCTTGTCATCCAAGCTATGGAGGAGGCGCAACACTCATGAAACCAGCCATGTTATTTTGTTTTAAATAAAGTACATGTGAACAATTGATTTATTTGGGACCAAGGCACTAAGTTATTTAATTCCTTGTTAATTTTTTTGTGTGTTTAATCCACTTTAAGTGGTTGCTTGAATAAAAGCAAGAGGGACTTAATAAAGGCTGCATGGTGGGCGCTTAAATGAAGTCAAGGAAGACAAAGTGAATCAAAACACATCAAGGCAAGGAGTTACACAAGACAAAGAATTCATAGCAATCAAGACAAAGGCATGAATGCTCCAAACATCACATTAAAAGTGTAACAGCCATGGTGGCTGCATTGAGGAGGAGTTAAGCGCATATTGAAGGCCATGGAACTAGCCAACTCAATGGGAGTTCTTGGGATTCCTTGCACCATTAGTGAGGGACTTGAAGAACAATCAAAGAGGGCATCCAAGAGAGGGAAGGGGGGCGCATTTCTGATGGCTGGACAGCAGCCATATTCATGGCTTCTCATTGGATTCCTTGCACATTAAAAAGCTAGGGAGCAGCCATATAATTACATGTAATTGCCTTGTAATTGCTTGATTAATTCTAGCCTAGGATTCCTTGGTTGGTAGGCGCATAGGAGGGGCTGGTTGGCAGCCATCTTATTGCTTGTAATTGCTCCTTAATGAGCACCTAGGATTCCTTATAAGCCTTGAAAGACATAGCCAAGTCTGCACTTGTAAATCAGACCAGCCCCCTCCCTATATAAAGGGGCGCATGGCACATGGAAATGCAACTTGGATTTTGAGCAAAAATATTACCTTGTGTAATTGAGTCCTTACTCTTTGGTTCTGGATTGAACCAAACTTTGATCTTACCAAGAATTCTTTCTTGTGGTGATCCTCATTTCCATAGGCTTATCCTTGTCTTGGATTAGACCAAGGTGGCGCCCCTTGCCTCCCATCCATTCTTCTTGTTCCTTGCTTTACAATCTGCTCTCTTGTTTGCATGTTATAACAAGAACTCTTTACTTTCATTTCCTTTTGTTCCCTTGATTCTTATTCTACTCACTTGATTTTCTTGTTAAAATAAGAATCATCTGTTCTTGCTATTCTTTCTTAAAGATTGAAAACCACAAGTTCTAAGTCACAACCAGATTCTAAGTGGTGATTTCAAGTCATTGGCCTAGTTATTACAACAAGGAGGCCATCACTAAGTTATGTGTTGTGACTGTGATTATTTCTATTGTGTTTGTGAGAATATCTTATTTGCTGGAAAACCTTATATTCTTGTTTGAGAAGGGTAAGTGGTAGAAAATTTTCTAATGCAAATGTGTCTGATAGATGTGGTATATTTCTTATATTTATAGTCTCTTTGCTTTGCTATTCATGTATGAGGATTTTTCACCCTTGTATATATGTTTTGTGCTCTCTTTTGAACATGACTCATATAGATGGATCGCCCACCAGAGGGGCTAGTGAAGATCCGTAGACTTAGTCTGCTACCCCGAGGGGCAGAGGGTGAGGGGTGGATCATAAACCCTGAAACCCAGTGGGGTACATACTTAGGGTATGTTACTTCACTCGAGACTTCTGCGGAGGGGCCGCATAGATGGACTGCGGAGGATATGATATTGGATGTAAAGATGCCCATTCAGGAGTTGTGGGATACATGGAGGGAGAGAGAAAGACAAAAAAGTCGGTAGCTCAACAGGAGCCTACAAGGCCAGAGACACAACACCGAAGACCCAAGACTCTACCTTGCAAGAGGTATTTCGGTAGATGGATGCAGATTGCTCGCAAGAGTACTGTGCACTGTACCCAGACAATTAGGGTTACATCAGCTGAGAAGGTGCCTACTGAGGGGACACCTGCTACCCAGTCTGATAGACCCATTCCAGCTATACCAGTTTCTTTTGCAGAGCCTGGAGGGAGACCGAGAACTTTTCCTTCTACTGTTATGTCGTCTTGGCGAACACGAGCTCGTCAAGAGGCCAATGACAGTAAAGGGAAAGGGAAGCAGATAGTGGAGGAGGAGAGTGATCCTTCTAAGGAGTCTGTGGGGAGTGTTTAGGAGCTGATATAGCGCAGGCTGTTGCGTTATCTTATCTTGTTTTTTTGTAGACTGACTCTATACCGATTTGGGCTTTTGCTTAGAGATATGATATTGGATGACTGTACTCTATATCATGTGACTTGTAAACTTTGAGTTAGTAGTGTATATGATGTACATTACTTATTCAGTTGTTGTTTATCTCGTTTTCTTTATTGATATGTTACGACATAAAAGATTTTTCGAAATCAAAATAATGTAAATGAGAGTTTCAAGCTAAAATGGTTTTCAGCAATAAAGGAAAAAAAATTATACTCAATTTTCAAAATTAACTTAAGATAATTAAAAAGAGAATTTCTTTAAAAAGAAAATCAGTATTACGTATTTTAAATAATCAGGTTACTTATGTTGTAATATCCTTTTATGAGAAAGGGTGTTGCAGCACAAGGACTCAAACTTTCTCCTACCCAACCTTTTTGCAGCAACTCCTCAACTTGTTTTTGTATCTCTTGTGTCTCTTAGGGGTTGGACCGATAGGCGGGTCTATTGGGCAAAGAGGCCCCCGACACAAAATTCATTTGGAGTTCAATCCCCCTTAAGGGAGGTAAACTGGGTGGGACACTCTTTGGAAACACATCTCCAAATTCCTGCAAGAGAAAATCAACAACACTAGGAAGAGGGTTAGAGTTAGAATTCAAATACAAGTCTTTATACACACAAATGTACATTTCTTGCTTTGCAAAACACGCCCTCTTGATATCACTCTCCCTAGCAAATAAGCTTTCTATCCTTCTCTCAAGCACAAGAGTTTGGTTTTTATCATGCTCTTCATGTTTAGCTTTAGAAATCTTTTTCTCTTGTTCTCTTTTCATTTTCAAAACAACTTGATCTTGGCACACCTCTTTAGGAGAAAGTGGTACAAGTGTTATTTTTTGAGAATCATGAGAAAAAGAAAACTTGTTAGTAAAACCATCATGAATAGCATGCTTATCAAATTGCCAAGGCCTTCCAAGCAAAATATGGCCGGCCTCCATAGGCACAACATCATACAAAACATCATCCTTGTACTTACCAATGGAAAAACTTACCAGCACTTGTTGATTAACAACCAACTCACCATTCTCACTTAGCCATTGGAGCTTGTATGGGCGCAGATGAGGTTTGGTGCTAAGATTGAGTTTGCTCACTAAATGAGTGCTTGCCACGTTTTGGTGCAACTTCCCCCATCTATGATCAAGGAGCACACTTGCCCTTGAATGACACACCTTGTGTGGAAGATGTTTTCTCTTTGGCTTTGGTCATCAACCACGATCTAGTTTCCCAAAAGCCTCCTTACCATTAACAAGTCACCTTTCGGAGCATAAGCTTTAGAGTCGTCTTCCTCCTCACTCGTAGGTGTATTTTTTGGGCATGAGTCCCTAGAAAGGTGCCCATTGTCCCTTAACACAATGACACGCTTATTGGGGCATTGTGAGGCTATGTGCCCATTGCCCAAGCACTTAAAACACTTGATGTTCCTGACTTTTTGAGTGACAGAAGAGGAAGAAGCATGCTTAGTAGAAACCAAAGGACTAGAGTTTTTAGAGATTTTACCTTCATTGGTCCATTTGGGTGGATCTTCTTTGGGTTGCCTATCCTTCCAAGAGGAATGCTTGAAGCTTGAAGAAGGTTTCTAGTTGGAATACCTCCTTTTGAGTTGTTGTTCAACCTTGATCGCTTGATGGACTAAGTCCCCAAGCTCGACATAGTGTTGTAGCTTCACAAATCTTGTATCTCTCTATTGAGCCCATGTAAGAAGTGTGCCATGGCGGCTTTCGGTTCTTCAACAACATTTGCTCGTACCATAGCAACCTCCATCTCCTTATGGTACTCATCCACACTTAGACTCCCTTGAGTGAGTCTTTGGAGCTTATTGTGAAGCTCCATATGGTAATGGGGAGGAACATATCTTTTTCTCATTATTGTTTTCATCTCCCTCCAAGTATTCATTGGTTCCTCTCCTATCCTCCTTCTCTCTTTTTGTATTTGGTCCCACCAAATTAGAGCATAATCTGTAAATTCTATGGCTACCAATTTTACCTGTTTATCTTCTTTATAGTTATTGCAGTCAAAAATTTGCGCTATTTTCATCTCCCACTCCAAATAAGCCTCGGGGTCATTCCTCCCTTGAAATTTAGGTATTTTAATTTTAACCCCATCAAGTCCTTCATCCCTCTCATTTCTTCTCCTAGGTCTTTCTTCTCTATCATTTTCCCTATGCCTCCTTTCATTCCTTCACCTATCCTCACGCCTTCTAGGTCTCTCTCTCTCTTCCTCCTCCACATCATCTCCACTATCGCTCCTTTGGGTGGAGGTTCTAGACCTACACCTTTCTCTTCTATCCATCCTCTCTTCCATCCTCCGATTGTGCTCTAACAATTGAGCAAATTGATTGGTCAACTCGTCTAGGCGAGCTTGCATTGCAGCAGCTCTAGGGGTGGAAGGGGTACAAGAACCACTAACCATCGTATAGTAGTATGAGGAAAATAAGTTAAATGTGAAAAGGACTTCACCACTCTACTCACGTGTTTCACTCAAGAAATGGCCACTTGTGTTTCACTCAGAAAATGAGTTTTGACTTTAATGTAAACGCTCTTGCCTTTTACCACTCAAAGTTTTCTTTAGGTTCTTAATAGGATCAGCCACGTTTCAAAAATCAAATGTTTTTATAAAAATTGTAGCGGTCCTCACAAGAGTTGATCACCAGATTCGCTAAGAAGAAAAGAAATCTACAAAGACGAAACTGGAAAGGAATTTAAAAGACAAACAAGAAAAGCTAACAAAGAAAAGACACACTCAAATAAGAAAGCCAAACAAAGACAAAAGGGAACTAAGAAAAGGAATATCAAATGCGCACAAGTAGTAACATTATAGCACCACATAAAAAAAAATTTCACAATTGGCAATAATTTTTTTTTTGGAAAGGGGTTTTGTAACGCCCCTTTTTCACACAAGGAACGTCACATGACAAACTAAAACTTAATACGGAAAATCGTCTTTCATTAATCAAGGTTACCAAAATTGGTGGCTAATTTTTTTTAAAAGACCTTATACGCAAGATTGCTCACATTTAATTTAGCCATCCAGACACTCAGAAGAAAAGAACCATCATACATAAATATATACATCATCATGTCAAAGTACACAAACCTTGCGTTTGCAAGTATAGTTAGAAACCATACAAGGTGGCCAAAATACAACAACCTGACATAAGGAAATAAAGCGATAAAGCTAAACCTAGGAAAATTGTTAAATCAAAAGGAGTGTCAAATACACGACACTGAATATGTATACCCCAAACCTAGACTGGTCGCTAACACACAACCTATAACCTATCACTAGACACCCCTACCTCTACAGACCTAAGACGATGACGTCTACTCAGGGTTCTCCTCATCCTCAAACATCTCGAATAATCCACGATCTGGCTCGTCTCTAACCTTCTTCTTCCCTCTATCTACGTGTCCCAAAGGTCTAGCAAAAGTGTCAGAAGAATAGCGCACAAAACATCCAGAAGGCGCAACGTATGGGACAGAAAGTGTCGGCCTCACGGTCTCGGGTGATGGAACTGGTATCACCGGTGGAGCCATCCTTGGTAAGCGTTCCCTCTCCAAAGAACTCTTCCTTGGACTGTAACGAATCAGGCAACAATGGTTAGATACCGATTCTGCTATCCGCTGAAGTGTAGGCCTCTGATCCTCCCTCGCCTCTCTTCTAGGCGGCGCTGCGGGCGGAACTCTGGCCTCCTGGTTCTCCAAAGTGATACTGCGTGGAAAGGGTACATCTCCTAGCCAGTAGCGCATCCTCTCGACAGGTATGTAAACGTCCAAAACCATGTCCCTCTCCAAAACCTCTTTAGGGCCCAACACCCCTCCTCTAGTCCTGACCACGTGTCCAGTCATAGTGGCCCATTGGGAGATGGGATTGTAAGTCCATCCTCCACCATCGACCTTATGAGGCCAAAAGCACTCCCTCACTCGAGCTATTAGAGGTCTCGAAGTGGACATCTAAGCTTAGCGTACATAAAATAACAGAAAAAATGCAAGGGCAAATTTCTTTGCACAAGTTAAAATCCACTGAAAGGATATATACGAAAAAGAAAATACTACATAATACATTTCAAGAATATATATATATATATATAGTTACTTTTTCGCAAATCTTTCTCTAAGGTATTCATACACCAAAAGAGAGCACATCATCAAATTAAGAACACAGTCAAATACACACAAAGCACTCTAGCATAATGCATGTCACTTCAATATCTCTCTAATACACCGGTGCACTGCTCCATGGAGACTTCCTCAACTAAGCAGAGCGAAAAGGCTGTAGCCTAAACCGAACATAATAAAACAATCGGTCCCCTTTTTCATGGACATGGTAACCATCGGTCCCCTTTTTCATGAACAGGTTTTACAATTATTCAGTAAAGCTACTATCACCATAACATAATAAACCAATCGGTCCCCTTTTTCATGGACATGGTAACCATCGGTCCCCTTTTTCATGGACAGGTTTTACAATTATTCACAATCCATTGAATAGGATTGTGTGCTCTAATTTAGCAAAAGCCACGTCTTTAATGCAAATGACAATGTATATGCAACCACAATCAATGCGGTCCCTCGTCTTAGGGTTTTTTCGTCGCCACGTGTTAGCGTTCGTCCAACACTGTGTATTATTATTGTCCATAAGACTTTCTCGTCGTCACGTGTTAGCTTTCGTCCAACACCATGTAATAACATCATTTTAAAACTTAAGTTTTATGGAAACTCCTCTTTGTAATTAAAGTTCTTCTTTTAACTCCTAACTCTCAAATCCTTATTATTTTTCTTCTCACTTCTCATTGTAAAAATATTTAATTACAAGTCTTAGTTAAACTCTTTCATAAATTTTACTTAAGTTCCTTTACTTTAAGTATTTGAAAATCTGACCCCCAAGAATATTCTATTTCATGTTTTTAAACGACTATTTTCTGAAAAATTAGGTTTCTGCTCCAACACTGGCCAGACTTTACGTTTCCGCCCCAGAATTGTCCAGCCTTCGTGTTTCTGCCCCAGAATTGTCCAGTCTTTGCGTTTTCTACCCCAGAACTTTTATAAAAATATACTTTTGGCCCAAAGTGTCCAGTTTTTCGATTTTAAGCCCAGAACTCCAGAATTTTGCATTTTTAACCCCAACACATGCAGTTTTCGTTTTTGACCCCTAAAAATTAGAAATTTGATTTTTTCCCTCATTAATTAATTTTCTAGCTCACTTAGAGTTTTATGGAGAAAATGACTTAGTATGAAATTGACTTGAGACTTACACTTAGCATTTTTATGAAATTTATCTATGTATTAATTTGAATCTCAATTAACTTATTTGATTTATTTTAGAAAACTCTTTCATTAAAGCTTTTAACTCCTCTTACCACACTTAGTCAAATATTTCCAAACCAATCCCAATCACAAGGAAATCAAGGTATATGGAATATTCAAAAAAAAAAAATCAACATATATCAATTAGGCAAGAACACAATCAAGCCATAAATCAAACATACACTCAAAGTAAGCATTCATAACACATTAACACGCATCATGAACATAGCATAAATCATACTTCACCAAGCATACACTTAGGTATCCAAAATCACCCCAAAACATACATATGATTTTTTCAAACAACACATAGGCTTATCAAAAATTATCATGCCTCAACCAAAATCATACTTTAACTCATATACATAAATATATAAAATTACATATTACTAATAGAATGAAACTCATTCAAACACCCAATATGAAAACTCAAGTCTTTGAGTTTCTCATCAAGAACAAAACACACCATCACCCACATATACAACATTCCTAACTTATTGAGAAATTCCCCTTACCTCTTGAAGACTATAAAAATGAGCAAACACCAAAAATTACCTTCACTCTACACCAACACCAAGTGGTTTTCGTGAAGTCTTGATGTTCCAACACTTAGAAAAATCCACCTTACACAAAATACACCAAAAATAAACCATAAAAATGTAAGTTTTATGAAAACAACCAAACCCTAAGGTATAGAAATTTGAGTAGAGGAATACTTACTAAAATCTTGAAGTAAAATAGATCCAAGATGATTTTCAAGCTTGCAGGTTCCAAGGGTTTAGGTGGTTTGAACCTAAACTAAGAAAAAGCTCTCTTTTAGAAAAATGGAGAACACAAGATTCATAGAAAAATAAAAGTGGTGGAAATGGAAAAATGAAAAGAGATTATGGATTAGAATGATGATCCAAACCTTTTTTGTGAAGCTTGACTATGCAAAATCTCAATAAAACTTGGTCTTTTTGCTGTATGAAAAGCTTGGGAATGGAGAGAAAATGGAGAATGGAAACTTGGAGAAGATGAAGTGTGTGAACAAAATGAATTTCTCTCTCCCTTCTCCCTATAGGATTCGGTTGACCAAGGAAAGGCATGGGGGAGGTATGGATTTGCATGCTTTTAGTGGTTGGGAGCCATACCTATCTCACCTAATTTGGAAAAATTCAAAAATTAAACCCATTTGACTTTTGGAATAATTTTGAGAGTGGGATCAGCCCCACTTGTGCGCCCAAGGCTGACTGGAAAATGGTGGGATTAAATCCCATCAAGTTAGGGTTTAATCGATAGTTCGAAATAGTAAAAACCTATAGTTTTCGAACCTCTTTTTAGATAAATATTTTTCTAAAATGAGTAAAATCATGAGAAACAAATTTTATGACTTGAATATGATATAGAAAAATTTAGAAACCCAAAACTAAATTTTTGGACTATTTTTCATGTCCCGGTTGCGCCCGATTTACCCGTAAAGCCCCAAACGCGGGTAAAATAAAGTTTTTCTGAAAAATTTTCAGAAAAATTTTTAAAAATCACAAATATTATAACAATAACTTTTGGTTCGTTAAAAATTTATTTTTGAGTAAAAATAACCTCTAAAAAAATACTGGACCCTATTCCCGCATCAGGAGAGAATGCGATTCCCGCAAAACTCTGTTTTGCAAACTCTACTACTCTCGACTCCTCTAAAATAAATCTAAGATATTACTATCACTATCCTCACCTCAAGATCCTAAAAATCATTAATTAAATAATTTTAATTAAATTAAATAGGATTAAAAATCAATAAAAACTATATATAAAAATCAGGGTGTTACAACTCTACCCCTCTAAAAAAAATTGCGTCCCCGAAATTACGTACCTAAACTACATTTAACCATCAATATAGAAAAACTCTCATCCGATAAATCTTTCTATCACTCCTAATTTAGAAATAACATATTCTCGTTCCTTCGAGCATTCTTACTCTCATTACAAGATATCCTCACACTATCCATCAAGAATCATCACTATCCAATCCAAACTTTAAGAATTCAACAATGTAAGTCTATATCAATTATCATTGTACCCCATCTACTACCGGCAAGCCAATGGGTTAATTACTCCCACGCCTTGTCCTTAAGTAGTCAGAAAACGATAATAATTGTATAGTTAATCACATCATTGTCCAAATCATTCCTTAATACAATGACTGGTATATCCTACCATCATTTATCTGATTCCTCCAAAACTTATTTTTCTCCTATTTTATCTTCAAGATCTACTAATGCCTTGTCACCCCTCCACTGTACCATCAATTTTTTATACTCATCCCTTAATATTCGTTACAGTACTCCTAGATGACTATCGACTATTGTCTGTACTTTAACTACCCCTTTCCTAAAGTATTTATGGCAAAAATTTTCCTATGAAAATTCCTATTACCGCTCACACTATCATTTATAGGATCCTAGCTCCCCTCGAAGTTGATTCTGAATAGGATAATCGATTCGCTAACAAGATTACCATTACTGAGGAGAAATAATTGGACATGATGGACTGTCAGAAAGACAATTAGATAGAGAGATAGAAAACAGCTAGGTGAGAAAATAGACAGATGAAATTACTGAATAACTCGATACATAGATTGCAAAAAGTTTTGGAAACAGATGGACATAAGAGTTACTAGGAGGTTACATACTTAGGAAGTAGCGAAAGAAATTTAAATAGAGAGTCAGATTTTGAAACTAAGATATATAAGAACTAAAACATACATTACACAAAAGATTTCCTAACAAAACAAAACTAGTCTTCTAGAATCTTCCAAAAACTTACAGAAGACCACCCATCTCCAATCATCCATGAAGCTCCTAGTCTTGAAAATTACCAGTCATATCATTTCCTTCTTGTAGGAGGTCCTTTGAGGGTGAAGCCTCAACACCGCTTATAGTGTAAACACGTCCTTTTGTCTTCAGCCTTTCGGCTTTGACAGCGTTGATTTTTGACTTGGGTTTGGGCATATTACAGTCTTTTGCTATGTGTCCAAATTTTCCACAGTTATAGCACTTCTTTCCTTGTTGAGTACAGGCATGAGAATAGTGTCGTAGTTTTCCACATTTGAAACATGTCACTGGAGCGCCTGCTCCTTGACTTCGCTGGTTGGTACCACTAGTAGAAAAATTTACATTGCTCTTTTGTGGTTCCCCTGATCCGTATAGTAGGGTTTATTCTGATTCTGCTTTCCTTCCTTCCCTTGTGGATATGACCTAGACGGTCCACCCACATTTTCCTTATTCATTCTTCCTCTCATCAGGTTCTCCATCTTTCTAGACTTTTCCACCAGAAGTGGAAATTGACGAATATCCAATGAAGCTACAGATTGACGTACCTCTTACCTCAATCCTGCTTCGAACCTCTCGCATTTCCATCCCTCGTCCAGTTGGACTTGGAAAAACCGAAAGTATTTGGTAAGTGACTCATATATATTTGGCAAGTATTTGGCAACCGAAAGTCATTTTTGTTCCCATTATTTCACCAACTTCATGCTGACACTAGGCCATCGTAGGAATGATATGGAAATTGAAATGGAAAAACATCCGCTAATGTTAACGGTCTTTGGCCTCCATAGTCGTCATAGTGGGAAGGACTCAATTGACTGGTTATCAAATATACAGTGAAAATCAGCCCATGTTCATGTGTTGATCAACTGTACCAAAGTTAAACCATGCTTTACGTATGTTTAATCATATCTTTTTTGCTCAATTGTCTCTATGTACTATATATGCATATTGATGGGCATATGTTATTGACCTTATCAGGGCATTCCTGTTAGCTGAGCTAGACCCCGAAAAAGATAAAGAAGCTCATATTCATGCAAATTTTCCAACATGGTTTAGTCAACAAGTACGCGTCTGAAAGTTAATTTCAACTAATACAAATTAGTATACATAAATCAATCAATAAATTGTTTGCATGTTGTAAATGTAGGTTTACAGTGAGATACCAACTCCCATCAACCAACACTTAAGGAATCTATCTGATGGTACACATACAAAAGTCAAAGAATGGTACACATTCTTTGTGAACAGATACAAATTCCATATGTAATCATGGACGGAGGGCAAACAAATAGTTAACAGTGGAGTACATATGAAAGGTGTTTCTGAAGGAGGCGAAGATGACTCCTACGGCGTCATACAACACTTTAGACTATACTAAAAGAATAGTGTTATTTTATTGTGATTGGTTTGAGCCGTCGGCTAGTGGCACAAAAAAAAACCCAAAATATAATACCGTCGACATTCTTATGCGTGTCAAGTATGGGCCATTTGATCCGTTTATCTTTCCATAGAATGTGAGACAAGTTTATTATGTCCCTTATACATCAACCCGAATGGACAAACGAGGTTGGTGTGTCGCAATCAAGACAAAACCTTGGGGTTGTATTGAAGTAGATGATGTAGAGGAAGAAGTGACATATCAAGTGGATGAAATGTCACAAGTAAATGATGTCAATGAGGTTGAACCTATTGTTTGCTTACGTGATGAGCAATTCATAGGTGAAGAAGTGGATGATGGTGATGATGAATTGGATCATGAAGAAGCATTCAATGAACCATTACAATCCGAAGACAATTCAGAGGCAGAATGGCCAGACAATATCTCAATTTCTAACTAGAATGATTTGTTATGTCTATTGATTGTATTGTATTTAGCAGTGTTGTATTTTTATCTCACTTAAATTTTTATGTCAATTGACCAAAATATTGTTTAATTGTTATGTCTATTTAAGTCTATGTCAATTGATTGAATTTAATATTGTTAAGCTTGAGTATTGTCTCATTTAATTTCCGTTTTCATTTAACTGCATTATTTATATGTAGACATGTCGAGTCCACTCAGATCACACAATACAGATAAGGGAAAGGGCAAGGCTAAGGCTACTATCAATCGTCGAGTCAGGACTCGACAAGTTGTTGTTGATGCACTGGATGATGAGTTTGTGCCCATTCGCTTCCCCCACTGGCATAGTCTACGCCGGAAGCATCATCTGTAACACTCTGTTTTTTTTATATATAGTTTTTATTTATTTTTAATCTGTTTTAAATTAATTAAAATTATTTAATTAGTGATTTTGTGATTTTAAGGTATGAATAATAATATTTATATCTTAGGTTTATTTTTGAAGGGTTTAGAGTAATAGAGTTCGCAAAACTGAGTTTTTGCGAGAACAGCGTTCTCGCGAAATGTGGGAAGGGTTCAGTATTTTTCTGGAGGTCATTTTTACTCCAAAATAAATTTTTAATGAGCCAAAAGTGGTTCTTGTAATATTTGTGATTTTTAAAAAAATTTCTGCAAGTTTTTCAGAAAAACACGTTTGGAGCTTTATCGGTAAATCGGGCGCAACCGGGACATGAAAAATAAGTCCAAAAATTTAGTTTTGGGTTTCTAAATTTTTCTATGACATATTCAAATCATAAAATTCATTTCTCATGATTTTAATCATTTTAGAAAAATATTTGTCTAAAAAGTGGTTCGAAAACTACCCATTTTTACTACTTCGAACTACCAATTAAACCCTAACTTGCTGGAATTAAATCCCACCAATTTTTCTGGTCAGCTGGGCGCATAAGGGGGGCTGATCCCACTCTCAAATAATTCCAAAAGTCAAATGGTCAAATGGGTTTAATTTTTGAATTTTTTCAAAATTATGTGAGAGAGGTATGACTCCCTACCACCAAAGCATTGAAGCTCATACTCCCCCATTCCTCTTTGTGCTAAGCCGAAATCTGCATAGGGAGAGGAAAGAGAGAGACTTTCACTTTCACTTCATCTTCTCCACTTGAATCAAGAGCTCCACCATTTTCTCTCCATTCCCAAGCTTTTTCATACACCAAAAAGACCAAGTTCTATTGAGATTTTCCATACCCAAGCTTCACAAAAAAGGTTTGGATCATCATTCTAATCGATAAACATCTTTCATTTTTTTATTTCCACCACTTTCATGTTTTCATGAAAGCTTGAGTTCTTCATTTCACTAAAAGTAAGTTTTTTCTTGGTTTAGGTTCACTCCATTGAAATCTACAAGCTTGGAAACTACCTTGGATCTAATTTCCTTCAAGATTTGAGTAAGTATTCATTTACTCAAATTTCTACTCTTTAGGGTTTCTTGGTTTTCATAAAACTCATATTTCTATGGTTGTATTTTGGTGTATTTTGTAAAAGGTAAATTTTTCTAAGTGTGGGAACATCAAGGTGTTGAGTAGACCACTTGGTGTTGGTGTGGTGTGAAGGTGATTTTGGAGTTAGCTCATTTTCAAGTCTTCAAGAGGTAAGGAGATTTTCTCAATAAGTTGGGAGGGTTGTGTATATGTGTGACTATGTGATTTGTTCTTGATGATGAACTCAATGACTTGAGTTTTTCTATTGGGTGTTGAATGAAGTTTCATTCTCTTAGTAATATGTATTTTTATATGTATATGTATATGAGAAAAAATATGATTTTGGTGGAGGCATGATAAATTTTTATGAGCCTATGTGTTGTTCGAAAAATCATATGTATGCTTTGGGGTGATTTTGGATGCCTAAGTGTGTGTTTGATGAAGTATGCTTTAATGTTATGTTCATGATGTATGTTGATATATTATGAATAAGTATTTTGAGTGTATGTTTGTTTTATGGCTTGGTTGTGTTATTGCCTAATTGATGTATATTGATTTATGTGTATTTCATATACTTTGATTGGGATTGGATTGAAAAGATTTGATTAAGTGTGGGAAAAGAGTTTAAAAGCTTTAATAAAAAAGTTTTCCAAATGAATTAATTAGAATTCTAATCATAAGTCTTAAATCAATTTCGTACTAAATCTTTTTTTTATCCATAAAACTTTAAGTGAGTTAGAAAATTAATTAATGTGGGAGAAAAATCAAATTTTAGATTTTTAGGGGTCAAAAACGAAAACTGGATGTTTTTGGGGTCAAAAATGCAAATTCTGGAATTCTGGGCTTAAATTGAAAAATCTGGACATTTTGGGTCCAAAATATAATTTAAGAAAGTTTGGGGCGGAAACGTAAAGTTTGGAGACTTTTGGGCCACAAATATAATTTAAGAAAGTTCGGGGCTGAAATGCAAAGTCTGGGTACCATTGGGCCAGACTTATAATTTACGAAAGTCTTCCGGTAGAAAACGAAAAGTCTGGGTATTTTGGGCTAGAAACCTAATTTTTCAGAAAATTGGGGGCTGAACTGCGAAACTGAACTTCTTAGGGGGTCAGAATTACAAATACTTAAAGTAAAAGAATTTAAGTAAAATTATCAAAGAATTTAATTAAGTTTTTAATTAAATCTTTTTATGATTTATAAGTGAGAAGAAGATTAATAAAGTGAGTTTTAGATAAAAGATAATTCTTTTATTAAAAACAAATGAAGCTTGAAGATTTTAGAGTAAAAAGAAACCTTAAGATTTCAAAGAGGAATTTCTTCTAAAAACGTATGATGTTAAATAGTAATATTACACGGTATTGGAAGAGAACCAATACGTGGCGAAGATAAAAGTCTTAAGGACAATAATATTACACGGTATTGAGGGAGAACCATTACGTGGCGAAGATAAAAGTTTTAATGACAAAAATATTAGACGGTGTTGGGTGAAGGCGAACACGTGGCAACGGAAAACCCTAAGACGAGGGACCGAATTGATTATGGTTGCAAATATACTGTCATATGCATTTGAGATATTGGCTTTTGCCAGGCTAGCATTTATTTCTATGATAAGAGCACACAATCCTATGCGGGGATTGTAAATAAGTATGGTCTAACTATAAGTCTTTGAGGGCATCCAAGTTACGAAATTCTCAATGGCCTTGCGGTGAATCCCCTTGTGCCGAGAAAAGTAGTGTACCCGGCTTGGATGATCCTGACCGGCTGCCTTATTTGAGATGGGGTGTACGACGTAGCACAATGGGTCTGTACCAAATAAATGACAAACGATGGTCAAGAGTGAAGGTCAGTTTGCATTAATGATAGGCATACGATTCCGCCACATCGCTCTACTTAGTTGAGGAAGAAAAGTCTCCATAGAGCAGTGCACTGGTGTATGCAAAGAGATATTGAAGTGACATGCATTATGCTAGAACGCTATGTGTGTGCTTGACTATGTGTTTACCTTGATGAAGTGTCTCTTGTTGATGATTGACTATTTTAGCTAAAAGATTTGCGAAAGAGTAACTCTATATAAATATATTCTTGGAATGTATTATGTAGTATTTTATTTTTCATTTGCAACCTTTCAGTGGATTTCAACTTGTGAAAAGAAATTCACCCTTGCATATTTTCCTGTATCTGTATGTACGTTACGCGTAGATGAGGCCTCTGGTAGCCCGTGTGAGGGAGAGCTTCCGGCCCCTTGAGGCTGAGTCCGAGTGGGCCACAGTGTGTGGACACGTGGTCAGGACGAGAGGAGGGGTGCTGGGCCCCGAAGAGGTTTTTGAGCGTGATATGGTTCTGGATGCTTACATTCCATTAGAGAGGATGCGCAGCTGGCTGGCAGCCGCACCCGAGGCACCTAAGGAGCAGCCGAGGAGAGAGACTCAGGCGGAGAGGAGACCTTTACCCTTACGGGTAACCAGATATGCTCAGGAGTATCGTCGTATGTTTTGTCACACGCGTCTCACTCCAAGAAAGAGTACCTTGGTGCGAGATCGTCTACCGATGATGGCTCCATCAGTGACACCAGTTTCACCACCAGAGACAGGGAGACTGATGCTCTCCGTTCCTTACGTCCCACCGTATGGACGTTTCATGCGTTGCTCTTCTGACACTTCTACCGGACCGTTAGGACACGCAGAGAGGGGGAAGAGGAAGGTTCAAGATGAGCCAGAGCGGGTATTCATTGAGATATCCGAGGAGGAGGAGGACCCAGAGGAAACGTCATCGTCTTAGGTCGTAGTGGTGGGGGGTGTCTAGTGTTAGGTTGTGGGTTGTCTATTAGCGACAAGCCTAGGTTTGGGAGGTACATGTTCAGTGTCGTGCATTTGACACACCTTTTGATTTACAGTTTTCCTAGGTTTAGACTTATCGCTTTATTTCTTTATGTTATGATGATGTATTTTTGCCACTATGTTGTGGTTCCAAACTATGCTTGTGAGCGCAAGACTTGTGTATATTGACATGATAATATATATATGTGTATGATGTTTCTTTTCTTCTGAGTTTCAGGATGGTTAAATGTGATGTGAGAAATCTTTTCGGATAAGATTCTTTTAAAAAAAAAATTAGCCACCAATTTTGGTAACCTTAATTTATGAAAGACGTTTTTCCGCATTAAGTTTTAAGTTTTTCATGTGACGTTTCTTGTGGGAAAAAGGGGCGTTAAATTTGTGGTATCAGAGCTGGTCGATGTCTTTCGGGAGTGTCTAGGTTATAGGCTTACTACGTTAAAGTTGTGTGATCTCTTATTAGCATTGTGTGACATTGTTTGTATTGTTTCCATATGAAGCAATGTGTGAAATTAATTGCTTTCTTGGATGGGTTTTGAATAGTGCGACTGATTGGTTCACTTGCAGAAATCGATGGCATGTCGGGGATGACTGATGAATCATGTTGACGCCGAAGATCATGACGATACGATGGAGAGGGCTATAGCGGCTATGACTAACATGGCGGCTCACATGGCTCAACAGTCTGTTCGTACGGAATAGAGGGATGTCGAGAGGCAACAGAGAGACGTTGAGGATCGATTGAGCGGCTGTTGAAGGCAAGATGCAACACCCTTTCTCATAAAAGGATATTACAACATAAGTAACCTTTTAATGAAAAAATAGTATTTATCTTTATTTTGAAAAAACTTTCTTTTAATTTATTTCAAGTCAACCCCAATTTGTGTATAAATTTTTTTTCCTTTTTAATACTAGAAAATTATAATTTATTTTGACTTGAAACTCTCACTTAAATTATTTATATCGAAACTGATTGATGTCATAACATATTACTGAAAAATGAGATAAACGTCATATGTAAAACTGATCCAGCATTCTATAAGTATCTCAAAATATTTCAATACAAGAGCCCATCCG
The DNA here is from genome assembly GCA_030159175.1 of Glycyrrhiza uralensis. Classification (NCBI taxonomy): domain Eukaryota; kingdom Viridiplantae; phylum Streptophyta; class Magnoliopsida; order Fabales; family Fabaceae; genus Glycyrrhiza; species Glycyrrhiza uralensis. Next base: position 13,751,831 of record BRZY01000003.1, on the reverse strand, counting down.
GTAGAGTCAGTCTATAAAAACAAGATTCACAAAGATAACGCAACAGCCTGCGCTATATCCACTCCCAGCTCAATTTACATTTGCTCTAGTCGAGCTGTACCCTGTCTCTGTATCTCTGATCCTTTCCATAACTCTCAAGTATTCTGTATAGACTTCTTTACATCTAATATCATATCCTCTACCGTCCCTCGGTGAGGTCCTCCTGCAAATGACTCTATGGAAGTAACATACCCGAAGTACGTACCCCACTGGGTTTCAGGGTTAACCATCCACCCCTCACCCATAGCTCCTATTGGCAGCAAGCTCAACCTACGAACCTTCGTCAACCCCTCTGGTGGACGGTCCATCTATATGAATTATGTTCCAAAGAGCACAAAACATATAGACAAGGGTGAAAAATCCTTATACACAGACAATAAAGCATAGAGACAACAGATATAACACAAATTCTATTCCCCAGAACATATTAGTAATGTGCATTTCTCTACCTTTTACCGTTTTCCAGCATCAATGTACATGGTTTTCCTGCTAATGAAAATATTCACATATACATAGAGAAAACAATCACAGTCGCAACCCATAACTCAGCAGGGAAAACACTCGCAATCACAGCACGTAACTCAGCATCAAACAATATATCATTGCACAGATATATTTAAAATGCACGACACTTCTATTTCCCTCTCAAAACTGGTGTAATGCTCCATGGAGACTTTTCTCTTCCTCAACACCATTTGAGCGATAGGCTGTAGCATATACTTAACATAATAAACCAAACTGTCCCCTTTTTCATGGACTGGTTTTACAATTATTCAGTAGAGCCACATTTAAAATATAATACCATATCACAAATAGGTCAGTCAGTCAGATTTATCCAAGCCGGGTGCTCTACTCGATCTCGGCTCGTTGGGATCCACCACACGGCCATTGAGACTTTCGAAACCTGGATAATCCCAGTAGGCAATTGTAGCCCAACCATACCTATTTTCAACCACAACAATCCTGGGTTGTATGCTCATCACATTGGCCACATGCCAAATTCTCTTTCTCTTTATGCAAAATGACACATCACATTAAGCCCACATTGGCCACATGCCAAATTCTCTTCTCTTTATGCAAAATGACACATCACATTAAGCATACATTGGCCACATGCCAAATTCTCTTTCTCTTTATGCAAAATGACACATCACATTAAGCATTCAAAATAACCATCTCAAGCATTTTTAAGCTTTGGTTTCTCTTGTAATCACATTAACCTTTTCTCTAGGTTATTACTTGCACAATCACATATAACCATCACTCTTGGTTATAGCATTATAATCACTTATGATATTCACATTTGCACAAATCACTTATAACCTTCACTCTTGGTTATAGCATCATCATCTCTTTGTGCACCTTCACATCTCTTGGTGCTCATTCAACATGGCTTTTCTTCTTTCAATTTACACACTTACAAATATTTCATCTTTTTACCAAAATGCATTTTCTAAAACCCTTGTTTAAGTTCTAAAATCAATTAATCAAAATGTATAGCATTTATTAAATTCAAAGAGTCATTTTTCTCTTAAGAAAAATTGTCTAAAAAGCTGGAAAAAAAAGAATGATTTTCGCAAGGTGAACAGTAGTCAAAATTTTAGGATTCCAGAACTGTTCACAGGCACGAGAATTTTCACACCCTCGGTGCAGACGATTCTGTCCCCTGTTTTTCCAGATTTTCACAACTTCAGAAATCACCACATCCAGGGCGTGGCAGACATGCGATTTTTCAAAGTTAAACCAAAATCAATTTTTCCTTTGTATTGTCATGACCAATTAAGTGAAAATAAGCAAAGTTTATCATCTTTAAATCAACCACAAGACACAATCATTCAATCATCAAGCCATGGTTCCAATCTCACCAAAGCATCAAGCTAAAACCTCACACCAAGATCATATTAATTTCCGAATCAAACTTTTGCAAATAGTCATACAACCACCATTCCAATCCATTCAAATCAAGCATGAGACAAGATCATCATGTAACCAACATAGAGCACTTCCCTCTCACACAAACACAATTCATTTTTTTTACAAAGAACAAGACCACAATCAAAGACAACCTTGTCTTGTCTACCTAGGTTAAATAAATCAAGCATCATCATCAAGCAAATCCTCCATGAGTAAACCACACAAATAAATTCATATCCAACATAATCAAGCTCAAGAACCATCCATGATCATAAGAACACAAGGACACATGGCTTATCAAATCAACATGAACCCTAGGACCATCTTAACATAAACCAACTCAAACCAACACAAGTATGGCATTAATATGTCCACTAAGCTTTAAAAATCATGTAAAAGAAACTTTCCCCTTACCAAACTTGTAGAAAACTCTAACCCAAGCTCTTCCTTCTTCCTTCCCTTCTCTTCCTTGTTTGCTTCTTGTTAGCTTCTTGTCCACTAATCTTATGATCCAATTCTTGAAAACTAGTGTATTTGGACAAGGATTTTGGAAAAATCACTCAAGGTTTGGTTATGGAGTTGCACAAGATGAACTCAAGCTTGAAACTCTTCTTCCTCTTCTTCATCTCCCAACTCCACGGCTCCCCCTCTCTTCTCTTCCTATCCATTTTGATTTTTTCCTCTTAATCATCACACAAGTCACTTGCTTGGTTCCTATTGGTCCATGCCCATGAGTCATGGCTTCAAGAGAAATCCACTCTCTTCCTCTTCTCTTCAGCGCATGACCAGCTGACCAAGGGAGGGGTAAATTAACTTTTTTACCTTAGCCATGGTAAATGGTAACTCTCCAAGGGTAATTAAGTATGGTAATTTTTGTATTTCATAGTAAAAATTGTCCAAACCTAACCTATTAGGGTAAAACCTCTCATGAACCTTATAATAAGTCCTAAACCATATAAATAAGATGTCACAAAAGTCTTGGTTCAAAAAGATCAAGCTTAGAAGCACTATGGTAACTTTTCGGTTTTTATCGTAACCCGTAACTTAGGGTAAAAATCAACTTTCTCAGAAAAAAAATCCCAGAAAATTCCTGAAAATCCCAAATATTGTAAAAACACCATTGGGTACTCTTTTTGTTAATTTTGGATCATTCCTTAAGCTTCTAGCATTCACCTGCTCCTTCCCGTACCCTGTTCTCAGTCTACAGGGACCAAAACCGTAATTCTTTGTCTGTCATTCTAAAAATTCCCAAAATAATTTCTAAAATTCTAAAATATTAGAAAACATCATTTGACATCCTCACAAATATTTCTTGACATGTTCTGGTCTCCAAACCCACTCACAGTTCAACCTAGTCACACTACAGAGACCAAAATGGTAACATTTTTATCCGTTCCTCAGAAAATTCTGAAATAAATTTCTAAAATCCCCAAATATTGGAAAATCACTATTGGTACCTTCAGATCTCATTCTTAACCTAAATCTAGGGTTTCTACTTCACAAAGTCACCATTCTGTCTATTTACGGTAAACAGAACTTTGTCTGTATTTATACGTCTGACTTAAACTACTGTTTTCTAATGTTGGGAAAACTTTGTCTACTAACTTAATCTTCCGAGAGTATACTTAATCCATATAAATCACATATCCCCATATTAAAATATAATTAAAGTCAAAGACCTAAAATTACAGACGTTACAATTCTCCCCCTCTTAAAAAATTTCGTCCTCGAAATTTCGCAGATACACTTAGTGAAATTACTATCATCTCTTTTTACCCTCGTCCAACAAAACCCCAATATCACTTTACCTGCTCATGCATTCAACTTTTCTAAACTTCGGAATAACATTCCTACCTTACCTGAAGTATCATTCTTCCGATCACGGAGTACTCTCATCATCTCGTCTAAAATATGATATCTCTCACTCTTATGAACATGAAGATATCACTACCTAGTAATCACTATCCCAACTCTTAACTTCAAGAGAAATCATCGATGCCAAAAGATCCTTATTTGACATACCATTCCACTAACCATTAAACCTTAATAGAGATCTTAACTGGAAACTGTAAGATCATACCATTGTCATCCTACACATGCATGCCTATTGGTAAAATATCGTATCAATCTTCCTTCAAAGTCAACAATTCCAATATAACTTGAAATAGTCCATCAAAGTCTTAATGCTCACTCAAAATATTCTTTTCTTCAATAATCCCATCTCATACCATAGTTTAAACCTATTTCACATGATAACTATATCCTTCTCATCTAGAAATATCCACTTCATTTAACATATATAATCATACTCACAAACAATTTCCTTACGATACTCCTCTTGCCTTTCTCCCCTTCAACTTATATTCTTGCACATCTAATGTGCACTCTCATGCGTCCACTGTCATTTCTTTTCCTTATTAGGATCTTCACTCGCTTAAAAAAAAATACTCGAGATCTCAAAAAATATTGATCCACTATAGCATTTCATAAATTTGCTTTCTAGTAGTGACAAGCCTATGGATTGATCAACCCCACACCTTATCCTCAAATAGTTAGAAGATAATAATGGTAGTATGACTATATCATCTCACCGTCTAGGTTATTTTAACTTATACGTACTGTTATCCACTCCACTCTTCGTAAATCCTTTGCTCTTATTTATATCCTCTAGGTCTCTAAGAGTTTCACTACCAATGCCAGCTATTCTCAATGGACTTTTATAAACCCTCTATCGCTTTTATCTAGTCCCAAATTCCACTTATCAACTCCAATACGTACTGATTTACTATCCCAGAAATAATTTACCAGTGTATAGAACCAAATTTCAGAATCTAGAGGTCAATTGAGCATTCTAATCCATCTCGATATAACAACTCTAGGTCTGTTATAGACCAATACAAAAATTCTACGTACTCTAACACACTCTCCCTTGTCTCACTGCATCCACAGTAAATTCTCCTTTTACAATCTTACACTTATTGATTCCAAGGATTTGGGGTCCTCTCAAGGTTAATACAAATTTTAACAATTCAGCTGTAAACAGGGTTTCTACCTTAAAACAAAATAACAGGCACACCTGATAGACAAATAGATAGATGCATAAACAACTGGACAAGCAGATAAGCGATAGGCGGATAAATAGACAGATAAATAGATATATAGAATCTATAGCTAAATTCTACACGTGGATTGTAAGAAGTTTTTTTTTAAAGAAAATTACAAACTGAAGAGTTATTAAAATTATCAGAACAAAAATAGTACAAGGAAACTATGACATAAAGTTAATTAGATTTTGAGAATAACTTTTACAAGAAACAAAATGCACAACATACAAAAGGTTCCCTAATACAATCCATAACCTCAAAATTACTAACTGGTAAAGTACTCCTATCTCTCACGTATAACTCTTTCTCATACCTGCATTATCTGTTCTCATCTCCTAACCTTGTGTTCATTGCAGTCCCTTGCTAGGTGTCCTACCTTCCCACACACATAACAAGCTTTCTTTCTTTGACTGCAATTGCTAACATAATGACCTGGTTTCCCACACTTGAAACACTTTATTATCGCCTTTGCTTTTTGATCCGATGTATCTCTAATCCCAATAGCAAATAGTATATTGTGGTTTTGTTGTTGATCTCCAGATCCTACTAGACTTTTATCATTTGCTTTCTTTCGAAACTGCTTCTCCTTTTGACTTTGTAGTTGTAACCTAGATGGTCCTCTACCATTCTCCTTACTATCCTTTCCTTTCTTCAAAATTTTTATTTTTCTACACTTCTCCACTAAAGTCTGAAACTGACGAATCTCTAACAAAGAAACAGCTTTTCTTATCTCATACCTCAATCCTGCCTCAAAACGTTCACACTTCTAACCCTCATCTGGCTGAAGTTGAAAGAAACGAAAATATTTAGCTAGAGACTCAAATTTAGCAGCATATGCATCCACAGTCATATCTTTCTGCTGTAAGTTCAAAAACTCTTGTTCCTTTTCTGATCTTACACTTTGTGGAAAATATTTCTGTAAAAATTTAATACGAAACACTTCCCAAGTTATCACCTGATGTTCAGCCTCCAATAGCTGTTTCACTCCTTTCCACCAATACTCCGCATCTCCTTCTAACAGGTAAGTTGCATAATGCACCTTCACTTCTTCAGGACAATGCAAAGCAAGAAATATCTTTTCTACCTTTTGGATCCACAGATCTGCTTTATCTGGATCAGGTTCTCCCTTAAACTGGGGTGGTTCCTGCTTCTTAAAATCAAACAATTCTTTGTTCTCAACCTCTCTCCTAGCCCTCAGCTGATTCTGAACTTCCCTTTGTTCCACACGATCAGCTTGTTGGGCCACCGTAGCTGCCATATTGGTCATAGCACCAATAAATCTTTCTAACCCATCATCGGAATCGACGTCACTCCCACTTGCCATGGGTCCCTACAAATTATCCAATCCAAGTATACCTATTTAGAACTCATTCTCAAAAATCCCATAACTAAAAACTAACACTCTTCATTTTAACAAGGAAGCCATTTTTAATCACTTATTTACGTCATCCATTCTAGTTCAAAAATACAATCTCCTTCTAATCTTTAGGTAGCAATCTCAACATGCCTCAAATATCATTTCTTACTATGTACCCTTCTTCTCATCACCTCTATCCTCTTACATTTCTCTGTCAAACTAAAACTCAGATCCTCAAAAGTTAACACAATATTCTCAAGATCATGCTCTAAACCTCTTTCACACCTTCGTTTTTAATCGTCATTTTCCTTACTCCCAAATTTTATCACTAACCCTGACCTCCTATAAATCAAAACTAATAGTCCCCTAATAAAAAAAATTGTTTGGTCGTATCCACACATACTGTTTCAACTAGAAATAATTCCTTTTAGATCTAAACAATTATTCCTATAAGGAAAATAATTCAAACGAGATTCAATCAATTTCCTATTATATTAGGAATAACTTAGTCGCGTTTCAAAATCTCCAACTTTTCCCATTCTGCTTTCCCCAGTTATACTGTCCTATATTAGCACAACATCAGCTTGTCCTTGACTGTGCTGTCCCACACTAACACAACTGCGACACCAAGTTTTCCAAAGAAACAATTCACACAGCATCACTCAATATCAACCTAAACCAACCAAGGTCAATCACGGTCAATCAACGTTAACCAATATCAATCAGAGTTCACACAACTTAGATCTAATAAGCCTACAACCTACACTCCCAAAAGACTCAACCGGGCTCTGATACCACTAAATGCAACACCCTTTCTCATAAAAGGATATTACAACATAAGTAACCTTTTAATGAAAAAATAGTATTTATCTTTATTTTGAAAAAACTTTCTTTTAATTTATTTCAAGTCAACCCCAATTTGTGTATAAATTTTTTTTTCCTTTTTAATACTAGAAAATTATAATTTATTTTGACTTGAAACTCTCACTTAAATTATTTATATCGAAACTGATTGATGTCATAACATATCACTAAAAAATGAGATAAACGTCATATGTAAAACTGATCCAGCATTCTATAAGTATCTCAAAATATTTCAATACAAGAGCCCATCCGGTAGAGTCTGTCTATAAAAACAAGATTCACAAAGATAACGCAATAGCCTGCGCTATATCTACTCCCAGCTCAATTTACATTTGCTCTAGTCGAGCTGTACCCTGTCTCTGTATCTCTGATCCTTTCCATAACTCTCAAGTCTTCTGTATAGACTTCTTTACATCTAATATCATATCCTCTACCGTCCCTCGGTGAGGTCCTCCTGCAAATGACTCTATGGAAGTAACATACCCGAAGTACGTACCCCACTGGGTTTCAGGGTTAACCATCCACCCCTCACCCATAGCTCCTCTTGGCAGCAAGCTCAACCTACGAACCTCCGTCAACCCCTCTGGTGGACGGTCCATCTATATGGATTATGTTCCAAAGAGCACAAAACATATAGGCAAGGGTGAAAAATCCTTATACACAGACAATAAAGCATAGAGACAACAGATATAACACATAAATTCTATTCCTCAGAACATATTAGTATTGTGCATTTCTCTACCTTTTACCGTTTCCCAGCATCAATGTACATGGTTTTCCTGCTAATGAAAATATTCACATATACATAGAGAAAACAATCACAGTCGCAACCCATAACTCAGTAGGGAAAACACTCGCAATCACAGCACGTAACTCAGCATCAAACAATATATCATTGCACAGATATATTTAAAATGCATGACACTTCTATTTCCCTCTCAAAACTGGTGTAATGCTCTATGGAGACTTTTCTCTTCCTCAACACCATTTGAGCGATAGGCTGTAGCATATACTTAACATAATAAACCAAACTGTCCCCTTTTTCATGGACTTGGATAACCCACTGTCCCCTTTTTCATGGACTGGTTTTACAATTATTCAGTAGAGCCACATTTAAAATATAATACCATATCACAAATAGGTCAGTCAGTCAGATTTATCCAAGCCGGGTGCTCTACTCGATCTCGGCTCGTTGGGATCCACCACACGGCCATTGAGACTTTCGAAACCTGGATAATCCCAGTAGGCAATTGTAGCCCAACCATACCTATTTTCAACCACAACAATCCTGGGTTGTATGCTCATCACATTGGCCACATGCCAAATTCTCTTTCTCTTTATGCAAAATGACACATCACATTAAGCCCACATTGGCCACATGCCAAATTCTCTTTCTCTTTATGTCCATGTCAAATTCTCTTTCTCTTTATGCAAAATGACACATCACATTAAGCATACATTGGCCACATGCCAAATTCTCTTTCTCTTTATGCAAAATGACACATCACATTAAGCATTCAAAATAACCATCTCAAGCATTTTTAAGCTTTGGTTTCTCTTGTAATCACATTAACCTTTTCTCTAGGTTATTACTTGCACAATCACATATAACCATCACTCTTGGTTATAGCATTATAATCACTTATGATATTCACATTTGCACAAATCACTTATAACCTTCACTCTTGGTTATAGCATCATCATCTCTTTGTGCACCTTCACATCTCTTGGTGCTCATTCAACATGGCTTTTCTTCTTTCAATTTACCCACTTACAAATATTTCATCTTTTTACCAAAATGCATTTTCTAAAACCCTTGTTTAAGTTCTAAAATCAATTAATCAAAATGTATAGCATTTATTAAATTCAAAGAGTCATTTTTCTCTTAAGAAAAATTGTCTAAAAAGCTGGAAAAAAAAAAGAATGATTTTCGCAAGGTGAACAGTAGTCAAAATTTTAGGATTCCAGAACTGTTCACAGGCACGAGAATTTTCACACCCTCGGTGCAGACGATTCTGTCCCCTGTTTTTCCAGATTTTCACAACTTCAGAAATCACCACATCCAGGGCGTGGCAGACATGCGATTTTTCAAAGTTAAACCAAAATCAATTTTTCCTTTGTATTGTCATGACCAATTAAGTGAAAATAAGCAAAGTTTATCATCTTTAAATCAACCACAAGACACAATCATTCAATCATCAAGCCATGGTTCCAATCTCACCAAAGCATCAAGCTAAAACCTCACACCAAGATCATATTAATTTCCGAATCAAACTTTTGCAAATAGTCATACAACCACCATTCCAATCCATTCAAATCAAGCATGAGACAAGATCATCATGTAACCAACATAGAGCACTTCCCTCTCACACAAACACAATTCATTTTTTTTACAAAGAACAAGACCACAATCAAAGACAACCTTGTCTTGTCTACCTAGGTTAAATAAATCAAGCATCATCATCAAGCAAATCCTCCATGAGTAAACCACACAAATAAATTCATATCCAACATAATCAAGCTCAAGAACCATCCATGATCATAAGAACACAAGGACACATGGCTTATCAAATCAACATGAACCCTAGGACCATCTTAACATAAACCAACTCAAACCAACACAAGTATGGCATTAATATGTCCACTAAGCTTTAAAAATCATGTAAAAGAAACTTTCCCCTTACCAAACTTGTAGAAAACTCTAACCCAAGCTCTTCCTTCTTCCTTCCCTTCTCTTCCTTGTTTGCTTCTTGTTAGCTTCTTGTCCACTAATCTTATGATCCAATTCTTGAAAACTAGTGTATTTGGACAAGGATTTTGGAAAAATCACTCAAGGTTTGGTTATGGAGTTGCACAAGATGAACTCAAGCTTGAAACTCTTCTTCCTCTTCTTCATCTCCCAACTCCACGGCTCCCCCTCTCTTCTCTTCCTATCCATTTTGATTTTTTCCTCTTAATCATCACACAAGTCACTTGCTTGGTTCCTATTGGTCCATGCCCATGAGTCATGGCTTCAAGAGAAATCCACTCTCTTCCTCTTCTCTTCAGCGCATGACCAGCTGACCAAGGGAGGGGTAAATTAATTTTTTTACCATAGCCATGGTAAATGGTAACTCTCCAAGGGTAATTAAGTATGGTAATTTTTGTATTTCATAGTAAAAATTGTCCAAACCTAACCTATTAGGGTAAAACCTCTCATGAACCTTATAATAAGTCCTAAACCATATAAATAAGATGTCACAAAAGTCTTGGTTCAAAAAGATCAAGCTTAGAAGCACTATGGTAACTTTTCGGTTTTTATCGTAACCCGTAACTTAGGGTAAAAATCAACTTTCTCAGAAAAAAAATCCCAGAAAATTCCTGAAAATCCCAAATATTGTAAAAACACCATTGGGTACTCTTTTTGTTAATTTTGGATCATTCCTTAAGCTTCTAGCATTCACCTGCTCCTTCCCGTACCCTGTTCTCAGTCTACAGGGACCAAAACCGTAATTCTTTGTCTGTCATTCTAAAAATTCCCAAAATAATTTCTAAAATTCTAAAATATTAGAAAACATCATTTGACATCCTCACAAATATTTCTTGACATGTTCTGGTATCCAAACCCACTCACAGTTCAACCTAGTCACACTACAGAGACCAAAATGGTAACATTTTTATCCGTTCCTCAGAAAATTCTAAAATAAATTTCTAAAATCCCCAAATATTGGAAAATCACTATTGGTACCTTCAGATCTCATTCTTAACCTAAATCTAGGGTTTCTACTTCACAAAGTCACCATTCTGTCTATTTACGGTAAACAGAACTTTGTCTGTATTTATACGTCTGACTTAAACTACTGTTTTCTAATGTTGGGAAAATTTTGTCTACTAACTTAATCTTCCGAGAGTATACTTAATCCATATAAATCACATATCCCCATATTAAAATATAATTAAAGTCAAAGACCTAAAATTACGGACGTTACACAAGAGGTTGGTCGACTTTCGACACTATAATCCGCCACAGTTTCGTGGTGAGGCTGAGCCGGATAAAGCAGAACTATGGATCAAGGAGCTGGAAAAGATCTTTGAGATCTTACACTGCACGGCAGCCAAGAAGTGACGGTATGCGGTCTACTTGCTGTTGGGTGACGCGGAATACTGGTGGAAGGGAGTCCGACGGCTGTTGGATGCTGGAAACCAAGAGGTGACGTGGGAACTTTTCAAGGAGAAATTTCTTAAGAAGTATTTTCCACAAAGCGCGAGGTCCGAAAAGGAGCAAGAGTTTCTGCGACTGCAGCAACGGGACATGACTGTAGGGGAATACGCGGCAAAGTTTGAGTCACTTGCCAAGTATTTTCGGTTCTTCCAAGTCCAACCGGACAAGGGATGGAAGCGTGAGAGGTTTGAGGCTGGATTGAGGTACGAGGCGCGTCAATCTGTGGCTTCGCTAGATATCCGTCAGTTTCCACTGCTGGTGGAAAAATGTAGGAAGATGGACAACTTAATGAAAGGGAGGATCAACAAAGGCAACATGGGTGGACCATCTAGGTTGTATTCACAAAGTCAGAAGGGGAAGCAGACTCAACACAAGCCTTATTTCAAGAACCAGAGGAGTCAGTCGAACCGCAATGTACCATTTTCTGCTAGTGGTACTAACAAGGGTTATCAGGGAGCGGGCGCTCCGATTGTATGTTACAACTGTGGGAAGCCTGGACACTTGTCCACAACATGCAACCAAAAGGAGATGACATGCTTTAGCTGCGGGAAGATCGGACATGCAGCAAGAGATTGCCGGATGGGCAAACCAAAACCAGAGGTGAACGCCGTCAAAGCCGGAAGGCTGACGACGAAAGGACAAGTTTACACCATGAGCTATGTTGAAGCTTCACAATCAGAGGATCTCATACAAGGTACTTGTGACATAGCTGGAAATCCCTTAATTGTACTGTATGATTTGGGTGCTACCCATTCTTTCATATCTGAAAACTGTGTGAAATGACTGAAATTGCCTGTGTCTTTGATGTCTTTTGATCTTGTTGTTTCTATGCCTACTGCTGAAACTGTTATTGCAAATTCTGTATGTCTAAAATGCCCTGTTGTTATTTCCAATAGGACATACCTTGTTGATTTGATATGTTTGCCTTTGACATAATTGGATGTGATTTTAGGCATAGATTGGTTATCTTCCAACCATATCCTTTTAGACTGTGCCAATAAATCTTTGATTTTTCCTAATGCTGAGAATTCTGGATTTTTGATTGTCAATCAAGTTAGAGCTTCTTTGAAAGAAGGAGCTCAGGGATACATGTTTTTATCCTTCTTGAAAGTCGAGGGGGATGTTGTATTGAGCAACGTGCCCGTCGTTAGAGACTTCTCGGAAGTATTTCCGGAGGATGTTCCAGGTCTACCACCTGTGAGGGATATAGAGTTTTCCATAGACTTAGTACCTGGTACTGGTCCAATCTCTATTGCCCCGTATAGAATGTCGCCAACGGAGCTGGCTGAACTGAAGAAACAATTGGAAGATTTGCCATCCAAGCAATTCGTAAGACCAAGTGTATCGTCGTGGGGAGCTTCTGTGCTGTTTGTGAAAAAGAAGGACAAAACTTCTAGATTGTGTGTGGACTACCGTCAGTTGAACAAGGTGACGATCAAGAATAAATACCCATTGCCACGCATCAACGATCTGATGGATCAACTCCGTGGTGCAGCTGTATTTTCTAAGATTTATTTGAGTGGCTATCACCAAATTAGAGTTAAGAATGATGATATTCCTAAGACTGCTTTTAGGACTAGATATGGTCATTTTGAGTATCTTGTGATGCCGTTTGGAGTGACTAATGCACCGGCAATATTCATGGATTATGTGAATAGGATCTTTAGACCTTTCTTGGATCGATTTGTGGTAGTGTTCATAGATGACATTTTGATTTACTCTAAGAGTCATGAAGAGCACGAGGAACACCTAAGGCAAGTATTACAGATTTTGAGTGAGAAAAAGCTTTATGCAAAGTTGTCTAAGTGTGAATTTTGGTTAGAAAAAGTACAATTTCTAGCCATGTGATTTCTAAAGAGGGTATAGCTGTAGACCCAGAAAAGGTAGAGGCAGTAATGTCGTGGGAAAGACCCACAACGGTGACTAAGGTTCGTAGCTTTGTAGGATTAGCGGGTTATTATCGAAGATTTATCGAAGGATTTTCGAAGATAGTAGCCCCGATGACACAACTCACTAGGAAAGATCATCCTTTTGTGTGGACTGATGAGTGTGAGTCAAGTTTCTTGAAGATGAAGGAACTACTGACGACCTCACCTGTACTGATTTTGCCTAATCCTGAAGAACCTATGGAGGTTTACTATGATGCTTCATACCAAGGACTTGGGTGCGTGTTAATGCAAAGTAGAAGAGTAGTGGCATATGTATCCCGTCAGTTGAAAAATCACGAGAGGAACTATCCAACTCACGATATTGAGCTGGCAGCTGTAGTGTTCGCTTTGAAGATTTGGAGGCATTATCTGTATGGATCAACGTTTAACGTCTTCAACGATCATAAGAGTTTGAAATATCTATTTGATCAGAAAGAGCTCAATATGAGACAGAGACGTTGGGTGGAATTCCTGAAAGATTATGATTTTACCTTGATGTATCATCCCGGGAAGGCAAATGTTGTGGTTGATGCCTTCAGTCGGAAAACTGTTCATGTGTCTGCCATGATGGTTAAGGAACTAGAGTTGATTGAGGAGTTTAGATATCTAGGCTTAAACATGGAGAGACACAAGGATAAGATTAGTCTAAGCATGATCAAAGTGTCGAGTGGATTAATTGATGACATTCGGGAGCAATAAGCAACCGATGAGAGTCTGAAAGAAAAGAGAGAGTTAATGGAACAAGGCAAAGTGGCAGAGTTTAGTTTAGGCAATGATGGAATACTGAGATGCAAAGGAATGATTTGTGTGCCAAACAATCCTGAATTGAGAAAGCTGATTCTCGATGAAGTACATAAGAGCAATTTGAGTATTCACCATGGAGCCACGAAGATGTATCAAGATCTGAAGCAAAGATTCTGGTGGTCGGGGATGAAGAAACAAGTTGCGGAGTATGTAGCAGCGTGCTTAACATGCCAAAAAGCAAAAGTGGAACACCAACGACCTGTGGGCATGATGCAATCGTTGGATATCCCAGAATGGAAATGGGAGAGCATATCGATGGATTTCGTGTCTGGATTACCGAGCACATTGAAAGGATTTGATGGGATTTGGGTAATTGTGGATAGACTGACAAAGTCATCGCATTTTCTACCCATCAACATGAAGTATTCCCTAGATAAGCTTGCTCAGATGTATGTGAAAGAGATAATTAGATTGCATGGAGTGCCATCTAGTATTATTTCTGATAGGGACCCTAGGTTTACGTCCCGTTTTTGGCAAAGTTTGCAACAAGCCCTAGGAACTAAGCTAAGATTAAGTTCTTCTTATCATCCTTAGACGGATGGTCAGTCAGAGAGAACTATTCAATCCCTAGAGGATTTGTTGAGAGCATGCGTTTTGGATCATAGGGGAAGTTGGGACGATATTTTGCCATTGATAGAGTTCACCTATAACAATAGTTTTCATGCGAGCATAGGAATGGCACCCAACGAGGCTTTGTATGGAAGAAAGTGCCAAACACCTTTGTGTTGGTACCAGGATGGGGAGAGTGCAATATTAGGACCTGAGTTTTTACAACAAACAACGGAGAAGGTGAGACTAGTTCGAGAAAAGATGAGAACGACACAAAGCAAACAAAAGAGCTACTCCGATAAGAGGAGACGACCTCTCGAGTTCCAAGAAGGCGATCATGTTTTTCTGAGAGTCACTCCGATGATTGGGGTAGGAGAGCTTTAAAGTCCAGAAAACTCACTCCTAAATTCATAGGACCATACCAAATTCTTCATCGTATCGGTCCTGTTGCTTACCAAATAGCTTTACCGTCGAATCTTTCTAATCTTCACAATGTCTTTCACGTTTCACAACTGAGAAAATATATTCCTGATCCGTCTCATGTAATAGAGTCTGATGTGGTACAATTAAGAGATAACCTGACTTATGAAACAAACCTTGTGCGAATCGATGATAGAAGAATCAAACAACTCAGGGATAAACAAATCTCTTTAGTCAAGGTTATCTGGAATGAAGTTATCGGAGACGCAACATGGGAAGTGGAGGACAAGATCCAAGAGCAATGTCCTGTGTTATTCTAGGTATGTAATTTCGAGGACGAAATTCTTTTTAGAGGGGTAGAGTTGTAACACTCTGTTTTTTTATATATAGTTTTTATTTATTTTTAATCTCTTTTAAATTAATTAAAATTATTTAATTAGTGATTTTGTGATTTTCAGGTATGAATAATAATATTTATATCTTAGGTTTATTTTTGAAGGGTTTAGAGTAATAGAGTTCGCAAAACTGAGTTTTTGCGGGAATCGCGTTCTCGCGAAATGCGAGAAGGGTTCAGTATTTTTCTGGAGGTCATTTTTACTCCAAAATAAATTTTTAACGAACCAAAAGTGGTTCTTATAATATTTGTGATTTTCAAAAAAAATTTGGAAATTTTTCAGAAAAATTTTATTTTACCCGCGTTTGGAGCTTTATGAGCAAACCAGGCGCAACTGGGACATGAAAAATAGTCCAAAAATTTAGTTTTGGGTTTCTAAATTTTTTTATGACATATTCAAATCATAAAATTTATTTCTCATGATTTTACTCATTTTAGAAAAATATTTGTCTAAAAAGGGGTTCGAAAACTACTCGTTTTTACTACTTCGAACTACCGATTAAACCCTAACTTGGTGGAATTAAATCTCACCAATTTTTCTGGTCAGTTGGACGCATAAGGGGGGGCTGATCTCACTCTCAAATAATTCCAAAAGTCAAATGGTCAAATGGGTTTAATTTTTGAATTTTTCTAAAATTAGGTGAGAGAGGTATGACTCCCAACCACCAAAGCATTGAAGCCCATACTCCTCCATTCCTCTTTGTGCTCAGCCGAACTGCATAGGGAGAGGGAAGAGAGAGACTTTCACTTTCACTTCATCTTCTCCACTTGAATCAAGAGCTCCACCATTTTCTCTCCATTCCCAAGCTTTTTCATACACCAAAAAGACCAAGTTCTATTGAGATTTTCCACACCCAAGCTTCACAAAAAAGGTTTGGATCATCATTCTAATCCATAAACATCTTTCATTTTTTTATTTTCACCACTTTCATGTTTTCATGAAAGCTTGAGTTCTTCATTTCACTAAAAGTAAGTTTTTTCTTGGTTTAGGTTCACTCCATTGGAATCTACAAGCTTGGAAACTACCTTGGATCTATTTTCCTTCAAGATTTGAGTAAGTATTCATGTACTGAAATTTCTACTCTTTAGGGTTTCTTGGTTTTCATAAAACTCATATTTCTATGGTTGTATTTTGGTGTATTTTGTAAAAGGTAAATTTTTCTAAGTGTGGGAACATCAAGGTGTTGAGTAGACCACTTGATATTGGTGTGGTGTGAAGGTGATTTTGGAGTTAGCCCATTTTCAAGTCTTCAAGAGGTAAGGAGATTTTCTCAATAAGTTGGGAGGGTTGTGTATGTGTGTGACTATGTGATTTGTTCTTGATGATGAACTCAATGACTTGAGTTTTTCTATTGGGTGTTGAATGAAGTTTCATTCTCTTAGTAATATGTATTTTTATATGTATATGTATATGAGTAAAAATATGATTTTGGTGGAGGCATGATAAATTTTTATGAGCCTATGTGTTGTTCAAAAAATCATATGTATGCTTTGGGGTGATTTTGGATGCCTAAGTGTGTGCTTGGTGAAGTATACTTTAATGTTATGTTCATGATGTATGTTGATATATTATGAATAAGTATTTTGAGTGTATGTTTGATTTATGGCTTGGTTGTGTTATTGCCTAATTGATGTATATTGATTTATGTGTATTTCATATACTTTGATTGGGATTGGATTGAAAAGATTTGATTAAGTGTGGGAAAAGAGTTTAAAAGCTTTAATAAAAAACTTTTCCAAATGAATTAATTAGAATTCTAATCATAAGTCTTAAATCAATTTCATACTAAATCCTTTTTTTATCCCTAAAACTTTAAGTGAGTTAGAAAATTAATTAATGTGGGAGAAAAATCAAATTTTAGATTTTTAGGGGTCAAAAACGAAAACTGGATGTCTTTGGGGTCAAATTCAGGGCTGAACTGCGAAACTGAACTTAAGAATTATAAATACTTAAAGTAAAAGAATTTAAGTAAAATTATCAAGGAATTTAATTAAGTTTTTAGTAAATCTTTTTATGATGAATAAATGGGAAGAAGATTAATAAAGTGGGTTTTAGATAAAAGATAATTCTTTTATTAAAAACAAATAAAGCTTAAAGATTTTAGAGTAAAAAGAAACCTTAAGATTTCAAAGAGGAATTTCTTCTAAAAACTTATGGTGTTAAATAATAATATTACACGGTATTGGAAGAGAACCAATACGTGGCGAAGATAAAAGTCTTAAGGACAATAATATTACACGGTATTGGAAGAGAACCAAACCAATACGTGGCGAAGATAAAAGTCTTAAGGACAATAATATTACACGGTATTGGGAGAGAACCAATACGTGGCGAAGATAAAAGTCTTAATGACAAAAATATTACACAGTGTTGAGTGAAAGCTAACACGTGGTGATGGAAAACCCTAAGATGAGGGATCGAATTGATTGTGGTTACAAATATACTGTCATATGCATTTGAGATATTGGCTTTTGCCAGGCTAGCATTTATTGCTATGATGAGAGCACACAATCCTATGCGGGGATTGTAAATAAGTATGGTCTGACTATAAGATTTTGAGGGCATCCAGGTTACGAAATTCTCAATGGCCTTTCGGTGAACCCCTTGTGCCGAGAAAAGTAGTGTACCCGGCTTGGATGATCTTGACCGGCTGCCTTATTTGAGATGGGGTGTACGACGTAGCACAATGGGTCTGTACCGAATAAATGACAAACGATGGCCAAGAGTGAAGGTCAGTTTGCATTAATGATAGGTATACGATTCCACCACATCGCTCTACTTAGTTGAGGAAGAAAAGTCTCCATGGAGCAGTGCACTGGTGTATGCAAAGAGATATTGAAGTGACATGCATTATGCAAGAACGCTATGTGTGTGCTTGACTGTGTGTTTGCCTTGATGAAGTGTCTCTTGTTGATGATTGACTATCTTAGCTAAAAGATTTGCGAAAGAGTAACTCTATAAATATATTCTTGGAATGTATTATGTAGTATTTTATTTTTCATTTGCAACCTTTCAGTGGATTTCAACTTGGGAAAAGAAATTCACCCTTGCATATTTTCCTGTATCTATATGTACGTTACGCGTAGATGAGGCCTCTGGTAGCCCGTGTGAGGGAGAGCTTCCGGCCCCTTGAGGCCGAGTCCGAGGGAGGGGGATGGACTTATGATCCCATCTCCCAATGGGCCACAGTGTGTGGACATGTGGTCAGGACGAGAGGAGGGGTGCTGGGCCCCGAAGAGGTTTTGGAGCGTGATATGGTTCTGGACGCTTACATTCCATTAGAGAGGATGCGCGGCTGGCTGGCAGCCGCACCCGAGGCACCTGAGGAGCAGCCGAGGAGAGAGACTCAGGCGGAGAAGAGAAATTTACCCTCACGGGTAACCGGATCTGCTTGGGAGTATCGTTGTATGTATTGTCGCATGCGTCTCACTCCAAGAAAGAGTACCTTGGTGCGAGATCGTCTGTTGAGGATGGCTCCATCAGTGACACCAGTTTCACCACTAGAGACAGGGAGGTCGACGCTCTCCGTTCATTACGTCCCACAGTATGGACGTTTCGTGCTATGCTCTTCTGACACTTCTGCCGGACGGTCGGGACACGCAGAGAGGGGGAAGAGGAAGGTTCGAGATGAGCCAGAGCGGGTATTCATTGAGATATCCGAGGAGGAGGATGTTGGAACCAAATTGGTTAAAAGTATTTTTAATACAAATACTCCCTAAGTGATTTTATGGTTTTGATGATAACAAAATGTATTAAGGTCTTTACAAAGGATAAATAAATTGTATTAAGGTGTTTTCAATGTATAACTAAGTTTATTGAAGGATGTTGCAGTCTGCGTCCAATAAATTAGTTCATCATGACATTGGCTCATATTCAAAGTCTGAGAAGCCTTGCGTCCAATGTTAAAGACATCGTCCAATATTGGCACTGGAATGGACAACAAGAGCTCTGCGTCCAATGATCAGTATTAGGAAATACTGTTCATCGTCCAATATTGAGAATAGAGCTATGCGTCCAATAATCATTGAGACCATGCGTCCAATGATTCTCTGCGTCCAATAAACAGTATAAGGCAATACTGTTTTGCGTCCAATGCAATACGCAGTCTAAGAGCTTGCGTCCAATGTTCAATAAAGCATTGAAGTTCTATGTCCAATGTTTTAGCAGAAGGAAGAATTTTGCGTCCAATGTTTTAGCAGAAGGAAGAATTCTGCGTCCAATGTTTGAGCAGAAGGAAGAGTTCTGCGTCCAATGTGTGAGCAAAAGGATTACTGTAGTGCGTCCATTGATAAGCACAAGGCAAGAACAAAGTTCTGCATCCAATGTCTTCTGAAGAAGCAGAATCGCAGAAGTAGAAGAAATCAAGTCTTGAAGACACGCTACTTTCTGCGTCCAATGATTTCCAAAGGAACAGAACCAATAAGCGTCCAATGCATATGAAGGACAAAAGTCCAATGTTGAGCATGAGCAAGTGTAACACCCCCTTTCTCAGGAGGCATTACACTTCGTAACTGAACCTCTAATGTGGAAATTAAAATCTTTCTTCAAATTCTTCTAAAAATTAACGCTGTCAAAATTTATTTAATTTTCACAAATGGATTTTTTTCTGTCAATTTTTTTTATAAGAAATACTTTGTGAGAATAAACACCAACCAGAAAACAACATAGGAACTAAAACTTATTCAATTATAATGGAACGTACCATACACAAGAAATCCCTTTCCCAAATCAGTACAAACTCTCTATGCTGGTCAAGCACTAAGAACTTCTACAAAAAGTTCAAATAAGAAAAACTCCCAACAAAACT
This sequence comes from Glycyrrhiza uralensis, assembly GCA_030159175.1. Classification (NCBI taxonomy): domain Eukaryota; kingdom Viridiplantae; phylum Streptophyta; class Magnoliopsida; order Fabales; family Fabaceae; genus Glycyrrhiza; species Glycyrrhiza uralensis. Next base: position 13,731,449 of record BRZY01000003.1, on the reverse strand, counting down.
AGGACTCGCACGTCCTTCCACTTTGTTGACACGTCTTCAGTGCACGTCTCGTTCTTTGAGTCCTGTCTAGTCCACTCAGCTAGTAATCAATCTATATGAATCATGTCCCGAAGGGCACAAAACATATAGGCAAGGGTGAGTTTCTCCCAAAGTCACAATCACAAAACATACATAGTAAAAGGAAAAATACTACTTATTATACCTCAAAAATAAGCAAATATCATTTGAAAACTTTACTCTACGTTCACAAACAACCAACACACATCATCACAAAATCATCTATCTCAATCAAGATATATATATGCATGACACTTCAATCATCTCTCATCACACCGGTGCACTGCTCCATGGAGACTTCTCTTCCTCAACTAAGTAGAGCGATATGGCGGAACTTGTACCTAACATAAATGCAACCTGACCATCTCTTAGCCCTCGTTGTCATTTATTCGGTATGGCCCATTGTGCTAACTCGTGCACCACATCATAAATAAGACAAGCCGGTCAGGATCATTCAAGCCGGGTATACTACTCTTCTCGACACAAGGAGATTCCCGTCAAGGCCACTGAGAATTTCGTGACCTGAACGCCCTCAAAGACTTATAGTCAGACTATGCTTATTCTCAATCCATCACTCTAGGATTGTATACTCTCATCATAGCATAAAGCTAGCCTGGCAAAAGCCAATATCTCAAATGCATATGACAATACAATTCATACACACATACAAGGAGAATAATGCAATCCTTCATTTAGGATTTTCATCGCCACGTGTTAGCTCTCTCCCAACACCGTGTAGCATTATTCCTCTAATCTTCAACTCGCCACGTGTTGACCCTCTCTCAACAACGTGTAAAATTTTAAGTTAACAACGCCACGTTTGGACTCTTTTCCAACTACGTGTGGGACTCTTCGCATTTATAAAAATGCCCCTTACTTCTTATTATTTGTTAAAACCACATAACTTTTTATAATTATATATTTTGACCCCAAGACGTCCAGTTCCTGCGTCCAGTTCCTGCATCCAGTCTGCGTCCAGTTCTTGCGTCCAGTCTCTGCGTCCAGTCTGCGTCCAATTTCTGCTTCCCATGTCTGCGTCCAATATCTGCGTCCAATGTGTCCAATTTCTGCGTCCAATATCTGCGTCCATTTTCTGCGTCCAATATCTGCGTCCAATGTCTGCGTCCAGTTTCTGCGTCCAATTCCTACGTCCAGTCTCTGTGTTCAATGTCTGCGTCCAATTTCTGCGTCCAATATCTGCGTCCAATGTCTGCGTCCAGTTTCTGCGTCCAATTTTTGCATCCAGTTTCTGCGTCCAATTTCTGCGTCCAATTTCTGTGTCCAATTTCCAAAATTTTGTATTCTTGAAATTTATCCAATTAAGTGTTATCTTGAATCCTCATTAATTTCTTTGTTTTCATTTGTAAAACTTTTTCATTAAAGTTTTTAAACTCTCTTCCCACGCTTAATTAAATCTCATCAATCCAATCCCAATCAAAGTATATGAAATACACATTAATCAATATACATCAAATGAATCACAAATAATTAAATACACTCAATCACTTCAAGACACCATTTTTTTTATACACCATCAAGAGAACAATCATACAACAAAACACAAGATTTCTACCATACAAAAACCATAGAGCTAAAAATCTTAGCTTCGTGATTTAAACACATCAAGGATGGTTTTAACCACCCAAATCAAAGATGGAACTCAAGGTTATTGAGTTGTCATCATGCCACCCAAATCATACAACACTAGAACTACATAAAAATTGTGTCTTTTAGAAGAACATCCCACTTACCTCTTGAAGAGAAGCTTTGAACACTAAGATCCACTTCTAGCTTTGTTGTTCCAAAACTAGTAACAAACCCTTACAAAATAAAATCATAAAACATAAGCATGAAAACATCTCCATCATGAAACCACCCAAAACCTAAGATCAAAAACATGAGAGAAGGATTTCTTACTCTTGCTCTTGAAGAAAAAAATGGATCACAATGAAGATCAAACCTCTTGGTTCCAAGGATAAGAACCTAAGACCAAAACAAAGATATTTCCTCAAAATAATGAAGAAACACATGATCTAAAAACCAAAAGAGATAGATCATGAAAGTATATGAAAGATTGATGGTTTAGAATCATAAACCAACCTTGGTTGAAGAAGATTGATGGATCAAAGCTCTTGGAAATCAAAGAAATAGTTTAGGAAAAAGCTTGAAAGCTTAAGAGCAACAATGGAGTATTTGGCTTTGGAGAGAGAAAGGAAATGAAAAGTAAAGCAAACTCTCTCCTTTTCCCTTCCTAAGTCACGGCTGAACCCAAAAAGAATGGAGGGCCAAGATTTGCTTAGAGGCAAGTGGTATTATCTTGGAATAAATTAAGAGTTAAAGGTGTTTTAATATTTCTTCCAACCAAGACTTTCAAGGCATGAGCACATGGGCATAAAGCACCATTTTGGGGCTGAATTTTCGTGCAAAAGTCAGCTGGAAAGGAAGGGAGAAGAATTCACAAGTTGGGGTTTTGCTTTTGGGAGCACAAGTGGGCCAAATTGCTTATTATAATATATATTTTGAAATAAATATTTCTCCAAATAATTGATTAATGGAAAAATTATTTTTGAAACCTAAAATTAATATAATCAAGGTTAGAACTTCAAAACTCAAGTTTTGATCATTTTCTGATACCCCGTTTGCGCTAGGGTTACCCGTAACGTGCTAAAAACGGCTAAAAATAAAATTTTTCTGAAAACTCTAGAAAAATTTCTAAAAATCAGAAATATTAAAGAAATAACTTTTGTTTCATTAAAACATTTTTTTGACATAAAAATGGTCTCCGGAAAAAAAAATATAAAACCTTCGACGTTTACAAATCGAGTCACGGTTTACACTATTTTTCAGTTTTTCGATTTCTTCCACTTTCTACCCATCTAAAAATCATAAATAATCTAAAAACACTAATGGTATCCCTAACTTTCCATTTGGATCATTTCTTAGCCCTCTGGTAATTATCTGGTCACTATACGTCACGTATCCCATTCTACAGGGACCACCACTGTAACATATTTATCCTAATCTCAGAAAATTCCAAACTAAAATTCTTAAATTCTTAAATAATATAAAAATACTATTTGTCTCTTTAATTCCTCATGGTGGTATTGTCTGAGCCTTCAGATCAATATAATCTTATTTCTCCATCTATAACGAGAATCGTTTTCTGTTGAAATTTCCAATTTCAACTCGAAATCCTAGTTGCTTTACATTGAGCGACTATAATCATGACATTTCATTTTCTAATATAATCTTATAATATGTAATTTGATCTACTCACACAGTGTCATAGAATTAGCTACTGATCTAAAAATGCGGGTGTTACAGCAAGAGTGCAACTCTGCGTCCAATGAAACTGAACATTCTGCGTCCAATGAAGTCAGAGTTACTCAAGCACTGTTCTGCGTCCGATAATGAAGAAGGAAAATAACAAAGTGTTCCACAAGCAATGAAACAGAATGGAACAAGTTCATTATCTACTGTTCTGCGTCCGATAAATGAGAAGAACAAGAACAAAGTGTTACACGATGAATGAAGCAAACTAGGACAAGTTCTCAGTTTACTATTCATCGTCTAATAAAGCAGCATAACAAAGTGCAATTGAAAGCATCAGGTATGCGTCCAATGTTTGCATGAGTTCTGTGCAAATTGGTAAGTGCAAAGGTATGCGTCCAATAACTTGCTAAATGCTGCGTCCAATGTTTCATATATTCTGTGCCCAATACATAACACGCGGAATCCATTTGATTGTCAATTATTGCTCTTGCATTTAATATGGAACATATTTATTGAGCAAATGATTTGAAATAAATAGTTGTATACAATGCTTTTCTGTACAACTTTGTCAACGTTTTTGAACGTACTTTTGAAAAGCATAAAGCACTGTGGAAAGTGTACTAAGAGAGAGAATGTACTCTTATATCTCTGAACACATCTTTCTGCTTTACACAGTGTATTCTCTCTGTCTCAATAAGATATTACTATTAACCACTGTACAATTGAGACTTTGAGTACAGGTTGCTTCTGATTAAGGAGAAAGAAACGCAGACATGCTCACTGAAGTAGATCTCCTCAGAGCAACGAGAAAATAACATTTAATGCTATTAGAGAACGGTAACATCTATGAAGGCTGAAGCTGAGCTATTCGAAGAACAAGTCTGAAGCTTCATCAAAGCCTATAAATACCGTGAACAAGAAGAAGAATATAAGATACTGGAAAAAGAAAAAGAAAGAGCTGAACTGCTGTGCAATCTGTTATACTCTGTAGAGAAAGTCTTGTATATTGTCTATCTTCTTGTAAAAGAGAGTTTGCTTAACTCTCGAAGTGTTTTAGATTTCATATCCTCACTTGTGTGAGTTAGACAACATTTAAATCAAAAAAACACTCTGCTGAGTTGTTTTAGCCTGAAGAGGCTGCGTCCAAAGAATACTTGGGTTTTAGCCTGGAGAGGCTGTGTGCAAAGAATACTTGGGTAAAGGCCTGAAGAGGCTGGTGAAAGAATACTTGTAATCTATCTGGATTGATAGTGAAATCTCTCTAGTTTGAGGGGACTGGACGTAGCTCTTAGGAAAGGGTAAACCAGGATAAACTTGTGTTATTTCTTCTTTCCCTTAACTCCTTATTTATCTGTGTTTACTACTAACAAAGGGGATTGAATTGAGTTTATTCAAACAAGTTTTTCAAACTAAAAGGGAAGCACTCTGTGCGTCCAATATTTCTACAATCTGTGCGTCCAGTGTTTCAAACGTTTCAGCGTCCAATCTTTAGAAAAACTGTGCGTCCAGTTTTTATAAAGACTTTGTGCGTCCAACATTTTCAAAGCTGAGAGTCCAATATTGCGAAAAGTTTTAAAAGCTTAGAAGCACAATTCAACCCCCCTTCTTGTGTTTCATCTTGTTACCTACAGTTGGCATCAGAGCTCGGTGTCTAGGGGTTGAGCACCTAACAGTGCAGAGAAGCAAAGATCCATGGAGAACGAGGGACTAGCTGTGAACAGACCACCACTGTTCAATGGAAATGAATATGACTATTGGAAGCAAAGAATGATTACATTCTTTGACGCGCAAAATATAGACCTATGGGATGTGGTGGAAACTGGCTACACTGCTCCAGTAAATGAAGCAGGTCAACAAATACCAAGAGCTCAGTGGACAGCAGATGAAAGGACCAGATTCCAGCTGAACTCAAAGGCAAGGCACTATCTGATGTGTGCCATTACAAAGTCAGAATATGACAAGGTGCACAGCTGCACTACTGCCAAGGAGATGTGGGACACTCTAGCTTTGGCACATGAAGGTTCATCTCAGGTTCGTGATTCTAAAATTAGCATGCTAGTTCATCAATATGAACTATTCAAAATGGAGGATCACGAGTCCATTGATCAAATGTTTGGAAGATTCCAAACAATCATCAACAACCTGAGGTCCTTGGGAAAAATCTACACAACTCAGGAGCATATCAGAAAAATCCTAAGGAGTCTGCCAAAACAATGGAGACCCAAGGTGACTGCCATACAAGAAGCAAGGGATCTTTCCACTCTTGCCATGGAAAATCTTCTAGGCTCACTCAAAGTACATGAGCTTGTGCTCAGAGAAGAGGGAACTGAAAAAAAGGAAAAGTCCATTGCTCTTAAAGCTCAAAAAGGGAGCACCTCAAAAGCCTTGAAGGCCAATGATTCTGATGAAGAATCATGCAGCTCAGAAGAAGAAGAAGGTTTAGATGATGATGAACTCTACCTCATCTCCAAGAAGATAAAGGCCATATGGAACAAGAAAGGTGGCTTCAGAAGAAAGCAATTCAACAGAAAATTTCCACAAAAAGAAACTGAGCAAAAGGAGAAAAATCCAGTGGTGTGCTATGGATGCAAGAAACCAGGCCACTACATGTCAAATTGTCCTGAGGCAGAAAGAATGAAGAAGAAGAAAGGTCTCATGGCAACATGGGAGGATCTTGATGATTCCTCTAATGATGAGGACGAGGAAGATAAAGAAGAAGCTAATCTCTGCCTAAAGGCAAGTCTATCCTCAACTGACAGTGAGGACGAAGAGGAGGTAATTTCTTATTCTGAATTAAGTAATAATTTTGATGATCTTCTTAGAGATTCATCCATTTTATCTGATGAGTACAGATCTTTAAAGAAAAAGTTTTCTCTTATGACCAAAGATCTTGAAAAGCTTACTTTAGAAAACAAAGTACTCAAATCAGAAAATGAAGAGTTAAGACTTCAAGTAAGTCAACTCAAAGATGAATCTCAAAAGGATTCTGAGTCCAATACTTCCTGTGAAGTACAAGTACTTCAACAAGAAGTAAATGAACTCACTGGACGATTGTCCAGATTTGTCAGTAGCTCTGAAAAGCTTGATCAAATTTTAAAAATTCAGAGAAAACCTTCTGACAAAAGTGGTTTGGGTTATGAAAAACCAAAACCAAAGTTTTCCAAGAGTCCATCAAAGTTTAATATATATTGTGGATACTGTGGAAAGGCTGGACATGTCACATCGACATGCTTCCATAATAAATGGAACAAGCCTGGACGCAGGCCAAGGACTAACATGAAAGGACCCAAGAAAATCTGGGTACCTAAGAACATGATCATTCCTGTTGCAGATTTGCTTAATGGGAGGAAAGCAACACCAATCATGGTACCTGGACAGTGGATGCTCACGACACATGACGGGAGAAAGGTCTATGTTCCAAGACCTCAAGCCTAGAACAAAGGGCTGGGTCACATTTGGAGGTGACCAGAAAGGTAGAATAGTTGGAATCGATAAAATTGGTAAACATCCTTTTCCTACTATTGAAAATGTTTTATTGGTTAAAGGACTCAAACATAATCTACTTAGCATAAGTCAATTGTGTGACAGTGGATGTGATGTTTGTTTTGACAAGGATAAATGCATAGTCAGAAATTCTGATAAGTCCATTCTTTTTCAAGCAAAGAGGCAGGACAATGTTTATAAAATTGATTTCGAAAATCTGTCCAAACAGAATGTCTCATGCTTCATTTCTTTAAATAATAAACAATGGATATGGCACAAGAAGCTTGGTCATGCAAGCTTGAGAACCATCTCAAAGCTCAATAAGCATAGCCTCGTAAGAGGACTTCCAAATCTTGTGTACAAATCTGAGGTTCTCTGTGAAGCATGTCAGAAATGGAAACAAGTGAAAAACTCTTTTGATTCTAAAAACAGTGTTTCCGCTTCTAGACCTTTAGAACTTTTACATATGGACTTGTTTGGACCAACACAAACTGCTTCTTTGAGTGGAAAGAAATATGGACTTGTTATAGTTGATGACTATACTAGATGGACATGGGTTAAATTCCTAGCACACAAGGATGAGTCTTTTAAAGTATTCACCATTTTTTGTAAAAGAGTCCAAACTGAGAAAGGAGTTTGTATCAACTCCATTCGAAGTGATCATGGAGGTGAGTTTGAAAATGCAAACTTATAGAGATTCTGTGAAGAGAATGGAATCCTTCACAATTTCTCTGCACCTAGAACACCACAACAAAATGGTGTAGTAGAGAGGAAAAATCGATCTTTACAAGAGATGGCCAGGACCATACTCAATTATCACTCAACCTCTAAGAGGTTTTGGGCTGAAGCTGTAAACACAACATGTTATTTGCAAAACCGAATTTATATAAGGCCTATACTGAAAAAGACTCCTTATGAATTGTGGAAAGGAAGAAAACCCAACATTTCATATTTTCATCCTTTCGGATGTGAGTGTTTTATTCTTAACACCAAGGATCAACTTGGTAAATTTGACTCTAAAATTGATAATGGAATTTTTCTGGGTTATTCTAAAACTTCCAAGGCATATCGAGTTTACAACTCAAGAACCTTGACTATTGAAGAGTCAATTCACGTTAAATTCAATGACAAAAAGCCTGACAATGATCTGTCAGAGCTAAGTGATTCTCTTGCAGATATGAGAATACAACCAGGAGGTGAAGGATCATCAATCAAGATTGAAGAAGATGGACCAGACGCAGAAGACAGTCATGCGTCCAATACTGCAGGTGGTAAAAGCTGGCATTTTAAGACTTATCATCCTGAAGATCAAATTATTGGAAATGCAGATGATAAAGTCAGAACAAGGTCCACATTCAGAGAGCAAACTGATGTAGTATTCATCTCTGAATTGGAGCCAAAGAATATAGATGAAGCCCTATTGGATGAAGGATGGATTTTAGCAATGCAGGAGGAGCTGAATCAGTTCAAAAGAAATGATGTTTGGACTCTGGTAGCCCCACCTGAAGATAAGTCCATTATTGGAACCAAATGGGTATTCAGAAATAAGCTGGACGAAGAAGGTAATGTTGTGAGGAACAAAGCAAGGTTAGTTGCTCAAGGCTACTCACAACAGGAAGGTATTGATTTCACTGAAACCTTTGCTCCAGTTGCTAGAATTGAAGTCATTCACATTTCACTTTCATTTGCTGCCCAACATGATATGAGGCTTTATCAAATGGATGTAAAGAGTGCTTTTCTGAATGGTATAATAACAGAAGAAGTCTATGTTGAACAGCCTCCTGGCTTTGAGGATCAAACTTTTCCAAATCATGTTTTTAAATTGAAAAAGGCTCTTTATGGCCTTAAGCATGCTCCTCGAGCTTGGTATGAAAAACTGAGTTCATTTTTAATGGAAAATGGTTTTTCAAGAGGAAAAGTTGATAACACTCTTTTCAGAAAATCCATAGACTCACATTTCATCATAGTACAGATTTATGCAGATGACATTATTTTTGGTGCTACTGATGAATCTTTGTGTAGAGAATTCTCTGAGTTAATGCAGAAAGAATTCGAAATGAGCATGATGGGAGAGTTGAAGTTCTTTCTTGGACTTCAAGTGAATCAAACTCAAGATGGGATATATGTGCATCAGACCAAATATACAAAGGAGCTTCTGAAGAAGTTCAAGATGGATGATTGCAAACCCATGAATAACCCCATGCATCCAACTTGCATAATGAGCCTGAATGACAAAGATAAAAAGGTAGATCAAAAGGTATATAGAGGTATGATAGGATCTCTTTTATATCTTACTGCATCTAGACCTGATATTATGTTCAGTGTATGCTTATGTGCAAGATTTCAATCAGATCCTAGAGATTCTCATTTGACTGCTGTCAAGAGAATTTTTAGATATCTGAAACAGACTACTAATCTTGGTTTGCTGTTTAAGAAATCAGATGAATACAGATTAGTAGGATTCTGTGATGCTGATTATGCTGGAGACAGGCTTGAAAGAAAAAGCACCAGCGAAGGATGCCATTTTATTGGATCCAATCTAGTATCATGGACGAGCAAGAGACAAAGCACAATTGCATTATCTACAGCTGAAGCTGAATATGTCTCTGCTGCAAGTTGTTGTTCTCAGCTCTTATGGATTAAACATCAATTGGAGGACTACAACATCTTCGAGAGTAAGATTTCTGTTCTTTGTGATAATACTGCTGCAATCAATTTATCTAAGAACCCAATCTTACACTCAAGAGCTAAGCATATAGAAATTAAACATCATTTTATTAGAGACTATGTGCAGAAGGGAACATTTGATATTCAGTTTGTTAATACTGAAAATCAATGGGCAAATATATTTACAAAACCCCTCTCTTTAGATAGGTTTACTTTTATAAGGAAGCATTTGAATATGCACTTTATAAAAGACTGATGTTTAGCGTCCAATATGCTTAAGTTGAGTCTGAGTCCAATGTGACTAGAGTCCAACAGGACATGACAGTCTATTTGAGACTTAGAAATTTTTTTTAAAGACTCAAAAGCTTTCACATCTTAGTAATCCCACGCTGAGTCCAAACTTTTTCATAAAGATATCTTACAGTTGGCTTCTTTTCTCTTCATTTGGCATCTTTTCTAAAATCTTTTCTGTTTGAGAAAGCTTGTTTAGAAAAAGGGAGAAGAAAAAGGGTTTTTAAGTTTTAAAAGGATTCTGTTTTTAAAAGCTCCAAGTCTTTTCAAAACTCTCTTTGGACTATGATGTTCTATGAACCTTTTTGCCTGATGACAAAAGGGGGAGAAAGAATGGGATTAAGTTTTTATATATTGACTAAAAGGGGAGAAAGATTTTGACAAAAAGGGAGAAAGATTAAGTCTGATTGCATTAGTCTTATTACCATGTTATTTTGATAAGTTATTTGTGGACTAATCTTTGTTTTATGAGTAAAAGAAATTTTAAGGTACTCTAAGTCTCAGGGGGAGAAGAGTAAGGAAAATCTGAGATGTTTATCTCAGGGGGAGTTCCCCTTAGAAAATTTCTGTTTTTGCTGACTGATTTTGGTTTATATGCTTTATTGTTTGTAAAACTTAATAATGTTTGTCATCATCAAAAGGGGGGAGATTGTTGGAACCAAATTGGTTAAAAGTATTTTTAATACAAATACTCCCTAAGTGATTTTATGGTTTTGATGATAACAAAATGTATTAAGGTTTTTACAAAGGATAAATAAATTGTATTAAGGTGTTTTCAATGTATAACTAAGTTTATTGAAGGATGTTGCAGTCTGCGTCCAATAAATTAGTTCATCATGACATTGGCTCATATTCAAAGTCTGAGAAGCCTTGCGTCCAATGTTAAAGACATCGTCCAATATTGGCACTGGAATGGACAACAAGAGCTCTGCGTCCAATGATCAGTATTAGGAAATACTGTTCATCGTCCAATATTGAGAATAGAGCTATGTGTCCAATAATCATTGAGACCATGCGTCCAATGATTCTCTGCGTCCAATAAACAGTATAAGGCAATACTGTTTTGCGTCCAATGCAATACGCATTCTAAGAGCTTGCGTCCAATGTTCAATAAAGCATTGAAGTTCTGCGTCCAATGTTTTAGCAGAAGGAAGAATTCTGCGTCCAATGTTTGAGCAGAAGGAAGAATTATGCGTCCAATGTTTTAGCAGAAGGAAGAATTCTGCGTCCAATTTTTGAGCAGAAGGAAGAGTTCTGCGTCCAATGTTTGAGCAAAAGGATTACTGTAGTGCGTCCAATGATAAGCACAAGGCAAGAACAAAGTTCTGCATCCAATGTCTTCTGAAGAAGCAGAATCGCAGAAGTAGAAGAAATCAAGTCTTGAAGACACGCTACTTTCTGCGTCCAATGATTTCCATAGGAACAGAACCAATAAGCGTCCAATGCATATGAAGGACAAAAGTCCAATGTTCAGCATGAGCAAGAGTGCAACTCTGCGTCCAATGAAACTGAACATTCTGCGTCCAATGAAGTCAGAGTTACTCAAGCACTGTTCTGCGTCCGATAATGAAGAAGGAAAATAACAAAGTGTTCCACAAGCAATGAAACAGAATGGAACAAGTTCATTATCTACTGTTCTGCGTCCGATAAATGAGAAGAACAAGAACAAAGTGTTACACGATGAATGAAGCAAAGTAGGACAAGTTCTCAGTCTACTATTCATCGTCCAATAAAGCAGCATAACAAAGTGCAATTGAAAGCATCAGGTATGCGTCCAATGTTTGCATGAGTTCTGTGCAAATTGGTAAGTGCAAAGGTATGCGTCCAATAACTTGCTAAATGTTGCGTCCAATGTTTCATATATTCTGCGCCCAATACATAACACGCAGAATCCATTTGATTGTCAATTATTGCTCTTGCATTTAATATGGAACATATTTACTGAGCAAATGATTTGAAATAAATAGCTGTATATAATGCTTTTCTGTACAACTTTGTCAACGTTTTTGAACGTACTTTTGAAAAACATAAAGCACTGTGGAAAGTGTACTAAGAGAGAGAATGTACTCTTATATCTCTGAACACATCTTTCTGCTTTACACAGTGTATTCTCTCTGTCTCAATAAGATATTACTATTAACCACTGTACAATTGAGACTTTGAGTACAAGTTGCTTCTGATTAAGGAGAAAGAAACGCATACATGCTCACTGAAGTAGATCTCCTCAGAGCAACGGGAAAATAGCATTTAATGCTATTAGAGAACGGTAACATCTATGAAGGCTGAAGCTGAGCTATTCGAAGAACAAGTCTGAAGCTTCATCAAAGCCTATAAATACCGTGAACAAGAAGAAGAATATAAGATACTGGAAAAAGAAAAAGAAAGAGCCGAACTGCTGTGCAATCTGTTATACTTTGTAGAGAAAGTCTTGTATATTGTCTATCTTCTTGTAAAAGAGAGTTTGCTTAACTCTCGAAGTGCTTTAGATTTCATATCCTCACTTGTGTGAGTTAGACAACACTTAAATCAAAAAAACACTCTGCTGAGTTGTTTTAGCCTGAAGGGGCTGCGTCCAAAGAATACTTGGATTTTAGCCTGAAGAGGCTGCGTCCAAAGAATACTTGGGTTTTAGCCTGGAGAGGCTGTGTGGAAAGAATACTTGGGTAAAGGCCTGAAGAGGCTGGTGAAAGAATACTTGTAATCTATCTGGATTGATAGTGAAATCTCTCTAGTTTGAGGGGACTGGACGTAGCTCTTAGGAAAGGGTGAACCAGGATAAACTTGTGTTATTTCTTCTTTCCCTTAACTCCTTATTTATCTGTGTTTACTACTAACAAAGGGGATTGAATTGAGTTTATTCAAACAAGTTTTTCAAACTAAAAGGGAAGCACTCTGTGCGTCCAATATTTCTACAATCTGTGCGTCCAGTGTTTTAAACTTTTCAGCGTCCAATCTTTAGAAAAACTGTGCGTCCAGTTTTTATAAAGACTTTGTGCGTCCAACATTTTCAAAGCCGAGAGTCCAATATTGCGAAATGTTTTAAAAGCTTAGAAACACAATTCAACCCCCCTTCTTGTGTTTCATCTTGTTACCTACAGAGGAGGACCCCAAGGAGACATCATTGTCTTAGGTTGTAGTGGTGGGGGTGTCTAGTGCTAGGTTGTGGGTTGTCTGTTAGCGACCAGCTTAGGTTTGGGATGTACATGTTCAATGTCGTGTATTTGACACACCTTTTGATTTTCAGTTTTCCTAGGTTTAGACTTATTGCTTTATTTCTTTCTGTTATGATGATGTATTTTGGCCACTATGTTGTGGTTCTAAACTATGCTTGTGGGCGCAAGACTTGTGTATATTGACATGATAATATATATATATATATGTGTGTGTGTGTGTGTGTGTGTGTGTGTGTGTATGATGTTTCTTTTCTTCTGAGTTTTAGGATGGTTAAATGTGATGTGAGAAATCTTTTCGGATAAGATTCTTTTAAAAAAAAATTAGTCACCAATTTTGGTAACCTTAATTTATGAAAGGCGTTTTTCTGCATTAAGTTTTAAGTTTTTCACGTGACGTTCCTTGTGGGAAAATGGGGCACGACATCATCTCTACCTCTACCGAATGAGCCTCCCTTTGTATTCAAGAGCAACCCGGGATTTCAGCGTGATGGTCCTAGTACTGCAAGTGGTAGTAGTCCATCAGTTGCAGATAAGCCTCAGTCTGAGACTCCTCAGGATAATCAAGATCTGCATGAAGAGGATAGCAGTGACGGTTATTCGCCCCCAGAGGATTTCGATCACGTGGAGAAGATCGAGTATCACAGGGATGGTCGGATGATAATCAGACCAGAAGGTAAAGGGTAAGTAACTTCTTATCTTTATTATTTGAAATTGAATATTAATTTCAATATAAAATATGCGTTAATTTATTCATTAATATGTTTTTATTTTTTCAGGTTCCTTCCTTCGAAGGCAGCCTCAAAAAGCATCAAAGCTTCTATTCAAGAGCAGTATCAGAAAGCTTGGGTCGCATGTAAGCAGATGAAAAAAGGCGAGGACGGTATAGATCACCGGATGACTTTCTTCAACGCTTTTAAGGTACATGTTAATTATTGTGTTTATTGCGTATTATGTTTAACTATATATATATGTGTGTGTGTGTGTGTGTTTATACTGTTACTTATGTTCAATTAATGCAGGAGAAGGTTACATGGAAAAGGACCTATGATGCGCAGGTCGAGAAGAACTTCCATGCGAAGGCTGCACACATTATCTCTAACATGCTCTGGAGGACTGGCCATGCGGAACCACAAGTGCAACCCAAATGGATTGGAGATGGTGTTTGGAATGCATTAGTAACACACTGGGGTAGCTCTGGTTTTGGGAAGGTCTTTGACCAGAACAAGAAGAACAGGGCATCAGAGAAAGGAGGGAGCGTGCACACAGGAGGCTCCATCTCTCAGGCGCAACATAATGTCCGAATGGTACATATAGAAACTTCAATTTAATATCTTTTCTAAACTTAATTAATTACCGTTGACGCAGATGTACAATTATCATTTCATATATGTTTGTTGCATACAGAGAAAGGAATTGGGTCGAGAGATCAACATTCATGAGCTAGATCGCCGCACCCATATGAGGAAAGGCACCCAAGAGTTTGTAGATGAGAGATCGAAGAAGAGTCAGGTAACTATGTTTATATGTTTTTTTATTATGTTTATGTTTAAAACTAAAGTAATTCTTATTTGTTTAATTATTTAATTTAAGAAAACCAGGAGGAGTTTGAGGAAAGGTTGAGTCAGTATAGGCAATCTCAAACTGAGTCTTCCGATGCCTCCACTACCACACATACCCCGCAGCAAGAATAAGAGGCAACCCTCAAAATTTGGGTGGAGGTTGTTGGCGGTAAAAAGAAGGGCTATTGCTACGGTTTAGCAGACTATGTCGCCAATTATCCTTGGAAAGGAGAATCAAGCTCTGGTATCGGGTTGAGCCGCTTCTCAACACATGAGGAACAGGAGATGGAGCGTATGAGGCAGCTGGTCGCATATGTAACACCCTGATTATTTTTATATATAGTTTTTATTGATTTTTAATCCTATTTAATTTAATTAAAATTATTTAAAAATATGATTTTTGGGATCTTGAGGTGAGGATATTGATAGTAATATCTTAGGTTTGATTTTGAAGCGTTTAGAGTAGTAGAGTTCATAAAACTGAGTTTTTGCGGGAACCTCATTCTCTCCTGATGCGAGGATAGGGTTCAGTATTTTTCTGGAGGTCATTTTTACTCCAAAATAAATTTTTAACGAACCAAAAGTGGTTCTTATAATATTTTTGATTTTTAGAAATTTTTTGGATATTTTTTTTAGAAAAACTTTATTTTACCCGCGTTTGGAGCTTTACGGGTAAACCGGGCGCAACCGGGACATGAAAAATAGTCCAAAAATTTAGTTTTGGGTTTCTAAATTTTTCTATGACATATTCAAGTCATAAAATTTATTTCTCATGATTTTACTCATTTTAGAAAAATATTTATCTAAAAAGGGGTTCGAAAACTACGCGTTTTTACCACTTCGAACTACCGATTAAACCCTAACTTGGTGGAATTAAATCCCACCATTTTCCAGTTAGACTTGGGCGCATATGAGGGTCTGATTTCACTCTCTAAAATATTCCAAAAGTCAATTGGGTCAAATGGGGTTAATATTTGATTTTTTTCAAAATTAGGTGAGAGAGATATGGCTCCCAACCACCAAAAGCATGCAAGCCCATACCTCCCCCGTTCTTTCTTGCTTCAGCCGAGATTCACATAGGAAAGGAGAGAGAGAAAATTCATTTTTCACTTCATCTCTTTCACTTGAAACCAAGAACTCCATTTTTCCTCTTATTCCCAAGCTTTTTCACACACCAAAAGGCTAAGTTTTTTTGAGTTTTTGATTATTCAAGCTTCACAAAAAAGGTTTGGATCATCATTCTAATCCATAAACCTCTTTCATTTTTTTCATTTCCACCATTTTCATGTTTCCATGAAAGTTGTGTTCTTCTCTTTACTAAAAGAGATCTTTTTCTTGGTTTAGGTTCACTCCATTGGAACCTACAAGCTTGAAAATCATCTTGGATCCATTTGTCTTCAAGATTTGAGTAAGTATTTATCTACTCAAATTTCTACTCTTAAGGGTTTGTTGGTTTTCATAAAACTCATATTTCTATGGTTGTATTTTGGTGTATTTTGTAAAAGGTAAATTTTTCTAAGTGTGGGAACATCAAGGCTTCAAAGAGGCCACTTGGTGTTGGTGAGGAGTGAAGGTGATTGTGGTGGTTGCCCATTTTCATTGTCTTCAAGAGGTAAGGGGATTTTTCTCAATAAGTTTGGAGGGTTGTGTATGTGTGTGATTATGTGATTTTGTTCTTGATGATGAACTCAAAGACTTGAGTTTTCATATTGGTTGTTGAATGATTTTTCATTCTCTTAGTAATATGTATTTTTGCATGTATATGTATATGAGTAAAAATATGATTTTTGGTTGAGGCATGATAATTTTTATGAGTCTATGTGTTGTTGGAAAAAAATCATATGTATGCTTTGGGGTGATTTCGGATGTCCAAGTGTGTGCTTGATGAAGTATGATTTAATGTCATATTCATGATGTATGTTTATTTATGGCTTGATTGTGTTATTGCCTAATTGATGTATATTGATTTATGTGTATTTCATACACTTTGATTGAGATTTGATTGATGAGATTTGATTAAGTGTGGGAAGAGAGTTTAAAAACTTTAATGAAAAACTTTTACAAATGAAAACAAAGAAATTAATTAGGATTCAAGATAACACTTAATTGGTTAAATTTCAAAAATACAAAATTCTGGAATTCTGGGCATGAAATCGAAAGTCTGGGCACTTTGGGCCAAAAGTATAATGTTATAAAAGTTCGGGGGTAGAAAACGTGAAGACTGGACGTAGACTGGACGCAGGAACTGGATGCAGGAACTGGACGTTTTGGGGTCAAAATGAAATTTTAACAAGTGATGGTGTTTTTAATAATTAATAAGAAGTGAGAAGGAAAAATAATAAGAATTAGAGAGTTAAAGTTAAAGAAGAACTTTAATTTCAAAGAGAAATTTTCCATAAAACTTACATTTTTTTCAATAAAAGATCTTACACGGTATTGAGCGAGGATCAATATGTGGCGAAGATAAATGTCTTAAGGACAATAATATTAAACGGTATTGGAAGAGAACCAATACCCGGCAAAGATAAAAGTCTTCAGGACAATAATATTACACGGTAATGGAAGAGAACCAATACGTGGCGAAGATAAAAGTCTTAAGGACAAAAATATTACACGGTGTTGGGTGAAAGCTAACACGTGGCAACGAAAAACCCTAAGACGAGGGACCGCATTGATTGTATTGTTTGTGAGTGCAAATATAATGTCATATGCATTTGAGATATTGGCTTTTGCCAAGCTAGCTTTATGCTATGATGAGAGCATACAATCCTATGTGATGGATTGTGAATAATTGTAAAACCTGTCCATGAAAATGGGGACCGATGGTTACCATGTCCATGAAAAAGGGGACCGATTGGTTTATTATGTTAGGTCTCATAGTAGCCTACTGAATAATTGTAAAACCTGTCCATCAAAAAGGGGACTGATGGTTACCATGTCCATGAAAAAGGGGACCGATTGGTTTATTATGTTATGGTGATAGTAGCTCTACTAAATAATTGTAAAACCTGTTCATGAAAAAGGGGACCGATTGGTTTATTATGTTAGGTTTATGCTACAACCATTTTGCTCTATTTAGTTGAGGAAGAGAAGTCTCCATGGAGCAGTGCACCGGTGTATTAAAGAGATATTGAAGTGACATGCATTATGCTAGAATGCTACGTGTGTGTTTGACTGTGTGTTTACCTTGATGAGATGTCTCTTGTTGATGATTGAATAGCTTAGCTAAAAGACTTGCGAAAGAGTAATTCTATATATATATTATTGGAGTGTATTATGTAGTATTTTATTTTCGTATAAATCCTTTCAGTGGATTACAACTTGTGCAAAGAAATTCACCCTTGCGTGTTTTTCTGTTATTTTATGTACGTTATGCGTAGATGTCCACTTCGAGACCTCTGATAGCCCGAGTAAGGGAGTGCCTCAGGCCTTGTGAGGCCGATGGTGGGGGATGGACTTACGATCCCATCTCCCAATGGGCCACTGTGTCTGGACACGTGGTTAGGACTAGAGGAGGGGTGTTGGGCCCCGAAGAGGTTTTGGAGAGGGACATGGTTTTGGACGTTTACATACCCGTCGAGAGGATGTGCTACTGGCTAGGAGATGCACCCTTTGCACGCAGGATCACCAAGGAGGACCGGGAGGCCAGAGTTCCACCCACGGCGCAGCCTAGGAGAGAGGCGAGGGAGGATCAGAGGCCTACACCTCAACGGATAGCCGAATCGGTATCTAACCGTTGTCGTCTGATTCGTCGCACTCCAAGGAAGAGTTCCTCAGAGAGGGCGTGCTTACCAACGATGGCTCCACCAGTGACACCAGTTCTATCACCCGAGACTGTGAGACCTATACTTCATGTTTCATACGTCGCACCTCCTGGACGTTTGGTGCGCTGTTCTTCTGACACTTCTGCCGGACCTTCGGGACACGTAGATAGAGGGAAGAGGAAGGTTAGAGACGAGCCAGATCGTGTACTATTCGACGTGTCTGAGGTTGAGGAGGACCCCAAGGAGACTTCATCATCTTAGGCCTGTAGAGGTGGGGGTGTCTAGTGCTAGGTTGTAGAGTGTCTATTAGCGACTAGTCTAGGTTTGGGATGTACATGTTCAGTGTTGTGTATTGGACACACTTTTTGATTTATCGTTTTTCCTAGGGTTAGCTTTATCGCTTTATTTTCTTTGTGTCAGGATGATGTATTTTGGCCACTATGTTGTGGTTTCAAACTATACTTGCGGGCGCAAGACTTGTGTATATTGACTTGAGGATATATATATAAATATATATATGTGTGTGTGATGTTTCTTTTCTTCTGAGTTTCTGGATGGCTAAATGAGTTGTGAGCAAATCTTTTCGTATAAGACTTTAAAAAAAAAGGCATAAATATGTTTTTAGTCCCTGAAATTTGGGTAATTGTTGTTTTTAGTCCCTCAAATTTAAAACGCCTATTTTTGGTCCCTCATTTTTCAAAATGTGTCATTTTTAATCCTTGGGGCTATTTTCCAATTTGAAAAATATTTTTTAAATTTATATTTTGACCCCTCTTAAATTCTGATTCTCACTTTACTCTCTTTTCTCTAACTTCTAAGAATTTTTTAAATTTATATTTTGACCCCTCTCAAATTTATAAAATACTTTTTAAATTTAAAATATGACCCCAAGGACTAAAAGTGATACATTTTCAAAAATGAAGGACCAAAAATAGGCGTTTTAAATTTGAGGGACCAAAAGCAACAATTTCCTAAATTTGAGGGACTAAAAACATATTTAAGCCAAAAAAAAAAATTAGCCACCAATTTTGGTAACCATGATTTATGAGAGACAATTTTCCGCATTAAGTTTAGTTTTTCATGTGACGTTCCTTGTGTGAAAAAGGGGCGTTACAGCATATACTGAGCATGCAATTGCAAAGGTGTTGTCTAGTCAGCATACTCTCCTGAAGATGGTTCAGAGGATGCAGTCCCAGGGCATGCCACCCTAGTGGCAGCCGCCGCTGCCCCAGTGGCAGTCGCCTACCCCTCAGCAGGCACAGGGCATACCGCCATCTCCGCCGCCGCAGTGGCAGTCGCCGTCTCATCCAACTCTACCTCCTCAGTGGCAACTGCCACCTCATTGGCAGGCGCCGCCCCAGTGGCAGCAGGTGCCTTATTGGCAGGAGCCGCCTCAGTGGCAGCAGCCACCTCAGCAGCAGTTACAACAATCTGGTGCGGATGATGACGTGTAAGGTTTAGATGACAATCTCTATAGGGACTATAGAGATTATTAGACAATTTTATGTTTGTCATTTCAGTTATGTATTTTTTTTAAGTTTTATTTGGATTCTGAATCTTTTACGTACTTATGTTATCGTTTCGTTATATTTGCTTACTTTTAACATATTTGTGTTATGATACTAATGTTTTGTTATATTTGTTTACTTTTAATTATGTTATATAAGTTTTTTTATTTTGATATAGTAATTTAATTTAATAATTAAAATAAAATATTAAATTAATTTAAAAAATAATTTGAATTAAATTATTTTATTAATAATTATAAAATGGTCAGTAAAATTTTTACCGACAAAATATTCTGTCGGTAAAATAAATCATTTTTTTTAAATTTCTTGTGGTTACCGACAGATTATTTCGTCGATAACGTCAAATTTTTCGACTGTTAATTTTCGTCGATAATTACCAATGGAATATTCCATCGATAATTACCAACAAAAATTCCATCGGTAATAATTACAAATGAGCGATTTATCAACGAACTTATGTCGTCAGAAATTCTGTCAAAAATCAATCGTTACCGACGGTTTTTATGTGTTATCGATGGAATTTTTTCGTCGGTAACAGCCGATTTTCTTGTAGTGTCAGTTCTGATAATAAATTCTTTGTCTAGCACATAAATTCGATATTTTTTTAACATTCGAATTAAGGCCAATGTTTCTTTTCCATGAGTAGGATAATTAATTTCACTATCTGGATAGGTTCCAGACATGTATCGACATAGTAATTCTTTCTTTTCTCCAGGGGGTTTTTCCTTCATAACACCTCCCCAACATTCATTAGATGCATTTATTTCAATAATAATTAAATCATCATTTGAAGGATGATATAATTCAGGAAGATCCTGACATAATTGCTTTAATTTTGTAATAATTTCTTCATCTTCTTCGGTCCATGACCAAAGAGCATCCTTTTTTAACTTCTGCTGGAGTTTTCTCCTTTTAGCTGCAAGATTCTTTATAAAACTTTCATTTGAAATATAAGTTAGTAATCCAAGAAATCTCTACAATTCCTTTTTATCCTTTAATTTTGTTAAAAAATCTTGAAATTTTTCTAACATGTTTTTGCATTACTATTTCTCCTCTTTCTATTTCTAATCCTAAATAGTTAATTTTTGTCTAAGCTAAGACTGCTTTTTTCCTACTTAAAACCACTCTATTTTCTATACATCTCTTAAGAACTAATTCTACCTTTTTAAAATGATCATTTAAATCCTTATTAGTGAAGACTAATATATCATCAATATATATAAGGCAAAAAAATTTATAATCCTTAAGTACAAAATCTATTCTTCTTTGGAAAATACCTAGTGATTGTTTCATTCCCATTGGTAACACATTTCATTCATATTTTCCTTGAGGACAACTAAATGTTGTTAACGCTTTTGACTCTTCTGTAAGCCTTATCTGATAGAATCTTGACTTACAATCAAAAGTGCTAAACCAATTTATATTCCTAACCCTTTCTATAATTAAATCTTTTCTAGAAAAAAAGTATGCATCTCCTTCCACAGCATCATTCATCTGTTTATAATTTATTATCATTCTCCTTTTTCCTCTTTTGATTTCATTATGGTTTTCAACATAAAATACTGGTGCTGAATGTATGCTTTTTGACGGTCTTACTAATCCTTTTTCACACATTTGTTTAATATCTTCTGCAAATTCATCTCAATCCTATTTTGTGTAAATCATAGGTTTACATTTTATTTCTTTTGTAGAATCTTTTAATTTTAATTCTACTAACTATGTGGTTTTATTATTAATTTTTGGATCTAGTGGGTTTTCACTACATATCTTGTCTAAATGTTCTTTAATATACGCTGGAATAATTCTACCTTCTTCTGCATTCATTAATACATGTCGCATTTTTTTACATATTATTCCTATTATCTCACCACATTTCAGCTGGCTGAACTCTGAGTAATGACACTTTGTATAATGAAGGATTAGTATCCTAATTATTTCTCTTATTTGCTTTCCTCTAATATAAGAGGTTCTTAATGTCATGTAATCTAAGTATTGGCAAAAGGGCGCATATATTCTAAGAAAATTATTTCCAAATATCATATCTACTCCTGTTTGTTGTTGATATATTATAGGTATTATAAATAATTTATTTTCTACCATCAAAGTTGTTTTCTTTACTATCTAGCTTATATAATGTACAAATCCATCTGCAATTGAAACTCTTGCTGGGTTTCTTATTTTTTCCCATTTATCAAATAATGTTTTTGTTGCTATACAAATACTTGCTCCAGTATCTATATAAGCTTCAAATTTTCTACTATTATTTTTTATTATTATTTTAATATAAGTACTATTCTGATTTTGTCTGTGGAGATAATTCATTTTCTGAATATTCATATATACTCTCTTCAGAATTACTTAATTCTTCTTCTAATGGTTCTAAATTATATACTTGATATATTCTTTCTATTAATTTTGACTTTTCTTTTATATCTTTTTCTTTTCTTTTTGGACACTCATTTTCTAGGGATTTGTCTTTTCTTTCTAAAGTATATTTTATACCTATTTTTATAAGCTCTTTTCTTTAGATATGTCTTTCTTAGCTTAGGTTTTTTCCTATAATATCTTTTTCTTTTTTTGGGTTGTATACATCCATAGTTTCCTAGTAATTCTAATTTTAGAAAGTCACAACATATTTCATTTCTTCCCCTGTTTAATTGTCTAATTATTTCTCTAGCTAGGCATTGATTTCACATCTCTTCATATACTATTTGTATAATTCCTCCTAAGGTATTAGCTATTTCTCCTATTCTTGTTTTCCAAATAATTTTTATTTTTGTACTAAGAGGGTATGGTAATTTATCAATAAATAATTTCTTGTACATATTCTTCGATGCAATATCTAGTTGATGATAATATTTTTGATATTCGCAGATAAAACTTCCTATCTGACACATATCACATATTCGCATTTTATTTAAATGTGACTTTGCATTTTTATGTAATAAGTTATTTACTCCAATTTTATTATGAAGATATTCATATCCAATAAATTCTCTAGAAATTAGTTCACTAATTAA
This sequence comes from Glycyrrhiza uralensis, assembly GCA_030159175.1. Taxonomy (NCBI): domain Eukaryota; kingdom Viridiplantae; phylum Streptophyta; class Magnoliopsida; order Fabales; family Fabaceae; genus Glycyrrhiza; species Glycyrrhiza uralensis. The sequence continues at coordinate 13,708,633 of BRZY01000003.1, read as the reverse complement.
TCTTCCATGTAGATAATGATTTATAAAAATTTATAGATTTTTGTTCTCTTATTTTTAATAAATCTTCTAAATCCTTTTTTGTTATACATCTATTATTTTCTTCGTATTCTAAAAGATTTTTAAGTTACTGGAGAATTTCTTTAATTCTTTTAATATCTTGATTTTCATCAATTTCTTCATTTATATTATCCAAAGTCTCTCTTATATTTTTTATATCATTATGTCCTTTTGGTATTCTCATGTATGTATATTCTATAATTTTATTCGTGTTTTCTATTAATAAAACTATGTTTTTATTCATTTCTTCTAAAGTTTTAATTATTTCAAAAATCTCTTCTAATAATTTCATTTCTGTCGTCGTTTAATTATTTTTTAATAACGGGAGTTGGACCAATTGAATGATCTAATTTAATTGGTTACTCAGTCTGGGTTTAACGGGGAGGGGGTGGACAGCTAGGTGTGGAAGTTGGATACGACAGGTTCTTATTTGGTGCAATCAGCCTAGAAATGGTTGTGTGTTTCGGATAATAGCGGTTCAGATGTGTTTTTCCATAAGTTGTTTTCGGGGGGGGGGGGGACTGCTCCTCTGAAGGTAAAATCATTTGTGTGGAAGCTTGCACAAGACCGTATACCATCTATGCAGAATCTTGCTAGAAGAAATGTGTCGTTGTAGTCAATTGTTTGTAGAGGATGCAATAAGGAGGTGGAATGTGCGAATCATTTATTTTTTCAGTAAGTGAAAAGTTCATGATGGTGTGGTATGTATAACACCCTTTCTCCAAAAAGGATATTACATGATAGTAACCAAGATTTTTGAAATAACTTGGATAATATTTACATGTAAATTTAATATTCCTTCTCCGAAAATGTGAGTAAAATTTTTGCATTTTCTAAAAGATGAGAAGGATGGGAGCATGTCCTTTGAATTCTTATCGAAGAGTTTTAAATGCGAAAATATGAACCAACAGTTTTGTAAGAGTAACCTCACCTAATATATATCATCAGAGTTTACAAAAAGAACTCAATATTCTAAAATACACAAAATATGTTTGTACAGTGAACACTTGAGCCGGTCAAGTCCCTAGACCTCTACCCAAACAATACTGTAAACACCAATTCTTCTCGGAATCTCTATAAATCCACGCAGCAATCTCCTTCAGATCCTCTCCAAAGACTTAGCCCACTCCTTGGGAAAACATCTACTCAACCATGTACCAAAACATAGAAAGTAGGCAAGGGTGAAAAACTTCACAAGTTAAGAAAACAGTACAAGAAATATAATATTTATACAATATATTTTTAAAATCTCACAAACACAGATATATATATATATCTTTTGTCACATAACACATCACTTTTATGCCAAGTACAATCAACACAGAACGTATCACTTTAACAGATGCACAGACAAACAAATAATATATCATTTTCAAAGAAGTACAGACAAACACAGAATATATCACTTTCAAAGAAGTACAGACAAACACATAACATATCACTTTCAAAGAAGTACAGATAAACACAGAACATGACATGCACATCACAACTCAGTAGAATATCACTCAATTAGAAATATTGATGCATATCACTCCTATATCTCTCAAAACACACTGGTGTAATTACCAACCTTAACACCCTTGAGTAATCGGCTGTAGCAAACCTAAAGAATAACCAGACAGTCCAATCTAAACCTCCGGGGATTCTTCGGTAATACTAACATTTATTACTTAATACCAATTTATGAATAAGTCAGCCAGTCAGATTTATCCAAGCCGGGTATACGACTCGTCTCGGCTCGAGGGTATTCACCAACTCGGCCACATAAGACTATCGAAACCTGGATAATCGCAGAAGACAATTGTAGCTCAACCGTACTATATTCCCAACTTCACTACATCGGGTTGTAATGCTCAAAACTCTTTTATGCAAATGATGCAGAGAATAAATTACATTAATTCAATGCAAACAAGACATAGAATAACTCCATTCTCAACCCCAATCTGGAGTGTATGCTCAAAACACTGTATGCAAAGACAATGCAAACTGCATATAAATTTTCTTGTAAAACTCTCTCTATTTTACTGTATTATATCTCATAATACAAAAACTCATAGAATACTTTTATTCTATCAACACAGAAATAACTCTTGAAACTTATCTGTTTTATTACTTTTTTTGGCTTTACTCATTTATTTTAGAGTAACCACACCGTGGCAGAGCCGAACTGTAGTGATTACCCGGAAATGAATCGATATAAAATAAAAGTGATCAAAGCAATAACAAAATATCAAAAAGGGGCATAACCATTGGGATTGATTAAGAGAGAAGAGATTAACGCTAATTTAAACTCAAGTTCATTTTTAATCGGTAAGTAACTTTTCTCGTTTTTGGAAAAAATTGCTATAGAATAGCCACTCGGCGACAGAGCTGAATGTGGTGACCAACCACAACTGCAATATAAGTGAAAATAGTTATGACTTAAACTCATTTTTTGGAAAGCTCTTTGGAAGATGATCAAGTAATCTTCGCGACGTATATACCAACTCCCTAGGATAGGGAAAATAGTGTATCGGTATGGTTCCTAGGAAAGATAAGGTGAGTTAATGGCCCCTTCAAAGACATTTGTCTTTCCTAGAAAGATCCATACAAATGAACTATTTTAACCCAATCATCAATTTGTATATAAACAGTAAAAATCACAAGTCTTTATATATAACAGGACTCTAAACCAGGAATTTCTACCAAATAACAACAATAGAGTTCACCAAGAATCCATTACTATTAAATTATTTTACCCAATCAGCCTGTATATATATATTTTCGAAAGTAGTATATTGCAATGAAAGAAAACATTGATTCAGAAATTTTAGCGTATTTAATCACTTTCTCAATGTACTAATGTCTAATAGAGATACGACCCCTGAGCCCGACATGACAGTGCACCGTAGGTGCACTCTCATGCCTGACTAACCACAGTATCCCCATTAGCCAATAGAACTATAGAGGTTCAATTTTACCAATTCTTAGATTTGTTGATCACAGAGGCATAGCCCACTGAGTGATCAAACATTTATAATTAAAATTTCACCAGCGTAACGGTACAATTATTAAACTTTATAATTAAATTGGACATTATAACTTTACTAATTATAAAATAACATTTTAAATAAAAATAAAGCATAGAGCAATTTAAATAAAGTTTTAAAACAATAAAACAAGTAAATAACAATTAATTAAAACTATAAACACCAAAAACACAAAACACTCATCAAAACAAGATCAAACCAACTTAAGAACAAGGAAGAACAAGCTAAGAGCACAAGAAAAAAACACAAGAGGTTGATTAAAAGAAAAACCAAAGCAAACTTAAGAAAAAACAAAGGAAAGAAAAGAGAATTTTGAGTGATTTGCTTCAAGTGAGGGATGAGAAAATTTGAAGAGCACCCCCTCCTTATTTATAGGGAGAGGTCCACGGCCAATTGATGGCAAGTGGGAGAAAAGATGATTTTTTTTCATTTTAGGAAAAATAATTAAATCCTAATTACTTAATAAATATCTAACAAAATATCTAGGCTCTAGAACAATTGAGAAACTCCTAGATCCTTCAAGACCATGTGGGAGGCAGCCAAAACTGGGCTGGAAAGAAGGAGAAGTGATTTTACCAAAATATCCCTAGGGTTTGTGTAACACCCATTTCTCAAGAGTCATTACATTTCGTAACCCAACCTCTAATGTGGAATTAAAATATTTCTTCTAATTCTTCTTTAGGAAAAATGTTGTTAAGAATTTAATTAATTTTCACAATTGGATTTTCTCTGTCATTTTTTTTCTTTTAAATGAAATACTTATGTGAATAAATACCAAACAGAAAATAGCATAGGAAATAAAATTCATTATTTAATAATAGAGCATACCATACACAAGAAATCTCTTCCCAAATAAGTACAGACTCCCTATGCTGGTCAAGCACTAAAAATACTACAGACTCCAATAAGAACCCAACCCTTAACTCTCCACGCGCATGTCCTCCGCCGTCTTGACGTACCCCTGTACTTGTCCCCTACTCGACTTCTAGTGATGACTAGTGCACCGGGTGTATGATCCCTCTATATGAATCATTTTCTGAAGACCACAAAATATATAGGCAAGGGTGAAAATCTCTTTTATAGCTATCACCACAATCAACAAGTAGTACACAACAGAAATCCATGCGAATTCATACCATAACCATATATATAGCAGAAATCACTCCCACAAACATAATATAACAATATTTAGTGTCACACAGACGCACCTTTCCAATTTCACACAGAAGTTCGATACACAGTCACGAGCATTTAGCCCGCACTCCATGGAGATTACTTTGTTTTGCACACATCACTTTGCACACAACACGAAATATCACTTAGCATTTCCCATATCACACAGCACGAAATGACACACATCATTCTCACGTCACATAACAATCTCTTAAATCACATAACATTTATATCCCACAATATTTATATCACACAAAATTTATATCACATAGAATTTATCATCACACAGAATTCCGTTCCCCACTTGTCTTTATCTATCTTCCCTCATCGACAGTTAGTCCCACAATCTCTCTACATCGTCCATTACTCAAAATCCTTAATCACATAGTTCTCGCTTCGTTTATGCTTTATTCTAAAACGTCCTTTTAAATGCTAGATTTATTACTCTTGAAATCATATACTTACATTTCATCCCTTTTATCTTTTTGAGAAAATCACTTACAGAAAACTTTTTTAGGAAAATTCATTTCTTTTTAGGCTTGACCTTTTTAAGATAACTCATTCCATTACAACAAATTAATAATAAAAATACCCCTCACTTTTTTAATTATTAAAACCACATAACTCTTTATAATTACATTTCTGACCCCCAAAACTCCCAGATTTTCATTTCAGCCCCTACACTTATGAAAATTACATTTTCGGCCCAAAACAGAAAATTTCACAACTTGTCACACCAGGGATGTGAACAGAGCTGTCCAAAGCTCTTTCAAATCCGAAAATTAACTCATCTTTTAAGATTTGATTACATACTTCAATTCCAATATTTTTAAACCTCAAAACTAAATTTCCTCTTCATGAACCTTGGTTGTTTTACTTGGATTTTAAGAAAAACCAATTACTTAAACTTTATTTCCTTTTGCCAATTAATAGATAATTAGTTGATAAAAGGTTTTAAACATTGAGATTGACTTAAATTAGATTTCAACTTTCTTGTCTAGAAATTCAATTAAAGTCCATTGGAGACTTATATAAAAATCAAGTGGTTCATCCCAAATCAAGCTTTGGCTTGAATACTAATTAATCAAATTTACCTTTAGAAAAATGATTTTACTACAAACTACTTCCTCTTCCATGATGCTTGGGTCACTTGTTTAATTATCAACATTCAATTTCATTAATCTCCCAACCTCTCCAATCAAAACTCACTCATTTCCAATCACAATAATTTAGGAACATCAAAGAAATCAATCTACTTTAAATATTACATCACCAAGCTCATAGGAAAATCAACCCATCACATAAGAAATCATTCACCATGAAAATAAAAATCACTTTTCAAACTCACATCAATATATAAATCATAAGAACACCAATCACAAGTCACCCAAAAATAATAACATAACACCACACAAAGCACATCACACCAAAACACACAAATACCAATCTTATGTAACAATAATAACTCTGAGAGTATTTTCCCCTTACCTCTTGAAGAGAAGCCTTAAACACTAGAATCCACTTTTCCAAGCTTTTTCTTGAATAGCTAGTAACAAAGTCCTTAAAGACATAATATAAGACATGAGCATAAAAACAAAGCCTTTATGAAAAATACACAAATCCTAAAATCAAAAACTTGAAACAGTGATCACTTACTCTTACCCTTGATGGAACAAGGATCAAAAGGATGATCAAGCTTCTTGGTTCCAAGAAATAGAACCTAAAGCCAAAAACAAGGATTTTCGTGAAAAACTTGAAGAAAAACATGATCCATGAACTACAAAGTGAGTACCATGAAAAGATAAGAAAGATTTATGGTTTAGAATCACAAACCAACCTTGTTTGATGAAGCTTGGTGGATCAAAAGCTTGAAAACTCAAAGAAAAGCTTAAGGGAAAAGCTTGAGTTTTTTTTAGAGAAAATGGTGTTTTTGCTCTTAGGAAAATGATGAAATGAAAAGATGAAGTCTTCTCTCTCCTCCCTCTCCCTATTTGGTCGACCAACAGCCCAAAGAAATCAGCCAAGTTGTGCTTGAATTAATTGGATTTATCTTGGTTTTTAATTTAGGATAATAAGGCAATTATCCCATTGGTTCAAGACATGACTAGCAAGGCTTAAGCACATGGGCAAAGGGCACTATTTGGGGCTGAAAATTTCGTGCAAGCAGCTGGCCAATGGGAGGAAAATATCTCCAAAGTTAGGGCTTGTTTAGTGAAACACAAGTGGAAAAAATGCCTAATTAATAATCTATTTTGTAATAAATACTTCCCTAAACAAGTGATTAATGGAAAATCATTTTTGAGACCTCGTATTAATATAATAAAGTTTATAATCTCAAAACTTAATTTTTGATCATTTTCTAATACCTCGATTGCGCTACGGTTATTCGTAAGTGCCAAATGTGGGTAAAAATAATTTTTTTTTAAAAACTATAGAAATTTTTTCAAAAATCCAAAATATTAAAAAATAATTTTTGTTTCATTAAAATATTTTTTTGACATAAAAATGGTTTCCGGAAAAATATAAAACCCTCACAGTACTAAAACCGAGATACGGTTTCCGTCAAAATTATGTTTTTCGAATATGGCCACTATCTACCCTTCTAAAAATCATAAATAATCTAAGGATACTAATGATATTCTTAACTTTCCATTTGGATCATTTCTTAGTCCTCTGATAATTTCTACAGTCCAATTTATCTACACAGTGGCATTTTGGTAATTTGTAGAATTTTCCCAATAATTCTAGAAAAAATTCCATAAATCCTAAATAATATAAAAACATTAATGGTGACCTCGAATCCCTTTGCTAACTTCAATTTGGATTCCTAAATCATCATATTTCTTTTCTGACACTCAAAACATCTATAAGATTCTATTTGACTTCCTACGTCCGCTTTAAACCATTTTTCATCTTATCGTAATCCCAGTATTATTCATAATCATTTCTAATTGACACTTTGTCTCTTAGATTGAAAATTCAGAGTGTTACAATTCTACCCCTCTTTAAAAATTTCGTCCTCGAAATTTTGCAATTAACTTACATCCTCGGTCGGAATAAAAACCTCAACTTTTCACTTTTAGGAATTTGACAAATTAGTTCATACAAATTACCATTGCAATCCCTTTGCTACGAACAAGCCAATAGGTTGATCAAGCCTACACCTTAACCTTAAGTAGTGAGGTAACAATAATAATCTTATGACAAATCTCATCGTCATCCAAATCATACACTTAGCTCATATGGTTAGATTTCTATCTATATCAATCACATATATTTCAAACATCTATACACACACACACACACACACACACACAAAATCAACACATCATTCACGCAGAAACACACCAATATATATATACTAGTGTTTGGACCCGTGCGTTGCACGGAGAAAAAAGTTTTTGTGACTATAATTTTGTGTTTTAGTGAAAAGTATGGCTTAAACCTCTTTTTGGTCCCTCATTTTTTGCTGAGTTCCGTTTTTAGTCCTTCAAAAATAAAATACGTTTTTTTAATCCCTCATTTTTTTAAAATTTATTACTTTTAGTCCCTGGGGCCATATTTTAAATTTAAAAAATATTTTTAAAATTATACTTTGACCCCTCTCAAGCCTAATTTTTGCCTGAACCCATTTTTCCGTTATCCTCCCCCTCCACTGATGCACCGTGACCCCCCATCCCCGCTAGGAGTAGCTCCAACGTTCTCCCTCGAAGCTGCTATGAGATGAGGCTTCTCTCTCGTTCTCCTCCCCATGCGATCGTGGTGGCTATCTCCCTTCCCGCTATTGTGAACAACCTCCCTTGGCCACACAGAGCTCCTCTCTTGGCTGCGCAGGGATGGGGGCCACGGTGCACCAATGGAGGGAGAGGAGAACGAAAAAATGGGTTAAAGTGAGCATCAGGCTTTAGGAGGGGTCAAAGTATAAATTTGAAAAATACTTTTCAAATTTAAATTATGGCCATTAGCAGTAGCTAACATTCTAAGACTTGCATATATAAACAGCAATTGATAGTTACGTTGGTTTCCCCAATAGATTGGATGACTTCAGCCTCAAGAGGTCCAATATTATCCAGTACTGCCTGAAGCATTTCTTCACTCTCAGACACCTTTTGAACAGACCTAGTGGCGTAACCTGGCTGCAGTTTCACTTTAATAGCCATCCTCCTATTCAACATTTTGTCCAGAAGTTCTGGATAGGCTCTTGGATCTTCTTCACCCTCCTAAATAAGCAAATTAAAAGAATGCAATTAATATCTACATAGTATTATAGTCATCCTTAGAGTGAACAAAAACAATGCTTAAATGCAAGATTATTATTATACATCAACCATAGTCTTCCTTAGTTCAGCTGCTTTCACTCCAAGCAATTGTTTACATTGGTCATCCCAGAAAATCATTCTTGTCGTGTGACAGTTTTCCACAACTTTCAGCTCCAACTTGTACCTATACATCCAGAAATATGAGAAATCAGAAATAATTTTCAAATAACTTAATAGGCAATCCATTTGAGAGACAACAGTTAACAACCTTGGGATTGACTTTTGATTGTACACTTTACATTGACACATGAATGGACCATCATTGTCCACATCTGGCATTCTTTTTGTGCAGTTGTTGCATCCTTCATAGAACCATCCATACTTTCCAATAATGAAATCATCGGTGGTGCCAATGGTTACAAAGCTGGTATCCTAGACAGTTTAGCAGTAATTATGGATTATTAGTATTATTTTTCCTATAACATTCCTAAAGGTAATTGCACATAATATACCTTTTGACATGTAAAAGTATTTATGTCTGCAATACTCTTGGTCGTTGCTTTATAGAAAAACTTGTCTTCTTCTGAAAATTGAGACCATGATGAGCTCTGGGACCCTTGGATCAACCTTTGAGTTGATAAAGCAGGCCCTACCATTGGACCGAAATTGCATACCAACATTTGTCAGTATCTAATCATGCTTATCATGTTTGTGTTTAGGTTGACTCTTATTAATATTTTGTTAAATACTTTTGTCAAATATTTGGGTTAGTAATGCAACATTTTGGTGTCTTTTGGTTTAACAAATAGTCTGGTTTAACAAACAGACATCAATTGATCTTTGCCTTCCCTACAAAGAAAAATGACTCTCATTTTTTTTACACTAACTTTGAATAGTTTTTCCTATACAATTCATGTAGTAGTGTTGTGTTATCCTTTAAACTTTTTGCGGAAAACAATGGACGCAGGGATTGGACGCAGGGATTGGACTCAGGGACTGGACTCAAGGAGTGGGCGCAGGGATTGGACACAGGGTCTGGACGCAGGGACTGAATTATACCTGATTTGTTAGTTTATTATTCAATGATAAGCATGTATAGCATACCCAGAACAAATTGAATATTTTTTAATAAATATGGAAGTAACTTAAATGATAGGCATAATAGACAAACCTGCTTTTGAAGTTTGTAATTTCTGGTATGTCCTCATTAATTATCAGCTGAGTACCATTCCAAGCATTTGACAATGACATTGCATATTTTCCTCGTGGTTCCTTGATCCTTGCATGTCTTATGATGACAACAATTGTATCCTGGACAGTCCTTTGGTTCCAATAAGTTGAAAATTTGACTGCAAGTTGATCCCAAAGAGTACAACTAATTTCATCATGACTACAGATAGATTTAACTGTGTTAATTACACCAAAAAATTTAAGTAGTTGATAAATAAGCATAGACCAGAACTTGTAATATAAAATGTAATTTACGGAAAAGATGAAAGACAATCTTACTTTAGATCTTTCATGGTGAAAGACACCATCTTCTGACCAGAGCAAACTTTGTCCTCAACAGCTCCAATGACATCTGCATGAGACCAAACATTCTAGCATATCAAACAAATTTATGTTTTCCAAAATCCAAAACAACTTCATGTATTGGAACAACTTTATTTGTATCAACTGAATTTATGTAACGCCCCTTTTTCCCACAAGGAACATCACGTGAAAAACTAAAATTTAATGTGGAAAAACATCTTTCATAACTTAAGGTTACCAAAATTGGTGGCTAATTTTTTTGTTAAGAATCTTAAACGAAAAGATTTCTCACATCACACTTAGCCATCCTGAAACTCAGAAGAAAAGAAACATCATGCATATATATATATCATCATGTCAATATATACAAGTCTTGCGCCCGCAAGGATAGTTTGGAACCACAACATAGTGGCCAAAATACATCATCATAACGTAAAGAAAATAAAGCGATAAATCTAAACCTAAGAAAACTGTAAATCAAAAGATGTGTCAAATACACGACACTGAACATGAACATCCCAAACCTAGGCTGGTCGCTAACAGACATCCCACAACCTAGCACTAGACACCCCCACCACTACGACCTAAGACGATGACGTCTCCTCGGGGTCCTCCTCGGGATCCTCCTCTGGGTCCTCCTCCTCCTCGGATATCTCAATGAATACCCGCTCTGGCTCATCTCGAACCTTCCTCTTCCCCCTCTCTGCGTGTCTCGACGGTCCGGCAGAAGTGTCAGAAGAGCAGCGTACGAAACGGCCATACGGTGGAACGTAAGGAACAGAAAACGTCGGTCTCCCTGTCGCTGGTGGTGAAGCTGGTGTCGCTGATGGAGCCATCCTCGGTAGACGGTCTCGCGACAAGGTACTCTTCCTCGGAGTGAGACGCGTGCGACGAAACATGCAACGATACTCCCGAGCGGATCCGATTACCCGTGAGGGTAAAGGTCTCTCCTCCGCCTGAGACTCTCGCCTCGGCTGCTCCACAGGTGTCTCGGGTGCGGCTGCCAGCCAGCTGCGCATCCTCTCGAATGGAATGTGAACGTCTAGAACCATGTCGCGCTCCAGAACCTCTTCGGGGCCTAGCACCCCTCCTCTAGTCCTGACCACGTGTCCACACACAGTGGCCCATTGGGAGATGGGATCATAAGTCCATCCCCCTCCCTCGGGCTCGGCCTCAAGGGGCCGGAAGCTCTCCCTCACGCGGGCTACCAGAGGCCTCATCTACACGTAACGTACATACAAATACAGGAAAATATGCAAGGGTGAATTTCTTTTCACAAGTTGAAATCCACTGAAAGGTTGCATATGAAAAATAAAATACTACGTAATACATTCCAAGAATATATTTATATAGAGTTACTCTTTCGCAAATCTTTTAGCTAAGCTATTCAATCATCAACAAGAGACAAATCATCAAAGTGAACACATAGTCAACCACACAAATAGCATTCTAGCATAATGCATGTCACTTCAATATCTCTTTTCATACACTGGTGCACTGCTCCATGGAGACTTCTCTTCCTCAACTAAGTAGAGCGATGTGGCGGAATCGTATACCTATCATTAATGCAAACTGACCTTCACTCTTGGCCATCGTTTGTCATTTATTCGATACAGACCCATTGTGCTACGTCGTACACCCCATCTCAAATAAGGCAGCCGGTCAGGATCATCCAAGCCGGGTACACTACTCTTCTCGGCACAAGGGGATTCACCGCAAGACCATTGAGAATTTCGTAACCTGGATGCCCTCAAAGACTTATAGTCAGACCATACTTATTTACAATCCCCACATAGGATTGTGTGCTCTCATCATAGCAATAAATGCTAGCCTGGCAAAAGCTAATATCTCAAATGCATATGACAGTGTATTTGCAATCACAACCAATTCGGTCCCTCGTCTTAGGGTTTTTTCGTCGCCACGTGTTAGCTTTCACCTAACACCGTGTAATATATTTGTCCTTAAGACTTTTATCTTCACCACGTATTGGTTCTCTTCCAATACCGTGTAATATCGTTTATTGAAAAAAAAGCAAGTTTTATGGAAAATTCCTCTTTGAAATTAAAGTCTCTCTTTAACTTTAACTTTCTAATTCTTATTATTTTTCCTTCTCACTTCTTATTAATTATTAAAAACCCCATAACTTGTTAAAATTTCATTTTGACCCCAAAACATCCAGTTCTGCGTCCAGTTCCTACGTCCAGTCTGCGTCTAGTTTCTGCGTCCAGTTTCTGCGTCCAGTTCCTGCGTCCAGTCTGCGTCCAGTTCCTGCGTCCAGTTTCTGCGTCCAGTCTCTGCGTCCAGTTCCTGCGTCCAGTCTGCGTCCAGTCTCTGCGTCCAGTCTGCGTCCAGTTCCTGCGTCCAGTTTTCACGTTTTCTACCCCGAACTTTTATAACATTATACTTTTGGCCCAAAGTGCCCAGACTTTCGATTTCATGCCCAGAATTCCAGAATTTTTGTATTTTGAAATTTATCCAATTAAGTGTTATCTTGAATCCTAATTAATTTATTTGATTTCTTTTAGACAACTCTTTCATTAAAGCTTTTAACTCCTCTTACCACACTTAGTCAAATATTTCCAAACCAATCCCAATCACAAGGAAATCAAGGTATATGGAATATTCAAAGAAATCAACATACATCAATTAGGCAAGAACACAATCAAGCCTTAAACCATACATCCACTCAAAGTGACCATCCATAGCATATGAACATACATCATGAACATAGCATAAAATCATCAACTCATCAAGCATGCATTTTTTCAAAGAACACATAGGCCTTTCAAACATACTCATCCATCAACCAAAAATCATGCTTGAACTCATATATAGATATAGATATATGAAAATACATATTACTAAGAGAATGAAATATTCATTCAACAACCAAGAGAAAAACTCAAGTCTTTGAGTTTAACTTAGAACAACACAACATACACCACACACATACACATCCTTCCCAACTTATTGAGAAATTCCCCTTACCTCTTGAAGACAATGAAAATGGGCTAACTCCAAAATCACCTTCTTCACACCACACCAACACCAAGTGGTCTACTCAACACCTTGATGTTCCCACACTTAGAAAAATTTACCTTTTACAAAATACACCGAAAATAAACCATAAAAATGCAAGTTTCATGAAAACCACCAAACCCTAAGGTATAGAAATTTGAGTAGAGGAATACTTTATCAAATCTTGAAGAAAAATAGATCCAAGATGATTTTCAAGCTTGTAGGTTCCAATGGAGTGAACCTAAACCAAGAAAAAGATCTCTTTTAGTAAAGAGAAGAACACAACTTTCATGGAAACATGAAAGTGGTGGAAATGAAAAAATGAAAGAAGTTTATGTATTAGAATGATGATCCAAACCTTTTTTGTGAAGCTTGGGTATGGAAAATCTCACTAGAACTTGGTCTTTTTGTGTATGGAAAAAGCTTGGGAATGGAGAGAAAATGGAAAATGGAACTTGGAGAAGATGAAGTGTATGAAGCAAATGAATTTCTCTCTCCTTTCTCCCTAGATGAATTTCGGCTGAAGCAAGGGAAGGTATGAGGGAGGTATGGGCTTGCATGCTTTGGTGGTTGGGAGCCATACATCTCTCACCTAATTTTGGGAAAATTTAAAATTTGACCCCTAATTGACCATTTGACTTTTGGAAGAATTTTTAGACTTGAATCAGCCCCTCATGCACCCAGATCTGACCAGAAAAATGGTGGGATTAAGTCCCATCAAGTTAGGGTTTAATCGGTAGTTCGAAGCGGTAAAAACGCGTAGTTTTCGAACCCCTTTTTAGATAAATATTTTTCTAAAATGAGTAAAATCATGAAGAATACATTTTATGATTTGAATATGTCCTAGAGAAATTTAGAAACCCAAAACTAAATTTTTGGACTATTTTTCATGTCCCGGTTGTTCCCGGTTTACCCGTAAAGCACCAAACGCAGGTAAAAATAAAGTTTCTCTGAAAAATTTTCAGAAAATTTCTAAAAATCACAAATATTATAAGAACCATTTTTTATTCATTAAAAATTTATTTTGGAATAAAAATGACCTCCGGAAAAATACTGAACCCTTCCTGCATTCCGCGAGAACGCGGTTCCCGCAAAAACTCAATTTTGTGAACTCTATTACTCTAAACCCTTCAAAAATAAACCTAAGATATAAATTTTATTATTTATACCTTAAAATCACAAAATCATTAATTAAATAATTTTAATTAATTTAAAACAGATTAAAAATAAATAAAAACTATATATATAAAAACAGAGTGTTACAATTTACCTACTAAGAGATCTTTCCTCAGTTGTTGTTCAAATATTTCAGCAAAGCTTGTGAAGTGGAATTCATAAGGAGGGAAGTCAGGCAGTTCTATAGCTCTCATTGTTGTTCCACCATTGAAAAACATCCTAAATGGATGGTTGTAGGCCTTGTATTGGAGCTCATTTCGCAAAACAGTCATATTCTGCATGATGTATGTTTTATTTTGTTCCAACTTCTCTCTCCAAACTGTAAACTCCTCTCCTTTGATAGACACTTGAATCTGATCTCCCTAGTTAAAGAATTTGAGAAATAAGTTCATTAAAACAACAAAATGAACGTACAACACCACTTACAAATGAAACTCCAGGTTTATTCAACTTAGTTTTTGAATGTGAGAAATAAGTTAATAAGTTAAATAGAACTTCAAAATTTATTCTGTTTAAAAGCTACCTCTGAGTCCATCAATATCATTTCAAGATGCCCGTTCTTTGGTGGCTCTTGAATAACCCAAAGGGATACAACTCTGACTCCAATTCGAAAGTATTTCTTGGACTCATCCAAATCTTTGATCTTGCAAAATGGACGTGCCATCTTTTACTACATTTTCCAAACAACAGTACTTAGCAAAAATACTAAGATAAACTTGCAAAAACACTAACTTGAACTTGCAAAAACACTAACAAAGGATAAAAAAAATGAAAAACAGAGACAACATACCTTGTTCGGTGAAATGTAACATGCAAAAACACTAACATGAACTTGCAAAAACACTAACAGAGAATAAAAGAAACCAAAAACAGTGATACCATACCTTGTTCGGTGAAATGCAAATGTCAACCCAATATGCTTCAAGTTAGCTGCATTAATCATAGATGAGAGCATTAAGAAGATGAAGAACAAAAAATGTTGGAAGCAAAACGGTTTACTAAAAATTTGTATGAGGAAGAAGAAGGAAGAAGAAGATGTGTACCACTTTTGCTAAAATCTTATCGTACGGAGTAAATGAAAATTGTTGTAAATGGTTTCCTTTGCTTTTGTTTTTTCAAAAAGTAACAATAAGGTGATATAAGAGTTTGTCATTTCCAAGTAAATTATTTTCTCTGCAGCAGTTGTCACATCCTTCTAAATAGTCCCGCCAGTTTCTATTCTCCAGCACTATTTTAGCTGAAGCTTTCCTCTAAAAACAAAAGCAAAGGACTAAAGAACCCTTCATTGTACAGGTGTCAATTAGCTAAGAAGGAGTTTTGTGTCTTTTTCAGAACAATTTATATCCTTAGATAGATAATAGATTTTTTTTCCAATGAAATAAAAATAAATTAATTAGAATTCAAGTCAACACTTGATTAGGCAATTTCCACTTAATTGTGAGTATAAGTCTCTAATGGACTTTATGATAAATTCTATTTTTTCAAAAAACCCTAAGTAAGCTAGAATATTAATCAATGAGGAAAAAAGTAAAATTTTAGATTTTTAAGGGGTTAAAAACGAAAACTGGGTGTATTTTGGGCCAAAAGCATAAATTTCAAAAATTCTGGTGCAGAAAACGAATACTGGGTGTTTTGAGACAAAATTGTAATTTATATAAATTCTGGGGCAGAAACGAGAAATTGAACTTTTTGGGGCAGAAACATAATTTTTCAGGAACTAGGGGCTGAAGCGTGAAACTGGACTTTTTAAAGGTCAGATTTTAAATACTAGAAGTAAATAAATTTAAGTAAAGTTTTTATCAAAGTATTTAATTAAGATTTTTAATTAAATCTTTTTACAATGGGAAATGAGAAGAAAAATAATGAAGTTGGTTTGAAATTATAGGTATTTCTTTTATTAAAACAACTAAAGATTTGAGATTTTAAAGTTAAAGAGGAACTTTAACTTCAAAGAGGAATTTATCTAAAACTTATGTTTTTAAAGAACATTTTTACACGGTATTAAAAGAGGATTAATACGTGGCGACGATGAAGCCTTGAGGACAAATAATGCTACACAGTGTTGGAAGAGAGCTAACACGTGGCGACGAATATCCTAAGATGAGGGATTGCATTATTTGTCTTGTTTGTGTTTGCAAATTATAGATGACATTTGCATTAAAGACGTTGATTTTTGCCAAAATTAGAGCATAAAATCCTAAGGTGATCGATTGTGAATAAGTATGATTTGACTATAAGTTTTTGGGGGCATCTAGGTTATGAAGTTCTCAATGGCTGGTTGGTGACTCCTAACGTACTGAGACGAGTCATAATACCCAGTTTGGATGATCCTAACCATGGTTGCCTTATTTATGTTATGGCGATAGTAGCTCTACTGAATAATTGTAAAATACCCAAATAATTATTCAGCTCTACTGAATAATTTACGTAGAAGTAATTTCTAAAATACTCAAATAAATAATAAAAAACAAAAATAAAATTTTTCTGGACTTGTGTCACGAATTTTAACACTGTGAAACAAAGTCTCTGCGCTATACGTGTCACGAATTTCAAAAGTTTTTCAAAAATTCCAAAAACAATCCAGAAAATCACAAATATTAAAAGAAACAACTTTTGTGAAGGAAGATAATTTTAATGGTTGGTTTGACATATTCTTGCTATTTAAAACCTATACCATGAGTTACAGTAAAAAACCGTTGTCTGTAAAAAATTCAAACGTCAAACCAAAACTGCCTATTTCAATGAAATAAATGAATAAGCATATTAAAACCTTAATTGTAAAACAAAAATAAATCACCTAACACTTAGATCACAAAATTTCATATCAAATGAATGTAGACGGTAAATAGAAAAACGAATGTTACAACTAACTATCCTTAAAATTCAAACGCTTGCAGAGCTCCAAACAGTTGTTCCACTGAGTTCGGAGGCGCCAAGGAACCAAAATTAAGAATCGAACGCATGAACCACTAGCTTAGAATCACACTCCAGCTAAAAACAATGCCAACCTCTATGATAAGCATTTTCTATAGCCATTATAGCAGTTGTAAACTCAGCAGGAATAGCATAGGCAATACCAAAGTAGGAACTACAGTCCATTGACTACACGTCTCCTCTATACCAAGCCCGGTATTGGATAACCAGCTCTTCACTTGAGCCCAAGACACAACTATAACCCACCTGATTACGTGTCTCATCTATACAAATCCCTGATATTGGATTTTGCCTTTCATTTAGGCAATGACGCAACTGTAATCCACCTGATTTTGCGTCCAGACACAGTTGTAGCCCTAGATTATGCACCTCGTCAATACCCAACCTGGTATAGGAAT
Organism: Glycyrrhiza uralensis; assembly: GCA_030159175.1. Lineage (NCBI taxonomy): Eukaryota > Viridiplantae > Streptophyta > Magnoliopsida > Fabales > Fabaceae > Glycyrrhiza > Glycyrrhiza uralensis. The sequence continues at coordinate 13,691,056 of BRZY01000003.1, read as the reverse complement.
ATTTACTAAGTACTCTTTCCTCTATAGGAATATTTACTAAGTACTCTTTCCTCTAGCCTATCCATCCTTTCACAATCACCTTTTACAATGATGAAATTTAATAGAACAACACTTCTGGTAACTAACAAAATGTTAAGATAATAAATAACTCTCAAGTGTTGTCTCTCTAGCTCTCTGCTTAGATAACTCACACAATGTGAGTATATAACTTCAAATTGTTGAGCGAGCTTTTAATGAGCCTTGTTTCTCTTCTCAGAGAATGTTTCTTCTCTGTAATAAATGAATGACCAATCAAATGAAGGTATTGAAGTGTTTAAACCTTTCTTGTAGTAAATGCAACATTAGTTGTCAACCTTCAACCACTATGCCAAAAACTTATTCAGAAAGCGATTTTTTAACATCAGATAGCTCTTTTAAGCATTTTTTGATTGTGCGTTATCTCAATGGTACCTTAGAGCAACATCAGTTATCTTCAGATAATGTTTGCTAGAGGAAGCATTATCTAAAATTCACCTAAATTGATATGAAATGCAACTTCAGATAGCGCTTCCTTGAAAAAGCACTGTCTGAGTTCACTTCAGAGAACGCTTCCTTCAAAAAGTGTTGTCTGAGTGCACTTCAGAGAACACTTCCTCCAAAAAAGCGATGTCTGAGTGCAGTTCAGAGAACGCTTCCTTCACAAAGTGTCGTCTAAGTGTTTATTTTTAAATAAATATTTTTTTGATTTTTTCTCATATACTAGATACATAAGCAGAAACACCAGCAACACTAGACAAATCAAATTATCAACATCTAGTACATCAAAAGATCAAAACATCTATCTATGCATCAAAATTAAAGCACTACAAACTACTAGATATCCTCCAATTTAAGGCAAGCATAACTGACTCTAACACCTGCAACTTCATAGCAATAAAAATTTAACAAGGTTCAACTAACAAATTAATGAAATTCAGCAATTTGTTTACTATTAGACCCGAAGTTGTTAATATTTGATAGGCATTACACAGTGAGCAATGCCAAGAAAATATAAGCAATGAAGTGTAAATACCTTAAAGAAAAACACCCAGTTATTTCCTTCTGCAAGGGATTTCAAACCATTCACAGCAAAATTCCATGACGGGCCAGTGTAGATACTTTAAAGAAAAGCACCCAGTTATATCCTTCTAAACTTTTATGATGCTTTGAGCTTGTAAAGACAAATATTTATATCCAAAATAGGTAATGAAGTTTACCAAATCATTAGGGAACTTTAGAACCTCATTCATTACATTATAAAAAGAAGGAAATTCAGATTAAAATCTAGACAATGAAAAGATAGAATTAGAAACATAAACAAAAACTGCATTCTATATCCAAAGCCTCAGTGCTTGTAAATCGTTGAAGGGCCTCTACCAGGGTTGATATCTCCCATTCTATCTCAACAGTTAGACCCATCATTCTTTCCTAACGCTCACACTTCCTACCACATTTCATGCGTTTTATCTCCAGCTACAGCATTTGGTGTAGTTAGAGGCCAAAATCACAAATAAAATTAACACAGGTGAATTCACAAAGATAGTCCATAATCGATAAGGTAAAATATTGATTGGTTAAGTATGTGAAGAATTAAAAATGAAATATTCCATATACATCAAGCTAATTAATATGATAATAGTTCTAGCCAGTTTAAATGTTCTTTTTACAAATTTCTTGCAACATTTACTACGTATAATATATATATATATATGTTCATCCATCATTAGTGTCAAATACAAACCTCTTGTTGAATATATACACCAATATCTACAAATACAATATTTCCTGATGCATCTTTAGCATTAGTCTTTTGACGTAAATTCTGCACAGGAATTTCTCAGTTAGCCAATTTCTATGTCTAAATGTAAAAATCTTAAAAAGAAATTTCAGTAATTTTTTTTAGGTTAGGTTGCTATAGGCATAACATAATTAATAATGAAAATCTTGCTACTTTGTTAATTAGAAATTGATGACGTAAACTTGTTGGAACCAAATTATTTAAAAGCATTTTCAATGTGTATTTTCCAAAGTGGTTTTGATGATAACAATAGTTATTAAGATTTTCACAAAGTCTGCTAACAAGCTCTTGTAGGTACAACAAAGATAAGTTCATCGTCTAATGTGACCTTGGTAATTATAAGTACATTCAAAGAGTTGTCTGTCCAATGGACTCGGATACTTGACCTTGGGTAAGTATTGTCCAATGGACTCTGGATGCTATGCGTCCAGATGAACAAAATGATATACGTCCAATATTCAGTAAAGTTGTATGTCAAGTGAAGCAAAGCTATGAGTCCATATGGTAAGAACAGTTATGAGTCCATATGACCACAGAAGCCTTGCATCCAAATGGTAAGCAAAGGTATGCATCCATTTGGTAAGAGAACAAAAAGTCCATTCTATTCTACAAGCTGCGTCCAACATGCAAAGTCTATAGCATGCTATTTAAGTGCTCTTGCATTTAATATGAGACATATTTAATGAGCAAATGATTTGAAATAAATAGCTATATACAATTTTTCCTGTGCATAATCATCAACGTTTTTGAACAAACATTTAATAAAAAGCATAAAACACTGTGAAAAGTGTACTTTAGAGAGAGAATGTATTCTGAACATTTCTGTATCTCTCTGAACATACCTTTTCTCTTATACAGTGTATTCTCTCTGTCTCAATAAAATATTACTATTAACCACTGTGCAATTGAGACTTTGAGTACAGGTTGCTTCTGACATAGGAGAAAGAATTGCAAAAATATACGCTGAAAAAGCACTCCCACAGAGCAATGGGAAAATAACATTTAATGCTATTAGGAAACGGCTACTTTTATGAAGGCTGAAGTTGAGTATATTCAAGATTAAGTCTGAAGCTTCAAAGCCTATAAATACCATAGTCAAGAAGAAGAAGAAGGTTGATTGAATATACAAGAGACTGAATCAAGTGAAAGAAAGAGCAAAAACGTTGTGCAAACATTTTCATACTCTGTACATCTTAGAAAGTCTTGTATAATTCTTTCTTCTTGTAAAAAGAGAGTCTGCTTAACTCTTGAAGTGATTTAGAGTCTATATTCTCACTTGTGTGAGTTAACAACACTTTCATTAAAAACACACTTCTGAGTTGTTTGAGTTTGGAGACGATTGCTTAGAAAAGAATACTTGTTTAAGCCTGTAGAGGCTTGTCTGCAAAGAATACTTGGGATTAGCCTGAAGAGGTTGTGTGCAAAGAATACATGGGTTTGAGCCTAGAGAGGCTTGCCTGTAAAAGAATACTTGGGTTGAGCCTGGAGAGGTTAAAGTGGCATTTAACATCTCAAAAGGGGGGGGGTTGAATTGTGACCTCTTGAAAATTTCCAACATGTGATAACAAATACATCACTGATGTTTTATTCAAGTGGAACGCTTGGTTATCAGAGGATGGTTCAGAAGGTTGGCTTTAGTAATGAGAATGTTTGCTTCATGCTCAGAAGATTAGCTCATGATATATGTGGCATGCATGTGTATGAACTTATAACATTCTTCTAAGTAAATTTAGAATAATCATTCTCATCTTTAGAAGATATTTTAAGTCTTTTATGGTATAGAGAATGATTGAATCTTCTGTGATAAAAAGCTTTGATGTTATGCATGATGTAAAACTGAGAAGATTCATTTCTTAAGAATGTACTTGTTATTCTTATCTTAAGAATGTTCTGGTTAATACATTGGAATGTTCAAAATATAACTCAGAATGTTCATTGGTGCAACATTCTGAAGCTAGAGTTACTTTGAAATATTCTCATCGTGAAATCACGAATGCTGATATTCAGTCTTCTGAATATAAAAGATTAACAAAGATTTAAATGCATATTCAAAAGATGAGAAATCTTGTTTTATATTTGAAAGATATATTTGTTCAGAACATTTAGCAGTTTGAGAAGGTTACTGTCACTACAAGAAAATCGGCCATTACTGACGGAAAAATTCCATCGGTAACGCAAAAAATCTGTTGGTAATGATTGATTACCGACGGATTTTTCGACGGCATAAGTTCGTCGGTAAATCGCTCGTCGGTAATTATTACCGACGGAAATTCCATCGGTAATTACCGATGGAAATTTCCAACAGAAATTAACCGTCGGAAAATTTTACATTACCGACGAAAAATTTCGTCGGTAATTACCGACAAAAATTACTGACGAAAGTAAATCGTCTGAAAGTTTTACTTTACCGACGGATTATTCCGTCGGTAACCACATGAAAATTTAAAAAAAATAAAACTTTTCGACGGATTATTCCGTCGGTAACCACACGAAAATTTAAAAAAAAACCCATTTATGTTTTTTTTTACTGACAATTTTCACCATTGCTATTTATAATTATTAATAAAATAATTTATTACAAATTATTTTCTAAATTAATTTAATATTTTATTATAATTATTAAATTAAATTAAAAGTAAACAAATATAACAAAACGTCATAACATAAATATGTTAAAAGTAAGCAAATATAACAAAACGATAACATAAATACGTAAAAGATACAGAATCCAAATAAAACTTGAAAAAAATACATAATTGAAATAACAAACATAAAATTATCTAATAATCTCTATAGTCCCTATAGAGATTGTCATCTAAACCCTCCACGTCATCATCTGCACCAGATTGTTGTGACTGCTGCTGAGGCAGCTGTTGCTGTTGAGGCGACTGCTGCTGAGGCTGTTGCTGCTGAATCGACTGCTACCACTGAGGCGGCGCCTGCCAATGAGGCGGCGGTGGTGGCTGAGATGGCGGCTGCCACTAAGGCAGCGACTAAGATAGCGGTATGCCCTGTGTCTGCTGAGGAGCATGCGGCTGCCGCTGGGGCGTCGGCTGCCACTGGGCCGGCTGCATGCCCTGGGACTACATCCTCTGAACCATGTCCAGGAGAGTATGCTGACTAGACAATACCTTTGCAATTGCATCCTCAACATATGCCACTCGCTGCCTCATATGCTGCATCTCCCACTCCTCCGTTGTTGAAAAGCGGCTCAACCCAACACCAGAGCTTGATCCTCCTTTCCGAGGATAGCTGGCGGCATAGTCTGCTAAACCGTAGCAATAACCCTTCTTCTTGCCGCCAAAAACCTCCACCCAAATTTTGAGGGCTTCCTCTTCTTCTTGCTGCGGGGTACGTGCGTTAGTGGAGGCATCAGAAGACTCAGTTTGAGATTACCTGTATTGACTCATCCTTTCCTCAAACTCCTCCTGGTTTTCATAAATTAAATTAAATAATTAAACAAATAAAAATTACACTGGCAATGAACTAAAGGCGATAGGGAGTAAACACTCCATGAAGACATGACAATCATGGCTTTTCATCCCAGTCATTCTTCCGCTGTCCACATCTGCACATCTTGCCAAATTGGAACAATAGTCGTCTGGTATCCTCAACTCTTTTACCCACCGACAAACTAATTTTGCTTGCTCAACAGTTAAGGTGTAATTGGCTTTGGGTTTTAACATTTTCCCATTAGCAAGAGGCTTCAACTCCAAGTCTTTTCTTTTACAGTAAGCAGCCAAGTCTTTTCTGGCTTTTTCATTATCTTTGGTTTTGCCTTTTACATTCATGACCGTGTTAAATATATTGTCAAAAAAATTCTTCTCAATGTGCATAACATCTAGATTGTGTCTCAATAAATTATCTTTCCAGTAGGGCAAGTCCCAGAAAATACTTCTTTTTGTCCAGTTATGCCACTATCCGTATCCTTGTAATCTGGAAACTTTACCATCATCTGTTACTTTTGGGAGATCCATCACTCTTGTCCAAACCTGTTCCGGTGTCAAACTAGGGGAGGGTCATCTATTTCAACTTGACCCTTCGTGAAGGCGACCTTGTTCCTTCTAAATGGATGATCACTTGGCAAGAACCTACGATGTGAGTCAAACCAAGAACTTTTACCCCCGAAATGTAAGGTAAATGCCTTTGTATGCTCCATGCAATGCGGACATGCCAATCTACCACGAGTCCCCCAACCAGACAACATGCCATAAGCAGGGAAGTCATTAATCGTCCACATCAAAGCAGCCCTCATGTTAAAAATCCGCTTTCGTGCAACGTCGTATGTCACAACACCATTCCACAACCTCTTCAAATCATCAATCAGTGGTTTCAAGTAAACATCAATACCAGCTGTTGGATCAAATGGGCCTGGTATCAAACAAGTCAAAAATATGTACGGTTTAGACATGCACATCTCAGGAGAAAGATTGTACGGGGTAACAATAACTGGCCAACAAGAATAAGGAGATGTTGAGGATTGGATGTATGGCGTAAAACTGTCTGAGCATAACCCAAGTCGGACATTATGTGGATCCGTAGCAAAATCTGGATGCACTCGATCAAAGTGCTTCCATGCTTCGCCATCAGACGGGTAACGCAACACACCTGAACTTGTTCTATTCTCATAGTGCCACGTCATTTGGCTTGCAGTTTGCATTGATGCAAACATTCTCTGAAGCCTTGGAATTATTGGCAAATAGAACATTGCCTTTACTGGAATCGATTTATAATTACCTTTCCTTCTGTTGCGATCACAATACCTTGGAGCATTACAAAATCTGCATTCAACCAGCTCACCGTCATTTTTGCTGAATTCATTGTCATAATACAACATGCAACCATTCATACAACAATCAATCCTCTTAGCCTCCATACCCAGCTTTCCCACTAACCTCTTGACTTCATAGTAGTTTTTTGGCAAACCTTCTTTTATAGGTGTCCCGTCCAACACCATTCTTGAGATGAAATCACAACACTGCTCGCTAACATTATAATTTGACTTCGCAGCTAAAAACCTCACACACATTGATAATTTAAAGTCATCGGATCCTTCAAACAACGACTTATTTGCCGTTAACAAAAGATTATAAAATCTCTGTGCTGACTCATTTGGAAGTTCATCAGTGTTATCATACTGCTGCTCTTCGTATGACACATTCACCCCAAGAGCATTACAAATCATCTCCTGCATCGACTCAAACTGCTCATCATTTCCCATGTCTGTACAAGTACTTGAACCTCCTATGTTATCCTCGTCAACTCTCAAGTCAATATGAGGCGCTATTTCACCATGATTAGTCTATATCCAATAATTAGGCTTGAACCCAACTCTAAATAAATCACCAACCACCTCATCCTCACTCTTAATCTTTCTACATTGGCATTTCAGACATGGACATCTTATTCCCCCCTCTAACTTGAAATTTTCTTGTCTCTTTGCAAAAGCAACAAACTCTTCAACCCCACTCATAAAAGCTTGTTTAAGACCCCTTCTCCCAGGATATAACCTATCATACATCCAACTACGGTTTGAAGGATAACAATTCATTTTTTGCATATCAATCACATTACGTGTTAGATATCGAGGTCACATGCCAAACAAAAATTCGACAGCACGTCGCCTATATTTCGGACTTCCACAAAAAAAAATAAACAACAATCAATCAATAAATTTATATGATAAATCTAAAGCTACAAAAGATATCTTATTGAGCTCTGCTCTCCACTAACAAACAATTCAATCAGACAAACACATGCATTATTCAAACTACCAGCACACAACCCAGCATCCTGCTAAGGCAGGAAGGCAAAGACTAGGGCTTTGCTCTCCACTAACAAACAAGACAAACACATGCAACAACAAATTTCCAGCACACAATTATGCCTATTGAGCTCTACTCTCCACTAACAAACAACACACCAATTCAGACAACATGTTCAACTTAACATATGTAAATCTATATTAAAACGTTGCAAACTCATCTCTACCTCCTGACGTATGCTCCGAGCTAGTGAGATTTTTGGCTTCAGTTGTTGTCTTTGCCTTCAAGAGCCTTCTAAATCAATATCAACAGAAAAAAATGTAAGTTTTTGCATTAATGAGTGATAAATCTGAATTAATGGACAGTAAAGACCAAGAAATTAAACATCATCACCTGTCTTTGGATGAAGGAAGAGAGAGCACTGTGTGGGTGGCGGTGGCAGTGGCGGTTGGCAGTGGCTGGTGTGTGGCGGTCGGCGGTGGCTGGCTGGAGGTGGCCGGCCATTCGGAGTAGAGAGAGAGAGCGGTCAGAGCAGAGAGAGAGCGGTCGGAGCAGAGAGAGAAAGAGAGCACTGTGATGGTGGCGGTGGCAGTGGCAGTGGCGGTCGGCGGTGGCGGCTGGAGGTGGCCGGCTGTTCGGAGCAGAGAAAGAGAGAGCGGTCGGAGCAGAGAGAGAAAGAGCGGATAGAGAGAGAGGTTCGGCGGCGGAGCAAGGCGGCGGTTCGGAGCAGAGGAGAGAGAGGTGGAGAGAGAGAGAGAGAGGTGCTGTGAGAAATGATCGAAGAAGGAGGGGGAAGCTGAGTTTATTTATTTTTTCCGACAGACGGAAAATTCTGTTGGTAATATTTCCGATGGAATTTTTCGTCGGTAATTTGAATTTCAAATTTTTTAAAAAAACGTGTTCTTATCGACGAAATTTCTGTCGGTAAAGTTTTCGACGGAAAATGTTCCGTCGGTAACTTTTCCGACGGAAAAATTCCGTCGGTAAATTAAAATATTTTGATTTTCTGACGAAAAAATTCCGTCCATAATAATTAAAAAAAATGTCAACGGACAAAAAAATCCATTTACCGACGGAAAAACTTTTTTATCGACGGAAAAATTCCGTTGGTAACGATGGATTTATCGACGAAAAAAATTCCGTCGGTAAATGACCAATTTCTTGTTGTGTGTACAGAAAACTTCTTAACAACATTTTGATGCTCAAATCTCATTTCATGATTTCATAAAAACTTCTTAACTTGATATGAAAATTATTTGAACTCAGTCAAGATGTATTTGACAAATAGTAGAGTTCATGTAGTTCAAATATGCAGATTAAAACAAGTTAAGCTTGCTGAGAATGTTGACAGAACATTCTGAGAATGATCAGAACATTCTGATAACGAATAGAACATTCTGAGTACGAGCAGAACATTCTGAGAATGAACATACTGATGCAAAATGTAAATGAGTAAAGGGTTAGAAGATATTGCACAGTCATTTTTATCCTGGTTCACCCATTAACTTTAGGCTACGTCTAGTCCCCACGGACAGTGAGATTTTCCATTATGCAAATCACCTTAATATAAGTATTCTTTCCTTTGTCTCTTCAGGCAAATACACTTAGTATTCTTTCCCAAGTCTCTACAGGCTTCAAGTATTCTTTCTCAAGCCTCTCCAGGCTCACTAAGTATTCTTTCACTGCCTCTCTAGGCATTTACGTAGTATTCTTTTTCCTCAAGCCTCTACAGGCTTCGTACAACACATATTTTCTATTTCCCAGCCTACACAACAATTTCCCTACCCTAAACCTCGCCTAACCCAGCTAGTTTGAAAGGACTCTCATCTCACAGATGATACATAATGTGTTTGTTGTTGGTATACAGCTTCACGACACTCTTTGAGTGGATTACCATTTAAGTACGAAGTTGTGGTCACTCCTTAACATTCTTTCTGATGTAAGAATGTTTTTCTCTGATATGAGAATGTTCCTTCTTGGTATGAGAAGGTTGCTGGAGTGAGAAAGATGAAGAGAAATGATCTTCAAATCATGTTTCTGTGTGTGTAATCTCTCTCCCTCACGTTTTGCAGCTGCTACTTTTTGTGTTTAAGTACTGGTCCCAAGTCAATATATACGTTATATGACCGTTGGAGACCTTTTGTGGCAGTCTATAGTGTTACAGCTGTCTTCTCGTACTTTTCTGAGAAGCTGTCAAACTTTACAACTGTCATCGTGAACATTCTGACGAACATTCTGAGGTTTCTTCTGCTAAGGCTTCTAAGCAGATTTATGAAGCTTCTAAGTGGATATTTGATGAAGCTTCTGAGAAGGTTCTGATGTGAACCTTCTAGTGAACATTCTGATGTTCAACCTTCTGATGAACATTCTGATGTTCATCCTTATGATAACTTTCTTAGCTATTAGATGTGTTCTTCTTCTTGATATTCCTCAAGCTTCTATCTTTAAGATGTGCGAGAACACTTGTACCTTAGATGTGGTGGTACTTATTTTCTTCAGAACTTTCTGTGGAACCTTCTGATAGTTGTATTATGCTGTCTTCAGATAAGGTTCAGCAAGTCTTTTGTTCTTGACCATTAACATTCTGTCTTGAGAGATTCTTTATGTCTGACTTTCTTATCATTCTCTCAGTATATTGATCTCCCATACAACATGTTTGTGTTTGTGATATCTTGGAAGTCTTTGCTCTAGTCTTGCAAGTGTTCATGTTGATGTACCTTGATCCTTCTGAGAATGTTGGTTGTTCTAAGTCTTCTGAACATTCTGAACTTGTTTCTTCTGTGAGACTTGAACATTTTTGATCTGATGTAAGCTTCTAATAGATACTAATGTTCTGAATTACGAAACTTCAGAGAGGCTTGTCTTCTAAACATTACCATTAACTTTCTCATGATTCTCTTAGAGCAGTAACCTTCCATTTGACATATTTGCACTTCTTGAACCATAGAGGTCTTTACTTTGTTTGTGTAGAATGTTCATACTATGACGTGCCATGATCCTTTTGAGAATGTCTCTTGTTCTGAACCTTCTAATCATTCTGAGATTGTTCTAACTGTGAGGCTTGAACATTATGATGGTGTACCTTGTAGGTACTTCTTGACATTCCTATTCTTACACAACATTCTCAAGCACACCATTAGTAGATCACCATTCAGAACACTTATCATTTAGTTTTGAAGGTTTGTTGTCATTAAAACCATATCCTAAAGAGTTTTGGAGTCAACAGAGGCTAGGTGAGCAAATAATACTTGTTGTAAGGCCTGAAGGGGCTATTGAAGAATAGTTGTATTCTATCTGGATTGATAGTGAAATCTCTCTAGTTTGAGGGGACTGGACATAGCTCTTAGAAAAGGGTGAACCAGGATAAACACTTGTGTATTTTCTCTATCCCTTAACTCTTTTATTTTCAGTTTATATACTAACTGAGTGGATTGAATTGAAATGTTTTTTTAAACAAGCTATTCAAAAGTTTTGAATGCACTAAAAATTGTTTTAAATTAAGTGGACGATTCTGCGTCCAACTTAAATTGTGGGTCCAATACACGTATACGTTGTGCATCCAATCTTTTATAAGCAGCGTCCAAAGTTGTGCGAAAAGTTTTTAAAAGCTAAAAAACACAATTCAACCCCCCTTCTTGTGTTCGACTTTGTTTCCTACAAATCTAAAATCTAAATCACCTGTCCAGCTCCCTCTACCACACAGACTACAGTGTAGGTAACAGGATGAAACACAAGAAGGGGGGTTGAATTGTGTTTCTAAGTTTTTAAAAACTTTTCGCAATGATGGATGCTGGCTTGTGAAAAATGTTTTTCACGCACAGCTTATTTCAAATATTGGACGCACAGTATTTTTCTGAAATGTTGGACACACAGAGTGCTAAAATATTGGATGTACAGAGTGCTAAAACATTGGACGCACAGAGTGCTAAAACACTAGACGCACAGAATTGTGAAATATTGGACGCACAAAAGATTGGACGCTGAGGCTTCCACTTAGTTTAAAACTTGTTTTCTTTGTGCGATTTAAAGTGTATGAGAAACTTGTTGAAGTAAAAACAATTCAATCCCCACGGTTAGAATAAGCACAGAAATAATAAGAGTTAAGGGAAAGAAGAAGTAACACAAGTTTTTATCCTGGTTCACCTTTTCCTAAGAGCTACGTCCAGTCCCCACAAACTAGAGAGATTTCACTATCAATCCAGATAGGTACAAGTATTTTTCAACAGCCTCTTCAGGCCTTACACCGAGTATTCTTTGCACACCTAGCCTCTCCAGGCTCAACCAAGTATTCTTTTACAGACAAGCCTCTCCAGGTTCAATCAAGTATTCTTTCTAAACAAGCCTCTCCAGGCTCAAACAACTCAGCAGAGCGTTTCTGATATAAAGTGTTGTCTAACTCACACAAGTGAAGATATGAAAACTAAAGCACTTCGAGAGTTAAGCAAACTCTCTTTTACAAGAAGAAAGACAAATATACAAGACTTTCTATACAGAGTATATGCACAGCGGTTTAGTCTCTTCTATTGTTGAAGTTCGTTCTCATTGTCTCTATCTTCTTCTTCTTGTATCACAGTATTTATATGTGTTGTGAAGCTTCAAACTTTCTCTTGAATAGCTCAGCTTCAGCCTTCATAAATATTACTGTTCTCTAATAGCATTAAATGCTATTTTCCCGTTGCTCTGAGGAGTTCTACTTCAGTGTGTATGTCTGCATTTCTTTCTCCTTAATCAGAAGCAACCTATAATCAAAGTCTCAATTGTACAGTGGTTAATAGTAATATCTTATTGAGACAGAGAGAATACACTGCGTAAAGCAGAAAGATGTGTTCAGAGATATAAGGGTACATTCTCTCTCTTAGTACACTTTCCACAGTGCTTTATGCTTTTCATAAGTACGTTTAAAAACATTGACAAAGTTGTACAGAAAAGCATTGCATACAGCTATTTATTTCAAATCATTTGCTCAATAAATATGTTCCATATTAAATGCAAGGGCAATAAATAGCAAGTTATGAACTCTGCGTTTTGGACATAGCATATAGAATATATTGGACGCAACATGTAGAATAAAGTTGGACTTTCAGTCCTTTTAGCAAATGGACACATACCTTGCACTTACCATTTGCACAAGATATTCATTCATCCATTGGATGCATCCTCATGCTTACCATTTTATTCCATTTGAATGCAAGGCAGTATTGGACGTATTGCCTGATGCTGATTATTGGACTTATGCTCTATTGGACGTAAGGCAGTATTGCAATGAGTTGCCTCATGCTGATGATTGGACTTTTGCCATTGCCTTTCTGTTCCATTGGACGCAGGGAAGTTTTGTTGGACTTTTGTCAATTCTGCTTCATTGGATGCAGAACAGTTGATTGTTGGATTTTTCCCATTCTGTTCCATTGGACGCAGAGCAGTTGATTGTTGGCCTTTTCCAATTCTGTTCCATTGGACGCAGAGCAGTTGATTGTTATACTTTTGTCCTTCTGCTTCTTTGGTCGTAGAACAGTCGATTGTTGAACTTGTCCCATTCTACTTCATTGGACGCAGAACAGTTGATTGATGTACTTTTCCCATTCTGCTTCATTGGACTTTTCCATTATGCAGCATTGGACGCATACTGTTGTACGTATTGCCTTGTGCTGATTTATTGGACTTTTGTCCTTCATTTACATTGGACGCAGGCAATGTTGTGCATTTTGCCTTATGCTGATCATTGGACTTTTGTCCTTCTGATACATTGGACGCATACTCACTGGTTCTGCTTCTTTGGAAATCATTGGACACATACTCACTGGTTCTGCTTCTTTGGAAATCATTGGACACAGAGAGTAGCATGTCTACATGACATGGATATTTATACTTCTGCGATTCTGCTTCTTTAGAAAACATTGGACGCAGAGAGTAGCATTGCCTCCTACTGATTATTGGACGCAGAACATCATTGCCTCATACTGATTACTGGACGCATAGTTCTCAGAGTTGTAGGTAACAAGATGAAACACAAGAAGGCGAGGTTGAATTGTGTTTCTAAGCTTTTAAAAGCTTTTCACAATGTTGGACGTTGGCTTGTGAAAAACATTGGACGCACAACTTATTTCAAATATTGGACGCACAGTGTTTTCTGAAATATTGAACGCACAGAGTGCTAAAGCTTTGGATGCACAGAGTGCTAAAATATTGGACGCACAGAGTGCTAAAACACTGGACGCACAGAATTGTGAAATATTGGACGCACAAAAGATTGGACGCTGAGGCTTCCACTTAGTTTAAAACTTGTTTTCTTTGTACGATTTAAAGTGTATGAAAAACTTGTTGAAATAAAATCAATTCAATCCCCTTGGTTAGTAATAAGCACAGATATAAAAAGAGTTAAGGGAAAGAAGAAATAACACAAGTTTTTATCCTGGTTCACTCTTTCCTAAGAGCTACGTCCAGTCCCCTCAATCTAGAGAGATTTTACTATCAATCAAGATAGGTACAAGTATTCTTCAACAGTCTCTCCAGGCCTTACAACAAGTATTCTTTGCACTCAACCTCTCCAGGCTAAACCCAAGTATTCTTTGCACACGACCTCTTCAGGCTAAATCCCAAGTATTCTTTGCACACAGCCTCTTCAGGCTAAATCAAGTATTCTTTTACAGTCAAGCCTCTCCAGGCTCAAACAACTCAGCAGAGTGTTTTTGATTCAAGTGCTGTCTAACTCACACAAGTGAGGATATGAAAACTAAAGCACTTCGAGAGTTAAGCAAACTCTCTTTTACAAGAAGATAGAAAATATACAAGACTTTCTATACAGAGTATAACAAATTGCACAGCGTTTTTGCTCTTTCTTTTTCGTTGTTCAGTCTCTTGTATTCTTCTTCTTGTTCACGGTATTTATAGGCTTTGATGAAGCTTCAGATTTGTTCTTCGAATAGCTCAGCTTCAGCCTTTATAAATGTTATCGTTCTCTAATAGCATTAAGTGCTATTTTCCCGTTGCTCTGAGGAGATCTACTTCAGTATGTATGTTTGCGTTTCTTTCTCCTTAATCAGAAGCAACCTGTACTCAAAGTCTCAATTGTACAGTGGTTAATAGTAATATCTTATTGAGACAGAGAGAATACACTGTGTAAAGCAGAAAGACGTGTTCAGAGATATAGCAGTACATTCTCTCTCTTAGTACACTTTCCACAGTGCTTTATGCTTTTCAAAAGTACGTTCAAAAATGTTGACAATAGGTTGTACAGAAAAGTATTGTATACAGCTATTTATTTCAAATCATTTTCTCAATAAATATGTTCCATATTAAATGCAAGAGCAATAAATAGCAAGTTATGAACTCTGCGTTTTGGACGCAGCATATAGAATGTATTGGACGCAGCATGTAGAATATATTGGACTTTCAGTCCTTTTAATAAATGGACGCATACCTTTGTTTACCATTTGTATATGATATTCATTCATTCATTGGACGCATCCTCATGCTTACCATTTCATTTCATTTGATGCAAGGCAGTATTGGACGCATTGCCTCATGCTGATAATTGGACTTTTGCCGTTGCCTTTCTGTTCCATCGGACGCAGGGAAGTATTTGTTGGACTCTTGTCAATTCTGCTTCGTTGGACGCAGAGCAGTTGACTGTTGGATTTTTCGCATTCTATTCCATTGGACGCAGAGCAGTTGATTGTTGGCATTTTCCAATTCTGTTCCTTTGGACGCAGAGCCGTTGATTGTTAGACTTTTGATTCATTCTGCTTCATTGGACGCTGAACAGTTGACTGATGGACTTGTCCCATTCTGCTCTATTGGACGCAGAGTGATACTGTCTGTATTGAACATTGGACGTAGAAGCGTATTGCCTTATACTGAACATTGGACGATGAACAGTATTCTGGACGATGAGCAGTATTCCCTTATTCTGATTATTGGACTCATAACTGATCATTGGACGCAGAACTAACTGTGTTGCTTTATACTGATCATTGGACGCAAAGCTCTCAAACTGTGTATTGCATTGGACGCAGAACAGTATTGCCTTATACTGTTTATTGGACGCAAAGAATCATTGGACGATGAACAGTATTTCCCAATACTGATCATTGGACGCAGAACTCTTGGTGTCCATATATGTTCCAGTGCCAACATTGGACAATGTCTTTAACATTGGACGCAAAGCTTCTCAGACTTTGACTATGAACCAATGTCATGATGAACTTATTATTGGACGCAGACTGCAACATCCTTCAATAAACTTAGTTAGGCAGCTTTGTTATACATTGTAAAAGCTTAATACATTTTGTTATCATCAAAACCATAAAATCACTTAGGGAGTATTTGTATTAAAAATACTTTTAACCAATTTGGTTCCAACAATCTCCCCCTTTTTGATGATGACAAACATTATTAAGTTTTACAAACAATAAAGCATATTAACCAAAAAATAGTCAGCATAAATAAACAGAAATTTTCTAAGGGATACTCCCCCTGAGATAAACGTCTCAGTTTTTCCTTACTCTTCTTCCCCTGAGATAAACATCTCACGGTTTTGGATATTCAATATACTCAGAGTACCTGAAAATTTCTTTTACTCATAAAAACAAGATTAGTCCAATTTATAAAGCAAATAGCTTATCTGATTAAAATATGGAAATAAGACTACTGAACCGCAATCAAACTTAATCCCATATTCTTTTCATATTCCTCTTTCTTTTTAAAACTTAATCCCATATATTTCTCCCCCTTTTGTCATCAGGCAAAAAGGTTCATAGAACATCATAGTCCAAAGACAGTTTTGAAAAACAGAGAGAAAAGAATCATTTTAAAAAGATTTTGAGCTTTTAAAAACATAATTCTTTTAAAACTTAAAATCCCTTTTCCATCTCCCCTTTTCTAAACAACCTTTCTCAAAACAGCAGAGATGATTTTAGGAGCAAACAATAGAGATGATTTTAGAAAAGATGTCAAACGAAGAGAAATCTGAATCAAGATTAGAGATAGCAGTAAGTTTTTCTTGAAAGCTTGAATAATCATCAAACTGAAAATCACTGCAAAGCGTTTGTAAGATACCAACTGTAAGATATATGTTTATGAAAATAGTTTGGACTCAGCGTGGGATTACTAAGATGTAAAAGCTTTTGAGTCTTTGAAAAAATTCTAAGTCTCAAATAGACTGTCGTGTCCTATTGGACTCTAGTCACATTGGACTCAGACTCAGCTTGAGCATATTGGACGCTAAACATCAGTCTTTTATAAAGTGCATATTCAAATGCTTCCTTATAAAAATGAATCTATCTACAGAGAGGGGTATTGTAAATATATCTGCCCATTGATTTTCAGTGTTAACAAACTGAATATCAAATGTTCCCTTCTGCACATAGTCTCTAATAAAATGATGTTTAATTTCTATATGCTTAGCTCTTGAGTGTAAGATTGGGTTCTTAGATAAATTGATTGCAGCAGTATTATCACAAAGAACAGATATCTTGCTCTCGAAGATGTTGTAGTCCTCCAATTGATGTTTAATCCATAAGAGTTGAGAACAACAACTTGCAGCAGAGACATATTCAGCTTCAGCTGTTGATAATGCAATTGTGCTTTGTCTCCTGCTTGTCCAAGATACTAAATTGGATCCAATAAAATGGCATCCTCCGCTGGTGCTTTTTCTTTCAAGCCTGTCTCCAGCATAATCAGCATCACAGAATCCTACTAATCTGTACTCATCTGATTTCTTAAACAGCAAACCAGGATTAGTAGTCTCTTTTAGATACCTAAAAATTCTCTTGACAGCAGTCAAATGAGATTCTCTAGGATCTGATAGGAATCTTGCACATAAACAAACACTAAACATGATATCAGGTCTAGATGCAGTGAGATATAAAAGAGATTCGGTGATACCTCTATATACCTTTTGATCTACCTTTTTATCCTTATCATTCAGGTTCATTATGCAAGTTGGATGCATAGGAGTGTTCATGGGTTTGCAATCGTCCATTTTGAACTTCTTCAGAAGCTCTTTTGTGTATTTGGACTGATGCACGTAGATCCGATCTTGTGTCTGTTTTACTTGAAGTCCAAGAAAGAACTTCAATTCTCCCATCATGCTCATTTCGAACTCTTTCAGCATTAGCTCAGAAAATTCTCTACATAGAGATTCATCAGTAGCACCAAAAAAGATATCATCTACATAAATTTGTACTATGATGAAATGTGAGTCTATGGATTTTCTGAAAAGAGTATTATCAACTTTTCCTCTTGAAAAACCATTTTCCATTAGAAAAGAACTCAGTTTTTCATACCAAGCTCGAGGAGCTTGCTTAAGGCCATAAAGAGCCTTTTTCAATTTAAAAACATGATTTGGAAAAGTTTGATCCTCAAAGGCAGGAGGCTGTTCAACATAGACTTCTTCTGTTATTATACCATTCAGAAAAGCAATCTTTACATCCATTTGATAAAGCCTCATATCATGTTGGGCAGCAAATGAAAGTAAGATGTGAATGGTCTCTATTTTAGCTACTGGAGCAAAGGTTTCAGTAAAGTCAATACCTTCCTGTTGTGAGTAACCTTGAGCAACTAACCTTGCTTTGTTTCTCACAACTTTACCTTCTTCGTCCAGTTTGTTTCTAAATACCCATTTGGTTCCAATAATGGACTTATCTTTTGGTGGATCTACCAGCGTCCAAACACAAGCGTCGAAACATCATTGCGTTTGAATTGATTCAGCTCCTCCTGCACTGCCAGGATCCATCCTTCATCCAATAGGGCTTCATCTATGTTCTTGGGCTCCAATTCAGAGATGAATGCGACATCAGTTTGTTCTCTAAATGTGAACCTTGTTCTGACTTTATCATCTCCATTCCCAATGATTTGTTCTTCAGGATGATAGGTCTTGAAGTGCTAGCTTCTTACACTTCCAGTATTGGACGCATCACAGTTTTCCTGCGTCTGGTCCATCTTTTTCACTCTTAGGTGATCTTAAGCTTTAGGTCTTGGAACATAGACCTTTCTCCTGTTATGTGTAGTAAGCAGCCACTGTCCAGGTGCCATGACTGGAGTTGTCTTCCTCCCATCAAGTATATCTGTAACGGGATTATCATACTTTTTGGTACCCAGATTGACTTGGGTCCTTTCTTGTTAGTCCTAGGTCTGCGTCCAGGCATGTTTCTTTTGTTATGGACACATGTCAATCTGACATGTCCAGCCTTTCCACAGTGACCACAGTATATATTAAATTTCAATGGACTTTTGAAAAACTTTGGTTTTGATTTTTCATAACCCAAACCACTTTTGTTAGAAGGTTTTCTTTGAATTTTTAAAATTTTAGCAAGCTTTTCAGAGCTACTGACAAATCTGGACAATCGTCCAGTGAGTTCATTTACTTCTTGTTGAAGTACTTGTACTTCACAGGAAGTATTGGACTCAGAATCCTTTGGAGATTCATCTTTAAGTTGACTTACTTGAAGTCTTAACTTTTCATTGTCTGATTTGAGTACATTGTTTTCTAAAGTAAGTTTTTCAAAATCTTTGGTTATTAGAGAAAACTTTTTCTTTAAAGATCTGTACTCATCAGATAAAATGGATGAATCTCTAAGAAGATCATCAAAATTATTACTTAATTCAAAGTAAGAAATTACCTCTTCTTCGTCCTCACTGTCAGTTGAGGATAGACTTGCCTTTAGGCAGAGATTAGCTTCTTCCTTTTCTTCATCATCAGAGGAATCATCAAGATCCTCCCATGTTGCCATGAGACCTTTCTTCTTCTTGATGAACTTCTTCTTTGTCCTCTCAGCCTCAGGACAGTCTGCCTTGTAGTGGCCTTGTTTCTTGCGTCCATAGCACACCACTGGACTTTCCTCCTTTTGCTCAGCTTCCTTTTGTGGAAATTTTCTGTTGAATTGCTTCCTTCTGAAGCCACCTTTCTTGTTCCACATGGCCTTTAACTTCTTGGATATGAAGTAGAGTTCATCATCATCTGAACCTTCTTCTCCTTCTGAACTGCACGATTCTTCATCAGAATCATTGGCCTTCAAGGCTTTTGAGGTGCTCCCTTTTTGAGCTTTAAGAGCAATGGACTTTGCCCTTTTTTCGGTTCCCTCTTCATTAAGCTCAAGCTCTTGTACTTTCAGTGAGCCTAGAAGATTTTCCACGGCAAGAGTGGAAAGATCCCTTGCTTCTTGTATTGCAGTCACCTTGGGTCTCCATTGCCTTGGAAGACTCATCAGAATTTTCCTGATGTGATTTTGGGTTGTGTAGATTTTTCCAAAGGAACTCAGGCTGTTAATGATTGTTTAAAATCGTCCAAACATCTGATCAATGGGCTCGTGTTCTTCCATTTTGAATAGTTCATATTGATGAACTAGCATGCTAATCTTAAACTCACGAACCAGAGATGAACCTTCATGTGCCAAAGCTAGAGTATCCCACATCTCCTTGGCAGTAGTGCAGCTGTGCACCTTGTCATATTCTGACTTTGCAATGGCACACATCAGATAGTGCCTTGCCTTTGAGTTCAGCTGGAATCTGGTCCTTTGATCTTGTGTCCACTGAGCTCTTGGTATTTGTTGACCTGCTTCATTTACTGGAGCAGTGTAGCCAGTTTCCACAACATCCCATAGGTCAATATTTTGAGCATCAAAGAATGTAATCATTCTCTACTTCCAGTAGTCATATTCATTTCCATTGAACAGTGGCGGTCTGTTCACAGCTTGTCCTTCATTCTCCATGGATCTTGCTACTCTTCACTGTTAAGTGCTCAACCCCTAGAGACCAGGCTCTGATGCCAACTGTAGGTAACAAGATGAAACACAAGAAGGGGGGGTTGAATTGTGTTTCTAAGCTTTTAAAAGATTTTCGCAATGTTGGACGCTGGCTTGTGAAAAACGTTTGATGCACAGCTTATTTCAAATATTGGACGCACAGTGTTTTCTGAAATATTGGACGCACAGAGTGCTAAAGCTTTGGACGCATAGAGTGCTAAAATATTGGACGCATAGAGTGCTAAAACACTGGACGCACAGAATTGTGAAATATTGGACGCACAAAAGATTGGACGCTGAGGCTTCCACTTAGTTTAAAACTTGTTTTCTTTGTGCGATTTAAAGTGTATGAAAAACTTGTTGAAATAAAATCAATTGAATCCACTTGGTTAGTAATAAGCACAGATATAAAAAGAGTTAAGGGAAAGAAGAAATAACACAAGTTTTTATCCTGGTTCACTCTTTCCTAAGAGCTACGTCCAGTCCCCTCAAACTAGAGAGATTTCACTATCAATCCAGATAGGAACAAGTATTCTTCAACAGCCTCTCCAGGCCTTACAACAAGTATTCTTTGCACTCAGCCTCTCCAGGCTATAACCCTTGTATTCTTTGCACTCAGCCTCTTCAGGCTAAACCCAAGTATTCTTTGCACACAGTCTCTTCAAGCTAAATCCCAAGTATTCTTTGCACACAACCTCTTCAGGCTAAATCAAGTATTCTTTTACAGTCAAGCCTCTCCACGCTCAAACAACTCAGCAGAGTGTTTTTGATTCAAGTGCTGTCTAACTCACACAAGTGAGGATATGAAAACTAAAGCACTTCGAGAGTTAAGCAAACTCTCTTTTACAAGAAGATAGAAAATATACAAGACTTTCTATACAGAGTATAACAAATTGCAAAGCGTTTTTGCTCTTTCTTTTTCGTTGTTCAGTCTCTTGTATTCTTCTTCTTGTTCACGGTATTTATAGGCTTTGATGAAGCTTCAGATTTGTTCTTCGAATAGCTCAGCTTCAGCCTTCATAAATGTTACCGTTCTCTAATAGCATTAAATGCTATTTTCCCATTGCTCTGAGGAGATCTACTTCAGTGTGTATGTCTGCGTTTCTTCTCCTTAATCAGAAGCAACATGTACTCAAAGTCTCAATTGTACAGTGGTTAATAGTAATATCTTATTGAGACAGAGAGAATACACTGTGTAAAGCAGAAAGACGTGTTCAGAGATATAGCAGTACATTCTCTCTCTTAGTACACTTTCCACAGTGCTTTATGCTTTTCAAAAGTACGTTCAAAAATGTTGACAATAGGTTGTACAGAAAAGTATTGGATACAACTATTTATTTCAAATCATTTTCTCAATAAATATGTTCCATATTAAATGCAAGAGCAATAAATAGCAAGTTATGAACTCTGCGTTTTGGACGCAGCATATAGAATGTATTGGACGCAGCATGTAGAATATATTGGACTTTCAGTCCTTTTAATAAATGGACGCATACCTTTGTTTACCATTTGTATATGATATTCATTCATTCATTGGACACATCCTCATGCTTACCATTTCATTTCATTTGATGCAAGGCAGTATTGGACGCATTGCCTCATGCTGATAATTGGACTTTTGCCGTTGCCTTTCTGTTCCATCGGACGCAGGAAAGTATTTGTTGGACTTTTGTCAATTCTGCTTCGTTGGACGCAGAGCAGTTGACTGTTGAATTTTTCGCATTCTATTCCATTGGACGCAGAGCAGTTGATTGTTGGCATTTTCCAATTCTGTTCCTTTGGACGCAGAGCCGTTGATTGTTAGACTTTTGATTCATTCTGCTTCATTGGACGCTGAACAGTTGACTGGTGGACTTGTCCCATTCTGCTCTATTGCACGCAGAGTGATACTGTCTGTATTGAACATTGGACGCAGAAGCGTATTGCCTTATACTGAACATTGGACGATGAACAATATTCTGGACGATGAGCAGTATTCCCTTATTCTGATTATTGGACTCATAACTGATCATTGGACGCAGAACTAACTGTATTGCTTTATACTGATCATTGGACGCAAAGCTCTCAAACTGTGTATTGCATTGGACGCAGAACAGTATTGCCTTATACTGTTTATTGGACGCAAAGAATCATTGGACGATGAACAGTATTTCCCAATACTGATCATTGGACGCAGAACTCTTGGTGTCCATATATGTTCCAGTGCCAACATTGGACGATGTCTTTAACATTGGACGCAAAGCTTCTCAGACTTTGAATATGAGCCAATGTCATGATGAACTTATTATTGGACGCAGACTGCAAATACATTTTGTTATCATCAAAACCATAAAATCACTTAGGGAATATTTGTATTAAAAATACTTTTAACCAATTTGGTTCCAACAAGAGTCCATTGGATAATTCTTATTCGAGGTCAAGTATCAGAATCTTTGGACGCATCACTCTTGGTGTTCATATATGTGCCAGTGCCAATATTGGACGCAAAGCTTCTCAGACTGTGTATATGTGCCAATGTCATGAGGAACTTATCATTGGACGCAAAGCTCTCAGATTGTGTGTATATTGCCAATGTCATATTGGACGATGGACTTATCATTGTTCTACCTACAAGAGCTTGTCAGCAAATTTTGTACAATCCTTAATAAACTTTGTTAGACTTTGTAAAAGCCTTAATAAACTTTGTTATACTTTGTAAAAGCCTTAATAAACTTTGTTATCATCAAAACCATAAAATCACTTAGGGAGTTTTTGCATTATAAATGCTTTTAACCAATTTGGTTCCAACAATCTCCCCCTTTTTGATGATGACAAACATTATTAAGTTTTACAAGCAATAAAGCAAATAAACCAAAAAATCAGTCAGCATATATAAACAAAAATTTTCTAAGGAAAACTCCCTCTGAGATATACGTATCCGTTTTTCTTACTCTTCTCCCCTTGAGATAAACATCTCATGGTTTTGGATATTTAATGTGTTCAGAGTACCTGAAAATTTCCTTTTTCTCACAAAAACAAGATTAGTCCAATATATATAAAGCAAATAGCTTATCAGATAATAGACAAAATTAAAACATGGTAATAAGACTACTGCAACGCAATCAGACTTAATCCTTTTTATTTTTAAAATTTAATCCCTTTTTCCTCTCCCCCTTTTGTCATCAGGCAAAAAGGTTCACAAAACATCATAGTCCAAAGACAATTTTGAAAAACAGAGAGAAATGGATCCCTTTTAAAAAGACTTAAGCTTTTAAAACTTAATCCTTTCTAAAACGAAATTTCTTTTTCTTCTCCCCTTTTCTAAACAAGATTTCCCAAACAGCAGAGATGATTTTAGGAGCAATCTCCATTTTTGAAAGTTTAAAAAATGACTTTTCAAAGAAGAGTGAGTGGAAGGGAAATCTGAAAGTTAAGTTTTAATTTTTAAAACTTTATCCCTTTTTCTTCTCCCCCTTTTCTTGAAAACAAGAATAATCATCAAACGAGAAAATAACTGCAAAGCAAGTGTAAAATGTATCTTTATAAAAAAAGTTTGGACTCAGCGCGGGAAGACTAAGAAGTAAAAGCTTTTGAGTCTTAATGAAAATTCTAAGTCTCAAATAGACTGACGTGTCCATTTGGACTCTAGTCATATCGGACTCAGGCTCAGCTTGAGCATATTGGACGCTAAACATCAATCTTTTAAAAAGTGCATATTTAAATGCTTCCTGATAAAAGTAAACCTATCTACAGAGAGGGGTTTTGTAAATATATCTGCCCATTGATTTTCAGTGTTAACAAACTGAATATCAAATGTTCCCTTCTGCACATAGTCTCTAATGAAATGATGTTTAATTTCTATATGTTTAGCTCTTGAGTGTAAGATTGGGTGCTTAGATAAATTGATTACAGCAGTATTATCACAAAGAACAGAAATCTTACTCTCAAAAATGTTGTAGTCCTCCAATTGATGTTTAATCCATAAGAGCTGAGAACAACAACTTGCAGCAGAGACATATTCAGCTTCACCCGTAGATAATGCAATTGTGCTTTGTCTCCTGCTTGTCCACGATACTAGATTGGATCCAATAAAATGGCATCCTCCGCTGGTGCTTTTTCTTTCAAGCCTCTATATACCTTTTGATCTACCTTTTTATCTTTATCATTCAGGCTCATTATGCAAGTTGGATGCATAGGAGTGTTCATGGGTTTGCAATCGTCCATATTGAACTTTTTAAGAAGCTCCTTTGTGTATTTGGACTGATGCACATATATCCCATCTTGCGTCTGTTTGACTTGAAGTCCAAGAAAGAACTTCAATTCTCCCATCATGCTCATTTCAAACTCTTTCTGCATCAACTCAGAAAATTCTCTACATAGAGATTCATCAGTAGCACCAAAAATGATATCATCTACATAAATTTGTACTATGATGAAATGTGAGTCTATGGATTTTCTGAAAAGAGTATTGTCAACTTTTCCTCTTGAAAAACCATTTTTCATTAGAAATGAACTCAATTTTTCATACCAAGCTCGAGGAGCTTGCTTAAGGCCATAAAGAGCCTTTTTCAATTTAAAAACATGATTTGGAAAAGTTTGATCCTCAAAACCAGGGGGCTGTTCAATATAGACTTCTTCTGTTATTATACCATTCAGAAAAGCACTCTTTACATCCATTTGATAAAGCCTCATATCATGTTGGGCAGCAAATGAAAGTAAAATGCGAATGGCCTCTATTCTAGCTACTGGAGCAAAGGTTTCAGTAAAGTCAATACCTTCCTGTTGTGAGTAACCTTGAGCAACTAACCTTGCTTTGTTTCTCACAACTTTACCTTCTTCGTCCAGTTTGTTTCTGAATACCCATTTGGTTCCAATAATGGACTTATCTTCAGGTGGATCTACCAGTGTCCAAACATCATTGCGTTTGAATTGATTTAGCTCGTCCTGCATTGCCAGAATCCATCCTTCGTCCAATAGGGCTTCATCTATGTTCTTGGGCTCCAATTCATAGATGAATGCGACATCAGTTTGTTCTTTGAATGTGGACCTTGTTCTGACTCTATCATATGCATTTCTAATGATTTGTTCTTCAGGATGATAGGTCTTAAAGTGCCAGCTTCTTACACTTCCAGCATTGGACGCATCACAGTTTTCCTGCATCTGGTCCATCTTCTTCATTCTTAGGTGATCTTAAGCTTTAGGTCTTGGAATATAGACCATTCTCCTGTTATGTGTAGTAAGCAGCCACTGTCCAGGTACCATGACTAGAGTTGTCTTCCTCCTATCAAGTATATCTGCAACAGGAATTATCATACTTTTTGGTACCCAGATTGACTTGGGTCCTTTCTTGTTAGTCCTAGGTTTGCATCCAGGCATGTTCCTTTTATTATGGACGCATGTCAAGGTGACATGTCCAGCCTTTCCACATTGACCACAATATATATTAAGTTTAGAAGGACTTTTAGAAACCTTTGGTTTTGGTTTTTCATAACCCAAACCACTCTTGTCAGAAGGTTTTCTCCAAATTTTTAAAATTTGATCAAGCTTTTTAGAGCTACTGATAAATTTGGACAATCGTCCAGTGAGTTCATTTACTTCTTGTTGAAGTACTTGTACTTCACAGGAAGTATTGGACTCAGAATCTTTTTGAGATTCATCTTTGAGTTGACTTACTTGAAGTCTTAACTCTTCATTATCTGATTTGAGTACTTTGTTTTCTAAAGTAAGCTTTTCAAAATCTTTGGTTATTAGAGAAAAATTTTTCTTTAAGGATCTGTACTCATCAGATAGAATAGATGAATCTCTAAGAAGATCATCAAAATTATTTCTTAATTCAGAATAAGAAATTACCTCTTCTTCGTCCTCACTGTCAATTGAGGATAGACTTGCCTTTAGGCAGAGATTAGCTTCTTCTTTATCCTCATCATCAGAGGAATCATCAAGATCCTCCCATGTTGCCATGAGACCTTTCTTCTTCTTGAAGAACTTCTTCTTTGTTCTTTCTACCTCAGGACAATCTGACATGTAGTGGCCTGGTTTCTTGCATCCATAGCACACCACTGGACTTTCCTCCTTTTGCTCAGCTTCCTTTTATGGAAATCTTCTGTTGAATTGCTTCCTTATGAAGCCACCTTTTTTGTTCCACATGGCCTTTAACTTCTTGGAGATGAAGGAGAGTTCATCATCATCTGAACCTTATTCTCCTTCTGAGCTGCATGATTCTTTATCAGAATCATTGGCTTTCAAGGCTTTTGAGATGCTCCCTTTTTGAGCTTTAAGAGCAATGGACTTTGCCTTTTTCTCGGTTTCCTCTCATTAAGCTCAAGCTCATGTACTTTCAGTGAGCCTAGAAGATTTTCCATGGCAAGAGTGGAAAGATCCCTTGCTTCTGGTATTGCAGTCACCTTGGGTCTCCATTGTCTTGGAAGACTCCTCAGAATTTTCCTGATGTGATCTTGGGTTGTGTAGATTTTTCCCAAGGAACACAGGTTGTTAATGATTGTTTGGTATCGTCCAAACATCTGATCAATGGACTCGTGTTCTTCCATTTTGAATAGTTCATATTGATGAACTAGCATGCTAATCACGAACCAGAGATGAACCTTCATGTGCCAAAGCTAGAGTGTCCCACGTCTCCTTGGCAGTAGTGCAGCTGTGCACCTTGTCATATTCTGACTTTGTAATGGCACACATCAGATAGTGCCTTGCCTTTGAGTTCAGCTGGAATCTGGTCCTTTGATCTTGTGTCCACTGAGCTCTTGGTATTTGTTGACCTGCTTCATTTACTGGAACAGTGTAGCCAGTCTCCACCACATCCCATAGGTCTATATTTTGCACGTCAAAGAATGTGATCATTCTTTGCTTCCAATAGTCGTATTCATTTCCATTGAACAGTGGTGGTCTTTTCACAAATAGTCCTTCATTCTGCATGGATCTTTGCTTCTCTGCACTGTTAGGTGCTCAACCCCTAGAAACCAGGCTCTAATACCAACTGTAGGTAACAGGATGAAACACAAGAAGGGGGGTTGAATTGTGTTTCTAAGCTTTTAAAAGCCTTTCGTAATGATCGACGTCGGCTTGTGAAAAACGTTGGACGCACTGCTTATTTCAAATATTGGACGCACAGTGTTTTTTTGAAATGTTGGACGCACAGAGTGCTAAAATATTGGACGCACAGAGTGCTAAAACA
The DNA here is from genome assembly GCA_030159175.1 of Glycyrrhiza uralensis. Lineage (NCBI taxonomy): Eukaryota > Viridiplantae > Streptophyta > Magnoliopsida > Fabales > Fabaceae > Glycyrrhiza > Glycyrrhiza uralensis. Next base: position 13,663,567 of record BRZY01000003.1, on the reverse strand, counting down.
CTGGACGCACAAAATTGTGAAATATTGAATGCACAAAAGATTGGACGCTGAGGTTTCCACTTAGTTTAAAACTTGTTTTCTTTGTGCGATTTGAAGTGTATGAAAAACTTGTTGAAGTAAAAACAATTCAATCCCCACGGTTAGAATAAGCACAGAAATAATAAGAGTTAAGGGAAAGAAGAAGTAACACAAGTTTTTATCTTGGTTCACCCTTTCCTAAGAGCTACGTCCAGTCCCCTCAAACTAGAGAGATTTCACTATCAATCCAGATAGGTACAAGTATTCTTCAATAGCCTCTTCAGGCCTTACACCGAGTATTCTTTGCACACCTAGCCTCTCCAGGCTCAACCAAGTATTCTTTTACAGACAAGACTCTCTAGGCTCAACCAAGTATTCTTTTACAGACAAGCCTCTCCAGCCTCAACCAAGTATTCTTTCTAAACAAGCCTCTCCAGGCTCAAACAACTCAGCAGAGTGTTTCTGATATAAAGTGTTGTCTAACTCACACAAGTGAGGATATGAAAACTAAAGCAATTCGAGAGTTAAGCAAACTCTCTTTTACAAGAAGAAAGATAAATATACAAGACTTTCTATACAGAGTATATGCACAGCGGTTCAGTCTCTTCTATTGTTGAAGTTCGTTCTCATTGTCTCTATCTTCTTCTTCTTGTATCACGGTATTTATATGTGTTGTGAAGCTTCAGACTTTCTCTTGAATAGCTCAGCTTCAGCCTTCATAAATATTACCGTTCTCTAATAGCATTAAATGCTATTTTCCCGTTGCTCTGAGGAGTTCTACTTCAGTGTGTATGTCTGCATTTCTTTCTCCTTAATCAGAAGCAATCTGTACTCAAAGTCTCAATTGTACAGTGGTTAATAGTAATATCTTATTGAGACAGAGAGAATACACTGTGTAAAGCAGAAAGATGTGTTCAGAGATATAAGAGTACATTCTCTCTCTTAGTACACTTTCCACAGTGCTTTATGCTTTTCATAAGTACGTTCAAAAACGTTGACAAAGTTGTACAGAAAAGCATTGCATACAACTGTTTATTTCAAATCATTTGCTCAATAAATATGTTCCGTATTAAATGCAAGAGCAATAAATAGCAAGTTATGAACTCTGCGTTTTGGACGCAGCATATAGAATATATTGGAAGCAGCATGTAGAATAAAGTTGGACTTTCAGTCCTTTTAGCAAATGGACACATACCTTGTACTTACCATTTGCACAAGATATTCATTCATCCATTGGACGCATCCTCATGCTTACCATTTTATTCCATTTGAATGCAAGGCAGTATCGGACGTATTGCCTCATGCTGATTATTGGACTTATGCTCTATTGGACGCAAGGCAGTATTGCAATGAATTGCCTCATGCTGATGATTGGACTTTTGCCATTGTCTTTCTGTTCCATTGGACGCAGGGAAGTTTTGTTGGACTTTTGTCAATTCTGCTTCATTGGATGCAGAACAGTTGACTGTTGGATTTTTCCCATTCTGTTCCATTGGACGCAGAGCAGTTGATTGTTATACTTTTGTCCTTCTGCTTCTTTGGTCGTAGAACAGTCGATTGTTGAACTTGTCCCATTCTACTTCATTGAACGCAGAACAGTTGATTGATGTACTTGTCCCATTCTGCTTCATTGGACTTTTCCATTCTGCAGCATTGGACACACATTGTTGTACGTATTGCCTTATGCTGATTTATTGGACTTTTGTCCTTCATTTACATTGGACACAGGCAATGTTGTGTATTTTGCCTTATGCTGATCATTGGACTTTTGTCCTTCTGATACATTGGACGCATACTCACTGGTTCTGCTTCTTTGGAAATCATTGGACGCAGAGAGTAGCGTGTCTACATGACATGGATACTTATACTTCTGCGATTCTGCTTCTTTAGAAAACATTGGACGCAGAGAGTAGCATTGCCTCCTACTGATTATTGGACGCAGAACATCATTGCCTCATACTGATTACTGGACGCATAGTTCTCATAGTCCATTGGATAATTCTTATTCGAGGTCAAGTATCAGAATCTTTGGACGCATCACTCTTGGTGTCCATATATGTGTCAGTGCCAATATTGGACGCAAAGCTTCTCAGACTGTGTATATGTGCCAATGTCATGATGAACTTATCATTGGACGCAAAGCTCTCAGACTGTGTGTATATTGCCAATGTCATATAGGACGATGGACTTATCACTGTTGTACCTACAAGAGCTTGTCAGCAGACTTTGTACAATCCTTAATAAACTTTGTTAGACTTTGTAAAAGCCTTAATAAACTTTGTTATACTTTGTAAAAGCCTTAATAAACTTTGTTATCATCAAACCCATAAAATTACTTAGGGAGTTTTTGCATTATAAATGCTTTTAACCAATTTGGTTCCAACATACAGCTGATCCCTTCGTTTCTAAAAAGTACTTGAGATGACTCAATGCACCATGAGGTCCATGTAAATTGAAAGGTACCTTATAACCACAGCCAAAACTTGTATCAGTTCATGGGTATTACAAAGTCAGACCATCCAACTAATTTTTATCATATATAATAACTTAGGAATCAGATGTTAACCTGTCCACAAGAAATGTAAATATTTTAATATGTAAGAGATAAAAACTACTACTCGAAGTGACTCAGAATAAGAAGTAATTTACCTTATGTTAGAACATCAAGCAAACCTATTATTATTAAGAATTGATCTTGGTTTTTAGAACTACAAATATGATCAAAACCATATTAAGACTTGATTCTGCAAAAATGTAAGCTTAATTCACTTCTCTTTGTTTTCTATTATTCTCTCTTTTCAACCCTTATACTTTTGTTTGGGTGGTGGGAGACACATAATTAATGCTCTGAGATAAACATAAGAAGAAAATACATGAATCAAAGAGTTTTAATATCTCATGAAAAAGAAGCTCTTACGTGAAGGAGAACATAGAGATTGAAGCAGGACAATGTGCAATAAGATATCATTGAGAGCATAAGTTGACAAGTGCAATTGATGCGTCCAAGACACACTTAGGGCAAGTGCACCCTGTTGCAAGTAATATAGGATCAAAGTCCAGAAATCGAACCCAAGGGATTAACTTATTAAGTACCAAACTTCGGAAATTCATAAGTTATTTAGACAATCGAAACGTTATGCAATTGAGGAAGAGAGAGAAGAAGAAAAGAGAACAACAACAATAGTTAAGAGATTTAGCAATAGATAGAGTCTGGGATTATGGTTTCACTTATACCTATAATTCCTTATTCCTATATTTATCTGAATATTATTTATACCAAAAATACCAATCCCTCTTCTAATTCTAATAACAATCAATGGCCATGACTTGTAATATTCTTTTCTCTAAATTAATTCTAAGTTTGGTCATGCAAAAAATTTGAATTCAAAGAAAGCATAAAGATCAGAGAGGTTGATTAATAAAATTAATTTGATTGGAAGATTAGATTAAAGTTTGATCATACATTAATCTTAACCTCGATTATCCTATGGGTCTACTAATTAATTGCGGTACGGCCACCGATCAATTAATTAATTAAAACATGCCAAGGGTGATCAAGTCTTCACAAGCATATTAAAGCAATAGGATAATTCTATTTTTAACAAAATAAACAGTAATTCAAATAAATATCGATAATAAGTTCAAACAAATATAAGATTCACCATAACCCCAGTAGGGGGAATATAGCCAACTAAAGACATAGTAAAAGCCAAACTAAACAAATAAGAGTGCATAAAGAGAAATAGAGAAAGAACCCTCTTTACAAGATTAATTTCTGCTGTAGATCTTCAGCCTCTAACTCGCTCCAAAGCTCCCTCAATTTACTCTAAAACTCTCTAACTATTATTAATTGCCTGAGGCTCTCATGGTGTGTTTTGGGTCTCGCCACACTGCTTTATTTATAGGGGAGTAGTTTCAGTTTGTCTAGAAAAGGAATAGCTGCAATCTTATCTGCTGATGTGAATCTGATCATTATCTTAGATAAGATAACTTTTCTATCATAAACAGGAAGCAAAATCTAAATTTTGAATTCTAAGATAACAAAAAATCCCAACTTCATAGGGAAAATACTTTTTAGATAACTGCTTCCTCTTTTCTCTTAAAAATAATATCTTCTATGATTTGCAACAAATTCATAACAGATAAGTAATCCGTTATAAATCTTCAACAAATTCTTCTTATCCATACTGCTCCAAATTTGCCCCTTTTTTCCGAAAAACTTCCAAGAATATGACTTTTTAAGTAATTTTCTTTCTTTTGCCAATTCTGCATTAAATTCAAGCAAATAGGTGAATTCCAATTATAAACTATAAAAATATATTAATTCTCACCTTAAATTCCTCATATATAGTACACAGAATTGCGGTTTATCAACCTCCCCACACTTATCTTTTGCTTGTCCTCAAGCAAAATTCCTGGCTAAAGAGACTTTTCATAAGAAATAAAGAACCAACCAATCAGAACTCAATTTTTTTTAAGTGGCAATGACAGATAAATTAAGCTTACTCATGTTAGGGAATGTCAAAAGATTGCCCAATTAGAGGCTCAAGTCTCCTGGAATCAAACCTTTCAATGAATATAGGGTCTCTCATCTTACCACTCTCAAGGTGTTTAAGGGTAAAGACAATAGCACTCAAATTTCCCAAAGAAGGTACATTACCATAGACTTGTGTAATATTGATCAAATCTCCACTAAATAATTCACATGCATGCAAAAGGAAGGGGTCTTTCATGGGTTGTAATGTGGCCATAGGAGTAATGTTAGGTAGGGAAACGAAAGGAGGGGAACATACAAAGGGCTATAATTATTAGATAAATTATTGATCAACCCTTGAATCAATTAAATAACCAATCAGTAGTTAGGACTCAATATTTCCGCAGCCTTTTATCTTGTTGGCTCTTTTTCTTTCATTTTTTTTTCCTATTGGAAGCTTCATTATTTTTCTTCTCTTTTTTCTTCTCTTTTTTTTCTCATTTTTTTTTCATTTTTGTTTTCCATTTTTTTAAGCTTCCAATAGCAGACTTATAAACTTCCTGGAATCCCTTAATTAACCACACCATGCTTTTACTTCCAAGGGCTACCTGTAACATATCACAATTTGAAGCAGGGTACCAAGGAAAATAATATTGAATTAAGCTCAACATGGGCAACTAAGGGATATATATAGTAGGATAATGTGGGCCTGAAAAATGCCTAAAGTGCCCCAACCATATTCAACCTGCAAGTAAATTTTGAAAAGCCTCGAAATGGTCTCGGAACAAGTTCTAGAATGCACAACCTTTGGGAAAAACACTCATACACGGAGAGAGGTATAAAATATAGATTTCATGCAACCCCTATAAAGGCCAAAATCTCACATTTAGAAGCTTAATTCAAAGAAAGACAATCAAACAGGAAACTTCATGCTAATTCTCAGCTTTCAAATGACAATCCCTTTTATTTCCAATTACAAATCTGTCAAAGCCTTATTTTTTCCTAGTGGTACATAACTTTATTTATTCAGAAAAATGAATTTAGCCAGGTAAGTGCAAGCAATGGATAAATCAGATAAAACATGTGCACTATATATAGCAGTTATGAGTTTTCCTCCCCACACTTAGAATCTAGCATGGTCCCTGATGCTACAAAAAATCCCCAGTAAGCGTAGGTAGACCATAAATAAAATAGAAAGAATCACTTACCAAGATGAGGCAATGCAGATGCAGAGAGGAAACAGAGATTCAGAGAGTCTGGTTATTATTATTTTTATTCCTAAAAAAATCCTAAGAAAACACTAAAAAAAAATGAAAAACTTAAAGGATACCACACAGGTTGCCTCCTGCAAAGCGCTTGTTTAACGTCTCGAGCCTGACGGATATATGGATCATCCAATCTCTAAGATAGAACCCTCCATCCCTTTGACTCTCCAAGCATGGAGTGCTCTTTTCTTCTTCTTCTTCTTGCTACCCCCACCATGTATAGTTTTTCTCTTTTTGTCATCCGACCATGGGGGCTCACATGAAGTAATCTTGGGATGAACATGCTTCGCAGCTTTCTTTCTTTTGGCTTTTGTTGGGCTTGCATTTTTTTGGCCTCTTTGTGAATGGTGAGTTTGAAGAAACATTAGTATTTCTCCTTCTTCACCACCCATTGATATGTTAGGATCCTGCAAGGTGAGATTTTTTCCTACAGGAATCTCCATCTTTAACTCAAGAATATTGTCAGAAATAATCATATTAGTAGTATCAATATCTCGAATAAAGTTGTTGGAAGCAGAAGAAGAGGAATTTTTAAGAGAATTAAAAACTTTAAAGACAACCTCTTCATCCTCTAATCGTAAGGTCAACCTTCCCTGTTGGACATCAATCAAAGCCCTACCTGTGGCTAGGAATGGTCGCCCCAAAATAATTGGGACATCCTCATCCTCCTCCATGTCAAAAACAACAAAGTCAGTAGGAAAAATGAATTTACCTACCTTTACCAGAACATCTTCTACTATACCAGGTGGGTAGGTAATGGTCATATCTGCCAGTTGCAAGGTGATGTCAATGGGTTGTGGTTCCTGGATGCCGAGTTTTCTAAACACAAATAAAGGCATTAAATTTATACTGACACCAAGATCACATAGTGCTTTTTCAAAATGAGAATTACCAATAAAGCAAGGTATAGTAAAACTCCCTGGGTCTTTTAACTTGGGTGGTAATTTGTTAAGCGCTATGGCAGAGCATTCCTCATTTAATTTTACCATCTCAAAGCCCTCTAATTTCTTTTTATTAGAAATGATTTCTTTTAAAAAATTTGCATATTTGGACATTTGAGAAATGGCTTCAGCAAAAGGAATATTGATATGCAATTTTCTAAAGATTTCTAAAAATCTAGCAAATTGCATATCATTATTCTCATTTTTCAATCTCTGAGGATAAAGAATGCGTACATGATCTAGCCGAGGGTCAGTCTTACCTCCTTTGCTGCCTTCGGGGGTGCTCTCATCAGTAAGAGCTTTTTCAGGGGCGCTCTCGTCAATAAGAGCTTTCTTTGCAAGTACCTGTTTGACTTCTTCCTTAAGCTCTTTACCACCTCTAAGAGTGATAGCTTTCACGTCTCACCTCCTCTTTTGTGTTAGGCTCAGTTTGTGTCGGGAGGGAACCTTGGGCCCGTTGAGACATCAATGTCATCAGGCTGGACATTTGATCCTCTAGGGCCTTCATTTTGTTATCAGCTTGGTCCATCAATTTCTCCATAGTTTGATGAATATCAGGCTTCTGCAAGTGAGGTGGCTTATAGGCATTTTGGCTTCAGTTCTATTGATGTCCTCCCCAAGAGAGGTTGGGGTGGCTCCTCCAACCATTATCACTCTGGTACCTGTTAGAGTTGTTCACAAAATTAACCTCCTCCGTTTGTTCGGTCAGAAGGTTACTCGTTGAACCATATGCCCAAAGGGAGGGAGTGCTGCATGTGTTGGATGTGTTTGTGTCTGCATCAGTGTTTCTAGTTTCCTCGTTGCAACACCCTTTCTCATAAAAGGATATTACAACATAAGTAACCTTTTAATGAAAAATAGTATTTATCTTTATTTTGAAAAAACCTTCTTTTAATTTATTTCAAGTCAACCCCAATTTGTGTATAATTTTTTTTCCTTTTTAATACTAGAAAATTATAATTTATTTTGACTTGAAACTCTCACTTAAATTATTTATATCGAAACTGATTGATGTCATAACATATTACTGAAAAATGAGATAAACATCATATGTAAAACTGATCCAGCATTCTATAAGTATCTCAAAATATTTCAATACAAGAGCCCATCCGGTAGAGTCAGTCTATAAAAACAAGATTCACAAAGATAACGCAACAGCCTGCGCTATATCCACTCCCAGCTCGATTTACATTTGCTCTAGTCGAGCTGTACCCTGTCTCTGTATCTCTGATCCTTTCCATAACTCTCAAGTCTTCTGTATAGGCTTCTTTACATCTAATATCATATCCTTTACCGTCCCTCAGTGAGGTCCTCCTGCAAATGACTCTATGGAAGTAACATACCCGAAGTACGTACCCCACTGGGTTTTAGGGTTAACCATCCACCCCTCACCCATAGCTCCTCTTGGCAGCAAGCTCAACCTACGAACCTCCGTCAACCCCTCTGGTGGACGGTCCATCTATATGAATTATGTTCCAACGAGCACAAAACATATAGGCAAGGGTGAAAAATCCTTATACACAGACAATAAAGCATAGAGACAACAGATATAACACATAAATTCTATTCCTCAGAACATATTAGTATTGTGCATTTCTCTACCTTTTACCGTTCCCCAGCATCAATGTACATGGTTTTCCTGCTAATGAAAATATTCACATATACATAGAGAAAACAATCACAGTCGCAACCCATAACTCAGCAGGGAAAACACTCGCAATCACAGCACGTAACTCAGCATCAAACAATATATCATTGCACAGATATATTTAGAATGCATGACACTTCTATTTCCCTCTCAAAACTGGTGTAATGCTCCATGGAGACTTTTCTCTTCCTCAACACCATTTGAGCGATAGGCTGTAGCATATACTTAACATAATAAACCAAACTGTCCCCTTTTTCATGGACTTGGATAACCCACTGTCCCCTTTTTCATGGACTGGTTTTACAATTATTCAGTAGAGCCACATTTAAAATATAATACCATATCACAAATAGGTCAGTCAGTCAGATTTATCCAAGCCGGGTGCTCTACTCGATCTCGGCTCGTTGGGATCCACCACACGACCATTGAGACTTTCGAAACCTGGATAATCCCAGTAGGCAATTGTAGCCCAACCATACCTATTTTCAACCACAACAATCCTAGGTTGTATGCTCATCACATTGGCCACATGCCAAATTCTCTTTCTCTTTATGCAAAATGTCACATCACATTAAGCATACATTGGCCACATGCCAAATTCTCTTTCTCTTTATGCTCATTCACATCTCTTTGTGCTCATTCAATATGGCTTCTATTACATTTTTACTCTCTTTGAAATATTGATCTTTTCCAAAATGTATTTATTCAAATCCATGTTTAAGTTCTAAAATTCACTTACTCAAAATTTATACCATTCTTTAATGTTCAATTAATCATTTTCTCTTAAGTATGTTTATGAAAAATATTGGGAAAACTTGATTTTTACCAAAAATATTAATTTTCAAAAATCTGGATCCAGAACTGTTCACAGGCGCAAGAGTTTTTCACACCCGCGGTATGAACAGAGCTGTCCCCTGTTTTCCAGAATTTCCCAGCCACGAAAACAGCCACACCCAGGGCGTACCAGACTTGCGATTTTCACAAAAATGATACAAACCAATCTCTTCTTTGCATGGTTAAGTCCAATTGGATCCAAATAAATGAGGTTCATTATTTCCACAACAATCTCATGCCATATTCAAGCCATGAACACAACTCATCAACAAGAGCATATCACTAGTCTTCATACCAAGAGCACAACCATGATCAAAATCAAACCCTAACCAACACCAAACTCTTCTCTAATCCATTCAATCCATTACCAAGGTTCATACCAAGCATAAGTACATCTCAAAGCACTATCATAATCATAAAAATACATGACCACATAGGTAAACAACTTCATGAACCCTAGAACAAAATTAACATCACCATAATCAAAACTATACAATCAAAGCCCTAATTATGTCAACCAAGCTTTATATGATCATGTAAGAAGAGATTTCCCCTTACCAAACTTGTAGAAAACTCTAACCCAAGCTCTTCCTTCTTCCTTCCCTTCTCTTCCTTGTTTGCTTCTTGTTAGCTTCTTGTCCACCAATCTTATGATCCAATTCTTGAAAACTAGCTTATTTAGGCAAGGATTTTGGAAAAATCACTCAAGGTTTGGTTATGGAGTTGCACAAGATGAACTCAAGCTTGAAACTCTTCTTCCTCTTCTTCTTCTCCCAACTCCACGGCTCCCCCTCTCTTCTCTTCCTATCCATTTTGATTTTTTCCTCTTAATCATTATTCTTGTCACTTGCTCACTTCTCATTGGTCCTCCCCCATGACTCATGGCTTCAAGAAGCATCCAATCTCTTCTCCCTCTTCTTCTCTAAGTCTGGCGCAGACCTGTCTTCTAAGGGAGGGTAATAAATTTTTTTACCTTAACCATGGTAAATGGTAACTCTCCAAGGGTAATTAAGTATGGTAACTTTTGTATTTCATAGTAAAAATTGTCCAAACTTAACCTATTGGGGTAAAACTCTCATGAACCTTAAAATAAGTCCTAAACCATATAAATAAGATGCCATAAAAGTCTTGGTTCAAAAAGATCAAGCTTAGAAGCATTACGGTAACTTTTCGGTTTTTACCGTAACCCGTAACTTAGGGTAAAAATGAACTTTCACAGAAAAATCCTAGAAAATTCCTAAAAATCCCAAATATTGTAAAAACACCATTGGGTACTCTTTTTGTTAATTTTGGATCATTCCTTAAGCTTCTAGCATTCACCTGCTCCTTCCCGTACCCTATTCTCAGTCTACAGGGACCAAAACCGTAATTCTTTGTCTGTCATTCTAAAAATTCCCAAAATAATTTCTAAAATTCTAAAATATTAGAAAACATCATTTGACATCCTCACAAATATTTCTTAACATGTTCTGGTCTCCAAACCCACTCACAGTTCAACCTAGTCACACTACAGAGACCAAAATGGTAACATTTTTATCCGTTCCTCAGAAAATTCTGAAATAAATTTCTAAAATCCCCAAATATTGGAAAATCACTATTGGTACCTTCAGATCTCATTCTTAACCTAAATCTAGGGTTTCTACTTCACAAAGTCACCATTCTGTCTATTTACGGTAAACAGAACTTTGTCTGTATTTATACGTCTGACTTAAACTACTATTTTCTAATGTTGGGAAAACTTTGTCTACTAACTTAATCTTCCGAGAGTATACTTAATCCATATAAATCACATATCCCCATATTAAAATATAATTAAAGTCAAAGACCTAAAATTACGGACATTACACTCGTAATGGCGTCTAATTTAATGTCTAGACTGGTGCTTGCCTCCACTTGGTATATCCCAGTGGGCTTCTTGACGATGCGCCTATCTCCTATAGGTCACTGACAATTATTAGAAGCCATATCCCCAATCAAGGCATAGAGTTCCTCAGCTGTCTTCTTTATCATGCTGGCTCCGCAAGCGACTTTGATACTGGATCTAGTCCGCTCAGAGAATCTGAAACAAAGAATCTGGACTAAATAGTCAGTGGAGAAGCCATGGTGTGGGCAGCTCCTGATCAGATCTTGAAAGCACTCCCATGCTTCATATAGTGACTCATGCTCGTACTGGACGAAGTTTGTAATGTCAGCCTTGATCTGAGCAGTCATCGCCGGAGGGAAGTATTTAGAGAGGAAGCGACGAGTCAACTGCTCCCAAGTAGTGATGGCACCATTTGGTAGGGAGGACAACCATAATTCCGCCTTGTCGGCCAGCGAGAAGGGGAATAACCTCAGCCTGATAGCTTCGACTGAGATGCCATTAGCCTTGATTGAGTCAGCTATTTTGACAAACTTCTTCAGATGGGCGTTGGGATCTTCAGAGGGTGACCCCCTAAACTGCAGAGAAGTTTGTACCATGTTAATCAAGACCGGCTTAAGCTCAAAGTTGTTGGCCTCCACGATAGGATTCGTGATGCTATCGGCCAAGTCCACCGTGGGGGTGAAGTAATCCTCCAAAGTCCTTCTTGCAGCCATAGCTCGTGCCCATTTTCTGTTCCTACGAGCTGTTCTTTCAATTTCAGGATTAAACTGCAATTCAAGACTACAAGAGCGCGCTAGCATAAAAAAGGTCTAATGTAACTAGAATTTCTTTTGTTTAATATTAATGAGTTAATCCCTGGCAACGGCACCAAAAACTTGATGCATCCAAGACACACATAGGGCAAGTGCACCCTGTCGCAGGTAATATAGGATCAAAGTCCAGAAATCGAACCCAAGGGATTAACTTATTAAGTACCAAACTTTGGAAATTCGTAAGTTATTTAGACAATCGAAACGTTATGAAATTAAGGAAGAGAGAGAAGAAGAAGAAGAAGAAGAAAAGAGAACAACAACAATAGTTAAGAGATTTAGCAATAGATAGAGCTTGGGGTTATGATTTCACTTATACCTATAATTCCTTATTCCTATATTTATCTGAATATTATTTATACCAAGAATACCAATCCCTCTTCTAATTCTAATAACAATCAATGGTCATGACTTGTAATATTCTTTTCTTTAAATTAATTCTAAGTTTGATCATGCAAAGAATTTGAATTCAAAGAAAGCATAAAGATCAGAGAGGTTGATTAATTAAATTAATTTGATTGGAAGATTAGATTAATGTTTGATCATACATTAATCTTAATCTCGATTATCCTATGGGTCTACTAATTAATTGCGGTACGGCCACCGAACAATTAATTAATTAAAACATGCCAAGGGTGATCAAGTCTTAACAAGCATATTAAAGCAATAGGATAATTCTATTTTTAACAAAATAAACAATAATTCAAATAAATATCGATAATAAGTTCAAACAAATACAAGATTCACCATAACCCCAGTAGGGGGAATTTAGCCAACTAAAGACATAGTAAAAGCCAAACTAAAGAAATAAGAGTGCATAAAGAGAAACAGAGAAAGAACCCTCTTTACAAGATTGATTTCCACTGTAGATCTTCAGCCTCTAACTCGCTCCAAAGCTCCCTCAATCTACTCTAAAACTCTCTAACTATTATTAATTGCCTGAGGCTCTCATGGTGTGTTTTGGGTCTCGCCACACTGCTCTATTTATAGGGGAGGAGTTTCAGTCCGTTTAGGAAAGGAATAGCTGCGATCTTATCAGCTAGCATAAGTTTTCTATCATAAACAGGAAGCAAAATCTAAATTTTGAATTCTAAGATAACAAAAAATTCCAACTTCATAGGGATAATATTTTTTAGATAATTGCTTCCTATTTTCTCTTAAAAATAATATCTTCTAAGATTTGCAACAAAGTCATAACAGATAAGTAATCCGTTATAAATCTTCAACAGATTCTTCTTATCCATACTGCTCCAAATTTGCCCATTTTTTCCGAAAAACTTCCAAGAATATAACTTTTTAAGTAATTTTCTTTCTTTTGCCAATTCTGCATTAAATTCAAGAAAATAGGTGAATTTCAATCATAAATTATAAAAATATATTAATTTTCACCATAAATTCCTCATATAAAGTACACAAAATTGCGGTTTATCAGCAGTGCATTAACGGATATCATTATCCTTGTTAGCTTGGAAGGAACAATTTAACCTTCATGTACCATCTAAAACCTGAAAAAGATTTTTCTAAACACAGGTAGAAGAAAAATTATACTAAATCTCTTCTTCTTTTTCTTTTTCTTCTTCTTCTTCAACGAAGTGGTTCTTCTCAACTACTATCGATATCATTCTCAGCTTGCACCACCTGCTTCTTCTTCTTCTTTTTCTTCTTCTTCAATGAAGTGGTTCTTGTTGACCGCCATCGATATCATTCTCAACTAGCACCACCCGCGGTAACATTATACTCCTTCCCTCTATTTTGTTCGATCGACAGCAGCAGCATGGGCAACCTCGGCAGTACAGGGGTCGGCGGTCTCCTCCGTCGTGGAGATGGGTCCAAGATCACTGGCTTCTATGGATTCCTGGGCGTTTCGGACAACCTGCACGCAGAGCTCCTTGCATTGTTTCTAGGATAAGAGTTGGCTTGGACATTTGGCATCAAAATCCTCCTCTGCTTCTCAGATTTTGAAACGGTGGTAGAGCTCGTTCAGAAACCAGTGATGACTACCCATCGTTACGGCGCCATTATCGGAGCGATCCAAGCTTCGCTGGCTCGTGCAACAATTTATGTCAGTAAAACACATAAAATTCTAAACCCGATAAGAAAGAAGAAAAGGCAGACTTTGAATATTAGGGTTTTTTTAAAATGAATTCTCCATTTATTTTGTTTGAAAATAGTGTCTCGTCATGTGCATTTTTTTGGCAGGTAATTATGGCACCAAAGACTAAGAAAAACAACCTCTACTGGTAGAAAAAAAAAGCAAGGTATTTTTTATTCATAATATTCTTGACTTAGATTAATTCATTTCATAGTGTAACTCTATATATATAAGAGTTTGCTAATATACTCCAACTAGTTTTTAAGAAGGAGTATTTTAGGAACCTACACCTTTTCAATTGGACAAAAATCCCACTTTTATTTTTTGAAATCAGTTTGAAGGGATGGGTATTTATGTAATTGCGTTTAATGACTACTCCCCTCTTTCCTAAGCAAAGCACGTGAGGAGTTGCCTTCCTCAATTGTCCCTGCTTTGGTTGTCCTTGTTTTTTTTTCTAAAAAGACTAAAATTTTATGAAGAAGAAGTCAACTAAACCAGAGTACAAGATATGCTCTGATTTAGCTACATGAAAAGAAACAAAATATTATCGGTATATATACGACAGATCTCTTACCATTAATACAAAAGAGATAGCGAGCAAAAAATCACAATAGAGAAAGACATCTCAACTAAGTTGGCATCCCAGACCCTATCTATCATTTGTAGCATGCCAAATGCATATGAGGAGCTAAAAGGTTACCCCCAACTTGTCAAAACAGCATCAAGGAAGAGCAGAAGAATTCACAACTGTGCTAGAAACCCCACCCTTGGTGTGAAGGCGAACAAGACAAGAACGCGTTTAACAAAAACTATCCAGATTGGTTCACAAATTACCACCCGCGGTGTGATGTCGTCAGTCCCAAAAGCGAAAGTCCAGAGAAGCGACCAGAGAAATCCATAGCTGTGAAAAACATGATCCCCCCGGTGTGAAGTCGTCAGACCCAAATGTGAACGTACAGAGAAGAAACTAGAGCAGTCCACAGCTATGAAAAAAGTGACATCCCCGGTGTGAAATTGACAGGCCCAAATGCAAAAGTACAAAGAAGAAACCAGAGCAGTCCACAGCTGTGAAAAATGTAACATCCCCAATGTGAAAACGTTAGGCCCATGATTCCACTATAATCTAAAGCAGTTCACTACACATCCGCCAACATGCCGAGGCATCCTGCTGGGTTTAAAAGCCAGTTTGAGTGTGGATAATGGAATCTTGGAACCTTCCCTTTTACCACACCCAAGCCTTGAACTTTATATTTTCCATAATGTTAGCCACTGTTTCTCTTTTATTTGTAAAAATCAGTGCATTCCTACTCAACCAAATACACCACATTGCCGCAAACCAAATTACTTGCCAAAATCCTGCAGTCTCTCTATTACAATTAGGTAGACCACCGAACTGTAAAAAGTGTGCCTTACAGTCGAAATGTAGTGCAGCCTCCAATCCTAACCAGTGCAAACAATTCCGCCAAACCTCAACAAAAACCTTACATTGAAAGAAAATGTGTGAGATGCTTTCATCAACCTCTTGACACCCAACACACGGGATATTGTTGCCAAATTGCACTCCTCTTGCCAAATTGTCTAGTGTGTGTAGCTGTTTAGAGAAGCTCTCCACCCCAGAGCAGCAACTTTTGAAGGAACAATCTTATTCCACACAGAGCTGTAAAACTTTTCCCCAACAGAATCTAAATTATCAGAATTTTCAGTTATGACTTCATAAGCAGACTTGACTGAATACACACCCAAACTATCTATTCTCCAAATCCAGGTATCTTCTTCATTTTTCTTGATCTGTACTTCTTGAATCATGTCACATAGTTCACCAAGTAACTCTTGTTCCCATTGATATGGCCGTCTTCTCTGTCTTCAACTCCATCTCCATCTCCACTCCTCATCTTCCCACACCCCTAACTCACATATAAAGCATCCTTATTCTCTGCCAAACTAAATAATCTACCAAACCTGTTACATAGCTTCGTATCCCCCACCCAAAAATCTTTCCAAAATCTCACCTCTTTTCCCTCTCCCACCCTTCTCATCATATTTTGTTGCAACCAATTCTCCCTTATGCCATTACCACCTTGATCAATAGTAATAAGTGTTCTCCAACACAAGGAACCCGAATTCACCCTTCTACAAACCCCCACCTCCAAACCTCCATACCGTGACATCAAAACCAGCTGCCACAACAGATTTTTCTCAACTCTAAATCTCCAGAACCATTTCCCTAGTAGTACACTATTGAAAGCACTCAAGCTTTTTATACCTAACCCACCCAGCTCTCTTTCCTTGCACACCTCCTCCCAAGCCACCCAACAAATTTTTTCACACCCTCATTCCCTCCCCAAAGAAAACGTTTAAAAAGAGATTCAAGACTACGAATTATACCTTTTGGCACTTGGAAGAAGGAGAGATAATAACATGGGAGAGAAGACAAGAGAGATTTCAAAAGGGTGATCCGACCTCCAAAAGACAAATGCTTGCTAGTCCAAGAAAGCAATCTACTACGTACCTTCTCCACCACCGGAGCCCATGTCTTTTTATGCCTTGGGTCAGCTCCAATTCGAAGGCCAAGATATTTGAATGGTACACTTTCAATTTTACAATGAAGCACATCTGATGCACCAAGAAGCCAACTATCATCCACATTAAAACCTACCAGCTGACTTTTGAAAAAATTTACTTTGAGGCCAAACGTCACCTCAAATAGTTGTAATAGGCATTTCATTGCCCAAATATTCTCCCAAGTAGCACCCCCCACTAAAAGTGTATCATCTGCATATTGCAAATGGGACACCTCTATCTCCTGGGCCCCAATACGGTATCCGGTGAACAATTGTGAAGCCACCAATTGTTTCATCATCACACTCAGACCCTCTACCACTAACAGGAACAGGAAAGGTGACAAAATGTCACCTTGTCTAATTCCTCTACTCATACCAAACTCCTCAGTGGGGCTCCCGTTAACCAAGATTGTCATCGTTGCTGTAGAAGCACACTCCATCATCCATTTCTGCCAAGTATCTGAAAACCCCATCTTGCACATCACAAATGGTAAACTGAGTCATAAGCCTTCTCAAAATCAACCTTGAACATGACCCCTTTCTTCTTATTTCGCTTAGCATCATCCACTATTTCATTTGCAATTAGGACCCCGTCAAGGATTTTCCTACCTCGAATAAAAGCAGATTGTGTCTCAGAAATCACCAAATGCATCACCCTCTATAATCTCGTTGCCTGGAGTATGGAAAGAATTTTATCAATGCTTCCTATCAAAGAGATAGGCCGAAAATCCTGAACCTTTTGTGGATTGTCTTTTTTCAGAATTAAGACAATAAAAGTATTTAGGCCCCTCACTAGCTTTTCATTAGAGTGAAATTGTTGAATAAAAGCCTCCACATCCACCTTAAAATATTCCAAAACTCCTTTATGAAATAGAAATTGAAACCATCTGACCCTAGGCTTTTTGAACTCTCACATTGCCACACTGCTCCCTTAACCTCTTCACTTGAAAACGGTGCCACCAATTGTGCATTTTCTGCCTCCCCAATTCTATTAAAAATCATATTATTCATCAACGGGCGTTGGTGATCAATGCAAGTAAATCTGGAATTAAAGTGAGATTGTATCACACTTTGTCTATATCTCCAGAATCTCTTCTACATTTCTGCCCTCCATCGTTAAACAAAGAATTTCATTCTGCCTCCTTCTATTTCGTACCATCTATGAAAAAATTTTGAATTTGCATCTCCCTCCTTTAACCACTGCATCCTTGATTTTTGCCACGCCATGCTATTCTGTAACCGAGCCAGCCTATGTAAATTAGTCATGCACTCCCTTCGTTGTTCAGCCTCGGATATTGATAAGTCCGATGTTTTTCCTTTAATATCCCACCGCTGCAACTCTTCTTTCACCTCCTTCAATTGTTGACTCACTTCTTGCACATTATTTTTACTCCAAATTCGAAGATGTTGTTTGAGTTGTTTTAATTTTTCTTTCACTACAAACGTTGACCAACCTCTTGCTTGAATCTCTCCCCATTTCTCCTTGACAAACTCAAAATAGCCCGGAACTTCTTTCCACCCATCAAAACACCCTGAACGGTTTAGGCCCCCGGTTTAATATTTTGTCCTTTAGAATAATTGGACAATGATCAGATAAACTTCTTTGTAGCCCCCCCTGTGACATGTTAGGCCATACACTTAGCCAACCCTTTGAGATGAAAAATCTGTCCAATCGACTCATTAAAGTCCCATCTGGCCTATACCAATTATATTTTCTTCCTATGAGTAGTGCATCAATCAGACCAGCGTCCTCGACAAAATTTTGAAATGATACCATATCCTCCCCATAATTATTGCTTGCTGCCCCTTTGCGTTCATTCAAATACAACACAACATTGAAATCCCCCATTAAACACCACAGGTCTCCCCCCCCTCTCAACCTCATGTCTCAATTCCTCCCACAGTTGTTTTCTCTGGACTCCCTCATAGGGCGCATACATATTGACCAAAGTCACCTCATGGCTAGTTCCACCACATCTCCCTTTAACTCCAGGAAAACCATTCCAACGAAAACAATCAACCAAATGAAATCCTACTGTCCTCAATATAGTAATTAGCCCTCATGCAGCACCCTAAGAAGGATTAAATTCCCAAGCAAAGTCATCTTCATCCCATAATTTTGTACAAGTTGATCAATCTAGCCTTTCAATTTTTGACTCCTGAATACATAACACATCCAACTTATTTGTCCTCACAAGCAACTGAATGTCCCTCTTTTTTGCTCTACCACCTAGACCTCTTATATTATATGAGCCAATTTTCATAGCAAACTATCAACACCTGAAACCTTCACGTCAGACCCCACATCCCTATTGTTTTGAGCCACCACCCCTTTTGTCCCTTTCTTCCAACCCCCTTAATGTGGTTATGACATCCCCCTCATTTCTTTGTCCTTCCAAACCCACTTTTTTTCCAAATTTCCAAACCTCCCAAGCCACCTTCTCAGAGTTAGTTTGAGAAAGAACCCACTTTTGCCATTGAATATTACTATCTGAAATAGTTTTGTTAGAATCCTATTGAGATGATTCCTTCTCTACTGATGCAACACATTCGTGTTTCTTTTTCCTTAATCCCCCTACTGACGACACCCTTCTTCGTACTCTACTCCCATTTCCCCTGTTGATCATCATTTTTCTAGTAGCCACCCTTTTCGTTTGCTTTTGTTGCCCATAGGGTGTTCTTGTAGTAATCTTAGTAGATGGAGTATAAGTTTTGTCCACCTTCTTTATATACCCCACCGCCCCATGATTTCTTTCCTTTTTTCTTCTTGCTTTGTGAATTCCAGACTTATTAGGCGCTACCTCCACTTCATGTGTCGTATTGTACTTAGCTAGACCAGGGGATTCTCCATTACCATCAATAATGGCATCGCTACTTTGCCTTGTGACTTTCGGATTCATCTCAACCGACCCTATAATATGCTTGTGTTGATTACTGTGTGTGGGATTTGAGTGAGTGTCCCTAGCCGAGACCGCAGTGCTATCTACTGTAGTGTTGTCTTGTTGTTGAGGTTGACTAAAATTATCGGCCATTCTATGAGGGTCTTAAAAAATGGGCCATTTTTCCCCTAAAGTCAATAATGGGCCTTCATCTGCTATACCACCCTCTTTTGTCACCATATTCCAAATGTTTAAAGTTGATATTATTGCCTCACGTGCTCCTTTGACATTGACAGCCAAAATTTCAAAACCAAAATCGTTATCCTTAATTGTACTTGAATGACTCAAACCCGTCCCCCTTTTGCTCCGTATTTTTCTCCACGTTTTGCCATAACTCCCTATCACCAGCTGTTCCTTTTTCAATTTCATTTTCAAATTCAAACATCTCCCCCTCCGCTGGAATGAATGAATCAATAGACTTCAACCCGATAATGGAATCTGTATCAACATCAGAATCTGAGCTATCAGTGCTGGTAGGACATTTTTGTCGTTGCCCATGAGAAAAATGCGTCATGAAGGATTCTATGAATGGTTCTTCTATTAAACGAATTTAGAACAACAAACCATTAATCTTCACCTTAATTAATTTATTGATCACCTTGAGAGAAGTCGTTCTAATCCGCAATGTCCAACTGGTCTTATTCATGGTTTTGGAATCTGTCATAACAAATCTACCTAAGCTTGTGACAATCTTTGCAAAAAAAAACCCTTCATCCCATGATGCAATGGGACTCCACAATACCTAACCCAAGTATACCTTTGACGTTGAACTTCTAACTGCGACCATTGTCGAATATCGCTAAACCAGTACTGGAGAATACCGTTTGTATCTTTCCATAATCCAAGAAGTCCTCTCCTTTGTCTACTCTTATTAGCACCATATCTCCCCCCATTGGTGTAACCTTAATCGAGTACAATCCTTGTTCACATATCTTATGCTGCAAATCGAACACTACATCTGCATTATGCACCTGGCCAATGTAACAGTTTGTTAGCTAGACCATATCTTTCTCTGAAATGTCATGTACAAGATCCGTCCATTGCCCTTCAGTGTCGTTCACCTTCCTTTGTTGTTGATTTAATTTTGATCTCCATTGTTGACCACCCTTATGACTTGTGCCTTTTACAACATCAGCATATTTTACCCCTTCAATAACATCACTCCTTGGAATTGTTTGTCTTTTTTGCACCTTGACTGATGGGTTACTGATCACTCTATCATGCTTCGAACGGTTTACCCGCAGTTTGAAAGTTCCTATCCAAATCTGGTTAAGTCTTCTCTCTAACCCAGTTGGGTCCTCATATCTTACAAACCTGACAAAACCATATCTTCTTCCATTCTTATCACCCTTGTTTGGCACGTAACCATCAATAGTTTTTCCCCATAAGAGGAATGTCTTCCATAGTGCTTAAGCATCCCAATCATCTGGAAAATTAGTGAAATAAAAGCTAACAGTATTGCTTTCATGTCGTCTCCTGCTTTGCCACTTCCTACCTTGAATGCTGTCCCTTTCTAATCTGTCCATAGTCCTCTGGTTGATCTCTGAACCCATTAGTCTCCTTTTTCTTGATCGCACCTCAGTCCACTCATCCTCACCCTGTTTCCCTCTCACCCCCTCACCTCGCTCTCTTTCTCTCTCTAGTCCACTCATTTCTAAATAGTACTGATGAGTGAGAGGTGCTTTTGAGCAGCCTTTTGGTTGTCATTGTATTATGTCAATTGGTGAAGCCTTTTCCCACACTTGCACTGAAGGTCAATTTAACATATCTTTGGCCATCAATCCCTGACACTTCTCTCAACAATACATTGACAATGTGTTCCAGTTCCACCCTTTCCTTTGTTAGTTGCTTACCAAACTTAACCACTATATCCAGAAACTACGGTCTAAAATGATGCTCCAATTTCTCCATCACTAGATTTCTCTTATGATTAAGGAATCTTGCCGAAATGGACAACTCAGTTTGCAATATTCTCATCAATTTTTTCATGGCTAAATGTACAATTCCCTACAAGCAAATTACAGTAAAAAAGAAACAAATGTTATTGTTTGGGAAGAAAAATTATTGGGCTTCATGAGCCCCATTCAAGTGTATCAGAGAAAGAACAGGGGCAAAAATGATGCGCAGTGAGAATTGAGGTTCGGTGCAAAGAGAGAGTGGGCAAGAATAATTTGAGGAAGACGAGGACTCGTTTCCCATACGAGTCAAGATCATCTCCATTTATTTTTCTCTCCATTTCCTCCATTAGTGCGCTGTTCGGAGAATAAATGAAAAAAATGACAACTACGTATCACATTTATGTCATTTATTTCCCCTAAAAACATAGAAATGGAGGAAATGAAGAGAGAAAAAAAATGGAGAGGATCATAACTCTTGCCACACGTGCTTTGTTGGAACACTAAAAAGGAGAATGGACAATTACATAAATAATCCTTCACTTAAAATTGCACTCAAGAAAAAAAAAAGTGGATTTTTGGTTCAATTGAAAAGGTGTAGATTGCTAACCTACTCCTTCATAAAAACTAATGGGAGTATATATATATATAAGATAGGGGTCGGACTATGCAGAAGTGTTTAAATGAAAAGTATGGAGAGAACTAGAAGATCGGACGGACCGATGCTTACATAAATCAGATGCAGAAAATATGCAGAAAACCAAGAAACAAAAAGAAAGATCAAAGGCGGTTAAACCTGTCAAGTATGACCTCAAGAGAGGAAGAGAAGTTTACAAAATTTTTATTGAGAATTAAAAATTTCAAAGACTCAGAGAATTTGTTCTGATTAAAAGACTCAAAAATTAAGGGTGTCTTCCAACTGAGCCCGGTTATCCCTTATAAAGAGATTGAAAATTTACTATTTCTACAATACAGGCACCAACCAATCATTCGTTTTTCTTTCCATTAGAGATTCTTTTCATGAATGAACAACAAATAGAAAACAGCATAGGAAATAAAATTTCTCTTATTAATAATAGAGTGTACCATATACATGAAACCTTTTCTCAAATAAGTATAGACTCCCTATGTTGGTCAAGCACTAAGAACTTTTGCAAGAAGCTCTAACAAGAAAACTCTATCTCGGAACTACGACCCGTACTTCCTTCCACTTGGTGAACATATCCTCAGAATACGTTTCAATCCTTGAGTCCTGACAGGTCCACCCAGCTAGTGGTCCATCTATATGAATCGTTTTCTAAGGAGCACAAAACATATAGGCAAGGGTCAAAATCTCTTTTGCAGTTATCACCATAATCATACAAGTAGCATACCGCAGAATTCATGCAAAATCATACCATGACCATTTATAGCAAAAATCACTCACACTTGCATGTGTAGCATAATCAGTTTAAGTCACACAGACACCTCTTCACACAGAAGTCACATCTCATCTTCACATATCCAACAAGGTCACACAGACACTAGTCATACAGATTACAATGTCCAACTTCACACAGAAGCATCACCGTTTCACACAGAAACATATCACACGAATTCCATATATATATATACACACACACAGAACACTTCTATCGGCCATTTCTTGATAACAGATTCAACACACAGTCACGAGCACGTAGCCCGCACTCCACGGAGATTACTTTTCCCCAAACTCCTCATTTATTCGACACTCAGTCGCGAGCATTTAGCCCGCACTCCATGGAGATTACTTTGTTTTGCACACAGCAGTTGGCACACAGCCCTTTGCACACAGCACTTGGCACACAACCCTTTGCACACAATACAAAATGTCACTTAGCATTTCCCATATCACACAACATTAAATGACACACAGCCTTTCCCACAACACACAACATGAAATGACACACAGCCAATGAAACAGCACACAGCCTCTCACACAGCACACATCATTTAATGGCACACAGCTTATGGCACATGGCCTTCCACACATCACACAACAGTTATATCACATGACACTTTTCACGTCACCAAGCATTTACATTCCACAATATTTAGGTCACGCAGACTTCGCACCACACAGTATTTATATCACATCGTAGTTATCACATAGAATATATATATATCACACGGAATTTATTTAACTCTCCTTATTGGCACATAGTTCCCCCCAATCATTTTTTTCATCATCCATTTCACCAGTCCTTTAAGCACATAACTATTTTTCCATTTAAACTTTATTCCAAAATGTCCATTTATGTACTCGATTTACTATTCTTGAAACCCCCAATTTATATTATATTCTCTGTTACTTTTATAACTCACTTAGGAAAACCATTTTAAGGAAAACTTTTTATAATTATGTTTTTGACCCTAAAATATTCTGATTTTCATTTTTGCCCCACACTTTCTAAATATTACACTTTTGGCCCAAAACATTCCTTTTACAAATTTAATCCCTATATTTTCAAAAATCACAAGTTTACTTTCTTTTTGCAGAACTTTCAAAATTACACTTTTGCCCCAAACTTTTTGAAAATTACATTTTGACCCCTAAATTCTCGAGTACAGCAGTTTTCAGGGCAGAGGAGTTCACACCTGTGAAAAGTCTCACAGCCTGGACGGGAACCGTTCTGGAAAAACCTTACAAAAATCCGAAAATTTAGTTTTCTCTTAGTGTTTGATTCTTTAGTCCATTTCTATCATTTTTAAGCACCAAAACCAGATTTTAGCTTCATGAAATTTGATCCATTAAATTGGTTTTCAAGAAAATAACAAAGTAGGCATTTAAAGATCAAAGTGTTCTTGGGAAACATGGTATAAACTTACTAATCCATCAACTTTCCCCCCAAATTTCCAATCATCACATATAAGCATATCATAACCATGCCTTTATTAAAAATCTCATATCACCAACTCATAAGAAAATCTCTTCACCAACACAAAATAAATCATCCACCAACACATAGAAATTCACTTCACCAATAACATAAGAAAAATCCTTTCACAAAAAGCATAAGAAATCTTCCACCAAAAATATATATAAAGTATCAGCATCAAAGCAAAAGAAATCATATACAACACAAGCTTAGTTGATCATGGTAGCTAGAGAGAGTTTTCCCTTACCTTTTCCTCTAGCTTGTGAAAGAAAAACCCTAACCTCTAGCCCTCCTTCTTCTTCTCCTTCTCCTTCTTGATTATTTCCTTCTAATCCATAATAACACATCCAAACAAAAATAAGCTTACTCATCCATGAAAGCAAACTTAAGATAACCTATCACTACCCTAAGCTCTTAAACCATGAAGAAGAAAATTAAAGCTTAAGCTATGGAGTTCTTACCAAATAACTTGGTAGCATGAAGATCCCAAAATCAAGATCAAATCCTTGAAAAATTTGATTATTTTGAGTAAATTTGAGAGAAATGTATGGAAAATGTTTATGATGTGAGAGCAAAGTGAAAAAAATGGAACAAGACCTTCTCCTCCTCTCCCTTATGTCTTGGCCAGCTCCCTCTCCTTGTGCAACTTGTACAAGATTTTTTTCTAATTAATCATGGTTAAGAGTGAGTCATTCGTAAAAATGAAACAAGGCCTTTTCTTATTGGCCAATATTTGAGTCATGGATCAAAATGTTCCACACTCTTCCACATCCTTCTAAGGGGCGCTGCATCTGATCCAAAGGCTGGGTTAAATAATTTTTCACCTTAACCGTGGTAAAAGATAAGTTTTCAAGGTAATAAATTGTGGTAACTTTTGTATTTCATAGTAAAAATTGTCCAATAATAACCTATTGAAGTAAAAAAACTCTCATGACTCTTATAATAACCCAAGACCACGAAATTAAGGTGCTAAAAGGTTTGGGTTTATAACAATTAAGTTTAGAAGCATTACTGTAATTTTTCGATTTTACCGTAACTCGTAAATTAGGGTTGAAATCAACTTTCTCTGAAAAAATCTCAGAAAATTCTTAAAGATAATAAATATTATAAAAACATCATTGGTTACTCTTTTGATAAATTTTGGATCATTTTCCAAGCTTCTGACATTCACCTATTCCCCCGCTTACCTTATTCACAGTCTACAGGGACCAAAACTGTAATTCTTTGCTTGTTATTCTAAAAATTCCCAAAATAATTTCTAAAATTCTAAAATAATATAAAACATCGTTTGGCATCTCCAAAAATATTTCCTAACTGGTTCTGGTCTCCAAACCAACTCACAGTTGAGCTTAGTCAAACTACATGGACCAAAACGGTAATATTTTTATCCGTTTCTCAGAAAATTTCCAAATAAATTTCTAAAATCCTCAAATATTATACAATCACTACTGGTATCCTTAGATCATTTCTTTGACTCCAATTAGGGTTTCCATATCATTATATTCTTATTCTGACAGTCAAAACGTCTACAGACTTTTCCGTTTGACTTTCCATGTCAGCACTTTTAATCTCATTGAAATTCTAATATTGACAATAATCCCCCCTTTACTAACACTCTATCTCTTATAGTGAAAATTTGGGTTGTTACAATTCTCCCCCTCTTAAAAAATTTCGTTCTCGAAATTTTGTAGCTATACTCACATCCTCGGTTCAAATGAAAACCTCACTTTTCCACTCTTGGAAGTTTGACAGATCAGTTCATTTAAATCATTATTGTAATCTCTCTGCTACCGGCAAGCCAATAGGTTGATCAAGCCTATACCTTGACCTTAAGCAATGAGAAAACAATAATAATCTTTTGACTAATCCCATCATCATCCAAATCACATATATCACAAACATATATACAACCAATACAACAACATTCACAAAGAAACACACCAATATATATATATATTGGTATATATAATAGATATTTACAAACATCCCTAATAGGCTCTATATGTAACACCCTTCTCCGGAGGACATTACACTTCAGTAACCAACCCTCTAATGCGGAATTAAAATTTTTCTTCTGATCTTTCTTTTGGAAAAATATTGTCAAAAGGTATATTAATTTTCACAAATGGATTTTTCTTTATTGTTATTCTTTTTTTTAAAGAAGTACTTCTATGAACAGACATCAAACAGTAAATAGCAAAGGGAATAAAAATTCATTTATTATGAATAAAGTGTATCATATACAAGGACGCTTTCTCCCAAATAAGAACAGACTCCCTATGCTGGTCAAGCACTGAAAATGCTACAGACTCCAACAAGAACCCAAATTTTTGCTCTTCACGTACACGGTTTCCACCGTTTCAATGTACCCTCATACTTGTATTCCCATAGACATCTAGCGATGACTAATCCGCCGAGCTAATGGTCCATCTATATGAATCATGTTCCAAAGAGCACAAAACATATAGGCAAGACTCAAATTCTCTTTCGCAGTTATCACCATAATCATACAAGTAGCATACCACAGAAATTCATGCAAAAATTATACCATGACCATTTATAGCAGAAATCACTCACACATGCATATGTAGCATAATCAGTTTAAGTCACACAGACACCTCTTCACACAGAAGTCATATCTTATCTTCACATATCCAACTAGGCAGACAGATACTAGTCACACAGATCACAATGTCCAACTTCACACAGAAGCATCACCGTTTCACACAGAAACATATCACAAGAATTCAACATATACATGTATTCACACAAAACACTTCTATTGGCCATTTCTTGATAACAGATTCGACACACAATCATGAGCACGTAGCCCGCACTCCATGGAGATTACTTTTCCCCAAACTTCTCATTTATTCGACACTCAGTCACGAGAATTTAGCCCACACTCCATGGAGATTACTTTGTTTTGCACACAGCAGTTGGCATACAGCCTGGCACACAGCCCTTTGCACACAGCACTTGGCACACAGCCCAATAAAACACAATTCCATAGATATCCAGTCCAATGACATTCTATCATAGACCCTCACAGTCCAATGGCACTCTGTCCATAGACCCCAGTCCAATGACAATCAATCATAGACCCGTCACATAACCCACAACATTAAACGACACACAGCCTTTCTCATAGCACACAGCATGAAATGGCACACAGCCAATGAAACAACACACAGCTTCTGGCACACAGCCTTCCACACATCACACCGTAGTTATATCACACAGAATTTATTTAACTCCTCTTATTGGCACTTAGTTTTCCCCAATCATTTTTCATCATCCATTTCACAACCCCCTTAAACACATAGCTTTGTCTTCGTTAATGCTTTATTATAAAACATTCTTTTAAGTGCTAGGTTAATTACTCTTGAAATCCTAGACTTACATTATATTTTCTTTTACTTTCATAAATCACTTAAGAAAAATCTTTTTAAGAAAAATCTTTTTAAGAAAAACTTTTCATAATTATGTTTCTGCCCCAAAACTTCTAAAATTACACTTTTGGCCCAAAATTTTTTACAGATTTAGTCCCTATATTTTCGAAAATTACATTTCCACATTCTGTTTTGAAAACTTTCCAAAATTACACTTTTGCCCCTAATCGTTCAAAAATTACATTTTGACCCCTGCACCCTCGTATACAGCGTTTTCAGGGCAGAAACGTTCACACCTGTGAAAACGTTCACACCCAGGGCGTGAACAGTTCTGGCCACTTATCCAAAAATCCGAAAATGCAATTTCTCTTTGGGGTTTGATTCTTTAATCCATTCCTATCATTTTTGAGCACCAAAACCAGATTTTAGCTTTATGAATCTTGGTCCATTAACTTGATTTTCAAAGGTTACTACTTTATCTTTTTGAAATAATTTGTAAAACTTAATTCAAATCCTAACACCTATAACCTCTCTTTAATCTTCTTAGAAATTATACTCATAACAACACCTCTTCACCCCTTGCTCTCTTAGGAAAATTTCATGCTAAGAAGACCTTTATGAATTTAAGAAAATAAAACCAATCACATAGGAAGCCACTCCATCAATACATATAAGAGAAATCACTTAGCAACACCTAACAAATCATTCACCAACACTCCTTAAATCATCCACCAACATATAGAAAATCATCTCACCCATAACATAAAGAAAATCTTCTCACAAAGAACATAAGAAATCTTCCATCAAAAATACATATAAGATTTCATATCATCAAAGCAAAATAAATACTCCCTCTGTCCCATTATATATGTCGGATTTTTCAAAAAAAATTGTTCCATAATATATGTCAAGGTGCAATTCCAATGTACTATTAAATGTGTTTTGCCAATATTACCCCTAATTATATTTTCAAACTTTTGGCATGTACAATGTGTTGCATTAACTAGTTGAACATCTCTCTCTTAACTTGCCTTGTACATGACCATTTAATAGACCAATAAAAATTGCTACAAACTGTTTTCTCATCAGAATGTCTTGGAATAAAACATGGATTCAGTTTGTCTTTTCCTTTATATTCTCATCGTTATAATTTGCTTCTAATGCATCTCGTTGGTGTATTTTTTTTTTTGACACCATCTCATTGGTGTATTAGCTATTAGATGGATTGCTATTGCCTTAATTTATTTCCTTCACTTGCATGCGGTGGTACTGTCATTAGATTTGCTATCATTATTGCCTTTTAACCTTCATTTTGTTATCATCGATCGCTGTTTTTTCTTTGAATTGAAAAAATTAAGAATATAAAAAGGGTAATTTGGTAAAAAAAAATCTCTTTCTCTTTTATTTACAACTTTTTCTTAATCTGTGTGATTTGTCCAAATCCGACATATATAATGGGACGGAGGGAGTAATAAACAACACAAACTTATATAATCATGGTAGCTAGAAAGAGTTTTCCCTTACCTCCTTCCTTTTACTTGTGTAAGAAAAGCCCTAGATTTCAAGCCCTTTTCTTCTTCCTCTTGATTTCTCCCTTCCAATCCATAATAACACATCCAAGTACATAAATAAGCTTACTCTTCCTATGAAAAATTCTTAGCACATGAAAGAAAACTCAAGATAAACCAACTCTATCCTAAGCTCTTAAACCATGAAGAAGAAGATGAAAACTTAAGCTATGGAGTTCTTACCAAATATCCTAGTAGCTTGATGATCCCAAATCAAAAGAAAAATCGTTGGAGAAGATTGATTAACTTGGATGAAAATTTGGAAAGAAAAGCTTGAGAGATATGGCTATGGTACAAGAACAAAAATGGAGAAATGAAAATATGAGCTCTCCTCTTCTCTCTCCCTTATGTCTCGGCCTCCCCCTCCTTTCCCATTGCCAAGATATTTTTTTTAAGTTAATTATTATACTAATGAGTCATTAGAAAATATCCCACCTTTGGCTTTTTCTTATTGGCTAGAATTATGAGTCATAGATGCTTGAAGTTTCCACAATCTTCCTCATACACATCCAAGCGCTGCAGCTGTCCAAGGGAGGGGTGAAAATAATTTTTCACCTTAACCATGGTAAAAGGTAAGTTTTCAAGGTAATTAAGTGTGGTAACTTTTGTATTTCATAGTAAAAATTATCCAAATTTAACCTATTGAGGTAAAAACTCTCATAAACCTCATTATAAGTCCTAAGACATGAAAATAAGATCCCATAAAGGTCTTGGTTCAAAAAGATCAAGTTTAGAAGCACTATGGTAACTTTTTGCTTTTTACCGTAACCCGTAACTTAGGGTAAAAATAAACTTTCTCAGAAAAATCCCAGAAAATTTCTAAAAATCATAAATATTATAAAAACACCATTGGGTACTCTTTTGGTTGATTTTGGGTCATTTCTCAAGCTTCTGGCCTACATCTGTTCTCTCGTTTACCTTGTTCTCGGTCTATAGGGACCAAAACTGCAATTCTTTATCTGCTATTCTAAAAATTCCCAAAATAATTTCTAAAATTATAAAATAATGTAAAAACATTATTTGGATCCTCAAAAATATTTCCCAACTTGTTCTGGTCTCTAAATCCGCTCACAGTTCAGCCTAGTCAACTACAGGGACCAAAACGGTAACAGTTTTATTCGTTTATCAGAAAATTCCCAAATAAATTTCTAAAATCCTCAAATCATTTTTCTAACTCCAATTTGGGTTTCTATATCATTATATTCTTATTCTGACAGTCAAATGTCTACAGACTCTTCCGTTTGACTTTTCACATCAATACTAAACCATCCTTAATCCCATCAAAATCCTAATATTAACAATAATCCTCCCTTATTAACACTCTGTCTTTTAGAGTGAAAATTTGGGACGTTACACTATACCTATAGGACACCTCCGAAAAGTATTTCTCAACATCAAGTCTCATAATCCAAACATATGGATAACTAGAATATATAAGTATATTACACACCTAACAATACACCGCCTTCAATTTTTGTAGCATAATTCAAAACCCTCAACTCGTCGACGTTCAATCACAAGCAACGAAATATTAACACCCAGCACGGTGTATAATTCTCCCTCTCTTTGTCTCCTCAATCGTAGAACAACACTCTATCAACTTACCAAATTCGTTAACTCTAAAAGATGCCATCTCCCTGATAGAATTCATCAATACTCCACCGTCACTATTCCCTCCTCTTGCCAAGCCATGGGTCCTTATAACTCAACTACTCAGATAAAACCAATCAAAATCTATTCACAAAGTTTCACACTCAAACAATCACACACTATGATTTCACAAAGAGAACAATCACACAGATTTATCCAGTTTTACACTATTCTGTAATTGTCTGCTACTTTTTAGATTTATGATTGTTTCCCTACAAACCAACACGAATGCCTACCACGTGTTTTGTCCTCACTTACATGCTTTTCAGGAGATCATCCTCTCCTGTACAGTCTCATACCTGTATAGTATTGTTGGCATAGGTAGTACCGAATAATCCTACTAAGTTCTCCTCAACTGTACCGTCACATTCCAATACAGTCTCAGATTTCCTCAGCTGTACCGTCCCATTCCAGTACGCCTCGGCACCAGGTTTTCTAGAATATAACAAAACAATCTACCAATTCAGAATTCACACAGCACATAGCTCAATCAACTCAATCAATAACTCAAACAGAATTCACACAGAATTCGCCAATCGATCAAAATTCACACAACCAATCAAGTCATTAGAGTTCACATAACACAAACATAACAAACCTATAACCCAAACATTCCCGAAAGACTCGACCAGCTCTCTGATACCACTAATGTAACACCCTCTTCCCCGGAGGGCATTACACTTAAGTAACCAAACCTCAAATGCGGAATTAAAATTTTTCTTCTAATCTTTCTTTTAGAAAAATTACTGTCAAAAGTTATATTAATTTTCACAAATGGATTTCCATTGCTTTTTTTTTTAAGTACTTAAGTAAACAGGCACCAACCAATCATTCGTTTTTCTTTCCATTAGAGATTCTTTTCATGAATGAACAACAAATAGAAAATAGCATAGGAAATAAAATTTCTCTTATTAATAATAGAGTGTACCATATACATGAAACCTTTTCTCAAATAAGTATAGACTCCCTATGCTGGTCAAGCACTAAGAACTTTTGCAAGAAGCTCTAACAAGAAAACTCTATCTTGGAACTAGGACCCGTACTTCCTTCCGCTTGGTGAACATATCCTCAGAATACGTTTCAATCCTTGAGTCCTGACAGGTCCACCCAACTAGTGGTCCATCTATATGAATCATCTTCCAAGGAGCACAAAACATATAGGCAAGGGTCAAAATCTCTTTCGCAGTTATCATCATAATCATACAAGTAGCATACCGCAGATCTCATGCAAAATCATACCATGACCATTTATAGCAAAAATCACTCGCACTTGCATGTGTAGCATAATCAGTTTAAGTCACACAGACACCTCTTCACACAGAAGTCACATCTCATCTTCACATATCCAACAAGGTCACACAGACACTAGTCATACAGATTACAATGTCCAACTTCACACAGAAGCATCACCGTTTCACACAGAAACATATCACACGAATTCCATATATATATATATATATATATATACACACACACATAACACTTCTATTGGCCATTTCTTGATAACAGATTCGACACATAGTCACGAGCACGTAGCCCGCACTCCATGGAAATTACTTTTCCCCAAACTCAGTCGCGAGCATTTAGCTCGCACTCCATGGAGATTACTTTGTTTTGCACACAGCAGTTGGCACACAGCCCTTTGCACACAGCACTTGGCACACAACCCTTTGCACACAATACAAAATGTCACTTAGCATTTCCCATATCACACAACATTAAATGACACACAGCCTTTCCCACAGCACACAGCACGAAATGACACACAACCAATGAAACAGCACACAACCTCTCACACAGCACACATCATTTAATGGCACACAGCTTATGGCACATGGCCTTCCACACATCACACAACAGTTATATCACATGACACTTTTTACGTCACCAAACATTTACATTCCACAATATTTAGGTCACGCAGACTTCGCACCACACAGTATTTATATCACATCGTAGTTATCACATAGAATATATATATATCACACGGAATTTATTTAACTCTCCTTATTGGCACATAGTTCCCCCCAATCATTTTTTTCATCATCCATTTCACCACTCCTTTAAGCACATAACTATTCTTCCATTTAAACTTTATTCCAAAATGTCCATTTATGTACTCGATTTACTATTCTTGAAACCCCCAATTTATATTATATTCTCTGTTACTTTTATAACTCACTTAGGAAAACCATTTTAAGGAAAACTTTCTATAATTATGTTTTTGACCCCAAAATATTCTGAATTTCATTTTTGCCCCACACTTTCTAAATATTACACTTTTGGCCCAAAACATTCCTTTTACAAATTTAATCCCTATATTTTCAAAAATCACAAGTTTACTTTCTTTTTGCAGAACTTTCAAAATTACACTTTTGCCCCAAACTTTTTGAAAATTACATTTTGACCCCTAAATTCTCGAGTACAGCAGTTTTCAGGGCAGAGGAGTTCACACCTGTGAAAAGTCTCACAGCCTGGACGGGAACCGTTCTGGAAAAACCTTACAAAAATCCGAAAATTTAGTTTTCTCTTAGTGTTTGATTCTTTAGTCCATTTCTATCATTTTTAAGCAACAAAACCAGATTTTAGCTTCATGAACTTTGATCCATTAAATTGGTTTTCAAGAAAATAACAAAGTAGGCATTTAAAGATGAAAGTGTTCTTGGGAAACATGGTATAAACTTACTAATCCATCAACTTTCCTCCCAAATTTCCAATCATCACATATAAGCATATCATAACCATGCCTTTATTAAAAATCTCATATCACCAACTCATAAGAAAATCTCTTCACCAACACAAAATAAATCTTCCACCAACACATAGAAATTCACTTCACCAATAACATAAGAAAAATCCTTTCACAAAAAGCATAAGAAATCTTCCACCAAAAATATATATAAAGTATCAGCATCAAAGCAAAAGAAATCATATACAACACAAGCTTAGATAATCATGGTAGCTAGAGAGAGTTTTCCCTTACCTTTTCCTCTAGCTTGTGAAAGAAAAACCCTAACCTCTAGCCCTCCTTCTTCTTCTCCTTCTCCTTCTCCTTCTTGATTATTTCCTTCTAATCCATAATAACACATCCAAACAAAAATAAGCTTACTCATCCATGAAAGCAAACTTAAGATAACCTATCACTACCCTAAGCTCTTAAACCATGAAGAAGAAAATTAAAGCTTAAGCTATGGAGTTCTTACCAAATAACTTGGTAGCATGAATATCCCAAAATCAAGAGCAAATCCTTGAAAAATTTGATTATTTTGAGTGCAAATTTGAGAGAAAAGTATGGAAAATAATTATGATGTGAGAGCAAAGTGAAAAAAATGGAACAAGACCTTCTCCTCCTCTCCCTTATGTCTCGGCCAGCTCCCTCTCCTTGTGCAACTTGTACAAGATTTTTTCTAATTAATCATGGTTAAGAGTGAGTCATTGGTAAAAATGAAACAAGGCCTTTTCTTACTGGCCAATATTTGAGTCATGGATCAAAATGTTCCACACTCTTCCACATCCTTCTAAGGGGCATTGCATCTGATCCAAAGGTTGGGTTAAATAATTTTTCACCTTAACCGTGGTAAAAGGTAAGTTTTCAAGGTAATAAAGTGTGGTAACTTTTGTATTTCATAGTAAAAATTGTCCAATAATAACCTATTGAAGTAAAAAAACTCTCATGACTCTTATAATAACCCAAGACCACGAAATTAAGGTGCTAAAAGGTTTGGGTTTATAACAATTAAGTTTAGAAGCATTACTGTAATTTTTCGATTTTATCGTAACCCGTAAATTAGGGTTAGAATCAACTTTCTCTGAAAAATCTCAGAAAATTCCTAAAAATCATAAATATTATAAAAACATCATTGGTTACTCTTTTGATAAATTTTGGATCATTTTCCAAGCTTCTGGCATTCACCTATTCCCTCGCTTACCTTATTCACAGTCTACAGGGACCAAAACTGTAATTCTTTGCCTGCTATTCTAAAAATTCCCAAAATAATTTCTAAAATTCTAAAATAATATAAAACATCATGTGACATCGCCAAAAACATTTCCTAACTTGTTCTGGTCTCTAAACCAACTCACAGTTCAGCTTAGTCAAACTACATGAACCAAAACGGTAACATTTTTATCCGTTTCTCAGAAAATTACCAAATGAATTTCTAAAATCTTCAAATATTATACAATCACTACAGGTATCCTCAAATCATTTCTTTGACTCCAATTAGGGTTTTTATATCATTATATTCTTATTCTGACAGTCAAAACGTCTACAGACTTTTCCGTTTGACTTGCCATGTCAGTACTAAACCACTTTTAATCTCATTGAAATCCTAATATTGAAAATAATCCCCCTTTACTAACACTCTATCTCTTATAGTGAAAATTTGGGACATCACACATAGGTTACGGTGGCATTCTCACACAGAGAGATAATGGCAAAGAGCAAATTATTGCATTTACTTCAAAACATTAGAATCCTGCACCGTAAAACTATTCCACTGTGAAAAAAGAAGTTTTAGCCATTGTTTTATGCATATCAAAATTCCAATCTGATTTGCTAAAGCAAATATTTTTAGTCCGTGTAGACTGTAAATCTGCAAAAGAAATGTTACAAAAGGATGTTAAAAATTTAGCATCAAAACAAATTTTTGCTAGATGGCAAACAATCTTAAGTGTCTTTGATTTTGAAATTGAATTTCTCAAAGGCTCTGCAAATTCCTTATATGATTATCTTACTCGTGAATACTTGCAGGGTAAACAATAAGATGCCGAAATCGGCAGTATCCTCTTCATCCAGAGGGAGAGGGGGAAGAGCAGGTACTAAAAGTGGTCGCGGAGGCCATGGTGGCAGGTTAGTCATACAAGGACTAACAAACAAGCTTTCGGAGTCATCCACTCTGACTAGGTCATCCACCCAGAACCAATCAACTGGGTCATCCCCCCATATTCAAATACAGGGGTCATCGACTCCTCTTCAACTCACTCAAATTGGGTCAAGTACTCAAAAATACAAACCCGAATCTTCTTCAAAACAAACCAAGGCTGATTATGCCTTTGACCTTCAAACATGTTTAGCCCTTCAAAATTAGGGTTTGACAAAACTTCCTCCAATATGTTCTTGGGCAGACAAAGTCGAACAAAAAGAAGAGTCACTGGCTTAAATAATCCAAAACTACAAAAATAGAGAGTTAGTGATCAATGATCCAAAATCAAAACAGGTTGTCCAGTCTAGCCAATTAGTACAAACAATCAAACCAAGCCCTCCTCAAACAAACTACATCTATAAAGAAAAGTTTGTTTGAGTAATCCAAATGGAGCCTGAATACTGGGATTCCAACCCAAACAAAGTCCCTCAGAAAATATTTCCTGAAGGCTTCCATTTTCAACCTCTCTCATTAAGAAAGACCTAGAGATTTTATGAGTTTATTCTAATAGACTCAGACTCCATCTCTATCAAACATTACACTGAAAAGGCCGTGATCACACATTCCACCCTTCAAATCCTAAAAGTCATATCTCCAAAAGATTGGGGAAGAAACATTAGTGACATGAGAAAATTTTCTCTCCCTTATGACCTAATTGGTTATACTTATTGGGATTATATTCAGGCATGGACAAATATGTTTTGGTATCAAAACAAACATTTCAAACATTCCTGTTGATCTACTTCAAACAAGGAGCAAAGTATTATTTCCCTCAATGGTTCAGAATCTGGTGGAACCTGTAACACCCTGATTTTATATATAGTTTTTATTGATTTTTAATCCTATTTAATTTAATTAAAATTATTTAATTAAGGATTTTTGGGATCTTGAGGTGAGGATATTGATAGTAATATCTTAGGTTTGATTTTGAAGGGTTTAGAGTAGTAGAGTTCGTAAAACTGAGTTTTTGCGGGAACCGCATTCTCTCCTGATGCGGGGATAGGGTTCAGTATTTTTTCTGGAGGTCATTTTTTATTCCAAAATATATTTTTAACGAACCAAAAATGGTTCTTATAATATTTTTGATTTTTAGAATTTTTTCAGAAAAACTTTATTTTACCCGCGTTTGGTGCTTTACGGGTAAACCGGGCGCAACCGGGACATGAAAAATAGTCCACAAATTTAATTTTGGGTTTCTAAATTTTTCTATGACATATTCAAATCATAAAATTTATTCCTCATGATTTTACTCATTTTAGAATAATATTTATCTAAAAAGGGGTTTGAAAACTATGCATTTTTACCGCTTCGAACTACCGATTAAACCCTAACTTGATGGGACTTAATCTCACCATTTTTCTGGTCAGATCTGGGCGCATGAGGGGCTGATCCAAGTCTAAAAATTCTTCCAAAAGTCAAATGGTCAATTAGGGGTCAAATTTTGAATTTTTTCAAAATTAGGTGAGAGAGGTATGGCTCTCAACCACCAAAGCATGCAAGCCCATACCTTCCCTTGCTTCAACCGAAATTCATCTAGGGAGAAAGGAGAGAGAAATTCATTTGCTTCATACACTTCATCTTCTCCAAGTTCCATTTTCCATTTTCTCTCCATTCCCAAGCTTTTTCCATACACAAAAAGACCAAGTTCTAGTGAGATTTTCCATACCCAAGCTTCACAAAAAAGGTTTGGATCATTATTCTAATCCATAAACTTCTTTCATTTTTTCAATTCCACCACTTTCATGTTTCCATGAAAGTTGTGTTCTTCTCTTTACTAAAAGAGATCTTTTTCTTGGTTTAGGTTCACTCCATTGGAACCTACAAGCTTGAAAATCATCTTGGATCTATTTTGCTTCAAGATTTGAGTAAGTATTCCTCTACTCAAATTTCTATACCTTAGGGTTTGGTGGTTTTCATGAAACTTGCATTTTTATGGTTTATTTTTTGTGTATTTTGTAAAAGGTAAATTTTTCTAAGTGTGGGAACATCAAGGTGTTGAGTAGACCACTTGGTGTTGGTGTGGTGTGAAGAAGGTGATTTTGGAGTTAGCCCATTTTCATTGTCTTCAAGAGGTAAGGGGAATTTCTCAATAAGTTGGGAAGGATGTGTATGTGTATGTGTGTGGTGTATGTTGTGTTGTTCTAAGTTAAACTCAAAGCCTTGAGTTTTTCTAAGACTTGAGTTTTTCTCTTGGTTGTTGAATGAATATTTCATTCTCTTAGTAATATGTATTTTCATATATCTATATCTATATATGAGTTCAAGCATGATTTTTGGTTGATGGATGAGTATGTTTGAAAGGCCTATGTGTTCTTTGAAAAAATGCATGTTTGATGAGTTGATGATTTTATGCTATGTTCATCATGTATGTTCATATGCTATGGATGGTCACTTTGAGTGGATGTATGGTTTAAGGCTTGATTGTGTTCTTGCCTAATTGATGTATGTTGATTTCTTTGAATATTCCATATACCTTGATTTCCTTGTGATTGGGATTGGTTTGGAAATATTTGACTAAGTGTGGTAAGAGGAGTTAAAAGCTTTAATGAAAGAGTTGTCTAAAAGAAATCAACTAAATTAATTAGGATTCAAGATAACACTTAATTGGATAAATTTCAAAATACAAAATTCTGGAATTCTGGGCATGAAATCGAAAGTCTGGGCACTTTGGGCTAAAAGTATAATGTTATAAAAGTTCAGGGTAGAAAACATGAAGACTGGACGCAGAAACTGGACGTAGGAACTGGACGCAGAATGGAACTGGACACAGGAACTGGATGCAGAAACTGGACGCAGACTAGACGCAGGAACTGGACGCAGGAACTGGACGTTTTGGGGTCAAAATGAAATTTTAACAAGTTATGGGGTTTTTAATAATTAATAAGAAGTGAGAAGGAAAAATAATAAGAATTAGAGAGTTAAAGTCAAGGAAGAACTTTAATTTCAAAGAGGAATTTTTCATAAAACTTACATTTTTTTCAATAAACGATATTACACGGTATTGGAAGAGAACCAATACGTGGCGAAGATAAAAGTCTTAAGGACAATAATATTACACGGTATTGGAAGAGAACCAATATGTGGCGAAGATAAAAGTCTTAAGGACAATAATATTACACGGTATTGGAAGAGAACCAATACGTGGCGAAGATAAAAGTCTCAAGGACAAATATATTACACGGTGTTAGGTGAAAGCTAACACGTGGCGACGAAAAAAAACCCTAAGATAAGGGACCGAATTGGTTGTGATTGCAAATATACTGTCATATGCATTTGAGATATTGGCTTTTGCCAGGCTAGCATTTATTGCTATGATGAGAGCACACAATCCTATGAGGGGATTGTAAATAAGTATGGTCTAACTATAAGTCTTTGAGGGCATCCAGGTTACGAAATTTTCAATGGTTTTGCGGTGAATCCCTTGTGCCGAGAAGAGTAGTGTACCCGGCTTGGATGATCCTGACCGGCTGCCTTATTTGAGATGGGGTGTACGATGTAGCACAATGGGTCTGTACCGAATAAATGACAAACGATGGCCAAGAGTGAAGGTCGGTTTGCATTAATGATAGGTATACGATTCCGCCACATCGCTCTACTTAGTTGAGGAAGAGAAGTCTCCATGGAGCAGTGCACCGGTGTATGAAAAGAGATATTGAAGTGACATGCATTATGCTAGAATGCTATTTGTGTGCTTGACCGTGTGTTCACTTTGATGATTTGTCTCTTGTTGATGATTGAATAGCTTAGCTAAAAGATTTGCGAAAGAGTAACTCTATATAAATATATTCTTGGAATGTATTACGTAGTATTTTATTTTTCATATGCAATCTTTCAGTGGATTTCAACTTGTGAAAAGAAATTCACCCTTGCATATTTTCCTGTATCTGTATGTACGTTACGCGTAGATGAGGCCTCTGGTAGCTCGTGTGAGGGAGAGCTTCCGGCCCCTTGAGGCCGAGTCCGAGGGAGGGGGATGGACTTATGATCCCATCTCCCAATGGGCCACTGTGTGTGGACACGTGGTCAGGACTAGAGGAGGGGTGCTAGGTCCCGAAGAGGTTCTAGAGCGCGACACGGTTCTAGACGTTCACATTCCATTCGAGAGGATGCGCAGCTGGCTAGCAGCTGCACCTGAGACACCTGTGGAGCAGCCGAGGCGAGAGTCTCAGGCGGAGGAGAGACCTTTACCCTCATGGGTAACCGGATCCGCTCGGGAGTATCGTCGCATGTTTCGTCGCACGCGTCTCACTCCGAGGAAGAGTACCTTGCCGCGAGACCATCTACCGAGGATGGCTCCATCAGCGACACCAGCTTCACCACAAGCGACAGGGAGACCGTCGCTTTCCGTTCCTTACGTTCCACCGTATGGCCGTTTCGTACGCTGCTCTTCTGACACTTCTGCCGGACCGTTGGGACACGCAGAGAGGGGGAAGAGGAAGGTTCGAGATGAGCCAAAGCGGGTATTCATTAAGATATCCGAGGAGGAGGACGACCCGGAGGAGGATCTCGATGACGACCCCGAGGAGACGTCATCGTCTTAGGTCGTAGTGGTGGGGGGTGTCTAGTGCTAGGTTGTGGGATGTCTGTTAGCGACCAGCCTAGGTTTGGGATGTTCATGGTCAGTGTCGTGTATTTCACACATCTTTTGATTTACAGTTTTCTTAGGTTTAGATTTATCGCTTTATTTTCTTTACGTTATGATGATGTATTTTGGCCACTATGTTGTGGTTCCAAACTATCCTTGCGGGTGCAAGACTTGTATATTTTGACATGATGATGATATATATATATATATATATATATGTGCATGATGTTTCTTTTCTTCTGAGTTTCAGGATGGCTAAGTGTGATGTGAGAAATCTTTTCGTATAAGATTCTTTAAAAAAAAATTTGGCCACCAATTTTGGTAACCTTAATTTATGAAAGATATTTTTCCGCATTAAATATTAGTTTTTCACGTGACGTTCCTTGTGAGAAAAAGGGGCGTTACAGAATCTTTTTGGGCCAATTGTTCAAATTTTTCCGAAAGAAGTCCTTCAAGGATTTAATATTTTTTCAGAGAAGTTTAATCGTGATACAAATTCTTATCCGATCGAACTTCATTTTTTCTCAAAGTTTTCACTTGCTTGGGTTTTCTCCTGGCAATACAAATATAACAAAATTGCTGATGTTCCAACAGAGTATCCAGCACTCCAAAGAAAGCTCTATGTAAAATGGTGGAGCAAATTTGATGCATCCAGGGCGACAACACAAAGTGTTGAACTTTGGTTCAAAAAGAATCCTAAAATTTTGCAGATAGCTGATCCAGAGACTTGCAAGTTTCTTAATCAACGCTCACATGCCATGGCAACATTGTCAACAACTACAACAGAGGAGCAATTTGTTGAAAACATGGAACAGATGCTCAAGTTCATCAAACAGCAAAAATCCAAAGGGAAAAAGAAAGCAGATGAAGGACCATTAGAGTCTCCACAGTCTCCTTCCTTTGAAGCCATCTCAGACGACTTCTATCAAAATGAAGACGACTGCTATGGAATCCTGGGGATTCCCTCCATCAATCTGTCAGACGACTGAAGTACAACTCATCAGTGTCGGCACCGAAAGTAACTTGTCTTCTTGTAATTATGAAGTCAAAGTTATTATTCAGAAAAAGTCAAAATTACTATAGCAAATAGTGCCGGTCATGTTACTTGTACTGTAGAAATAGTAAATTTTCAATCTCTTTATAAGGGATAGCCGGGTTCAGTTGTAAGACACCCTTAATTTTTGAGTCTTTTAATCAGAGCAAGTTCTCTGAGTTTTTGTAAGTTTCAATTTCAATCTTCAATTCAATAAAACGTTTGTAGATCTCTCTTCTCCTCTTGAGATCATACTTGGCAGGTTTAACCGCCTTTGATCTTTTTTTTTTCTTTCCTTTTTCTGCATTTTTTCCTACATCTATTTTATGTAAACATCAGTCCGTTTGATCCCCTACTTCTCTCCATCCTTTTCATTTAATCTCCTTCCGCATAGTCCGACCCCTATCTCGGTATATATATATTATAATTAACATTTAACTTGGTTTTCTTCGGTGGTTACATGTCATGACCAACATATTTTTGCCAAGTTGGGATCCTCAGTGGGAGAAAGAATTAAATTTTACACTCAATCTCATTTTATTAATGACTTACAACGAGTATTCTTTGCACACCTAACCTCTCCAGGCTCAAAATAAGTATTCTTCACAAACAAGCCTCTCCAGGCTCAACAACGAGTATTCTTTGCACACCTAGCCTCTCCAAAATCAAAACAAGTATTCTTTACAAACAAGCCTCTCCAGGCTCAACACAAGTATTCTTTACAACCAAGCCTCTCCAGGCTCAACACAAGTATTCTTTACATCCAAGCCTCTTCAGGCTCAAACAACTCAGAAGAGTGTTTTTGACTTAAAGTGCTATCAAACTCACACTAGTGAGAATCTGAAAATCATAAGCACTTCGAGAGTTAAGCAAACTCTCTTTTTACAAGAAGATAGAAAATATTACAAGAATTTCTTAATGAATCACAGTATGACAATATTTGCACAGCGATTCAGCTCTTTCTTTTTGATAGTTCAGCTCTCTTGTATCTTCTCTTATTTTCTTCTTCTTGTTTTCGGTATTTATAGGCGTTGTTGAAGCTTCAGACTTATTCTTCAATTACCTCGGCTTCAGCCTTCATAAATATGACATTTCTCTAATAGCATTAAATGCTATTTTCCTTTTGCTCTGAGGAGTTCTTGTTTAGCGTATTTGTCTGCGTTTCTTTCTCCTAATTCAGAAGCAACCTGTACTGATAGTCTCAATTGCACGAAGGTTAATAGTAATATTCAGTTGAGACAAAGAGAATACACTGTGTAAATCAGAAAGTAGTGTTCAGAGAGATATCAAAATAAACATAGTACATTCTCTCTCTAAGTACGCTTTCACAGTGCTTTATGCTTTTTCATTTAATGCACGTTCAGAGACTTTGACGATGTTGTTCAGAAAAGCATTGTATACTGCTATTTATTTTAAATCATTTGCTCAATAAATATGTCTCATATTAAATATAAGAACAATAAATAGTTGGTTATGTATTCTGCGTTTTGGACGCAGCATTTAGAGTGTATGAATGGATGTATACCTTTGCTTACCATTCGTACTTGAGGCAGCTTGGTCTATATGGACGCATACTTTTTGTTTACCATATGTACTTGAGACTTTGCTTCTCTGATAGGATACATCTCTATAATACTCATTGGTCGGTTATCACTTATGCTTATTTTGGACGCATTGTATAGCATATCTCATGAGTGATTTCTTTGGACGCTTATATGTTCTGCTTCTTTGGACGCAAAGCTTTATTGGATGCATTGCCTCTTTGAGTCCATTGGACGCTCCATTCTAGAATCGTACATATATATGCCAATGTCACACTGGACGCGTGGACTTATCTTTGTTGTACCTACAAGAGCTTGTCAGCAGACTTTGTAAAATCCTTAATAACATTTCTTATCATCAAAACCACAAAGACTACTTAGGGAAAATTTGCATTAGAACTGCTTCTGACCAATTTGGTTCCAACAATCTTCCCCTTTTTGATGATGACAAACATTATTAAGTTTTACAAGCAGTAAAGCAAATAAAACCAATACACTTTTAAAAATGTACTTTTAAAGATAGATTTTTCTTTTCATAGGGAAACTCCCCCTGAGATGAACATGCTAGTCTTTCTTACTTTTCTCCCCCTGGGATAAGCATCTCATGGTTTTGGATATTCAATGAGTTCAAAGTACTTGAAAAATTTCTCTTTTCTCACAAAACAGATTAGTCCAGCATATTTAAAATAGTAGTATAGCATAATTGGAGTATACATAAGTAATAAGGCTACTGCAACGCAATTTTAGACTCAATCTCATTTTATTAATGACTTGAGCTTTTAAAACATAATTCTTTCTCCCCCTTTTGTCATCAGACAAAAAGATTCATAGAACATCATAGTAAAAAAAACTTTCAAAAAGAAGAACAGAAAAACAAGTCTGTCATGGATGTTTCCTTGATTCCAGATACTTTTTGTACTGCCCTAACAGAAATATCAAATTATCAATATCTTCTGCTGAAGGTGGTATAAAGATCTGCGCACTGCTGGATTCCGTATCTGTAGAGTCAGTGGCATCTTCAGGCTCAGGAGGAAATTCAATGATTGGCTGAGTGGATCTAGTAGGAGCACCAAAGACATCGTTAAACATATATCTTTGATGTGCCATGTTTCTTGTGACTGATCCTTCGGTTGTTGTTGCAGCCTTCTCAGCATCTGAAACCCTTGAAGTAGATGCTTCTTGCTCACACTGCGCAAGGTATCTCTCCCAGACAGTTTTTGCTTCCTGCTCTATTGCTTGTCCCTTCTTGGACAAGAACATTAAGAAATCCATATCCACATTCACCATGGATTTCTTTGCCCAGTCCTCATCAATCCTGATGGGAGATGGCATTTGACTCTTGTTGACGTTCTTCTTGGGAAACTTGTCCTTATTTTTATCCACTAGA
Source organism: Glycyrrhiza uralensis (assembly GCA_030159175.1). Lineage (NCBI taxonomy): Eukaryota > Viridiplantae > Streptophyta > Magnoliopsida > Fabales > Fabaceae > Glycyrrhiza > Glycyrrhiza uralensis. The sequence goes on along the minus strand of BRZY01000003.1, from coordinate 13,619,246 downwards.
TAGACCCTTGGTACTATCCTATCAGGCATAATCTTTATTGTTGTTGTTAGCCTGATCCTCATAGACGAAGGGACGTTGAAGCGGTTCTGTAGTTGCAGTCCATCCTCTATGTTTCTGGTGATCATCCTATCAAGAGGGGAGAGGAATGATCCCAGTTCTTTCGCAGTCAGAGGAGAGTAAGTTGGCTTGAAGTCATATAGCCTCATTCTGGAAAGTCCTAATGAATTAAGAGCCATGGACTTGGCCCTTACTTCCTCCAGGGGCATTTTCTCCTTTATCTTATCCTCCTGAAGAGGAATCTTCATGACTTTTACCCCTTTTGTCAGGACCTGTAGCTTCCCAGCCGTGAAGACATACTCAGATGGAGGTAGAGAAAGAGTATCTGATACGTCCAGGTTGGTAGGAGATGAGGAATGTGAAGATTGGCCATGTGAGGGTGAGGGTGAGGTTGATGGATGCGGTTGTTCATGTGAAGGTGAAGGTGAGAGTGTTTGAATAGGATTGGACGATGGTTCAAGATAGAAAGGAGATGGAGGAGAGGTTTCAGGTGAAGCTGGAGGTGGTGTTTGGGATGGTTGTTCTGGTTGAGATGGAGAAGGTGTTTGGGTTTGTGTTTGTGGTTGTAGTTGAGTTTGAGGGTCAGTGTTTGGACGAATGGGTGAAGAAAATGGACTCAGGGTTTTCTGAGATTGTGGTAACCACAACTTTAATTATTTCATCCACAGACTTATCAAGATTAGCACGAGTAAGTACATCTGTTGCTTTCTTGTCAGCAATCTTGACAATGGATGGTTTCCTTTGAGATCTTGCCATCTTTGTTATGGGTCCAATGACTTCTTTTTCAAATGACTTGGACTCAGAGGCTTTTCCCTTTTTGGTTGCCTTTTCAGCAGCAAGCTTGGCTCTTTTGGAGAGATATTCTCCAACTGTTTCTTCGTCCGAATCTGCCAAGACTAACTTCCTTGCAGGTTTCCTGGAAGTAGTCTTCTTCTTTGAGGCAGCAGGAACTCCACTAGAGATTTTGGTTGCTTGTTCTGCTTGTTTAGCTCTATTTGCTTCAATTGCAACCCTGATGGCATCCTTATTGTCTTCTTCTTCTCCCTCTTTGAGTTTGGCCAAATGTTCTTTGACAGTTACCAATCTCATTTTCAGAATGTTGGTTCTGCCAAAAGGTGCTTGATGGATTATCTTGGAGAGAACAGCTTTCTCTTCCCTAGAGCATGTTTCCAGGATTGCCATGATTCCTTGAGTGGTAAGAATTCTCTGAAGCAGAGCTCTGTAGGGAATGACAGTTCTTTTCCCTTTCCCTTTTGCATCTCTTTTAAAACAGTAGAACAGGGTATGAGAAAGATTGATTCGTTGATGGGTTAGAAGGTGTACCAGCAAAAACCCATGTAGTGATGACACAGAGTCCATTGATCCGATCTTATGAAGCGCCATTTTGTTCAGGATTTGATGAAGTACTCTGGCTTTGTTAGTCATCTTTGAAGACATTAGGTCTCCGTCTTCCTCTCCTGTCTTTAGCAAGATTTTGCTGATTTTTGTCTTTCCACCGACTTCACGAGCCCATCCTCCATGAAAACAGACTCCAGCAGAGTGACAGCTAATAGCTCTGAGATGCTTTCTATGGATACTATGACTTCCTTGTCTAGGACTGTTCCTGTGATATGGTTGTCCTAGATTTTCATAGTTTTCCAAAATTGACGAATCAAGCTTTGGTTAACATTAACTTCTTTCCCAAAGAAATTTTCCCAACCAGCGGCATAAACATCAGGTGAGATATCCACACCCAGGCCAGCCAAAATCGAGAGATCCATCCAGTATTCTACATTGACTTCCATGTTCTCAATGTTCTCCATTTTTGAAAGATAAAGAGAAGGGATTTTTCAAAGAAAGATTTTGAGAGGGTTTTACGAAAGAGAGAGCAAATACAGAGAGATTTTGAGGGAAGTTGAGAAGTGAAAGAGAGTGGGGTTAAAGACGTGTGAATGAAGGGAAAGAGAAAACAGTAAATTTTCTTGAAAACAGGCATAATCATCAACCGGGAAAACGGCTGCAGAGCAGGCGTATGGTTTTTTGATAAAAATATATTATTAAAAAAAATAGACTCAGTGCGGGAAATCTAAGAGATAAAAGTTAAAAAGAAACTTCTAAGTTTCAAATAGACTGACGTGTCCTATTGGACACTAGTCTTATTGGACTTAGACTCAGCTTGAGCACATTGGACGCTAAACATCAGTCGTTTATAAAGTGCATATTTAAATGCTTCCTTATAAAAGTAAACCTATCTACAAAGAGGGGATTTGTAAATATATCTGCCCATTGATTTTCAGTGTTAACAAATTGAATATCAAATGTTCCCTTCTGTACATAGTCTCTAATGAAATAATGTTTAATTTCTATATGCTTAGCTCTTGAGTGTAAGATTGGGTTCTTAGATAAATTGATAGCAGCAGTATTATCACAAAGAACAGATATCTTACTCTCAAAGATGTTGTAGTCCTCCAGTTGATGTTTAATCCATAGGAGCTGAGAACAACAACTTGCAGCAGAGACATATTCAGCTTCAGCTGTAGACAATGCAATTGTGCTTTGTCTTCTGCTTGTCCATGATACCAAATTGGATCCAATAAAATGACATCCTTCGCTAGTACTTTTTCTCTTGAGTCTATCCCCAGCATAATCAGCATCACAGAACCCTACTAATCTTTTGATCTACCTTTTTATCCTTATCATTCAGGTTCATTATGTAGGTTGGATGCATAAGAGTGCTCATGGGTTTGCAATCGTCCATTTTGAACTTCTTCAAAAGCTCTTTTGTATACTTGGACTGATGCACATAGATTCCATCTTGAGTTTGTTTTACTTAAAGTCCAAGGAAGAATTTCAATTCTCCCATCATACTCATTTCAAACTCCTTCTGCATTAACTCAGAAAATTCTCCACACAGAGATTCATCAGTAGCACCAAAAATGATATCGTCCACATAAATTTGTACTATGATGAAATGTGAGTCTATGGATTTTCTAAAGAGAGTAGTGTTAACTCTTCCTCTTGAAAAACCATTCTCCATAAGAAATGAACTTAGTTTTTCATACCAAGCTCGAGGAGTTTGCTTAAGACCTAAAGAGCCTTTTTCAATTTAAAAACATGGCTAAGAAAAGATTGATCCTCAAAACCAGGTGGTTGTTCCACATAGACTTCCTTTGTTATTATACCATTTAGAAAATCACTTTTTACATCCATTTGATAAAGCCTCGTATCATGTTGGGCAGCAAATGAAAGTAAGATGCGAATGGAATCTATTCAAGCTACTGGAGCAAAGGTTTCAGTAAAATCAATACCTTCCTATTGTGAGTAACCTTGAGCAACTAACCTTGCTTTGTTTCTCACTACTTTACCTTCTTCATCCAATTTGTTTCTGAATACCCATTTGGTTCCAATGATGGATTTATCTTTAGGTGGAGCGACGAGCGTTGAAACATCATTGCGTTTGAACTGATTTAGCTCCTCCTGCATTGCTAAAATCCATCCTTCGTCCAATAGAGCTTCATTAACATTTTTGGGCTCCAATTCAGAGATGAATGCAACATCAGTTTGTTCTCTGAATGTGGACCTTGTTTTGACTCTATCATCTCCATTTCCAATGATTTGATCTTCAAGATGATAGGTCTTGAAGTGCCACCTTCTTCTTCTTTCAGAATTGGACGCATCATCATTTTCTGCGTCTGATCATTCTTCTTCATTCTTGGGTGATGGTCTTTCACCTTCTGCTTGTATTCTCATATCTGAAAAAGAATCACTTAGCTCTGACAATTCCTTGTCAGGCTTTTTGTCATTGAATTTAACGTGAATTGACTCTTCAACAGTTAAGGTTCTTGAGTTATAGACTCGATAAGCCTTGGAAGTTTCAGAGTAACCCAGAAAAATTCCATTATCCACTTTAGAATCAAACTTTCCAAGTTGATCCTTAGTGTTGAGAATAAAACATTCACATCCAAATGGATGAAAATATGAAATGTTGGGTTTTCTTCCTTTCCACAATTCATATGGAGTCTTTTTCAACATGGGCCTCACATATATTCTGTTTTGTAAATAACACGCGGTATTTACAGCTTCAGCCCAGAACCTCTTAGAGGTTGAGTGATCATTGAGCATGGACCTAGCCATCTCTTGTAGAGATCGATTCTTTCTTTCCACCACACCATTTTGCTGAGGTGTTCTTGGTGCAGAGAAATTGTGAAGGATTCCATTCTCTTCACAGAATCTCTGGAAGTTTACATTTTCAAACTCACCTCCATGATCACTTCTAATGGAGTTGATACAAACTCCTTTCTCATTTTGGACTCTTTTACAGAATATGGTGAAGACTTTGAAAGACTCATCCTTGTGTGCAAGGAATTTGACCCATGTCCATCTATTATAGTCATCAACTATAACTAATCCATATCTCTTTCCATTTAAAGAGGCTGTTTGAGTGGGTCCAAACAAATCCATGTGTAAAAGTTTCAAAGGTCTAGAAGTGGAAACAATATTTTTAGAATGAAAAGAGTTTTTCACTTGTTTTCCTTTCTAACATGCTTCACATAGAACTTCTGATTTGTACACAAGATTTGGTAGTCCTCTCACGAGGTTATGCTTGTTTAGCTTTGAGATGGTTCTTAAGCTTGCATGACCAAGTTTCTTGTGCCAGATCCATTGTTCATCCTTTAAGGATATGAAGCATGAGACATTTTGTTTGGATAGATTTTCAAAATCAATTTTGTAAACATTATCCTGCCTCTTTGCTTGAAAAAGTATGGACTTATCAGAATTTCGGACTATACATTTATCCTCATTAAAGGAAACATCAAATCCACTGTCACACAATTGACTTATACTAAGCAGATTATGTTTGAGTCCTTCACCCAGTAGGACATTTTCAATGGAAGGAAAATGATGCTTACTGATTTTACCTATTCCAACTATTCTGCCTTTCTGGTCTCCTCCGAAAGTGACCCAACCCTTTGATCTAGGCTTTAGGTCTTGGAACATAGACCTTTCTCCTGTCATGTGTCGTGAGCAGCCACTGTCCAGGTACCATGACTGAAGTTGGCTTCCTCCCATCGAGCATATCTGCAACAGGAATTATCATATTCTTAGGTACCCAGATTGACTTGGGTCCTTTCTTGTTAGTCCTTGGTCTGCGTCCAGGCATGTTCCTTTTGTTATGGACGCACGTCGAGGTGACATGTCCAGCCTTCCCACAATGACCACAATATAAATTAATTTTAGAAGGACTTTTAGAAACCTTTGGTTTTGGTTTTTCATAACCTAAACCACTTTTGTCAAAAGGTTTTCACTGAATTTTTAAAATTTGATCCAGTTTTTCAGATCTACTGACAAATCTGAACAATCGTTCAGTGAATTCATTTACTTCTTGTTGAAGTACTTGTACTTCACAGGAAGTATTGGTCTCAGAATCCTTTTGAGATTCATCTTTGAGTTGACTTACTTGAAGTCTTAACTTTTTATTTTTTGATTTGAGTACTTCATTTTCTAAAGTAAGTTTTTTAAAATCTTTGGTTATGAGTGAAAATTTCTTTTTCAAAGATCTATACTCATCAAATAGAATGGATGATTCTCTAAGGAGATCATTAAAATTTTCTTTCAGTTCAGGGTAAGGAAATACCTCTTCTTCATCATCACTATCGGTTGAGGGTAGGCTTGCCATCAGGCAAAGATTTGCTTCTTCCTTATTCTCCTCATCCTCATCATCAGAGGATTCATCAAGATCTTCGCATGTTGCCATGAGACCCTTCTTCTTTTTGAAGAACTTCTGCTTTGTCCGCTCAGCTTCAGGACAGTCTGCCTTGTAGTGACCTGGTTTCTTCCATCCATAGCACACTACTGGACTCTTCTCCTTCTGCTCAGCTTCCTTCTGTGGAAATCTTTTGTTGAATTGCTTCCTTCTAGAGCCACCCTTCCTTTTCCACATGGACTTTATTTTTCTAGAGTTGAAGGAAAGTTCATCATCATCTGAGCCTTCTTCTCCTTCTGAGCTACATGACTCCTCATTAGACTCATTTGCCTTTAGTGCTTTTGAAGTGCTTCCCTTTTGGACTTTAAGAGTAATGGACTTTGCCCTTTTTTCTGTTCCTTCTTCTTTGAGTTCAAGCTCATGCACTTTGACTGATCCGAGGAGATTTTCCATAGCAAGAGTGGACAGATCCCTTGCTTCTTGTATGGCAGTCACCTTGGGTCTCCATTGTCTAGGAAGACTCCTTAGAATTTTCCAGATGTGATCTTGAGTTGTGTAGACCTTTCCCAGAGATCTCAGGTTGTTAATGATTGTTTGGAATCGTCTAAACATCTGATCAATAGTCTCGTGATCCTCCATTTTGAATAGTTATATTGATGAACTAGCATGCTGATTTTGGACTCACGGACTTGAGACGATCCTTCATGCGCCAAGGCTAGAGTGTCCCATATATCTTTGGCAGTGGTGCAGTTGTGCACCTTGTCGTAGTTTGACTTGGTGATGGCACACATCAGATAGTGCCTTGCTTTTGAGTTCAGCTAGATTCTGGTCCTTTGGTCTTGCGTCCACTGAGCTCTTGGTACTGGTTGACTTGCTTCATTTACTGGAGCAGTGTAGCCAGTTTCCACGACATCCCACATGTCTATATTTTGTGCGTCAAAGAACATGATCATTCCCTGCTTCCAATAGTCATATTCTTCTCCATTGAAGAGAGGTATTCTGTTCACAGCTTGTCCCTCGTTCTCCATGGATCTTTGCTTCTCTGCACTGTTAGGTGCTCAACCCCTAGAGACCGAGCTCTGATGCCAACTGTAGGTAACAGGAAGAAACACAAGAAGGGGGGTTGAATTGCATTTCTAAGCTTTTAAAACTTTTTTCACAAATATTTTTATAGTTGTTGTGAACTCGTTGGATGCACAGCGTATTGGAATATTGGACGCACAAGTAGATTGGATGCAGAGGCTTCCACTTAGTTTGAAAACGTTTCTTTGTGTGATTTAAAGAGTTTGAAAAACTTGATAAAATGAAATTCAATTCAATCCCACTTGTTAGTAATGATAAATAAATAACTAGAGATAAGGAAAAGAGAGAATAATAACACAAGTATTTATCCTGGTTCACCCTTTCCTAAGAGCTACGTCCAGTCCTCTCAAACTAGAGAGATTTCACTATCAATCCAGATAGAAACAAGTATTCTTCAACAGCCTCTCCGAGCCTTACAATGAGTATTCTTTGCACACCTAGCCTCTCCAGGCTCAAAACAGGTATTCTTTACAAACAAGCCTCTCCAGGCTCAACAACGAGTATTCTTTGCACACCTAGCCTCTCCAGGCTCAAAACAAGTATTCTTTACAAACAAGCCTCTCTAGGCTCAACACAAGTATTCTTTACAACCAAGCCTCTTCAGGCTCAACACAAGTATTCTTTACAACCAAGCCTCTTCAGGCTCAAACAACTCAGAAGAGTGTTTTTGACTTAAAGTGCTATCTAACTCACACTAGTGAGAATCTAAAAATCTTAAGCACTTCGAGAGTTAAACAAACTCTCTTTTTACAAGAAGATAGAAAATATTACAAGAATTTCTTAATGAATCAGAGTATGACAATATTTGCACAGCGATTCAGCTCTTTCTTTTTGATAGTTCAGCTCTCTTGTATCTTCTCTTATTTTCTTCTTCTTGTTTTCGGTATTTATAGGCTTTGTTGAAGCTTCAGACTTATTCTTCAATTACCTCGGCTTCAGCCTTTATAAATATGACCGTTCTCTAATAGCATTAAATGCTATTTTCCTGTTGCTCTGAGGAGTTCTTCTTTAGCGTATTTGTCTGCATTTCTTTCTCCTAATTCAGAAGCAACCTGTATTGATAGTCTCAATTGCACGAAGGTTAATAATAATATTCAGTTGAGACAAAGAGAATACACTGTGTAAATCAGAAAGTAGTGTTCAGAGAGATATCAAAATAAACATAGTATATTCTCTCTCTAAGTACGCTTTCACAGTGCTTTACGCTTTTTCATTTAATGCACGTTCAGAGACTTTGACAATGTTGTTCAGAAAAGCATTGTATACTGCTATTTATTTTAAATCATTTACTCAATAAATATGTCCCACATTAAATATAAGAGCAATAAATAGCAGGTTATGTATTCTGCGTTTTGGACGCAGCATTTAGAGTGTATGAATGTACGCATACATTTGCTTACCATTCGTACTTGAGACAGCTTGGTCTATATGGACGCATACTTTTTGCTTACTATATGTACTTGAGACTTTGCTTCTCTGATAGGATACATCTCTATAATACTCATTGGTCGATTATCACTTATGCTTATTTTGGACGCATTGTATAGCATATCTCATGAGTGATTTCTTTGGACGCTTATATGTTCTGCTTCTTTGGACGCAAAGCTTTATTGGACGCATTGCCTCTTTGAGTCCATTGGACGCTCCATTCTAGAATCGTACATATATATGCCAATGTCACACTGGACGCTTGGACTTATCTTTGTTGTACCTACAAGAGCTTGTCAGCAGACTTTGTAAAATCCTTAATAACATTTGTTATCATCAAAACCACAAAGACTACTTAGGGAAAATTTGCATTAGAACTGCTTCTGACCAATTTGGTTCCAACATCCTCTCCATTTGTTTTTTTTTTTTTTGTATTTCTTCCATTACTTTGCTTTTAGGAGAAATAAATGATATAAATGTGACACATAAATAGTGGAGAGTGTCATTTATTACATTTATTTCCCTAAAAACATAGTAATGGAGGAAATGGAGAGAAAAACAATTGAAGAGGATTCCAACTCATTCTTGCCTACAACGTAATTGAACTTAAAGACACCAATGGTGCAACTTCATTGTACATGTAATACGAAGTGATTGTCATTCAACTTGATTGGATTCAATTTGGTTAATTTAATTGCTAATTATTATATTCCAATTGTTGTAATTTGAAATTATATATGTTTGAGCATTTGAATATTTGTGGAGAAATCAGAAAATCAAAAAATATTTAAGCTTAAATATATTTTTAGTCCCTTATGTTTAGCCTAAGTTCGTTTTTAGTCCCTCAAATATCAACAATATTATTTTAGTCTCTAATCTTTTGAAAATCAGTCACTTTTGGTCCTTTTCCATGAAATTTGAGGGACTAATTGTGACACATTTTTAAAATATTAGAGACTAAAATAATCATGTGAGGGACCAAAAGTGACTGATTTTCAAAAGATTAGAGACTAAAATAATATTCTTGATATTTGAAAGACTAAAAATGAACTTAAATCAAACATAAGAGATCAAAAATATATTTAAGCTAAATATTTATTCTATTTGGAATGTACCTATTCACTTCATCTAACGTACTTAGCTTCTTTTTGATATATTTGGAAGAGCCTCTTCCCCGTATAAGCATCACGTGCACACACAATTCACCAAAATATCTTGCTTTTATATCTATAATTAACTTATCTAATTCCAACAAATCATGGCCATTACTTTTACAAGGATATTTTCCATCCATTGGATCAAGCTTACTTGAGAAGCTTCTCCCTAATTCCAAAAGCCAGCAAGCCGCGAGCTTCCCAGTTTTTGGGGACACACATTTGCAAGTTTTGGAGCCTTTCCAAATCTCCTTTCCAGATATTTCTCTTCCACAAAACCGTGAGCCCTCTTCTTGCTCGCACCGACATTTCTCTCATCCTTCCCACACTATCTTCTCCAGGTGTCCATTTTCTTTCCTCCAACCACCAATATCTTCTACTTCTTTTTCCCTCTCATTTACTTCATCCCCTCTTCATTCCTGTTGAAGTTAGCTTTCTACATAGTAGATACTTTCGGGTGCAGCCAAGCGACATTTTGAGGACAAAAGGTTCAAGCTTTTGGGGCCTTCTAGTAGCAGCAAGCAGAAAATCAATAAGGCGGGGGAGGAAGAGGCTTGCATCTTTTGGGTGATTAGAATTACATTAGTAAGATTAGTAGTGAGGGAATCACCAAACTCCTCTTCTTTATATTTATTTTTAATTTTTGGATTTTAATTGTTTAAATTTAAGTTCAGATTTTTATTTATTTTAATTCTTATGGTGATGCTTAATTTGTGTTCTTTTAGTATTTGATTGAGATGTTGATGGTCCTTTGTAATATTATTAGTGGTTGATTGTAGTTTGATAATGGAAATGGTTGTGTTGTGCACATGTTGATGGGTTTACCTGAGAGAGATTTATTGAATATTCACTTTGAAAGTGTTTGACAATGGTAAATCCGAATGAAGTATGGTTAATTAAGAAATGGACAATAGGGAGTTATCATTCGATTAACCAAAAGGGGATTAGGAATTAGTTAACAAGCCTTGATGTTTGAAACATAAATATTATGATACAATCTAAAAATAAATAAATTAATAAATGATAATAACAAGTAATTGAATGGCTCATACATAACATCCAATCGAAAAAAAATGATAATAGCAAGTAGACTAATAGATAAATAAAATAAAGCATGTAGTTTTCTAATAGATACAAATTAGATCTTTAGACTGATGTATTTTTGAGCTATTTCAAAAGTGAGAAGTCCCACATTGCTTAGTCTTTGGAACTTCTAAGAGTTTATATACCATTTTGTGTTTTAGGCTTGTAAACAAGCTAGAAAAGAGTGGGCCTTATGCGCACACAAGCATGGGCCAAATTTGATGCCCCCCTGTGCGCAATATAAGGGTTGTCGTAGTTTTTGTTCTGGGCCATAAAATATTTTTGAAAAATTATTTTTCTGATCTTCAGAAAAGGCTTATCCGAAAAGTATGATTTTTGTGTACTTCGAATTTGACTTAGTCTCAAATCGTTTTTAACCGATATTGCTTCCGGATACAATATTGTGCTATCATGTCGAACAGTGACAACGTAGGTGTTTGGCGGTCAAAACTTTCGAAGATGGCAAGAACACGTTAGCACTCTGCTCGACGTACACGGGGTTGCACATGCTCTAACGAATACCAAGTCACCTTCGGCCGATCTAAAACAAACCGAGAATCGGACATATGCGAATTAGGTATGCCGTCACACCATTATGAGTACTCTTTCAAATGACCTGTTTGATGTTTACTGTGGGTACAACGTTGCGAAAGAGATATGGGATAACATGACTGTCAAGTACATTGCTGAGGACGCTGGAAAACAAAAGTTCGTCATAGGTAATTATTAGAGCTAGCAAAATGGGCTGAGCTTGCCGGGCTGGGCCAAATAAGCCCAAAAAATAGAGAGCTCGGACACACAAATTTGAGTCCGTTTTCAATCTGGGCCTTTTTGCCCCCTGCCCAACAAAGCCAGAACCCGGTAAAGCCCAAGCCCGAAGTGGGCTGCCTGCAAAATATAGGCTAAAGCCCGAGCCCAAGCTCAAAAGTGGAGGGCTCAGACACACAAATTCGAGCCCGTTTTCAATCCTGGCTTTTTTGGCCCCCGCCTGACAAAGCCCGAACCCGATGCCGGCCGGCCCAAGCCCGACCCGAAAGCCCGTTTTGCCAGCTATAGTAATTATTATAATTGGACAATGACTGAAGATAAGGAAATCAAGGTTCAGATCAATGAAACCACAAGCTACTGGAAGACCTCAAAGCCGAAAAGATCACACTGCCATACGAGTTTGTAGCTGGTGTGCTCATCGAAAAGCTACCTGAATCATGGAAGGACTACAAGCAACAGCTGAAGCACAAACATAGGCAACTCTCACTTTCGGACTTGATCACACACATCATCATTGAAGATCGCAATCGGAAGGATAGCAAGGCTGCAAAAGCAAAGGCACTGGCTGCTCAGGCTAACATGGTACAAAACAAGCCGAAGAAAAGGCATGATAACAAAAAGCCTGATCACAATAACAATAAAAATGATTATGTCCCTCGTGTTGCTAACCCCAATTTCAAAAGAAGAGGATCGTGCTTTGTTTGTGGAAAGCCAGGTCACCATGCGCCTCAATGCAGACATAGAGCGAAGAACGACAATCCTCTTAGGCCAAATGCCAACTTGGTTGAGGCCGACGGAGATGACATTATTGCTGCGGTCGTTTCTCAAGTCAATATTGTGACCGATGTGAAGAAGTGGGTGGTAGCCTCTGGGGCTACCAGGCATATTTGTGAAGAAGCGGTCGTTTCTCGAACCGCTGCTGTTTCAGGAAAAGGACAAGTTCTCCTAAAGCTCACATCGGGTAAGACTTTGGCTCTAAATGAAGTACTTCATGTGCCTAAGATAAGGGCAAATTTAATTTTTGTGGCTCTCTTGGGAAAAGCTAGGGTTAAAGTATCTTTCGAGTCTGATAAGATTGTTATGATAAAAAATAATGTCTTTGTGGGAAAGGGATATTGTGATCAAAGACTTTTTGTACTGAATGTTTCTAAATTTATGAATGAGAATGCATCTTCTTCTGCTTATATGGTTGATTCATATGATTTATGGCATGCTAGATTAGGACATATTAATTCCGCGTATGTTTCTAAATTGCAACGACTATGTATGATTTCTTTGAGTGATAAACAAACGAGTAAATGCGATGTATGTGTAGAATCTAAGTTAACTAAGAAAACATGTCCCCTTGTGCAACGTGAAAGTGAATTGCTTGATTTCATTCATACCGGCTTGGGAGATTTAAAGCAAACTATGACTAGAGGTGGTAAAGAGTATTATGTGACTTTTATTGATGATTATTCAAGATATACCAAACTTTATTTGTTAAGGCATAAAGATGAAGTGTCTGATATGTTCCTTTCTTATAAAGCCGAAGTAGAAAATCAATTAAATAGGAAGATTAAGAGAATCAGATCCGATAGAGGCGGTGAGTATGTTTTGCTTAATGTCTTTTGTGAAAAAGAAGGTATAATCCATGAGGTAACTCCCCCATACTCACCTGAATCAAATGACATAGCTAAAAGGAAATATAGGACTTTAAAAGAAATGATGAATGAAATGTTGATTAGCTCTGGTGCACCTAATAATCTTTGGGGTGAAGCGATTTTGACTGCGTGTTTTTTACTGAATAGAACTCCTCATAAGACTACTGGCAAAACACCCTATGTGTAACACCCTCTTTCCTGGAGGGCATTACACTTAAGTAACCAACCCAAACGCGGAAAATAAATTTCTTTAAGTTTAGTTTTTTTTCGAAAAAATACTGACAAACTTAATTAATTTTCACAAATAGATTTTCATTGCCATTTTTTTATTCTAAAGATATTAAAAGAAGTCATAAATAAATTAACACTCAACATATAAGAATGGAAAACAATCATTGAATACAATTATATCTTTCTTTATAAACCAATGGTGAGAAATAATACATCATACAAGAAACTTTTCCTTTCCAACAGAATACTGATTCCCTATGTTGGTTAAGCACTAAGAGCTTCTGCAAGAAGCTCTAATAAGAAAACTATAACTCGAAACTAGGACTCGCTCGTCCTTCCACTTGGTTAACGCATCCTCAAAGTACATGTCAATCTTCGAGTCCTGACAGGTCCACCCAGCTAGAGATCCATCTATATGAATCATGTTCCAAAGAGCACAAAACATATAGGCAAGGGTGAAAAATTCTCATACACAAGTTATCAAAACACAGTACACAAAATAGAGAAAAGAAATCATGCTTATCAGACATATGACACAGAATAAACATAGATCATACCGCACATATACACCTACAGTGTTATACTCATCCTCAAAAGAAATCACATTCAATAATCACATATTCAACATAGGTCACACAGACACCAGTCACACAGACCACCATTTCTAGCTTCACACAGAAGCATCATAGTTTCACACAGAAACATATCATAAGAATTCCAGAAATATATATACATGACACTTCAATTTCCTTTTCTTTATAACAGGTTCGACACACAGTCACGAGCACATAGCCCGCACTCCATGGAGATTACTTTCCCCAAACTCCTCATTATTCGACACTCAGTTACGAGCATTTAGCCCGCACTCCATGGAGATTACTTTATCACACAACACAAAATGTCACTTAGCATTTCCAGAAGCACACAGCTTCTCGCACACAACATTTGGCACACAACCCTTTTACACGCAGCTCTTGGAACACAACCCTTTGCACACAACACGAATTGTCACTTAGCATTTGCATATCACACATCATTAAATGCCACATAGCCTTTCACATAGCACACAACATTTAAATGGCACATAGCCTATGGCACACAACCTCTCACATAGCACACAACATTTAATGGCACACAACAATTCTCCCACCACACATCATTTCTCAATTCACATAGCATTTATATCTCACGGTATTTATATCACCCAAACTTTATACCACACAGTATTGATATCTTTGTTCATTGATACGTAGTCCCACCGTCTCTTCTCACCATCCATTACACAACCTCCTTAAGCACATAGCTATTGCTCCGTTTCGTTAGACTTGACCTTTTTAAGAAAACTCTCCCTACCCTCAACCCTCTCTGGGTTGTAATGCTCAACTCATGGCCTCATGTCAATCCTCTTTCTCTTTATGCAAAAAGACACATACATTAAGCATACAAAACAATCATTTCAAGCATTGTTAAGCTTTGGTTTCTCTTGTAATTTAATTAACCTCTTCTCTAGGTTATCTCTTGCACAATCACATCTAGCTTTCTCTCTTGGTTATAGCATTCTCATCTCTTATAATATTCATATCTCTTTGTGCTTATTCTCAATCACCATGTCTCTTCCTCTTCAATTAATCCCTTTTAATTAAACTTTGTTTTTTTAACTAAAAAGCATTTCCAAATATAATGTTTAAGTTCTAAAATAAATTAGCAAAAATACTTACCCACGTTTAGGTTCAAAAATGACATTTTTCTCTTAAACATATTTGTTTAAAAAGCTAAAAAAGATGATTTTCGTAAAATCCTTGGCTGTTAAAAATTCAGGATCCAAAATTGTTTACAGGCGCGAGAATTTTCACACTCGCGGTGCAGACAGTTCTGTCCCCTGTTTTCCAGATTTCCACAACTTCGAAAATTTACACACCCAGGGCATGACAGAATTCGAGTTTCACCAAGTTCAAACCAAATTCATCTTTTCTTTGCATGATTAAGACTTAATTAATAAAAATGAGCAAAAATTATCTTTTTGGATCAATTACAAAGCTTTTCAATGCACCCACAACCACCTTGGATTTTCTACTACTTCAATCATCTCTTCAATATCAAGAGACAATAAATCAATATCAAGCTATTGGTCCACTTTTAGCATAACATAGAGCAAAATCACCACACACAAAATGTTGGAACCAAATTGGTTAAAAGTATTTTTAATACAAATACTCCCTAAGTGATTTTATGGTTTTGATGATAACAAAATGTATTAAGGTTTTTACAAAGGATAAATAAATTGTATTAAGGTGTTTTCAATGTATAACTAAATTTATTGAAGGATGTTGCAGTCTGCGTCCAATAATTAGTTCATCATGACTTTGGCTCATATACAAAGTCTGAGAAGCCTTGCGTCCAATGTTAAAGTCATCGTCCGATATTGGCACATGTATATACAGTCAAAGATGCTCTGCGTCCAATAAACAGTATAAGGCAATACTGTTCTGCGTCCAATGCAATACGCAGTCTGAGAGCTTTGCGTCCAATGATCAGTATAAGGGAAATACTGTTCATCGTCCAATATTGAGAATGCTGATCGTCCAATGTTCAGAAACTGTTCATCGTCCAATATTCAGCATAAGGCAAAGACAATTCTGAGTCCAATGTTCAGCATAAGCATAAGGCGTTCTGCGTCCAATGATTCTCTGCGTCCAATAAATCAGTATAAGGCAAATACTGTTCATCGTCCAATGTTCAGTATAAGGCAATACGCTTCTGCGTCCAATGTTCAATACAGACAGTACCACTCTGCGTCCAATAGAGCAAAATGGCAAAAGTTCATCAGTCAACTATGGAGAGTGAAATGATGCAGAATGGCAACAGTCCAATTAACAGCATGAGCAATACATCCAATACTGCCTTGCGTCCAATGGAATAGAATGGTAAGCATGAAGATGCGTCCAATAGATGAATGAATATCATATACAAATGGTAAGCAAAGGTATGCGTCCATTTGTTAAAAGGATTGAAAGTCCAATATATTCTACATGCTCCGTCCAATACATTCCATATGCTACGTCCAAAACGCAGAGTCCATTACTTGCTATTTATTGCTCTTGCATTTAATATGGAACATATTTATTGAGCAAATGATTTGAAATAAATAGATGTATACAATGCTTTTCTGTACAACCTATTGTCAACGTTTTTGAACGTACTTTTGAAAAGCATAAAGCACTGTGGAAAGTGTACTAAGAGAGAGAATGTACTCTGTATATCTCTGAACACATCTTTCTACTTTACACAGTGTATTCTCTCTGTCTCAATTAGATATTACTATTAACCACTGTACAATTGAGACTTTGAGTACAGGTTGCTTCTGATTAAGGAGAAAGAAACGCAGACATACACACTGAAGTAGATCTCCTCAGAGCAACGTGAAAATAGCATTTAATGCTATTAGAGAACGGTAACTTTTATGAAGGCTGAAGCTGAGCTATTCGAAGAACAAGTCTGAAGCTTCATCAAATCCTATAAATACCGTGAACAACAAGAAGAAAAAAGAGACTGGAAAAAGAAAAAGAAAGAGTTGAACTGCTGTGCAATTTGTTATACTATGTATAGAAAGTCTTGTATATTTTCTATCTTCTTGTAAAAGAGAGTTTGCTTAACTCTCGAAGTGCTTTAGATTTCATATCCTCACTTGTGTGAGTTAGACAACACTTAAATCAAAAACACTCTGCTGAGTTGTTTGAGCCTGGAGAGGCTTGACTGTAAAAGAATACTTGGTTTAGCCTGAAGAGGCTGTGTGCAAAGAATACTTGGGATTTAGCCTGAAGAGGCTGTGTGCAAGGAATACTTGGGTTATAGCTTGGAGAGGCTGAGTGCAAAGAATACTTGGGTTATAGCCTGAAGAGGCTGTGTGCAAAGAATACTTGTACCTATCTGGATTGATAGTGGAATCTCTCTAGTTTGAGGGGACTGGACGTAGCTCTTAGGAAAGGGTGAACCAGGATAAAAACTTGCGTTATTTCTTCTTTCCCTTAACTCTTTTTATATTTGTGCTTATTACTAACCAAGGGGATTGAATTGATTTTTATTCAACAAGTTTTTCATACACTTTAAATCGCACAAAGAAAACAAGTTTTAAACTAAGTGGAAGCCTCAGCGTCCAATCTTTTATGCGTCCAATATTTCACAATTTTGTGCGTCCAGTGTTTCACAACTCTGTGCGTCCAGTATTTCAAAACTCTGTGCGTCCAGTGTTTTAAAACTATTGTGCGTCCAATATTTCAAAAAACGATGTGCGTCCAATATTACACAACTCTGTGTGTCCAGTGTTTTAAAACTATTGTGCGTCCAATATTTCAGAAAACGCTGTGCATCCAATATTTGAAATAAGCCAGCGTCCAACATTTGCGAAAAGTTTTCAAAAGCTTAGAAACACAATTCAACCCCCTTTCTTGTGTTTCATCCTGTTACCTACACAAAACATAGAGTAGGATCATCACACACCCAAGACAATTATTTCTCAACCTCCAAGGGCAATGCGCATCAAAGGAAACCAATCCCAATCACATAAAGTTCAAGCAAGCCAAACTCATCATCAAGTTAATCTATCATGACAAGGCTACATAAGAAATTACCTATCAAGCATAAGTACATCTCTTGGGCTATTCCAATACCAAATGAACAAAGAGCACTTATTTTCAAGATCAAAACATACCCTAATTAAATTTACAAGCTTCTTGCAAAATCACCACAAACAAACATAGTACATAGTCATCACCCAAGCCTTAATAACCTTGTATAAGCAAATTTTCCCTTACCTTGCCTTCTTCCTTGAATAGGTGAAACCCCAACCTCTTGGTCTTCTACCACTCCTTGAGGATCACCTTCCAATTCATATATATCATACCAAAAATCAAGGTAAGCTTCCATAGTTCTTGAAAAATTCTTAGAATATCAAGAGAAAACTCAAGGTGAACAAGCCTACCTATACCCTAGGATCATGAACCCAAAAAGATGATACCAAACCTAGATCCATGAAGCTCTTACCTTCTCCTATCTTCCTTGATGCGTGTGGATTGAAAATCAAGAAGAAAAGCTTGAGAAAACTTAGAAATTTTTGGAAGAAAACTAGAGAAAGTATGGCAAGTGTTCTTGGTGCAAGAAGATGAAAATGGATAAAATGAAACAACAACTCTCCCCCCTCCCCCTTGGCTGGTCGAGGTCCCCCTCCCCCTTAGGGTCCTTGGACAATTTTGCCCTCAAGTCATTATTACACTAAAATAGATTTTTGGAAAATAAAAATTAAGAAATTTTCCTATTGGTTAAGCAAGATGACTCATGAGTTTCAAGAGTCTTCCACACACTTCTCCATCCTTCTAAGGGGCGGCCAGCTGGGTTAAGAAAGGGATAAAAATATTTTTCACTTTTAACCATCGTAAACAGTAACTTACAGGTAATAAAGTGTGGTAACCTTTGAGTTTCAAGGTTAACATTGTCCAAAAATAACCTATTGAAATAAAAAACTCTCATGACCCTTATAACTACCCTAGACCACGAAATTAAGGTGCCAAAAAGGTCTTGGTACATAAAAATCAAGTTTAGAAGCAACACGGTAATTTTTCGGTTTCACCGTAACCTGTAAATTAGAGTAAAAATGAACTTTCTCTGAAAAATCCCAATTTTTTTTAAAAATAATAAATATTAAAAAAACACTATTGGTTACTCTTTTGGTTGATTTTGGATCATTTCCTAACCCTCTGGCATCCATTTGTTCTCCAGTTTACCCTATTTCAATCTACAGGGACCAAAACCGCAATTCTTTGTTTGCTATTCTAAAAATTCCCAAAATAATTTCTAAAATCCTAAAATAATCTAAAACATCATTTGGCTTCTCAAAAAATATTTCTTAACTTGTTCTGGTCTCCAAACCCACTCACAGTTCAACCTGCTCAAACTATAGGGACCAAAACGGTAACATTTTTATCCATTCCTCAGAAAATTCCCGAATAAATTTCTAAAATCTTCAAATATTGTAAAATCACTATTGGTATCCTCAAATCATTTTTTTTGACTCTAATTAGGGTTTCTATATCATTATATTTGTAACGTCCGTAAATTTTGATTCTGTTTTAATTTTATTTTTATGCGTGTGATGTATGCTTATGCATGTTGGATAGATTTCAGTAAGAGTAAATTCATAGACAAAGTTTCTCTGACATTAGAAAGTAGTGGTTTAAGTGGACGTTTAGAAACAGACAGAGTTCTGTCTATCGAAAATAGACAGAGTGAGGACTTTATGAAGTAGAAACCCTAGATTTAGGTTAAAAATGAGATTTGAACGTACCAGTAGTGATTTTCCAATATTTGAGGATTTTAAAAATTTATTCGAAAATTTTCTAAAGAACAGATAAAAATATTACCGTTTTGGTCCCTGTAGAACGAGAACCGGATAGCAGGGAGAGTAGGTGAATGCCAGAGGCTTAGGAAATGATCCAAAATCAACCAAAAGAGTACCCAATGGTGTTTTTACAATATCTATGATTTTTAAAAATTTTCTAAGAATTTTCTGAGAAAATTCATTTTTACCCTAAGTTACGGGTTACGGTAAAAACCAAAAAGTTGCCGTAATACTTCTAAGCTTGATCTTTTTGAACCAAGACTTTTGTGGCATCTTATTTACATGGATTAGGACTTATTATAAGGTTCATGAGAGTTTTACCCCAATAGTTTAAGTTTGGACAAGTTTTACTATAAAACACAAAAGTTACCACACTTGATTACCTTAGAGATTTACCATTTACCATGGTTAAGGTAAAAAAATTATTTACCCTCCCTTGGACTGTAGACCTGCGCTAGAATGAGATAGGAAGGATGTGGAATTTTCTTGACTCATGACTCATGTGTGTTAACCAATAGGATTAGGGCAAGTTGTAACTAGGGTTAAGGTGTGGTTAAGTGTAATTATTAGTTAGGAAAAAATCTTTTTGAGATAGAAAGAGAAGAGGGAGAGGCCGAGAGCTTCAGGGAGAAGAGAGGAGAGAGCTTTTGCTTGGAGTTCATCTTGCTCATCACCATAGCCAATCTTTGAGTGCTCTTTTCCAAAATCTTGTCATAGTTAGCTAATTTCCAAGAGTTTGTGCTCAATCTATTGACCAACAAGCTTCAAGGAGCAAGCAAGGAGGAGAAGGAGAAGGAAGAAGAAGTGAAGGTTAGGGTTTTCTACAAGAAATTGGTAAGGGGAAAGTTCTTCCTACATGATTTCAAAGCCTAGTGGACATGTTAGGGCTTTGATTGTGGTATGTTGATCAAGATGATGATAAATTTATCCTAGGGTTCATGTTGATTTGTAAGCTTTGTAACTATGTGTTCTTATGAAAAATGGATGGTCTTGAGTTATGTTTGTGTTTGATATGAGTTCTTTTGAGTGGCTTAATTATGAACAAACTTGTTTTATGATTGTTTTCCATGGTCATGATCTTGATGTGAACAAGGATTAGTGATTCTTGCCTATGGAAAAATTGACTATGTGGTGAGAGATGTGGTTGCTCTAACTTGGTAGCATGATGAATTTTGTGCCATCCTTGGTTTGAGTTGGTTGAATGATTGTGGTTGTGCACATGTTTAAATCATGGTATGATGAAAGTGGTGTGTGCATGTTGATGAGCTTGGTGTGTAATGGTGATTGTGTTTTCATTGCCTTGATGATTGAAACCATGGCTTGATGATTGAAGGTTGTGTCTTGGGATTGATCTAAATATAGTAAACTTGGCTTATTTTCACTCATTTGAACCTAACTATGCCAAGAAATGATTTATTTTAGTTAAACATTGGATTTTCGAGCTGCTGCCATATCCTGGGTGTGACCAGTCTCGCGGTTGGGAAAAGCAGGAAAACAGGGGACAGCTCTGTTCATACCGCGGGTGTGAAACATTCTCGCGCCTGTGAACAGTCCTGGACCCAGCATTTTTTGAAATTAATATTTTTGTGAAAATCATTTTTTCCAATTTTTTCATAAACATACTTAAGAGAAAATGATATATTCAACTATGAAAATTGGTAAATATTTTGGTTAATTAATTTTAGAACTTAAACAATGTTTTGGATAATGCCTTTGGTTAAAAAGGAGAACCATTAATAAAAGTGTGAATTGAAAGAGGAAAAAGAGTCATGCGATGGAGAATTATGCACAAAGAGATGTGAATTATCATAAATGATGATAATGTGATAACCTAGAGTGAAGGTTATATGTGATTGTGCAAGTGATAACCTAGAGAAAAGGTTAAAGTGATTACAAGAGAAACCAAAGCTTAAAATGTTTGAGATGGTGATTTTTGTATGTTTAATGTGATATGCCATTTTGCATAAAGAGAAAGAGAATTTGGCAAGTGGCCAATGTGATGAGCATTACAACCCGGATGGGGTTGAGAATAGGGATAGTCTGGCCACAGTAGCTTAAAGGGATTATCCAAGTTGCAAAACCCCTCAGATGGCCAGGTAGGAGATATCCCCTGAGCCGAGGCAAGTCGCACAACCCTGCTTGGATAAATCTGACGGACTTGACTATTCAGGATATGGTGAGACGTAGCTTATCTGAATGATTACTATGAAGTCTGGTGGGACTCTCTGGTAAGTCTGCTACGGCCAATCGCTCAATGGTGTTGGAGGTAGGGAAGTCTCCTTGGAGCACTACGAGGGTGATGTGAGGGGAAATAAAAGTGATATGCATTATAATATATCTGAGTGTATGATATATTGTTTGATGCTGAGATATGTGACATATTGTTTGATACTGAGACATGTGTGTGACTGTGATTATTCTCATTGTGTCTGTGAGAATGTCTTACTTGCAGGAAAATCTTATCCTCGTGTGTTGAGAAGGGTAAGGGGTAGATGATTTACTAATGCATATGTGTCTGATAATCTTCTAATGCAAATGTGTCTGATAGATGTAGTATATTTCTATATCTGTTATCTCTTTGCTTTGCTATTTGTGTATGAGAATTTTTCACCCTTGCCTATATGTTTTGTGCTCTCTTTTGAACATGACTCATATAGATGGATCGCCCGCCCGAGGGGCTAGTGAAGGTTTGTAGACTCAGTCTGCTGCCCCGAGGGACAGAGGGTGAGGGGTGGATCATCAACCCCGAAACCCAGTGGGGGACATACCTAGGATATGTCACTTCACTTGAGACTACTGCGGAAGGACCACAGAGATGGACGGTTGAGGACATGATCTTGGACGTAAAGATGCCCATACGGTAGTTGGGGGACATGTGGAGAGAGAGAACGACAGAGACAGCCAGTTGCTCAACAAGTGCCTACCCAAGGATCTGAGCTGGTGCAGCAGGAGCCTGCAAGGCCAGAGACCCAACATAGAAGATCCAAGACTCCACCCTGCAAGAGATACTATGGTAGGTGGAGGCAAACTGCTCGCAAGAGTACTGTTTGCCGTACTCAGACAATTAGGGTTGCATCAGCCGAGAAGGTGCTTGCTGAGAGGCCACCTGTTACTCAGTTTGACAGAGCTATTCCCGCTATACCAATTTCTTTTGCAGAGCCTGAAGGGAGACCGAAACCTTTTCCTTCTACTGTTTTTTCGTCTTGGCGAACACGAGCTCATCAAGAGGCCAATGACAGTAAAGGGAAAGGGAAGCAGATAGTAGAGGAGGAGAGCGATTCTTCTGAGGAGTCTGTGGGGAGTGTGTAGGAGCTGATGTAGCACAGGTTGTTGCGTTATCTGATCTTGTTTTTTTGTAGACTAACTCTATACCGGTGTGGGCTTATGCTTATAGTTATTTTGGATAACTGTATTTTATATTATATGACTTTACCAGTTGACCAGTGATGTATATTATTTATTAAGTAGATATTTTCTCTTGTTTCTCATTTCTTTAATGGTACGTTACGACATGAAAGAGTTTTTGAAATCGAAATAACGTAAGTGAGAGTTTCAAGTTGAAATGGTTTTCGATAACAAAAAGAAAAAAAAAATTATGCTCATTTTCGAAAATTAACTTAAGATAATTAAAAGAAGAATTTCTTTAAAAATGAAAATCAATATGACGTATTTTAAATAATCAAGTTACTTATGTTGTAATATCCTTTTATGAGAAAGGGTGTTGCAATACCTTTTTTCTTCAATTTCATAATATTTCGGCAAACGCCTTAAAGATTTTTAATGTTCCCCCAGAACCATTTATTCCAAAATGGAGTTCGTCCTCTTTTATTGTTCCTAACTCTCTTTCAACCTGGGCAGCTGCTAACGTCGTTGAGAACGCCGCTGCGCGGCCAGAGAGACCCATGAGTATCGTCATCGAGGGTGAATCGCGGATGGGGAAGACGGCGTGGGCCCGTTCCTTAGGGCGTCATAATTATCTGATGGGTCACCTCGATTTTAATTCTAAAATATATTCAAATGACGTCACTTATAACGTCATCGATGATGTGGCACCCAAATACTTGTTGATGAAGCATTGGAAGGAACTATTGGGCGCCCAACGCAACGGGCAGAACAACTGTAAATATTCAAAACCCGTTCAAATTAAAGGCGGGATCCCATCCATCGTGCTCTGCAATCCTGGTCCAGACTCGTCTTTTAAGGATTTCCTCGACCGGGACGAAAATAAAGCATTAAAGATTTGGACACTCCAAAATGTCCAATTCGTATTCCTCCATCAAAGGCTCTACTCCTCCCCGTCCCCAGAAATTCCTCCACGCCCGGTCGAAGAGGTTTAAAAAACCCAGGAGGAGAACATATGCTTGGCCGTGTGGTTGCACCACTGACGTCGCCCCACACTGTCACCACGTTCCACACAAACATCGCCGACGATCATATATATGCGACGTGCACACGTGGCGTTCCCTTTTCAACATTGAAGAATCCCCTATTCACAAGGGTGACATACATGGGCGATCTTCCATTTCCTTCGTTCAATCCGACCTTTCAAGTACACATCCAGGCCAATTACAACCTCCGCAGGGAGCTACAACTGTCCAAGGCCTGGTGGAGGATAAATCTGGAGACGACTCTGACGACTTCTAAAAGGGGAATTGCAGATATTGAGCAATTTCTAAATAAAATATTTAGGGGACATCTGTATTTTCTTTTAGACAGTATGGGTTTTATTTCCATTTCTTGTATTAATTTTGCAATACCCGATGTATTCAATCGATCTTATGTACTCAATCCATATTTGTTGGATCAAACAATAAATATACGTCTTTAAACACATCTGTGTGCTACATTCTTCATGCCCTCCATTAATGAGGGACGTTCCTTTCAAACCTGGAAATGAATATGAGTACAAATTAATTACGAAGATGTTTACATTTTTTTACAATTGTATGTACAATACTGGGCCTCTAGGCCCAATCCTATTCATCGTCTTCCTCCCAAGTCTCGTCCCGATCCCAATGACTCCGTTCTAATTCGGGAACCTTCACTCCTTCCAGACAGATAAACAGCATCTCCACCTCTGTCTAGAGCCCATTTAACCAGGCGATGAACAACGAGGGTAGTCCAATGAGAACTCTACTGCATTCCCGCAGCACCACTCTTGGGTCGTATTTACTCAGTAAACGCCTCAGCTGGCCCAGATCCGAACTGTCTATGTCTGAATGTTGACTGCTAGACAACTAACTAAACACATATATTAACAATTCGGCGCCCAATACTGTTTGGCCCTTTAATTTGAATTATCCCGCTTCATCAACAGTGAGGCCCATTACTTTTGATTATTTTAATAAAAAAGGAAAAACTTACGCCGCACCTCTCCCGACATGTGGGGTCCGCACACGCTGCGCTGGCAACTTTTCCCCTTTCTCTTTCCTATTGTGCACTTATGCGACTCGAATAAGGACAAGAGAGTTACTGTGGCGGAGATGTGCACAGTCTCTCCAGGTGCATCTTTATGAACAGTCCCTTGCATCATAATGAACAGTCCCTTGCATCATAATGAACAGTCCCCTTGCATCTCTTGCAACAGTGCTCCGCATCCCTCCATCTTTATGAACAGGGATTTTGCATCCAATTCCCCTCCACGTGGCAGCGTCCTATTGGTTGCATCCGTTTGCGCGGACATCCGGTAATATTATACGGATGTCCACGAGCCACCTGTCCCCCATCGACGGTTTGGAGGTTTAATATATATTGCATCCATTGCATCCGGTAATATAGAGGAGTTTTGAGAGCCCCCTACTATTCCAAGAGCTACAAACCTCTTATTTACCACAATACCACTCCGGCCCCGTCGTTTTCAAGAATCAGCGAAGAATTACTTCTTAACCTACCCCTAGTGTTGTCTGTCGAAAGAGGATGCTCTCGATCAACTGAAATCAATTAATACTCCCGTTAACAAGAAATTCATCAAAATCTGCCGCGAGCGACACGACGAGGGGAACTACCATCTCCATGTTCTCGTCCAATTCCAGTCTAAATACATCTGTACCAATAAACGCCTCTTCGACTTAGTCTCCCCCACAGGGTCTACTCGCTTTCACCCCAATATTCAGGGGGCAAGATCTTCATCCGACGTCAGAGCGTACATCGAGAAGGATGGGGAAACAGTTCAACGGGGTGAATTTCAGGTCGATGCATGATCCTCGCATACATCCCAGCTCTCCATAGCTCAAGTTTACGCCGATGCTCTTAATTCGGGTTCCGCAGCTGTCTCTTTACAGATAATCAAGGAGAGGGATCCCAAAACCTTTTTTCTTCAATTTCATAATATTTCGGCAAACGCCTTAAAGATTTTTAATGTTCCCCCAGAACCATTAATTCCAAAATGGAGTTCGTCCTCTTTGATTGTTCCTGACTCTCTTTCAACCTGGGCAGCTGCAAATGTCGTTGAGAACGCCGCTGCGCGGCCAGAGAGACCCATGAGTATCGTCATCGAGGGTGAATCGCTGCTGGGGAAGACAGCGTGGGCCCTTTCCTTAGGGCGTCATAATTATCTGATGGGTCACCTCGATTTTAATTCTAAAATATATTCAAATGACGTCACTTATAACGTCATCGATGACGTGGCACCCAAATACTTGTTGATGAAGCATTGGAAGGAACTATTGGGCGCCCAACGCAACTGGCTGAGAAACTGTAAATATTCAAAACCCGTTCAAATTAAAGGCGGGATCCCATCCATCGTGCTCTGCAATCCTGGTCCAGACTCGTCTTTTAAGGAGTTCCTCGACCGGGACGAAAATAAAGCATTAAAGATTTGGACACTCCAAAATGTCCAATTCGTATTCCTCCATCAAAGGCTCTACTCCTCCCCGTCACCAGAAATTCCTCCACGCCCGGTCGAAGAGGTTTAAAAAACCCAGGAGGAGAACATATGCTTAGCCGTGTGGTTGCACCACTCACGTCGCCCCACACTGTCACCACGTTCCACACAAACATCGCCGACGATCATATATATGCGTCGTGCACACGTGGCGTTCCCTTTTCAACATTGAAGAATCCCCTATTCACAAGGGTGACATACATGGGCGATCTTCCATTTCCTCCGTTCAATCCGACCTTTCAAGTACACATCCAGGCCAATTACAACCTCCGCAGGGAGCTACAACTGTCCAAGGCCTGGTGGAGGATAAATCTGGAGACGACTCTGACGACTTCTAATAGGGGAATTGCAGATATTGAGCAATTTCTAAATAAAATATTTAGGGGATGTCTGTATTTTCTTTTAGACAGTATGGGTTTTATTTCCATTTCTTGTATTAATTTTGCAATACCCGATGTATTCAATCGATCTTATGTACTCAATCCATGTTTGTTGGAACAAACAATAAATATACGTCTTTAAACACATCTGTGTGCTACATTCTTCATGCCCTCCATTAATGAGGGACGTTCTTTTCAAACCTGGAAATGAATATGAGTACAAATTAATTACGAAGATGTTTACATTTTTTTACAATTGTATGTACAATACTGGGCCTCTAGGCCTAATCCTATTCATCGTCTTCCTCCCAAGTCTCGTCCCGATCCCAATGACTCCGTTCTAATTGGGGAACCTTCACTCCTTCCAGACAGATAAACAGCATCTCCACCTCTGTCTGGAGCCCATTTAACCAAGCGATGAACAGCGAGGGTAGTCCGGTGAGAACTCTACTGCATTCCCGCAGCACCACTCTTGGGCCGTATTTTCTCAGTAAATGCCTCAGCTGGCCCAGATCCGAACTGTCCATGTCTGAATGTTGACTGCTAGACAACTAACTAAACACATATATTAACAATTCAGCGCCCAATACTGTTTGGCCCTTTAATTTGAATTATCCCGCTTCATCAACAGTGAGGCCCATTACTTTTGATTATTTTAATCAAAAAGGCAAAACTTATGCCGCACTTCTCCCGACATGTGGGGTCCGCACACGCTGCGCTGACAACTTTTCCCCCTTCTCTTTCCTACTGTGCACTTATGCGACTCGAATTAGGACAAGAGAGTTACTGTGGCGGAGATGTGCACAGTCTCTCCAGGTGCATCTTTATGAACAGTCCCTTGCATCTTAATGAACAGTCCCCTTGGATCTCTTGCAACAGTGCTCCGCATACCTCCATCTTTATGAACAGGGATTTTGCATCCAATTCCCCTCCACGTGGCAGCCTCCTATTGTCGAAAAATAACCTATTGAAATAAAAAACTCTCATGACCCTTATAACTACCCTAGACCACGAAATTAAGGTGCCAAAAAGGTCTTGGTACATAAAAATCAACTTTAGAAGCAACACGGTAATTTTTCGGTTTCGCCGTAACCTGTAATTAGAGTAAAAATGAACTTTCTCTGAAAAATCCCAAATTTTTTTTAAAAATCATAAATATTATAAAAACACTATTGATTACTCTTTTGGTTGATTTTGGATCATTTCCTAACCCTCTGGCATCCATTTGTTCTCCCGTTTACCCTATTTCAATCTACAGGGACCAAAACCGCAATTCTTTGTTTGCTATTCTAAAAATTCCCAAAATAATTTCTAAAATCCTAAAATAATCTAAAACATCATTTGGCTTCTCAAAAAATATTTCTTAACTTGTTCTGGTCTCCAAACCCACTCACAGTTCAACCTGCTCAAACTATAGGGACCAAAACGGTAACATTTTTATCCATTTCTCAGAAAATTCCCGAGTAAATTTCTAAAATCTTCAAATATTGTAAAATCACTATTGGTATCCTCAAATCATTTTTTTGACTCTAATTAGGGTTTCTATATCATTATATTTGTAATGTCCGTAAATTTTGATTCTGTTTTATTTTTATTTTTATGCATGTGATGTATGCTTATGCATGTTGGATAGATTTCAGTAAGAGTAAATTCATAGACAAAGTTTCTCTGACATTAGAAAGTAGTGGTTTAAGTGGACGTTTAGAAACAGACACAATTCTGTTTATCGAAAATAGACAGAGTGAGGACTTTATGAAGTAGAAACCCTAGATTTAGGTTAAAAATGAGATTTGAAAGTACCAATAGTGATTTTCCAATATTTGAGGATTTTAAAAATTTATTCGAGAATTTTCTGAAGAACAGATAAAAAGATTACCGTTTTGGTCCCTATAGAACGAGAACCGGATAGTAGGGAGAGTAGGTGAATGTCAGAGGCTTAGGAAATGATCCAAAATCAACCAAAAGAGTACCCAATGGTGTTTTTACAATATCTATGATTTTTAGAAATTTTCTAAGAATTTTCTGAGAAAGTTCATTTTTACCCTAAGTTACGGGTTACGGTAAAAACCGAAAAGTTACCGTAATGCTTCTAAGCTTGATCTTTTTGAACCAAGACTTTTGTGGCATCTTACTTACATGGATTAGGACTTATTATAAGGTTCATGAGAGTTTTACCCCAATAGTTTAAGTTTGAACATGTTTTACTATAAAACACAAAAGTTACCACACTTGATTACCTTAGAGATTTACCATTTACCATGGTTAAGGTAAAAAAATTATTTACCCTCCCTTGGACTGCGGACCTGCGCTAGAATGAGATAGGAAGGATGTGGAATTTTCTTGACTCATGACTCGTGTGTTAACCAATAGGATTAGGGCAAGTTGTAACTAGGGTTAAAGTGTGGTTAAGTGTAATTATTAGTTAGGAAAAAATCTTTTTGAGATAGGAAGAGAAGAGGGAGAGGCCGAGAGCTTCAGGGAGAAGAGAGGAGAGAGCTTTTGCTTGGAGTTTATCTTGCTCATCACCATAGCCAATCTTTGAGTGCTCTTTTCCAAAATCTTGTCATAGTTAGCTAATTTCCAAGAGTTTGTGCTCAATCTATTGACCAACAAGCTTCAAGGAGCAAGCAAGGAGGAGAAGGAGAAGGAAGAAGAAGTGAAGGTTAGGGTTTTCTACAAGAAATTGGTAAGGGGAAAGTTCTTCCTACATGATTTCAAAGCCTAGTGGACATGTTAGGGCTTTGATTGTGGTATGTTGATCAAGATGATGATAAATTTATCCTAGGGTTCATGTTGATTTGTAAGCTTTGTAACTATGTGTTCTTATGAAAAATGGATGGTCTTGAGTTATGTTTGTGTTTGATATGAGTTCTTTTGAGTGGCTTAATTATGAACAAACTTGTTTTATGATTGTTTTCCATGGTCATGATCTTGATGTGAACAAGGGTTAGTGATTCTTGCCTATGGAAAAATTGACTATGTGGTGAGAGATGTGGTTGCTCTAACTTGGTAGCATGATGAATTTTGTGCCATGCTTGGTTTGAGTTGGTTGAATGATTGTGGTTGTGCACATGTTTAAATCATGGTATGATGAAAGTGGTGTGTGCATGTTGATGAGCTTGGTGTGTAATGGTGATTGTGTTTTCATTGCCTTGATGATTGAAACCATGGCTTGATGATTGAAGGTTGTGTCTTGGGATTGATCTAAATATAGTAAACTTGGCTTATTTTCACTCATTTGAACCTAACTATGCCAAGAAATGATTTATTTTAGTTAAACATTGGATTTTCGAGCTGCTGCCATATCCTGGGTGTGACCAGTCTCGCGGTTGGGAAAAGCAGGAAAACAGGGGACAGCTCTGTTCATACCGCGGGTGTGAAACATTCTCGCGCCTGTGAACAGTCCTGGACCCAGCATTTTGTGAAATTAATATTTTTGTGAAAATCAGTTTTTCCAATTTTTTCATAAACATACTTAAGAGAAAATGATATATTCAACTATGAAAATTGGTAAATATTTTGGTTAATTAATTTTAGAACTTAAACAATGTTTTGGATAATGCATTTGGTTAAAAAGGAGAACCATTAATAAAAGTGTGAATTGAAAGAGGAAAAAGAGCCATGCGATGGAGAATTATGCACAAAGAGATGTGAATTATCATAAATGATGATAATGTGATAACCTAGAGTGAAGGTTATATGTGATTGTGCAAGTGATAACCTAGAGAAAAGGTTAAAGTGATTACAAGAGAAACCAAAGCTTAAAATGCTTGAGATGGTGATTTTTGTATGTTTAATGTGATATGCCATTTTGCATAAAGAGAAAGAGAATTTGGCAAGTGGCCAATGTGATGAGCATTACAACCCGGATGGGGTTGAGAATAGGGATAGTCTGGCCACAGTAGCTTAAAGGGATTATCCAGGTTGCGAAACCCCTCAGATGGCCAGGTAGGAGATATCCCCTGAGCCGAGGCAAGTCGCACAACCCTGCTTGGATAAATCTGACGGACTTGACTATTCAGGATATGGTGAGACGTAGTTTATCTGAATAATTACTATGAAGTCTGGTGGGACTCTCTGGTAATTCTGCTACGGCCAATCGCTCAATGGTGTTGGAGGTAGGGAAGTCTCCTTGGAGCACTACGAGGGTGATGTGAGGGGAAATAGAAGTGATATGCATTATAATATATCTGAGTGTATGATATATTGTTTGATGTTGAGATATGTGACATATTGTTTGATACTGAGACATGTGTGTGACTGTGATTATTCTCATTGTGTCTGTGAGAATGTCTTACTTGCAGGAAAATTTTATCCTCGTGTGTTGAGAAGGGTAAGTGGTAGATGATTTACTAATGCATATGTGTCTGATAATCTTCTAATGCAAATGTGTCTGATAGATGTAGTATATTTCTATATCTGTTGTCTCTTTGCTTTGCTATTTGTGTATGAGAATTTTTCACCGTTGCCTATATGTTTTGTGCTCTCTTTTGAACATGACTCATATAGATGGATCGCCCGCCCGAGGGGCTAGTGAAGGTTTGTAGACTCAGTCTGCTGCCCCGAGGGGCAGAGGGTGAGGGGTGGATCATCAACCCCGAAACCCAGTGGGGGACATACCTAGGATATGTCACTTCACTTGAGACTACTGCGGAAGGACCACAGAGATGGACGGTTGAGGACATGATCTTGGACGTAAAGATGCCCATACGGTAGTTGTGGGCCATGTGGAGAGAGAGAACGACAGAGACACCCAGTTGCTCAACAAGTGCCTACCCAAGGATCTGAGCCGGTGCAGCAGGAGCCTGCAAGGTCAGAGACCCAGCATAGAAGATCCAAGACTCCACCCTGCAAGAGATACTATGGTAGGTGGAGGCAAACTGCTCGCAAGAGTACTGTTTGCCGTACTCAGACAGTTAGGGTTGCATCAGCCGAGAAGGTGCCTGCTGAGAGGCCACCTATTACTCAGTTTGACAGACCCATTCCCGCTATACCAATTTCTTTTGCAGAGCCTGGAGGGAGACCGAAACCTTTTCCTTCTACTGTTTTGCCGTCTTGGCGAACACGAGCTCATCAAGAGGCCAATGACAGTAAAGGGAAAGGGAAGCAGATAGTAGAGGAGAAGAGCGATTCTTCTGAGGAGTCTGTGGGGAGTGTGTAGGAGCTGATGTAGCACAGGTTGTTGCGTTATCTGATCTTGTTTTTTTGTAGACTAACTCTATACCGGTGTGGGCTTATGCTTATAGTTATTTTGGATGACTGTATTTTATATTATATGACTTTACCAGTTGACCAGTGATGTATATTATTTATTAAGTAGATATTTTCTCTTGTTTCTCATTTCTTTAATGGTACGTTACGACATGAAAGAGTTTTTGAAATCGAAATAACGTAAGTGAGAGTTTCAAGTTGAAATGGTTTTCGATAACGAAAAGAAAAAAAATTATGCTCATTTTCGAAAATTAACTTAAGATAATTAAAAGAAGAATTTCTTTAAAAATGAAAATCAATATGACGTATTTTAAATAAACAGGTTACTTATGTTGTAATATCCTTTTATGAGAAAGAGTGTTGCAATGTTCTTATTCTGACAGTCAAAACGTCTACAGACTTTTCCGTTTGATTTTCCACGTCAGCATTAAACCATTATTAATCTCATTGAAATCCTAATATTAACAATAATTCTCCCTTATTAACACTTTGTCTCTTAGAGTGAAAATTTGGGGCGTTACACTATGAATTTTGGAAAGGTTACCAACCTAACTTGAAATATTTAAAAGTGTGGGGGTGTCTTGCTAAGGTTATGTTGCCTGAACCCAAAAGAAGGAAAATTGGGTCTAAGACGTTTGATTGCATGTTTATAGGACATGTTGAACATAGTGCTGCCTATAGGTTCCTCGTAGTAAAGAGTGATGTGCTTGATTGTAATACAATTGTCGAAACAAAAAATGCAGAATTTTTTGAGAATATATTTCCTTTGAAATACTAAAGTACATCTAGAGAGCCATTAAATATTTCTAATAATGATTTACATGAGGACCTAAGGAGGACTAAAAGATCAAGAAAAGAAACAACCTTTGGAAACAATTTTTATACTTATCTTATTGAAAATGAACCTTAAACTTTTTCTGAAGCTATTTCTTCTTCCGATTCAAAACTTTGGAAAGAAGCTATTAAAACCGAAATTGATTCGATTTCAAAAAATAAAACTTGGACTTTAGTTGATTTACCTCCCGGAGCAAAACCAATTGGCTGCAAATGGATTTTTAAAAGAAAATATAACCTCGATGGGTCGATTGAAAAATATAAAGCCAGATTAGTAGCAAAAGGATTTTCTCAAAAACAAAATATTGATTATTTTGATACTTTGGCTCCGGTAACAAGAATTTCTTCTATTCGTGTTTTAATAGCCTTGGCTTCTGTTTATAAATTAGTAATTCACCAAATGGACGTAAAAACTGCTTTTTTAAATGGTGATTTGGAAGAAGAAATTTATATGCTTCAACCCGAAGGATGTGTAGTTTCTGGTCAAGAGAATAAGGTATGCAAACTCCTTAAATCGTTGTATGGTTTGAAACAAGCATCGAAACAATGGCATGAAAAATTTGATCAAATTTTGATTAGTGATGGTTTCTCCCCTATTGAAGCTGACAAGTGTGTTTACACTAAATCTTTGGATGGAGAACATGTTATTATATGTTTATATGTGGATGATGTAACATCCTGAAATTTTCACTTATAAGACAAAGTGTTAATTTTTAAGGATTAGAACTACCTTGAAGTTTATTGGACAAAAACTTAGTAGTTTAGAGCTAAATACGGAAGTCAGAAAATTATATATGGACATTCTGATTATTAGGATAAAAGATAAATGAATTTGGAAAATTCATACAACACTTCCAAAATGTATTTATGGGAAGATATATTAGTTTGAGGACATATAAAGGTTTTAGCAATTAAGTTTGGATTTTAAGAGGAAGAAATAAAGAAATTATTAGTCCCTTATACACAGAACTCCGTAATTTGTTAGTTAGGAAAAGAATACATACCAATGATAGAAAAATAGATGAGATAGGAATTGCAGAGACTTGATAGAAACCTAAGAAAAATAGAATGACTAAAGTTTTGGTTAAGTATTACAGTATGAATAGTGAAAATAGTTAAGTTTCTATAGACTTCTGTTTTCTGTATTTCCGTCTTTTGTCTATTTTAAATAATCCAATATGATCTAAGTTATAAGAAAATTATTTTAGACTTACAATAAAGGTTTTAAAATACTTATGAAATTATTTGATTAAAATAGTAATTTTTACCTTACTGTTTGACATCCGTATTTACCGTTATTGATGGAAAAGGATTTTAATAACACAAGTACGTTAACCCAACTTTTTCAAACAAACTTCCTTCATAAAAGTTAGTTCTTTTAATATTTGTGATTTTCAGAAATTTTCTTAGAATTTTTGGAAAACTTTTGAAATTACCGTTTTGACCCTGTTAATTGCGGAAAGCGTAAAACCCTGATTCAGAGACTGATTTAAGGTCAGAAAAAGTTTTTGAGTAGCTAAATCATGTTTTTATATTTTTTAAGATTTTTGAAAATTATTTCATAATTTTCTGAAAAACAGATCTAAACGTTACTTTTTTTACGCTTATAAAGTACAGAAAGCGGAGGTTTCTGGTCCAAAATCGATTTATGTCGAACAATGAGGGCTCAAAATCAAATTTTAAGAGAGATCATTAGTAATTAAATTCAATTTGCAAATTTTTTGGGATTTTATTGGAATTTTCTGAAACAGTGCTGTTTTTCACTTACGGCGCGTCCGTTTTCTTTTGTTTTTGCAAACCGTAAGGCTTATCCTTACCGTAAAATTTCCAAAACTCTTCCATAAGACTTTTATGTGTTATTTTTAAGATTTCTTATTGATTCTTACTATTCAAAATTATTTTTGAGTATTAGATTAGTAAAAAGACTATTCTGACTCTTAATTACGGAATAAGCCGAATTGGGGCGAATAGAGGTATAGTAGCTATAATATAGGAACTTAGGAACTTTAAGGGGTTCAAATATAATTCTAAGAAGTATTTAAGAGTGGGGAACATCATGATGGCCTTGAATAGTAAGGTGGGCAAGTAAAAAGATCATTTTGCCATTAGTTCCCACTTAAAACTACCTAAACTCTAGGTTATTTGTCCAAGTAATCCAATGGCTCTCTTTCCCTTCTTTTTGGTCGACATTGTAGATACCAATTTTTGTCCTCCTTTTTTTATTTTCTTTTTTAATTTAATTGATCTAAAGGGGTCTAATTGTGCTTTTGTTTGGTCGATTCAATTGTAATTGGGCCTGCATTTTTGGTGAGCCTCATGATCCAATTAGCAAAAGGCCTTGTACATTTCTTTTTTTATTATTACAAGTCCAATCCAAAAAATACAAAAAAAAACAAAAAAAGGAAAAAAAGGAAAATTGAAAGCAAAAACTGCAATTCACTCTCAAGCTCTCCCTCCTCAGCTGCTGCTTCTTTCATAATGTCCAAAGTGTCCAAGCTGCTAACACAAGGAGATTGAAGGGACACAAATCAAAACAAAGGAAAGAAGGGCAAAGCAGGAAGGAAGCAAATGCAAGAGCAACATCACACACACACAAAAAAAACCTACACACACACACTCAATTTTCTGAAAAAAAAAGAATCAGAACACACACACACACAACATCACACACACACACATTCTGAAAAAAGGGGGGTCACACACACACACACAAATCCGTACGCACACACCCACACATTCTGAAAAAATCAGTACACACACACACACAACCGTATCACACACACGCACCCATCGCACAGCACACACTCACCACCAGCACACACTCACCACCAGACTACACTACCACACCACACTCTTGGTTTGCCCTATTTTTCATGTATATATAAACCCCAATAGCACAGTAAAAAACACACAGAAAAAGAGAGGAAAAAAGGGAGGAAACAACTTTGATTGTTAAGCACATTCTTTGTTTATCAATCATAGAGAGAAAAACTCAGATACCCAGTTTAGCCAGCATATACAGTTCAATAGAGAAGAGGCATAAAGAGGGAATAGAAGAGAGGGGAGGCTACCTTCGTCTCGTTTGTCACTAGCAGGTAAAGGAAAGCTCTCTCCTTCCTTGTGCTCTGTGCGTGGACATTGTTGTGGCTTGCTGTGTTCTATTTTTGTTTTTCATTTCCCTGCAATCCCCAAATAACCAACATCAGAAAAAATGAAAAAAAAAAACAGTGAGCAAAAAAACGTAGAGAGAAAATAGGGCTTGGGAGCACCTACCTCGGCCGCCGCCGTCGCGGCCACGCCACCACGACCCCCCTTTCCGTTCAAGCCACATCTTCCTCCTTCCCCTTCTCCTCTTCGTGTGCTCCCTCTCTCCCTCTCGTCACCGCCAGAGACCACCATGGTGTCGCGCGGCGGGCCCAGCCGTGAGCGATGCCATTAGCGCTCCACCCACCCGCTGCCGTCAGTGACCCAGCCGCGTGGGGTGGCCACCGTCACCCCTTCGCTCTCTTCCTTCTTCCTTTTCTTTTCCCCTTTTTCCTTCTCCCTCCATCGCGCCCCTCCTTCCCTCACCCTTCGCCGCCGCGGCTCTCCTTGCCAACGCCGCGGATCGCGGCTGCGAGCCACCACCGCGCGGCCACATGGCCGCCCCCTTCTCTTCCCTTTCCCTCTCTTCCTTCTTTTCCCTCTTTTCCCTCTCTGCTCTTTTCTTGCATTTTCTCGGATTAGGGATTTCAATCCCAATTTGTTTTGATTCTTCTTTTTATTTTATTTTGTTTTATTTAGTTATCCTGTTTTTTTTTTGTGTTTTTTTTCAGCTTCAAGTTTGTTGTTTGGTTAGGGCCTTGGGCCCATTGTATGTTTTTTGTTTTTCTTTTTTAACAAAGTCTGATGCTTCACCTTGGGCTAAGGGCCCAACTGTGTTTTTTTTTGGAAAAGGTAAAGGGATGTTGCATGGGTATTAGGGCCTTTGGCCCATTTTTGCGTTTTTTGTTTCTTTTTTTTTTTTAATAATCTGATTTATGGCTTTGGGCTTCTGGCCCGTTTTTGTGTTTTTTCTCTATTGCATAAAAATCTGGTTTGTGGCTTTGGGCTTCTGGCCCGCTTCGCGTTTGTTTTTTTATCTGCTACTATATTGGGCTCAGTCTTTCATTTGTTTTATTTATTCTCATGATCCATGATTTTTGCCCTAATTTATTTCACAAATAGAATAAAGTTACTTCTAAATATTACCACCTCTTATTATTATTTAAATATGTCTAAAAAATGTTAATCATAACCTCTTGCAATTTTTGTTAAAAATATATATAGAGTTGTAGTGATAGCCATTTTGGATCCTCTTCCTATTTGGCTATTGTGAAAACTCTATTTTTTATGTATTTAATTAATTAAGTAATTAGTGATAGTCATTTTGGATCTTCTTCCTATTTGACTATTGCGAAAACATTTCAGATGAAAACTTAATAAAGATAGTCGTTTTGGATCCTCTTCCTATTCGGCTATCGCGAAAACTTTTTTATTTCAGTCGGTCAAAATTAGTAACCATTTTGGATCCTCTTTCTATTTGGTTACTATGAGACCAAATGAATTGTTTTCGAAAAAGCAAATTCCACAAAGATTTAAACAAATCAACACACAATCTTTTTCTACCAAAGAACTACGTAGCTTTGATTTCCTCACTGCACCTGAGGATACGTAGGAGCAGGGACCTTCCCTGTCAAGCGCAAAAAATAAATTTTCATAATTTTTCTCCTTTATCTTGTAAATAAATAATAAATCATTTCTTTTTGGGGTAAAATAAATATATGTAAAGCTAACAAAATTTGCACATTTAATTAGAGGTAACCGCTTTTTAGCGGACGTCGTAGGGTGCTAACACCTTCCCTACACGTAATCGACTCCCGAACCCAAAATCTGGTTCCAAAGGCCATTTTTTCAAAATTGGGTTTTTCCAATGTTTTCCCTAAAAAATAAACTTTGGTGGCGACTCCTCTGTAAATTTTTTGGGTTGCTTCAGCTGGCGACTCCACTGGGGAAGTTCGAGAGTCAAGCCTTACATAATTAAATGTGCAAAATTGTTAGTTTTTTCTTTATTTATTTTACCCTTTCTTTGTTTGTTGTTTGTTTATTTATTGCTTGTTGTACATATTCTTTAGTATGGTTTGTAAATATATCTGCTGAATAGAATCTTAGGATAGAAGACCGCTGGTTCTGCTGTTGTCTGTTTCTCTTTTGCAGGTTGGGTAGTTTTAGGGTGCCCCCTAACACACTACACTTACACTATTCACACACTTATGAGCGTGGCCCTACACCCGGGCTGAGTGTACCTTAGGGAGTGCGAGGTTGGCAGTGGTAATCATTTTGGATCCTCTTCCTATTTGATTATCATGAGAACCTCATCTAGAGTGTGACTCTTTCGCGAATGCCCACATTTTGGATCCTCTTCCTATTTGTGGTCCACATTCCGGAATAGGTACTTAGCTCTAGAAGCCTTTTGTGAGTGAGTGATTAGAACCACCTGAGTAAGTATCCACGAAGTAAAAGGACTTATGGACCAAGGTAGAAACCCTCAAATTAAGGTGAAACCCTGGTTTAGGACACAAGGGGGCAAACTATCCAGCTGTTAACAAAAGATTCTTGTGCATTAATAATAGGCATTCCAGCATTTGTACTATTGTAAAAAAAAAAAAGAGAGAGAGATCTGTTGCATTATCATGTTTACCATCCATTGCATCATCAAGACATTTGCATGTCATGTGTTGCATCCATTCTCATTTTATCCTTTTCAAACTAGGGCTGTTGGAGGACCGTAAGAAGACATTGTTTGTGGATAGGATAATATGGGATCAACCGATGGAGCAACCCCAACCATGTCAAAGAGGCTCATGCATGCGAAAGCCAAAAGGCCTGAAGTGGAAAGTTTGAAAGCTCTTGGAGATTTGTTAAAAGGGAATCAACGCTCTACCTTCTACAAGGAATATGGGAAGATTCTCGACTTGCTAAAAATTGAAGTACAGGTAGAAGCTATCACCGCGTTGGCTCAGTTTTATGACTCTCCCCTCAGATGCTTTACTTCTCAAGACTTCCAGCTAGCCCCTACTTTAGAAGAGTTTGAGCAGATTCTAGGGTATCCTTTGAAGAATGGGAAGCCTTATCAGTATATGGGACACTACCCTTCTATCCCCTTGATTGCTGAAGTATTAAAAGTTACCGAAGGAGATTTGAACAAGGGAATAGAGATCAAAAAAGGCACTGACGGAATCTCAAGGAGCTACTTGGAGAAAAAAGCACATGAGCTAGCAAAAAAGGAGGATTGGGGTACCTTCAGGGACGTGTTGGTTCTTGCTCTATTTGGGATTATTTTGTTTCCAAATGCCGATGAGCTTGTGGACTTCGCTGCAATAGACGTGTTTCTGGCTTTCAAGCTAAGGAGGGAGAACCCTGTACATGCTGTTCTTGCCGATGTGTACCACACCCTTGATTTTTGCCATGAAAAGAAGGGTAAGAGGATTCTGTGCTGCTTGCCTGCCTTATATATCTGGCTGATCACCCATGTGTTCAGTAGTGGATGCAAGACTCATTGTCCGATTGATGATTTCAAAATGTGTCAAGTCAAGACCAGGACCAGTCACGAGTGGGCCCAGACTCTGGTAAACCTTGGTGAAGGAACAGTTTGATGGTATCCGAAGTGGAAGGAGATAGAAGAAGTGATTTATCAATGCGGAGGTTTTCCCATTGTTCCACTCATGGGAACTAGAGGTTGCATCAATTATAATCCCGCTCTGGCTTTGAGACAGCTCGGCTATCCTATCATGGGGCCGCCATCAGATGAAGTGATCACTCCTTTTGTCCTGTATGATATGAGCCCACAAAATGGGGAGATGATGAGGAAAGTTTCACGAGCCTGGGATAAGGTAGTCACCAAAAAGGGGCGTGAGATTAGAGTGCGGAGTTGTGATGCAAAAGACAGCTATCGCCAATGGCTCAACGAAAGGGTGTTGAAGATTAAATTGCCGTTTTATGGTCTAATAACTGTCACAAAGGAGACACCAGTTCAGGAACCTCCCTGTAATGAAGAAGTAGAAAAGTTAAAAGTAGCATTGACCAAGAGTGATGAAGAGAAGAATAGGCTACAAAAGGAACTTGCCGAAGTAAGACGAGCCTATGAAAAGTTGCAGTCAGACGTTGGTCAAAAGACAACATCTCTTGAGAAAGCAAATAAGAGAGCCAGGTCGGAAGAGGAAAGTAAGCTCAAAACTCGAGATTGCTTGTATGCTGCTGATACAGAATTGGGAAAGCGAAGGCAAGAGAGGGATGAGGCACTAGCCGCGAATCAACGATTGAAAGACATGATCAGGAATTCCAAGGTGGCCGAGCGGAATGCAATAAAGCAGCTTAGAGATTTAAATGAACAATTGACAAGGGTTGTGGCTGAGTATGAGAAAAGAGTTGATGGTGAAAGGCAGTGCAAGGAGGATGCGATAAAGATGGCTGCACTCCGTGAAGAAGCATGGAGAAGAGAATAAGAAAAATCACATGGTTTGAGAAATCTCATTGAATACCAGAAGATAATCATCAAGCAGCTTAATGACGAAAATGCTTACTTAAGGGATCAAGTCATAAGGTTGAATAGTTTTGCAGAATGCCAAAAGACCCTTAAGCAGCTCCAAAAGGAAGGGGAATTCTGGAGAGATCGATACGTAAAGTTGGCAGAACTCACCAATCAAGCACTCACAAATATACCAAGATTCCTGCAAGAGGCTGAGAGGACAATGAACCCGTTCACGACACCAATAGAAGTCTCTGATTTTATTAAGCATTGTAAAGAAGAGATTAAAGAGTTGAAAAAAGGGTCTATGGTTAATGGGGTCCATGTACAAGTTTGGGTGAAATGTACTCCAGTTTGATGAGTTAGGAAATGATGTACTCTGCTTTGATTATTGAATGAAATCTTTTGCTGTTTTGATCCCATATTATCCTTGATTGATTTTGTTTCAAAAAGAGAGTAATATGTAAAAAAAAAAAAGAATAAAAAATAAAAGATAAAAGATAAAAAAAATAAAAGAAAAAAAAAGGGGAAAAGAAAGAAAAGAAAATGAAGATAATGATAATGATTATCCACAAACAATGAAAGTTACGGTTCTCCAAGGCAATAAATTGAGAATGGGCATCATAATTAGGAAGCACGCATTTTCATCCATTTCTTCATTGATTGCATACTCATATCATTCTTTAGCAGGAAGTAATTAATCAAACGTCAAGTTGTTCCCTCGGCACCCCTACCTTACCCGAACTCAAGCGAGGATCATGGCGGAAAGGACCCAGGAAGAGATGAGAATCGAGATTGACCAATTGAAGGAGCAAATGGCCAAGCTGCTAGAGGCCATGGAAAAGAGCAAGAACACGGATGGGGAACCCCCGATGGCAGATGGAGAGCATTCCACTACTGCGGTTTATCCAACTGGATTTAGTCCTGTATCTCAAGGAATTGTGATACCTTTCCCTGTGTACCCACAAGGGTTCCCACGTCAATCAGGTTCCGATCCTCAAGGTGTACAGACTATCTCATTCCCGCCTTATGGTCTCCCAATCGGATACACACCTCCCTTCGCAACTGCATCGGCAAAGACCCAAACTGTCCAGTTTCAACCTCAAGGGCCTGCTTCCCATTTGGTTATCACTGCTTCTGAAGGTAACCCGCAAACAATCCTTATACCCAATGTTTCCCAATCCCCGGGACCAGACTCAAATGCGGAAGTAACGCAAGTGCAAGCTTCGATCCCTATTCCCATGACATATAACTCACAGGCTGGCAATATTCCCTTCCAATTCTTCAGCTCTCCAGAAGTTACTACACCTGCAGTGGTATCAATACCGAATTTCCAAAACCCTGGCACAGAACAAGCATACCCTGCTGATTCCCAAGGGACCCACACTAGCGCTAACCCTATCATGATGTCGTTGCCTCATCAGACAGTTGGAGGACCCGTGCCGATGTCTTCAGCTGAAGACCCTCATAAGGCTAAGTGGCAAACCCTTGAGGATAGATTGAGGGCCATTGAAGGAGTAGGTTACTATGGCCTAAATGATGCTTCGGAGCTGTGTCTGGTCCCAGATGTGGTCATCCCGCCTAAATTTAAGGTTCCGGACTTTGAGAAATACAGTGGTGTCACTTGTCCGAAGAGCCACCTTACCAAATATTGTAGAAAAATGGCAGCTCATGGTTATGATGATAAGCTTCTGATTCATTGCTTTCAAGACAGCCTGACTGGTGCTGCCGCGAACTGGTATACTCACCTTGAGCGTGTCCACATTCGATG
Source organism: Glycyrrhiza uralensis (assembly GCA_030159175.1). Classification (NCBI taxonomy): domain Eukaryota; kingdom Viridiplantae; phylum Streptophyta; class Magnoliopsida; order Fabales; family Fabaceae; genus Glycyrrhiza; species Glycyrrhiza uralensis. The sequence goes on along the minus strand of BRZY01000003.1, from coordinate 13,577,100 downwards.
CTGGAAAGACTTGGCTGATGCTTTTCTAAAACAGTACAAGTACAATATTGACATGGCCCCCGATCGTATGCAGTTGCAAAATATGGGGAAGAAAGACAATGAAACGTTCAAGGAGTATGCCCAGCGTTGGAGGGGATTAGCAGCACAGGTAGAACCACCTTTGACTGAGAAGGAAATGGTTGCTATGTTCATAGACACTCTACAGTCGCCTTTCTATGATAAAATGATTGGGAGTGTGTCGTCAAACTTCTCAGACATGGTCATCATAGGAGAAAGGGTGGAAGGAGGGATGAGAAGTGGAAAAATCACCCATAATCCAGTCGGGGCAAACAATGGAAAGAAACCTCCCACGGGGTTCAACAAGAAGAAAGAAGGAGAAGCCCAAGTAGTGATGGCCAGTCAAGCAGAACAAGCTCCGAGAGGACCTTACCTTTACCCTGCCCAGTTCCAACAACCATACCAAGCCTTTTACCCGCCGCCACCACCATATGTTGCCGCAACTTCCCAAACTCCTTTCCCACAACCCAACTACCCGAGAATGCCTTTTCAACCCTCACCCCCTACTGCGCCACAAATGCCACCTCCTCAGCCAGCTCACCAACCAAACCAAAACCCCTCCCCTAACCAGCAACAGAGACCATCAAACAACCAAGAGAGAAAACAAGTAAGGTTCGACCCCATCCCTGTGTCGTATACAGAAGTGTTTCGTCACCTCTACGACAATAAGATGATTGCGCCTTGCCCAGCAAATCCAGTTGAACCCCCGTATCCACAATGGTATGATCCGAACGCCAAGTGTGAGTATCATGCCGGAGCTATTGGGCACTCGACGGAAAATTGTAGAGCTTTAAAGTTCAAGGTGCAAAATTTGATTGACCGCAAGTGGTTAACCTTCAAGGGTGATGGTCCAAATGTGGGAGGAAATCCTTTGCCAGGGCACAGTGGTTCCGCAGTCAATGCAATTGAAGAGTTTATGGGCCAGGATCTGATCAGGAAAGTAGAAGATATCAGGACCCCTTTTAGAGACATTCTCATTGGATTACGCCAATGTGGCATGATTCAAGGAGGTTGCGAAAAGGAGGGGACTTGTAGCTTTGATGCAAGCTTCGAACACCGCATAGAAGAATGCGATGAATTCAAGAAAGTCCTGCAAAGTCTGATGGACGCACACTTAATCCAGATAAGTCGTGCGGTGGGTAATGAAGATGTGTTGACACTTCAATCAGGGGGGAGGATGCCACATTTATGGTAAAGCCATTGGAAATCCGCTACTCCATGAAAGTACCAACGGAAATCCCTGCGGGGCCAAAACCCATTACAATTCAAGTTCCTACTCCTTTTTCATACAAGGATAACAAGGCAGTGCCATGGAACTATGATGTGAAAGTTTTCTCTGAAGAGAACCAGACGAGGGTCACTCCTGAATCTGGAAATACTGTTGTTACCAACATTGCAGGCGTTGGTGGGATAACCCGTAGTGGGCGAATTTATACTCCTATTGAGCTGAGAAATGAGGACCCAAAAGAAGGAGATAAGGTCCACCAGGAGAAAGGGAAAGAAAAAGAGGTTGTCAATGAAGAGCATGTGGGAGGTACAACAAAAAGGGAACCGGACTGCAAAAAAGCGGTGTCTGATGAAGAAGCGACTGAGTTTTTAAAGATGATTAAGCAGAGTGAGTACAAGGTGGTTGATCAGTTGAACCGTACTCCTGCAAGGATAACTATTTTGTCTCTGCTTTTGAGTTCGGAACCACATCGAAAAGCATTGATGAGGGTGCTGAATGAAGCCCATGTCACCCAAGACATCACGGTTAACCAATTCGATGGTATTGTTGGTAACATCGTTGCCACTAACTACCTCACTTTCACAGATGATGAGGTACCGAAGGAGGGAATGGGGCATAATAAGGCACTGCATATTTCCGTGAAATGTCAAGACCATATCATTGCAAGGGTGTTGGTGGACAATGGGTCGTCTCTAAATGTCATGCCCAAGTCAACACTTGGGAAGCTGTCTGTTGATGGGACCCACATGAGGCCTAGCACTATGGTGGTACGTGCATTTGATGGATCTAGGAGAGAAGTGATCGGGGAGATTGAATTGCCAATTCAAATCGGCCCTTGCGTCTTCGAAGTTGCTTTCCAAGTGATGGATATCATGCCAGCCTACAGTTGTCTCCTGGGTAGGCCCTGGATTCATTCTACGGGAGCTGTGCCCTCCACGCTTCACCAGAAAGTGAAGTTCATAATAGACAACAAACTGGTGATTATCTCAGGTGAGGAAGACTTGTTGGTGAGCAAACCATCATCAACTCCCTACATTGAAGCAGCGGAAGAAGCGCTTGAAACTTCTTTCCAGGCACTTGAGGTTGCTAATACAACTTTCGTGGGTGAAGGGACTCCGATTGCAAAACCAAGCCTATCCAAGACAGCTATGATGACTGCCAAGATGATGATTCAAGGAGGATTCGTGGGGAAGTGTGGAAAGTTGTTGGAATTGTCTGACAACAAAGACCGATTTGGGTTGGGATATCACCCCACAAAAGCTGACAAAAGGAGAATTGTAGAAGAGAAGAAAGAGAAAAGGATCGCCAGGCTGGAGAATCGAGAGCCAAGTGCCAAGAGGGTCCCCATTTGTGATATCCGTGAAAGCTTCCGAAGTGCGGGACTTTTGTATCCAGATCAGATAGCCATCGCTGAAGATGGTTGTGCTGTTACTGATGATATCAATCTGGTTTATCCCTATTCCCCGCAAGAAGAGCTTGGCAATTGGGAGATCGTCGAGTTTCCTGTGGTTTTTGTTTCATCTTCAAAGTAATTATGTAATGCAACTCCTATTGCTCTGCCCAAGGCTTTAGGATGATACATTGTTAAATGGGCACACATGTTTCCTTTCAGCATAGTTATTAATAAAGTGCATGCATTTTGAACTTTCTAGCTCATTTTCCTTCCTTTACTAACCATTCTTTTTTCTTATTTATTGTCTATTCATTTCTTTTCCCTCTTGCAAATCTCAATCCGTGCAGATCAGAAAATGTTCTCCTAGAAAATGGCAATGCTAGCATCTCATCTTATAACTTTGAATCTCCCATTAATCACACTGATGAGGAAAGTGAGGAAGAGTGGGAGACTCCCCCTGAATTAATGAGGTTAATAGAACAAGAGGCCAAAATAATCCAACCCCATCAAGAAGTGACTGAAATAATCAATTTGGGAACTGAGGATAATAAGAAAGAAATAAAAATTGGCACTCTTATGAAAGAAAGTGAGTGAAACAAGTTGGTTAAACTCTTGTTCGACTATATTGATGTCTTCGCATGGACGTATCAGGACATGCCTGGACTCGACTCTAGCATAGTCGAACATAAGTTACCACTGAAGCCTGAGTGCCCGCCAGTTAAACAAAAGCTGAGAAGAATGAGACCTGATATGTCGTTGAAGATTAGAGAAGAGGTCAAGAAGTTGTTTGATGCCGGTTTTCTAGCTGTGGCTACATACCCTGAATGGGTCGCTAATATTGTCCCAGTTCCTAAGAAAGATGGAAGAGTTCGGATGTACGTTGACTATAGGGATTTGAACAGAGCAGGCCCTAAAGACGACTTCCCTTTGCCTCACATTGATGTTCTCATAGACAACACTGCTCAGAACTCATGCTTCTCGTTCATGGATGGTTACTCGGGGTATAACCAGATCAAAATGGCAGTTGAGGATATGGAAAAGACAACCTTCATCACACTGTGGGGAACCTTTTGCTATAGGGTGATGTCTTTTGGATTGAAAAACGCTGGGGCAACGTACCAAAGGGCCATGGTAACTCTGTTTCATGACATGATGCACAAAGAGATAGAGGTTTACGTGGATGATATAATTGCAAAATCAAGAACTGATGAAGATCACATAGTAAACCTACAGAAATTGTTTGAACGCTTAAGGAAGTTTAAACTCAGACTGAACCCCGCTAAATGCACCTTTGGGGTGAGATCAGGGAAGTTGTTGGGATTCATGGTGAGCCAAAAGGGAATAGAAGTTGATCCAGACAAGGTTCGAGCTATCATGGAAATGCCCGCTCCCAGCACCGAAAAAGAAGTTCGAGGTTTTTTGGGAAGATTGAACTACATCGCTAGATTTATATCCCGATTAACTGAAACTTGTGAGCCGATCTTCAAATTGTTGCGCAAGGATCAGGCTGTTGAATGGAATGAAAATTGCCAAGAAGCTTTTGAAAAGATTAAGCAGTACCTACAGAATCCCCCGGTCTTGGTTCCCCCGGTGCCGGGGCGGCCCCTCATTATGTACTTGACAGTGCTTGACAAATCAATGGGTTGTGTGCTGGGCCAACATGATGAGTCTGGTAGGAAAGAGCATGCCATTTATTATTTGAGCAAGAAATTCACCAGTTGTGAAGTGAGATACTCTTTGTTAGAGAAAACATGTTGTGCCTTGGCTTGGGCCGCTCGCCGATTGAGACAATATATGTTGTGTCATACTACTTGGCTGGTTTCCACAATGGACCCGATCAAGTATATTTTTGAAAAACCTGCCCTCACTGGAAGGATTGCTCGTTGGCAAGTGCTATTGTCAGAATATGAGATAGTGTATGTCACCCAAAAAGCGATAAAAGGCAGTGCTTTGGCTGACTATCTGGCTCATCAACCCATAGAAGATTATCAATCAATGCAAAATGATTTTCCTGATGAAGATATAATGGCTTTATTTGGAAAAGAAGGAGAATTCCCCGATGAAGAAAAATGGACCTTGCTGTTTGATGGAGCTTCCAATGCGTTGGGGCATGGGATCGGAGTGTTGTTGATCTCCCCGGAGTCTCAATATATCCCTATCACTGCAAGATTATGCTTTGATTGCACAAACAATATGGCAGAATATGAGGCTTGCGCAATGGGGTTCCAAGCTGCAATTGAATCAAAAGCCAAAATCCTGGAGGTGTATGGGGATTCAACTCTCGTTATTCATCAGTTAAGAGGTGAATGGGAAACTCGAGATGCGAAATTAATCCCTTACCATGACTATATTAAGGGGTTAATGGAGCAATTTGAGCAAGTGACTCTCCATCACATTCCCCGCGAAGAGAATCAGTTAGCTGATGCACTGGCCACATTATCATCCATGTTCAAAATAAGCCAAGAGAAAGACATGCCACTCATAAAAATACAAAGCCAAAAACAACCAGCATATTGTCAAGAAGTGGAAGAAGAATTGGATGGAAAACCCTGGTACCATGATATCAAATGTTTTATCCAAAGCCAAAAATATCCCCCAGGTGCTACTGAAAATGATAAAAGAACCCTGAGAAGGTTAGCAATGGGTTTCTTCTTGAATGGTGATGTGCTTTACAAAAGAAATCATGACATGGTGTTACTCAGATGTGTCGATGCCGCAGAAGCCGAAAGGATCATGCAAGATATACATGAGGGTTCATTCGGGACCCATGCTGGGGGGCACGCAATGGCCAGGAAGATTTTGAGGGCTGGTTATTATTGGTTGACAATGGAAACTGATTGCTTTAATCATGTCAAGAAATGCCATAAGTGTCAGATATATGCCGATAATATTCATGCACCATCAACATCACTGAATGTCTTGTCGGCGCCATGGCCTTTTTCTATGTGGGGAATGGATGTAATAGGGCCGATTGAACCCAAAGCTTCAAATGGACACCGATTCATCCTTGTTGCCATCGATTACTTCACAAAATGGGTTGAGGCGGCATCATATGCGCATGTGACCAGGAATGTGGTAGTTAAGTTCATCAAAAGAGAGTTAATTTGTCGTTATGGTTTGCCAGAAAGAATCATAACAAATAATGCAACCAACCTGAACAACAAGATGATGAAGGAGTTATGTGAAAATTTCAAGATCCAACACCACAACTCTTCTCCGTACCATCCAAAGATGAATGGCGCTGTCGAGGCGGCAAACAAGAATATCAAGAAGATAGTTCAGAAGATGGTGGTAACGTATAAAGATTGGCATGAAATGTTGCCTTTTGCCTTACATGGTTATCGCACTTCAGTTCGTACCTCAACAGGGGCAACCCCGTTTTCCTTGGTATATGGGATGGAAGCAGTCTTGCCTATTGAGGTAGAAATTCCTTCGTTAAGGGTGTTGATGGAAACAAAGATAGAAGAGGCGGAATGGGTTCAGGCCCGACTCGATCAGCTTAATCTTATTGAGGGAAAGAGAATGAACGCCCTGTGCCATGGTCAACTGTACCAAAAAAGAATGAAGACTGCTTATGAGAAAAGGGTTCGACCTCGAGAATTTCAAGAAGGGGACCTTGTGCTTAAAAAGAACCTACCAATTCAAAAGGATCATCGTGGGAAATGGACTCTGAACTATGAAGGGCCATATGTTGTGAAGAAGGCTTTCTCTGGAGGGGCCTTGATCCTTACTAAAATGGATGGTGAAGAGGTCCTACTCCCAGTAAACTCTGATGCGGTCAAAAAGTATTACGCCTGAAATACTAAAAAAATAAATAAAAAAGCTCGCTAGGTTGAAAACCTAAAAAGGCGGCCTAGGCAAAAGTTAGAGCGACCCGGTGAGTTGAAAACTCGAAAGAGCGACTCAGGCAAAAGTTAGGGTCAAAAAAAAAATGAAAAAAGGGCAAAACCAACAGATGTTCAATGCTGCAAGGCTGGGGCATGTGAGATATTCAGGGTGCACAAGGAATGAGCAGTTGACATCCTCCGAAGTTGGTTAATGGATTTTCAGAGTTATGGGCATGAGAAGCTTGCATCGTCTATTCTAAAGGACAATCCTTCAGCTCAAATTTTGTTTAATTTGTACCTTTGGACAAATTTTTCATGCTTCCTTTCCCTTTGTATTTTCCCCATTTCACATGAATAAAATCTGCACTGCATCATATTTCCTGTCTATAAAATGTTCTTATCTTGATCCTTTCTGCAGGTTCAAAGTGTTACTTTATGATAATCTATGCTGAAATTTGAAACTTGTCTTGATATATTAAAATGCATCATGATTATTGTGAAAACTTCAAAAATCATAGGAAACGCGATCAGTCTCTGTGTTGCTTTCAAAAAAAAAAAAAAGAGGGAAATAGTAGAACAAAAAGCTAGCAGCACAATCAACATTACAAGCAAGGCGAAACGGTTTAACAAAAGAGTCCCAGTTCCGTTCATGGAAGTATAAGGGATTCGCAAAAATCGGTCAAAAGATTCAAAGGAGAATGGTTTGCCCGTAAGTATCAAGATGGCCTCGACCGGCAAGGCAAGAAAGGGTTGAGGGATCAAGACGAAAAAGGAAAGAAAAGAAAAGGAAAATCGAATCATTGGTCTCATTCATTGCATCATGCATCACTCTAGCTGCATCGCATACCAATCATTACTGCACTAGTTCATGCATCTCATGTCATTGCATTATACCAAAAAAAAAAAGAGGAATACAAAAAAAAAGAACAAAAAAAGAAGAAAAAGAAAAGAAAAAGAGAAAAAAGAAAGAAAAAAAGAGAAAATTCTTGTCCTGTATTTCATTTCCTATCAAAGCTGGGCAGCCGACCCGCACCCCTTTTACTTTTTTGTCAAAGCCGGGCAACCGACCCGCACCCTTTTATCTTTCTGTCAGAAGCCGGGCAGCCGACCCGCACACTTTTACTTTTCCTGCCAAAGCCGGGCATCCGACCCGCACCCATTTACTTTCTTGTCAAAGCCGGGCAGCCGACCCGCACCCTTTTATCTTTCTGTCAAAAGCCGGGCAGCCGACCCGCACCCTTTTACTTTTCCTGCCAAAGCCGGGCATCCGACCCGCACCCTTTTACTTTCTTGTCAAAGTCGGGCAGCCGACCCGCACCTTTTACTTTTCTGCCGAAGCCGGGCATCCGACCTGCACCTTTATCTTTTCGCCAAAGCTGGGCGCCCGACCCGCACCCTTACTTTTCGTCAAAGGCAAGCTTACAAAAAAAAAAGAAGAGAAAAAAGAAAAGAGAAAAAAAAAAAGAAGAAGAAAAGAAATAAGAAGAAAAGAGAAGAAAAAAAAAAGAATAGAGAAAAAAGAAAAAAAGAAGAAAAGAAGAAAAAAGAAAAAAGAAATACTCTACTTTGTTTTTCAGCAATAATCGTCGGACAAAATTTTGGTCTCTTTTTCTTTACTTATTTCTTGCCATGATAATATGAAAACACTCGTTATTCATATTATCAAGCAAAAAATGAGTAAAGAGGGGCAGCTGTAGATACCAATTTTTGTCCTCCTTTTTTTATTTTCTTTTTTAATTTAATTGATCTAAAGGGGTCCAATTGGGCTTTTGTTTGGTCGATTCAATTGTAATTGGGCCTGCATTTTTGGTGAGCCTCATGATCCAATTAGCAAAAGGCCTTGTACATTTCTTTTTTTATTATTACAAGTCCAATCCAAAAAATACAAAAAAAAACAAAAAAAGGAAAAAAAGGAAAATTGAAAGCAAAAACTGCAAATCACTCTCAAGCTCTCCCTCCTCAGCTGCTGCTTCTTTCATAATGTCCAAAGTGTCCAAGCTGCTAACACAAGGAGATTGAAGGGACACAAATCAAAACAAAGGAAAGAAGGGCAAAGCAGGAAGGAAGCAAATGCAAGAGCAACATCACACACACACACAAAAAACCTACACACACACACTCAATTTTCTGAAAAAAAAAAGAATCAGAACACACACACACACAACATCACACACACACACATTCTGAAAAAAGGGGGGTCACACACACACACACAAATCCGTACGCACACACCCACACATTCTGAAAAAATCAGTACACACACACACACAACCGTATCACACACACGCACCCATCGCACAACACACACTCACCACCAGACTACACTACCACACCACACTCTTGGTTTGCCCTATTTTTCATGTATATATAAACCCCAATAGCACAGTAAAAAACACACAGAAAAAGAGAGGAAAAAAGAGAGGAAACAGCTTTGATTGTTAAGCACATTCTTTGTTTATCAATCATAGAGAGAAAAACTCAGATACCCAGTTTAGCCAGCATATACAGTTCAATAGAGAAGAGGCATAAAGAGGGAATAGAAGAGAGGGGAGGCTACCTTCGTCTCGTTTGTCACTAGCAGGTAAAGGAAAGCTCTCTCCTTCCTTGTGCTCTGTGCGTGGACATTGTTGTGGCTTGCTGTGTTCTATTTTTGTTTTTCATTTCCCTGCAATCCCCAAATAACCAACATCAGAAAAAATGAAAAAAAAACAGTGAGCAAAAAAACGTAGAGAGAAAAGAGGGCTTGGGAGCACCTACCTCGGCCGCCGCCGTCGCGGCCGCGCCACCACGACCCCCCTTTCCGTTCAAGCCACATCTTCCTCCTTCCCCTTCTCCTCTTCGCGTGCTCCCTCTCTCCCTCTAGTCGCCGCCAGAGACCACCATGGTGTCGCGCGGCGGGCCCAGCCGTGAGCGATGCCATTAGCGCTCCACCCACCCGCTGCCGTCAGCGACCCAGCCGCGTGGGGTGGCCACTGTCACCCCTTCGCTCTCTTCCTTCTTCCTTTTCTTTTCCCCTTTTTCCTTCTCCCTCCATCGCGCCCCTCCTTCCCTCACCCTTCGCCGCCGCGGCTCTCCTTGCCAACGCCGCGGATCGCAGCTGCGAGCCACCACCGCGCGGCCACATGGCCGCCCCCTTCTCTTCCCTTTCCCTCTCTTCCTTCTTTTCCCTCTTTTCCCTCTCTGCTCTTTTCTTGCATTTTCTTGGATTAGGGATTTCAATCCCAATTTGTTTTGATTCTTCTTTTTATTTTATTTTGTTTTATTTAGTTATCCTATTTTTTTTTGTGTTTTTTTTCAGCTTCAAGTTAGTTGTTTGGTTAGGGCCTTGGGCCCATTGTATGTTTTTTGTTTTTCTTTTTTAACAAAGTCTGATGCTTCACCTTGGGCTAAGGGCCCAACTGTGTTTTTTTTTGGAAAAGGGGAAGGGATGTTGCATGGGTCCCATTTTTGCGTTTTTTTTTTTTTTTTTAATAATCTAATTTATGGCTTTGGGCTTCTGGCCCGTTTTTGTGTTTTTTCTCTATTGCATAAAAATCTGGTTTGTGGCTTTGGGCTTCTGGCCCGCTTCGCGTTTGTTTTTTTATGTGCTACTATATTGGGCTCAGTCTTTCATTTGTTTTATTTATTCTCATGATCCATGATTTTTGCCCTAATTTATTTCACAAATAGAATAAAGTTACTTCTCTATATTACCACCTCTTATTATTATTTAAATATGTCTAAAAAATGTTAATCATAACCTCTTGCAATTTTTGTTAAAAATATATATAGAGTTGTAGTGATAGCTATTTTGGATCCTCTTCCTATTTGGCTATTGTGAAAACTCTATTTTTTATGTATTTAATTAATTAAGTAATTAGTGATAGTCATTTTGGATCTTCTTCCTATTTGACTATTGCGAAAACATTTCAGATGAAAACTTAATAACGATAGTCGTTTTGGATCCTCTTCCTATTCGGCTATCGCGAAAACTTTTTTATTTCAGTCGTTCAAAATTAGTAACCATTTTGGATCCTCTTCCTATTTGGTTACTATGAGACCAAATGAATTGTTTTCGAAAAAGCAAATTCCACAAAGATTTAAACAAATCAACACACAATCTTTTTCTACCAAAGAACTACGTAGCTTTGATTTCCTCACTGCACCTGAGGATACGTAGGAGCAGGGACCTTCCCTGTCAAGCGCAAAAAATAAATTTTCATAATTTTTCTCCTTTATCTTGTAAATAAATAATAAATCATTTCTTTTTGGGGTAAAATAAATATATGTAAAGCTAACAAAATTTGCACATTTAATTAGAGGTAACCGCTTTTTAGCGGACGTCGTAGGGTGCTAACACCTTCCCTACACGTAATCGACTCCCGAACCCAAAATCTGGTTCCAAAGGCCATTTTTTCAAAATTGGGTTTTTCCAATGTTTTCTCTAAAAAATAAACTTTAGTGGTGACTCCTCTGTAAATTTTTTGGGTTGCTTCAGACATCAAGAGTGATTTAGGGGCCTTGGATCAGATTTCTTCATGAGTCAACAATCCTTGTGAAGAGCTCTAAACCAATTAGAAAAAGGATTGATTAAACCTAATTAATAATTAAGCATTTTAGGAGTCATGGGATGGCTTACCTCACACATTTTCTTAATTCCTTTCTTCTCCCCAAGCTTTGGGAGCCCCCTCACCTATAAATAGACCCCCTTGGCTTCATAAATTTTCACTCATCCAAAGTGGAAATCAAGAAGACAAACACTTTTCTCTCTCTTCTCCTAAATTTTCCCCAAGCTTTGAATTGCTTGTTTTGGTGTTTATAGCTTTTATATGCTTTATGATTGTTTTATAGTCTTATTTTAATTGTTGTGCTATAGATAAATTGTAGAGTTATAATGCCCAATTTTAGTCTTACAACGTGTGAGTAGAGAGGTTATGCCAAAATCACTTTTGAGCTTTTGTAAACATACCGTTATAATGGCAAATTTTAGACTACCGCAAACACAATTTTACCGCAAAGAGAATACAAATTATTGTTCATGAAAACCCCGTTATTATCTGTTATTTATATACAAGGTGATGGTTAAGATAGATGGTTTATCAATATGGATTTGTCTAGAAAGGAAGTGAGACCTTTGAAGGGGCTAAAGCAGTCCGTCTCACTCTGGCCTGGGATCTGTATTGGTACGCTATCTTCTCAACACTAGACACCCGGTATATACGTGGCATGATAAGATTGGGAAAGAAGTAATTTCTTAATACCGTATATATAAATAGATTGGATTGGATAAAAGAGTGTAACAGTATTGGATTCCTATGTTGGAACCAAATTGGTCAGAAGCAGTTCTAATGTAAATTTTCCCTAAGTAGTCTTTGTGATTTTGATGATAACAAAGGTTATTAAGGATTTTACAAAGTCTGCTGACAAGCTCTTGTAGGTACAACAAAGATAAGTCCAAGCGTCCAGTGTGACATTGGCATATATATGTACGATTCTAGAATTGAGCGTCCAATGGACTCAAATGACAAGATGAAGCTTCGCTCAGCCATTAGAGGTCAAAAAGAATTTATTAAATACAAGGAAATTGGTGTAAAAGAAAAGATTCTAAAGGAAGTTGTGTCTGAAAAGTCAGAGAAAGATCAGGGAGTTAATGTTCAACTTGAAGTTAGATTTGAAAGAAGCACTGTAGACGAATCCAAGATGGAGAAAATAAACCATCCAGAAAGAGGAAGTCAAGTCTAGAGCCCACTAGACGACCTGTTAAAAAGTGAACAAGTACTAGAAAACCATCCCAGACACTCTCAGAGGTTATTAGAGATTTTAAAAGTGTCTATAATCTAAAGGACAGAGAGGAAAACCCTGAGTCCATTCGTCCAAACACTGACCCTCAAACTCAACCACAACCACAAACACAAACCCAAACACCTTCTCCATCTCAACCAGAACAACCATCCCAAACACCACCTCCTGCTTCACCTGAAACCTCTCCTCTATCTCCTTTCTATCTTGAACCATCGTCCAATCCTATTCAAATACTCTCACCTTCACCTTCACCTTCACATGAACAATCGCATCCATCAACCTCACTCTCACTCTCACATGGCCAATCTTCACATTCCTCAACCTGGATGTATCAGATGTTCTTTCTCTACCTCCATCTGAGTATGTCTTCATGGCTGGGAAGCTGCAAGTCCTTACAAAAGGGGTAAAAGTCATGGAGATTCCTCTTCAAGAGGATAAGATAAAGGAGAAAATGCCCCTGGAGGAAGTAAAGGCCAAGTCCATAGCTCCCAATTCATTAGGACTTTCCAGAATGAGGCTATATGACTTCAAGCCAACTTACTCTCCTCTGACTGCGGAAGGACTGGGATCATTCCTCTCCCCTCTTGACAGGATGATCATCAGAAACATAGAGGATGGACTGCAACTACAGAACCACTTCAACGTCCCTCTGTCTATGAGGATCAGGCCAACAACAACAATAAAGATCATGCCTGACAGGATAGTACCAAGGGTCTATCTAGTGGATAAAAATAAGGACAAGTTTCCCAAGAAGAACGTCAACAAGAGCCAAATGCCATCTCCCATCAGGATTGATGAGGACTGGGCAAAGAAATCCATGGTGAATGTGGATATGGATTTCTTAATGTCATTGTCCAAGACGGGACAAGCAACAGAGCAGGAAGCAAAAACCGTCTGGGAGAGATACCTTACACAGTGTGAGCAAGAAGCATCTACTTTAGGGGTTTCAGATGTTGAGAAGGCTGCAACAACGACCGAAGGATCAGTCACAAGAAACATGGCACATCAAAGATATATGTTTAACGATGTCTTTGGTGCTCCTACTAGATCCACTCAGCTAATCATTGAATTTCCTCCTGAGCCTGAAGATGCCATGGACTCTACAGATACGGAATCCAGCAGTGCGCAGATCTTTATACCACCTTCAACAGAAGATATTGATAATTTGATATTTCTGTTGGGGTAGTACAAAAAGTATCTGGAATCAAGGAAACATCCATGAAAGACTTGTTCTTCTGTTCTTCTTATTGAAAGTTTTTTTGACTATGATGTTCTATGAACCTTTTTGTCTGATGACAAAAGGGGGAGAAAGTGGGAGAAAGAATTAAGTTTTAAAAGCTCAAGTCATTAATAAAATGAGATTGAGTCTAAACTTGCATTGCAGCAGCCTTAATACTTATGAATACTCCAATTATACTATACTACTATTTTAAACATGCTGGACTAATCTGTTTTGTGAGAAAAGATAAATTTTTCAGGCACTTTGAACTCATTGAATATCCAAAACCATGAGATGCTTATCTCAGGGGGAGAAAAGTAAGAAAGACTAGGACGTTTATCTCAGGGGGAGTTTCCCTATGAAAAGAAAAATCTATCTTTAAAAGTACATTTTTAAATGTGCATTGGTTTTATTTGCTTTACTGCTTGTAAAACTTAATAATGTTTGTCATCATCAAAAAGGGGGAGATTGTTGGAACCAAATTGGTCAGAAGCAGTTCCAATGCAAATTTTCCCAAAGTAGTCTTTGTGGTTTTGGTGATAACAAAGGTTATTAAGGATTTTACAAAGTCAGCTGACAAGCTCTTGTAGGTACAACAAAGATAAGTCCAAGCATCCAGTGTGACATTGGCATATATATGTACGAATCTAGAATGGAGCGTCCAATGGACTCGAAGAGGCAATGCGTCCAATAAAGCTTTGCGTCCAAAGAAGCAGAACATATAAGTGTCCAAAGAAATCACTCATGAGAAATGCTATACAGTGCGTCCAAAATAAGCATAAGTGATAATCGACCAATGAGTATTATAGAGATGTATCATATTAGAGAAGCAAAGTCTCAAGTACATATGGTAAGCAAAAAGTATGCATCTATATAGACCAAGTTGTCTCAAGTACGAATGGTAAGCAAAGGTATGCGTCCATTCATACACTCTAAATACTGCGTCCAAAACGCAGAATACATAACCTGCTATTTATTGCTCTTATATTTAATTTGGGTCATATTTATTGAGCAAATGATTTAAAATGAATAGCAGTATACAATTCTTTTCTGAACAACCTCGTCAAAGTCTCTGAACGTGCATTAAATGAAAAAGCATAAAGCACTGTGAAAGCGTACTTAGAGAGAGAATGTACTATGTTTATTTTGATATCTCTCTGAACACTACTTTCTGATTTACACAGTGTATTCTCTTTGTCTCAACTGAATATTACTATTAACCTTCGTGCAATTGAGACTATGAGTACAGGTTGCTTTTGAATTTGGAGAAAGAAACGCAGACAAATACGCTAAAGAAGAACTCCTCAGAGCAACGGGAAAATAGCATTTAATGCTATTAGAGAACGGTCATATTTATGAAGGCTGAAGCCGAGGTAATTGAAGAATAAGTATGAAGCTTCAACAAAGCCTATAAATACCGAAAACAAGAAGAAGAAAATAGAGAAGATACAAGAGAGCTGAACTATCAAAAAGAAAGAGTTGAATCGTTGTGCAAACTTTGTTATACTCTGAGTCATTAAGAAATTCTTGTAATATTTTCTATCTTCTTGTAAAAAGAGAGTTTGCTTAACTCTCAAAGTGCTTAAGATTTTTAGATTCTCACTAGTGTTAGTTAGATAGCACTTTAAGTCAAAACACTCTTCTGAGTTGTTTGAGCCTGAAGAGGCTTGGTTGTAAAGAATACTTGTGTTGACCGAAGAGGCTTGGTTGTAAAGAATACTTGTGTTGAGCCTGGAGAGGCTTGTTTGTAAAGAATACTTGTTTTGAGCCTAGAGAGACTAGGTGTGCAAAGAATACTCGTTGTTGAGCCTGGAGAGGCTTGTTTGTAAAGAATACTTGTTTTGAGCCTAGAGAGACTAGGTGTGTAAAGAATACTCGTTGTTGAGCCTGGAGAGGCTTGTTTGTAAAGAATACTTGTTTTGAGCTTGGAGAGGCTAGGTGTAATACTTGTTTTGAGCCTAGAGAGGCTAGGTGTGCAAAGAATACTCGTTGTAAGGCCTGGAGAGGCTGTTGAAGAATACTTGTTTCTATCTGGATTGATAGTGAAATATCTCTAGTTTGAGAGGACTTGACGTAGCTCTTAGGAAAGGGTGAACCAGGAGAAATACTTGTGTTATTCTCTCTTTTCCTTATCTCTAGTTATTTATTTATCATTACTAACAAGAGGGATTGTATTGAATTTCATCTTATCAAGTTTTTCAAACTCTTTAAATCGCACAAAGAAACGTTTTCAAACTAAGTGGAAGCCTCTGCGTCCAATCTACTTGTGCGTCCAATATTCCAATACACTGTGCATCCAACGAGTTCACAGCAAGTATAAAAATATTTGTGAAAAAGTTTTTAAAAGCTTAGAAACACAATTCAACCCCCCCTTCTTGTGTTTCTTCCTGTTACCTACATCCCGGTGAATCCTACTATTATAGCATTTGTCGGATAAAAGAGTGTAACAGTAATGGGTTCTCAGTGAATTCTACTGGTATAGCATCTTTCGGAATATAATGTAATGGTAATGGATTCTCGGTGAATTTTACTGTTATATTATTAGTGGAAAATATCGAGTGGGTATCCAATCTGTATATGTATGCACATAACTCAGTTTAATTTCCAATGACTACGGCAGTGAAAATTAGTGAGATAGGCTTTCAACGAGCTTTTTTCCTGGAAAATAATTGGACTTCAAGTCTTTCAGAAGAGAGATAAATTGACTACGTTCACTTAGTACATAGAATCGATTTTACAGTGGAATACTGATTACCAAAGATGGCTCTGTCGTCGTGTAATCTTTTCATCTTCGAAAATAAACCTAAGCCGCGATTAATCAAACATAATTTCGATCACTAAGCTTGTATTGAGTTTTCAAGAAAACTGGACACTAATTACTGCAGTCAGTTTAGCTGTCATGTAATTATTCCTTTACCAAAGAGCTATCCAAAATCTGAGAACAGAAAACTACTATTTTAAAAGCGGACATAAGTTTAAATACTGTTGATCTCTTCTCTCTTAATCAATCCAAAGTGGCTATGCCTGGTTTGATCTTCTTATAATACAGTTAATAACTCTGTTTATACCGATTCACTCAGTTGAGCAACTTAAAATAAATAAAGCCGAGATAATAAATTAGTCCGTAATAAGCAGTAAAAAGAGACAAGAGTCTTGTGTTTTAGAGTATACAGTAAAAAAGTTTTATGAGAAAATGATTTTTAAACAGTTTTCTGTTCATACAAAGTGGTCTTTCCATAAAAGGATTTGATTTGTTTCTTACAAGGAGTTTTGAGAAGAGTTAGAGATTTTTTATAGAGAAACAGTAAAACAGAGAGAGTTTTACAGAGAAAGAGATTTCAAGAGAAAATGGTTTGCAAATTTAGACGATCATTTGCATTATAGAGATGAGCATACAACCTTCGAGAGAACGGGGTTGAAAATAGGTTCTGTTGGACTACAATTGTCTACTCGAATTATCCAAGTTTCGAAAGTCTCAATGGCCTTGTTGGTGAATCCCCCTGAGCCGAGACGAATCGTATACCAGGCTTGGATAAATCTGACTGGCAGATCTATTTATGATCTGGTATTAAGTTTTAAATGCAGTATTACGGAAGTATTTTCAGGGGTCAAGAGGGATTCCCTGTTTATGCTGTTAAGTTTACTGCAGTCAATCGCTCTATGATGTGAGGTTGGATAAGTCTCCTTGGAGCAATACACCGGTGTGATTAGAGAGATATTGAAGTGTCATGCATATATATATTTTGTTGAGGAGATTGTATTTTGTGAATGAGTTATGGAATAGCAGCACAAAGGTAAGTTCTGCTTAAACGAGATCTCTTTATAAGTGTTGATTGATCTGTTATCTTGGTTATGTGTATTGATGTGTGAATTGATTGATACATAATCTATGCTTTGGTTGTGCTTGTACTTTACTTGTTACTTTGTTTAGAGTTTCACCCTTGTCTGCTCTGTTGTGTTGATGCATGATGGAGTAGATAGTTTGCCCAAGAAGTGGGTTTGCTCTTAGAAGAAGGATCTGAAGAAGATGCTGCATAGTTTGATAAAGATTACGAGAAGATTCTATATTTATTACTTTAGATTGGGTAGAGGTCTAAAGACTCAACTGGCTCAGTATTCACTGTATAAACCTCTGTTGTAAACTCTGATGGTTTCATATATGAGATGAGAAACTTTTAAGTATAAAGCTGTGTTTTATTTCTTACATAAAAACATTTACAAAAAGAAAATCTTTAAGGGATTTATTCCCCGTCATTCTCATCTTCTTTAGAAAAAGAAAAAAAAAATTATCCAAATTTTAGAGAAGGATTACTAGCTTTTATGAAATATTTTCGAAGTCTTTACGAAACTTTTGGTTACTATGGTGTAATATCCTTTTTAGAGAAAGGGTGTTGCAGATGACATGCTAATTTTTGGTACTTGTGTTGATGTTGTGATCAGAACTAAATCTTTTCTTGCATCTAAGTTTGATATGAAGGACATGGATGAGGCAAGTGTAATATTGGGAGTTAGAATCATAAGGAAGGGTGATAGTATAATACTATCCCAAGAACATTATGCGGAGAAACTTCTTGGGAAGTTTGGTCATTATGACTCCAACCATGTGAGTACCCCTTATGAAACTAACTCTCACTTAAAGAAAAATAGAGGTGATCCTGTTAATCAATCCCAGTATGCTCAAGTGATTGGGAGCCTCCTACACCTGATGAATTTTTCTCGACCAGACATTGCTTATTCAATTGGTCAATTAAGTAGATATACTCATAATCCAAGTCAGGATCACTGGGAGGCACTTGTTAGACTCATGCAATATTTAAGAGGTACCATGAACTATGGTATTGTGTATATTGGATTTCCCGCTGTACTAGAAGGGTTCAATGATGCTAACTGGATTTCAGATTCAGATGAGACAAAATCCACTAGTGGTTATTCACTCTTGGTGGTGGTGCGGTAATGTGGAGATCAGCCAAACAATCAATAATTGCAAGATCCACTATGGAGTCAGTGTAACACCCTAATTTTTATATAGTTTTTATTGATTTTTAATAAGCTTTAATTTAATTAAAAATTATTTAATTAATGATTTTTGGGATCTTGAGGTGAGGATAGTGATAATAATATCTTAGATTTATTTTAGAGGAGTCGAGAGTAGTAGAGTTCACAAAACTGAGTTTTTGCGGGAATCGCATTTTCTCCTAATGCAAGGATAGGGTTCAGTATTTTTTCTGCAGGTCATTTTTACTCCAAAATAATTTTTTAACGAACCAAAAGTGATTCTTATAATATTTGTGATTTTTAGAAATTTTTCTGGAAATTTTTCGGAAAAACTTTATTTTACTCGCGTTTGGAGCTTCACGGGTAAACCGGGCACAACCGGGACATGAAAAATAGTCCAAAAATTTAGTTTTGGGTTTCTAAATTTTTCTATGACATATTCAAATCATAAAATTCATTTCTCATGATTTTACTCATTTTAGAAAAATATTTATCTAAAAAGGGGTTCGAAAACTATGCGTTTTTACTACTTCGAACTACCGATTAAACCCTAACTTGGTGGAATTAAATCCCACCAATTTTTCTGGTCAGCTAGGCACATAAGGGGGGCTGATTCCACTCTCAAATTATTCCAAAAGTCAAATGGTCAAATGGGTTTAATTTTTGAATTTTTCCAAAATTAGGTGAGAGAGGTATGGCTCCTAACCACCAAAGCATGCAAGCCCATACCTCCCCCATGCTTTCCTTGCTCAGCCGAATTCATTTAGGGAAGGGAAGGAGAGAGAAATTCATTTTTTACTTCATCTTCAACCTTGAATCAAAAGCTCCGTCTTTTTCTCTCATATTCCCAAGCTTTTCCATACACAAAAAGACCAAGTTCTATTGAGATTTTGCATAGTCAAGCTTCACAAAAAAGGTTTGGATTATCGTTCTAATCCATAAACTTCTTTCATTTTTTCATTTCCACCACTTTCATGTTTCCATGAAAGTTGTGTTCTTCTCTTTACTGAAAGAGATATTTTTCTTAGTTTAGGTTCACTCCATTGGAACCTACAAACTTGAAAACCACCTTGGATCCATTTGTCTTCAAGATTTGAGTAACTATTCATCTACTCAAATTTCTACTCTTTAGGGTTTGTTGGTTTTCATAAAATTCATATTTTTATGGTTTTATTTTGGTGTATTTTGTGAAAGGTAAATTTTTCTAAGTGTGGGAACATCAAGGCTTCAAGGAGGCCACTTAGTGATTGTGTAGAAGGAAGGTGATCTTTGGTGTTTGCTCATTTTCATAGTCTTCAAGAGGTAAGGGGATTTTACCAATAAGTTGGGAAGGTTGTATATGTGTGTTGTAACACCCCCTTTCTCAGGAGACATTACACTTCGTAACTGAATCTCTACTGTGGAAATTAAAATCTTTCTTCTAATTCTTCTTTCGAAAAAAACGCTGTCAAAATCTATTTAATTTTCACAAATAGATTTTTCTCTGTCAATTTTTTTTCTCTTACAAAAGAAATACTTATAAAAAAAATAAACACCAACTAGAAAACAACATAGGAACTAAAACTTATTCAATTATAATGGAACGTACCATACACAAGAAATTTCTTTCCCAAAATAATACAGACTCTCAATGCTGGTCAAGCACTAAGATCTTCTACAAAAAGTTCAAATAAGAAAAACTCCAACAAAACTAGGACTCGCACGTCCTTCCACTTTGTTGACACGTCTTCAATGCACGTCTCGTTCTTCGAGTCCTGTCTAGTCCACTCAACTAGTAATCAATCTATATGAATCATGTCCCGAAGGGCACAAAACATATAGACAAGGGTGAGTTTCTCCCAAAGTCACAATCACAAAACATAGGAAAAATACTACTTATTATACTTCAAAAATAAGCAAATATCATTTGAAAACTTTACTCTAAGTTCACAAACAACCAACACACATCATCACAAAATCATCTATCTCAATCAAGAGATATATATATATATATATATGCATGACACTTCAATCATCTCTTATCACACCGGTGCACTGCTCCATGGAGACTTCTCTTCCTCAACTAAGTAGAGCGATATGGCGGTGCTTGTACCTAACATAAATGCAACCTGACCATCTCTTAGCCCTCGTTGTCATTTATTTGGTATGGCCCATTGTGCTAACTCATGCACCACATCATAAATAAGGCAGTCGATTAGGATCATTCAAGCCGGGTATGCTACTCTTCTCGGTGTAACACTCTGTTTTTTTTATATATAGTTTTTATTTATTTTTAATCTGTTTTAAATTAATTAAAATTATTTAATTAATGATTTTGTGATTTTAAGGTATGAATAATAATATTTGTATCCTAGGTTTATTTTTGAAGGGTTTAGAGTAATAGAGTTCGCAAAACTGAGTTTTTGCGGGAACCGCGTTCTCGCAAAATGCGGGAAGGGTTTAGTATTTTTTCGGAGGTCATTTTTACTCCAAAATAAATATTTAACTAGACAAAAATGGTTCTTATAATATTTGTGATTTTTAGAAATTTTTCTGGAAATTTTTCAGAAAAACTTTATTTTACCCGCGTTTGGTGTTTTACTGGTAAACTGGGCGCAACCGAGACATGAAAAATAGTCAAAAAATTTAGTTTTGGGTTTCTAAATTTTTATATGACATATTCAAATCATAAAATTTATTTCTTATGATTTTACTCATTTTAGAAAAATATTTATCTAAAAAGGGGTTCAAAAACTACGTGTTTTTACCACTTCGAACTACCGATTAAACCCTAACTTGGTGGAATTAAATCCTACCATTTTCCAGTCAGATTGGGCGCATAAAGGGGGGGCTGATCCACTCTCAAAATGATTCCAAAAGTCAAATGGTCAAATGGGTTTAATTTTTGAATTTTTCCAAAATTAGGTGAGAGAGGTATGGCTCCCAACCACTAAGGCATGCAAGCCCATACCTCCCCCATGCTCCTTGTGTCCAGCCGAGTTTTTGTGTGGGAAAGGGAGAGAGAAATTCATTTGCTTCATACACTTCATCTTCTCCAAAATCTCCATTCTCCATTTTCTCTCATATTCCCAAGCTTTTTCATACACAAAAAACCAAGTTCTATTGAGATTTTCCATACCCAAGCTTCACAAAAAATGTTTGGATCATCATTCTAATCCATAAACTTCTTTCATTTTTTCATTTCCACCACTTTCATGTTTTCATGAAAGCTTGAGTTCTTCATTTCACTAAAAATGAGTTTTTCCTTTGTTTAGGTTCACTCCATTGGAACCTACAAGCTTGGAAACTACCTTGGATCTATTTTCCTTCAAGATTTGAGTAAGTATTCATCTACTCAAATTTCTACTCTTTATGGTTTCTTGGTTTTCATAAAACTCATATTTCTATGGTTGTATTTTGGTGTAATTTGTAAAAGGTAAATTTTTCTAAGTGTGGGAACATCAAGGTGTTAAGTAGACCACTTGGTGTTGGTGTGGTGTGAAGGAGGTGATTTTGGAGTTAGTCCATTTTCAAGTCTTCAAGAGGTAAGGGGATTTTTCTCAATAAGTTGGGAGGGTTGTGTATGTGTGTGATTATGTGATTTGTTCTTGATGATGAACTCAATGACTTGAGTTTTTCTATTGGGTGTTGAATGAAATTTCATTCTCTTAGTAATATGTATTTTTATATGTATATGTATATGAGAAAAAATATGATTTTGGTTGAGGCATGATAAATTTTTATGAGCCTATGTGTTGTTGGAAAAATCATATGTATGCTTTGGGGTGATTTTGAATGCCTAAGTATGTGCTTGATGAAATATGCTTTAATGTTATGTTCATGATGTATGTTGATATATTATGAATGAGTACTTTGAGTGTATGTTGATTTATGGCTTGGTTGTGTTATTGCCTAATTGATGTATATTGATTTATGTGTATTTCATATACTTTGATTGGGATTGGATTGAAAAGATTTGATTAAGTGTGGGAAGAGAGTTTAAAAGCTTTAATGAGAATTCTAATCATAAGTGTTAAATCAATTTCATACTAAATCCTTTTTATCCATAAAACTTTAAGTGAGTTAGAGAATTAATTAATGTGAGAGAAATATCAAATTTTGGATTTTTAGGGGTTAAAAACGAAAACTGCAGGTTTTTGGGGTCAAAAATGCAAATTCTGGAATTCTGGGCTTTAATTGCACAATCTGGACTTTTGGGCCAAAATTAGAATTTAAGAAAGTTTGGGGCTGAAATGCGAAGTCTGGAAACTTTTGGGCCCAAAATATAATTTATGAAACTTTGGGGCTGAAACGCGAAGTCTGGTACATTTGGGCCAGAATTGTAAATTACGAAAGTCTTGGGGTAGAAAACGTAAAGTCTGGGCATTTTGGGCCAGAAACCAAATTTTTCAGAAAATTTGGGGCTGAACTGCGAAATTGAACATTCTTAGGGGTCAGAATTACAAATACTTAAAGTAAAAGATTCTAAGTAAAATTATCCAAGAATTTAATTAAGTTTTTACTAAATCTTTTTATGATGAATATTGGTTTTAGATAAAAGATATCTCTTTTATTAAAAATAAATGAAGCTTAAACATTTTAGAGTTAAAAGAAAACTTAAGAATTCAAAGAGAAATTTCTTCTAAAAACTTATAGTGTTAGACAATAATATTACACGGTATTGGAAGAGAACCAATACGTGGCGAAGATAAAAGTCTTAAGGACAATAATATTACACGGTATTGGAAGAGAACCAATTCGTGGCGAAGATAAAAGTCTTAAGGACAAATATATTACACGGTGTTGGGTGAAAGCTAACGCGTGGCGACGAAAAACCCTAAGACGAGGGACCAAATTGATTGTGGTTGCAAATGTACTGTCATATGCATTTGAGATATTGGCTTTTGCCAGACTAGCATTTATTGCTCTGATGAGAGCACACAATCCTATGCGGGGATTGTAAACAAGTATGGTTTGACTATAAGTCTTTGAGGGCATCCAGGTTACGAAATTCTCAATGGTCTTGCGATGAATCCCCTTGTGCCGAGAAGAGTAGTGTACCCGGCTTGGATAATCCTGACCGGCTGCCTTTATTTGAGATGGGGTGTACGATGTAGCACAATGGATCTGTACCGAATAAATGACAAACGATGGCCAAGAGTGAAGGTCGGTTTGCATTAATGATAGGTATACAATTCCGCCACATCGCTCTACTTAGTTGAGGAAGAGAAGTCTCCATGGAGCAGTGCACCGGTGTATGAAAAGAGATATTGAAGTGACATGCATTATGCTAGAATGCTATATGTGTGCTTGACTGTGTGTTTACCTTGATGATTTGTCTCTTGTTGATGATTCAATAGCTTAGCTAAAAGATTTGCGAAAGAGTAACTCTATATAAATATATTCTTGGAATGTATTACGTAGTATTTTCTTTTTCATATGCAACCTTTCAGTGGATTTCAACTTGTGAAAAGAAATTCACCCTTGCATATTTTCCTGTATTTGTATGTACGTTACGCGTAGATGAGGCCTCTGGTAGCCCGTGTGAGGGAGAGCTTCCGGCCCCTTGAGGCCGAGTCCAAGGGAGGGGGATGGACTTATGATCCCATCTCCCAATGGGCCACTGTGTGTGGACACGTGGTCAGGACGAGATGAGGGGTGCTGGGCCCCGAAGAGGTTTTGGAGCGCGATATGGTTCTGGATGTTCACATTCCATTAGTGAGGATGCGCATTTGGCTGGCAGCCGCACCCGAGGCACCTATGGAGCAGCCGAGGTGAGAGACTCAGGAGGAGGAGAGACCTTGACCCTCACGGGTAACTGGATCTGCTCGGGAGTATCGTCGTATGTTTTGTCGCACGCGTCTCACTTCGAGGAAGAGTACCTTGGCGCGAGATCGTCTACTGAGGATGGCTCCATCAGTGGCACCAGTTTCACCACCAGAGACAGGGAGACCGACGTTCTCCGTTCCTTACGTCCCACCGTATGGCCGTTTCGTGTGCTGCTCTTCTGACACTTCTGCCGGACCGTCGGGACACGCAGAGAGGGGGAAGAGGAAGGTTCGAGATGAGCCAGAGTAGGTATTCATTGAGATATCCGAGGAGGAGGAGGACCCGGAGGAGGATCCCGAGGAGGACCCCGAGGAGACGTCATCGTCTTAGGTCGTAGGGGTGGGGGTGTCTAGTGCTAGGTTGTGGTTTGTCTGTTAGCGACCAGCCTAGGTTTGGGATGTACATGTTCAGTGTTGTGTATTTGACACATCTTTTGATTTACAGTTTTCTTAGGTTTAGACTTATCGCTTTATTTTCTTTATGTTATGATGATGTATTTTGGCCACTATGTTGTGGTTCCAAACTATCCTTGCGGGTGCAAGACTTGTATATATTGACATGATGATATATATATATATATATATGTGTGTGTGTGTGTGTGTGTGTGTGTGTGTGTGTATGATGTTTCTTTTCTTCTGAGTTTCAGGATGGCTAAATGTGATGTAAGAAATCTTTTCGTATAAGATTCTTTTAAAAAAAAAGTAGCCACCAATTTTGGTAACCTTAATTTATGAAAGACGTTTTTCCGCATTAAGTGTTAGTTTTTCATGTGACTTTTCTTGTGGAAAAATGGGGTGTTACACTCGGCACAAGGGGATTCACCGCAAGACCATTGAGAATTTCACAACCTGAATGCCCTCAAGGACTTATAGTCAGACTATACTTATTCACAATCCATCACCATAAGATTGTATGCTCAAGTTTTAGGCAAAAACTCACATCTTAAATGCAAATGATAATTCAATTGCAAATCATAGAAAATCCTTATTTCAAGAATTTTAACATCGCCACGTTTGGGCTCTTTTCCAACGACGTGTAAAGCTCATCGCGTTTATGAAAATGTCCCTTAAAACTTTTTATTTATTAAAACCACATAACTCTTTATAATTCCATTTTGACCCCAAACTGTCCAGATTTCCACTTTTACCCCTAAACTTTCAAATTTTCGATTTTGATCCCATTTTCATTGAAATTTTAAATTTTCACCCCAAAACTTCTAAAAATTACACTTTTGACCAAAACCCTTTTAAAATTCGAAAATTAGCTTTTTCTTCTTGGATTTTATTAAATACGCCAATACAAATATTTTAAACCTCCAAAATTTAATTACACATCCATGAAACTTATTTATTAGGAATTGGATTTTCAAAAGATTATTTATACTCATTCTATTTTCCTTTTTAGCAACTAATTTTCTATTCTTATTGATTTAAAACTTAGGTGTTAAACTTGATATAATTGTAACTTCCAAACTCTTTTATTTTAAGAAAATTCCCATTAAAGTCCATTGGAGATTTATTCAAAAGAATTTATAAATAAAAGACCAAATTATAATTATGGCTTAAATGTGAATCCAATTAGTCATTGTTTGAAAATCACTTTTGTTATAAAGTCCTCTACTTCCTCTTCCATGATGCTTGGGTCACTTGTTTTATTTTTCTCTTGATTTTATTTACCCAATCACAACAAACATCACCTACACATAATAAATAAAGCATAACACTACTTTAAATATTACAATCATTCCAAATGGATCAAATGAATCACAAATAATTAAATGTACTCAATCACTTCAAGACATATCATTTTCTCATACACAATCAAGAGAACAATCCTATAACAAAACACAAGATTTTTACCATACAAAAACCATAGAGTTAACACATGCCAAAATTTACATTTTTAATAAATCCAAGCATACACACATTTTCCTTATTAGGTAAATTTCTTCACTCTTCATTTTTAATCCAAGTCTTTTATAAAAACATACATAGTATTAAAATTCTAAAAATCCTCATACAAAAACCATAGAGCTAAAAATATTAGCTTAGTGATTTAAACACATCAAGGATGGTTTAACCACTCAAATCAAAGATGGAACTCAAGGTTGTTGAGTTATCATCAAGCCATCCAAAACATACAACATACTACTACATAAAAATTATGCCTTTTAGAAGAAACATGCCCTTACCTCTTGAAGATCACTTGAGTCCTAAAATCACTTCTTCAAAGCTTTGTTGTTCCACTAGTATCAACACCCCTTTTACAATTTTATACAACATACAAGCATAAATATACTTTCTTTGTTAAAAATAGCCAAAACCCTAAGAAGAAAATATGAGAGGATGATAACTTACTCAAGCCCTTGAAAAAATTAGATCAAGGAGTGGTTTCAAGTCTCTTGGTTCACAGGGTGCAAACCTATGCCAAAAGAATAAAGCTTGGCTTTAAAAATGGAAGAACACATGATCTAAATAATCAAAGAATGGAGATAATGGAAAAATGAGAAGGTTTTATGGTTTAGAATCATCAACTAACCTTCTTTTGTGAAACTTGAAGTGCAAAAGCGCTCAAAACACCAAGGATATAGCTTATGGAAAAGCTTGGAAGCTTAGAGGAAAAATGGAGTTTTTTTTTCTTTGGAAGCTTAGATGAAAATGAGGAAATGAATTTCTCTCTCTTCTTTCCCTCGCAAGTTCGGCTGAATAGGGAAGAAAAATAGGGCAAGGTCAAGCTTTTGTGCAAGTGGCATTATCTTGGAATAAATTAAGGCATAAAGGTGTTTTAATTTTTCTTCCAACCAAGACTTTGCAAGACAAGAGCACATGGCCACAATTCAGAATTTTGGAGCTGTGTGGGGCGCAAGATTGCAGCTGAAAATGAGAGGAAGGAGTGTTCACACTTAGGGTTTTGCTTTTGGAAGCACAAGTGGCCAAAAATGCTTATTATAATATATATTTTGAAATAAATATTTCTCCAAGTAATTGATTAATGAAAAAATTATTTTTGAGACCTAAAATTAATATAATAGAGGTTAGAATTTCGAAACTCAAGTTTTGGTCATTTTCTGATACCCCGTTTGCGCTACGGTTACCCGTAACGTGCTAAAAACGGCTAAAAGTAAAATTTTTCTGAAAAATTTCCAAAAATCCAAAATATTAAAAGAATAACTTTTGTTTCGCTAAAATATTTTTTTGACGCAAAAAGGGTCTCTGGAAAAATATAAAACCTCCGACGTTTACAAACCGAGTCACGGTTTATGCTATTTTTCTATTTTTTTTATTTCTTCCAATTTCTACCCATCTAAAAATCATAAATAATCCAAAAACACTAATGATATCCCTAACTTTCCATTTTCTATTATCATCTTATAATATGTAGTTTGATCTACTCACACAGTGTCATAGAATTAGCTACTAATCTAAAAATGTGGGTGTTACATGTGTGGCTATGTGTTGTATGTTTCATGAAAAACTCATTGAGTTTTCATATTGGTTGTTGAGTGAGTTTTCATTCTCTTAGTAATATGTATTTTTATATATTTATGTGTATGAGTGAAAGTATGATTTTGGTTGAGGCATGATAATTTTTGATAAACCTATGTGTTGTTGGAAAAATCATATGTATGATTTGGAGTGATTTGGAATGCCTAAGTGTATGCTTGATAAGTTGATGATTTTTATGCTATGTTCATGATATATGTTCATATGCTATGGATGGCCACTTTGAGTGGATGTATGATTTATGGCTTGATTGTATTCTTGTCTAATTGATGTATGTTGCTTTCTTTGAATATTCCATATACCTTGAATTCAATGTGATTGGAATTGGATTGAAATATTTGACTAAGTGTAGTAAGAGGAGTTAAAAACTTTAATGAAAGAGTTTTCTAAAAGTAATCAAATAAATTAATTAAGATTCAAGTTAATACATACTTAGATAAATTTCATAAAAATTGCTAATTATATGTTATAAATCAATTTCATACTAAGTCATTTTTATCCATAAAACTCTAAGTAAGCTAGAAAATCAATTAAAGAGGGAGAAAATCAATTTTTGAATTTTTAGGGATCAAAAACGAAAACTGGATGTTTTGGGGTGAAAAATACAAAATTATGAAATTCTAGGCCTAATTTCGAAAATCTAGGCACTTTGGGCCAAAAGTATAATTTTACGAAAGTTTGGGGAAAAAGCTAAGTCTGGGTACCTTTGGGCCAGAATTATAATTTATGAAAGTTTGGGGCAGAAACGCGAAGTCTGGATACTTTTGGGTCATATTATAATTAACGAAAGTGTTGGGGCAGAAAACGCGAAGTCTGGGCATTTTGGGACAAAAACCTAATTTTTAAGAAAATTAGGGGCTGAACTGTGAAACTGGACTTCTTAGGGATCATAATTGTAAATACTTAAAGTAAAGGAACTTAAGTAAAATTTATCAAAGAGTTTAAGTAAGACTTGTAATTAAATCTTTTTACAATGAGAAGTGAGAAGAAAAATAATAAAGATTTGAGAGTTAGGAGTTAAAAGAAGAACTTTAATTACAAAGAGGAGTTTCCATAAAACTTAAGTTTTAACATGATGTTATTACACAGTGTTGGACGAAAGCTAACACGTGACGACGAAAACCCTAAGACGAGGGACCGCACTAACTGTCTTGTATGTGTGTGCAAATATAGATGTCATTGCTATAATCCAGCTTGGAGGATTGTGCAATGTATATTGAGGTCATGCTACAATCCTGCATGGAGGATTATATAATAAATGTGGATATCTTTGCTACAATCTAGCTTGGAGGATTGTGTATTAAATATAGACGTTGTTGCTACAATCCAGCTTGGAGGAATTGTGCAATAAATGTAGATGACGTTGCTACTGCAATACCCTTTCTCCAAAAAGGATATTACACCATAGTTACCAATGAATTTCGAAATAACTTAGAAAATATTTAGTGAAAACTCAACATTTCTTCTCCGAAAACGTGAGTAAAATTTTTTCTACTTTTAAACACAGAGAATGATGGAGAAATATGTATTAATTCTTTTCAAAAGAGTTTAAGTGCAGAAGCATAACGCAATACCATGCGAAAAAGATCTCGTCTCATATATATATAAAATCATCAGAGTTTGTACAGGAAAGAGTTTAAAGTAAGACAATGAACATCTGAGCTAGTCTGATCTCTAAACCCCAACCCAAATAACACAGTAATCATCTAATCTTCTTGGAATCCATATCATCTACTTAGCAGCATCCTTCAGCTCCTCTTCTAAGAGCTAACCCCCTTCTTGGGTCAACATCTACTCCGTCATGAATCAACACAACAAAGCAGGCAAGGGTGAAACTCTAAACAACTTAATAAGGAAAGTACGGCCCACAGCAACACACAACACAATTACTAAGGAATCATACTAAAATAACCAGTATATCAACACAATAAGAATTTCACTCGAACATAGCACATTTGGGAACATCCAGTGGGAACAATATACAACAAAGGGATCAGTCAACATCTTAAACAGGAAATTTCACACAAGACTATCTATACTTTCGGGACAAACCGACGGCATCCGGCTTGCTACTGCTACTCTTGGGGATTTTACTTAAGAATTTCGGGACCACACCCACGAGAAAAGAACCCGCTACCCTTAGAGATTTTACGACACAAATTTCGGGACCACATCCATGAGAAAAGAACCCACTGCTCCTGGAGACTTTACCACTTATATTCGGGACCACACCCACGAGTAAGTCACTCGCTACTCAAGGAGATTTTACCATAGGAATTTGGGCACCTAGCCACGAGCATTCAGCCCGCTACTCCAAGAGATTTTACTTAGTAACCACAGATACCAACTTACAACTTAACTCTCAAATAAACACAGAATCACAAGTACACACAGAACCACGTTTCTCAGATAAGAATACCAAATCACACATCTCAAGAAAACACAGAATTTCACTACTCAGATAAAACACAGAACCATTTATCTCAAACAACCCATACTTCATTTTCATTCAAAGGTATGTAATAGTACTAAAAAGTAATTAATTTATTAAACAGAGGTCAAAACTAAAATATTTTGAAATACTTGAACACCGGTTCATTATTCAGAAAAAAGCCCATTGAAACTGTTTCACAAATTTCCACTGTTGAAAACATAGAGAATACTGAACCAAAAATATATATAACAGTAGAATTCATCAAGAATTCATTACCATTATATTCCCCAATTATCTTAGTCATGTATATACCGAGTCCCTAGGTTAAAAATTCCCCAAACAACGTATCAATACAGATCCTAGGCCAGAGAGAGACGGACTGCTTTAGCCCCTTCATAGGTCTCACTTCCTTTCTAGACAGATGTATACTGATAAACCATTTATCTTAACTATGACCTTGTATATCAATGATAGACAATACTAGGGTTTTCGCAAAATAATTAATTGTATTCTCTTCGCGGTAAAATTATATTTGCAGTAGTCTAAATTTTGCCATTATAATGGTATGTTTACAAAAGTTCAAAAATGATTTTAACATAGTAACCTTAGTCCCACGAAAATTTAGAGAAAATTTGGGCATTATAACTTTACTATTAGTAATTAGTACAAAATAATTAATTTAAGACTATAAAATCATTTATCTAAAGCATAAAGGCAAAAACACCTAAAGCATACAATCTAAACGCAAACAAGAATCAAAACTCATACTTTACAAATTAAATTAAAAGAATAGCCCCTTACCTTGGCCAAACTTTGAAGAAGAACAAGCAAGAACACCAAAAGAAATTTAAGACAACTAAGAAGAAAAAAGAGAGAATTGTGTTTTGCCTTCATGCTCCTCTTGGATTTGTGAGAAATTATGAAGCATGAAGGGTCCTATTTATAGGGAGAGGGGGTTGATTTCATGAGGGCAAGGAAGGAAGAAAATTATGCTTGTGATGTAAGCCATGATGATTAAAACACATAATTAATTAATTAGGTAAATCAATCCTTTTTCTAATTGGTCCAAAACCATGGCTCACATAACCAAATGAACCTAGTCCTCTTCTTGGCTTTAGAGTAGGACGATTTTGAGGCAGCTCTAGAAGGAAGAAATGAAGTTACATTTTTGCCCCTAGGGTTTTAAGTGTAAACAAGATGAAAATCAAGGGTAAAATGGACTTTTTACAAATCAAACTATTTCCAAAATAAATTAAAATGGTGAGAACCAATGGGGATTCATGAAAATACCATGGAAGAGCTTCATAGAAAAGTTTTGGGATTTTTACGGTAAGGGTAAGCCTTACGGTTTGCAAAAACAAAGGAAAACGGTCGCGCCATAAGTGAAAAATGAACATTTTTTAGAAAATTCCAAAAAAATTGCAAAAAATCACAAATTGAATTTAAACACTAATGGTCCTTCTTGAAATTTGATTTTGAACACTCACTGATCACTAAAAATCCATTTTTGACCAGAAATCTCCATTTTTCGTACTTTATGAACATAAAAAAAAAAAGCATTTTTATCTACTTTTTAGAAAATTACGAAATAATTTCCAAAAATCCCCAAAAATATAAAAACATGATTTAGCTACTTAAAATCTTTGTCTAACCTCAGGTTGGTCTCCGAATCAGTGATTTGCTCTTACTGTAAGTAATAGGGACAAAATGGTAATTTTCACAGTTTTCAGAAAATTCTAAGAAAATTTTAGAAAATCACAAATATTAAAAGAACCAACTTTTGTGAAGGAAGTTTGTTTGAAAAAGTTGAGTTAACATACTTGTGTTATTAAAACCCTTTTCCGTCAATAATGATACGGAAGTCAAACATCAAGGAAAGAGTGATTGTTTTACTGAAATAACTTGATAGGCATTTTAAAACCTTCATTCTAGGGCTAAAATAATTTACTTAGCCCTTAGATCACAAAGTTTCATATAAAAATAGATTTTAAAGAGTAACTCAGAAAAACGGATGTTACAGCTACAATCCAACTTGGAGGATTGTGCGGGATGTATGTAGATGTCATTGCCACAATCCAGCATGGAGGATTGTGCAATATATATATATATATATATATATATATATATATATATATATATATATATGTCAACTGCATTCGATGATTGGCTTTGCCAAATTTGAGCTACAATCCAGCTTGGAGGATTGTGCAATCCAGCTTGGGGGACTGCGAATGGAGGATAGTTTGAGCTATATTGAAAGATGTTGAAGTGCCATGTGTTATGCTAGAGTGTCATGTGTGTGTAACTGGATGTTGTGTTTTCTGTGGATGTATGAATATCTTAGCTAAAAGATTTGCGAAAGAGTAATTCTATATATATATATATATATATATATATTCTTAGAATGTATTATGTAGTATTTTCCTTTTCATATGCAACCTTTCAGTGGATTTCAACTTGTGAAAAGAAATTCACCCTTGCATGTTTTCCTGTATCTGTATGAACGTTACGCGTAGATGAGGCCTCTGGTAGCCCGAGTGAGGGAGAGCTTCTGGCCTCGTGAGGCCTATGGTGGGGGATGGATTTATGATCCCATCTCCCAATGGGCCACTGTAACTAGATACGTGGTCAGGACTAGAGGAGGGATGTTGGGCCCCGAAGAGGTTTTGGAGAGGGACATGGTTTTGGACATCTACATACCCGTCGAGAGGATGCCCTACTGGCTAGAAGATGCACCCTTTGCATGCAGTATCACCTTGGAGAACCGGGAGGCCAGAGTTTCGCCCACGGCATAGCCTAGGAGAGAGACGAGGGAGGATCAGAGCCCTACACCTCAGCGGATAGCTGGATCGGTATCTGGTCGTTATCGTTTGATTCGTTGCACTCCAAGGAAGAGTTCCTTGGAGAGGGCACGCGTACCAAGGATGGCTCCACCGGTGACACTAGTTCCATCACCCGAGATCGTGAGGTCGACAATTCCTGTTCCAAACGTCACACCTTTTGGACATTTTGCTCGCTGTTCTTCTGATACTTCTGCCGGACCTTCAGGACATGCAGGGAGAGGGAAGAGGAAGGTTAGAGACAAGCCAGATCGTGTATTATTTGAGGTGTCTGAGGTTGAGGAGGATGTAACACCCATTTTCCCGAAAGAGTATTACACCAAAGAACTAGAAGACTTCATTGCGGAAAATAAGATAAACTGGTTTTATCTTTACCTATTAGATCTTTATATCTTATTAAACTATCAAAGTTGTGAATAAATTTGTTATTTTCGTTTCTCATGATCTCAAAGCTCAAATATAAATACTCAATCACCCAAAGTTATCTGGAATACATCACCCGATAATATATATACATATCATCAAGGTACAAAAGGTTTCTTGCACCAGCAAGCATCGTTCATAACCACAACAAAGTGGCAAAATACAGACAGTAAAGCAAAAACGATTAAATCTAAGTCCTAAGAAAACTATAAAGCAAAAGATGTGTCATCTACACAAAGGAAACTTATAATCCTTCAAAAGAAGCTAGGGTGATCGTCAACTAGACAACACGACCACCGAGCTGACTCCTAAGCCTACCACGAAGACTCTAAGCAGACGAATCCACCTCTGGCTCCTCCTCGGGGTCTTCCTCGATAGAATCTGTGGTAGTTGCTCCCTTGAGCTCATCACACGTCTTCCTCTTCCCTTTTCCAGCACACCCAGAAGGTCCAGCATGCGCGCCTTCAGCGTTAGGCAAAACGCTACCTGGTGTTGGGGAAAAGAAAACAGGAGCAGCATATGTCGGTCTCAGTGTCTCTCTAGGGTCCTCCCTAGGTTCCTCCGTTCCTCCACACTCACTGTGGGTGTCAAGCTGCAAGCCCATCTCCTCCAAAGGGATCCATACATCAAGCACCATGTTGCGCTCCAGGATCTCCTCTGCTCCATATGCTCCCCCACGCGTTCGGACCACATGACCAGTCGTCGTGGCCCACCGGGTAACGGGGTCGTAGATCCAACCCCCACCCGCGCCTCCTCGAGGCCTAAAGCTCTCTCTCACCCTCGGAAACAGAAGCCTCTCCTGATCCATCTATATGAAAAATGTCCCAATATGGGGCACGAAACATATAGGCAAGGGTGAGTTTCTCCCATAAGTCACAATCAAGAAACATGCATAACAGATAAAATATTATATGGCCATACTACGATGTAACAAATATCATTACAAATCATCTATCTCAACAAGACTATATGCATGACACTTCAATCATCTCTCATTTCACCTCTGCTCTGCTCCATGGAGACTTTCCTCTACTCAACTAGTTAAGCGATATGGCGGAGCTTGTACCTAACATAAATGCAACTTGACCACTTCATAGCCCTCGTTGTCATCTATTCAGTATGGCCCATTGTGCTATCTCGTGCACCACATCATAAATAAGGCAGTCGGTCAGGATCATTCAAGCCGGGTATGCTACTCTTCTCGGCACAAGGGGATTCACCGCAAGACCATTGAGAATTTCGCAACCTGAATGCCCTCAAGGACTTATAGTCAGACTATACTTATTCTCAATCCATCACCATAGGATTGTATGCTCAATTCTTAGGCAAAAGCCCACATCTTAAATGCAAAATGATAACTCAATTGCAAATCACAGAAAGATCCTTACTTCAAGAATCTCAACATCGCCACGTTTTGGACTCTGTTCCAACGACGTGTAAAGCTCATCACATTTATGAAAAATACCCCTTAATACATACGTATTTGTTAAAAACCACATAGCCTTTTATAAGTATAATTTTGACCCCAGAAAACCAGTCCCTGCGTCCAGTGTTTGAGTCCAGTTTCTGCGTCCAATGTTTGAGTCCAAATGTCTGCGTCCAATGTTTGAGTCAGTCTCTGCGTCCAATGTTTGAGTCCAATGTCTGCGTCCAATGTTTGAGT
Source organism: Glycyrrhiza uralensis (assembly GCA_030159175.1). Lineage (NCBI taxonomy): Eukaryota > Viridiplantae > Streptophyta > Magnoliopsida > Fabales > Fabaceae > Glycyrrhiza > Glycyrrhiza uralensis. The sequence goes on along the minus strand of BRZY01000003.1, from coordinate 13,541,929 downwards.
CCAATGTCTGCGTCCAATGTTTGAGTCAGTTTCTGCGTCCAATGTTTGAGTCCAATGTCTGCGTCCAATGTTTGAGTCAGTTTCTGCGTCCAATGTTTGAGTCCAATGTCTGCGTCCAATGTTTGAGTCCAATGTCTGCGTCCAATGTTTGAGTCAGTTTCTGCGTCCAATGTTTGAGTCAGTCTCTGCGTCCAATGTTTGAGTCAGTCTCTGCGTCCAATGTTTGAGTCCAATGTCTGCGTCCAATGTTTGAGTCCAATGTCTGCGTCCAATGTTTCTGCGTCCAGTGTTTTCTGCGTCCAGTGCTTGCTTGTTTTTCTGATGGACCCTACCCTTAATAGGTGTCATATGGAAAAGTTATAGTCATAACAATTTTCACAAGTTTGGTCGGATACAACTTTTAGAGATGGTCTTGCTATAGTGGATGTATAAAACTAAGTGGAATGCTCACCGACGCCTTAAGGGCAGTCTCAACAAAGCCTCAGGTCTACTGCTTATGGTTCTTTGTTTTGTAGGTTCGGATCGCTCGTTGCTATTTGCGCCACCAAGGACAACAAACATAAGCTTAATATAAGGAAGTGAACAAATACTGTATAAGTGAAAGTAATTGAATTACGTTTATTAATAAGTTAAGAAAAAGGTATGAATGATTTTGTGTAAGAATGTTTGATTTACATTATCGTGATTGTATTTGTTATATTTTTAAGAATACGACTTGATGTTGTGATTTATGTCGATCGATGAGATTTAAAGAAATACTTGATTGCACCTTACGGCTTGCATTCATTGCATCTTCATGAACATGGCCTTGTGCCAGGCTATATGTCGAAGGGGTTCAGCCACACCTTGGAGCAGGTGCGAGACAAATGGTAGAGATCCATGGGGACCTTGAGGACGTATGCGTGTGAACTCTCGTAGGTGGCCAGGTGGTAGCTCCGCTGTGCCGCGGGAATTCGACCTCCCCACGGAGCGATCCTGACTAGTCACTATTTTTCTCAAGATCGGCGGTGGAGTATTCCGGTACAGCCAATGATGCATGGCATGGGATTATGAGATTTGCACTATGATTGGGCAGATAATATCGAACATGTCCTCCCGATCGCTCCCCTGACTAGAAAGTGATCACTCCATGGAGCTGAGTCATGACACAACTTGCATTTTGCTTAATCATACTTAAGTTTAATTCTTCATATGAAATTATTTATTGTACGTCTTGTTGAAGGGAATTATTTTATTAAAATTTGTTGTGGATATGATTTATCTTTGTTTGATTTAAGTGGTTTTATTATACTCTTGAACTAATGTTTTCTAATCATTTAATCTTTGCTATGATGTTGGTCGCTTACCTCCTCTGTTTGTATTTTCAATTTTTTTCCTCTCCTTGTTGTTTATCTGAAGATAGAAATTATTTATCGAAGAAGGATAACCTTGTTCAGCGAAGCTTCAGGTAGAGCCTCGAGATGAAGATGATAGAGTTTCTTTCTTGTTTTTCTAATGGACCCTACCCTTAACAGGTGTCGTATGGAAAAGTTATAGTCATAACAATTTTCACATGTTTGGTCGGATACAACTTTTAGAGATGGTCTTGCTATAGTGGATGTATAAAACTAAGTTGAATGCTCACCGACGCCTTAAGGGCAGTCTCACCAAAGCCTCAGGTCTACTGCTTATGGTTCTTTGTTTTGTAGGTTCGGATCGCTCGTTGCTATTTGCACCACCGAGGACAACAAACATAAGCTTAATATAAGGAAGTGAACAAATAGTGTATAAGTGAAAGTAATTGAATTACGTTTAGTAATAAGTTAAATAAAAGGTATGAATGATTTTTTGTAAGAATGTTTGATTTACATTATCGTGATCGTATTTGTTATATTTTCAAGAATACGACTTGGTGTTGTGATTTATGTCGATCGATGAGATTTAAAGAAATACTTGATTTTATCTTACTGCTTGCATTCATTGCATCTTCATGAACATGGCCTTGTGCTGGGCTATATGTCGATGGGGTTGAGCCACACCTTGGACCATGTGTGAGATAAATGGTAGAGGTCCATGGGGACCTTGAGGACGTATGCGTGTGAACTCTCGTAGGTGGCCAGGTGGTAGCTCCGCTGTGTCGCGGGAATTTGACCTCCCCACGGAGCGATCCTGACTAGTCACTATTTTTCTCAAGATTGGTGGTGGAGTTTTCCGGTACAGCCAATGATGCATGGCATGGGATTATGAGATTTGCACTATGATTGGGCAGATAATATGGAACATGTCTTCCTGATCGCTCCCCTGACTAGAAAGTGATCACTCCATGGAGCTAAGTCATGACACAACTTGCATTTTGCATAATCATACTTACGTTTAATTCTTCATATGAAATTTTTTATTGTACGTCTTGTTGAAGGGAATTATTTTATTAAAATTTGTTGTGGATATGATTTATCTTTGTTTGGTTTAAGTGCTTTTATTATACTCTTGAACTAATGTTTTCTAATCATTTAATCTTTGCTATGATGTTGGTCGCTTACCTCCTCTGTTTGTATTTTCAATTTTTTTCCTCTCCTTGTTGTTTATCTGAAGATAGAAATTATTTATCGAAGAAGGATAACCTTGTTCAGCGAAGCTTCAGGCAGAGCCTTGAGATGAAGATAATAGAGTTTCCTTCTTGTTTTTCTAATGGACCCTACCCTTAATAGGTGTCGTATGGAAAAGTTATAGTCATAACAATTTTCACAAGTTTGGTCGGATACAACTTTTAGAGATGGTCTTGCTATAGTGGATGTATAAAACTAAGTGGAATGCTCACCGACGCCGTAAGGGCAGTCTCACCAAAGCCTCAGGTCTACTGCTTATGGTTCTTTGTTTTGTAGGTTCGGATCGCTCGTTGATATTTGCACCACCGAGGACAACAAACATAAGCTTAATATAAGGAAGTGAACAAATAGTGTATAAGTGAAAGTAATTGAATTACGTTTAGTAATAAGTTAAATAAAAGGTATGAATGATTTTTTGTAAGAATGTTTGATTTACATTATCGTGATTGTATTTGTTATATTTTCAAGAATACGACTTGGTGTTGTGATTTATGTCAATCGATGAGATTTAAAGAAATACTTGATTGTATCCTACTGCTTGCATTCATTGCATCTTCATGAACATGGCCTTGTGTTGGGCTATATGTCGATGGGGTTGAGCCACACCTTGGAGCATGTGTGAGATAAATGGTGGAGGTCCATGGGGACCTTGAGGACGTATGCGTGCGAAGTCTCATAGGTGGCCAGGTGGTAGCACCCCTGTGCCGCGGGAATTCGACGTCCCCAAGTAGCGATCCTAACTAGTCACTGTTTTTCTCAACATCGGTGGTAGAGTGTTTCGGTACAAGCAATCATGGATGGCACGGGATTATGAGATTTGCACTATGATTGGGCTGATAATACGGAACATGCAACACCCTTTCTCCAAAAAGGATATTACACCATAGTAACCAAGATTTCGTAATATTTTCTAAGTAACTTTGATCTAAACAAGTTATGTTCTCAAAAATGCGGATAAAATTTTTGCCTTTTTAAAATATGAGAAGAATGGGGAGTCCATTCTTTCCTTTTCTATCACGTGGTGAAATAAGAACAGTATTAGTAGAAACACTGAAATAATAAAAAAAAACCTCCTCAAGTATATATATATCAAAAGAGCTTGCATCAGTACAAGCCAGGAGTTTTAAAACTACTATACCTCAAAAAGCAGTAAAAACTCTAAAACAAACTAAAAAGAAAATGACTGAAATAAAAAGCTACTAAGTAATATAAAAACCAGGTCCAATCTAAGCTACTCATGATGGTGAGACTCAGCAGCTGAGTCTCCAGGAACATCGCCCTTATGCTCCTCAGATACCTTCCCCTTGCCCTTGCGGAGACGCTCCCAAATGCTATTCTGAGCCTCAAGGGATCTATCCTCCAACCTAACCCATCTGCCTCCAGGGATTGGACGCTAAAACGTCGTCCCAGACTCAAGTCCCTCCGCGGGTCCGTCATCTACTCGACCACATATGGAAAAACATGGAAAGTAGGCAGGGTGAAAAACTTACACAAGTTAAGAATGTTAGTTTCAAAGAGTAAACATATAATACTTGTACAGTATATTTTCAGAGTCTTACCACCTTAATCACACTTAAGAATAAAACACTGAAAAACCAAGAAAAAATCAAGAATAGATCACCAATCACAGAAGTAACGTCAATCACAGATAAACATCAATCACAGATATATTGTCAAGCACATATAAAACATCAAGCATAGATCAATTGTCAATCACAGATATATTTATGCATGATACTTCAATCTTTCTCATAATACACCGGTGTGCTGCTCCAAGGAGACTTTTCCCACCAAACTCCATTGAGCGATAGGCCTGCGACAAGTCTTAACAGAACAACCAGGAAATCCCCCTCAGACCCCTGGCAGCCATTCCGAAATGCGCATTCACCTCCATATCATGATATAGGTCCGTCAGTCAGATTTATCCAAGCCGGGTATACGACTCGTCTCAGCTCAAGGGTATTCACCATGCAAGGCTATTGAGACTTTCGAAACCTGGATAATCCCAGAAGGCAATTGTAGCCCAACACAACTCTATTCTCAACCCTCTCTGCCCTCTCTGGGTTGTACTGCTCAAAAACCTTTATGCAAATGACACTCAAAAATTTGCATAATATCACTTTGGTTTCTCTTGTAAAACCTTCTCTGTTTTACTGTATTAAATCTCTTAATACAAAACCACATAGAATACTCTTATTCTATCACCACAGAAATACTCTTGAAAACATAACCATTATATTACTCTTTTCGGCTGTACTCATTTATTTTAATAATAATTACACTGTGATAGAGTCAAACACGGTAATGAACTTAACCAGAATAATATTAACGGGAATTATTACTCAAGTTCATTCTTTTTGGGAAAGCCCTTTGGAAGCTAATCAAGTAATCTTCGCCACGTATATACAAACTTATTAAGATAGGAAAAATAGCGCACCGGTATGGTTCCCAGGAAAGATCTTGGTGAGCTTTTGGGCTCCTTCAAAGACCTTTGTCTTTCCTAGACAGATCCATACAAATGAACTACCTTAACCCATCATCAGTCTGTATATAAACAGTAAAAATCACAAGTTTTATATATTTTTGAAAAGAACATGGAAATGGAAGAAAATATCAGTTTAGGAATTTTTAGCGTATTTAGTCACTTGCTCTCGTCCCAATGGCGTAATAGAGATACGGCCCCTGAGCCCGACCGTATGAGTACACCGAAGATGTATTCTTACGCCTGACCAAAGCACCCCATCCATATCCGTCAAAAGAACTACAGAGGTTCAATTTTACAATTTCTTAGATTTGTTGATCACGGAGGCATAGCCCACTGGGTGATCAAGCCTTTATCGATAAAATTTCGCCAGCATAACGGTACAATTATTAAACTTTATAAATAAATTGGGCATTATAACTTTACTATTTGAAAAAAATCATAGTTTAAAATAAAATAAGGCATAGTATAATTTTAAAACAATTTTACAAATAAATAACAATTTATTTAAAGCATAAACACCCAAAACTTAAAAACTCAACAAAATAAAGATCAAACTAACTTGGAAAGAAATTCCCCATACCTTAGCCTTATGAAGGTGGAAGAACAAGCTAAGAACAAAGAAGAACAACACAAGAACTTGATTAGAAAACAAAGGAAAACTTAAAGGAAAACAAAGGAAAAGAAAAGGATTTTTGTAGTGAATTTTGGGAGGAATTCTTCAAGTGGGTTTGTGATGGAAATGAAGAGCAACCCCCTCCCTATTTATAGGGGAGGGGTTCAGCCAGATCAAGGCCAAGTGGGGGGAGGATATTTTAATTTCCTATTTTCCAAATAATGCAAAAATCTTAATTTCTAAAAATATCTAATAAAATATATATGCTCTAGAACATTGGAGAAGCTCCTAGACCCATCAAGAGGAGGTGAAGGGCGTGCAGGTCAGGGCTGGGAAGGAGAGGATGTGAATTTCCAAAAATACCCCTAGGGTTTGGATGAAAAAGAGTGAAAAACAAGGGTATTTTGGTCTTTTCATAAATCAAAAATAGAAATAATTAATTAAAAATGATGAGAACCAATGAGAATGCTAGAAAGTGCCACAAGGAGTCCAAATAATTTCGTGGCATCCATTTTTGAAATTTATAGATAGTGCAAACTCTTCGGTTTTCATCGTTTCGCAGGTATAACCCCGAAAAATGTAGAAAAATAGGGTTTTCAAAACTTACACAGAAATAATTTTAAAAATCATAAAATAAATAATTAAAAATAAAATATAAATTGTTTATGGACCTTTGTCACAAAAATTATAACTGTTAAACAAGGTTTTTGCGTAAAAAGTCCCCGGGTGGCGTAGTTTTCGGTATTTTTTTGAAAGTTTTCCAAAAATTCCAGAAAAATTTCAGAAAATCTAAAATAATAAAAGAACCAACTTTTGTGAAGTAAGTTTATTTATTGAGTTGGTTTAACACACTCAAGCTATTTAAATCACTTTCTGTCAGTTAGACGTAAACCGTTTTCTGTAAAAAGACCCGATTTTGACTGAAAAACTACCGTTTTCAGAAGTATTTCGGAATACATGTATTTTATTACTAATTTTAAGCCAAAAATAAATCACACATCATTTATGGAACAAAACTTCATATAAAACAGAAAAAGGACAAAAAACGCAAAGAAACGAATGCTGTAATTAGACCTAATAGAAGCTATAAATCAACCACTTTCAGAAGTATTTTTAAACATGTATATTTAACTACTATTTTTAAGCTAAAAATAAATCTCAAAACAATTATATCGCAAAAATTCAAATAAGACAAAAATAAATAGTTAGTCAAAACAACGGATGTTACAGAACATGTCCTCCTGATCGCTCCCCTGACTAGAAAGTGATCACTCCATGGAGCTGAGTCATGACACAACTTGCATTTTGCATAATCATACTTACGTTTAATTCTTTATATGAAATTATTTATTGTACGTCTTGTTGAAGGGAATTATTTTATTAAAATTTGTTGTGGATATGATTTATCTTTGTTTGATTTAAGTGCTTTTATTATACTCTTGAACTAATGTTTTCTAATCATTTAATCTTTGCTATGATGTTGGTCGCTTACCTCCTCTGTTTGTATTTTCAATTTTTTTCCTCTCCTTGTTGTTTATCTAAAGATAGAAATTATTTATCGAAGAAGGATAACCTTGTTACCGGCGAAGCTTCAGGTAGAGCCTCGAGATGAAGATAATAGAGTTTCTTTCTTGTTTTTCTAATGGACCCTACCCTTAACAGGTGTCGTATGGAAAAGTTATAGTCATAACAATTTTCACATGTTTGGTCGGATACAACTTTTAGAGATGGTCTTGCTATAGTGGATGTATAAAACTAAATGGAATGCTCACCGACGCCTTAAGGGCAGTCTCACCAAAGCCTCAGGTCTACCGCTTATGGTTCTTTGTTTTGTAGGTTCGGATCGCTCGTTGCTATTTGGACCACTGACGACAACAAACATAAGCTTAATATAAGGAAGTGAACAAATAGTGTATAAGTGAAAGTAATTGAATTACGTTTAGTAATAAGTTAAATAAAAGGTATGAATGATTTTTTGTAAGAATGTTTGATTTACATTATCGTGATTGTATTTGTTATATTTTCAAGAATACGACTTGGTGTTGTGATTTATGTCGATCGATGAGATTTAAAGAAATACTTGATTGTATCTTACTGCTTGCATTCATTGTATCTTCATGAACATGGCCTTGTGCTGGGCTATATGTCGATGGGGTTGAGCCACACCTTAGAGCATGTGTGAGATAAATGGTGGAGGTCCATGGGGACCTTGAGGACGTATGCGTGCGAACTCTCGTAGGTGGCCAGGTGGTAGCACCCCTGTGCCGCGGGAATTCGACGTCCCCAAGTAGCGATCCTAACTAGTCACTGTTTTTCTCAACATCGGTGGTAGAGTGTTTCGGTACAACCAATCATGTATGGCACGGGATTATGAGATTTGCACTATGATTGGGCTGATAATACGGAACATGTCCTCATGATCGCTCCCCTAACTAGAAAGTGATCACTCCATGGAGCTGAGTCATGACACATCTTGCATTTTGCATAATCATACTTGCATTTAATTCATGATATGAAATGATTTATTGGACGTCGTGTTGAAGGGAATTATTTTACTAACATTTGTTGTGAATACGAAATATCTTTGTTTGATTTGAGTGCTTTTATTATACTCTTGAACTAATGTTTTCTAATCATTCTATCTTTGTTATGATGTTGGTCTCCTACCTCCTCTGTTTGCATTTTCAGTTTGTTTCCTCTGCTTCTTGATTATTTGTAGATAGAAAGTATTTATCGAAGAAGGAACGCCTTGTTTAGCAAAGCTTCAAACAGAGTCTCGAGATGAAGATAATAATTTCTTTCTTGTTTTTCTAATGGACCCTACCCTTAATAGGTGTTGTATGGAAAAGTTATAGTCATAACAGGCTTCACAAGTTTGGTCAGATACTACTTTTAAAGATGGTCTTGCTATAGTGGATGCATAAAACCAAGTGGAATGCTCACGGACGCCTTAAGGGTAGTCTCACCAACGCCTCAGGTCTACTGCTTATGGTTCTTTGTTTTGTAGGTTTGGATCGCTCGTTGCTATTTGTGCCACCGAGGACAGCAAACATAAGCTTAATATATGGAAGTGAACAAATAGTGTATAAGGGAAAGTAATTGAATTACGTTTAGTAATAAGTTAAATAAAAGGTATGAATGATTTTTTGTAAGAATGTTTGATTTACATTATCGTGATTGTATTTGTTATAATTTCAAGAATACGACTTGGTGCTGTGATTTATGTCAATCGATGAGATTTAAAGAAATACTTGATTGTATCTTATTGCTTGCATTCATTGTATCTTCATGAACATGGCCTTGTGCCTTGCTATATGTCGATGGGGTTGAGCCACACCTTGGTGCATGTGCGAGATAAATGGTGGAGGTCCATGGGGACCTTGAGGACGTATGTGTGCGAACTCTCGTAGGTGGCCAGGTGGTAGCTCCCCTGTGCCGCAGGAATTCGACCTCCCCACGCAGCGATCCTGACTAGTCACTGAATTTCTCAAGATCGGTGGCAGAGTGTTCCGGCACAGCTAATGATGTATGGCACGGGATAATGAGATTTGCATTATGATTGGGCTGATAATTCGGAACATGTTCTCCTGATCGCTCCCCTGACTTGAAAGTGATCACTCCATGGAGTTGAGTCATGACACATCTTGCATTTTGCATAATCTTACTTGCATTTAATTCTTTATATGAAATGATTTATTAGACGTCTTGTTGAAGGGAATTATTTTATTAAAATTTGTTGTGAATATGATATATCCTTTTTTGATTTAAGTGCTTTTATTATACTCTTAAACTAATGTTTTCTAATTGCAATACATTTTCTCCAAAAAGGATATTGCACCATAGTTACCAATGAATTTCTAAATAACTTAGAAAATATTTAGTGAATACTGAACGTTCTTTCCCCGAAAATGTGTATAAATTTTTTTGTTCTTTTAACACTTAGAAGGATGGAGAAATATGTATTAACTCTTTTCAAAAGGGTTTAAGTGCAGAAGCATAAAACAATACTATGCGAAAAAGATCTTGTCTCACATATATATAAAATCATAAGAGTTTGTGCAGGAAAGAGTTTAAAGTAAGACAGTGAACATCTAAGGCAGTCTGGTCTCTAAACCCCTACCCAAATAACACGGTAACCATCTAATCTTCTTGGAATCCATATTATCTACTCAGCAGCATCCTTCAGCTCCTCTCCTAAGAGCTAACCCCCTTCTTGGGTCAAACATCTACTCCGTCATGCATCAACATAACAAAGCAGCAAGGGTGAAACTCTAAACAACTTAACAAGGGAAGTACGACCCATAGCAACCTACCGTACAGACACTAAGGAATCATATTAAAGAAATTAGTATATCAGCACAGTAAGAATTTTACTAAAACACAGCACATTTGGGAACATCCAGTGAGAACAATATACATCAAATGAAACATCCAACACGTTAAACAGGGAATTTCACACAAGACTCTCTATACTTTCAGGACAAACCCATGAGCTTTCTGCCCGATACTCTTGGGGATTTCACTTAAGAATTTCGGGACCACACCTACGAGAAACGAACCCGCTACCCCTAGAGATTTTACGACACAATTTCGGGACCACACCCACGAGAAGAGAACCTGCTGCTCCTAGAGACTTTACCACTTATATTCGGGACCACACCCACGAGGAAGTCACTCGCTACTCAAGGAGATTTTACCATAGAAATTTCGACACCTAGCCACGAGCATTCAGCCCGCTACTCAAAGAGATTTTACTTAGTAACCACAGATAGCAGCTTACGGCTTAACTCTCAAATAAACACAGAATCACAAGTACACACAGAACCACATTTCTCAGATAAGAATACCAAATTACACACATCTCAGGAAAACACAGAATTTCACCATTCAGATAGAACACAGAACCATTTATCTCAGACAACTCATACTTCCTTTTCGTTCAAAGGTTTATAATAGTACTAAAAAGTAATTAATTTATTAAATAGGGGTCCAAACTGAAATATTTTGAAATACTTGAATACCGGTTCATTTTTCATAAAAAAGCCCATTGAAACTGTTTCACGAATTTCCACTGTTGAAAACATAGAGAATACTGAACTAAAAATATATATACCAGTAGAATTCATCAAGAATACATTACCATTATATTCCCCAATTATCTTAGTCACGTATATACCGAGTCCCTAAATTAAGAATTCCCCAAACAGCGTATCAATACAGATCCCAGGCCAGAGAGAGACGGACTGCTTTAGCCCCTTCCAAGGTCTCACTTCCTTTCTAGACAAATCCATACTGATAAACCATTTATCTTAAACATGACCTTGTATATCAATAATAGATTATACTTGGGTTTTCACAAAATAATAGATTGTATTCTCTTCGCAGTAAAATTATATTTGCGGTAGTATAAATTTTGCCATTATAACGGTATGTTTACAAAAGTTTAAAAATTATTTTAACATAACCCTCTTGCTTTGCGAAAATCTTGAGAAAATTTGAGCATTATAACTCTACAATTAATCTTTAGCACAAAATAATTATTTAAAGGCTATAAAACAATTTATTAAGGCTTAATAGTAAAAACACCTGAAGCATACAATCCTAACACAAACAAGAATCAAAACTCATACTTCACAAATTAAATTGCATGATTAACCCCTTACCTTGGCCAAAACTTGATGAAGAACAACCAAGAACACCAAAAGAAATTTAAGAAACTAAGAAGAAAAAGAGAGAGAACTTGTATGTTGTCTTGCTCCTTGGCTTGGTGTGTGAATTTTATGAAGCCAAGGGGGTCTATTTATAGTGGCCAAGAGGGAGGACATAGAAGGAATAAAAGGCTTTTGTGTGGTAAGCAATGACTACATAAATAAACCTTTATTAATTAAGTTAATTCAAGTTTTTTTCCTAATTGGCTTAAACTTATGACTCATGGCATGACTCAAGGCTTCTTCAAGACACTAATTTCTCCTATTGGCCAAGAGGGCATGACAAGGATCATGAGGTCATGGAGCTTTTCTTGCCCTATGTCATGCAACCTATGTCATAATGCTTCTTTAGGTAATTAGGAAAATCAATCTTTTTCTAATTGGTCCAAAGGAGTGAGTCGTGGTGATGACTCAAAATTGAGTTCTTCTAGTTGCTTCATGAGGCGGTTTTGAGGGTTGAAAAGGGAGGTAGTGAAGTTACATCTTTGCCCCTAAGGTTTTCAAGTGAAAACAGATGAAAATCAAGGGTAAAATAGACTTTTCACAAATCAACTATTTCAAAATAAATTAAAATGGTGAGAACTAATGGGGATTCATGAAAGTACCATGGAATAGCTTCATAGAAAAGTTTTGGGATTTTTACGGTAAGGGTAAGCCTTACGGTTTGTAAAAACAAAGGAAAACGTTTGTGCCGTAAGTGAAAAGTGGACATTTTTCAGAAAATTCCAGAAAAAATCCCAGAAAATCACAAATTGAATTTAAACAATAATGGTCCCTCTTAAAATTTGATTTTGAACACTCACTGATCACTAAAAATCCATTTTTGACCAGAAATTACTATTTTTTGTACCTTATGAACGTCAGAAAAAGTAGCATTTTTATCTGTATTTTAGAAAATTACGAAATAATTTCAAAAAATCCCCAAAAATATAAAAACATGATTCAGCTACTTAAAATCTTTTTCTGACCTCAGTTTGGTCTCCGAATCAATGTCTATCTTTTACTGTACGTAACAGGTTCCAAAGTTCACCAAAAATTCTAAGAAAATTTCAGAAAATCACAAATATTAAAAGAACCAACTTTTGTGAAGGAAGTTTGTTTGAAAAGGTTGGGTTAACACACTTGTGTTATTAAAACACTTTTCCGTTAATAACAAAAATTACGGAAGTCAAACACCAAGGAAAGAGTGATTGTTTTACTGAAATTACTTAATAGGCATTTTAAAACCTTCATTCTAAGGCTAAAATAATTTACTTAGCCCTTAGATCATAAAATTTCATATAAAAATTGATTTTAAACCATAACTCAGAAAATGGATGTTACAATTCTCCCCCTCTAAAACGAATTTCGTCCTCGAAATTCGTGAATACACTTAGGGATTTAACTTATCAATTCATACAAAATATCATTGTTATCTCACTGCTACCAGCAAGCTAATGGGTTAGCTACTCCCATACCTTGACTTTAAATAGCAAGAAAGCAACAATAATTGTATGACTAATAATGTCATCATCCAGGTCATAGGTTAGGTTTCTACCTATAACAAAATCGATACTTAAGGAAGGCCAAACCAAAACCCATGCAAGTAGTCACAAAATCACATATTCAGAGACAAAAGATCTCCCACAGAAAACAATCAAAGAATTCGTCCAAGCCTGTACTATCCTGAATTCACGTAGCTACTTTCAGATTTACGACTTTATCCCTACAAACCAACACGGATACCCACCACATGTTTTGTCCTCACTTACATGCTTTTCAGAATGTCATCCTCTCCTGTACAGTCCCATACCTATACAGTATTGTTGGCATAGGTAGTACCGAAAAATCTTACTAGGTTCTCCTCAACTGTACCGTCCCATACCAACATAGTTGTGAATCTCTCTGTTTTACCGTCCCATACCAGCACAACCGCGAAACCAGATTTTTCCAGAATAATATAAACTAAGTAAACAAATCAAGATTCACACAATTTCACACAGCACAAACAACTCATCAGAGTTCACACAATGAAAACATAACAAACCTATACCCAACAGTACCTAAAAGACTCAAACCTAGCTTAGATACCACAAAATGCAACACCCTTTCTCCAAAAAGGATATTACACCATAGTTACCAATGAATTTCGAAATAACTTAGAAAATATTTAGTGAAAAATCAACGTTCTTTCCCCGAAAATGTGTATAAATATTTTTCTTCTTTTAACAGGGAGAAGGATGGAGAAATATGTATTAACTCTTTTCAAAAGGGTTTAAGTGCGGAAGCATAAAACAATACTATGCAAAAAAGATCTCATCTCATATATATATAAAATCATCAGAGTTTGTACAGGAAAGAGTTTAAAGTGAGACAGTGAACATCTGAGTCAGTCTGGTCTCTAAACCCCTACCCAAATAAGACGGTAGCCATCTAATATTCTTGGAATCCATATTATCTACTTAGCAACATCCTTCAGCTCCTCTCCTAAGAGCTAACCCCCTTCTTGGGTCAAACATCTACTCCGTCATACATCAACATAAAAAAGCAGCAAGGGTGAAACTCTAAACAACTTAATAAAGGAAGTACGGCCCACAGCAACCTACCGTACAGACACTAAGGAATCATACTAAAGAAATTAATATATCAGCACAGTAAGAATTTTACTCAAACACAACACATTTGGGAACATCCAGTGAGAACAATATACAGCAAATGAAACATCCAACACCTTAAATAGGGAATTTCACACAAGACTCTCTATACTTTCGGGACAAACCCACGAGATTCCTACCCGATACTCTTGGGGATTTTACTTTAGAATTTCGGGACCACACCCATGAGAAAAGAACCAGCTACCCCTAGAGATTTTACGACACAATTTCGGGACCACACCCACGAGAAGAGAACCCGCTGCTCCTAGAGACTTTACCACTTATATTCGGGACCACACCCACGAGGAAGTCACTCGCTACTCAAAGAGATTTTACCATAGAAATTTCGGCACCTAGCCACGAGCATTCAGCCGGCTACTCCAAGAGATTTTACTTAATAACCATAGATACCAGCTTATGACTTAACTCTCAAATAAACAGAGAATCACAAGTACACACAGAACCATGTTTCTCATATAAGAATACCAAATCACACATCTCAGGAAAACACAGAATTTCACTATTCAGATAGAACACAGAATTTCACTATTTAGATAGAACACAAAACCATTTATCTCAGACAACTCATACTTCCATTTCGTTCAAATGTATGTAATAGTACTAAAAAGTAATTAATTTATTAAACAGGGGTCCAAACTGAAATATTTTGAAATACTTGAACAGCGGTTCATTTTTCATAAAAAAACCCATTGAAAACTGTTTCACAAATTTCCACTGTTGAAAACATAGAGAATACTGAACCAAAAATATATATAACAGTAGAATTCATCAAGAATACATTACCATTATATTGCCCAATTATCTTAGTCACGTATATACCGAGTCCCTAAGTTAAGAATTCCCCAAACAACGTATCAATACAGATCCCAGGCCAGAGAGAGACGGACTGGTTTAGCCCCTTCAAAGGTCTTACTTCCATTCTAAACAGATCCATACTGATAAACCATTTATCTTAAACATGCCCTTGTATATGAATGATAGATAATACCAGGGTTTTCACAAAATAATAGAATGTATTCTCTTCGCGGTAAAATTATATTTGCGGTAGTATAAATTTCGCCATTATAACGGTATGTTCACAAAAGTTTAAAAATGATTTTAACATAACCCTCTTGCTTTACGAAAATCTTGAGAAAATTTGAGCATTATAACTCTACCATTAATCTTTAGCACAAAATAATTATTTAAAGGCTATAAAACAATTTATTAAGGCTTAATAGTAAAAACACCTGAACCATACAATCCTAACACAAATAAGAATCAAAACTCATACTTCACAAATTAAATTGCATGATTAACCCCTTACCTTGGCCAAAACTTGATGAAGAACATCCAATAACACCAAAAGAAATTTAAGAGACTAAGAAGAAAAAGAGAGAGAACTTGTATGTTGTCTTGCTCCTTGGCTTGGTGTGTGAATTTTATGAAGCCAAGGGGGTCTATTAAGTGTGGCCAAGAGGGAGGACATAGAAGGAATAAAAGGCTTTTGTGTGGTAAGCAATGACTACATAAATACACCTTTATTAATTAAGTTAATTCAAGGTTTTTTCCTATTTGGCTTAAACTTATGACTCATGGCATGACTCAAGGCTTCTTGAAGACACAAATTTCTCCTATTGGCTAAGAAAGCATGACAGGATCATGAGGTCATGGAGCTTTTCTTGCCCTATGTCATGCAACCTATGTCATAATGCTTATTTAGGTAATAAGGAAAAACAATCTTTTTCTAATTGGTCCAAAGGAGTGAGTCGTGGTGATGACTCAAAATTGAGTTCTTCTACTTGCTTCATGAGGCGGTTTTGAGGGCTAAAAAGGGAGGGAGTAAAGTTACATCTTTGCCCCTAAGGTTTTCAAGTGAAAACGGATGAAAATCAAGTGTAAAATGGACTTTTCACAAATCAACTATCTTTGTTATGATGTTGGTCTCTTACCTCCTCTGTTTGTATATTCAATTTTTTCCCCTGCTTGTTGTTTATTTGTAGATAGAAGTATTTAGCGAAGAAGGATAACCATGTTCAGCAAAGCTTTAGGCACAGTCTCGAGATGAAGATAATAGAGTTTCTTTCTTATTTTTCTAAAGGACTCTACCCTTAATAGGTGTCGTATGGCAAAGTTATAGTCATAACAGGCTTCAGAAGTTTGGTCAGATAATACATTTACAGATGGTCTTTCTAGAGTGAATGTATAAAACTAAGTGGAATGGTCACTGATGTCTTAAGGGCAGTCTCACCAACGCCTCAGGTCTACTGGTTACGGTTATTTTTTTTGTAGGTTCGGATCGCTTGTTGCTACTTGCCCCTCGAAGGACAACAAACATAAGGTTAATATAAGGAAGTGAACAAATAGTGTATAAATGAAAGTAATTGAATTACGTTTAGTAATAAGTTAATTAAAAGGTATGAATGATTTTTTGTAGGATCGTTTGATATACATTATCGTGATTGTATTTGTTATATTTTCAAGAATACGACCTAGTGTTGTGATTTATGTCGATCGATGAGATTTAAAGAAATACTTGATTGCATCATATGGCTTGCATTCATTGCATCTTCATGAACATGGCCTTGTGCCGAGCTATATGTTGATGGGGTTGAGCCACACCTTGGTGCAGGTGCTAGATAAATGGTGGAGGAACATGGGGACCTTGAGGACGTATGCGTACGAACTCTTGTAGGTGTCCAGGTGGTAGCTCCACTGTGCCGCATGAATTCGACCTCCCCACGTAGCGATCCCGACTAGTTACTGTTTTTCTCAAGATCGGTGGTAGAGTGTTCCGGTACAGCCAATGATGCATGGCATGGGATTATGAGATTTGCACTACGTTTGGGTTGATAATACAGAACATGTCCTCCTGATCGCTCCCCTGACTAGAAAGTGATCACTCCATGCAGCTGAGTCATGACACATCTTCCATTTTACATAATCATACTTGCATTTAATTCTTCATATGAAATGGTTTATTGTACATCTTGTTGAAGGGAATTATTTTATTTAAATTTGTTGTGAATATGATATATCTTTCTTTGATTTAAGTGTTTTTATTATACTCTTGAACTAATGTTTTCTAATCATTCTATCTTTGTTATGATGTTGGTCTCTAACCTCCTCTGTTTGTATTTTGAATTTTTTTCCTCTGCTTGTTGTTTATTTGAAGATAGAAAGTATTTAGCGAAGAAGGATTACCTTGTTCAGCAAAGCTTCAGGCAGAGTCTCGAGATGAAGATCTTTCTTGTTTTTCTAATGGACCCTACCCTTAATAGGTGTTGTATGGAAAAGTTATAGTCATAAAAGGCTTTCCAAGATTGGTCAGATACTACTTTTAGAGATGGTCTTGCTATAGTGGATGTATAAAACAAAGTGGAATGCCCACCGACGCATTAAGGGCATTCTCACGGACGCGTCAGTGCTACTGCTTACGGTTCTTTGTTTTGTAGGTTCGGATTGTTCGTTGCCATTTGTGCCACCAAGCACAACAAACATAAGCTTAATATAAGGATGTGAACAAATAATGCATAAAGAGAAGTAATTGAATTACGTTTGGCAACAAGTTAAATAAAATGTATGAATGATTTTTTGTAAGAATGTTTGATTTACATTATCGTGATTGTATTTGTTATATTTTCAAGAATACGACATGGTGTTGTGATTTATGTCGATCGATGAGATTTAAAGAAATACTTGATTGTATCTTACGGCTTCCATTCACTACATCTACTTGAACATGGCCTTGTGTCGGGCTATATGTCGATGGGGTTGAGCCACACCTTAGTGCAGGTGCGAGATAAATGGTGGAGGTCCATGGCGACCTTGAGGACGTATGCATGCGAACTCTCGTAGTTTGCCAGGTGGTAGCTCCCCTGTGCCGCGAGAATTCGACCTCTCCACGCAGCGATCCTGACTAGCCACTGTTTTTCTCAAGATCGGTGGTAGAGTGTTCCGCTAAAGCCAATGATGTATGGGACGGGATTGTTAGATTTGCACTATGATTGGGCTGATAATACGGAACATGTCCACATCATCGCTCCCCTGACTAGAAAGTGATCACTCCATGGAGTTGAGTCACGACACATCTTGCATTTTGCATAATCATACTTGCATTTAATTCTTCGTATGAAATGATTTAGTGTACGTCTTGTTGAAGGGAATTATTTTATTAAAATTTGTTGTGAATGTGATATATCTTTATTTGATTTAAGTGCTTTTATTATACTGTTGAACTAATGTTTTCTAATCATTCTATCTTTGTTATGATGTTGGTCTGTTACCTCATGTGTTTGTATTTTCAGTTTTTTTCCTTTGCTTGTTGTTTATTTGTAGATAGAAAGTATTTAGTGGAGAAGGATAACCTTGTTCAGCAAAGCTTCAAGGAAAGTCTCGAGATAAAGTTAATAGAGTTTCTTTCTTGTTTTTCTAATAGAGCCTACCCTTAATAGGTGTCGTATGGAAAAGTTATAGTGATAACAAGCTTCACAAGTTTGGTCAGATACTACTTTTAGAGTTGGTCTTGCTATAGTGGATGTATAAAACTAAGTGGAATGCTCACCGACGCCTTAAGGGCAATGTCACCGACGCGTCGGTGCTACTGCTTACAGTTCTTTGTTTTGTAGTTTCGGATCGCTAGTTGCTATTTGCGCCACCAAGAACAACAAACATAAGATTAATATAAGGAAGTGAACAAACAGTGTATAAATAAAAGTAATTGAATTACGTTTAGCAATAAGTTAAACAAAAGGTATGAATGATTTTTTGTAAGAATGTTTGATTTACATTATCGTGATTGTATTTTTTATAATTTCAAGAATACGACTTGGTTGAGTGATTTAAGGAAATACTTGATTGTATCTTACGGCTTGCATTCATTGCATCTTCATGAACACGGCCTTGTACGGGGCTATATGTCGATGGCATTGAGCCACACCTTGGTGCAGGTGCGAGATAAATGGTGGAGGTCCATGGGGACCTTGAGGACGTATGCGTGCGAACTCTCATAAATGGCCAGGTGGTAGCTCCCCTGCGCCGCGGGATTTCGACCTCCCCACGCAGCGATCCTGACTAGTCACCGTTTTTCTCAAGATCGGCGGTAGAGTGTTTCGGTATATCCAATGATGTGTGGCATGGGATTATGAGATTTGCACTACGATTGGACTCATAATACGGAACATGTCCTCCTGATCGCTCCCCTGACTAGAAAGTGATCACTCCATGGAGTTGAGTCACGACACATCTTGCATTTTGCATAATCATTCTTGCATTTAATTCTTCATATGAATTGATGTATTGTACGTCCTGTTGAAGGGAATTATTTTATTAAAATTTGTTGTGAATATGATATATCTTTGTTTGATTTAAGTGCTTTTATTATACTCTTGAAATAATGTTTTCTAATCATTCTACCTTTGTTATGATGTTGGTCTCTTACCTCCTCTGTTTGTATTTTCAGTTTTTTTCCTCTGCTTGTTGTTTATTTGTAGATAGAAAGTATATAGCGAAGAAGGATAACCTTGTTCAGCAAAGCTTTAGGCAGAGTCTCGAGGTGATGATAATAGAGTTTCTTTCTTGGTTTTCTAATGGACCCTACCCTTAATAGGTGTTGTATGGAAAGCTATAGTCACAACAGGCTTTACAAGTTTGGTCAGATACTACTTTTAGAGATTGTCTTGCTATTGTGGATGTATAAAACTAAGTGGAATGCTCACCGACGCCTTAAGGGCAGTCTCACCAATGCGTCAGTGCTACTGCTTACGGTTCTTTGTTTTGTAGGTTCGGATCACTCGTTGCTATTTGCGCTACCAAGGACAACAAACATAAGCTTAATGTAAGGAAGAGAACAAATAGTGTATAAATAAAAGTAATTGAATTACGTTTAGCAATAAGTTAATCAAAAGGTATGAATGATTTTTTGTAAGAATGTTTGATTTACATTATCGTGATGGTACTTGTTATATATTCAGGAATACGACTTCGTGTTGTGATTTATGTCGATCGATGAGATTTAAAGAAATACTTGATTGTATCTTACGGCTTGCATTCATTGCATCTTAATGAACATGGCCTTGTGCCGAGCTATATGTCGATGGCGTTGAGCCACACCTTGGTGCAGGTGCGAGATAAATGGTGGAGGTCCATGGGGACCTTGAGGACGTATGCGTGCGAACTCTCATAAATGGCCAGGTGGTAGCTCCCCTGCGCCGCGGGATTTCGACCTCCCAACGCAGCGATCCTGACTAGTCACCGTTTTTCTCAAGATCGGCGGTAGAGTGTTCCGGTATATCCAATGATGTGTGGCATGGGATTATGAGATTTGCACTACGATTGGACTCATAATACGGAACATGTCCTCCTGATCGCTCCCCTGACTAGAAAGTGATCACTCCGTGGGGTTGAGTCACGTCACATCTTGCATTTTGCATAATCATACTTGCATTTAATTCTTCGTATGAAATGATTTAGTGTACGTCTTCTTGAAGGGAATTATTTTATTAAAATTTGTTGTGAATGTGATATATCATTGTTTGATTTAAGTGATTTTATTATACTGTTGAACTAATGTTTTCTAATCATTCTATCTTTGTTATGATGTTGGTCTGTTACCTCATCTGTTTGTATTTTCAGCTTTTTTCCTCTGCTTGTTTTTTATTTGTAGATAGAAAGTATATATCGAAGAAGGATAACCTTGTTCTGCAAAGCTTCAGGCAGAGTCTCGAGATGAAGATAATAGAGTTTCTTTCTTGTTTTTCTAATAGACCCTACCCTTAATAGGTGTTGTATGGAAAAGTTATAGTCACAAAAGGCTTCACAAGTTTGGTCAGATACTACTTTTAGAGTTGGTCTTGCTATAGTGGATGTATAAAACTAAGTGGAATGCACACCGACACCATAAGGGCAATGTCAACGACGCGTCGGTGCTACTACTTACGGCTCTTTGTTTTGTAGTTTCGGATCGCTAGTTGCTGTTTGCGCTACCAAGGACAACAAACATAAGCTTAATATAAGGAAGTGAACAAACAGTGTATAAATAAAAGTAATTGAATTACGTTTAGCAATAAGTTAAACAAAAGGTATGAATGATTTTTTGTAAGAATGTTTGATTTACATTATCGTGATTGTATTGGTTATATTTTCAAGAATACGACTTGGTTTAGTGATTTATGTCGATCGATGAGATTTAAGGAAATACTTGATTGTATCTTACGGCTTGCATTCATTGCATCTTCATGAACATGGCCTTGTACGGGGCTATATGTCGATGGCGTTGAGCCACACCTTGGTTCAGGTGCAAGATAAATGGTGGAGGTACATGGGGACCTTGAGGACGTATGCGTGCGAACTCTCGTAAATGGCCAGGTGGTAGCTCCCCTGCGCTGCGGGATTTCGACCTCCCCACGCAGCGATCCTGACTAGTCACCGTTTTTCTCAAGATCGGCGGTAGAGTGTTCCGGTATATCCAATGATGTGCGGCATCGGATTATGATATTTGCACTATGATTGGACTCATAATACGGAACATGTCCTCCTGATCGCTCCCCTGACTAGAAAGTGATCCCTCCATGGAGTTGAGTCACGACACATCTTGCATTTTGCATAATCATTCTTGCATTTAATTCTTCATATGAATTGATGTATTGTACGTCCTGTTGAAGGGAATTATTTCATTAAAATTTGTTGTGAATATGATATATCTTTGTTTGATTTAAGTGCTTTTATTATGCTCTTGAAATAATGTTTTCTAATCATTCTACCTTTGTTATGATGTTGGTCTCTTACCTCCTCTGTTTGTATTTTCAGTTTTTTTCCTCTGCTTGTTGTTTATTTGTAGATAGA
Organism: Glycyrrhiza uralensis; assembly: GCA_030159175.1. NCBI lineage: Eukaryota > Viridiplantae > Streptophyta > Magnoliopsida > Fabales > Fabaceae > Glycyrrhiza > Glycyrrhiza uralensis. The sequence continues at coordinate 13,520,063 of BRZY01000003.1, read as the reverse complement.
AAGTATATATTGAAGAAGGATAACCTTGTTCAGCAAAGCTTCAGGCAGATTCTCGAGGTGATGATAATAGAGTTTCTTTCTTGGTTTTCTAATGGACCCTACCCTTAATAGGTGTTGTATGGAAAGCTATAGTCACAACAGCCTTTACAAGTTTGGTCAAATACTACTTTTAGAGATTGTCTTGCTCAAGTGGATGTATAAAACTAAGTGGAATGCTCACTGGCGCCTTAAGGGCAGTCTCACCAACGCGTTACTGCTACTGCTTACGGTTCTTTGTTTGTAGGTTCGGATCGCTCGTTGCTATTTGCGCTACCAAGGACAATAAACATAAGCTTAATATAAGGAAGTGAACAAATAGAGTATAAATACAAGTAATTGAATTACGTTTAGCAATAAGTTAATCAAAAGGTATGAATGATTTTTTGTAAGAATGTTTGATTTACATTATCGTGATTGTACTTGTTATATATTCAGGAATACGACTTCGTGTTGTGATTTATGTCGATTGATGAGATTTAAAGAAATACTTGATTGTATCTTACTGCTTGCATTCATTGCATCTTCATGAACATGGCCTTGTGCCGAGCTATATGTCGATGGCGTTGAGCCACACCTTGGTGCAGGTGCGAGATAAATGGTGGAGGTCCATGGAGACCTTGAGGACGTATGCGTGCGAACTCTCGTAAATGGCCAGGTGGTAGCTCCCCTGCGCCGCGAGATTTCGACCTCCCCACGCAGCGATCCTGACTAGTCACCATTTTTGTCAAGATCGGCGGTAGAGTGTTCCGGTATATCCAATGATGTGTAGCATGGGATTATGAGATTTGCACTATGATTGGACTCATAATACGGAACATGTCCTCCTGATCGCTCCCCTAAGTACAAAGTGATCACTCCATCGAGTTGAGTCACGACACATCTTGCATTTTGCATAATCATACTTGCATTTAATTGTTCGTATGAAATGATTTATTGTACGTCTTGTTGAAGGGAATTATTTTATTAAAATTTGTTATGAATGTGATATATCTTTGTTTGATTTAAGTGCTTTTATTATACTATTGAACTAACGTTTTCTAATCATTCTATCTTTGTTATGATGTTGGTCCGTTACCTCATCTGTTTGTATTTTCAGTATTTTTCCTGTGCTTGTTGTTTATTTGTAGATAGAAAGTATTTAGCGGAGAAGCATAACCTTGTTCAGCAAAGCTTCAGGGAAAGTCTCGAGATGAAGATGATAGAATTTCTTTCTTGTTTTTCGAATAGAGCCTACCCTTAATAGGTGTCGTATGGAAAAGTTATAGTCATAACAGGCTTCACAAGTTTGGTTAGATACTACTTTTAGAGTTGGTCTTGCTGTAGTGGATGTATAAAACTAAGTGGAATGCTCACCGACGCCTTAAGGGCAATGTCAACGACGCGTCGGTGTTACTGCTTACGGCTCCTTGTTTTGTAGTTTCGGATCGCTAGTTGCTGTTTGCGCCACCAAGGACAACAAACATAAGCTTAATATAAGGAAGTGAACAAACATTGTATAAATAAAAGTAATTGAACTACATGTAGCAATAAGTTAAACAAAAGGTATGAATGATTTTTTGTAAGAATGTTTGATTTACATTATCGTGATTGTGTTCCTTATATTTTCAAGAATACGACTTGGTTAAGTGATTTATGTCGATCGATGAGATTTAAGGAAATACTTGATTGTATCTTACGGCTTGCATTCGTTGCATCTTCATGAACATGGCCTTGTACGGGGCTATATGTCGATGGCGTTGAGCCACACCTTGGTGCAGGTGCGAGATAAATGGTGGAGGTACATGGGGACCTTGAGCACGTATGCGTGCGAACTCTCGTAAATGGCCAGGTGGTAACTCCCCTGCGCCGCGGGATTTCGACCTCCCCACGCAGCGATCCTGACTAGTCACCGTTTTTCTCAAGATCGGCGGTAGAGTGTTCCGGTATATCCAATGATGTGTGGCATGGGATTATGATATTTGCACTATGATTGGACTCATAATACGGAACATGTCCTCCTGATCGCTCCCCTGACTAGAAAGTGATCACTCCATGGAGTTGAGTCACGACACATCTTGCATTTTGCATAATCATTCTTGCATTTAATTCTTCATATGAATTGATGTATTGTACGTCCTGTTGAAGGGAATTATTTCATTAAAATTTGTTGTGAATATGATATATCTTTGTTTGATTTAAGTGCTTTTATTATACTCTTGAAATAATGTTTTCTAATCATTCTACCTTTGTTATGATGTTGGTCTCTTACCTCCTCTGTTTGTATTTTCAGTTTTTTTCCTCTTCTTGTTGTTTATTTGTAGATAGAAAGTATATATCGAAGAAGGATTACCTTGTTCAGCAAAGCTTCAGACAGAGTCTCGAGGTGATGATAACAGAGTTTCTTTCTTGTTTTTCTAATGGACCCTACCCTTAATAGGTGTTGTATGGAAAGCTATAGTCACAACAGCCTTTACAAGTTTGGTCAAATACTACTTTTAGAGATTGTCTTGCTCTAGTAGATGTATAAAACTAAGTGGAATGCTCACTGGCGCCTTAAGGGCAGTCTCACCAACGCATTACTGCTACTGCTTACTGTTAGTAGATTGTCTTAATATAAGGAAGTGAACAAATAGTGTATAAATAAAAGTAATTGAATTACGTTTAGCAATAAGTTAATCAAAAGGTATGAATGATTTTTTGTAAGAATGTTTGATTTACATTATCGTGATTGTATTTGTTATATATTCAGGAATACGACTTCGTGTTGTGATTTATGTCGATCGATGAGATTTAAAGAAATACTTGATTGTATCTTACTGCTTGCATTCATTGCATCTTCATGAACATGGCCTTGTGCCGAGCTATATGTCGATGGCGTTGAGCCACACCTTGGTGCAGGTGCGAGATAAATGGTGGAGGTCCATGGAGACCTTGAGGACGTATGCGTGCGAACTCTCGTAAATGGCCAGGTGGTAGCTCCCCTGTGTAACACTCTGTTTTTTATATATAGTTTTTATTTATTTTTAATCTTTTTTAAATTAATTAAAATTATTTAATTAATGATTTTGTGATTTTAAGGTATAATTAATAATATTTATATCTTAGGTTTATTTTTGAAGGGTTTATAGTGATAGAGTTCGCAAAACTGAGTTTTTTCGGGAATCGCGTTCTCGCGGAATGCGGGAAGGGTTCAGTATTTTTATGGAGGTCATTTTTACTCCACAATAAATTTTTAACGAATCAAAACTAGTTCTCATAATATTTGTGATTTTTAGAAATTTTTCTGGACATTTTTCAGAAAAACTTTATTTTACCCGCGTTTGGTGCTTTACGGGTAAACCGGACGCAACCGGGACATGAAAAATAGTCCAAAAATTTAGTTTTGAGTTTCTAAATTTTTCTATGACATATTCAAATCATAAAATTTATTCCTCATGATTTTACTCATTTTAGAAAAATACTTATCTAAAAAGGGGTTCGAAAACTACGCGTTTTTACCGCTTCGAACTACCGATTAAACCCTAACTTGATGGGACTTAATCCCACCATTTTTCTGGTCAGCTGGGCGCATAAGGGGGCTGATTCAACTCTAAAAATTCTTCCAAAAGTCAAATGGTCAATTAGGGGTTGATTTTTGAATTTTTCCAAAATTAGGTGAGAGAGGTATGGCTCCCAACCACCAAAGCATGCAAGTCCATACCTCCCCCATGCCTTGCCTTGCTTCAGCCGAGTTTTGTGTGGGAGAAGGGAGAGAGAAAATTCATTTCACTCACTTCATCTTCTTCATGCTCTTGAAACACCATTTTCTCTCATATTCCCAAGCTTTTTCCATACACAAAAAGACCAAGTTCTATTGAGATTTTCCATACCCAAGCTTCACAAAAAAGGTTTGGATCATCATTCTAATCCATAAACTTCTTTCATTTTTTCATTTCCACCACTTTCATGTTTTCATGAAAGCTTGAGTTCTTCATTTCACTAAACATAAGCTTTTCCTTTGTTTAGGTTCACTCCATTGGAACCTACAAGCTTGGAAACTACCTTGGATCTATTTTCTTTCAAGATTTGAGTAAGTATTCATCTTTTCAAATTTCTACTCTTTATGGTTTCTGGTTTTCATAAAACTCATATTTCTATGGTTGTGTTTTGGTGTATTTTGAAAAAGGTAAATTTTTCTAAGTGTGGGAACATCAAGGTGTTGAGTAGACCACTTGGTGTTGGTGTGGTGTGAAGGAGGTGATTTTGGAGTTAGCCCATTTTCAAGTCTACAAGAGGTAAGGGGATTTTTCTCAACAAGTTGGGAGGGTTGTGTATGTGTGTGATTATGTGATTTTGTTCTTGATGATGAACTCAAAGACTTGAGTTTTTCTATTGGGTGTTGAATGATTTTTCATTCTCATAGTAATATGTATTTTTAGATGTATATGTATATGAGTAAAAATATGATTTTTGGTTGAGGCATGATAAATTTTTATGAGCCTATGTGTTGTTGGAAAAAATCATATGTATGCTTTGGGGTGATTTTGGATGTCCAAGTGTGTGCTTGGTGTAGTATGATTTAATGTCATATTCATGATGTATGTTGATTTATGGCTTGGTTGTGTTATTGCCTAATTGATGTATATTGATTTATATGTATTTCATATACTTTGATTGGGATTGGATTGAAAAGATTTGATTAAGTGTGGGAAGAGAGTTTAAAAGCTTTAATGAGAAAGTTTTTCCAAATGAATTAATGAGAATTCTAATCAAAAGTCTTAAATCAATTTCATATTAAATCATTTTACCCATAAAAATTTAAGTGAGTTAGAGAATTAATTAATGTGGGAGAAAAATCAAATTTTGGATTTTTAGGGGTTAAAAACGAAAACTGCAGGTTTTTGGGGTAAAAAATGCAAATTCGGGAATTCTGGGCTTTAATTGCAAAATCTAGACTTTTGGGTCAAAATTATAATTTAAGAACGTTTGGGGCAGAAATGAGAATTATGGAAACTTTTGGGCCAAAAATATAATTTACGAAAACGTGGGGCTGAAAACGCGAAGTCTGGTACATTTGGGCCAGAATTGTAAATTACGAAAGTCTTGGGGTAGAACACGTAAAGTCTGGGCATTTTGGGCCAGAAACCTAATTTTTCAGAAAATTTGGGGCTGAACTGTGAAACTGAACTTCTTAGGGGGTCAGAATTACAAATACTTGAAGTAAAAGATTTTAAGTAAAATTATCAAAGAATTTAATTAGGTTTTTAATTAATTCCTTTTATGATGAATAAGTGGGTTTTAGATAAAAGATAATTCTTTTATTAAAAACAAATGAAGTTTAAAGATTTTAGAGTTAAAAGAAAACTTAAGAATTCCAAGAGGAATTTCTTCTAAAAAAAAAACTTATGGTGTTAAACAATAATATTACACGGTATTGGAAGAGAACCAATACGTGGCGAGGATAAAAGTCTTAAGGACAATAATATTACACGGTATTGGAAGAGAACCAATACGTGGCGAAGATAAAAGTCTTAAGGACAAATATATTACACGGTGTTAGGTGAAAGCTAACACGTGGCGACGAAAAACCCTAAAACGAGGGACCGAATTGATTATGGTTGCAAATAAACTGTCATATGCATTTGAGATATTGGCTTTTGCCAGGCTAGCATTTATTGCTATGATGAGAGCACACAATCCTATGCGAGGATTGTAAATAAGTATGGTCTGACTATAAGTCTTTGAGGGCATCCAGGTTACGAAATTCTCAATGGCCTTGCGGTGAATCCCCTTGTGCCGAGAAAAGTAGTGTACCCGGCTTGGATGATCCAGACCGGCTGCCTTATTTGAGATGGGGTGTACGACGTAGCACAATGGGTCTGTACCGAATAAATGACAAACGATGGCCAAGAGTGAAGGTCAGTTTGCATTAATGATAGGTATACGATTCCACCACATCGCTCTACTTAGTTGAGGAAGAAAAGTCTTCATGGAGCAGTGCACCGGTGTATGAAAAGAGATATTGAAGTGACATGCATTATGCTAGAATGCTATGTGTGTGCTTGACTGTGTGTTTACCTTGATGATTTGTCTCTTGTTGATGATTGAATAGCTTAGCTAAAAGATTTGCGAAAGAGTAACTCTATATAAATATATTCTTGGAATGTATTATGTAGTATTTCATTTTTCATATGCAACCTTTCAGTGGATTTCAACTTGTGAAAAGAAATTCACCCTTGCATATTTTCCTGTATCAGTATGTACGTTACGCGTAGATGAGGCCTTTGATAGCCCGTGTGAGGGAGAGCTTCCGGCCCCTTGAGGCCGAGTCCGAGGGAGGGGGATGGACTTATGATCCCATCTCCCAATGGGCCACTGTGTGTGGACACGTGGTCAGGACTAGAGGAGGGGTGCTGGGCCCCGAAGAGGTTCTGGAGCGCGATATGGTTCTGGACGTTCACATTCCACTAGAGAGGATGCGCAGCTGGCTGGGAGCCGCACCCGAGGCACCCGTGGAGCAGCCGAGGCGAGAGACTCAGGCGGAGGAGAGACCTTTACCCTCACGGGTAACCGGATCCGCTCAGGAGTATCGTCGCATGTTTCGCCGCACGCGTCTCACTCCGAGGAAGAGCACCTTGCCGCGAGATCGTTTACCGAGGATGGCTCCATCAGTGACACCAGCTTCACCACCAACGATAGGGAGACCGACGCTTTCCGTTCCTTACGTTCCACCGTATGGCCGTTTCGTACGCTGCTCTTCTGACACTTCTGCGGGACCGTCGGGACACGCAGAGAGGGGGAAGAGGAAGGTTCGAGATGAGCCAGAGCGGGTATTCATTGAGATATCCGAGGAGGAGGAGGACCCGGAGGAGGACCCAGAGGAGGATCCCGAGGAGGACCCCGAGGAGACGTCATCAGCTTAGGTCGTAGTGGTGGGGGTGTCTAGTGCTAGGTTGTGGGTTGTTTGTTAGCGACCAGCCTAGGTTTGGGATGTTCATGTTCAGTGTCGTGTATTTGACACATCTTTTGATTTACAGTTTTCTTAGGTTAGATTTATCGCTTTATTTTCTTTACGTTATGATGATGTATTTTGGCCACTATGTTGTGGTTTCAAACTATTCTTGTGGGCGCAAGACTTGTATATTTTTACATGATGATATATATATATATATATATATATATATGTATGATGTTTCTTTTCTTCTGAGTTTCAGGATGGCTAAGTGTGATATGAGAAATCTTTTCGTTTAAGATTCTTTTAAAAAAAAAATTATTAGCCACCAATTTTGGTAACCTTAAGTTATGAAAGTTGTTTTTCCGCATAAAATATTAGTTTTTCACGTGACGTTCCTTGTGGAAAAAAAGGGCGTTACATTAGTGGTATCAGAGCCTGGTCGATGTCTTTCGGGAGTGTTTAGGTTATAGGCTTACTAAGTTGATGTTGTGTGATCTCTGATTAGCATTGTGTGACATTGTTTGTATTGTTTCCTTATGAAGCAATGTGTGAAATTGATTGCTTTCTCGAATGGGTTTTGAATAGTGCGACTGATTGGTTCACTTGCAGAAACCCATGGCACGTCGGGGACGACCAATGAATCGTGTTGACGCCGAAGATCGTGACGATACGATGAGAGGGCTATAGCGGCTATGACTAACATGGCGGCTCAGATGGCTCAACAGTCTGTTCGCGCGGAACAGAGGGATGTTGAGAGGCAACAGAGAGACGTTGAGGATCGATTGAGGGCTGAGAGGGCTGCTGAAGGAAAGAGGTTGGTCGACTTTCGACACCATAATCCGCCACAGTTTCGTGGTGAGGCTGAGCCGGATAAAGCAGAACTATGGATCGAGGAGCTGGAAAAGATCTTTGAGATCTTACACTGCACGGCAGCCGAGAAGCTACAGTATGCGGTGTACCTGCTGTTGGGTGACGCAGAATACTGGTGGAAGGGAGTCCGACAGCTGTTGGATGCTGGAAACCAAGAGGTGACGTGGGAACTTTTCAAGGAGAAATTTCTTGAGAAGTACTTTCCACAAAGCGCGAGGTCCGAGAAGGAGCAAGAGTTTCTGCGACTGCAGCAACGAGACATGACTGTAGGGGAATACGCGGCAAAGTTTGAGTCACTTGCCAAGTATTTCTGGTTCTTCCAAGTCCAACCAGACGAGGGATGGAAGTGTGAGAGGTTTGAGGCTGGATTGAGGTACGAGGTGCGTCAATCTGTGGCTTCGCTGGATATCCGTCAGTTTCCACTGCTGGTGGAAAAATGTAGGAAGATGGAGAACTTGATGAGGGGAAGGATCAACAAAGGGAACGTGGGTGGACCGTCTAGGTCATATCCACAAGGTCAGAAGGGGAAGCAGGCTCAACACAAGCCTTATTTCAAGAATCAGAAGAGTCAGCCGAACCGCAGTGTACCATTTTCTGTTAGTGGTACCAACAAAGGCTATCAGGGAGCGGGCGCTCCGATTGTATGTTACAACTGCGGAAAGCCCGGACACTTGTCCACAGCATGCAACCAGAAAGGGATGACATGCTTTAGCTGCGGGAAGATCGGACATGCAGCAAAGGATTGCCGGATGGGCAAACCGAAACCAGAGGTGAACGCCGTCAAAGCCGGAAGGCCGACGACAAAAGGACGAGTTTACACCATGAGTGGTGTTGAGGCTTCACAATCAGAGGATCTCATACAAGGTACTTGTGACATAGCTGGAAATCCCTTAATTGTACTGTATGATTCGGGTGCTACCCATTCTTTCATATCTGAAAACTGTGTGAAACGACTGAAATTGCCTGTGTCTTTGATGTCTTTTGATTTTGTTGTTACTATGCCTACTGCTGAAACTGTTATTGCAAATTCTGTATGTCTAAAATGCCCTGTTGTTATTTCCAATAGGACATACCTTGTTGATTTGATATGTTTGCCTTTGACACAATTGGATGTGATTTTAGGCATGGATTGGTTATCTTCCAACCATATCCTTTTAGACTGTGCCAATAAATCTTTGATTTTCCCTAATGCTGAGAATTCTGGATTTTTGACTGCCAATCAAGTGAGAGCTTCTTTGAAAGAAGGAGCTCAGGGATACATGTTTTTATCCTTCTTGAAAGTCGAGGGGGAAGTTGTATTGAGCAACGTGCCCGTCGTTGGAGACTTCTCGGAAGTATTTCCGAAGGATGTTCCAGGTTTACCAACTGTGAGGGACACAGAGTTTTCCATAGACTTAGTACCTGGTACTGGTCCAATCTCTATTGCCCCGTATAGAATGTCGCCAATGGAGCTGGCTGAACTGAAGAAACAATTGGAAGATTTGCTATCCAAGCAATTCGTAAGACCAAGTGTATCGCCGTGGGGAGCTCCTGTGCTGTTGGTGAAAAAGAAGGACGGAACTTCCAGATTGTGTGTGGATTACCGTCAGTTGAACAAGGTGACGATCAAGAATAAGTATCCATTGCCACACATCGACGATCTGATGGATCAACTTCGCGGTGCAGCTGTATTTTCTAAGATTGACTTGAGGAGTGGCTATCACCAAATTAGGGTTAAGAGTGATGATATTCCTAAGACTGCTTTTAGGACTAGATATGGTCATTTTGAGTATCTTGTGATGCCGTTTGGAGTGACTAATGCACCGGCAATATTCATGGATTATATGAATAGGATCTTTAGACCTTTCTTGGATCAATTTGTGGTAGTGTTCATAGATGACATTTTGATTTACTCTAAGAGTCATGAAGAACATGAGGAACACCTAAGACAAGTATTGCAGATTTTGAGTGAGAAAAAGCTTTATGCAAAGTTGTCTAAGTGTGAATTTTGGTTAGAAAAAGTACAATTTCTAGGCCATGTGATTTCAAAAGAGGGTATAGCGGTAGACCCAGAGAAGGTAGAGGCAGTAATGTCATGGGAAAGACCCACGACGGTGACTGAGGTTTATAGTTTTGTAGGGTTAGCGGGTTATTATCGAAGATTTATCGAAGGATTTTCGAAGATAGTAGCCCCAATGACACAACTCACTAGGAAAGATCATCCTTTTGTGTGGACTGATGAGTGTGAGTCAAGTTTCTTGAAGATGAAGGAACTACTAACAACCTCATCTGTACTGATTTTGCCTAATCCTGAAGAACCTATGGAGGTTTACTGTGATGCTTCATATCAAGGACTTGGGTACGTGTTGATGCAAAATAGAAGAGTAGTGGCATACGCATCCCGTCAGTTGAAAAATCACGAGAGGAACTATCCAACTCATGATATTGAGTTAGTAGCTGTAGTGTTCGCTTTGAAGATTTGGAGGCATTATCTGTATGGATCAACATTTAACGTCTTCAGCGATCATAAGAGTTTAAAATATCTGTTTGATCAGAAAGAGCTCAATATGAAACAAAGACGTTGGATGGAATTCCTAAAGGATTATGATTTTACCTTGATGTATCATCCTGGGAAGGCAAATGTTGTGGTTGATGCCTTGAGTCGGAAAACTGTTCATGTGTCTGCCATGATGGTTAAGGAACTAGAGTTGATTGAGGAGTTTAGAGATCTAGGGTTAAACATGGAGAGATACAAGGATAAGATTAGTCTAAGCATGATCAAAGTGTCGAATGGATTAATTGATGACATTCGGGAGCAACAAGCAACCGATGAGAGTCTGAAAGAAAAGAGAGAGTTGATGGAACAAGGCAAAGTGGCAGAGTTTAGTTTAGGCATTGATGGAATACTGAGATGCAAAGGGAGGATTTGTGTGTCAAACAATCCTGAATTGAGAAAGCTGATTCTCAATGAAGCACATAAGAGCAATTTGAGTATTCACCCTGGAGCCACGAAGATGTATCAAGATCTGAAGCAAAGATTCTGGTGGTCGGGGATGAAGAGACAAGTTGCGGAGTATGTCGCAGCGTGCTTAACATGCCAAAAAGCAAAAGTGGAACACCAACGACCTGCGGGCATGATGCAATCGTTGGATATCCCAGAATGGAAATGGGAGAGCATATCGATGGATTTCGTGTCTGGATTACCAAGGACATCGAAAGGATTTGATGGGATTTGGGTAATTGTGGATAGACTGACAAAGTCATCGCATTTTCTACCCATCAACATGAAGTATTCCCTAGATAAGCTCGCTCAGATGTATGTGAAGGAGATAATTAGGTTGCATGGAGTGCCAACTAGTATTATTTCTGATAGGGACCCTAGATTTACGTCCCGTTTTTGGCAAAGTTTGCAACAAGCCCTAGGAACTAAGCTAAGATTAAGTTCTGCTTATCATCCTCAGACAGATGGTCAGTCAGAGAGAACTATTAAATCCCTAGAGGATTTGTTGAGAGCTTGTGTTTTGGATCATAGGGGAAGTTGGGACGATATTTTGCCATTGATAGAGTTCACCTATAACAATAGTTTTCATGCGAGCATAGGAATGGCACCCTACGAGGCATTGTATGGGAGAAAGTGCCAAACACCTTTGTGTTGGTACCAAGATGGGGAGAGTGCAATATTAGGACCTGAGTTTTTACAACAAACCACGGAAAAGGTGAGACTAGTTCAAGAAAAGATGAGGACGGCACAAAGCAGACAAAAGAGCTACTCTGATAAGAGGAGACGACCTCTCGAGTTCCAAGAAGGCGATCGTGTTTTTCTGAGAGTCACTCCGATGACTGGGGTAGGTAGAGCTTTAAAGTCCAGAAAACTCACTCCTAAATTCATAGGACCATACCAAATTCTTCGTCGTATTGGTCCTGTTGCTTACCAAATAGCTTTACCGCCAAATCTTTCTAATCTTCACAATGTCTTTCACGTTTCACAATTGAGAAAATATATTTCTGATCCGTCTCATGTAATCGAGTCTGATGTGGTACAATTAAGAGATAACCTGACTTATGAAACAAACCCTGTGCGAATCGATGATAGAAGAATCAAACAGCTCAGGGATAAACAAATCTCTTTAGTCAAGGTTATCTGGAATGAAGTTACTGGAGATGCGACTTGGGAAGTGGAAGACAAGATCCGAGAGCAATATCCTGCGTTATTCTAGGTATAGAGGGGTGGAGTTGTAACACTCTGTTTTTTTATATATAGTTTTTATTTATTTTTAATCTGTTTTAAATTAATTAAAATTATTTAATTAATGATTTTGTGATTTTAAGGTATAATTAATAATATTTATATCTTAGGTTTATTTTTGAAGGGTTTATAGTGATAGAGTTCGCAAAACTGAGTTTTTGCGGGAATCGCGTTCTCGCAGTATGCGGGAAGAGTTCAGCATTTTTATGGAGGTCATTTTTACTCCAAAATAAATTTTTAACGAACCAAAACTGGTTCTCATAATATTTGTGATTTTTAGAGATTTTTCTGGAAATTTTTCAGAAAAACTTTATTTTACTCGCGTTTGGTGCTTTACAGGTAAACCGGGCGCAACCGGGACATGAAAAATAGTCCAAAAATTTAGTTTTGAGTTCTATGACATATTCAAATCATAAAATTTATTCCTCATGATTTTACTCATTTTAGAAAAATACTTATCTAAAAAGGGGTTCGAAAACTACGCGTTTTTACCGCTTCGAACTACCGATTAAACCCTAACTTGATGGGACTTAATCCCACCATTTTTCTGGTCAGCTGGGCGCATAAGGGGGCTGATTCAACTCTAAAAATTCTTCCAAAAGTCAAATGGTCAATTAGGGGTTGATTTTTGAATTTTTCCAAAATTAGGTGAGAGAGGTATGGCTCCCAACCACCAAAGCATGCAAGCCCATACCTCCCCCATGCCTTGCCTTGCTTCAGCCGAGTTTTGTGTGGGAGAAGGGAGAGAGAAAATTCATTTCACTCACTTCATCTTCTTCATGCTCTTGAAACACCATTTTCTCTCATATTCCAAGCTTTTTCCATACACAAAAAGACCAAGTTCTATTGAGATTTTCCATACCCAAGCTTCACAAAAAAGGTTTGGATCATCATTCTAATCCATAAACTTCTTTCATTTTTTCATTTCCACCACTTTCATGTTTTCATGAAAGCTTGAGTTCTTCATTTCACTAAACATAAGCTTTTCCTTTGTTTAGGTTCACTCCATTGGAACCTACAAGCTTGGAAACTACCTTGGATCTATTTTCTTTCAAGATTTGAGTAAGTATTCATCTTTTCAAATTTCTACTCTTTATGGTTTCTGGTTTTCATAAAACTCATATTTCTATGGTTGTGTTTTGGTGTATTTTGAAAAAGGTAAATTTTTCTAAGTGTGGGAACATCAAGGTGTTGAGTAGACCACTTGGTGTTGGTGTGGTGTGAAGGAGGTGATTTTGGAGTTAGCCCATTTTCAAGTCTACAAGAGGTAAGAGGATTTTTCTCAACAAGTTGGGAGGGTTGTGTATGTGTGTGATTATGTGATTTTGTTCTTGATGATGAACTCAAAGACTTGAGTTTTTCTATTGGGTGTTGAATGATTTTTCATTCTCATAGTAATATGTATTTTTAGATGTATATGTATATGAGTAAAAATATGATTTTTGGTTGAGGCATGATAAATTTTTATGAGCCTATGTGTTGTTGGAAAAAATCATATGTATGCTTTGGGGTGATTTTGGATGTCCAAGTGTGTGCTTGGTGTAGTATGATTTAATGTCATATTCATGATGTATGTTGATTTATGGCTTGGTTGTGTTATTGCCTAATTGATGTATATGTATTTCATATACTTTGATTGGGATTGGATTGAAAAGATTTGATTAAGTGTGGGAAAAGAGTTTAAAAGCTGTAATGAGAAAGTTTTTCCAAATGAATTAATGAGAATTCTAATCAAAAGTCTTAAATCAATTTCATATTAAATCATTTTACCCATAAAACTTTAAGTGAGTTAGAGAATTAATTAATGTGGGAGAAAAATCAAATTTTAGAGTTTTAGGGGTTAAAAACGAAAACTGCAGGTTTTTGGGGTCAAAAATGCAAATTCTGGAATTCTGGGCTTTAATTGCAAAATCTGGACTTTTTGGTCAAAATTATAATTTAAGAAAGTTTGGGGCAGAAATGCGACTTCTGGAAACTTTTGGGCCAAAAATATAATTTACGAAAACGTGGGGCTGAAAACGCGAAGTCTGGTACATTTGGGCCAGAATTGTAAATTACGAAAGTCTTGGGGTAGAAAACGTAAAGTCTGGGCATTTTGGGCCAGAAACCTAATTTTTCAGAAAATTTGGGGCTGAACTGTGAAACTGAACTTCTTAGGGGGTCAGAATTACAAATACTTGAAGTAAAAGATTTTAAGTAAAATTATCAAAGAATTTAATTAGGTTTTTAATTAATTCCTTTTATGATGAATAAGTGGGTTTTAGATAAAAGATAATTCTTTTATTAAAAACAAATGAAGTTTAAAGATTTTAGAGTTAAAAGAAAACTTAAGAATTCAAAGAGGAATTTCTTCTAAAAAAAAAACTTATGGTGTTAAACAATAATATTACACGGTATTGGAAGAGAACCAATACGTGGCGAGGATAAAAGTCTTAAGGACAATAATATTACACGGTATTGGAAGAGAACCAATACGTGGCGAGGATAAAAGTCTTAAGGACAATAATATTACACGGTATTGGAAGAGAACCAATACGTGGCGAAGATAAAAGTCTTAAGGACAAATATATTACACGGTGTTAGGTGAAAGCTAACACGTGGCGACGAAAAACCCTAAAACGAGGGACCGAATTGATTATGGTTGCAAATAAACTGTCATATGCATTTGAGATATTGGCTTTTGCCAGGCTAGCATTAATTGCTATGATGAGAGCACACAATCCTATGCGGGGATTGTAAATAAGTATGGTCTGACTATAAGTCTTTGAGGGCATCCAGGTTACGAAATTCTCAATGGCCTTGCGGTGAATCCCCTTGTGCCGAGAAAAGTAGTGTACCCAGCTTGGATGATCCTGACCGGCTGCCTTATTTGAGATGGGGTGTACGACGTAGCACAATGGGTCTGTACCGAATAAATGACAAACGATGGCCAAGAGTGAAGGTCAGTTTGCATTAATGATAGGTATACGATTCCGCCACATCGCTCTACTTAGTTGAGGAAGAAAAGTCTCCATGGAGCAGTGCACCGGTGTATGAAAAGAGATATTGAAGTGACATGCATTATGCTAGAATGCTATGTGTGTGCTTGACTGTGTGTTTACCTTGATGATTTGTCTTTTGTTGATGATTGAATAGCTTAGCTAAAAGATTTGCGAAAGAGTAACTCTATATAAATATATTCTTGGAATGTATTATGTAGTATTTCATTTTTCATATGCAACCTTTCAGTGGATTTCAACTTGTGAAAAGAAATTCACCCTTGCATATTTTCCTGTATCGGTATGTACGTTACGCGTAGATGAGGCCTTTGATAGCCCGTGTGAGGGAGAGCTTCCGGCCCCTTGAGGCTGAGTCCGAGGGAGGGGGATGGACTTATGATCCCATCTCCCAATGGGCCACTGTGTGTGGACACGTGGTCAGGACTAGAGGAGGGGTGCTGGGCCCCGAAGAGGTTCTGGAGCGCGATATGGTTCTGGACGTTCACATTCCACTAGAGAGGATGCGCAGCTGGCTGGCAGCCGCACCCGAGGCACCCGTGGAGCAGCCGAGGCGAGAGACTCAGGCGGAGGAGAGACCTTTACCCTCACGGGTAACCGGATCCGCTCAGGAGTATCGTCGCATGTTTCGCCGCACGCGTCTCACTCCGAGGAAGAGCACCTTGCCGCGAGATCGTTTACCGAGGATGGCTCCATCAGTGACACCAGCTTCACCACCAGCGATAGGGAGACCGACGCTTTCCGTTCCTTACGTTCCACCGTATGGCCGTTTCGTACGCTGCTCTTCTGACACTTCTGCGGGACCGTCGGGACACGCAGAGAGGGGGAAGAGGAAGGTTCGAGATGAGCCAGAGCGGGTATTCATTGAGATATCCGAGGAGGAGGAGGACCCGGAGGAGGACCCAGAGGAGGATCCCGAGGAGGACCCCGAGGAGACGTCATCAGCTTAGGTCGTAGTGGTGGGGGTGTCTAGTGCTAGGTTGTGGGTTGTTTGTTAGCGACCAGCCTAGGTTTGGGATGTTCATGTTCAGTGTCGTGTATTTGACACATCTTTTGATTTACAGTTTTCTTAGGTTAGATTTATCGCTTTATTTTCTTTACGTTATGATGATGTATTTTGGCCACTATGTTGTGGTTTCAAACTATTCTTGCGGGCGCAAAACTTGTATATTTTGACATGATGATATATATATACATGTATGATGTTTCTTTTCTTCTGAGTTTCAGGATGGCTAAGTGTGATATGAGAAATCTTTTCGTTTAAGATTCTTTTAAAAAAAAAATTATTAGCCACCAATTTTGGTAACCTTAAGTTATGAAAGATGTTTTCTCACCTGACTAGAAAGTGATCACTCCGTGGTGTTGGTGGAATGCTCACCGACGCCTTAAGGGCAATGTCACCGACGCGTCGGTGCTACTGCTTACGGCTCTTTGTTTTGTAGTTTCGGATCGCTAGTTGCTGTTTGCGCCACCAAGGACAACAAACATAAGCTTAATATAAGGAAGTGAACAAACAGTGTATAAATAAAAGTAATTGAATTACGTTTAGCAATAAGTTAAACAAAAGGTATGAATGATTTTTTGTAAGAATGTTTGATTTACATTTTCGTGATTGTATTCCTTATATTTTCAAGAATACGACTTGGTTTAGTTATTTATGTCGATCGATGAGATTTAAGGAAATACCTGATTGTATCTTACGGCTTGCATTCATTGCATCTTCATGAACATGGCCTTGTATGGGGCTATATGTCGATGGCGTTGAGCCACACCTTGGTGCAGGTGCGAGATAAATGGTGGAGGTACATGGGGACCTTGAGGACGTATGCGTGCGAACTCTCGTAAATGGCCAGGTGGTAGCTCCCCTGCGCCGCGGGAATTCGACCTCCCCTCGCAGCGATCCTGACTAGTCACCGTTTTTCTCAAGATCGGCGGTAGAGTGTTCCGGTATATCCAATGATGTGTGGCATGGGATTATGAGATTTGCACTATGATTGGACTCCTAATACGGAACATGTCCTCCTGATCGCTCCCCTGACTAGAAAGTGATCACTCCATGGAGTTGAGTCACGACACATCTTGCATTTTGCATAATCATTCTTGCATTTAATTCTTCATATGAATTGATGTATTGTACGTCCTGTTGAAGGGAATTATTTTATTAAAATTTGTTGTGAATATGATATATCTTTGTTTGATTTAAGTGCTTTTATTATACTCTTGAAATAATGTTTTCTAATCATTCTACCTTTGTTATGATGTTGGTCTCTTACTAGAGCTGTCAAAATGGGCCGAGCCCGACGGGCTGGCCTGATTAACCCATATTAAATATGGGCTGGGTTCATAAAAATAGGCCCATATTAAATTTTGGCCCGGCCCAGTGCGGCCCGAATAAATGTTGGCCCAACACGGGTTGGCCCGTGATGGGCCGGGCCAGCCCATTGGCCCGTAGATTTTTTTTAATTGAAAAATTTTAAAAATTATTTTTTTGTAAAAGTAAAAAAAATAAAAATCTTAACCCACGATTTTAAAAAAAATTTACCAGCTAATATAAGGAATCTCAAGTATTAACCCGTAGGTTTTCGTTCTTTCCCTCCATTTCTATTGACCAATGGGTATTATTATTATATGTTTTGTAAAACTGTAAAATATCTTCTAGAGAAATCTATTCCAGCTTTTCACGTTTCCGCCAAGGAGCATAGCAGGGCACACCAGCTTGCTTTTTCTCCATTGTTTTGTTTGTTCCACAGTTCAACTTCCACTTCAAGCTTTGTTATTACCAACTGCCAAGGTCAACTTCCACTTCAAGCTTTCCTATTACCAACTGCCAAGGTTTGTAACATTTTTATTGTTACTCATTTTTCTTCATCTTCTATTATATATACCCATTTCTAGTTTTCTCATTTAGTTATTTTGCTACTCATGAAAATGGTTTATTTTTCTTGGAGTTGATACACAGTAACCCACGTGAGGACATTGTTCCACATAAAAAAAATATGAATCTTACACAAGGGAATATTTTGTACTGTAATAGAAAATGATGAAACAGAGCTCTTACCATGTAATAGATCAGCTCTTATATTATTAATGAGTGAAAAGAGATCTTATTATTAATGATTCCTAGAGTCCCACGTTGAACTATCTATCCCTGTTGGCTATGTCAAACAAAATTATCCTTACTTATTATTAATGTAACTTAGACATGTACACATGGCAAGATTTAAAGGCAACTTTTGGGTTTACGTGGTGTAGCTTGGTAGTTTCATTTGCTATGTGGGGTTAAAAAAAATAGATATATGTTTGACTAGTTGTTTAAAATTGTATATTGTATATATATTATTCCTATCATATTAATGTTATTTTTTTATATGGTGCAGTATGACTAATGATGGAGAGGATTGTCAAATTCTTGAGCAAATTAATACACAAGCACCCACAAATAAAGAGGAGGACATTGAACCACAACAGAAAAAAGCTAAAACTTGTACCTCAAATGCTTGGAAACACTTTGAGAAAATTGGTGTGACTGATGATGGAAAAGAAAAGTGTAAATGTAAAGCTTGTGGGAAGGAGCATACTTGTTCAAGTAAGGCAGGTACATCTCACTTAAATCGTCATATTTCCAAGTGTGTAATGATTCCTAAATTTGATGATGTGGGGACTATGATGCTTGATTATGCTGCTAAAGTGAGGTCTAGAAAACTTGATCATAAGGTTGTTCGTGACTTGATAGCTCAAATGATTATATTGCATGACCTTCCATTTCAGTGTGTTGAGTGGAATGGATTTAGAGCATTATGTCAATATCTTTCTAATGGTGAAACTACTGATGTTACTAGAAATTCTATCACTACAGATGTGATGAAGATTTACATGAATGAAAAAGAAAAATTGAAAAATCAATTGGCTAGACATAATGGCAGAGTGTGTTTGACCTTTGATTGTTGGACTGCTTGCACTACTCGTGGTTATATCACTTTAACCGCACATTTTATTGATGAGAATTGGAAGTTAAACAGTAAGTTGTTGAGCTTTTGTCATTTGGAGCCCCCACATACGGGTCATGAGCTATCAAGAAAGGTTCTTGAATTTTTGAAAGAATGGGGAATTGAAAGAAAAGTTTTTTCAATTACTTTAGACAATGCTTCCTCCAATAATAGCATGCAAAACATCTTGAAAAGCCAACTATGTCTGTCAAGCAATTTATTGTGCAATGGGGACTTCTTTCACATTAGATGTTGTGCACATATCTTAAATATCATAGTTCAAGAAGGCTTAAAGATAGCAAGTGATGCATTGCACAAAATTAGAGAAAGTGTCAAGTACGTGAAGGCTTCAGAATCAAGGATGAAACAATTTGTTCAATGTGTGGAAGAAATTGGTGGCATTGATAGAAGTGTTGGCTTGCGTTTGGATATGCCTATTAGATGGAACTCTACTTATTTGATGCTTAAGAGTGCACTTAAGTATAGTCGTGCTTTTGTGTGCTTGAGTTTGAATGATGAGCATTATAAGCATTGTCCAACAAATGAAGATTGGGAAAGAGGAAAGAAGATGTGTGAGTTTTTAGAGCCTTTTTATGAAATTACCAATATGATTTCTGGTTCCAAATATCCTACCTCCAATATATATTTCATGCAAATATGGAAGATTGAGGTTCTATTGAAAAATAATAGATTGAGTCAAGATCATGTGATTCGTGATATGGCTTCAAAGATGATGGACAAGTTTGACAAGTATTGGAATGAGTATAGCACAATTCTTGCTTTTGGGTGTGTTCTTGATCCTAGGATGAAGTTTCAATTTCTGAAATATGCTTACTCTAGGCTTTATTCCAACAAGCTAATAGTTGACGAGAAGTTGAGCATGGTTAAGAATGCTTTGTATGAGCTTTTTAATCATTATGTCAACAAAATGGAACCTCTTCCTATGATGCATGAAAGTACTTCAACTCCAACTTATAGAGGAAAGGCAAAATAAATTTGCCAACCGAGTATGATGTAAGTTTTACTTTTGTTAATTCTTTAAATTATATGGATTTGTTTGACATTTCACTTAACAATGTAATGCTTTTATTTGTATGTATTGATAGGTTTTTGAAGAAGAGGAGAATAGAGAAACATTGTTGAATGGAAAATCTGAACTTGACCTCTACTTAGAAGAGCCAAAACTTGCGGGTCACAAGGATTTAGATGTTTTGGAATATTGGAGGGATTGTAGCCGTAGATTTGGTGATTTAGGAATGACGGCTAGAGATATATTGAGTATTCCAATTACCACGGTGGCATCTGAGTCCGCTTTTAGCATTGGAGGTCGTATTTTGAGTAAGTATAGAAGCTCTATGCTCTCAACAAATTTGCAAGCACTCATTTGTACTCGCAATTGGTTGCTAGGATTTTCACAAAATGGTAAGACTTATTTTTTAAGCTTTTATCTAACATCATTGATCATTGGTTACTACTATTATGTGTCATTTGTTTTGATTTATTGCATATATTTAATATGTAGGAGGATTGAGTCCAGTTGATGTGAAAGAAGGGGCAGCCAAAGTTAACAATGATAATCTTATAAATATCATTATTTCGGATGAGGAAGAAGAATGAAAATGAAGATGATAAGCTCCAATATTTTTTGTGGTGGGATTTTATGTTAATTTCTAACATGATTTGCTTTAATCTTTTGTAATGAAATCCTATATATTTTTTGCTTTATTGTATATTGAGTTAAAACTACAGTCTTATTAAGTATTTATAAATTAAGAAATTGTGGTTTAGTGTGAAATACTTGAAATCTTTCTTAATTCTTAATGACACAAATTTATATTAAATGATTGATATTTGGTATTGAAGATGGATGATGCTCAGTTGCTCATTGAATTTGAACGAGGGATATTAAATTTATTTTAGTCTTCATTGTTGGCTGCAAGACTTATAAGGTTAATGTGGTGGGGATTTTATTGATTTTGCCTTACTGGGTTGCTTGTTGTCTCATGAATCATGATGCTGAGTTTGGCTTCGGATGGTATTCACTTTTTTTTTTAATATTGTTAAGAAATAAAAAATCAAATGTAATTGTAGTTTTAACTTTTTTATTGTATTGTTTATATTGATAAAAAAATATTTTTTTTAAAATTATGGGCCCGTGGGCCAGCCCGTTTAGCCTGTAGCCCGAAGAGGGCCGGCTGGGCTAGGAAATTAGTGGCCCGCGATTAAATTGGCCCGGCCCAACCCGGCCCGAAAATACCCTGGCCCATCGCGGGCTGGCCCGAATGGGCCGGGCCAGCCCGAATTGACAGCACTATCTCTTACCTCCTCTGTTTGTATTTTCAGTTTTTTTCCTCTGCTTGTTGTTTATTTGTAGATAGAAAGTATATATCGAAGAAGGATAACCTTGTTCAGCAAAGCTTCAGGCAGAGTCTCGAGGTGATGATAATAGAGTTTCTTTCTTGTTTTTCTAATGGACCCTACCCTTAATAGGTGTTGTATGGAAAGCTATAGTCACAACAGGCTTTACAAGTTTGGTCAGATACCACTTTTAGAGATTGTCTTGCTATTGTGGATGTATAAAACTAAGTGGAATGCTCACCGATGCCTTAAGGGTAGTCTCACCAACGCGTCAGTGCTACTGCTTACGGTTCTTTGTTTTGTAGGTTCGGATCACTCGTTGCTATTTGCGCTACCAAGGAAAACAAACATAAGCTTAATATAAGGAAGAGAACAAATAGTGTATAAATAAAAGTAACTGAATTACGTTTAGCAATAAGTTAAACAAAAGGTATGAATGATTTTTTGTAAGAATGTTTGATTTACATTATCGTGGTTGTATTTGTTATATATTCAGGAATACGACTTCGTGTTGTGATTTATGTCGATCGATGAGATTTAAAGAAATACTTGATTGTATCTTACGGCTTGCATTCATTGCATCTTAATGAACATGGCCATGTGCCGAGCTATATGTCGATGGCGTTGAGCCACACCTTGGTGCAGGTGCGAGATAAATGGTGGAGGTCCATGGAGACCTTGAGGACGTATGCGTGCGAACTCTCGTAAATGGCCACGTGGTAGCTCCCCTGCGGCGCGGGAATTCGACCTCCCCACGCAGCGATCCTGACTAGTCACCGTTTTTCTCAAGATCAGTTGTATGCAAACTCTCGTAAATGGCCACGTGGTAGCTCCCCTGCGGCGCGGGAATTCGACCTCCCCACGCAGCGATCCTGACTAGTCACCGTTTTTCTCAAGATCAGTTGTACAGTGTTCCGGTATAGCCAATGATGTATAGCATGGGATTATGAGATTTGCACTATGATTGGACTCATAATACGGAACATGTCCTCCTGATCGCTCACGTGACTAGAAAGTGATCACTCCGTGGAGTTGAGTACGACACATCTTGCAATTTGCATAATCATACATGCATTTAATTCTTCGTATGAAATGATTTAGTGTACGTCTTGTTGAAGGGAATTATTTTATTAAAATTTGTTGTGAATGTGATATATCTTTGTTTGATTTAAGTGCTTTTATTATACTTTTGAACTAATGTTTTCTAATCATTCTATCTTTGTTATGATGTTGGTCTGTTACCTCATCTGTTTGTATTTTCAGTTTTTTTCCTTTGCTTGTTGTTTATTCGTAGATAGAAAGTATTTAGCGGAGAAGGATAACCTTGTTCAGCAAAGCTTCAGGGAAAGTCTCGAGATGAAGATAATAGAGTTTCTTTCTTATTTTTCTAATAGAGCCTACCCTTAATAGGTGTCGTATGGAAAAGTTATAGTCATAACAGGCGTCACAAGTTTGGTCAGATACTATTTTCAGAGTTGGTCTTGCTATAGTGGATGTATAAAACTAAATGGAATGCTCACCGACGCGTTAAGGGCAATGTCACCGACGCGTCGGTGCTACTGCTTACGACTCTTTGTGTTGTAGTTTCAAATCGCTAGTTGCTATTTGTGCCACCAAGGACAACAAACATAAGCTTAATATAAGGAAGTGAACAAACAGTTTATAAATAAAAGTAATTGAATTACGTTTAGCAATAAGTTAAACAAAAGGTATGAATGATTTTTTGTAAGAATGTTTGATTTACATTATCGTGATTGTATTTGTTATATTTTCAAGAATACGACTTGGTTTAGTGATTTATGTCGATCGATGAGATTTAAGGAAATACTTGATTGTATCTTACGGCTTGCATTCATTGCATCTTCATGAACATGGCCTTGTACGGGGCTATATGTCGATGGCGTTGAGCCACACCTTGGTGCAGGTGCGAGATAAATGGTGGAGGTACATGGGGACCTTGAGGACGTATGCGTGCGAACTCTCGTAAATGGCCAGGTGGTAGCTCCCTTGCGCCGCGGGATTTCGACCTCCCCACGCAGCGATCCTGACTTGACACCGTTTTTGTCAAGATCGGCGGTAGAGTGTTCCGGTATATCCAATGATGTGTGGCATGGGATTATGAGATTTGCACTATGATTGGACTCATAATACGGAACATGTCCTCCTGATCGCTCCCCTGACTAGAAAGTGATCACTCCATGGAGTTGAGTCACGACACGTCTTGCACTTTGCATAATCATTCTTGCATTTAATTCTTCATATGAATTGATGTATTGTACGTCCTGTTGAAGGGAATTATTTCATTAAAATTTGTTGTGAATATGATATATCTTTGTTTGATTTAAGTGCTTTTATTATACTCTTGAAATAATGTTTTCTAATCATTCTACCTTTGTTATGATGTTGGTCTCTTACCTCCTCTGTTTGTATTTTCAGTTTTTTTCCTCTACTTGTTGTTTATTTGTAGATAGGAAGTATATAATGAAGAAGGATAACCTTGTTCAGCAAAGCTTCAGGCAGAGTCTCGAGGTGATGATAATAGAGTTTCTTTCTTGTTTTTCTAATGGACCCTACCCTTAATAAGTGTTGTATGGAAAGCTATAGTCACAACAGCCTTTACAAGTTTGGTCAAATACTACTTTTAGAGATTGTCTTGCTCTAGTGGATGTATAAAACTAAGTGAAATGCTCACTGGCGCCTTAAGGGTAGTCTCACCAACGCGTTACTGCTACTGCTTACGGTTCTTTGTTTGTAGGTTCGGATCGCTCGTTGCTATTTGCGCCACCAAGGACAATAAACATAAGCTTAATATAAGGAAGTGAACAAATAGAGTATAAAAAAAAGTAATTGAATTACGTTTAGCAATAAGTTAATCAAAAGGTATGAATGATTTTTTGTAAGAATGTTTGATTTACATTATCGTGATTGCATTTGTTATATATTCAGGAATACGACTTCGTGTTGTGATTTATGTCGATCGATGAGATTTAAAGAAATACTTGATTGTATCTTACGGCTTGCATTCATTGCATCTTAATGAACATGGCCTTGTTCCGAGCTATATGTCGATGGTGTTGAGCCACACCTTGGTGCAGGTGCGAGATAAATGGTGGAGGACCATGGAGACCTTGAGGACGTATGCTTGCGAACTCTCGTAAATGGCCACGTGGTAGGTCCCCTGCGGCGCGGTAATTCGACCTCCCCACGCAGCGATCCTGACTAGTCACCGTTTTTCTCAAGATCAGTGGTAGAGTGTTCAGGTATAGCCAATGATGTATGGCATGGGATTATGAGATTTGCACTATGATTGGACTCATAATACGAAACATGTCCTCCTGATCGCTCACCTGACTAGAAAGTGATCACTCCGTGGAGTTGAGTCACGACACATCTTGCATTTTGCATAATCATACTTGCATTTAATTCTTCGTATGAAATGATTTAGTGTACATCTTGTTGAAGGGAATTATTTTATTAAAATTTGTTGTGAAAGTGATATATCTTTGTTTGATTTAAGTGCTTTTATTATACTGTTGAACTAATGTTTTCTAATCATTCTATCTTTGTTATGATGTTGGTCTGTTACCTCATCTGTTTGTATTTTCAATTTTTTTCTTTTGCTTGTTGTTTATTTGTAGACAGAAAGTATTTAGCGGAGAAGGATAACCTTGTTCAGCAAAGCTTCAGGGAAAGTCTCGAGATGAATACAATAGAGTTTCTTTCTTGTTTTTCTAATAGAGCCTACCCTTAACAGGTGTCGTATGGAAAAGTTATAGTCATAACAGGCTTCACAAGTTTGGTCTGATACCACTTTTAGAGTTGGTCTTGCTATAGTGGATGTATAAAACTAAGTGGAATGCTCACCGACGCCTTACGGGCAATGTCACCGACGCGTCAGTGCTACTGCTTACGGCTCTTTGTTTTGTAGTTTCGGATCGCTGGTTGCTCTTTGCGCCACCAAGGACAACAAACATAAGCTTAATATAAGGAAGTGAACAAACAGTGTATAAATAAAAGTAATTGAATTACGTTTAGCAATAAGATAAACAAAAGGTATGAATGATTTTTTGTAAGAATGTTTGATTTACATTATCGTGATTGTGTTCGTTATATTTTCAAAAATACGAGTTGGTTTAGTTATTTATGTCGATCGATGAGATTTAAGGACATACTTGATTGTATCCTACGGCTTGCATTCATTGCATCTTCATGAACATGGCCTTGTACGGGACTATATGTCGATGGCGTTGAGCCACACCTTGGTCCAGGTGCGAGATAAATGGTGGAGGTTCATGGGGACCTTGAGGACGTATGCGTGCGAACTCTCGTAAATGGCCAGGTGGTAGCTCCCCTGCGCCGCGGGATGTCGACCTCCCCACGCAGCGATCCTGACTAGTCACCGTTTTTCTCAAGATTGGCAGTAGAGTGTTCCGGTATATCCAATGATGTGTGGCATGGGATTATGAGATTTGCACTATGATTGGACTCATAATACGGAACATGTCCTCCTGATCGCTCCCCTGCTAGAAAGTGATCACTCCATGGAGTTGAGTCACGACACATCTTGCATTTTGCGTAATCATTCTTGCATTTAATTCTTCATATGAATTGATGTATTGTACGTCCTGTTGAAGGGAATTATTTTATTAAAATTTGTTGTGAATATGATATATCTTTGTTTGATTTAAGTGCTTTTATTATACTCCTGAAATAATGTTTTCTAATCATTCTACCTTTGTTATGATGTTGGTCTCTTACCTCCTCTGTTTGTATTTTCAGTTTTTTTCCTCTGCTTGTTGTTTATTTGTAGATAGAAAGTATATATCGAAGAAGGAAAACCTTGTTCAGCAAAGCTTCAGGCAGAGTCTCGAGGTGATGATAATAGAGTTTCTTTCTTGTTTTTCTAATGGACCCTACCCTTAATAGGTGTTGTATGGAAAACTATAGTCACAACAGCCTTTACAAGTTTGGTCAAATACTACTTTTAGAGATTGTCTTGCTCTAGTGGATGTATAAAACTAAGTGGAATGCTCACTGGCGCCTTAAGGGCAATCTCACCAACGCGTTACTGCTACTGCTTACGGTTCTTTGTTTGTAGGTTCGGATCGCTCGTTGCTATTTGCGCCACCAAGGACAATAAACATAAGCTTAATATAAGGAAGTGAACAAATAGAGTATAAATAAAAGTAATTGAATTACGTTTAGCAATAAGTTAATCAAAAGGTATGAATGATTATTTGTAAGAATGTTTGATTTACATTATCGTGATTGCATTTGTTATATATTCGGGAATACGACTTCGTGTTGTGATTTATGTCGATCGATGAGATTTAAAGAAATACTTGATTGTATCTTACGGCTTGCATTCATTGCATCTTAATGAACATGGCCTTGTGCCGAGCTATATGTCGATGGCGTTGAGCCACACCTTGGAGCAGGTGCGAGATAAATGGTGGAGGTCCATGGAGACCTTGAGGACGTATGCGTGCGAACTCTCGTAAATGGCCACGTGGTAGGTCCCCTGCGGCGCGGTAATTCGACCTCCCCTCGCAGCGATCCTGACTAGTCACCGTTTTTCTCAAGATCAGTGGTAGAGTGTTCCGGTATAGCCAATGATGTATGGCATGTGATTATGAGATTTGCACTATGATTGGACTCATAATACGGAACATGTCCTCCTGATCACTCACCTGACTAGAAAGTGATCACTCCGTGGAGTTGAGTCACGACACATCTTACATTTTGCATAATCATACTTGCATTTAATTCTTCGTATGAAATGATTTAGTGTACGTCTTGTTGAAGGGAATTATTTTATTAAAATTTGTTGTGAATGTGATATATCTTTGTTTGATTTAAGTGCTTTTATTATACTGTTGAACTAATGTTTTCTAATCATTCTATCTTTGTTATGATGTTGGTCTGTTACCTCATCTGTTTGTATTTTCAGTTTTTTTCTTTTGATTGTTGTTTATTTGTAGATAGAAAGTATTTAGCAGAGAAGGATAACCTTGTTCAGCATAGCTTCAGGGAAAGTCTCGAGATGAAGACAATAGAGTTTCTTTCTTGTTTTTCTAATAGAGCCTACCCTTAATAGGTGTCGTTTGGAAAAGTTATAGTCATAACAGGCTTCACAAGTTTGGTCCGATACCACTTTTACAGTTGGTCTTGCTATAGTGGATGTATAAAACTAAGTGGAATGCTCACCGACGCCTTAAGGGCAATGTCACCGACGCGTCGGTGCTACTGATTACGGCTCTTTGTTTTGTAGTTTCGGATCGCTTGTTGCTCTTTGTGCCACCAAGGACAACAAACATAAGCTTAATATAAGGAAGTGAACAAACAGTGTATAAATAAAAGTAATTGAATTACGTTTAGCAATAAGATAAACAAAAGGTATGAATGATTTTTTGTAAGAATTTCTGATTTACATTATCGTGATTGTATACGTTATATTTTCAAGAATACGAGTTGGTTTAGTTATTTATGTCGATCGATGAGATTTAAGGAAATACTTGATTGTATCCTACGGTTTGCATTCATTGCATCTTCATGAACATGGCCTTGTACGGGGCTATATGTCGATGGCGTTGAGCCACACCTTGGTGCAAGTGCGAGATAAATGGTGGAGGTACATGGGGACCTTGAGGACGTATGTGTACGAACTCTCGTAAATGGCCAGGTGGTAGCTCCCCTGCGCCACGGGATGTCGACCTATCCACGCAGCGATCCTGACTAGTCACCGTTTTACTCAAGATTGGCGGTAGAGTATTCCGGTATATCCAATGATGTGTGGCATGGGATTATGAGATTTGCACTATGATTGGACTCATAATACGGAACATGTCCTCCTGATCGCTCCCCTGACTAGAAAGTGATCACTCCATGGAGTTGAGTCACGACACGTCTTGCACTTTGCATAATCATTCTTGCATTTAATTCTTCATATGAATTGATGTATTGTACGTCCTGTTGAAGGGAATTATTTCATTAAAATTTGTTGTGAATATGATATATCTTTGTTTGATTTAAGTGCTTTTATTATACTCTTGAAATAATGTTTTCTAATCATTCTACCTTTGTTATGATGTTGGTCTCTTACCTCCTCTGTTTGTATTTTCAGTTTTTTTCCTCTGCTTGTTGTTTATTTGTAGATAGGAAGTATATATTGAAGAAGGATAACCTTGTTCAGCAAAGCTTCAGGCAGAGTCTCGAGGTGATGATAATAGAGTTTCTTTCTTGTTTTTCTAATGGACCCTACCCTTAATAAGTGTTGTATGGAAAGCTATAGTCACAACAGCCTTTACAAGTTTGGTCAAATACTACTTTTAGAGATTGTCTTGCTCTAGTGGATGTATAAAACTAAGTAATATGCTCACTGGCGCCTTAAGGGTAGTCTCACCAACGCGTTACTGCTACTGCTTACGGTTCTTTGTTTGTAGGTTCGGATCGCTCGTTGCTATTTGCGCCACCAAGGACAATAAACATAAGCTTAATATAAGGAAGTGAACAAATAAAGTATAAAAAAAAGTAATTGAATTACGTTTAGCAATAAGTTAATCAAAAGGTATGAATGATTTTTTGTAAGAATGTTTGATTTACATTATCGTGATTGCATTTGTTATATATTCAGGAATACGACTTCGTGTTGTGATTTATGTCGATCGATGAGATTTAAAGAAATACTTGATTGTATCTTACGGCTTGCATTCATTGCATCTTAATGAACATGGCCTTGTTCCGAGCTATATGTCGATGGTGTTGAGCCACACCTTGGTGCAGGTGCGAGATAAATGGTGGAGGACCATGGAGACCTTGAGGACGTATGCTTGCGAACTCTCGTAAATGGCCACGTGGTAGGTCCCCTGCGGCGCGGTAATTCGACCTCCCCACGCAGCGATCCTGACTAGTCACCGTTTTTCTCAAGATCAGTGGTAGAGTGTTCAGGTATAGCCAATGATGTATGGCATGGGATTATGAGATTTGCACTATGATTGGACTCATAATACGAAACATGTCCTCCTGATCGCTCACCTGACTAGAAAGTGATCACTCCGTGGAGTTGAGTCACGACACATCTTGCATTTTGCATAATCATACTTGCATTTAATTCTTCGTATGAAATGATTTAGTGTACATCTTGTTGAAGGGAATTATTTTATTAAAATTTGTTGTGAATGTGATATATCTTTGTTTGATTTAAGTGCTTTTATTATACTGTTGAACTAATGTTTTCTAATCATTCTATCTTTGTTATGATGTTGGTCTGTTACCTCATCTGTTTGTATTTTCAATTTTTTTCTTTTGCTTGTTGTTTATTTGTAGACAGAAAGTATTTAGCGGAGAAGGATAACCTTGTTCAGCAAAGCTTCAGGGAAAGTCTCGAGATGAATACAATAGAGTTTCTTTCTTGTTTTTCTAATAGAGCCTACCCTTAACAGGTGTCGTATGGAAAAGTTATAGTCATAACAGGCTTCACAAGTTTGGTCTGATACCACTTTTAGAGTTGGTCTTGCTATAGTGGATGTATAAAACTAAGTGGAATGCTCACCGACGCCTTACGGGCAATGTCACCGACGCGTCAGTGCTACTGCTTACGGCTCTTTGTTTTGTAGTTTCGGATCGCTGGTTGCTCTTTGCGCCACCAAGGACAACAAACATAAGCTTAATATAAGGAAGTGAACAAACAGTGTATAAATAAAAGTAATTGAATTACGTTTAGCAATAAGATAAACAAAAGGTATGAATGATTTTTTGTAAGAATGTTTGATTTACATTATCGTGATTGTGTTCGTTATATTTTCAAAAATACGAGTTGGTTTAGTTATTTATGTCGATCGATGAGATTTAAGGAAATACTTGATTGTATCCTACGGCTTGCATTCATTGCATCTTCATGAACATGGCCTTGTACGGGGCTATATGTCGATGGCGTTGAGCCACACCTTGGTCCAGGTGCGAGATAAATGGTGGAGGTACATGGGGACCTTGAGGACGTATGCGTGCGAACTCTCGTAAATGGCCAGGTGGTAGCTCCCCTGCGCCGCGGGATGTCGACCTCCCCACGCAGCGATCCTGACTAGTCACCGTTTTTCTCAAGATTGGCAGTAGAGTGTTCCGGTATATCCAATGATGTGTGGCATGGGATTATGAGATTTGCACTATGATTGGACTCATAATACGGAACATGTCCTCCTGATCGCTCCCATGACTAGAAAGTGATCACTCCATGGAGTTGAGTCACGACACATCTTGCATTTTGCGTAATCATTCTTGCATTTAATTCTTCATATGAATTGATGTATTGTACGTCCTGTTGAAGGGAATTATTTTATTAAAATTTGTTGTCAATATGATATATCTTTGTTTGATTTAAGTGCTTTTATTATACTCCTGAAATAATGTTTTCTAATCATTCTACCTTTGTTATGATGTTGGTCTCTTACCTCCTCTGTTTGTATTTTCAGTTTTTTTCCTCTGCTTGTTGTTTATTTGTAGATAGAAAGTATATATCGAAGAAGGAAAACCTTGTTCAGCAAAGCTTCAGGCAGAGTCTCGAGGTGATGATAATATAGTTTCTTTCTTGTTTTTCTAATGGACCCTACCCTTAATAGGTGTTGTATGGAAAACTATAGTCACAACAGCCTTTACAAGTTTGGTCAAATACTACTTTTAGAGATTGTCTTGCTCTAGTGGATGTATAAAACTAAGTGGAATGCTCACGGGCGCCTTAAGGGCAATCTCACCAACGCGTTACTGCTACTGCTTACGGTTCTTTGTTTGTAGGTTCGGATCGCTCGTTGCTATTTGCGCCACCAAGGACAATAAACATAAGCTTAATATAAGGAAGTGAACAAATAGAGTATAAATAAAAGTAATTGAATTACGTTTAGCAATAAGTTAATCAAAAGGTATGAATGATTATTTGTAAGAATGTTTGATTTACATTATCGTGATTGCATTTGTTATATATTCAGGAATACGACTTCGTGTTGTGATTTATGTCGATCGATGAGATTTAAAGAAATACTTGATTGTATCTTACGGCTTGCATTCATTGCATCTTAATGAACATGGCCTTGTGCCGAGCTATATGTCGATGGCGTTCAGCCACACCTTGGTGCAGGTGCGAGATAAATGGTGGAGGTCCATGGAGACCTTGAGGACGTATGCGTGCGAACTCTCGTAAATGGCCACGTGGTAGGTCCCCTGCGGCGCGGTAATTCGACCTCCCCTCGCAGCGATCCTGACTAGTCACCGTTTTTCTCAAGATCAGTGGTAGAGTGTTCCGGTATAGCCAATGATGTATGGCATGTGATTATGAGATTTGCACTATGATTGGACTCATAATACGGAACATGTCCTCCTGATCGCTCACCTAACTAGAAAGTGATCACTCCGTGGAGTTGAGTCACGACACATCTTAAATTTTGCATAACCATACTTGCATTTAATTCTTCGTATGAAATGATTTAGTGTACGTCTTGTTGAAGGGAATTATTTTATTAAAATTTGTTGTGAATGTGATATATCTTTGTTTGATTTAAGTGCTTTTATTATACTGTTGAACTAATGTTTTCTAATCATTCTATCTTTGTTATGATGTTGGTCTGTTACCTCATCTGTTTGTATTTTCAGTTTTTTTCTTTTGATTGTTGTTTATTTGTAGATAGAAAGTATTTAGCAGAGAAGGATAACCTTGTTCAGCAAAGCTTCAGGGAAAGTCTCGAGATGAAGACAATAGAGTTTCTTTCTTGTTTTTCTAATAGAGCCTACCCTTAATAGGTGTCGTTTGGAAAAGTTATAGTCATAACAGGCTTCACAAGTTTGGTCCGATACCACTTTTACAGTTGGTCTTGCTATAGTGGATGTATAAAACTAAGTGGAATGCTCACCGACGCCTTAAGGGCAATGTCACCGACGCGTCGGTGCTACTGCTTACGGCTCTTTGTTTTGTAGTTTCGGATCGCTTGTTGATCTTTGTGCCACCAAGGACAACAAACATAAGCTTAATATAAGGAAGTGAACAAACAGTGTATAAATAAAAGTAATTGAATTACGTTTAGCAATAAGATAAACAAAAGGTATGAATGATTTTTTGTAAGAATGTTTGATTTACATTATCGTGATTGTGTTCGTTATATTTTCAAAAATACGAGTTGGTTTAGTTATTTATGTCGATCGATGAGATTTAAGGACATACTTGATTGTATCCTACGGCTTGCATTCATTGCATCTTAATGAACATGGCCTTGTACGGGGCTATATGTCGATGGCGTTGAGCCACACCTTGGTGCAAGTGCGAGATAAATGGTGGAGGTACATGGGGACCTTGAGGACGTATGTGTACGAACTCTCGTAAATGGCCAGGTGGTAGCTCCCCTGCGCCACGGGATGTCGACCTATCCACGCAGCGATCCTGACTAGTCACCGTTTTTCTCAAGATTGGCGGTAGAGTATTCCGGTATATCCAATGATGTGTGGCATGGGATTATGAGATTTGCACTATGATTGGACTCAAGATACGGAACATGTCCTCCTGATCGCTCCCCTGACTAGAAAGTGATCACTCCATGGAGTTGAGTCACGACACATCTTGCATTTAGACTTGGTCTTGCTATAGTGGATGTATAAAACTAAGTGGAATGCTCACCGACGCCTTAAGGGCAATGTCACCGACGCGTCGGTGCTACTGCTTACGGCTCTTTGTTTTGTAGTTTCGGATCGCTAGTTGCTCTTTGCGCCACCAAGGACAACAAACATAAGCTTAATATAAGGAAGTGAACAAACAGTGTATAAATAAAAGTAATTGAATTACGTTTAGCAATAAGATAAACAAAAGGTATGAATGATTTTTTGTAAGAATGTTTGTTTTACATTATCGTGATTGTATTCGTTATATTTTCAAGAATACGACTTGGTTTAGTTATTTATGTCGATCGATGAGATTTAAGGAAATACTTGATTGTATCTTACGGCTTGCATTCATTGCATCTTCATGAACATGGCCTTGTATGGGGCTATATGTCGATGGCGTTGAGCCACACCTTGGTGCAGGTGCGAGATAAATGGTGGACCTCCACACGGGATGTCGACCTCCACACGCAGCGATCCTGACTAGTCACCGTTTTTCTCAAGATCAGTTGTAGAGTGTTCCGGTATAGCCAATGATGTATAGCATGGGATTATGAGATTTGCACTATGATTGGACTCATAATACGGAACATGTCCTCCTGATCGCTCACCTGACTAGAAAGTGATCACTCCGTGGAGTTGAGTACGACACATCTTGCATTTTGCATAATCATACATGCATTTAATTCTTCGTATGAAATGAGATTATGAGATCCCCACGCAGCGATCCTGACTAGTCACCGTTTTTCTCAAGATCAGTTGTAGAGTGTTCCGGTATAGCCAATGATGTATAGCATGGGATTATGAGATTTGCACTATGATTGGACTCATAATACGGAACATGTCCTCCTGATCGCTCACCTGACTAGAAAGTGATCACTCCGTGGAGTTGAGTACGACACATCTTGCATTTTGCATAATCATACATGCATTTAATTCTTCGTATGAAATGATTTAGTGTACGTCTTGTTGAAGGGAATTATTTTATTAAAATTTGTTGTGAATGCGATATATCTTTGTTTGATTTAAGTGCTTTTATTATACTGTTGAACTAATGTTTTCTAATCATTCTATCTTTGTTATGATGTTGGTCTGTTACCTCATCTATTTGTATTTTCAGTTTTTTTCCTTTGCTTGATGTTTATTTGTAAATAGAAAGTATTTAGCGGAGAAGGATAACCTTGTTCAGCAAAGCTTCAGGGAAAGTCTCGAGATGAAGAGAATAGAGTTTCTTTCTTGTTTTTCTAATAGAGCCTACCCTTAATAGGTGTCCTATGGAAAAGTTATAGTCATAACAGGCTTCACAAGTTGGGTCAGATAATACTTTTAGAGTTGGTCTTGCTATAGTGGATGTATAAAACTAAGTGGAATGCTCACCGAGGCCTTAAGGGCAATGTCACCGACGCGTCGGTGCTACTGCTTACGGCTCTTTGTTTTGTATTTTCGGATCGCTAGTTGCTATTTGCGCCACCAAGGACAACAAACATAAGCTTAATATAAGGAAGTGAACAAATAGTTTATAAATAAAAGTAATTGAATTACGTTTAGCAATAAGTTAAACAAAAGGTATGAATGATTTTTTGTAAGAATGTTTGATTTACATTATCGTGATTGTATTCGTTATATTTTCAAGAATACGACTTGGTTTAGTGATTTATGTCGATCGATGAGATTTAAGGAAATACTTGATTGTATCTTACGGCTTGCGTTCATTGCATCTTCATGAACATGGCCTTGTACGGGGCTATATGTCGATGGCGTTGAGCCACACCTTGGTGCAGGTGCGAGATAAATGGTGGAGGTACATGGGGACCTTGAGGACGTATGCGTGCGAACTCTCGTAAATGGCCAGGTGGAAGCTCCCCTGCGCCGCGGGATTTCGACCTCCCCACGCAGCGATCCTGACTAGTCACCGCTTTTCTCAAGATCGGCGGTAGAGTGTTCCGGTATATCCAATGATGTGTGGCATGGGATTATGAGATTTGCACTATGATTGGACTCATAATACGGAACATGTCCTCCTGATCGCTCCCCTGACTAGAAAGTGATCACTCCATGGAGTTGAGTCACGACACATCTTGCATTTTGCATAATCATTCTTGCATTTAATTCTTCATATGAATTGATGTATTGTACGTCCTGTTGAAGATAATTATTTTATTAAAATTTGTTGTGAATATGATATATCTTTGTTTGATTTAAGTGCTTTTATTATACTCTGGAAATAATGTTTTCTAATCGTTCTACCTTTGTTATGATGTTGGTCTCTTACCTCCTCTGTTTTTATTTTCAGTTTTTTCCTCTGCTTGTTGTTTATTTGTAGATAGAAAGTATATATCGAAGAAGGATAACCTTGTTCAGCAAAGCTTCAGGCAGAGTCTCGAGGTGATGATAATAGAGTTTCTTTCTTGTTTTTCTAATGGACCCTACCCTTAATAGGTGTTGTATGTAAAGCTATAGTCACAACAGGCTTTACAGGTTTGGTCAGATACTACTTTTAGAGATTGTCTTGCTATTGTGGATGTATAAAACTAAGTGGAATGCTCACCGACGCCTTAAGGGCAGTCTCACCAACGCGTCAGTGCTACTGCTTACGGTTCTTTGTTTTGTAGGTTCGGATCACTCGTTGCTATTTACGCTACCAAGGACAACAAACATAAGCTTAAAATAAGGAAGCGAACAAATAGAGTATAAATAAAAGTAATTGAATTACGTTTAGCAATAAGTTAATCAAAAGGTATGAATGATATTTTGTAAGAATGTTTGATTTAAATTATCGTGATTGTATTTGTAATATATTCAGGAATACGACATCGTGTTGAGATTTATGTTGATCGATGAGATTTAAAGAAATACTTGATTGTATCTTACTGCTTGCATTCATTGCATCTTCATGAACGTGCCCTTGTGTCGGGCTATATGTCGATGGCGTCGAGCCACACCTTGGTGCAGGTGCGAGATAAATGGTGGAGGTCCATGGAGACCTTGAGGACGTTTGCGTGCGAACTCTCGTGAATGGCCAGGTGGTAGCTCCCCTGCGGCGCGGGAATTCGACCTCCCCACGCAACGATCCTGACTAGTCACCGTTGTTGTCAAGATCGGCGGTAGAGTGTTCCGGTATAGCCAATGATGTATGGCATGGGATTATGAGATTTGCACTATGATTGGACTCATATTACGGAACATGTCCTCCTGATCGCTCCCCTGACTAGAAAGTGATCACTCCGTGGAGTTGAGTCACGACACATCTTGCATTTTGCATAGTCATACTTGCATTTAACTGTTCGTATGAAATGATTTAGTGTACGTCTTGTTGAAGGGAATTATTTTATTAAAATTTGTTGTGAATGTGATATATCTTTGTTTGATTTAAGTGCTTTTATTATACTGTTGAACTAATGTTTTCTAATCATTCTATCTTTGTTATGATGTTATGTCTGTTACCTCATCTGTTTGTATTTTCAATTTTTTTCCTTTGCTTGTTGTTTATTTGTAGATAGAAAGTATTTAGCGGAGAAGGATAACCTTGTTCAGCAAAGCTTCGGGGAAAGTCTCGAGATGAAGATAATAGAGTTTCTTTCTTGTTTTTCTAATAAAGCCTACCCTTAATAGGTGTCGTATGGAAAAGTTATAGTCATAACAGGCTTCACAAGTTTGGTCAGATACTACTTTTAGAGTTGGTCTTGCTATAGTGGATGTATAAAACTAAGTGGAATGCTCACCGACGCCTTAAGGGGAATGTCACCGACGCGTCGGTGCTACTGCTTACGGCTCTTTGTTTTGTAGTTTCATATCGCTAGTTGCTATTTGCGCCACCAAGGACAACAAACATAAGCTTAATATAAGGAAGTGAACAAACAGTGTATAAATAAAAGTAATTGAATTACGTATGAAATGATTTAGTGTACGTCTTGTTGAAGGGAATTATTTTATTAAAATTTGTTGTGAATGTGATATATCTTTGTTTGATTTAAGTGCTTTTATTATACTGTTGAACTAATGTTTTCTAATCATTCGATCTTTGTTATGGTGTTTGTCTGCTACCTCATCTGTTTGTATTTTCAGTTTTTTTTCCTTTGCTTGTTGTTTATTTGTAGATAGAAAGTATTTAGCAGAGAAGGATAACCTTGTTCAGCAAAGCTTCAGGGAAAGTCTCGAGATGAAGATAATAGAGTTTCTTTCTTGTTTTCTAATAGTGCCTACCCTTAATAGGTGTCGTATGGAAAAGTTATAGTCATAACAGGCTTCACAAGTTTGGTCAAATACTACTTTTAGAGTTGGTCTTGCTATAGTTGATGTATAAAACTAAGTGGAATGCTCACCGACGCCTTAAGGGCAATGTTACCGACGCGTCGGTGCTACTGCTTACGGCTCTTTGTTTTGTAGTTTTGGATCGCTCGTTGCTATTTGCGCCACTAAGGACAACAAACATAAGCTTAAAAACATGTATCCCTAAGCTCCTTCTTTCAAAGAAGCTCTCACTTGATTGGCAGTCAAATATCTAGAATTCTCAGCATTAGGGAAAATCAAAGATTTTTTGGCACAGTCTAAAAGGATATGGTTGGAAAATAACTAATCCATGCCTAAAATCACATTCAATTGTGTGAAAGGCAAACATATCAAATCAACAAGGTATGTCCTATTGGAAATAACAACAGGGCATTTTAGACATACAGAATTTGCAATAACAGTTTCAGCCATAGGCATAGAAACAACATGATCAAAAGACATCAAAGACACAGGCAATTTCAGTTGTTTCACACAGTTTTCAGATATGAAAGAATGGGTAGCACCCGAATCATACAGTACAATTAAGGGATTTCCAGCTATGTCACAAGTACCTTGTATAAGATCCTCTGATTGTGAAGCTTCAACACCACTCATGGTGTAAACTCGTCCTTTTGTCGTCGGCCTTCCGACTTTGACGGCGTTCACCTCTGGTTTCGGTTTGCCCATCCGGCAATCCTTTGCTGCATGTCTAATCTTCCCACAGCTAAAGCATGTCATCCCCTTCTGGTTGCATGCTATGGACAAGTGTCCGTTCTTTCCGCAGTTGTAACATACGATCGGAGCGCCCGCTCCCTGATAGCCCTTGTTGGTACCACTAGCAGAAAATGGTACACTACGGTTCGGCTGACTCTTCTGGTTCTTGAAATAAGGCTTGTGTTGAGCCTACTTCCCCTTCTGACTTTGTGGATATGACCTAGACGGTCCACCCACATTTCCTTTGTTGATCCTTCCCTTCATCAAGTTCCCCATCTTCCTACATTTTTTCACCAGCAGTGGAAACTGACAGATATCCAGCGAAGCCACAAATTGACGCACCTCGTACCTCAATCCAGCCTCAAACCACTCACACTTCCATCCCTCATCCGGTTAGACTTGGAAGAACCGAAAATACTTGGCAAGTGACTCAAACTTTGCTGCGTATTCCCCTACAGTCATGTCCCGTTGCTGTAGTCGCAGAAACTCTTGCTCTTTCTCAGACCTCGCACTTTGTGGAAAGTATTTCTCAAGAAATTTCTCCTTGAAAAGTTCCCACGTCACCTCTTGGTTTCCAGCATCCAACAGTTGTCGGACTCCCTTCCACCAGTATTTTGCATCACCCAATAGCAGGTACACCGCATACTGTAACTTCTCGGCTGCCGTGCAGTGTAAGATCTCAAAGATCTTTTCCAGCTCCTCGATCCATAGTTCTGCTTTATCCGGCTCAGCCTCACCACGAAACTGTGGCGGATTATGGTGTCGAAAGTCGACCAACCTCTTTCCTTTAGCAGCCCTCTCAACCCTCAATCTATCCTCAACGTCCCTCTGTTGCCTCTCGACATCCCTTTGTTCCGCACGAACAGACTGTTG
The DNA here is from genome assembly GCA_030159175.1 of Glycyrrhiza uralensis. Taxonomy (NCBI): domain Eukaryota; kingdom Viridiplantae; phylum Streptophyta; class Magnoliopsida; order Fabales; family Fabaceae; genus Glycyrrhiza; species Glycyrrhiza uralensis. Next base: position 13,481,186 of record BRZY01000003.1, on the reverse strand, counting down.
AGCCATCTGAACCGCCATGTTAGTCATAGCCGCTATAGCCCTCTCCATCGTATCGTCACGATCTTCAGCGTCAACACGATTCATCGGTCGTCCCCGATGTGCCATGGGTTTCTGCAAGTGAACCAATCAATCGCACTATTCAAAACCCATCCGAGAAAGCAATCAATTTAACACATTGCTTCATAAGGAAATAATACAAACAATGTCACACAATGCTAATCAGAGATCACACAACTTTAACTTAGTAAGCCTATAACCTAGACACCCCACCACTACGACCTAGGCTAGTCGCTAACAGACAACCCACAACCTAGCCCTAGACACCCCCACCAGTACGACCTAAGACGATGACGTCTCCTCGGGATCCTCCTCCGGGTCTTCCTCCTCCTCGGATATCGCAATGAATACCCGTTGTGGCTCATCTCGAACCTTCCTCTTCCCCCTCTCTGCGTGTCCCGACGGTCTGGCAGAAGTGTCAAAAGAGCAGCGCACGAAACGGCCATACGGTGGGACGTAAGGAACGGAGAGCGTCGGTCTCCCTGTCTCTGGTGGTGAAACTGGTGTCACTGATGGAGCCATCCTTGGTAGACGATCTCGCGCCAAGGTACTCTTCCTCGGAGTGAGACGCGTGCGACAAAACATACGACGATACTCCCGAGCAGATCCAGTTACCCGTGAGGGTAAAGGTCTCTCCTCCTCCTGAGTCTCTCGCCTCGGCTGCTCCACAGGTGCCTAGGGTGCGGCTGCCAGCCAGCTGCGCATCCTTTCTAATGGAATGTAAACGTCCAGAACCATATCGCGCTCCAAAACCTCTTCGGGGCCCAGCATCCCTCCTCTCGTTCTGACCACGTGTCCACACACTGTGGCCCATTCGGAGATGGGATCGTAAGTCCATCCCCCTCCCTCGGACTCGGCCTCAAGGGGCCGGAAGCTCTCCCTCACACGGGCTACTAGAGGCCTCATCTACGCGTAACGTACATACAGATACAGGAAAATATGCAAGGGTGAATTTCTTTTCACAAGTTGAAGTCCACTGAAAGGTTGAATTTCTTTTCACAAGTTGAAGTCCACTGAAAGGTTGCTTATAAAAAATAAAATACTACGTAATACATTCCAAGAATATATTTAGATAGAGTTACTCTTTCGCAAATCTTTTAGCTAAGCTATTCAATCATCAACAGGAGACAAATCATCAAGGTAAACACACAATCAAGCACACACATAGCATTCTAGCATAATGCATGTCACTTCAATATCTCTTTTCATAAACCGGTGCACTGCTCCATGGAGACTTCTCTTCCTCAACTAAGTAGAGCGATGTGGCGGAATCGTATACCTATCATTAATGCAAACTGACCTTCACTCTTGGCCATTGTTTGTCATTTATTCGGTACAAACCCATTATGCTACGTCGTACACCCCATCTCAAATAAGGCAGTCGGTCAAGATCATCCAAGCCGGGTACACTACTCTTCTCGGCACAAGGGGATTTACCGCAAGGCCATTGAGAATTTCGTAACCTGGATGCCCTCAAAGACTTATAGTCAGACCATACTTATTTACAATCCCCGCATAGGATTGTGTGCTCTCATCATAGCAATAAATGCTAGCCTGGAAAAGCCAATATCTCAAATGCATATGACAGTATATTTGCAACCATAATCAATTTGGTCCCTCGTCTTAGGGTTTTTCATCGCCACGTGTTAGCTTTCACCCAACACCGTGTAATATTTTTGTCCTTAAAACTTTTATCTTCACCACGTATTGGTTCTCTTCCAATACCGTGTAATATTATTGTCCTTAAGACTTTTATCTTCGCCACGTATTGGTTCTCTTCCAATACCGTGTAATATTGTTATTTAACACCATAAGTTTTTAGAAGAAATTCCTCTTTGAATTCTTAAGTTTTCTTTTAACTCTAAAATCTTTAAGCTTCATTTATTTTTTATAAAAGAGTTATCTTTTATCTAAAACCACTTATTCATCATAAAAAGATTTAGTAAAAACTTAATTAAATTCTTTGATAATTTTACTTAAATTCTTTTACTTTAAGTATTTGTAATTCTGACCCCCTACGAAGTTCAGTTTCGCAGTTCAGCCCCCAATTTTTTGAAAAATTAGGTTTCTTGCCCAAAATGCCCAGACTTTACGTTTTCTACCCCAAGACTTTCGTAATTTATAATTCTGGCCCAAATGTACCCAGACTTCGCGTTTCAGCCCCATATTTTCGTAAATTATATTTTTGGCCCAAAAGTCTCCAGACATCGCATTTCTGCCCGAAACTTTGTTAAATTATAATTTTGGCCCAAAAGTCCAGATTTTGCAATTAAAGCACAGAATTCCAGAATTTGCATTTTTGACCCCAAAAGCTGTAGTTTTCATTTTTAACCCCTAAAAATCCAAAATTTGATTTTTCTCTCACATTAATTAATTCTCTAACTCACTTAAAGTTTATGGATAAAAAGGATTTAGTATGAAATTGATTTAAGACTTATGATTAGAATTCTAATTAATTCATTTGGAAAACTTTCTCATTAAAGCTTTTAAACTCTCGTCCCACACTTAATCAAATCTTTTCAATCCAATCCCAATCAAAATATGTGAAATACACATAAATCAATATACATCAATTAGGCAATAACACAGCCAAGCCATAAATCAACTTACACTCAAAGTACTCATTCATAATATATCAACATACATCATGAACATAACATTAAAGCATACTTCACCAAGCACACACTTGGACATCCAAAATCACCCCAAAGCATACATATGATTTTTCCAACAACACATAGGCTCATAGAAATTTATCATGCCTCAACCAAAAATTATATTTTTTTCTCATATACATATACATACAAAAATACATATTACTAAGAGAATGAAACTTCATTCAACACCCAATAGAAAAACTCAAGTCATTGAGTTCATCATCAAGAACAAATCACATAGTCACACACATACACAACCCTCCCAACTTATTGAGAAAAATCCCCTTACCTCTTGAAAATGGGCTAACTCCAAAATCACCTCCTTCACACCACACCAACACCGAGTGGTCTACTCAACACCTTGATGTTCCCACACTTAGAAAAATTTACCTTTTACAAAATACACCAAAATACAACCATAGAAATATGAGTTTTATGAAAACCAAGAAACCCTAAAGAGTTGAAATTTGAGTAGATGAATACTTACTCAAATCTTGAAGGAAAATAGATCCAAGGTAGTTTCCGAGCTTGTCGGTTCCAATGGAGTGAACCTAAACAAAGGAAAAGCTTACTTTTAGTGAAATGAAGAACTCAAGCTTTCATGAAAACATGAAAGTGGTGGAAATGAAAAAATGAAAGAAGTTTATGGATTAGAATGATGATCCAAACCTTTTTTATGAAGCTTGGGTATGTAAAATCTCAATAGAACTTGGTCTTTTTGGTGTATGAAAAAGCTTGGGAATGGAGAGAAAATGGAAAATGGAACTTAGAGAAGATGAAGCGTATGAAGCAAAATGAATTTCTCTCTCCCTTTCCCACACAAAACTCGGCTGAACACAAGGAGCATGGGGGAGGTATGGGCTTGCATGCTTTGGTGGTTGGGAGCCATACCTCTCTCGCCTAATTTTGAGAAAATTCAAAAATTAAACTCATTTGACCATTTGATCTTTGGAATTATTTGAGAGTGGGATCAGCCCCCCCCCCCTATGCGCCCAAAACTGACCAGAGAATGGTGGGATTTAATTCCACCAAGTTAGGGTTTAATCGGTAGTTCGAAGTGGTAAAAACGCGTAGTTTTTGAATCCCTTTTTAGATAAATATTTTTCTAAAATGAGTAAAATCATAAGAAATGAATTTTATGATTTGAATATGTCATAGAAAAATTTAGAAATCCAAAACTAAATTTTTGGACTATTTTTCATGTCCCGGTTGCGCCCGGTTTACCCGTAAAGCACCAAACACGGGTAAAATAAAGTTTTTCTGAAAAATTTCCAGAAAAATTTCTAAAAATCACAAATATTATAAGAACCATTTTTGTTTCATTAAAAATTTATTTTGGAGTAAAAATGATCTCCGAAAAAATAATGAACCCTTCCCGCATTTTGCGAGAACGCGATTCTCACAAAAACTCAGTTTTGTGAACTCTATTACTCTAAACCCTTCAAAAATAAACCTAAGATATAAATATTATTATTTATACCTTAAAATCACAAGATTATTAATTAAATAATTTTAATTAATTTAAAACTGATTAAAAATAAATAAAAACTATATATATAAAAAAACAGAGTGTTACATCTTTCTTCAGATCCTGCTTCTTGAAAATGGGGAGATTGGTCACCTCCTACCTCAAATCGTCTATCTGGCCAAGTCTCAAAAGTCGCTTCGCCTTGGTTATGGATAATACCTCCTGGCAAATTGGCACTGGGTTGTGGGCTAATTTTTTGTGTGATAGATGGTTGGATCAGCAGATTGTCGACCTGCTTGGGATTCCTCCCAATTTGCATCATGTTTTATAGTCTACGGTTTTGAATTTCATCATGCACGATCGCTGGTCAATTCCGACCTCTCTCAGGCGTCATTATCCAAGTTGGCTAATCAGATTTCTCAGGTCCTCCCTGCGACGTCTGAGCTGGACTGTCTCGTCTGGCATCATAATGACTCCGACCTTCTTAACTTTAAAGATGCTTATCTCCATCTTTATCCGAGTCAGGCCCCTAGGGACATTTTCAAGGGTATTTGGTCTTCATGTGTTCCTCCTTCGCGATCCTTTCTGTTCTGGCGTATTCTTCATAATAGGATGCCGACAGACGAGCAGCTCAGCATGCGGGGTTGCATCACCGTTTCCATGTGTAGCCTCTGTGGGAGGCGGCTGAGATCACCTCTCACCTCTTCGTTGCGTGCCCCTTTGCTCGGGATATCTGGGGTTGGTTCATGAGATTGATTCGGCACAACATTCACCTTTCTTCAGCTTCTTCGCGTTTGCGATTTGTGAAGATTCTTGGTCCCCTCAGCTACGTGATGTTATTTTAGCGGGGGTTCCTGAATATTTACCGGCGGATCTGGCATTGCCGTAATCAGCTTCAGTTTGATAATAGGCGGATCCCTGCAGGCTCATCAATTAACATGATCAAGGCTGCCACCTCTCTCTTAGGAAACTCTTCCAAGGGCTTCGTTGCTGGGGCGATGGATGAGTTTGTTATCTTGCAATACTTTGCGGTGCGTGGCAAACACCGGCGTGCCCCGAAGATCCTATAGGTCGACTAGGTCCCTCCTCCCTGCGACTGGATCAAGTGCAACACTGATGGGTCTGCGAAAGGTTCACCTGGCCATGCTGGGGGTGGTGGTATCTTCAGAGATGGTAGTGCAGCTGTCCTTGGTTGCTTTGCCTCCTATTATGGTATTTCTTACCCCTTTCACGCTGAGCTTCTTGCAGCTATGCATGTTATCGAGGTGGCCCATGGCAAAGGTTGACACAATCTCTGGCTTAAGTGTGACTCTTCCTCAGTGGTCTCGGCGTTACACTACCCGAGCCAGGTTCCTTGGAGACTCCAGCCTCGTTGGAGACGTTGTTTGTAGCTCACCCATAATATGTGTTTTAGAGCAACTCACATCTTCAGAGAGCGAAATCAAACAAATATTAGAATTTCTTTATTGTACACCTGAATTAATTACACAAACATAGAAATTCTAATTAAGAATTAATTACTGTAGCATGTACAGATATTTTTTTGCATTCAACAGGAAGTTCAAGTGACCTTCTTTTTTATAAGTTAAATAATTTTATTGAGATAAAACTGATTACAGCAGAGCACAGGCGTGCCAAGAGAAACCAATTGAATGAATACAAGATGGGCTGTCACTACAACTCGTGCAGGAACAGAACACGGAATCAGTCCAAGGCAATAAATTGAATTTAATTGTATGCTAAAATTGTCCCATGAGAAAGAACTCAAAATTCTCATCATATACACACCAAAAAATAGCACTACCCAAGACATGAAAATCTCAAGTCTACACTACTTAGTTGAGAGACAACTTCTATAGCAAGTTGAAGTCATCTTTTCTACGTTTTCACTTGCGTTTTGCACTTTTACTTCTAAAATTAATGCAAAGACCAATTCATTTAACATTAAGAAAACCTATATGTCTACTACGTGTCCTTGAATCCTTAACAAATATTTAATCCATGACAATAGTTATATATCAACACCCATCCATTATTTAATGTACAAAATGCAACTGAAAATTGAAGAAAATAAACCGACAAGTTAAAAGAATCATCAAGCGTATAAATAAATTTACCTAATGGGGTTCTTTAAAGTGATTTGGGGAGACTTAATGTTGCAGACCAATCGAGCTTCTACGTACTGGGTTCCCCTTCACGTGTTTTAAAAAGGCAATCAAATGTGAGATGAACTGAAACACAGAAACGAAGAATCGAAAAACGAAAACGAAAAGGCATACCCTCAATGGCGGAATTGAAGAATGACGTAAATAACCCCTTCCCAAACCCTCAACTGTAACACCCCATTCTCAGGAGGCATTACACTTCGTAACTGAATCTCTAATGCGGAAATTAAAATCTTTCTTTTAATTCTTTAAAAAAAATGCTGTCAAAATTTATTTAATTTTCACAAATGAATTTTTCTCTGTCAATTTTGTTTCTTTTTAAAAGAAATACTTTGTGAGAATAAACACCAACCAGAAAAATAACATAGGAACTAAAACTTATTCAATTATAATGGAACGTACCATACACAAGAAATTCTTTTCCCAAACCAGTACAGACTCCCTATGCTGGTCAAACACTAAGAACTTCTGCAAGAAGCTCAAGTAAGAAAAACTCCAACAAAACTAGGACTCGCACGTCCTTCCACTTTGTTGACACGTCTTCAGTGCACGTCTCGTTCTTTGAGTCGTGTTTAGTCCACTCAGCTAGAAGTCAATCTATATGAATCATGTCCCGAAGGGCACAAAACATATAGGCAAGGGTGAGTTTCTCCCAAAGTCACAATCATAAAACATACATAGTAAAAGGAAAAATACTACTTATTATACCTCAAAAATAAGCAAATATCATTTGAAAACTTTGCTCTAAGTTCACAAACAACCAACACACATCACCACAAAATCATCTATCTCAATCAAGATATATATATGCATGACACTTCAATCATCTCTCATCACACCGGTGCACTGCTCCATGGAGACTTCTCTTCCTCAACTAAGTAGAGCGATATGGCGGAACTTGTACCTAACATAAATGCAACCTGACCATCTCTTAGCCCTCGTTGTCATTTATTCGGTATGGCCCATCGTGCTAACTCGTGCACCACATCATAAATAAGACAAGCCGGTCAGGATCATTCAAGCCGGGTATACTACTCTTCTCGACACAAGGAGATTCCCCTCAAGGCCATTGAGAATTTCGTGACCTGAACGCCCTCAAAGACTTATAGTCAGACTATGCTTATTCTCAATCCATCACTCTAGGATTGTATACTCTCATCATAGCATAAAGCTAGCCTGGCAAAAGCCAATATCTCAAATGCATATGACAATACAATTCATACACACATACAAGGAGAATAATGCAATCCTTCATTTAGGATTTTCATCGCCACGTGTTAGCTCTCTCCCAACACCGTGTAGCATTATTCCTCGAATCTTCAACTCGCCTCGTGTTGACCCTCTCTCAACAACGTGTAAAATTTTAAGTTAACAACGCCACGTTTGGACTCTTTTCCAACTACGTGTGGGACTCTTCGCATTTATAAAAATGCCCCTTACTTCTTATTTTTAGTTAAAACCACATAACTTTTTATAATTATATATTTTGACCCCAAAACGTCCAGTTCCTGCGTCCAGTTCCTGCATCCAGTTTCTGCGTCCAGTCTCTGCGTCCAGTTTCTGCGTCCAATTCCTGCGTCCAATGTTTGCGTCCAATTTCTGCGTCCAATGTCTGCGTCCAGTTTCTGCGTCCAATATCTGCGTCCAATGTCTGCGTCCAGTTTCTGCGTCCAATATCTGCGTCCAGTGTGTCCACCTTCTGCGTCCAATGTCTGCGTCCAGTTTCTGCATCCAGTTTCTGCGTCCAATGTCTGCATCCAGTTTCTGCGTCCAATATCTGCGTCCAATGTCTGCGTCCAGTTTCTGCGTCCAATATCTGCGTCCAATGTCTGCGTCCAGTTTCTGCGTCCAATGTGTCCAATTTCTGCGTCCAATGTCTGCGTCCAGTTTCTGCGTCCAATGTCTGTGTCCAGTGTGTCCACTTTCTGCGTCCAATGTCTGCGTCCAGTTTCTGCGTCCAATGTTTGCGTCCAGTTTCTGCGTCCAATATCTGCGTCCAGTTTCTGCGTCCAATATCTGCGTCCAATGTCTGCGTCCAGTGTGTCCAATGTCTGCGTCCAGTTTCTGCGTCCAATATCTGCGTCCAGTTTCTGCGTCCAATATCTGCGTCCAATGTCTGCGTCCAGTTTCTGCGTCCAATATCTGCGTCCAATGTCTGCGTCCAGTTTCTGCGTCCAGTGTGTCCACTTTCTGCGTCCAGTTTCTGCGTCCAATGTCTGCATCCAGTTTCTGCGTCCAATATCTGCGTCCAGTTTCTGCGTCCAATATCTGCGTCCAGTTTCTGCGTCCAATTTCTGTGTCCAATATCTGCGTCCAGTTTCTGCGTCCAATATCTGCGTCCAGTGTGTCCACTTTCTGCGTCCAGTTTCTGCGTCCAATATCTGCGTCCAATGTCTGCGTCCAGTTTCTGCGTCCAATATCTGCGTCCAATGTCTGCGTCCAGTGTGTCCAATTTCCAGAATTTTGTATTCTTGAAATTTATCCAATTAAGTGTTATCTTGAATCCTCCTTAATTTCTTTGTTTTCATTTGTAAAACTTTTTCATTAAAGTTTTTAAACTCTCTTCCCACGCTTAATTAAATCTCATCAATCCAATCCCAATCAAAGTATTTGAAATACACATTAATCAGTATACATCAAATGAATCACAAATAATTAAATACACTCAATCACTTCAAGACACCATTTTTTTTATACACCATCAAGAGAACAATCATACAACAAAACACAAGATTTCTACCATACAAAAACCATAGAGCTAAAAATCTTAGCTTAGTGATTTAAACACATCAAGGGTGGTTTTAACCACCCAAATCAAAGATGGAACTCAAGGTTATTGAGTTGTCATCATGCCACCCAAATCATACAACACTAGAACTACATAAAAATTGTCTTTTAGAAGAACATCCCACTTACCTCTTGAAGAGAAGCTTTAAACACCAAACTCACTTTTCCTAGCTTGCTGTCCCAAGCTAGAAATCAACCTCTTGCTCTTGAAGAAAAATGGATCACAATAAAGATCAAACCTCTTGGTTCCAATGATAAGAACCTAAGACCAAAACAAAGATATTTCCTCAAAATAATGAAGAAACACATGATCTAAAAACCAAAAGAGATAGATCATGAAAGTATATGAAAGATTGATGGTTTAGAATCATAAACCAACCTTGGTTGAAGAAGATTGATGGATCAAAACTCTTGGAAATCAAAGAAATAGTTTAGGAAAAAGCTTGAAAGCTTAAGAGCAACAATGGAGTATTTGGCTTTGGAGAGAGAAAGAAAATGAAAAGTAAAGCAAACCCTCTCCTTTTCCCTTCCTAAGTCACGGCTGAACCCAAAAAGAATGGAGGGCCAAGATTTGCTTAGAGGCAAGTGGTATTATCTTGGAATAAATTAAGAGTTAAAGGTGTTTTAATATTTCTTCCAACCAAGACTTTCAAGGCATGAGCACATGGGCATAAAGCACCATTTTGGGGATGAATTTTCGTGCAAAAGTCAGCTGGAAAGGAAGGAAGAATAGTTCATAAGTTAGAGTTTTGCTTTTGGGAGCACAAGTGGGTCATATTGCTTATTATAATATATATTTTGAAATAAATATTTCTCTAAATAATTGATTAATGGAAAAATTATTTTTGAAACCTAAAATTAATATAATAAAGCTTAGAACTTCAAAACTCAAGTTTTGATCATTTTCTGATACCTCGTTTGCGCTACGGTTATCCGTAACGTGCTAAAAACGGTTGAAAATAAAATTTTCTGAAAAACTCTAGAAAAATTCCTAAAAATCATAAATAATCCAAAAACACTAATGATATCACTAACTTTCCATTTTGAATCATTTCTTAGCCCTCTGATAATTATCTGGTCACTATACGTCTCGCATCCCATTCTACAGGGACCACCACTGTAACATATTTATCCTAATCTCAGAAAATTCCAAACTAAAATTCTTAAATAATATAAAAATACTATTTGTCTCTTTAATTCCTCATGGTGGTATTGTCTGAGCCTTCAGATCAATATAATCTTATTTCTCCGTCTATAACGAGAATCGTTTTCTGTTGAAATTTCCAATTTCAACTCGAAATCCTAGTTGCTTTACATTGAGTGACTATAATCATGACATTTCATTTTCTAATATAATCTTATAATATGTAATTTGATCTACTCACACAGTGTCATAGAATTAGCTACTGATCTAAAAATGCGGGTGTTACAACTCTACCCCTCTAAAAAGAATTTCGTCCTCGAAATTTCGTAGATAGACTACGTTTAGCCACTGATATAGAAAAACTCTCATCCGATAAAACTTTTTTTTTCTATTAATCTCTCTTTAGAAATAAAACATCCTCGTTCCTTCGAATATCCCTACTTCAACTATAGAGTATTCTCTCACTATCCATTAGAACTCACTATTCAATTCAACCCTTAAGAATTTAATAATGTTGGTCTATATCAAATATCATTGTCCCCTCTCTACTACTGGCAAGCCAATGGGTTGATCAGTCCCACACCTTGTCCTTAAGTAGTTAGAAAACAATAATAATAATTGTATAGCTAATCACATTATTGTCCAAATCATTAGTAAATATAACAAATAACACATACCTACTATCATTTATCCGATTCTTCCAAAAATTCTTTTTCTCCTATTTTATCTTCAAGCTCTACTAATGATTCGCCACCCTTTCACTGTATTACTCTTTTCTTATATTCGTCTCTTAATACTCGTTATTGTACTCATGGATGACTATCAACTATTGTCTATACCCCACTACTCTTTGCTAAAGGATTCATGACTAAAAGTTCCTATGAAAATTTCTATTATAACTCACTATCATTTATAGGGTTCTAGTTTTCCTCAAGGTTGACCTTGGATAGGATAATCAATTTTGCAAACAAGATTACCATTTCTGATGAGAAATGATTAGACATGATGAACAATTAGAAAGACAATTAGACAGGGAGATAGAAAACAGCTAAGAAATAAAAACAGATAGATGAAATTACTGAATAACTTCATACATAGATTGCGAAATATTTTGGAAACAGGCGGACATAAGAATTACGAGAAGGTCACATACTTAGAAAGGAGCGAAAGGAAATTAAACATAGCATCGAGTCTTGAGAATACAGCTTATGAAATTTAAAACAAGCATCACCCAAAATATTCTCTAATAAAACAAAGCTATGGTCTCCCACCGTCAAAATATCCAAATAAATCCTACATTGTCTAGTTGTCTAATACTAAATCATCTAATAAAGTTTCAATCCTTATTTTGGTGTAAACCATTCCTCTTACTCCTATTATTTATAGCTATAATACTATGATCAACTGGTTTAACCTTTTATACTTTAGACTTTATGGATATATCTACATATATTCGATTTCTCCACATCAATAACGCACGTCTCTCTCCTCTAGGCAGGATTTATGACAACCTCGTTCTCACGCTGGTAACATCTATAATTTGCATCTTGAATTGGGGGTAACTTAATCTTTCAGACTAGAAATAAGTATAACATCACACTATGGTTGGTCACTCAATATACCCTTTTTAGGTTAGGAATATGACTTCCTTCTAAGACTATTTCCCTTTTCTCATTGTGTCTACCCTCTTTTACATCTCTATCAAATTTTAAAATCAACGGATCTCAAGTGACAACACAACCTTCTAAATATCATATCTTAGACCTTTGGTCATACCTTCATTTCGATTGTCATTTCCTTTAAATCAAAATTTTTCACTAGCTATGGATTCCTACAAGTTTAAAACTAGTTGGAATCAATCAAGAAATACCTATTGGTTGTACTAACGGACATTGTTTCAATGAGGAAACAATTCACACAAGATTCAAACAGAATTACACAATTGTCCTTCAAGAAGGACAATACAAACCAGATAGCAAAATTCACATGGCATAACAACTCCACTCAAAACTTATGCAATTGTTTCGACAAGAAACAATTCAAGCAAACTCCATCAGAGTTCACACAACATCAACACAGTAGACCTATAACCTACAATCCCGAAAGACATCGACCAGCTCTGATACCACTAATGTAACACCCCATTCTCAGGAGGCATTACACTTCGTAACTGAACCTCTAATGCGGAAATTAAAATCTTTCTTTTAATTCTTTAAAAAAAAATGCTGTCAAAATTTATTTAATTTTCACAAATGAATTTTTCTCTGTCAATTTTGTTTCTTTTTAAAAGAAATACTTTGTGAGAATAAACACCAACCAGAAAAATAACATAGGAACTAAAACTTATTCAATTATAATGGAACGTACCATACACAAGAAATTCTTTTCCCAAACCAGTACAGACTCCCTATGCTGGTCAAACACTAAGAACTTCTGCAAGAAGCTCAAGTAAGAAAAACTCCAACAAAACTAGGACTCGCACGTCCTTCCACTTTGTTGACACGTCTTCAGTGCACGTCTCGTTCTTTGAGTCCTGTTTAGTCCACTCAGCTAGAAGTCAATCTATATGAATCATGTCCCGAAGGGCACAAAACATATAGGCAAGGGTGAGTTTCTCCCAAAGTCACAATCATAAAACATACATAGTAAAAGGAAAAATACTACTTATTATACCTCAAAAATAAGCAAATATCATTTGAAAACTTTGCTCTAAGTTCACAAACAACCAACACACATCACCACAAAATCATCTATCTCAATCAAGATATATATATGCATGACACTTCAATCATCTCTCATCACACCGGTGCACTGCTCCATGGAGACTTCTCTTCCTCAACTAAGTAGAGCGATATGGCGGAACTTGTATGTAACACCCTCAATTTTTAAATAGTTTTTATTGATTTTTAATCTCCTTTAAATTAATTAAAATTATTTAATTAATGAATTTTAGATCTTGGGGTGAGAATAAGGATATTAACATCTTAGATTTATTTTAGAAGAGTCAAGAGTAGCCAAGTTCGCAAAACTGAGTTTTTGCGGGAACCGCATTCTCTCCTGATGCGGGGATAGGGTCCAGTATTTTTCTGGAGGTCATTTTTACTCCAAAATAATTTTTTAACGAACCAAAAGTTATTTTTATAATATTTGTGATTTTTAGAGATTTTTCTAGAAATTTTTCAGAAAAACTTTATTTTACCCGCGTTTGGAGCTTTACGGGTAAACCGGGCGCAACCGGGATATGAAAAATATTCCAAAAATTTAGTTTTGGGTTTCTAAATTTTTCTATGACATATTCAAATCATAAAATTCATTTCTCATGATTTTACTCATTTTAGAAAAATATTTATCTAAAAAGGGGTTCGAAAACTACCCGTTTTTACTACTTCGAACTACCGATTAAACCCTAACTTGGTGGAATTAAATTCCACCATTTTCCAGTCAGCCTTGGGCGCATGTGAAGGGCTGATCCCACTCTCTAAAACATTCCAAAAGTCAATTGGGTCAAATGGGGTTAATATTTGAATTTTTCAAAATTAGGTGAGAGAGGTATGGCTCCCACCCACTTTAAGTAAGCAAGCCCATACTCCCCCATTCCTCCTTGTGTGCAGCGAAAATCTGAATAGGGATAGGGAAGAGAGAGGTTTCATTTTCTCACTCACTTCATCTTCATCATCTTGCAAAACTTCATTTTCTCTCCTTTCCAAAGCTTGATTCCATAACTAAAGCTTTGTGATTTCTTGAGTTCTAGCCATTCAAGCTTCACAAAAAAGGTTTGGATCATCATTCTAATCCATAAACTTCTTTCATTTTTTTCATTTCCACCACTTTCATGTTTCCATGAAAGTTGTGTTCTTCTCTTTACTAAAAGAGATATTTTTCTTGGTTTAGGTTCACTCCATTGGAACCTACAAGCTTGAAAATCATCTTGGATCTATTTTGCTTCAAGATTTGAGTAAGTATTCCTCTACTCAAATTTCTATACCTTAGGGTTTGGTGGTTTTCATGAAACTTGCATTTTTATGGTTTATTTTTGGTGTATTTTGTGTAAGGTGAATTTTTCTAAGTGTTGGAACATCAAGGCTCAAGGAGGCCACTTGGTGATTGTGTAGAGGGAAGGTGATTAGTGGTGTTTGCCCATTTTCTAAGCTTCAAGAGGTAAGGGGATTTTCTCAATAAGTTGGGAAGGATGTGTATGTGTGTGGTTTATGTTGTATGTTCATGAAAAACTCAAAGACTTGAGTTTTCATATTAGGTGTTTGAATGAGGAATCATTCTTTAGTAATATGTATTTTTATATGTATATGTATATGAGTAAAAAATATGATTTTGGTTGAGGCATGATAAATTTTTATGAGCCTATGTGTTGTTGGAAAAATCATATGTATGCTTTGGGGTGATTTTGGATGCCTAAGTATGTGCTTGGTGAAGTATAATTTAATGCTATGTTCATGATGTATGTTGATATATTATGAATGAGTACTTTGAGTGGATGTATGGTTTATGGCTTGATTGTGTTCTTGCCTAATTGATGTATGTTGTTTTCTTTGAATATTCCATATACCTTGATTTCCTTGTGATTGGGATTGGTTTGGAAATATTTGATTAAGTGTGGGAAGAGGTTTAAAAGCTTTAATGAAAAAGTTTTCCAAAGTGAAATCAAATGAATTAATAAAGATTCAAGTTAACACTTAATTAGATAAATTTCATCAAGTTTCTAATCATAAGTCTTAAATCAATTTCATACTAAATCCTTTTTATCCATAAAACTTTAAGAGAGTTAGAGAATTAATTAATGTGAGAGAAAAATCAAATTTTTGGATGTTTAGGGGTTAAAAACGAAAACTGCAGGTTTTTGGGGTCAAAAATGCAAATTCTGGAATTCTGGGCTTTAATTGCAAAATCTGGACTTTTGGGTCAAAATTATAATTTAAGAAAGTTTGGGGCAGAAATGCGAAGTCTGGAAACTTTTGGGCCAAAAATATAATTTACGAAAACTTGGGGCTGAAACGCGAAGTCTGGTACATTTGGGCCAGAATTATAAATTACGAAAGTTGTGGGGTAGAAAACGTAAAGTCTGGGCATTTTGGGCCAGAAACCTAATTTTTCAGAAAATTGGGGGCTGAGCTGCGAAATTGAACTTCTTAAGGGGTCAGAATTTCAAATACTTAAAAGTAATGGAATTTAAGTAAAATTATCAAAGAATTTAATTAAGTTGTAATTAAATCTTTTTATGATGAATAAGTGGGAAGAAAATTAATAAAGTGGGTTATAAATAAGAGGAGATTCTTTTATAAACAAGTGAAGGTTTAAGAGTTTAAAGTTAAAGAAAAAACTTAAGAATTCAAAGAGAAAATTCTTCTAAAAACTTATGGTGTTAAATAACAAGATTACACGGTATTGGAAGAGAACCAATACGTGGCGAAGATAAAAGTCTTAAGGACAATAATATTACACGGTATTGGAAGAGAACCAATACGTGGCGAAGATAAAAGTCTTAAGGACAATAATATTACACGGTATTGGGAGAGAACCAATACGTGGCGAAGATAAAAGTCTTAATGACAAAAATATTACACGGTGTTGGGTGAAAGCTAACACGTGGCGACGGAAAACCCTAAGACGAGGGACCAAATTGGTTGTGAGTGCAAATATAATGTCATGTGCATTTGAGATATTGGCTTTTGCCAGGCTAGCTTTATGCTATGATGAGAGCATACAATCCTATGTGATGGATTGTGAATAATTGTAAAACCTGTCCATGAAATAGGGGACCGATGGTTACCATGTCCATGAAAGAGGGGACCGATTGGTTTATTATGTTAGGTCTCATAGTAGCCTACTGAATAATCGTAAAACCTGTCCATGAAAAAGGGGACCGATGGTTACCATGTCCATGAAAAAGGGGACCGATTGGTTTATTATGTTATGGTGATAGTAGCTCTACTAAATAATTGTAAAACCTGTTCATGAAAAAGGGGACTGATGGTTACCATGTCCATGAAAAAGGGGACCGATTGGTTTATTATGTTAGGGTTATGCTACAACCATTTTGCTCTATTTAGTTGAGGAAGAGAAGTCTCCATGGAGCAGTGCACCGGTGTATTAAAGAGATATTGAAGTGACATGCATTATGCTAGAATGCTATGTGTGTGCTTGACTGTGTGTTTACCTTGATGAGGTGTCTCTTGTTGATGATTGAATAGCTTAGCTAAAAGACTTGCGAAAGAGTAATTCTATATATATATTATTGGAGTGTATTATGTAGTATTTTTTGTTTCGTATACATCCTTTCAGTGGATTTCAACTTGTGCAAAGAAATTCACCCTTGCGTGTTTTTCTGTTTATCTATGTACGTTACACTTAGATGTCCACTACGAGACCTCTGATAGCCCGAGTAAGGGAGTGCTTCCGGCCTCGTGAGGCCGATGGTGGGGGATGGACTTACGATCCCATCTCCCAATGGGCCACTATGTCTGGGCACGTGGTTAGGACTAGAGGAGGGGTGTTGGGCCCCGAAGAGGTTTTGGAGAGGGACATGGTTTTGGACGTTTACATACCCGTCGAGAGGATGCGCTACTGGCTGGGAGATGCACCCTTTGCACGCAGCATCACCTTGGAGGACCGAGAGGCCAGAGTTCCACCCACGGCGCAGCCTAGGAGAGAGGCGAGGGAGGATCAGAGGCCTACACCTCAGCAGATAGCCGAATCGGTATCTAACCGTTGTCGTCTGATTCGTCGCACTCCAAGGAAGAGTTCCTTGGAGAGGGCACACTTACCAAGGATGGCTCCACCGGTGACACCAGTTCCATCACCCGAGACCGTGAGGCCGACACTTCCTGTTCCATACGTCGCACCTTCTGGACATTTGGTGCGCTGTTCTTCTGACACTTCTGCCGGACCTTCGGGACACGTAGATAGAGGGAAGAGGAAGGCTAGAGACGAGCCAGATCGTGTACTATTCGAGGTGTCTGTGGTTGAGGAGGACCCTGAGGAGACGTCATCGTCTTAGGCCTGTAGAGGTGGGGGGTGTCAGTGCTAGGTTGTAGAGTGTCTGTTAGCGACCAGCCTAGGTTTGGGATGTACATGTTCAGTGTCGTGTATTGGACACACTTTTTGATTTATCGTTGTCCTAGGTTTAGCTTTATCGTTTTATTTTCTTCGTGTCATGATGATGTATTTTGGCCACTATGTTGTGGTTCCAAACCATACTTGCGGGCGCAAGACTTAGGTATATTGACATGATGATGTATATATATGTGTATGATGTTTCTTTTCTTCTGAGTTTCAGGATGGCTAAATATGATGTGAGAAATCTTTTCGTATAAGACTTTTAAAAAAAAAAAAATTAGCCACCAATTTTGGTAACCTTAATTTATGAAAGACGTTTTTCCGCATTAAGTTTTAGTTTTTCACGTGACGTTCCTTGTGGGAAAAAGGGGCGTTACATTTGTGGTATCAGAGCCTGGTCGATGTTTGTCGGGACTGTAGGTTATAGGTCTACTGTGTCTAAGTTGTGTGAACTCTGATGGAGTTTGCTTAGGTTATAGACTTACTAAGTTTAAGTTGTGTGATCTTTGATTAGCATTGTGTGACATTGTTTGTATTGTTTCCTTATGAAACAATGTGTGAAATTGATTGCTTTCTTGAATGGGTTTTGAATAAGTGCAACTTGATTGGTTGACTTGTAGAAACCCATGGCACGTCGAGGACGACCAATGAATCGCGTTGATGCTGAGGACCGTGATGATACGATGGAAAGGGCTATCGCGGCTATGACCAACATGGCGGCTCAGATGGCTCAACAGTCTGTTCGTGCTGAAGAAAGGGACATTGAGAGACAACAAAGAGATGCTGAGGATAGAGTGAGGGCTGAGAGAGCTGCTGAAGCCAAGAGATTGGTTGATTTTCGACACCATAATCCGCTACAGTTTTATGGCGAGACTGATCCGGAGAAAGCGGAGTTATGGATACAAGAGCTGGAGAAGATATTTGAGATTCTACACTGCACGGCAGCTGAGAAGGTACAGTACGCGGTCTATCTATTGTTGGGTGACGTGGAATATTGGTGGAAGGGAGTCCGCCAACTGTTGGAAGCTCGAAACCAAGTCGTGACGTGGGAGATATTCAAGGAGAAGTTTCTCGAGAAGTATTTCCCACAGAGCGCGAGGTCGGAAAAGGAGCAAGAGTTTCTGCGACTACAGCAACGAGATATGTCGGTAGGAGAGTATGCGGCAAAGTTTGAGTCACTTGCCAAGTACTTTCGATTTTTCCAAGTCCAACCGGACGAGGGATGGAAATGCGAGAGGTTCGAAGCGGGGTTGAGGTACGAGGTGCGTCAATCTGTAGCTTCCCTAGATATTCGTCAATTTCCACTGCTGGTGGAAAAGTGTAGAAAGATGGAGAACCTGATGAGAGGAAGAGTGAATAAGGAAAACGTGGGTGGACCATCTAGGTCATATCCACAAGAGAAGGAAGGAAAGCAGGATCAGAACAAGCCCTACTATAGGAATCAGGGGAACGAACAAAAGAACAATGTAAATTTTTCTACTGGTGGTACTAACAAGGGAAGTCAAGGAGCGGGCGCTCCAGTGACCTGTTTCAAATGTGGGAAACTAGGACACTATTCTCATGCCTGTACTCAACAAGGAAAGAAGTGTTATAGCTGTGGAAAATTTGGACACATAGTAAAGGATTGCCTTATGCCCAAACCCAAGCCGAAAATCAACGCTGTCAAAGCCGTAAGACCGAAGACAAAAGGACGTGTTTATAGTATGAGCGGTGTTGAAACCTCACCCTCAGAGGATTCCCTACAAGAAGGAAATGACATAGTTGGTAATTGTGAAGACTAGGGGCTTCGTGGACGACGAAGGACTAGTTTTGTTTTGTTAAGAAACTTTTTGTGTGATGTATGTTTTAATTTCTTATAAGTTTTAGATTCAAAATCTGACACTATGTTTTAAATTTCTTTCGCTACTACTTAATGATGTAACCTTCTAGAAATTCCTACATCTGTCTGTTTCCTAAACTTTCCGTATTCTATATATGAAGTTATTCAGTAATTTCATCTGCCTATCTCTTTACCTAGTTGTTTTCTATCTCCCTGTCTAATAATCTTTCTGATCGTCCATCTTGTCAAATCAATTCTCATCAGTAGTGGTAATCTCGTTTGTAAAATGATTTTCCTATTCTAGGTCGACTTTGAGGGAAACTAGAACCCTATAGATGATAGTGTGAATTGTAATAGAAATTTTTGCCAAGGATCCTTTAGCAAAGAGTGGGTGGCGTATGAACAATAGTCGACAGTTATCTAGGAGTACTGTAACGAGTATTAAGGGACGGGTATAAGAAAAAGATAATACAGTGAAGGGTCGCGAAACATTAGTAGATCTTGAAGATAAAATAGGGGAAGAAGAAGTTTTTGACGAATCGGATAAATGATGGTAGGATATACCAGTTGTTATATTCAGGAATGATTTGAACAATAATGTGAGTAGCTATACACTTAATATCGTTTTCTAACTACTTAAGGACAAGGTGTGGGACTGATCAACCCATTGGCTTGCCGGTAGTAGAGAGGGGACAATAATATTTGATATGGACTAACATTGTTGAGATCTTGAAGTTTGGATTGGATAGTGATGAGCCTTGATGGATAGTGTGAGAATACTCTGTAGTGAGAGTAGGGATACTCGAAGGAACGAGAGTATGTTATTTCTAAAAGTAGAAGTAACAGTAAAAAGGAAAATTTTATCGGATGAGAGTTTTTCTATATTGATGGTTAAACATAGTTTAGGTACGTAATTTCGGGGACGAAATTCTTTTTAGAGGGGTAGAGTTGTAACACCCTCAATTTTTAAATAGTTTTTATTGATTTTTAATCTCCTTTAAATTAATTAAAATTATTTAATTAATGAATTTTAGATCTTGGGGTGAGAATAAGGATATTAACATCTTAGATTTATTTTAGAAGAGTCAAGAGTAGCCAAGTTCGCAAAACTGAGTTTTTGCGGGAACCGCATTCTCTCCTGATGCGGGGATAGGGTCCAGTATTTTTCTGGAGGTCATTTTTACTCCAAAATAATTTTTTAACGAACCAAAAGTTATTGTTATAATATTTGTGATTTTTAGAGATTTTTCTAGAAATTTTTCAGAAAAACTTTATTTTACCCGCGTTTGGAGCTTTACGGGTAAACCGGGCGCAACCGGGATATGAAAAATATTCCAAAAATTTAGTTTTGGGTTTCTAAATTTTTCTATGACATATTCAAATCATAAAATTCATTTCTCATGATTTTACTCATTTTAGAAAAATATTTATCTAAAAAGGGGTTCGAAAACTACCCGTTTTTACTACTTCGAACTACCGATTAAACCCTAACTTGGTGGAATTAAATTCCACCATTTTCCAGTCAGCCTTGGGCGCATGTGAAGGGCTGATCCCACTCTCTAAAACATTCCAAAAGTCAATTGGGTCAAATGGGGTTAATATTTGAATTTTTCAAAATTAGGTGAGAGAGGTATGGCTCCCACCCACTTTAAGTAAGCAAGCCCATACTCCCCCATTCCTCCTTGTGTGCAGCGAAAATCTGAATAGGGATAGGGAAGAGAGAGGTTTCATTTTCTCACTCACTTCATCTTCATCATCTTGCAAAACTTCATTTTCTCTCCTTTCCAAAGCTTGATTCCATAACTAAAGCTTTGTGATTTCTTGAGTTCTAGCCATTCAAGCTTCACAAAAAAGGTTTGGATCATCATTCTAATCCATAAACTTCTTTCATTTTTTTCATTTCCACCACTTTCATGTTTCCATGAAAGTTGTGTTCTTCTCTTTACTAAAAGAGATATTTTTCTTGGTTTAGGTTCACTCCATTGGAACCTACAAGCTTGAAAATCATCTTGGATCTATTTTGCTTCAAGATTTGAGTAAGTATTCCTCTACTCAAATTTCTATACCTTAGGGTTTGGTGGTTTTCATGAAACTTGCATTTTTATGGTTTATTTTTGGTGTATTTTGTGTAAGGTGAATTTTTCTAAGTGTTGGAACATCAAGGCTCAAGGAGGCCACTTGGTGATTGTGTAGAGGGAAGGTGATTAGTGGTGTTTGCCCATTTTCCTAAGCTTCAAGAGGTAAGGGGATTTTCTCAATAAGTTGGGAAGGATGTGTATGTGTGTGGTTTATGTTGTATGTTCATGAAAAACTCAAAGACTTGAGTTTTCATATTAGGTGTTTGAATGAGGAATCATTCTTTAGTAATATGTATTTTTATATGTATATGTATATGAGTAAAAAATATGATTTTGGTTGAGGCATGATAAATTTTTATGAGCCTATGTGTTGTTGGAAAAATCATATGTATGCTTTGGGGTGATTTTGGATGCCTAAGTATGTGCTTGGTGAAGTATAATTTAATGCTATGTTCATGATGTATGTTGATATATTATGAATGAGTACTTTGAGTGGATGTATGGTTTATGGCTTGATTGTGTTCTTGCCTAATTGATGTATGTTGTTTTCTTTGAATATTCCATATACCTTGATTTCCTTGTGATTGGGATTGGTTTGGAAATATTTGATTAAGTGTGGGAAGAGGTTTAAAAGCTTTAATGAAAAAGTTTTCCAAAGTGAAATCAAATGAATTAATAAAGATTCAAGTTAACACTTAATTAGATAAATTTCATCAAGTTTCTAATCATAAGTCTTAAATCAATTTCATACTAAATCCTTTTTATCCATAAAACTTTAAGAGAGTTAGAGAATTAATTAATGTGAGAGAAAAATCAAATTTTTGGATGTTTAGGGGTTAAAAACGAAAACTGCAGGTTTTTGGGGTCAAAAATGCAAATTCTGGAATTCTAGGCTTTAATTGCAAAATCTGGACTTTTGGGTCAAAATTATAATTTAAGAAAGTTTGGGGCAGAAATGCGAAGTCTGGAAACTTTTGGGCCAAAAATATAATTTACGAAAACTTGGGGCTGAAACGCGAAGTCTGGTACATTTGGGCCAGAATTATAAATTACGAAAGTTGTGGGGTAGAAAACGTAAAGTCTGGGCATTTTGGGCCAGAAACCTAATTTTTCAGAAAATTGGGGGCTGAGCTGCGAAATTGAACTTCTTAAGGGGTCAGAATTTCAAATACTTAAAAGTAATGGAATTTAAGTAAAATTATCAAAGAATTTAATTAAGTTGTAATTAAATCTTTTTATGATGAATAAGTGGGAAGAAAATTAATAAAGTGGGTTATAAATAAGAGGAGATTCTTTTATAAACAAGTGAAGGTTTAAGAGTTTAAAGTTAAAGAAAAAACTTAAGAATTCAAAGAGGAAATTCTTCTAAAAACTTATGGTGTTAAATAACAAGATTACACGGTATTGGAAGAGAACCAATACGTGGCGAAGATAAAAGTCTTAAGGACAATAATATTACACGGTATTGGAAGAGAACCAATACGTGGCGAAGATAAAAGTCTTAAGGACAATAATATTACACGGTATTGGGAGAGAACCAATACGTGGCGAAGATAAAAGTCTTAATGACAAAAATATTACACGGTGTTGGGTGAAAGCTAACACGTGGCGACGGAAAACCCTAAGACGAGGGACCAAATTGGTTGTGAGTGCAAATATAATGTCATGTGCATTTGAGATATTGGCTTTTGCCAGGCTAGCTTTATGCTATGATGAGAGCATACAATCCTATGTGATGGATTGTGAATAATTGTAAAACCTGTCCATGAAATAGGGGACCGATGGTTACCATGTCCATGAAAGAGGGGACCGATTGGTTTATTATGTTAGGTCTCATAGTAGCCTACTGAATAATCGTAAAACCTGTCCATGAAAAAGGGGACCGATGGTTACCATGTCCATGAAAAAGGGGACCGATTGGTTTATTATGTTATGGTGATAGTAGCTCTACTAAATAATTGTAAAACCTGTTCATGAAAAAGGGGACTGATGGTTACCATGTCCATGAAAAAGGGGACCGATTGGTTTATTATGTTAGGGTTATGCTACAACCATTTTGCTCTATTTAGTTGAGGAAGAGAAGTCTCCATGGAGCAGTGCACCGGTGTATTAAAGAGATATTGAAGTGACATGCATTATGCTAGAATGCTATGTGTGTGCTTGACTGTGTGTTTACCTTGATGAGGTGTCTCTTGTTGATGATTGAATAGCTTAGCTAAAAGACTTGCGAAAGAGTAATTCTATATATATATTATTGGAGTGTATTATGTAGTATTTTTTGTTTCGTATACATCCTTTCAGTGGATTTCAACTTGTGCAAAGAAATTCACCCTTGCGTGTTTTTCTGTTTATCTATGTACGTTACACTTAGATGTCCACTACGAGACCTCTGATAGCCCGAGTAAGGGAGTGCTTCCGGCCTCGTGAGGCCGATGGTGGGGGATGGACTTACGATCCCATCTCCCAATGGGCCACTATGTCTGGGCACGTGGTTAGGACTAGAGGAGGGGTGTTGGGCCCCGAAGAGGTTTTGGAGAGGGACATGGTTTTGGACGTTTACATACCCGTCGAGAGGATGCGCTACTGGCTGGGAGATGCACCCTTTGCACGCAGCATCACCTTGGAGGACCGAGAGGCCAGAGTTCCACCCACGGCGCAGCCTAGGAGAGAGGCGAGGGAGGATCAGAGGCCTACACCTCAGCAGATAGCCGAATCGGTATCTAACCGTTGTCGTCTGATTCGTCGCACTCCAAGGAAGAGTTCCTTGGAGAGGGCACACTTACCAAGGATGGCTCCACCGGTGACACCAGTTCCATCACCCGAGACCGTGAGGCCGACACTTCCTGTTCCATACGTCGCACCTTCTGGACATTTGGTGCGCTGTTCTTCTGACACTTCTGCCGGACCTTCGGGACACGTAGATAGAGGGAAGAGGAAGGCTAGAGACGAGCCAGATCGTGTACTATTCGAGGTGTCTGTGGTTGAGGAGGACCCTGAGGAGACGTCATCGTCTTAGGCCTGTAGAGGTGGGGGGTGTCAGTGCTAGGTTGTAGAGTGTCTGTTAGCGACCAGCCTAGGTTTGGGATGTACATGTTCAGTGTCGTGTATTGGACACACTTTTTGATTTATCGTTGTCCTAGGTTTAGCTTTATCGTTTTATTTTCTTCGTGTCATGATGATGTATTTTGGCCACTATGTTGTGGTTCCAAACCATACTTGCGGGCGCAAGACTTAGGTATATTGACATGATGATGTATATATATGTGTATGATGTTTCTTTTCTTCTGAGTTTCAGGATGGCTAAATATGATGTGAGAAATCTTTTCGTATAAGACTTTTAAAAAAAAAAAAATTAGCCACCAATTTTGGTAACCTTAATTTATGAAAGACGTTTTTCCGCATTAAGTTTTAGTTTTTCACGTGACGTTCCTTGTGGGAAAAAGGGGCGTTACATTGTACCTAACATAAATGCAACCTGACCATCTCTTAGCCCTCGTTGTCATTTATTCGGTATGGCCCATCGTGCTAACTCGTGCACCACATCATAAATAAGACAAGCCGGTCAGGATCATTCAAGCCGGGTATACTACTCTTCTCGACACAAGGAGATTCCCCTCAAGGCCATTGAGAATTTCGTGACCTGAACGCCCTCAAAGACTTATAGTCAGACTATGCTTATTCTCAATCCATCACTCTAGGATTGTATACTCTCATCATAGCATAAAGCTAGCCTGGCAAAAGCCAATATCTCAAATGCATATGACAATACAATTCATACACACATACAAGGAGAATAATGCAATCCTTCATTTAGGATTTTCATCGCCACGTGTTAGCTGTCTCCCAACACCGTGTAGCATTATTCCTCGAATCTTCAACTCGCCGCGTGTTGACCCTCTCTCAACAACGTGTAAAATTTTAAGTTAACAACGCCACGTTTGGACTCTTTTCCAACTACGTGTGGGACTCTTCGCATTTATAAAAATGCCCCTTACTTCTTATTGTTAGTTAAAACCACATAACTTTTTATAATTATATATTTTGACCCCAAAACGTCCAGTTCCTGCGTCCAGTTCCTGCATCCAGTTTCTGCGTCCAGTCTCTGCGTCCAGTTTCTGCGTCCAGTTTCTGCGTCCAATTCCTGCGTCCAATGTTTGCGTCCAATTTCTGCGTCCAATGTCTGCGTCCAGTTTCTGCGTCCAATATCTGCGTCCAATGTCTGCGTCCAGTTTCTGCGTCCAATATCTGCGTCCAGTGTGTCCACCTTCTGCGTCCAATGTCTGCGTCCAGTTTCTGCATCCAGTTTCTGCGTCCAATGTCTGCATCCAGTTTCTGCGTCCAATATCTGCGTCCAATGTCTGCGTCCAGTTTCTGCGTCCAATATCTGCGTCCAATGTCTGCGTCCAGTTTCTGCGTCCAATGTGTCCAATTTCTGCGTCCAATGTCTGCGTCCAGTTTCTGCGTCCAATGTCTGCGTCCAGTTTCTGCGTCCAATGTGTCCAGTTTCTACGTCCAATGTCTGCGTCCAGTGTGTCCACTTTCTGCGTCCAATGTCTGCGTCCAGTTTCTGCGTCCAATGTTTCTGTCCAGTTTCTGCGTCCAATATCTGCGTCCAGTTTCTGCGTCCAATATCTGCGTCCAATGTCTGCGTCCAGTGTGTCCAATGTCTGCGTCCAGTTTCTGCGTCCAATATCTGCGTCCAGTTTCTGCGTCCAATATCTGCGTCCAATGTCTGCGTCCAGTTTCTGCGTCCAGTGTGTCCACTTTCTGCGTCCAGTTTCTGCGTCCAATGTCTGCATCCAGTTTCTGCGTCCAATATCTGCGTCCAGTTTCTGCGTCCAATATCTGCGTCCAGTTTCTGCGTCCAGTTTCTGCGTCCAATATCTGCGTCCAGTGTGTCCACTTTCTGCGTCCAGTTTCTGCGTCCAATATCTGCGTCCAATGTCTGCGTCCAGTTTCTGCGTCCAATATCTGCGTCCAATGTCTGCGTCCAGTGTGTCCAATTTCCAGAATTTTGTATTCTTGAAATTTATCCAATTAAGTGTTATCTTGAATCCTCCTTAATTTCTTTGTTTTCATTTGTAAAACTTTTTCATTAAAGTTTTTAAACTCTCTTCCCACGCTTAATTAAATCTCATCAATCCAATCCCAATCAAAGTATTTGAAATACACATTAATCAGTATACATCAAATGAATCACAAATAATTAAATACACTCAATCACTTCAAGACACCATTTTTTTTATACACCATCAAGAGAACAATCATACAACAAAACACAAGATTTCTACCATACAAAAACCATAGAGCTAAAAATCTTAGCTTAGTGATTTAAACACATCAAGGGTGGTTTTAACCACCCAAATCAAAGATGGAACTCAAGGTTATTGAGTTGTCATCATGCCACCCAAATCATACAACACTAGAACTACATAAAAATTGTCTTTTAGAAGAACATCCCACTTACCTCTTGAAGAGAAGCTTTAAACACCAAACTCACTTTTCCTAGCTTGCTGTCCCAAGCTAGAAATCAACCTCTTGCTCTTGAAGAAAAATGGATCACAATAAAGATCAAACCTCTTGGTTCCAATGATAAGAACCTAAGACCAAAACAAAGATATTTCCTCAAAATAATGAAGAAACACATGATCTAAAAACCAAAAGAGATAGATCATGAAAGTATATGAAAGATTGATGGTTTAGAATCATAAACCAACCTTGGTTGAAGAAGATTGATGGATCAAAACTCTTGGAAATCAAAGAAATAGTTTAGGAAAAAGCTTGAAAGCTTAAGAGCAACAATGGAGTATTTGGCTTTGGAGAGAGAAAGAAAATGAAAAGTAAAGCAAACCCTCTCCTTTTCCCTTCCTAAGTCACGGCTGAACCCAAAAAGAATGGAGGGCCAAGATTTGCTTAGAGGCAAGTGGTATTATCTTGGAATAAATTAAGAGTTAAAGGTGTTTTAATATTTCTTCCAACCAAGACTTTCAAGGCATGAGCACATGGGCATAAAGCACCATTTTGGGGATGAATTTTCGTGCAAAAGTCAGCTGGAAAGGAAGGAAGAATAGTTCATAAGTTAGAGTTTTGCTTTTGGGAGCACAAGTGGGTCATATTGCTTATTATAATATATATTTTGAAATAAATATTTCTCTAAATAATTGATTAATGGAAAAATTATTTTTGAAACCTAAAATTAATATAATAAAGCTTAGAACTTCAAAACTCAAGTTTTGATCATTTTCTGATACCTCGTTTGCGCTACGGTTATCCGTAACGTGCTAAAAACGGTTGAAAATAAAATTTTCTGAAAAACTCTAGAAAAATTCCTAAAAATCATAAATAATCCAAAAACACTAATGATATCACTAACTTTCCATTTTGAATCATTTCTTAGCCCTCTGATAATTATCTGGTCACTATACGTCTCGCATCCCATTCTACAGGGACCACCACTGTAACATATTTATCCTAATCTCAGAAAATTCCAAACTAAAATTCTTAAATAATATAAAAATACTATTTGTCTCTTTAATTCCTCATGGTGGTATTGTCTGAGCCTTCAGATCAATATAATCTTATTTCTCCGTCTATAACGAGAATCGTTTTCTGTTGAAATTTCCAATTTCAACTCGAAATCCTAGTTGCTTTACATTGAGTGACTATAATCATGACATTTCATTTTCTAATATAATCTTATAATATGTAATTTGATCTACTCACACAGTGTCATAGAATTAGCTACTGATCTAAAAATGCGGGTGTTACATCAACCAGCACCCTTGGCTGTCGTGGATGACAAATGACAGATTTTGAAGAAGACCCATGTAGAAATCAAACACAAATAGGTCGAAGACAAAGGTGGAAGAGGGTATTGTTTCGTGTTTTCTACGGGGCACAAATAGGGCTTTAGTGTTTCTAAGATGGTATTCCGTCTAAACATATATATTTTTGGTTTATTTTTATTTTTATCAAAATAAATAATATTAAATTTTTTGGTTTGGAGGGAAGGAATTATGCCATAATTTTACTCATTTAAGTTTTAAGGCAACAATTATGAGATGCAACCTTTAATAATAACTAATGCAACAGGTTAAAACTGTTCCAATTAGAGCTAAGGGAACAGTTACAAAAAAAGTGCCATAGGAGCGGTTTAAAATTGTTCCCTTTTAAACCTAAGGGAACATTTATACAAAGTTGCAAAACAAGCGTTGCATAAATATTCATTTTATGGCAACAGTGTTAAAATGTTGGCTAATACACTTTTACGCAACATTTTCTAACTGTTGCGGAAAAAAGTGTTGCTACAAGCATAAAATGTTGTAGTGTCTTTAGTATGACGATATAACTGCGAATGAGATTTTCACCCTTACAATGTATTGTTTTCCTGTATGCTAATATGTCTTCCTAAGTCGCTATGCTGGAGATTAAAGTGGAGTTCAGGAGGAGTCATGGATAGGCAGTACGTCGACACCGAGGATGGACGTGTGCATTTTAAACTAAGAGATGGGTTTTCTCATTTGAGTCCTTATAGAATTTTCATTGCTTGACCAGCACAAGGAGTCAGTATTCTTTTGGGAAAGAAAAGTTTCTTGTATGATATATTATTTATATATCTTGAATTGTAAGGAGATATATGAGATATTCCTTTATTAATGAAAGAACTTTAATTCTAAGTTGTTTTTCATGTTGGATGTTATTGTCACCTAATCATTCTTAAAAAAAATGAAAAATTAACTAAGGAAATTCATTTGTAAAAATTAAATAATTTTGACATTAATTTTCCAAAAGGAAATCAGACTTGATTAAATTTATTTTCACACTTGGGTTAGTTACTAAATGTAATGCCCTTTTGGAGAAGGGGGTGTTACATCCTTTTCTATTGTAATGTCTCAGCACTTCACTTTTTGTTTAAACAAAAATATAAAGATAGAAACTATATTTTTTGTATAGATATAAGAAATTTTATTTAAATATTGATTGTAAGAGTATGAATTCTGTTTAAAATTTCTATATGGAGCATTTTCTTCCTTTTAAGTTAGATTCTTCTCTTTATACAATGTTGTGACATTTTTTAATAATCATTCTATTTACATATACTTCTCCATTTGTCCTGGGCAAGATATAGGTTAACAAGTTAGTATATATATAAAAAAAAACAAGTGATTGACCGATATTACAAAGAAATTAAATACAACTTTTTAATAATGTTACTTTGTTTTTTTGAAACTTCAATTGATTTCGTTCACGATACATGTCAATATTCATAAACTGTATATCAACATGAAACTAAAAATTATAAGTAATCTAGGAGATCTACTACCAATGTTGGTAAAAAGTAAAACATGGTAGGAAACACCCCTTCCATCCTCCCCCCACTCCATTTCTTCACCAATCATTTAAGAATTCGGCACCGTACGTCACTATTGAATTGCAATGAAAGTCGCTGGTTTTACTTCAAAACAGTAATGTTGTCGGTAAACCATGATCAGAAGTTTTGTCAATGAACATACATTGGCCCATGACAATGCCTTTTATCATCCCAACTAACCGCATTATAGAACACCGAATTGATTTCAAACGTCTAACTAAGCCAGGTGGCCAAAGATGTGAGACCATATGCTCCATTCAACATTTAATAGAGCACAACTACCAACAAATTTTTAGGATAAATTTAATTTTGATGTCGACTGTTTTTTTTAAAAAAAAAACAAATGAAATTTATGTAACAAATAGAGGTCTATCTGAAGTATGACTTTATAGAGTTAATAGTAATATTGTGAGGGTTTTAAAAAAAATGACTTGTTTTCAATAAGAATTGAACATGTGCGTGTGGCATCGTGCCCGGATTTGTTTACTTGGAGGCTTCAAAATAGGTGGCGCAACTGCTTGCTTTTAACTACTGCTAGCTATGTGCTTTAGAGTATCTCATATTTATAGAGAGAGCAACACGTGCTGATAGGCTTGCTACATTGGGGTGAATTCTAGATGTTTTACTTGGTGCGATTTAATTCCCTAGTACATTCAGTTTGAATTCTTTCGTAATAGGTTTGGTTTGCCAAACTATATATAGGATCAAGTAGGTCCGGCTCTTAGGGTTAGGTCCACGTCCTCCCATGGTTTTTGTATTCTTTTGCTTATTTCTTTAATAAATTTTTGATGTGTTGCAAATGATAGGTAATATCTGAGGTGTCAACTTAGTTGAGATCTTCTTCTCTATTGTGATGTTTTTGCACGTCATTTGCTTTAAAAAAAAAAGAATTGAACCTTATATTACCAAGAGTTTGAGTGAGATGTCATGAGTCTTTTTCAGTTAACCAAAGGTTTTGAGTTCGAATCCAAACTCTGCAAATACAACAACCTTAAAACTCATGTGACAGAGGTTTACCGCCTAAAGAATCATACTCAACTCGAAAGAATTAATCTCCACACGCACACCAAGAATAACCTAAAATTTAGACCCCAAAAATATGAATCGAAACCATATACTAAGGTAGAAACACATACTAATAATGTTAGCTAGATAAGCTATTAATAGAACTTATTAATTTTATATATTAATTAGAGTTAATTACCATAATTATCTCTAAAATTATAAAATACTATTCACTTAATTCTTAAAATTATTAATATTCTAAATTATTCATTTACATGTTTAATTAAAGCAAAGGTTTTGCTGTTAAAAAAATAATAATAATTAAAGCAAAGGTTTTGGGTACCGTTGGTAGGTGCCTCCTCTCTTTTGTTTTCCTATATAAACCCCAGGTGTCAGGACTTGTAATCACCAAGTAAAGCAAAGCAATTCCAAAACTAAGCAAAAATACATTGAGTGATTTGTTTGAGTGGGAGAGAAGCTACAGCAATGGCCAGCGTGAAGCTTGCATGCGTGGTTGTGGTGATGTGCACGGTAGTGTTGGGTGCACCAATTGCAGAGGCTGCAATCTCCTGCGGACAGGTAAGTAGTTCCCTTGCTCCATGCATCGGTTACCTGCGTGGTGGAGCAGGTCCTTCCCCAGCGTGCTGTAATGGTGTGAGGAGTCTGAACTCTGCGGCAAGAACCACCCCTGACCGCCAGGCCGCCTGCAACTGCTTGAAATCCGCCGCCGGTTCGATCTCCGGTTTGAATGCCGGTAACGCGGCGGCACTCCCTGGCAAATGCGGTGTCAACATCCCCTACAAGTTCAGCACCTCCACCAATTGTGCTACGTATGTTGTTAACTCCATCACTCACTTCTACTTATAGATAGGCACAGCTTTAAGTAACTCTTATATGTTTAATTGGATATCAAATGATAGAATAAAATGAAGCGGAAATCAGTTACTTATTTCATTTCATTTTCTCAAATTGAAAAGGAAAAAAAAATAATGATTTTAGAGTAAACGGGATAAATTTTTTTGACTTGATTTGCAATTAATTATTTGACATGATTTGCTTGTTGGTTTCTGCAATATTGCAGCATCAAGTTCTAAAGAGTACTATGGAATATGTCATGGGGAAGAAGCGGACAGCATGGCACTTTTTAATTTCTACTGCAGGATACTATATATGACAAATGAAAATAAAAGAAGGGCGACGAGGGCTCCACTTATGCGGGTCTCCTCTTGTATTAGCTTGTCCCTTGGTTACTTAATTTAGACTTTGGTCTAGTACGTCATTGTGTGCCATGAAATTAATTTGTCTCAGATCATGTTTGTTGCATGTAATAATAACATATATATATAGTAATTCCATGCTACTTTTTTTTTATAAGCTAAATGAAATGAATTAAAAAGTTGGATCGAGGCACAAGAAATGCCAAGATCAGCAAAAGCAAAAGAGTTACAAAAGGTCTCCAAAGCAAATCCCAACCAACAAAGAAAATACAACCATAAAATTAGTGCTGCGCCCATGAAAAATCACACCCAAAGCTAACCATTAAAAGGTAAAATGAAGATGACCAAGGCCGTTGAGCCAAACTAAAATGATCTCCTCTCTTAGTAAAGACAATTCCTCTTTGCCTGTGGAAAATCCCCCTGTTAAAATTCCAAGTCCAACCTGTGTAAATTGGTATTATTATTTTTTTGAAAAGGCAAAATAACAGATCAAGAGAGCACAAGGCGTACCCATGATCTTGATAAAAGAACACAGTGTTTCACATACAACCTCACCAGAACAAACAAAACTGATAAACACCCAGCCTAGAGTACTGATAAACATCAACCCTGAAAAACCTCCCAAAACAATACAACAAAAGCCTTACAAAACCGAACCCAAAAAGAAATTGCTTTCCAATCAAAACAAGCCTGAAACACGACAGAAGACCCAGACACCGGCTTCTTAGATTGCCCACATCTCTACACAAAAGAATCCATATACCAAGTCACAACACACAAGTAATAACCTGCATCGCCCACACAGCTCCAACTTGTCATCATGTTAACAGCCTAGAGAAACACCTAAACAGTCCGTTGGGTTTAAATACCAGCAAGCAACATGATAATTAAATTTAGCATCGTTTGCATTAATTCACAACGAAGATTTTAGCTTAACCTGTTCAACGAAAGCCCCCACCTCCACATTCTTACCTTTGAAAATGAGAGCATTTCTAGAAGACCAAATCACCCAAATAGTTGCTAGCCAAACCATGTTCCATAAGCCTATCTGCTTCTTATTGCCAACTCTCAGACCTGAGAACTGCAGAAAATGTGATTCACAGCCACCCGGCAAAGGCTTGAATAAACCCCACCATTTCAAGATGCCAAACCAAACTGAAGCAAATTTTTCACACTGAAAGAACAAATGATCTACAGACTCCAACAACTTTTCATAGCCCCTACGTCGAACAAGGTTTAACATAGTCGGAATACGGTTCTGCACCAGCTTCCATACGAACACCTTCACCGTCAAAGGTGGTCCACATCCCCATAACTGATTGTAAAAAGGATCAGACCTGTAATTCTCAGCCGAACACAACCAGGTATATGCAGACCGAGTAGAATAAAACCCATTTGAATCCTTCAACCACACCCACCTATCATTACCTTCCCCCTTTAACCCAACATTAAGCACCATGGATTGCAATTCGGTCAGTTGCGCTTCCTCCCGTTGAAACAAAGTTCTTCTCCACCTCCACTTGCATTCACCCACTCCATTCCTCCAACAAACCAAATTAGCCACCAAACCTTCTTTATCCAAGTTTAACAGAAGCAGTCTACCAACTTTCTCTTTCAAAGGTCCAACATCTAACCATGAGTCATGCCAAAAGGATGTAGTCGTACCATCCCCTACAGCCTTTTTGATAGCTGCAGAGAACCAATTCTGTTTGAAGCCATTCCCCTCCAATTCTAGCTTGCACAAATCTCTCACCCCACCTGAATCCCACCTCCCTCCTACCTTCAACA
Organism: Glycyrrhiza uralensis; assembly: GCA_030159175.1. Taxonomy (NCBI): domain Eukaryota; kingdom Viridiplantae; phylum Streptophyta; class Magnoliopsida; order Fabales; family Fabaceae; genus Glycyrrhiza; species Glycyrrhiza uralensis. The sequence goes on along the minus strand of BRZY01000003.1, from coordinate 13,447,559 downwards.
TCCCCTCCATAACCTTCACCGGCTCCGTCCTCAACCTCCATAGCCACTTCCCCAACAAGGCATAATTGAATGCCTTTTGATTTTTCAAGCCCAAACCCCCCTCAGATTTCCTTACAAATTTTAGACCAAGCCACCCAATGAAATTTTCTACTCCCTTCACACCACACCACAAAAATCTTCTAAATAGCGTTTCAATCGTTGTTATCACTCCCTCATGAGCCTTGAAGAAAGAAAAGTAATATATTGGGACGACATAAAGAACCGATTCGACGTGCATCCGTTCGTATCGGAAAACCCAAGTTAACAAATGGGAACTCACCATTTGCAGCCCCTTGTAATTCAAGAACATTGTAGCCCCTTGTAACCATTCGGAATCCACATTGATCCCAAGCAATTAACTCTTATGGAAATTCACTTTCAAACACAAGAGCAATTCAAACAATTGCAACACCGCTTTAATGGACCAGATATTTTGGGAGCATTTTTCTACCATAATGAGCGCATCGTCCGCAAATTGTAAATGCGATAGAGACAAAACACCCACCCTATATCCCTCATACAACCCTGCATATCTACAGCCCGTTTAAATAGAACATTTAGTAAGGGGGTCTCCTTTTCGTAAGCCCCTACGTACCAACACTAAATTCCTTCGTAGGACTCCCATTAACCAACACAGAGATTTATGCTATAGTTAAACATTCCTTCACCCACATCCTCCAAGTATTACAAAACCCCATAGAACATAACTTAAAATCAAGGAAACTCCAGTTGGCATAGTCATATGCCTTTTCAAAATCGACTTTAAAGAAAACTTCTTCATTCTTCTTCCTTTTTGCATCGTCAATCACCTCATTAGCTATCATAATACCATCTAGAATTTGCTTACCCTTTATAAAAGCTGATTGGCCTTCAGAAATCAACACATGCATCACTTTCCTCAACATGTTTGCCAGTACTTTGAAGAGTACTTTATACATACACCCAATTAGGGAAATAGGCCAAAAATCACCTACTTTCTGCGGGTTGGCCTTTTTGGGGATTAGCATAATAACAGAGCAATTGGAACCCTCATTAATTTTCCATTCGCATGAAATTCTTCTAAAAGACCCATAAACTCAGATTTGACCTCACTCAAAAACTGTTTGATGAAAGAAAAGGTGACCCCCATCCGGTCCCAGACTCTTATAATTGCCACAACTCAAGACTGCAGACTTAACTTCATTCTCTATGAAAGGAGCAATATAATAGATTATTCTCAGCTGCACCCAGCGAGGGAATATTGACATTACCAAGAGCAAGTTGTTCCCAGTCACTACACATAAAGTGATTTTCAAAATAACCCCTTATCTTTTCCCTTAACAGATCGACCCCCTTCCCAAACACCCCGTCAAAGTTAAGGCCCAGTATTTCATTTATTTTTCTCCTTTTTTGTATGCACCTATGAAAGAACTCTGAGATAGCATACCCCCTCCTTCAACCACTTCATTCTTGACTTTTACTAAAGAAGACTACACTTCATAGAAGAAAGTCTATGAATTTTCTGCAAGCATAATCTCCTCTCATCCACCTCCTCTATAGGCAAGACTCCCTCCTCACTCTTCAGATCAAGCCTAGCCAGCACTTCCTTGGCCTGTTAAATTTGCTCCTCCAAATTCCTGCAATGTTCCTTACTCCACCCTTTTAATTTTGCCTTCATGCCTTTCAACTTTTCTTTAAGCACGTGACCCTTCCACCCCGCAACATACAAGCCATTCCATTTTTCTTTAACAAAGTTTTCATGGCCCTCTATTTGTAACACCCCCTTTCTCAATGGGTGTCACATTTAGGCCCTGTTTGGATAACAAGCTTATCTACTGCTTATGGCATAAGTTGTATAAGTTACTTTTATAATCGAAGAAAAATTATAGTGAAACTTATTTTATATAAGCCATAAGCTGTTTTGATAAGCTATCCTGGGTAGCTTATGAAAAATAAGCCCAAAACAGCTTATGAATCAATCATAAACTGTGTTCATAAGCTCTAGATAAGCCAATCCAAACAGGCCCTTAGTAACAAATTCAAATGTGGAATTAAATTACTTGATTTCTGATTTTCTTTCAAAAAATACTTTCAAATTTATTTTAATTTTCACAAAAGGTTTTCAATGTCATTTTTTTTTCTTAAATATACATCAGAGAAAAATAACTCAAGTAATAAATTCACATCTCAATTAAAATAATATAACAATTACAATAATTCTTTTCCCATAAACATACAAACTCCTTATGTTGGTCAAACACTAAAACTTCTACAAGAAACTCTGATAAGAAAATCCCACCCAAAGACAACTCAAAACCCAACGTCAAAAATCTACATTGTTCTGTCTTCGATACTCATCAACTCTGAAGCTCAATCTGCTACTCCGACACAATCGACTAAATAATTCATTTAAAAAGAAAGCACATAGCAAGCAACACACGACAAGGGTGAAAATCTCTTACAGAAGTTATATCGCAGTAGTTACACAAGCAACACACAACACAATTCATGCATAACCATGTTATGATTTCACAAACTATAAATCATGCACACATGCAATAATTAAATGCACCTAGAAATATATCATGTCCATCTCATGAATACAATATGTATGTATGACACTTCAATCCTTTTTCAATACACCGGTGTAATGCTTCAAACAGACTTATCTTCCTCAACTAAACTGAGTGATAAGCTGTAGTGTAAACTTATCATAATAAACCAATATGCCCCTTTTTTCATGGGCTTGGAAACCGGCTGTCCTTTTTCATGGACCTGGTTTTACAAATATTCAGTAGAGCTACATTTAAAGTTTACTACCATATCATAAATAGGTCAGTCAGTCAAATTTATCCAAGTCGGGAATACGACTCGTCTCGACTCGTTAGGAGACACCACACAACCATTAAGACTTTTGAAACCTGAATAATCCCAATAGGCAATTGTAGTCCAACCATAACCCTATTTTCAACCACATACACCGTAGGTTGTGACTCAAATGTTATTAGTCTGTTACCAACCACATACATTGTAGGTTGTAAATGTTACCGATCACATACACTGTAGGTCGTAATTTGAATGACTTTAGCCAGTTACTAACCACATACATCGTAGGTTGTAACTTGAACGCCATTAGCCCAACTCTATGCACATGCTCATCATGAATGCATAACACACGACGTTTTCTCCCTCTCTCCTCTTAATTCATCATTCATCACCATAACTTACTCTCTTAATTTCTAATTCTTTCTCATTATTTTAGGTCTGTTACACCTTGAACACTAAAAATATCAAATGCTAGGCCCTTTTTCTTTGGGTCACCAGTCTTACATTGCAACACCCTTTCTCCAAAAAAGGTCATCACACCATAGTAACCAAGTTTTTTCATAATAACTTAGAAAATAATTGATGAAAACTCAGTATTTCTTCTCCGAAAATATGGGTAATTTTTTTTACCTTTTAAATGATGAGAAGGATATGTCTCTCTAATTCTTTTCGAAAGGTTTTTAAATGCGGAAATATAAAACAAAACTCTTGTGAAAGTAATCTCATCTCGTATATATATAAACCATCATAGTATGCAAAAGGAGCTTGCATCAGTACAAACTATGGTTTCAAAAGATCTTTGTACATTAGTAGTGGTAAAATGCCAAAAAAGCGATAAATTCTAAGTAAACTAAAAGAAATATAAGTGGTAAAAGAAAATATATGCTACTATGTACATGTGAGCCAGTTCTGTAGTACCCTTATGCCAGGACACTACTAGCGACCAAATACATATTCCTATAGAATAAAAATACGTAAATACAACATATAAAGTAAATTAAAGCCAACTAGAGACAAATCTATAATTAAATACAATAATAAATCATAAACACATTAAATACATAAACTTTAAAATCTAGACTGACTCTGATCCGACTTCTTCTACTATTGGCCAACTGTTAGGCAATTCTGGACTTGTTATTTAGTTTCCAATAATCACATATTATCTGAAAACAAAAGAGAGAACTAGTGAGATATAAAATCTCAGTGAGTCCCTACAAACATATAAAACTTCGATAGGGATTTATGGTTATCCTATCACTTCATAGTCAATTAACTCACACTATTAGCACATGTTTTCATATACATAGGTATATCCTCACTTCAACCATCATAACCTTCTCTTAGTGGTATAGTTTAACGTACTATTTTACTCCTTGTACTTTAATCAGAGTGCTCATCGATCATACAATCATACATACTAAATAAAGAATAGTTAAGATCTATACCACTCTTAAAGTAACTCACCCTTTCATCACCGACTCTTAGACCAAGTCCTTATTCGGTGTAGAGTTATTCCTCAATGATGTTTCATGTTTATAAACAAGCATCTAAGTCATGAACTTATCATCTTCATTTTATTTTGAAAACTTCTATACCACTAAGCGTGAGTAACTTGGGATGGTATAACCTCTTGTAAGGCAGGTCAGACGTCTATGACCGCAAGCCAGCGTCCCGAACTTACTATGCACTTACCCTCAGCCTTCATCAAGAAGGACTAAAACTAACTCACACTTTGTTGAAAGCTTGTTTAAGTGTAATACTTAAACTAAAACTACCCTCTTAAATGAAAGTTCATGACTTATCCTCTCTTTGCTTAAAACAGCTCATATTAATAGTAATTTATAACTAGTACAAGTAACATATCAAGTACGGCATTTACTTGCAAGCACAACATCAAGTACGTACCTAATTACAACATTCATCCACCCAAACGATTACAAACTTATATCATACATTAGAGTAAAACTAAAACATGTGTTTCATTCATATCCATTTCCACTTCAATCATATATTCAATATTTTTTGATAACACAATCATTAGATAGTAGAAATCTAAGCAAAAATGGAAAAATGTACCCATGAATTGATTCACAGCAGCTAAAATGCTGCAGTATCAGAAAAATGTCTATATGAATCGATTCAGGGGGTGTGAATCGATTCCCAGTAACAATTCTGCAGAAACACAAATTTTCAGGGCAAAGCAACTTCCAACTTCAATCCAATCACTTCTAATCTCATAAATCCCTTTCTAACTTGGCTCAAACTCAAATTTGCCCATCAAAGAACAACCAAAAGCAATCACAAACAACATACCAAGGAAACCCAACATTCAACATTCAAAATCAACACCCAAAACACAAAAAAAAAACCCAAATAGGTAAAGAATGAGCTCCAAAATAGAAACCCACTCCATCTACCAACATTAAAACATATTTTCCTCCTCTTCTCATGATCCCAAAGGGAGAACTTCCATAAATTTTAACCTCACCAACCAATTTCAACTTCAAAACAAGAATCAAAGGAGTAAAGGAAAAGGGAACTCACATTAGATGAAGAACAACAAGAACAAAACTAAGCTCAACACCCCTTGCTTTCCTCTTCCTCTTCCCCTTCTCCTCTTCTTTTTCTTCTTTCTTCTTTCTCTTCTCTCTTCTCTCTCTTTCTTCCTTTTCTTCTGTTCTCTCTCGGCTGACCTCCTTCTCTCTTCTTTTATTTTATTTTATTTCTTAAGTGATGTATGTGTGTGTAAATAAGTAAGGCGAAATGTGATATGAATGGTTAAAGTGAGTGAGTGTGTAAGAGAGTAGGTGAGAGTAAAGGATAGTGAGTGGCAGTGGATGAGTTTGAATTTTAAGTGGGTGTGTAATACCCTTTTAATCCCCATACTATTTTTGTCCTCCTACTTTCATCCTCTCACCACTATCTACCTCATTCTAAAATTAACATTTCTAACTCATTTCTAATCAAACACATGAAGAATAAAATAAATGAATAAAATCAAACAATCACATACATATTAACTTCACATCTAGCATATAAGGTCCTAAAATTGGGATGTTACAAGTTCAATCTCAAACTAACTACCCAACATAATCGTCCTTAACTGAAGGTGTAACAGCAGCAACAACCTTCCAACTCTAAAGCGTGGTTTAATCCTCTGAGCAGTCTTCCTACGCCTCTCACCCTTCCTTGTGTTGCCGTCTTCTTTCCAGACGATCTCTCTCATCTGCTCCAGGGGTAGCATTACGTCGAAGACTAAACGTTTCTCTGCTTTCCAAATGGGTCTATGGACCCTACCTGCAATGGTAAGCATATACCCAGAGTATGTGCTCCACTGTGTCTCGGGGTTTATCTTCCACCCCACCTTTTCAATCTCAAGGGGTTGAATCCTAATTCGCCGAATCGGGACCAACCCACTCCTCGGGTAAATCATCTACTTAAACATACATCAAACACAACAAAGAAAACATGCAAGGGTGAAACTCAAATCCACAACAAAAAGAGAAGTATAAGAACACTATTCACAGATCATGCATCAACTAATACATACATGAAGAACACATAGCAAAACATTCAATATAGTACATGTCTTATATACCCAGTTTCACATTTAACACAACATATCTATATTAGTATTTCAGATACAATTATGCATGTCCCTTCTATATCAAAATCACACCGGTGTACTGCTCCAAGGAGACTTTTTCCACCAAAACTCCATTGAGCGATAGGCCTGCGGCAAAACTTCACATGAATAACTCAAGACAATCCAATCTAGATTTCTGGAAATCATTCCGTAATGCGCATCACAACCATATCCTGAATAGGTCAGTTAGTCAGATTTATCCAAGTCGGGTATTCGATTTGTTTCAGCTCGAGGGTTATCACCAGTCGGTCATTGAAATGTTCGAAACCTGGATAATCCTAATAGGCTTGTAGCCCAACCATACACTATTCTCGAACGCGAAAACCATGTGAATTGTATTGCTCAAAACGTAATGCAAATGACAGTCCACATTGCATATGAAAACCACTTTAAATCCTCTTGTAAAACCTCAACCATTTTACAGTATAAAATTCATAATCTAATTCTTATAATCAAATCAAAAACCACAAGACAAAACCTTTTGTCAACACAAGTTATATTCTTGAAATTATCCATTATATCCACTCTTTGGATTTACTTTCTTTTTTCTTTTTTAAAAAAAAGTGATCACACCGCGGTAGTGTCGAACTAAGGTGATGGACGCCCAACTTTTAGAGTGATTTGATAAAGAAAGTAAATGAATAAGATCAAATAGATTTATTACCAAAATAATTAAACACAAGTTTATTTTCAGAAAAAGCCCATTGAAGGCTTGCTCCAATAATTTTCCTTGTCAAATATGTAAAGGACCCCAAAACCTGGAATTCTTCCAAATAGTACAACAGTAGAGTTCATCGAGAACCCTTCACTATTTGTACTATTTTACCCAGTCAACCTTTGCATATTAGTATGACATTAAAAACTAATATGAGTTTATATATATATATATATATATATATATATATATATAACGGACCCCAAATCAGGAATTTATTCCAAATAATACAACAATAGAATTTTTAAGAGAACCTTACAGTATGCATCGTTTTACCCAGTCAGTCGATATATATATTAGCGAAATTATTGTTAACAGTTCAAGAGTAATTAAAAGCAAAGACCGGTTGTTCCGGCAGAGCCGTCTTTACTCGATCTAAAGAAAGAAGAGATTTATTTTAAATGCATATTCGTGTATAGTAAGTAACTCATTGAAAATCTTTCCCAATTTATCTTAGTCATGTATATACAAACTCCCTAAGTTAGGATTTATAAACAGCACATCGGTAAGGTTCTCAGAAAAGAGAGGTGAGCCAAAGCTTCTCAAGAAAACTAGTCTTTCCTTAGCCATAATAATACCAACAAACCATTCATCCCAACTATCTTTCTAGATATCAATGGTAGACAAATTCTAGGGTTTTTCATAAAGAAATAAGATTACAACAGTTTTACGGTTTAATTATATTGTGATAGTCTAAATTCGGAATTATAACGGTATCAATATTAAAGATCAAAACCAATTTTGTCATTACAACATTACTATCACTAAAACTCATAAACAAATTGGCTATTATAACATTACTAATAATAAAAGCTCATAACAATTAAATCAAAGCCATAAAACAATTATAAAGCTTAAATAAATAAGGCTTAAATCTATTTTTGGTTCCCCATTTTCAGTAATGTTCGTTTTTAGTCCCCTATTTTTAAAACACAACTTTTTAGTCTTTCATTTTTAAAATGTCACTTTTAGTCCCTGGGGCCATTTTTTAATTTGAAAAATATTTTTTAAATTTATATTTTGACCCTCCTAAATCCTGATTCTCACCTTACTCTCTTTCCCCTAACTTCCAAGAATTTTCTAAATTTATATTTTGACCCCTCCCAAATTTAGAAAATACTTTTTAAATTTAAAATATAGCCCCAGGGACTAAAAGTGACACTCTTAAAAATGAAGGACTAAAAAGTTGCGTTTTAAAAATGGGGGACTAAAAATGAACATTATTGAAAAATGGAAGACCAAAAATAGATTTAAGCCAATAAATAAAACTCAAAGAATTTTGCACATGAATCACCTAAGTGATTAGCAACCAAAAATCAAACTTATAACTTCTCAAATAATTTTGCAAGATCTTCCCCTTACCTTTTGAAGAAAAGCTTATGAAGAACAAAGCTTGAAAAAGCTAAAACTCAAAGAAGGAAATATGAAAATTATAAAGAGGAAAGAAAGAAAAACTTGGAAATGCTTCAAGTTTGGTGCAAGGATTTATGAAGCATGGAGAGGGATATTTATAGGGGGAGGGGGCGGCACTCTTGGGTTAGTTTAGGGAAACCATAGTTGACTTTGACCTAACCATGGTTTAATGGAAATAAATCAAAAACTAATTAACAAAATCCAAATTGGTTCAAAGGCATTTCACAAGTATCAATCCATGGCAAAAGAGCAATCCAACCCTCCTAAATCCCTTGAGTATGTCGACCAAAAGAGGGAGAATTTGGGTCATGGGATAGCTAGGTTAAAAAAGTTAAGTTTTGGTAAATAAGTATACAATCAAGGGTAAAATAGTAATTGTACATAACCCTACACTATACATGGTCAACACACGAGTCAACCCACTATTCATACTTCATAAAATTGCATAAAAGTCCTCCAAAATCCTAAGTTTCTATATCATACTCGTTAACTCTCTATTCGACTGTTTATACTGCATTTTAGTGAAAAGACAGTGTCTTAAAAATCTTATAAAAAAATAATTTCTAAAAACCCCAAATAAATAATTAAAAATAAAAATAAATGGGTTGTGGACTCATGACTCCAATTTCTATACTGTGAATCAAGATCTTTGCACTATTCGATCCCGTTTAGTGTATTTTTTTGTAAATTTCGAAAGTTTTGTGAAGGAAGAAAATTTTCTGGGTTTATTTTGGCATTTTTTCAATATTAAAACCTATTCCGTCAGTTACGACGTAAATCGCTTTCTGTTTAAAACTTGACGTTTAAATGAGAACTTGTCAATTTTAATGCTGAACTTGAAAAACTATATTCAAACCATTCTTATAAAAATAATTTAAATATCACTTATATCTAATTTTTTTTATCAAAGACAGAAAAAGAACGAAAACAAAAAAAGGGGTGTTACATACATCACCCACCTCAATTCTTTAAGGAAACTCTTGATTATTTGCTAGGCCCTTTGCACCAAGGACACTAGGCTTTCCACTCATTATCTCCTTATATCATTACAATAGGTTTTAGCCTCTTTATAAACTCCCCACTTTTAAGAACTCTATTGGAAATTATTTTGGGAAATTCGCTTTGGAAAAAAAAAATCTCGTTCTTATTAGGCTTTGGCCTCTTTAATAAAAACCTTTGATAAAATCCTTCACTTAACATTATTAGTAAAGTTCTCCTAAAAGATCTCTTTGATAACCACTTTATTAAAAATACCCATTCATTAACTTAATTATTGGAAATTTCTAATCTCTTCAAAAATTACATTTCTAGCCCCCAAAATGTCAATTTTACATTTTTAGTCCATGTACTTTCGAAATTGGTGTTTTGTTCGAAAACAGATAAGATCACAGCCTGTGAAAATCTCACACCAGGGGTGTGTGAACAGGGATGGAAACATTTTTTTTAATTACCAATAGTATCTTTTTCTTTAAAACTTGATTCCTTAACCCATTTAAAACATTCATAAGTATAAAAACTAGATTTCCTCTTCATGATATTAGGTTCATAAATTTTGATTTCAAAAGCTATTTTCATGACTCTTTGAAAGTTCTTTTATAGACTTGTTAAAACTTTTGTAAAAACAAATCCTCTATAACAAGGCTTTGACTTTGTGAATTCTCTATTTATTTTACTAAAAATACTTTAAGTTATAAATCTCCCTTTAATCAATTTTACTCTTCATGAACTTTGTTAAAAATTACTCTTTATTCAAAACTTTGTTCTCCCTCTTTGATTTTATTTTTCACAAACCTTTAATATTATAACTTAACCAAATTACTTAATCTCTTGTGGAAGCCCTTTGAAAGCTTTCCTGTATACAAATTTCATTTCATCACTTATTACAAAGCTTTGGCTTTGTTCTCTAAATCTAGTTATTTTTCACAAACACTTTCATTAATTCATTACTCGTCAAAAACATCCTCACCTCTTGTCTCTCTTGAAAAATACTTGTAAGATTTTCTAAATCAAACTCTCTTCTCTCCAATCACAACATCAATCTCCTCTCCACTTCACCACTCCAATCACATCAAATATATCACAAGCCATATATGAAATCAACCACACATCACATGATACATCATATTAAAGAAATAAACCTACTTTAAATATTACATCACCACACTTTATGATCATTCAAGAATCAAAATATTAACAAAACACCACAATCATCCTCAAGCATATAATCACATATATCAAGATTCACACACTACAAGATATATAAGCAGCATATCACACCCAAAAATCACATAAATTACACAAACTTATGTAATGACCATAACTTGGAGAATTTTCCCCTTACCTTTTGGTCTTTCTGCTTCTCTTTTCCCTTCTCACAATGTTATGATCACCTTTAAAAATACATAAACAAGCAATAAAACATACATCAATCAAAAGGGTTTTCACCCTTCACTAAAATCGTCTAACCTCAAAAGGAATGAATAAAATAGCTTGTTCACAAACTCTTATTGTAAACAAGACCATAAAGTTGATGGCTTACCCAAAATCCCAAAAACCCAAAGTTTAGTGTTCTTGAAAATAAGAACAATCTTTGATAATCCAAAGCTTGGTGAAGGCTAGTGTTTCAAGTGTTTCAAAGTGATAACTCACACTTGATTAGCATGTGAATAATCAAAACAAGGTTGAAAGATAAAGAAAGCTTGAAGATAACAATGGAGTTTTAAGAGAAAATAGAGAAGTTCAACTTAGGAAAGAGAAAAGCAAGAGACAAATGAATAATATCCCTCCCTTCTTCCTCTTAGTCACACGGCCAAGTCCTCTCAAAGAGAGGCTTGTGATAAGCTTGGATAAAATGAAATGATTAGCATGAAGTCATAAATAGATAATTCCAATATTTATCTAATTTCTCATTTGTTCAGAGGCATGACTCACACATAAGGATGAACCTAGACCTTCTTAATTTGGCTTGGGGAAAATTACGGAAAAGGGTACACTCCTTGGTTCCTATTGTTTTCGAGTATACACGCTCCAAGGGAAAAATAATAATCTCACTAAACTTTCCTAGAAATAATTTCTAAAATCCCTAAATAATAAATTAAAAATAAAATATTTCCATTTTTGTTTCTGGAATAGTGACCAAAACGGTCCAACTAAGGGTATTCTAGTCATTTGCCAACGTAAGGGCATTTTGGTCATTTTTCAAAATTTTCTCAACAATTGTAGAAAAATTTCCATAAATCACAAATAATATAAAACCCTATTGGTCTTAGTAATTTTCTTTTCTGACCTTGTCATGATCTCCTGGTCTCTACCTGATCCCCAGTTTAACTCATCTCTACCAAAGGGACCAAAACGATAACAATTTTATCAATTTTTCTAAAATTTCCAATCAAAATTTCTAAAATCCATAAATAATATAAAAACCCTAGTTTGGTCATCAAATTTCTTTTCTGAATGAAATTGAATTTCTTTATATCATTATAAACTTATTCTAACTGTCAAAACGTCTACAAAATTCCATTTGACTTCCACGCAACTTTAAACCAATATTCATCATATAAAAATTCTAAGAATAATTTTAATCTTATAATATTAACACTATGTCTCATAGAGTGAAAATTTAGGATGTCACACCATCTCCTCCCAATATCTCATCATATGAAACGGTTTAGGTCCCCAATTTATCTCCTTCAAAACAATAGTGCAGTGATCGGAAACACTCCTTTGCAACCCCCATTGTGATAAATCGCACCATGAATTTAACCAATTTTTTGTAATTAGAAACCTATCAAGTCTGCTCATAGTTTTTCTATCCGATTTGTACCATGTAAACTTCCTTCCAATAAGGGGTAAATCTATTAGACCTGCTTTCGAGATAAACTCCCCAAAAATTTGCATTTCCTCATTCATGTTGTACCCATCCACACGTTTCCTCTCAGTTGGTGACTTTATTGAATTGAAATCCCCTAACAAACACCATCTTTCACCACCCTTCACCTTCTTCACATTCACAATTTCTTCCCACAACAACTTTTTTCCTCTTGAATCACAATGCGCACAAACATGAACAATTGTAATGCTTAACTGATCTTTTCCCCAAGCACCCTCAAGCCCCAGAAAATTTCGGCCATTGAATTCAGAATTTAGAACAAAACACCCCCCTCCTCCACAATACTAGCAACCCTTGAGACTTCCCCTCAACGTTTTGAGCCACCCATTCAAAGTCATCTCCCTCTCCCACAACAGAGAACACAACTTTTTGTCCACCCCCTCTAGTTTAGTTTCCTAAATACACACTATGCCTGGCTTTTGTAATCTTACCAGATGCCTTATTTCCCTCTTTTTGATCCTCCCCCCAATCCCCTAATATGATAAGACAATATTTTCATAATTATAATACACACCACTCCACTACACATTCCTTACCATCTATAATGCCCATTTTTTCCACAAGAAACGTCACATGAAAACTAAACAAAACTTAATGCGGAATTAATATAAACTGGTTTGTCTTTGTAAAATTCGTGGCTAATTTTTTTCCGAAAGTCTTAAACGAAAAGATTACTCACATATCATTTAGCCATCCAGAAACTCAGAAGAAAAGAAACATCATACATATATATATATATATATATCATCATGTCAATATACAGAAGTCTTGCGCCCGCAAGTAAAGTCAAGAACCACAACAGAGTGGCCAAAATACAACATCCTAACATAAAGAAAATAAAGCGATGAAACTAAACCTAGTAAAGCAGTAAATCAAAAGGTGTGTCAAATACACGACACTGAACATGTACACCCCAAACCTAGGCTGGTCGCTAACAGACAACCCACAACCTAGCACTAGACACCCCCTACCTCTACAGACCTAAGACGATGACGTCTCCTCGGGATCCTCCTCCGGGGTTCGTTTATCTATAACTTCATTCCAGATAACCTTGACTAAAGAGATTTGTTTATCCCTGAGCTATTTGATTCTTCTATCATCGATTCGCACAGGGTTTGTTTCATAAGTCAGGTTATCTCTTAATTGTACCACATCAGACTCGATTACATGAGACGGATCATGAATATATTTCCTCAGTTGTGAAACATGAAAGACATTGTGAATATTAGAAAGATTTGGCGGTAAAGCTATTTGGTAAACAACAGGACCAATACGACGAAGAATTTGGTATGGTCCTATGAATTTAGGAGTGAGTTTTCTGGACTTTAGAGCTCTGCCTACCCCAGTCATCGGAGTGACTCTCAGAAAACACATGATTGCCTTCTTGGAACTCGAGAGGTCGTCTCCTCTTATCGGAGTAGCTCTTTTGTCTGTTTTGTGCCGTCCTCATCTTTTCTCGAACTAGTCTCACCTTCTCCGTGGTTTGTTGTAAAAACTCAGGTCCAAATATTGCACTCTCCCCATCCTGGTACCAACACAAAGGTGTTTGACACTTTCTCCCATACAAAGCTTCGTAGGATGCCATTCCTATGCTCGCATGAAAACTATTGTTATAGGTGAACTCTATCAATGGCAAAATATCGTCCCAACTTCCCTTATGATCCAAAACACATGCTCTCAACAAGTCCTCTAGGGATTGAATGGTTCTCTCTGACTGACCATCCGTCTGAGGATGATAAGTAGAACTTAATCTCAACTTAATTCCTAGGGCTTGTTGCAAACTTTGCCAAAAACGGGACGTAAACCTAGGGTCCCTATCGGAAATAATACTAGATGGCACTCCATGCAACCTGATTATCTCTTTCACATGCATCTGAGCAAGCTTATCTAGGGAATACTTCATGTTGATGGGTAGAAAATGCGATGACTTTGTTAGTCTATCCACAATTACCCAAATCCCATCAAATCCCTTTGATGTTCTTGGTAATCTAGACACAAAATCCATCGATATGCTCTCCCATTTCCACTTTGGAATATCCAACGATTGCATCATTCCCGCAGGTCGTTGGTGTTCCACTTTTGCTTTTTGACATGTTAAGCACGCTGTTACATATTCCGCAACTTGTTTCTTCATCCCCGACCACCAGAATCTTTGCTTCAGGTCTTGATACATTTTCGTGGCTCCAGGGTGAATACTCAACTTTCTCATTTCAGAATTGTTTGGCACACATATCCTACCTTTGCATCTCAGAATTTCATCATTACCCAAACTAAACTCTACCACCTTTCCTTGTTCCATTAACTCCCTCTTTTCTTTCAAACTCTCATCGGTTGCTTGTTACTCCCGAATGTCATCGATTAATCCACTAGACACTTTGATCATGCTTAGACTAATCTTACCCTTGTGTCTCTCCATGTTTAAATCTAGATCTCTAAATTCCTCAATCAATTCTAGTTCCTTAATCATCATGGCAGACACATGAACAGTTTTCCGACTCAAGGCATCAGCCACAACATTTGCCTTCCTGGGATGATACATCAGGGTAAAATCATAATCCTTCAGGAATTCCATCCAACGTCTCTGTCTCATGTTGAGTTCTTTCTGATCAAACAAATATTTCAAGCTCTTGTGATCGCTGAAGACGTTAAACGTTGATCCATATAGATAATGTCTCCAAATCTTCAAAGTGAACACTACAGCAGCTAACTCAATATCATGAGTTGGATAATTCCTCTCGTGATTTTTCAACTGACGGGATGCGTACGCCACTACTCTTTGATTTTGCATCAACACGCACCCAAGTCCTTGGTATGAAGTAGGGGTGGCAATATGGGTCCAGCCCAACAGGCCGACCCGTTTAGCCCATAACACGTGTCAGGCCGGCATTTTTTGGCCCTGGCCTGTTTGGGCACGTAAAAAAAGGCCAAAAACGGATTGGCCTGAAGCCGGGCTGGCCCGTTGGCCTGTTTTTTATTTTTTTTAAAAAAAATAATAATTTTTTCTGAGTTTTTAAATTTTTTTTAAAAAAATAAATTTTTATTATTATTTTGAAGGGCCAGCCCGTTTTTGGCCCATCGGCCCGTCAAAATAGGCTAGCCCGTTGCCCCGCGTAGCCCTCCACGGGACGCCCCAGGACTAGTTTTTGGGCCCATTTTCGAATACGGGTCGGGCCGGCCGGCCCGTTTTTCGCACGGGCCAACGCGAGCCGAGGCCGGGCCCGTTTTGACACCTCTAGTGTGAAGCATCATAGTAAGCCTCCATAGGTTCTTCAGGATTAGGCAAAATCAACACAGGTGAGGTCGTCAGTAGTTCCTTCATATTCAAGAAACTCACCTCACACTCATCGGTCCACACAAAAGGATGATCTTTCCTAGTGAGTTGTTTCATTGGGGATACTATCTTAAAAAATCCTTCTATAAATCTCCGATAATAACCCGCTAACCCTACAAAACTACGAACCTCAGTCACTGTCGTGGGTCTTTCCCATGACATTACTGCCTCTACCTTTCTGGGTCTACAGCTATACCCTCTTTTGAAATCACATGGCCTAGAAATTGTACTTTTTCTAACCAAAATTCACACTTAGACAACTTTGCATAAAGCTTTTTCTCACTCAAAATCTGCAATACTTGTCTTAGGTGTTCCTCGTGTTCCTCATGACTCTTAGAGTAAATCAAAATGTCATCTATGAACACCACTACAAATCGATCCAAGAAAGGTCTAAAGATCCTATTCATATAATCCATGACTATTGCCGGTGCATTTGTCACTCCAAACGGCATCACAAGATACTCAGAATGACCATATCTAGTCCTAAAAGCAGTCTTAGGGATATCATCATTCTTAACTCTAATATGGTGATAACCACTCCTCAAATCAATCTTAGAAAATACAGCTGCACCGCGAAGTTGATCCATCAGATCATCAATGCGTGGCAACGGGTACTTATTCTTGATCGTTACCTTGTTCAACTGACGGTAATCCACACACAATCTGGAAGTTCCGTCCTTCTTTTTCACCAGCAGCACAGGAGCTCCCCACGGTGATACACTTGGTCTCACAAATTGCTTTGACAGCAAATCCTCCAATTGTTTCTTCAGTTCAGCCAGCTTCGTTGGCGACATTCTATACGGATTGGACCAGTACCGGGTACTAAATATATGACAAACTCTATGTCCCTCACAGGGGTAAACCTGGATCATCCTCCAGAAATACTTTCGAGAATTCTATAACGACAGGCATGTTTCTCAATACAACTTCCCCCTCGACTTTCAAGAAGGATAAAAATATGTATCCCTGAACTCCTTCTTTCAAAGAAACTCTCACTTGATTGACAGTCAAAAATCCAGAATTCTCAGCATTTGGGAAAATCAAAGTTTTATTGGCACAGTCTAAAAGGATATGGTTGGAAGATAACCAATCCATGCTTAAAATCACATCCAATTGTGTCAAAGGCAAAGACATCAAATCAACAAGATATGTCCTATTGGAAATAACAATAGGGCATTTTAGACATACAGAATTTGCAATAACAGTTTCAGCAGTAGGTATAGAAACAATAAGATCAAAAGACATCAAAGACACGTGCAAATTCAGTCGTTTCACACAATTTTCAGATATGAAGGAATAGGTTGCACCCGAATCATATAGCACAATTAAGGGATTTCCAGCTATGTCACAAGTACCTTGTATGAGATCCTCTTATTGTGAAGCCTCAACACCGCTCATGGTGTAAATTCGTCCTTTCATCGTCGGCCTTCCGGCTTTGACGGCGTTCACCTCTGGTTTCGGCTTGCCCATCCGGCAATCCTTTGTTGCATGTCCAACCTTCCCACAGCTAAAGCATGCCATCCCCTTCTGGTTGCATGCTGTGGACAAGTGTCCGGGCTTCCCACAGTTGTAACAAACAATCAGAGCACCCGCTCCCTGATAACCCTTGTTAGTGCCACCAGTAGAAAATGGCACACTACGGTTCGGCTGATTCCTCTGATTCTTGAAATAAGGCTTGTGTTGAGCTTGCTTCCCCTTCTATCCTTGTTGATACGACCTAGACGGTCCACCCACGTTTCCTTTGTTGACTCTCCCTTTCATCAAGTTCTCCATCTTCCTACACTTTTCCACCAGCAGTGGAAACTGACGGATATCAAGCGAAGCCACAGATTGACGTACCACATACCTCAATCCAGCTTCGAACCTCTCGCACTTCCATCCCTCGTCCGGTTGGACTTGGAAGAACCGAAAATACTTGGCAAGTGACTCAAACTTTGCCGCGTATTCCCCTACAGTCATGTCACGTTGCTGCAGTCGCAGAAACTCTTGCTCCTTCTCAGACCTTGCACTCTGTGGGAAATACTTCTCCAGGAATTTCTCCTTAAAAAGTTCCCACGTCACCGCTTGGTTTCCAGTTCCCAACAGTTGTCGGACTCCCTTCCACCAATATTCTGCGTCACCCAAAAGCAGGTAAACCGCGTATTGTAACTTCTCAATTGCCGTACAGTGCAAGATCTCAAAGATCTTCTCCAGTTCCTCTATCCATAATTCTGCTTTCTCTGGCTCAGCTTCGCCATGAAACTGTGGCGGATTATGGTGTCGAAAGTCGACCAACCTCTTGGCTTCAGCAGCCCTCTCAGCCCTCAATCTGTCCTCAACATCTCTCTGCTGTCTCTCTATGTCCCTCTGTTCAGTATGAATAGACTGTTGAGCCATCTGAGCCGCCATGTTAGTCATAGCCGCTATAACCCTCTCCATGGTGTCGTCACGGTCTTAAGCGTCAACGCGATTCATCGGTTGTCCCCAACGTGCCATGGGTTTCTGCAAGTGAACCAATCAGTCGCACTATTCAAAACCCATTCAAGAAAGCAATCAATTTCACACATTGTTTCATAAGGAAACAATACAAACAATGTCACACAATGCTAATCAGAGATCACACAACTTAAACTTAGTAATCCTATAACCAAAACACTCCCGAAAGACACGACCAGCTCTGATACCACTAATGTAACGCCCCTTTTTCGCACAAGGAACGTCACATGAAAGCTAAACAAAACTTAATGCGGAATTAATATAAACTAGTTTGTCTTTATAAAATTCGTGGCTAATTTTTTTTTTTTGAAAGTCTTAAACGAAAAGATTACTCACATCTCATTTAGCCATCCAGAAACTCATAAGAAAAGAAACATCATACATATATATATATATATATCATCATATCAATATACACAAGTCTTGCGCCCGCAAGTAAAGTCAAGAACCACAACAGAGTGGCCAAAATAGAACATCCTGACATAAAGAAAATAAAGCAATGAAACTAAACCTAGTAAAGCTGTAAATCAAAAGGTGTGTCAAATACACGACACTGAACATGTACACCCCAAACCTAGGCTGGTCGCTAACAGACAACCCACAACCTAGCACAAGACACCCCCCACCTCTACAGACCTAAGACGATGACGTCTCCTCGAGGTCCTCCTCGGGATCCAACTCTGGGTCCTCCTCATCCTCGGATACTTCAATGAATACCCGCTCTAGCTCATCTCGAACCTTCCTCTTCCCTCTCTCTGCGTGTCCTGACAGTCGGACAAAAGTGTCAGAAGAGCAACGCACGAAACGTCCAGACGGTGCGACGTAAGGAACGGGGAGCGTCGATCTCACTGTCTCGTGTAACATCCCGAAATTTTCACTCTGAGACCAAGTATTCATTTTGGGGGATTAGAATTACCTTTAAGATTTTGGATAATAAATAATGGTTTAGAGCTGACGTAGAAGTCAAATGATGTTTTACGGAAGTTTTGACAATCAGAATAAGCTGATAAATGAATATGGAAAATTCATACTTGATTTCCCAAAAGGTATTAGAGGATAAAAAAAAGTAACTTGATATTCTATAAAGGTTTTAGAAGTTAAGTTTGGAATTTTAGAGAACTGTATAAAGGAATTACAGTTTTAGTCCCTCTAAGAGGAACTCCGTATTCTGTTAATTAAGAAATTGATCAATATCTAAAAATTGAGGAATAATTAAGATGGAGACTTTATGATCTAAGTATACTTTGGATAGTAGGGAAATAATAAGTCTTGTGATATTACAGTTTAGAACGGTAAGATAGATAAATCTTATATAGACTTCTGTTTGCTATTTTTCGTCAATTATCTGTTTTAAATGAAATTGTGTAATCTAAGTGCTAAGTAAATTATTTTAGTCTTAGAATGAAGGTTTTAAAATACTTATCAAGTTATTTCAGTAAAACAGTCACTCTTTCCTTGACGTTTGACATTTGTATTTACCGTTATTAATGGATAAGGGTTAATAGAACAAGTATGTTAAACCAACCTAGACAAACAAACTTCCTTCACAAAAGTTGGTTCTTTTAATATTTTGGATTTTCTGGAATTTTCTTAGAATTTTTTTAAAAATTTAGAAATTACCATTTTGTCCCTATTACTTACAGTAAGAGCAAATAACTGATTCGGAGACCAACTTGAGATCAGAAAAAGATTTTGAGTAGCTGAATCAAGTTTTTATATTTTTTGGGATTTTTGAAAATTATTTCGTAATTTTCTGAAAAGCCAATAAAAACGCTACTTTTCCGATCTCCGTAAAGTACGAAAAACAGGGATTTCTGGTAAAAAATGGATTTATGGTGATCAGTGAGTGCTTAAAATCAAATTTGAAGAGGGACCATTAGTGTTAAATTCAATTTGTGATTTTTTAGGTTTTTTTCTGGAATTTTCTGAAAAATTACTGTTTTTCACTTACGGCGCGGCCGTTTTCCTTTGTTTTTGTAAACAGTAAGGCTTGCCCTTACCGTAAAAATCCGAAAACTCTTTCATGAAGCTTTTATATGTCAATTTCGTGATTCCTCATTAGTTCTTACCATTTAAAATTATTTTTAAACATTTGATTAGTAAAAAGACCATTTTAACCCTTATTTGCGGAATAAGCCGAATAGAGACAAATAGAGACATAGTGGCTATGATATGGAAACTTAGGAACTTTGAGGGGTTCAAATACAATTCTAAGAAGCCTAAGAGAGCTGGGGACATCATGATTGCTTTGAATAGTATGGTGGGCAAGTATAAAGACCATTTTACCCTTGATTTTCACTTAAAACTACATAAACCTAAAGCTTTTGACCAAGCAATCCAATGGCCTTCCTTCCTCCTCCATTTGGTCGACATCAAGCTCTATTTTAGGCCCTTGGATCAGATTTTTCATATGAATCACAAGGCTTAGTCATTAGGATTAGCCAATTAGATAAAAGCTTGAATTAACCTAATTAATAATTAGGTATTTATGTAGTCATGGCATGCATCACACAAATTTTTATTTCCTTCCTTCTCCCTAGCTTTGGCCGCCCCCTCCCATCTATAAATAGACCCCCTTGACCTCATAAATTTTACACACACCAACAAAGGATCAAGAAGACAAACACTTTTCTCTCTTTTTCTCTCTTTAGTTCTTAAATTTCTTTTGGTGTTCTTACTTGTTCTTCATCAAGTTTGGCCAAGGTAAGGGGTTTCTCTTTTCAATATTAATTTGAGAAGCATGTGCTTTGATTCTTGTTTATGCTTGTCTTGTATGTTTTATGTGTTTATGCCTTTATGCCTTAAATAATTGTTTTATAGCTTTAAAATAATTATTTTGTGCTAATTATTAATAGTAGAGTTATAATGCCCAAATTTTCTGTAAATTTTCGTGGGACTAAGGTTACTATGTCAAAATCATTTTTGAGCTTTTGTAAACATACAGTTATAATGGCGAATTTTAGACTTACCGTAAATATGATTTTACCGCAAAGAAAATACAATTTATTAGTTTGTGAAAACCTTGATATTATCTATCATTGATATATAAGGTCATGGTTAAGATAAATGGTTTATCAGTATAGATCTGTCTAGAAAGGAAGAGAGACCTATGAAGGGGCTAAAGCAGTCCGTCTCTCTCTGGCTTGGGATCTGTACCGATACGCTGTTTGGGGAATTCTTAACTTAGGGACTAGGTATATACGTGGCTAAGATGATTGAGGAATATAATAGTAATGGATTCTCGGTGAATTCTACTGATATATATTTTTGGTTCAGTATTCTCTATATTTGTAACAGTGGAAATTTGTGAAAACAAGCTTTCATTGGGTTTTTTCTGAAAATAAACTAGTATTCAAATATTTTAGAATAATTCAATTTTGACCCCCTTTCAATAAATTAATTACTTTTTAGTACTGTTATATATACTGATTTATTTTTTAGGGACTTGAATATAAACAAAGTATGAGTTATCTGGAATAAATGGTTCTATGATTATCTGAGAGGTAAGACTGTGTGTTTTCCTGAAATGTGTGAATTGGTATTCTTATCTGTTAAATGTGGTTTTGTGTTATCTGATGATTTTATGTGGTTTGAGAAAAGTGATTCTGAGTGGTTGGAAGAGAAAGAGATAGGCCTGGTGAAAGGCGATGTTCCTACATGATGTTCCTACTTGATGTTCCTACTCGATGTTCCCACATGATGTTCCTACTCGATGTTCCCAAATGCTTTGTTGAAAGCGATGTTCTCACTGGATGTTCCCAATGTGCTGTATTTAAGTGAAGTTCTTATTATACTGATATACTGATTGATTTAAGTACAATTCCTTAGTACTGTGCTATCTGTTGCTGTGTGACTGTACTTTTCCTATTGATTTGTTTAGAGTTTCACCCTTGCCTGCTTTATAGTGTTGATGCATGACGGAGTAGATGCTTGACCCGAGAAGTGGGTTAGCTTTTAGGAGAGGATCTGAAGAATGTTGCTGTATAGATGCATATGGATTCTAAGAAGAATAGATGGTTACGGTATTATGTTGGGTAGAAGTCTAGAGATTAGACTGGTTCAGATGTTCACTGTATCATTTTCAATCTTTTCTTGTAAAGACTCTGTTGGTTATATGAAATGAGATTACACTCATACAAGTTTTATTTATGCTTCCGCACTGAAAACCTTTTTGAAAACATTTAAAAAGGAATCAAGGAAACATACTCCCCATCCTTCTCATCTTTTTTATGAAAACGAAAAATTTTACCTGTATTTCAGAAGAAGGATTTCCAATTTTCACTAAATATTTTCTAAGTTATTCGAAATTCTTGGTAACTATGGTGTAATATCCTTTTTGGAGAAAGGGTGTTACATCTCGGGTGGTGAAGCTAGTGTCACTGGTGGAGCCATCCTCGGTAGACTTGTCCGCTCCAAGGAACTCTTCCTTGGAGTGCGACGAAAGCAACGACGGTACTCCCGAGCAGACCCGGTTACCCGCGAGGGTAAAGGTCTCTCCTCCTGAGTCTCTCTCCTCGGCTGCTCCACGGGTGCTTCGGGTGCGGCTGCCAGCCAACTGCGCATCCTCTCGATGGGAATGTAAGCGTCCAGAATCATGTCACGCTCCAAAACCTCCTCGGGGCCCAGCACCCCTCCTCTAGTCCTGACCACATGTCCACACACCGTGGCCCCTTGGGAGACGGGATCATAAGTCCATCCCCCACCATCGGCCTCAAGAGGTCGGAAACTCTCTCGCACTCGGGCTACCAGAGGCCTCATCTACGCGTAACGTACATACAGATACAGGAAAACATGCAAGGGTGAATTTCTTTGCACAAGATGAAATCCACTAAAAGGGTGCATATGAAAAGTAAAATACTACATAATACATTCCAGGAATATATATATATATAGAATTACTCTTTCGCAAATCTTTTAGCTAAGCTATTCAATCATCAAAAGAGAACACATCATCAAGTTAAACACACATAGCACTCTAGCATAATGCATGTCACTTCAATATCTCTTTTCATACACCGGTGCACTGCTCCATGGAGACTTCTCTTCCTCAACTAAGTAGAGCGATATGGCGGAAGCATATACCTATCATTAATGCAAATTGACCATCTCTCTCGGCCATCGTTTGTCATTTATTCGGTACAGGCCCATTGTGCTAACGTCGTACACCATATCTAAAATAAGGCATCCGGTCAGGATCATCCAAGCCGGGTACACTACTCTTCTCGGCACAAGGGGATTCACCGCAAGGCCATTGAGAATTTCGTAACCTGGATGCCCTCAAAGACTTATAGTCAAACCATACTTATTTACAATCCCCACATAGGAATGTATGCTCAATTTTGGCAAAAGCCACGCTTTAATGCAAATGACAATATATTTGCAACCACAAACAATACAAGTTATGTAGTCCCTCGACCTAGGGTTTTTGTCGTCATGTGTTAACTTTCTTCCAACACCGTGTAGCATTATTGTCCTCAAGACTTCATCGTCGCCACGTATTGATTCTCTTTCAATACTGTGTAAAAACGTTATTTTAAAATATAAGTTTTAGAAAAATTTCTCTTTGAAATTAAAGTCCATCTTTAACTTTAAACTCTCGAATCCTCATTATTTTTTTCCCACTTTTCATTGTAAAAAAATTTAATTAAAAGTCTTAGTTAAATTCTTTGATAGCTTTACTTAAATTCCTTTACTTTTAAGTATTTAAAAATCTGAACCCTTAAGAAATCCAGTTTCACGCTTCAGCCCCTGTTTTTTTAAAAAATTAGGTTTCTGCCCCAAAAATGCTCAGTTTCACGTTTCTGCCCCAAAACTTCTGTAAATTATGTTTTTGGCCCAAAGTGCCCAGTTTTTTGTTTTTCTGCCCAGAATTCCAGAAATTTATATTTTTGACCCAAAATACACCCAGTTTTCTTTTTTAACCCATTAAAAATCTAAAATTTTACTTTCTCCCTCATTAATTGATTTTCTAGCTTACTTAGAGTTTTATGGAGAAATAGGATTTAGTATGAAATTTATTTGAGACTTATACTTAGAAATTTAGTGAAATTTATCTAAGTAAGAGTTAACTTGAATCCTAATTAATTTATTTGATTTCATTTGGAAAAACTTTTTCATTAAAGCTTTTAAGTCCTCTTCCCACACTTAGTCAAATATTTTTAATTCAATCTCAATCACAATGAATCAAAGTATATGCAACATCCAATAAATCAACATACATCAATTAGGTAAGAGCACAATCAAGCCATAAATCATACATACACTCAAAGTAACCATCCATAGCATATTAACATACATCATGAACATAGCATCAATCATTAACTTATCAAGCATACATATGAGTGGATGTGAGTCATACCTCATTTATCTAATTTGAAAAAAATTCAAAAATTAACCCCTTTGACCCATTTGACTTTTGAGATATTTTGAGAGTGAAAATTAGGGCTAGGGTTCGGCCAAGTGCAGACCCAAAAAGGTGGGATTTAATTCCATCAAGTTAGGGTTTAATTGGTGGTTCAAAGTAGTAAAAATGCTTAGTTTTATAATCCCTTTTTAGCTAAATATTTTTCTAAAATAGATAAAATCATGAGAAATCAATTTTATGACTTGAATATGATATAGAAAAATTTAGGATCTCAAAACTAAATTTGTGGACTATTTTTCATGTCCCAGTTGTGACCGGTTTACCCGTAAAGCTCCAAACGCGGGTAAAATAAAATTTTTAGAAATTTTTTTGAAAATCACAAATAATATAAAAACCACTTTTGGTCCATTAAAATATTATTTTGGAGTAAAAATGACCTCCAGAAAAATACTGAACCGTTCCCCGCATCATACGAGAATGCGGTTCCCACGAAAACTCAGTTTTTCGAACTCTACTACTCTAAACCATTCAAAAGGAAACCTAAGGTATGAAAATCCTTATTCACACCTTAAGATCCCAAAATCATTAATTAAATAAATTCAAACATATTTAAAAATAAATAAAAACTATATACAAATAAGGGTGTTACACCATCGACTTCCATTAGCCAGCCCCACCACCTCTCCCAACCTCCTTGTAGCTTCTCTATCACTTTCCTGTAGGTAACAAGATGAAACACAAGAAGGGGAAATTGAATTGTGTTTCTTAGCTTTTAAATTCTTTTTGTAAACAGTGGACATTGTTTAAGAAAAATTGGACGCACAGCGAGTATTGGACGCACAAAGTAAGTTGGACACAGAAACGTCTACTTAGTTTAAAACAAGTTTAGGTGCATGTAAAACGTTCAAAGCATTTGTTAAACAAAATCTCAATTCAATCCCCACAGTTAGTATTAAAACTAAAAGTAAAGGAGTTAAGGGATAGAAGATTTACACGACTGTTTTATCCTGGTTCACTCTTTCCTAAGAGCTACGTCCAGTCCCCTCAAACTAGAGAGATTTTACTATCAATCCAGATAGAATACAAGTATTCTTCAACAACATCTTTAGGCCTTACAACAAGTATTGTTTGCACCCCTAGCCTCTCCAGGCTTAATCAAGTATTCTTTTACAGACAAGCCTCTCCAGGCTCAAACCCAAGTATTCTTTTTACAGACAAGCCTCTCCGATCCAGGCTCAAACCCAAGTATTCTTTTACAAAAAGCCTCTCCAGGGTCAAACAAGTTTTTTTTACAGTCACGCCTTTCCAGCCTCAAACAAGTATTCTTTTACAGTCAAGCCTCTCCAGGCTCACACAACTCAAAAGAGTATTTGTGGATCTAAGTGCTGCTACTCACACAAGTGAAAATATGAAATCTTAAGCACTTCGAGTGTTAAGCAAACTCTCTTTTACAAGAAGAAATGTACAGACTTTTCTAAGTTACAGAGTATATGAAATTTGCACAGTGTAATGACTCTTTTTCGTTTGCTATCACTTCTGTCTTCTTCTTCTTGTTCATGGTATTTATAGGCTTGAATTCAACTTTAGTTAGGTCTTGAACTTGTTCTGCTTCAGCATTCATAAAATAGTCGTTTACTAATAGCATGGAATCATATCTTCCCGTTGCTTCAATGGAGTGCCTCTTCAGCGTAGGTTGTTCAGTTATTTTCTCCAAAGTCAGAAGCAACCTGTACTCAAAGTCTCAATTACACAATGGTTAAAGGTAATATCCAGTTGAGACAAAGAGACTACACTGTGTCAAAGAAAAGGTACATTCAGAGAGTGCTAGATATGTTTAGACTACATTCTCTCTCAAGTACACTTTTCACAGTGCTTTATGCTTTTCGTTAAATGCTTTTTCAAATCATTTTCAATTAAGTCCGAGAAAAGTATACATACAACTATTTATTTCAAATCATTTGCTCATTTAATATGTCTCAAATTAAAACAAGAGCAATAAATAGTGTATTCAGAAATCAGAACAACATGCGTGTTGTGACACCCTGAGGCCGACGAGGGCGGGCAGTGATCGCCGGTGCAGAGAGGCACGGACAAGGAGCGGCTCCTGGCAGGCTTCTAGGCGAAGGGGTACATGAATGAACCGAAATCATACCCGAATGAGAGGAATTCTGAGACTGTGCAGGTATGAGACTGTACAGTTAAGGAAAGCTTAATAGAATTGATTGGTACTACTCATACCAACAAGATGCATCTTCTTTTCGATAGCCTATCACTTCAGAACTCCACAGTTAAGCGTGCTTGACTTGGAGCGATTTCGAGATGGGTGACCTCCTGGGAAGTTTTCTGGGAAGCATGTGAGTGAGGACAAAACTTGCTAAAAAGACTCGTGTTGGTGTGTGGGGACAGTTGTCAATCTGAACGGCAGCCGAGATGTTACAGAATGGTATCAGAGCCAGTCCTTGTAACACTCTGTTTTTATATATATATAGTTTTTATTTATTTTTAATCTGTTTTAAATTAATTAAAATTATTTAATTAATGATTTTGTAATTTTAAGGTATGAATAATAATATTTATATCTGAGGTTTATTTTTGAAGGGTTTAGAGTAATAGAGTACGCAAAACTGAGTTTTTGCAGGAACCGCGTTGTCGCGGAATGCGGGAAGGGTTCAGTATTTTTCTGGAGGTCATTTTGACTCCAAAATAAATTTTTAATGAACCAAAAGTGGTTCTTATAATATTTGTGATTTTTAGAAATTTTTCTGAAAATTTTTCAGAAAAACTTTATTTTACCCGCGTTTGGTGCTTTACGGGTAAACTGGGCGCAACCGGGACATGAAAAATAGTCCAAAAATTTAGTTTTGGGTTTCTAAATTTTTCTATGACATATTCAAATCATTAAATTCATTTCTCATGATTTTACTCATTTTAGAAAAATATCTATCTAAAAAGGGGTTCGAAAACTACGCGTTTTTACCACTTCGAACTACCGATTAAACCCTAAATTGATGGGACTTAATCCCACCATTTTTCTGGTCAGCTGGGCGCATAAGGGGGCTGATCCCACTCTCAAATCCTTCCAAAAGTCAAATGGTCAATTGAGGGTTGATTTTTGAATTTTTCCAAAATTAGGTGAGAGAGGTATGGCTCCCAACCACCAAAGCATTGAAGCCCATACTCCCCCATTCCTCTTTGTGCTCAGCCGAAATCTGCATAGGGAGAGGGAAGAGAGAGACTTTCATTTTCACTTCATCTTCTCCAAGTTCCATTTCCATTTTCTCTCTATACCCAAGCTTTTTCATACACCAAAAAGACCAAGTTCTATTGAGATTTTCCATACCCAAGCTTCACAAAAAAGGTTTGGATCATCATTCTAATCCATAAACTTCTTTCATTTTTTCATTTCCACCACTTTCATGTTTTCATGAAAGCTTGAGTTCTTCATTTCACTAAAAATAAGCTTTTCCTTTGTTTAGGTTCACTCCATTGGAACCTACAAGCTTGGAAACTACCTTGGATCTATTTTCTTTCAAGATTTGAGTAAGTATTCATCTACTCAAATTTCTACTCTTTAGTGTTTCTTGGTTTTCATAAAACTCATATTTCTATGGTTGTATTTTGGTGTATTTTGTAAAAGGTAAATTTTTCTTAAGTGTGGGAACATCAAGGTGTTGAGTAGACCACTTGGTGTTGGTGTGGTGTGAAGGAGGTGATTTTGGAGTTAGCCCATTTTCAAGTCTTCAAGAGGTAAGGGGATTTTTCTCAATAAGTAGGGAGGGTTGTGTATGTGTGTGACTATGTGATTTGTTCTTGATGATGAACTCAATAACTTGAGTTTTTCTATTGGGTGTTGAATGAAGTTTCATTCTCTTAGTAATATGTATTTTTATATGTATATGTATATGAGTAAAAATATGATTTTGGTTGAGGCATGATAAATTTTGATGAGCCTATGTGTTGTTGGAAAAATCATATGTATGCTTTGGGGTGATTTTGGATGCCTAAGTGTGTGCTTGGTGAAGTATGATTTAATGCTATGTTCATGATGTATGTTGATGTATTATGAATGAGTATTTTGATTGTATGTTTGATTTATGGCTTGGTTGTGTTATTGCCTAATTGATGTATATTGATTTATGTGTATTTCATATACTTTGATTGGGATTGGATTGAAAAGATTTGATTAAGTGTGGGAAGAGAGTTTAAAAGCTTTAATGAAAAAGTTTTCCAAATGAATTAATGAGAATTCTAATCATAAGTCTTAAATCAATTTCATATTAAATCCTTTTATCCATAAAACTTTAAGTGAGTTAGAGAATTAATTAATGTGGGAGAAAAATCAAATTTTGGATTTTTAGGGGTTAAAACCGAAAACTGCAGGTTTTTGGGGTCAAAAATGCAAATTCTGGAATTCTGGGCTTTAATTGCAAAATCAGGACTTTTGGGTCAAAATTATAATTTAAGAAAGTTTGGGGCAGAAATGCGAAGTCTGGAAACTTTTGGGCCAAAAATATAATTTACGAAAACTTGGGGCTGAAATGCGAAGTCTGCTACATTTGGGCCAGAATTATAAATTACGAAAGTTGTGGGGTAGAAAACGTAAAGTCTGGGCATTTTGGGCCAGAAACCTAATTTTTCAGAAAATTTGGGGCTGAACTGTGAAACTGAACTTCTTAGGGGGTCAGAATTGCAAATACTTAAAAATAAAGGAATTGAAGAAAAATTATCAAAGAATTTAATTAAGTTTTAATTAAATCTTTTTATGATGAATAAGTGGGAAGAAAATTAATAAAGTGGGTTTTAGATAAAAGATAATTCTTTTATTAAAAACAAATGAAGTTTAAAGATTTTAGAGTTAAAAGAAAACTTAAGAATTCAAAGGGGAATTTCTTCTAAAAACTTATGGTGTTAAATAACAATATCACACGGTATTGGAAGAGAACCAATACGTGGCGAAGATAAAAGTCTTAAGGACAACAATATTACACGATATTGGAAGAGAACCAATACGTGGCGAAGATAAAAGTCTTAAGGACAAAAATATTACACGGTGTTGGGTGAAAACTAACACGTGGCGACGAAAAACCCTAAGGCGAGGGACCGAATTGATTGTGGTTGCAAATATACTGTCATATGCATTTGAGATATTGGCTTTTGCCAGGCTAGCATTTATTGCTATGATGAGAGCACACAATCCTATGCGGGGATTGTAAATAAGTATGGTTTGACTATAAGTCTTTGAGGGCATCCAGGTTACGAAATTCTCAATGGCCTTGCGGTGAATCCCCTTGTGCCGAGAAAAGTAGTGTACCCGGCTTGGATGATCCTGACCGGCTGCCTTATTTGAGATAGGGTGTACGACGTAGCACAATGGGTCTGTACCGAATAAATGACAAACGATGGCCAGGAGTGAAGGTCAGTTTGCATTAATGATAGGTATACGATTCCGCCACATCGCTCTACTTAGTTGAGGAAGAAAAGTCTCCATGGAGCAGTGCACCGGTGTATGAAAAGAGATATTGAAGTGACATGCATTATGCTAGAATGCTATGTGTGTGTTTGACTGTGTGTTTACCTTGATGATTTGTCTCTTGTTGATGATTGAATAGCTTAGCTAAAAGATTTGCGAAAGAGTAACTCTATATAAATATATTCTTGGAATGTATTACGTAGTATTTTATTTTTCATATGCAACCTTTCAGTGGATTTCAACTTGTGAAAAGAAATTCACCCTTGCATATTTTCCTATATCTGTATGTACGTTACGCGTAGATGAGGCCTCTAGTAGCCCGTGTGAGGGAGAGCTTCCGGCCCCTTGAGGCCGAGTCCGAGGGAGGGGGATGGACTTATGATCCCATCTCCCAGTGGGCCACAGTGTGTGGGCACGTGGTCAGGACGAGAGGAGGGGTGCTGGGCCTCGAAGAGGTTTTGGAGCGTGATATGGTTCTGGACGCTTACATTCCATTAGAGAGGACAGCCAGCTGCGCCCGAGGCACCTGTGGAGCAGCCGAGGAGAGAGACTCAGGCAGAGGAGAGACCTTTACCCTCGCGGGTAACTGGATCTGCTCGGGAGTATCGCATTATGTTCTATCGCACGCGTTGCACTCCAAGGAAGAGTACCTTGGCGCGGGATTGTCTACCGAGGATGGCTCCATCAGTGACACCAGCTTCACCACCACAGACAGGGAGACCGACGCTCTCCGTTCCTTACGTCCCATCGTATGGACGTTTCGTGCGTTGCTCTTCTGACACTTCTGCCGGACCGTCGGGACACACAGAGAGGGGAAAGAGGAAGGTTCAAGATGAGCCAGAGCGGGTATTCATTGAGATATCCGAGGAGGAGGAGGACCCAGAGGAGGATCCCGAGGAGGACCCCGAGGAGACGTCATCGTCTTAGGTCGTAGTGGTGGGGGGTGTCTAGTGCTAGGTTGTGGGTTGTTTGTTAGCGACCAGCCTAGGTTTGGGATGTACATGTTCAGTGTCGTGTATTTGACACACCTTTTGATTTACAGCTTTCCTAGGTTTAGACTTATCGCTTTATTTTCTTTATGTTATGATGATGTATTTTGGCCACTATGTTGTGGTTCCAAACTATGCTTACGGGCGCAAGACTTGTGTATGTTGACATGATGATATATATATGTGTATGATGTTTCTTTTCTTCTGAGTTTCAGGATGGCTAAATATGATGTGAGAAATCTTTTCGGATAAGATTCTTTTAAAAAAAAAATTAGCCACCAATTTTGGTAACCTTAATCTATGAAAGACGTTTTTCCGCATTAAGTTTCTAGTTTTTCACGTGACGTTCCTTGTGGGAAAAAGGGGTGTTACATTTGTGGTATCAGAGCCTGGTCGATGTGTTTCGGGAGTGTCTAGGTTATAGGCTTACTAAGTTAAAGTTGTGTGATCTCTGATTAGCATTGTGTGACATTGTTTGTATTGTTTCCTTATGAAGCAATGTGTGGAATTGATTGCTTTCTCGGATGGGTTTTGAATAGTGCGATTGATTGGTTCACTTGCAGAAACCCGTGGCACGTCGGGGACGACCGATGAATCGTGTTGACGCCGAAGATCGTGACGATACGATGGAGAGGGCTATAGCGGCTATGACTAACATGGCGGCTCAGATGGCTCAACAGTCTGTTCGTGCTGAACAGAGGGATGTTGAGAGGCAACAGAGAGACGTTGAAGATCGATTGAGGGCTGAGAGGGCTGCTGAAGGCAAGAGGTTGGTCGACTTTCGACACCATAATCCGCCACAGTTTCGTGGTGAAGCTGAGCCGGATAAAGCAGAACTATGGATCGAGGAGCTGGAAAAGATCTTTGAGATCTTACACTGCGCAGCAGCCAAGAAGTTACAGTATGCGGTCTACTTGCTGCTGGGTGACGTGGAGTACTGGTGGAAGGGAGTCCGACAACTGTTGGATGCTGGAAACTAAGAGGTGACGTGGGAACTTTTCAAGGAGAAATTTCTTGAGAAGTACTTTCCACAAAGCGCGAGGTCTGAGAAGGAGCAAGAGTTTCTGCGACTGCAGCAACGGGACATGACTGTAGGGGAATACGCGGCAAAGTTTGAGTCACTTGCCAAGTATTTTCGGTTCTTCCAAGTCCAACCAGACGAGGGATGGAAGTGTGAGAGGTTTGAGGCTTGTTTGAGCTACGAGGTGCGTCAATCTGTGGCTTCGTTGGATATCCGTCAGTTTCCACTGCTGGTGGAAAAATGTAGGAAGATGGAGAACTTGATGAAGGGGAGAATCAATAAGGGAAATGTGGGTGGACCGTCTAGGTCATATCCACAAAGTCAGAAAGGGAAGCAGGCTCAACACAAGCCTTACTTCAAAAACCAGAAGAGTCAGCCGAATCGCAGTGTACCATTTTCTGCTAGTGGTACCAACAAGGGCTATCAGGGAGCGGGCGCTCCGATTGTATGTTACAACTGTGGGAGGCCCGGACACTTGTCCACAGCATGCAACCAGAAGGGGATGACATGCTTTAGCTGCGGGAAGATCGGACATGCAGCAAAGGATTGCCGGATGGGCAAACCGAAACCAGAGGTGAACGCTGTCAAAGCCGGAAGGACGACGACAAAAGGACGAGTTTACACCATGAGTGGTGTTGAAGCTTCACAATCAGAGGATCTCATACAAGGTACTTGTGACATAGCTGGAAATCCCTTAATTGTACTGTATGATTCGGGTGCTACCCATTCTTTCATATCTGAAAACTGTGTGAAACGACTGAAATTGCCTGTGTCTTTGATGTCTCTTGATCTTGTTGTTTCTATGCTTACTGCTGAAACTGTTATTGCAAATTCTGTATGTCTAAAATGCCCTGTTGTTATTTCCAATAGGACATACCTTGTTGATTTGATATGTTTGCCTTTGACACAATTGGATGTGATTTTAGGCATGGATTGGTTATCTTCCAACCATATCCTTTTAGACTGTGCCAATAAATCTTTGATTTTCCCTAATGCGGAGAATTCTGGATTTTTGACTGCCAATCAAGTGAGAGCTTCTTTGAAAGAAGGAGCTCAGGGATACATGTTTTTATCCTTCTTGAAAGTCGAGGGGGAAGTTGTATTGAGCAACGTGCCCGTCGTTAGAGACTTCTCGGAAGTATTTCCGGAGGATGTTCCAGGTCTACCACCTGTGAGGGACATAGAGTTGTCCATAGACTTAGTACCTGGTACTGGTCCAATCTCTATTGCCCCGTATAGAATGTCGCCAATGGAGCTGGCTGAACTGAAGAAACAATTGGAAGATTTGCTATCCAAGCAATTCGTAAGACCAAGTGTATCGCCGTGGGGAGCTCCTGTGCTATTGGTGAAAAAGAAGGACGGAACTTCCAGATTGTGTGTGGATTACCGTCAGTTGAACAAGGTGACGATCAAGAATTAATAAGTATCCATTGCCACGCATCGACGATCTGATGGATCAACTTAGCGGTGCAGCTGTATTTTCTAAGATTGACTTGAGGAGTGGCTATCACCAGATTAGGGTTAAGAGTGATGATATTCCTAAGACTGCTGTTAGGACTAGATATGGTCATTTTGAGTATCTTGTGATGCCGTTTGGAGTGACTAATGCACCAGCAATATTCATGGATTATATGAATAGGATCTTTAGACCTTTCTTGGATCGATTTGTGGTAGTGTTCATAGATGACATATTGATTTACTCTAAGAGTCATGAGGAACACGAGGAACACCTAAGGCAAGTATTGCAGATTTTGAGTGAGAAAGAGCTTTATGCAAAGTTGTCTAAGTGTGAATTTTGGTTAGAAAAAGTACAATTTCTAGGCCATGTGATTTCAAAAGAGGGTATAGCTGTAGACCCAGAAAAGGTAGAGGCAGTAATGTCATGGGAAAGACCCACAACGGTGACTGAGGTTCGTAGTTTTGTAGGGTTAGCGGGTTATTATCGAAGATTTATTGAAGGATTTTCGAAGATAGTAGCCCCAATGACACAACTCACTAGGAAAGATCATCCTTTTGTGTGGACTGATGAGTGTGAGTCAAGTTTCTTGAAGATGAAGGAACTACTGACGACCTCACCTGTACTGATTTTGCCTAATCCTGAAGAACCTATGGAGGTTTACTGTGATGCTTCATACCAAGGACTTGGGTGCGTGTTGATGCAAAATAGAAGAGTAGTGGGATACGCATCCCGTCAGTTGAAAAATCACGAGAGGAACTATCCAACTCATGATATTGAGTTAGCAGCTGTAGTGTTCGCTTTGAAGATTTGGAGGCATTATCTGTATGGATCAACGTTTAACGTCTTCAGCGATCATAAGAGTTTGAAATATCTGTTTGATCAAAAAGAGCTCAACATGAGACAAAGACGTTGGATGGAATTCCTAAAGGATTATGATTTTACCTTGATGTATCATCCCGGGAAGGCAAATGTTGTGGCTGATGCCTTGAGTCGGAAAACTGTTCATGTGTCTGCCATGATGGTTAAGGAACTAGAGTTGATTGAGGAGTTTAGAGATCTAGGCTTAAACATGGAGAGACACAAGGATAAGATTAGTCTAAACATGATCAAAGTGTCGAGTGGATTAGTTGATGACATTCGGGAGCAACAAGCAACCGATGAGAGTCTGAAAGAAAAGAGAGAGTTAATGGAACAAGGAAAAGTAGCAGAGTTTAGTTTGGGGAATGATGGAATTCTGAGATGCAAAGGAAGGATTTGTGTGCCAAACAATCCTGAATTGAGAAAGCTAATTCTCGATGAAGCACACAAGAGCAATTTGAGTATTCACCCTGGAGCCACGAAGATGTATCAAGATCTAAAGCAAAGATTCTGGTGGTCGGGGATGAAGAAACAAGTTGCAGAGTATGTAGCAGCGTGCTTAACATGCCAAAAAGCAAAAGTGGAACACCAACGACCTGCGGGCATGATGCAATCGTTGGATATCCCAGAATGGAAATGGGAGAGCATATCGATGGATTTCGTGTCTGGATTACCAAGGACATCGAAAGGATTTGATGGGATTTGGGTAATTGTGGATAGACTGACAAAGTCATCGCATTTTCTACCCATCAACATGAAATATTTGTAACGTCCGTAATTTTTGACTCTGTTTTTAATTATATTTTATATGGGTAATATGTGATTTTCATATATTAGATTTATTTTAGAGAGATTAAATTTTATAGATAAAGTTTCTTGAAGTTAGAAATCAGTAGTCTAAGTCAGACGTTGAGAGATGGACAGAATTCTGTTTACCGTAAATAGACGGAATGGTGACTTTGTGAAGTAGAAACCCTAGATTGAGGCTAAGAAAAATATTTGAAGGTACAAATAGTGATTTTATAATATTTGAAGATTTTAGAAATTTATTTGGGAATTTTCTGAAGAGCAGATAAATATGTTACCGTTTTGGTCCCTCTAGTTTGATTAGGTTGAACTGTGAGTTGGTTTGGAGACCAAATCAAGTTGAGAAGTAATTTTGGAGAAGTCAAATGATGTTTTATATTATTCTAGAATTTTAGAAATTATTTTGAGAATTTTTAGAATACCAAATTAAGAATTGCAGTTTTGGTCCCTGTAGACCGAGAACAGGGTAATCTGGAGACTAGATAAAGGCCAGAAGCTTAGGAAATGATCCAAAATCAGCCAAAAGAGTAACCATTGATGTTTTTATAATATTTGGGACTTTTAGGAATTTTCTGGGATTTTTCTGAGAAAGTTCATTTTTACCCTAATTTACGGGTTACGGTAAAAACCGAAAAGTTACCGTGATGCTTCTAAGCTTAATTTCTATGAACCAAGACTTTTGTGGCACCTTATTTTCATGGCTTAGGACTTATTATAAGGTTCATGAGAGTTTTTACCCCAATAGGTGAAGTTTGGACAATTTTTACTATGAAATACAAAAGTTACCACACTTAGTTACCTTGGAGACTTACCATTTACCATGGTTAAGGTGAAAAATTATTTTACCCAACCCCAAGACCCAGCTGCAGCGCCCAGTCCAGATTGGTGAAGAAGAGTGTGGAGTTTTCTTAATATCCATGACTCATAGTTG
The DNA here is from genome assembly GCA_030159175.1 of Glycyrrhiza uralensis. Lineage (NCBI taxonomy): Eukaryota > Viridiplantae > Streptophyta > Magnoliopsida > Fabales > Fabaceae > Glycyrrhiza > Glycyrrhiza uralensis. The sequence continues at coordinate 13,411,344 of BRZY01000003.1, read as the reverse complement.
TTAGCCAATAGGATTAGTCCAAGTGATTAACCATGGTTAAGACTCTAGTTAAGTGTTATCATGACTTAGGAAAAATCTTGGATAGTGGGAGAAGAGGGCTGCACGAAATTTTCAGGGAGAGGAGGAGGAGGAGTGCTCTTGTTTCATACTTTCCATTTGCTTAGACACCATAATCAATCCTTCCACTTTTCTCTCTAAGTTTCACTCAAAATAATCAAATTTTCTCAAGCTTTGCTCTTGATTTTGGGATCTTCAAGCTACCAAGGGAGAAAGCAAGAAGGAGAAGGAGAAGAAGAAGAAGGGCTAGAGAGGTTAGGGTTCTCTTATGCAAGCTAGAGGAAGGAGGTAAGGGGAAAGTTTCTTATGCATGATTTTTAAAGCTTAGTGGACATCTTAGTGCCATGCTTGTGTTGGTTTGATTTAGATGATGTTAAAATTGTCTTAGGGTTCATGTTGATTGATAAGCCATGTAGCTTGTGTTCTTATGATTGTATATGATCCTTGAGTGATGATTATGCCATGTATATGATTTCTTTTGAGTGGCTTGATTATGAAAACCTTGCTTGATGATGGTTTGGCATGATTATAACCTTGAGATGCATAAGGGTTAGTGACTCTTGTCTATGGAAAAATTAACTATGTTGTGGGAGATGACTTTGCCCTAACTTGGATGCATGATGATTTTTGTGCTATGCTTGTGTTGAGTTGATTGAGTGATTGTTGTGGTGAATATGTTTTTCAATCTTGGCATGATGAAGATGGTAATTGCATGATAATAAGCTTGATGTGGGAAGGTGATTCTAATTCATTGCCTTGATGGTTGAGGTCATGGCTTGATAATGAATGATTGTGGCTTGTGGTTTATTCAAGGATGGTAAACTTGGCTCATTTTTGCTTATTTAGTCATAGCAATGTAAAGAAAAGATTGGTTTGGGTTAAGTTTTGGAAAAATCGCAAATCTGCCATACCCTGGGTGTGGTTATTTTCGTAGTGGGGAGAGGCTGGAAAACAGGGGACAGCTCTGTTCATACCGCGGGTGTGAAAACTCTCGCGCCTGTGAACAGTTCTGGACCCAGCATTTTTGATAAATTATATTTTTGCAAAAATCATTCTTTTTCCAAATTTTTCTCATGAAGATGCTTTAGAGATAAATGACATTTTAAATATAAAGATTGGTAAGCATTTTGGTTAATTGATTTTAGAAATTAAACAATGATTTTGGAAAAATGCATTTTTTGTTAAAAAGGTGAAGAATTAATAAGTGTGTGAATGAAAGAGGAGAAAGCCATGTTGATGGAGAATTGAATGCAAAAGAGAAGATGTTTGATTGAGATACTCAATAAAGAGAAAGAGATGTGATTGAGATAATCATCAATGAGATGAATATTACATAACCAAGAGAGAAGGTTATGTGTGATTGTTACAAGAGGTAACATAGAGAAGAGATGAATAATGTTACAAGTGGTAACATAGTGATGTGTATGTGATAATTACAAGAGAAACCAAAGTGAAAGTAATTGATTGTGATTGATTGCGTGTATATGCAATATGTAGTGGCATTTGCATAAAGAGAAAGAGATTTTCTTGGCTTTGCCAAGTGGTCATACCCAGAGAGGGTTGTGAAGTGAGCTACAACCCAGAGAGGGGTTGAAAATAGGTATGGTTGGGCTACAATTGCCTACTGGGATTATCTAGGTTTCGAAAGTCTCAATGGCCGTGTGGTGGATCCCAGCGAGCCGAGATCGAGTAGAGCACCCGGCTTGGATAAATCTGACTGACTGACCTATTTGTGATATGGTGTCACAGAGTGAAATTATATAATTGTCTTGGACTTTACGGTTTTGTTTAGCCTTGAACAATTGTGACTTAAACATGGCTTTCTTGAATACTGTCTTGGACTTTACTGGAGGTTTAGCCTTGAACAAGTATGTTAAGGATTGACTGTGGCCTATCGCTCAAATGTTGTTGAGGAAGAGAAAAGTCTTCATGGAGCATTACACCGGTGTTGAGAGGGGAATAGAAGTGTCATGCATTTTAAATATATCTGTGCAATGATATATTGCTTGATGTTGAGTTATGTGTTGTGACTGTGATTATTTTCATTGTGTCTATGGAAATATATTAATTGCAGGAAAACCTTATAGTCTTGTTTTGAGAAGGGTAAGTGGTGGATAATTTTTCTAATGCAAATATGTCTGATTGATATGGTATATTTTATATCTGTTGTCTCTATGCTTTATTGTCCGTGTATGAGGATTTTTCACCCTTGCCTATATGTTTTGTGCTCTTTGGAACATGATTCATATAGTTGGACTGCGCCGGAGGGGCTGACTAAAGTTCGTAGAATGAGCTTACTGCCCAGAGGGGTTAAGACTGAGGGGTGGAGAGTGAACCCCGAAACCCAAAAGGGGCACATACTAGGGTATGTGTTTTCTTTAGAGACATCTGCGGAAGGATCTCACCAATGGACAGTGAAAAATATGATATTAGATGTAAAAGTGACTATCTGAGAGCTTTGGGATTCTTGGAGGGAGAAAGAGAGACACAATTGTAGATGGAGGAAGACAGTTTGTGTGAGTACGATGCGTCGTTCTCATCCAGTTTGAGTTTCATCAGCAGGAAAGGTGCCTACAGAGAGGACACCTACGAGGAGGGCTGATGGACCCATTCCAGCTGTTCCAATTTCTTTTGCGGAACTCGGTGGAGGGCCGATGCCTTTTCCTCCTACCATCATACCATCTTGGAGAGCACGAGCTCGCCAATGGTCAAGGACAGTAAAGAGAAAGGGAAGTAGATAGAGGAGGATAATAGTGACTCTTCAGAGCAGACGGTGGATAATGTCTACGAGTAGACATGGTGCAAGTTACTGAGTTACCTCGTCTTGTCTTGTAAAGTGACTCTATACCGGTTGAGCTCATGTTTAGAGAGATTTTGGATGACTGTACTATATATTATATGACATTACTAGATGTTCAGTTTGGTGTACTAATAAACTATTTGGCCAACAGTATTTTATACGACATATGTTACATATTCAGATGACGTTATCTCAATTTTCAATTAAATGTTACGACTTAAATAAATTTTGAAATCTAAATGAGATAGGTGAGAGTTTCAAGTTAAAAGGATTCTTTGGCATAAAAGGAAAAAAAATTTATACTCATTTTTGAAATTAACTTGGAACTATTAAAAGAGGTTTTCGGAAATAAAATAAATACTTCCTTCGATTAAAGGTTACTTATATTGTAATATCCTTTTATGAGAAAGGGTGTTGCAGTGTTCCCTAGATAAGCTTGCTCAGATGTATGCGAAGGAGATAATTAGGTTGCATGGAGTGCCATCTAGTATTATTTCTGATAGGGACCCTAGGTTTACGTCCCGTTTTTGGCAAAGTTTGCAACAAGCCCTAGGAACTAAGCTAAGATTAAGTTCCGCTTATCATCCTCAGAAGGATGGACAGTCAGAGAGAACTATTCAATCCCTAGAGGATTTATTGAGAGCATGCGTTTTGGATCATAGGGGAAGTTGGGACGATATTTTGCCATTGATAGAGTTCACCTATAACATTAGTTTTCATGCGAGCATAGGAATGGCACCCTACGAGGCATTGTATGGGAGAAAGTGCCAAACACCTTTGTGTTGGTACCAAGATGGGGAGAGTACAATATTAGGACCTGAGTTTTTACAACAAACCACGGAAAAGGTGAGACTAGTTCGAGAAAAGATGAGGACGGCACAAAGCAGACAAAAGAGCTACTCCGATAAGAGGAGACGACCTCTTGAGTTCCAAGAAGGCGATCATGTTTTTCTGAGAGTCACTCCGATGACTGGGGTAGGCAGAGCTTTAAATCCAGAAAACTCACTCCTAAATTCATAGGACCATACCAAATTCTTCGTCGTATTGGTCCTGTTGCTTACCAAATAGCTTTACCGCCAAATCTTTCTAATATTCACAATGTCTTTCATGTTTCACAACTGAGGAAATATATTCATGATCCGTCTCATGTAATCGAGTCTGATGTGGTACAATTAAGAGATAACCTGACTTATGAAACAAACCCTGTGCGAATCGATGATAGAAGAATCAAACAGCTCAGGGATAAACAAATCTCTTTAGTTAAGGTTATCTGGAATGAAGTTACCGGAGATGCAACATGGGAAGTGGAGGACAAGATCCGAGAACAGTACCCTGCGTTATTCTAGGTATGTAATTTCCAGGACGAAATTCTTTTTAGAGGGGTAGAGTTGTAACACTCTGTTTATATATATATATACAGTTTTTATTTATTTTTAATCTGTTTTAAATTAATTAAAATTATTTAATTAATGATTTTGTGATTTTAAGGTATGAATAATAATATTTATATCTGAGGTTTATTTTTGAAGGGTTTAGAGTAATAGAGTACGCAAAACTGAGTTTTTGCGGGAACCGCGTTCTCGCGGAATGCGGGAAGGGTTCAGTATTTTTCTGGAGCTCATTTTGATTCCAAAATAAATTTTTAACAAACCAAAAGTGGTTCTTATAATATTTTTGATTTTTAGAAATTTTTCTGGAAATTTTTCAGAAAAACTTTATTTTACCCGCGTTTGGTGCTTTACGGGTAAACCGGGCGCAACCGGGACATAAAAAATAGTCCAAAAATTTAGTTTTGGGTTTCTAAATTTTTCTATGACATATTCAAATCATAAAATTCATTTCTCATGATTTTACTCATTTTAGAAAAATATCTATCTAAAAAGGGGTTCGAAAACTACGCGTTTTTACCACTTCGAACTACCGATTAAACCCTAACTTGATGGGACTTAATCCCACCATTTTTCTGGTCAGCTGGGCGCATAAGGGGGATGATCCCACTCTCAAATCCTTCCAAAAGTCAAATGGTCAATTGAGGGTTGATTTTTGAATTTTTCCAAAATTAGGTGAGAGAGGTATGACTCCCAACTACCAAAGCATTGAAGCCCATACTCCCCCATTCCTCTTTGTGCTCAGCCGAAATCTGCATAGGGAGAGGGAAGAGAGAGACTTTCATTTTCACTTCATCTTCTCCAAGTTCCATTTCCATTTTCTGTCCATACCCAAGCTTTTTCATACACCAAAAAGACCAAGTTCTATTGAGATTTTCCATACCCAAGCTTCACAAAAAAGGTTTGGATCATCATTCTAATCCATAAACTTCTTTTATTTTTTCATTTCCACCACTTTCATGTTTTCATGAAAGCTTGAGTTCTTCATTTCACTAAAAATAAGCTTTTCCTTTGTTTAGGTTCACTCCATTGGAACCTACAAGCTTGGAAACTACCTTGGATCTATTTTCTTTCAAGATTTGAGTAAGTATTCATCTACTAAAATTTCTACTCTTTAGTGTTTCTTGGTTTTCATAAAACTCATATTTCTATGGTTGTATTTTGGTGTATTTTGTAAAAGGTAAATTTTTCTTAAGTGTGGGAACATCAAGGTGTTGAGTAGACCACTTGGTGCTGGTGTGGTGTGAAGAAGGTGATTTTGGAGTTAGCCCATTTTCAAGTCCTCAAGAGGTAAGGGGATTTTTCTCAATAAGTTGGGAGGGTTGTGTATGTGTGACTATGTGATTTGTTCTTGATGATGAACTCAATAACTTGAGTTTTTCTATTGGGTGTTGAATGAAGTTTCATTCTCTTAGTAATATGTATTTTTATATGTATATGTATATGAGTAAAAATATGATTTTGGTTGAGGCATGATAAATTTTGATGAGCCTATGTGTTGTTGGAAAAATCATATGTATGCTTTGGGGTGATTTTGGATGCCTAAGTGTGTGCTTGGTGAAGTATGATTTAATGCTATGTTCATGATGTATGTTGATGTATTATGAATGAGTATTTTGAGTGTATGTTTGATTTATGGCTTGGTTGTGTTATTGCCTAATTGATGTATATTGATTTATGTGTATTTCATATACTTTGATTGGGATTGGATTGAAAAGATTTGATTAAGTGTGGGAAGAGAGTTTAAAAGCTTTAATGAAAAAGTTTTCCAAATGAATTAATGAGAATTCTAATCATAAGTCTTAAATCAATTTCATATTAAATCCTTTTATCCATAAAACTTTAAGTGAGTTAGAGAATTAATTAATGTGGGAGAAAAATCAAATTTTGGATTTTTAGGGGTTAAAACCGAAAACTGCAGGTTTTTGGGGTCAAAAATGCAAATTCTGGAATTCTGGGCTTTAATTGCAAAATCAGGACTTTTGGGTCAAAATTATAATTTAAGAAAGTTTGGGGCAGAAATGCGAAGTCTGGAAACTTTTGGGCCAAAAATATAATTTACGAAAACTTGGGGCTGAAACGCGAAGTCTGCTACATTTGGGCCAGAATTATAAATTACGAAAGTTGTGGGGTAGAAAACGTAAAGTCTGGGCATTTTGGGCCAGAAACCTAATTTTTCAGAAAATTTGGGGCTGAACTGCGAAACTGAACTTCTTAGCGGGTCAGAATTGCAAATACTTAAAAATAAAGGAATTGAAGAAAAATTATCAAAGAATTTAATTAAGTTTTAATTAAATCTTTTTATGATGAATAAGTGGGAAGAAAATTAATAAAGTGGGTTTTAGATAAAAGATAATTCTTTTATTAAAAACAAATGAAGTTTAAAGATTTTAGAGTTAAAAGAAAACTTAAGAATTCAAAGGGGAATTTCTTCTAAAAACTTATGGTGTTAAATAACAATATCACACGGTATTGGAAGAGAACCAATACGTGGCGAAGATAAAAGTCTTAAGGACAACAATATTACACGATATTGGAAGAGAACCAATACGTGGCGAAGATAAAAGTCTTAAGGACAAAAATATTACACGGTGTTGGGTGAAAACTAACACGTGGCGACGAAAAACCCTAAGGCGAGGGACCGAATTGATTGTGGTTGCAAATATACTGTCATATGCATTTGAGATATTGGCTTTTGCCAGGCTAGCATTTATTGCTATGATGAGAGCACACAATCCTATGCGGGGATTGTAAATAAGTATGGTTTGACTATAAGTCTTTGAGGGCATCCAGGTTACGAAATTCTCAATGGCCTTGCGGTGAATCCCCTTGTGCCGAGAAAAGTAGTGTACCCGGCTTGGATGATCCTGACCGGCTGCCTTATTTGAGATAGGGTGTACGACGTAGCACAATGGGTCTGTACCGAATAAATGACAAACGATGGCCAGGAATGAAGGTCAGTTTGCATTAATGATAGGTATACGATTCCGCCACATCGCTCTACTTAGTTGAGGAAGAAAAGTCTCCATGGAGCAGTGCACCGGTGTATGAAAAGAGATATTGAAGTGACATGCATTATGCTAGAATGCTATGTGTGTGTTTGACTGTGTGTTTACCTTGATGATTTGTCTCTTGTTGATGATTGAATAGCTTAGCTAAAAGATTTGCGAAAGAGTAACTCTATATAAATATATTCTTGGAATGTATTACGTAGTATTTTATTTTTCATATGCAACCTTTCAGTGGATTTCAACTTGTGAAAAGAAATTCACCCTTGCATATTTTCCTATATCTGTATGTACGTTACGCGTAGATGAGGCCTCTAGTAGCCCGTGTGAGGGAGAGCTTCCGGCCCCTTGAGGCCGAGTCCGAGGGAGGGGGATGGACTTATGATCCCATCTCCCAGTGGGCCACAGTGTGTGGGCACGTGGTCAGGACGAGAGGAGGGGTGCTGGGCCTCGAAGAGGTTTTGGAGCGTGATATGGTTCTGGACGCTTACATTCCATTAGAGAGGACAGCCAGCTGCGCCCGAGGCACCTGTGGAGCAGCCGAGGAGAGAGACTCAGGCAGAGGAGAGACCTTTACCCTCGCGGGTAACTGGATCTGCTCGGGAGTATCGCATTATGTTCTATCGCACGCGTTGCACTCCAAGGAAGAGTACCTTGGCGCGGGATTGTCTACCGAGGATGGCTCCATCAGTGACACCAGCTTCACCACCACAGACAGGGAGACCGACGCTCTCCGTTCCTTACGTCCCATCGTATGGACGTTTCGTGCGTTGCTCTTCTGACACTTCTGCCGGACCGTCGGGACACACAGAGAGGGGAAAGAGGAAGGTTCAAGATGAGCCAGAGCGGGTATTCATTGAGATATCCGAGGAGGAGGAGGACCCAGAGGAGGATCCCGAGGAGGACCCCGAGGAGACGTCATCGTCTTAGGTCGTAGTGGTGGGGGGTGTCTAGTGCTAGGTTGTGGGTTGTTTGTTAGCGACCAGCCTAGGTTTGGGATGTACATGTTCAGTGTCGTGTATTTGACACACCTTTTGATTTACAGCTTTCCTAGGTTTAGACTTATCGCTTTATTTTCTTTATGTTATGATGATGTATTTTGGCCACTATGTTGTGGTTCCAAACTATGCTTACGGGCGCAAGACTTGTGTATGTTGACATGATGATATATATATGTGTATGATGTTTCTTTTCTTCTGAGTTTCAGGATGGCTAAATATGATGTGAGAAATCTTTTCGGATAAGATTCTTTTAAAAAAAAAATTAGCCACCAATTTTGGTAACCTTAATCTATGAAAGACGTTTTTCCGCATTAAGTTTCTAGTTTTTCACGTGACGTTCCTTGTGGGAAAAAGGGGTGTTACATTTGTGGTATCAGAGCCTGGTCGATGTGTTTCGGGAGTGTCTAGGTTATAGGCTTACTAAGTTAAAGTTGTGTGATCTCTGATTAGCATTGTGTGACATTGTTTGTATTGTTTCCTTATGAAGCAATGTGTGGAATTGATTGCTTTCTCGGATGGGTTTTGAATAGTGCGATTGATTGGTTCACTTGCAGAAACCCGTGGCACGTCGGGGACGACCGATGAATCGTGTTGACGCCGAAGATCGTGACGATACGATGGAGAGGGCTATAGCGGCTATGACTAACATGGCGGCTCAGATGGCTCAACAGTCTGTTCGTGCTGAACAGAGGGATGTTGAGAGGCAACAGAGAGACGTTGAAGATCGATTGAGGGCTGAGAGGGCTGCTGAAGGCAAGAGGTTGGTCGACTTTCGACACCATAATCCGCCACAGTTTCGTGGTGAAGCTGAGCCGGATAAAGCAGAACTATGGATCGAGGAGCTGGAAAAGATCTTTGAGATCTTACACTGCGCAGCAGCCAAGAAGTTACAGTATGCGGTCTACTTGCTGCTGGGTGACGTGGAGTACTGGTGGAAGGGAGTCCGACAACTGTTGGATGCTGGAAACTAAGAGGTGACGTGGGAACTTTTCAAGGAGAAATTTCTTGAGAAGTACTTTCCACAAAGCGCGAGGTCTGAGAAGGAGCAAGAGTTTCTGCGACTGCAGCAACGGGACATGACTGTAGGGGAATACGCGGCAAAGTTTGAGTCACTTGCCAAGTATTTTCGGTTCTTCCAAGTCCAACCAGACGAGGGATGGAAGTGTGAGAGGTTTGAGGCTTGTTTGAGCTACGAGGTGCGTCAATCTGTGGCTTCGTTGGATATCCGTCAGTTTCCACTGCTGGTGGAAAAATGTAGGAAGATGGAGAACTTGATGAAGGGGAGAATCAATAAGGGAAATGTGGGTGGACCGTCTAGGTCATATCCACAAAGTCAGAAAGGGAAGCAGGCTCAACACAAGCCTTACTTCAAAAACCAGAAGAGTCAGCCGAATCGCAGTGTACCATTTTCTGCTAGTGGTACCAACAAGGGCTATCAGGGAGCGGGCGCTCCGATTGTATGTTACAACTGTGGGAGGCCCGGACACTTGTCCACAGCATGCAACCAGAAGGGGATGACATGCTTTAGCTGCGGGAAGATCGGACATGCAGCAAAGGATTGCCGGATGGGCAAACCGAAACCAGAGGTGAACGCTGTCAAAGCCGGAAGGACGACGACAAAAGGACGAGTTTACACCATGAGTGGTGTTGAAGCTTCACAATCAGAGGATCTCATACAAGGTACTTGTGACATAGCTGGAAATCCCTTAATTGTACTGTATGATTCGGGTGCTACCCATTCTTTCATATCTGAAAACTGTGTGAAACGACTGAAATTGCCTGTGTCTTTGATGTCTCTTGATCTTGTTGTTTCTATGCTTACTGCTGAAACTGTTATTGCAAATTCTGTATGTCTAAAATGCCCTGTTGTTATTTCCAATAGGACATACCTTGTTGATTTGATATGTTTGCCTTTGACACAATTGGATGTGATTTTAGGCATGGATTGGTTATCTTCCAACCATATCCTTTTAGACTGTGCCAATAAATCTTTGATTTTCCCTAATGCGGAGAATTCTGGATTTTTGACTGCCAATCAAGTGAGAGCTTCTTTGAAAGAAGGAGCTCAGGGATACATGTTTTTATCCTTCTTGAAAGTCGAGGGGGAAGTTGTATTGAGCAACGTGCCCGTCGTTAGAGACTTCTCGGAAGTATTTCCGGAGGATGTTCCAGGTCTACCACCTGTGAGGGACATAGAGTTGTCCATAGACTTAGTACCTGGTACTGGTCCAATCTCTATTGCCCCGTATAGAATGTCGCCAATGGAGCTGGCTGAACTGAAGAAACAATTGGAAGATTTGCTATCCAAGCAATTCGTAAGACCAAGTGTATCGCCGTGGGGAGCTCCTGTGCTATTGGTGAAAAAGAAGGACGGAACTTCCAGATTGTGTGTGGATTACCGTCAGTTGAACAAGGTGACGATCAAGAATTAATAAGTATCCATTGCCACGCATCGACGATCTGATGGATCAACTTAGCGGTGCAGCTGTATTTTCTAAGATTGACTTGAGGAGTGGCTATCACCAGATTAGGGTTAAGAGTGATGATATTCCTAAGACTGCTGTTAGGACTAGATATGGTCATTTTGAGTATCTTGTGATGCCGTTTGGAGTGACTAATGCACCAGCAATATTCATGGATTATATGAATAGGATCTTTAGACCTTTCTTGGATCGATTTGTGGTAGTGTTCATAGATGACATATTGATTTACTCTAAGAGTCATGAGGAACACGAGGAACACCTAAGGCAAGTATTGCAGATTTTGAGTGAGAAAGAGCTTTATGCAAAGTTGTCTAAGTGTGAATTTTGGTTAGAAAAAGTACAATTTCTAGGCCATGTGATTTCAAAAGAGGGTATAGCTGTAGACCCAGAAAAGGTAGAGGCAGTAATGTCATGGGAAAGACCCACAACGGTGACTGAGGTTCGTAGTTTTGTAGGGTTAGCGGGTTATTATCGAAGATTTATTGAAGGATTTTCGAAGATAGTAGCCCCAATGACACAACTCACTAGGAAAGATCATCCTTTTGTGTGGACTGATGAGTGTGAGTCAAGTTTCTTGAAGATGAAGGAACTACTGACGACCTCACCTGTACTGATTTTGCCTAATCCTGAAGAACCTATGGAGGTTTACTGTGATGCTTCATACCAAGGACTTGGGTGCGTGTTGATGCAAAATAGAAGAGTAGTGGGATACGCATCCCGTCAGTTGAAAAATCACGAGAGGAACTATCCAACTCATGATATTGAGTTAGCAGCTGTAGTGTTCGCTTTGAAGATTTGGAGGCATTATCTGTATGGATCAACGTTTAACGTCTTCAGCGATCATAAGAGTTTGAAATATCTGTTTGATCAAAAAGAGCTCAACATGAGACAAAGACGTTGGATGGAATTCCTAAAGGATTATGATTTTACCTTGATGTATCATCCCGGGAAGGCAAATGTTGTGGCTGATGCCTTGAGTCGGAAAACTGTTCATGTGTCTGCCATGATGGTTAAGGAACTAGAGTTGATTGAGGAGTTTAGAGATCTAGGCTTAAACATGGAGAGACACAAGGATAAGATTAGTCTAAGCATGATCAAAGTGTCGAGTGGATTAGTTGATGACATTCGGGAGCAACAAGCAACCGATGAGAGTCTGAAAGAAAAGAGAGAGTTAATGGAACAAGGAAAAGTAGCAGAGTTTAGTTTGGGGAATGATGGAATTCTGAGATGCAAAGGAAGGATTTGTGTGCCAAACAATCCTGAATTGAGAAAGCTAATTCTCGATGAAGCACACAAGAGCAATTTGAGTATTCACCCTGGAGCCACGAAGATGTATCAAGATCTAAAGCAAAGATTCTGGTGGTCGGGGATGAAGAAACAAGTTGCAGAGTATGTAGCAGCGTGCTTAACATGCCAAAAAGCAAAAGTGGAACACCAACGACCTGCGGGCATGATGCAATCGTTGGATATCCCAGAATGGAAATGGGAGAGCATATCGATGGATTTCGTGTCTGGATTACCAAGGACATCGAAAGGATTTGATGGGATTTGGGTAATTGTGGATAGACTGACAAAGTCATCGCATTTTCTACCCATCAACATGAAATATTTGTAACGTCCGTAATTTTTGACTCTGTTTTTAATTATATTTTATATGGGTAATATGTGATTTTCATATATTAGATTTATTTTAGAGAGATTAAATTTTATAGATAAAGTTTCTTGAAGTTAGAAATCAGTAGTCTAAGTCAGACGTTGAGAGATGGACAGAATTCTGTTTACCGTAAATAGACGGAATGGTGACTTTGTGAAGTAGAAACCCTAGATTGAGGCTAAGAAAAATATTTGAAGGTACAAATAGTGATTTTATAATATTTGAAGATTTTAGAAATTTATTTGGGAATTTTCTGAAGAGCAGATAAATATGTTACCGTTTTGGTCCCTCTAGTTTGATTAGGTTGAACTGTGAGTTGGTTTGGAGACCAAATCAAGTTGAGAAGTAATTTTGGAGAAGTCAAACGATGTTTTATATTATTCTAGAATTTTAGAAATTATTTTGAGAATTTTTAGAATACCAAATTAAGAATTGCAGTTTTGGTCCCTGTAGACCGAGAACAGGGTAATCTGGAGACTAGATAAAGGCCAGAAGCTTAGGAAATGATCCAAAATCAGCCAAAAGAGTAACCATTGATGTTTTTATAATATTTGGGACTTTTAGGAATTTTCTGGGATTTTTCTGAGAAAGTTCATTTTTACCCTAATTTACGGGTTACGGTAAAAACCGAAAAGTTACCGTGATGCTTCTAAGCTTAATTTCTATGAACCAAGACTTTTGTGGCACCTTATTTTCATGGCTTAGGACTTATTATAAGGTTCATGAGAGTTTTTACCCCAATAGGTTAAGTTTGGACAATTTTTACTATGAAATACAAAAGTTACCACACTTAGTTACCTTGGAGACTTACCATTTACCATGGTTAAGGTGAAAAATTATTTTACCCAACCCCAAGACCCAGCTGCAGCGCCCAGTCCAGATTGGTGAAGAAGAGTGTGGAGTTTTCTTAATATCCATGACTCATAGTTGTTAGCCAATAGGATTAGTCCAAGTGATTAACCATGGTTAAGACTCTAGTTAAGTGTTATCATGACTTAGGAAAAATCTTGGATAGTGGGAGAAGAGGGCTGCACGAAATTTTCAGGGAGAGGAGGAGGAGGAGTGCTCTTGTTTCATACTTTCCATTTGCTTAGACACCATAATCAATCCTTCCACTTTTCTCTCTAAGTTTCACTCAAAATAATCAAATTTTCTCAAGCTTTGCTCTTGATTTTGGGATCTTCAAGCTACCAAGGGAGAAAGCAAGAAGGAGAAGGAGAAGAAGAAGAAGGGCTAGAGAGGTTAGGGTTCTCTTATGCAAGCTAGAGGAAGGAGGTAAGGGGAAAGTTTCTTATGCATGATTTTTAAAGCTTAGTGGACATCTTAGTGCCATGCTTGTGTTGGTTTGATTTAGATGATGTTAAAATTGTCTTAGGGTTCATGTTGATTGATAAGCCATGTAGCTTGTGTTCTTATGATTGTATATGATCCTTGAGTGATGATTATGCCATGTATATGATTTCTTTTGAGTGGCTTGATTATGAAAACCTTGCTTGATGATGGTTTGGCATGATTATAACCTTGAGATGCATAAGGGTTAGTGACTCTTGTCTATGGAAAAATTAACTATGTTGTGGGAGATGACTTTGCCCTAACTTGGATGCATGATGATTTTTGTGCTATGCTTGTGTTGAGTTGATTGAGTGATTGTTGTGGTGAATATGTTTTTCAATCTTGGCATGATGAAGATGGTAATTGCATGATAATAAGCTTGATGTGGGAAGGTGATTCTAATTCATTGCCTTGATGGTTGAGGTCATGGCTTGATAATGAATGATTGTGGCTTGTGGTTTATTCAAGGATGGTAAACTTGGCTCATTTTTGCTTATTTAGTCATAGCAATGTAAAGAAAAGATTGGTTTGGGTTAAGTTTTGGAAAAATCGCAAATCTGCCATACCCTGGGTGTGGTTATTTTCGTAGTGGGGAGAGGCTGGAAAACAGGGGACAGCTCTGTTCATACCGCGGGTGTGAAAACTCTCGCGCCTGTGAACAGTTCTGGACCCAGCATTTTTGATAAATTATATTTTTGCAAAAATCATTCTTTTTCCAAATTTTTCTCATGAAGATGCTTTAGAGATAAATGACATTTTAAATATAAAGATTGGTAAGCATTTTGGTTAATTGATTTTAGAAATTAAACAATGATTTTGGAAAAATGCATTTTTTGTTAAAAAGGTGAAGAATTAATAAGTGTGTGAATGAAAGAGGAGAAAGCCATGTTGATGGAGAATTGAATGCAAAAGAGAAGATGTTTGATTGAGATACTCAATAAAGAGAAAGAGATGTGATTGAGATAATCATCAATGAGATGAATATTACATAACCAAGAGAGAAGGTTATGTGTGATTGTTACAAGAGGTAACATAGAGAAGAGATGAATAATGTTACAAGTGGTAACATAGTGATGTGTATGTGATAATTACAAGAGAAACCAAAGTGAAAGTAATTGATTGTGATTGATTGCGTGTATATGCAATATGTAGTGGCATTTGCATAAAGAGAAAGAGATTTTCTTGGCTTTGCCAAGTGGTCATACCCAGAGAGGGTTGTGAAGTGAGCTACAACCCAGAGAGGGGTTGAAAATAGGTATGGTTGGGCTACAATTGCCTACTGGGATTATCTAGGTTTCGAAAGTCTCAATGGCCGTGTGGTGGATCCCAGCGAGCCGAGATCGAGTAGAGCACCCGGCTTGGATAAATCTGACTGACTGACCTATTTGTGATATGGTGTCACAGAGTGAAATTATATAATTGTCTTGGACTTTACGGTTTTGTTTAGCCTTGAACAATTGTGACTTAAACATGGCTTTCTTGAATACTGTCTTGGACTTTACTGGAGGTTTAGCCTTGAACAAGTATGTTAAGGATTGACTGTGGCCTATCGCTCAAATGTTGTTGAGGAAGAGAAAAGTCTTCATGGAGCATTACACCGGTGTTGAGAGGGGAATAGAAGTGTCATGCATTTTAAATATATCTGTGCAATGATATATTGCTTGATGTTGAGTTATGTGTTGTGACTGTGATTATTTTCATTGTGTCTATGGAAATATATTAATTGCAGGAAAACCTTATAGTCTTGTTTTGAGAAGGGTAAGTGGTGGATAATTTTTCTAATGCAAATATGTCTGATTGATATGGTATATTTTATATCTGTTGTCTCTATGCTTTATTGTCCGTGTATGAGGATTTTTCACCCTTGCCTATATGTTTTGTGCTCTTTGGAACATGATT
Organism: Glycyrrhiza uralensis; assembly: GCA_030159175.1. Classification (NCBI taxonomy): domain Eukaryota; kingdom Viridiplantae; phylum Streptophyta; class Magnoliopsida; order Fabales; family Fabaceae; genus Glycyrrhiza; species Glycyrrhiza uralensis. Next base: position 13,395,722 of record BRZY01000003.1, on the reverse strand, counting down.
CATATAGTTGGACTGCGCCGGAGGGGCTGACTAAAGTTCGTAGAATGAGCTTACTGCCCAGAGGGGTTAAGACTGAGGGGTGGAGAGTGAACCCCGAAACCCAAAAGGGGCACATACTAGGGTATGTGTTTTCTTTAGAGACATCTGCGGAAGGATCTCACCAATGGACAGTGAAAAATATGATATTAGATGTAAAAGTGACTATCTGAGAGCTTTGGGATTCTTGGAGGGAGAAAGAGAGACACAATTGTAGATGGAGGAAGACAGTTTGTGTGAGTACGATGCGTCGTTCTCATCCAGTTTGAGTTTCATCAGCAGGAAAGGTGCCTACAGAGAGGACACCTACGAGGAGGGCTGATGGACCCATTCCAGCTGTTCCAATTTCTTTTGCGGAACTCGGTGGAGGGCCGATGCCTTTTCCTCCTACCATCATACCATCTTGGAGAGCACGAGCTCGCCAATGGTCAAGGACAGTAAAGAGAAAGGGAAGTAGATAGAGGAGGATAATAGTGACTCTTCAGAGCAGACGGTGGATAATGTCTACGAGTAGACATGGTGCAAGTTACTGAGTTACCTCGTCTTGTCTTGTAAAGTGACTCTATACCGGTTGGGCTCATGTTTAGAGAGATTTTGGATGACTGTACTATATATTATATGACATTACTAGATGTTCAGTTTGGTGTACTAATAAACTATTTGGCCAACAGTATTTTATACGACATATGTTACATATTCAGATGACGTTATCTCAATTTTCAATTAAATGTTACGACTTAAATAAATTTTGAAATCTAAATGAGATAGGTGAGAGTTTCAAGTTAAAAGGATTCTTTGGCATAAAAGGAAAAAAAATTTATATTCATTTTTGAAATTAACTTGGAACTATTAAAAGAGGTTTTCGGAAATAAAATAAATACTTCCTTCGATTAAAGGTTACTTATATTGTAATATCCTTTTATGAGAAAGGGTGTTGCAGTGTTCCCTAGATAAGCTTGCTCAGATGTATGCGAAGGAGATAATTAGGTTGCATGGAGTGCCATCTAGTATTATTTCTGATAGGGACCCTAGGTTTACGTCCCGTTTTTGGCAAAGTTTGCAACAAGCCCTAGGAACTAAGCTAAGATTAAGTTCCGCTTATCATCCTCAGAAGGATGGACAGTCAGAGAGAACTATTCAATCCCTAGAGGATTTATTGAGAGCATGCGTTTTGGATCATAGGGGAAGTTGGGACGATATTTTGCCATTGATAGAGTTCACCTATAACATTAGTTTTCATGCGAGCATAGGAATGGCACCCTACGAGGCATTGTATGGGAGAAAGTGCCAAACACCTTTGTGTTGGTACCAAGATGGGGAGAGTACAATATTAGGACCTGAGTTTTTACAACAAACCACGGAAAAGGTGAGACTAGTTCGAGAAAAGATGAGGACGGCACAAAGCAGACAAAAGAGCTACTCCGATAAGAGGAGACGACCTCTTGAGTTCCAAGAAGGCGATCATGTTTTTCTGAGAGTCACTCCGATGACTGGGGTAGGCAGAGCTTTAAATCCAGAAAACTCACTCCTAAATTCATAGGACCATACCAAATTCTTCGTCGTATTGGTCCTGTTGCTTACCAAATAGCTTTACCGCCAAATCTTTCTAATATTCACAATGTCTTTCATGTTTCACAACTGAGGAAATATATTCATGATCCGTCTCATGTAATCGAGTCTGATGTGGTACAATTAAGAGATAACCTGACTTATGAAACAAACCCTGTGCGAATCGATTATAGAAGAATCAAACAGCTCAGGGATAAACAAATCTCTTTAGTTAAGGTTATCTGGAATGAAGTTACCGGAGATGCAACATGGGAAGTGGAGGACAAGATCCGAGAACAGTACCCTGCGTTATTCTAGGTATGTAATTTCGAGGACGAAATTCTTTTTAGAGGGGTAGAGTTGTAACACTCTGTTTATATATATATATACAGTTTTTATTTATTTTTAATCTGTTTTAAATTAATTAAAATTATTTAATTAATGATTTTGTGATTTTAAGGTATGAATAATAATATTTATATCTGAGGTTTATTTTTGAAGGGTTTAGAGTAATAGAGTACGCAAAACTGAGTTTTTGCGGGAACCGCGTTCTCGCGGAATGCGGGAAGGGTTCAGTATTTTTCTGGAGCTCATTTTGATTCCAAAATAAATTTTTAACAAACCAAAAGTGGTTCTTATAATATTTTTGATTTTTAGAAATTTTTCTGGAAATTTTTCAGAAAAACTTTATTTTACCCGCGTTTGGTGCTTTACGGGTAAACCGGGCGCAACCGGGACATAAAAAATAGTCCAAAAATTTAGTTTTGGGTTTCTAAATTTTTCTATGACATATTCAAATCATAAAATTCATTTCTCATGATTTTACTCATTTTAGAAAAATATCTATCTAAAAAGGGGTTCGAAAACTACGCGTTTTTACCACTTCGAACTACCGATTAAACCCTAACTTGATGGGACTTAATCCCACCATTTTTCTGGTCAGCTGGGCGCATAAGGGGGATGATCCCACTCTCAAATCCTTCCAAAAGTCAAATGGTCAATTGAGGGTTGATTTTTGAATTTTTCCAAAATTAGGTGAGAGAGGTATGACTCCCAACTACCAAAGCATTGAAGCCCATACTCCCCCATTCCTCTTTGTGCTCAGCCGAAATCTGCATAGGGAGAGGGAAGAGAGAGACTTTCATTTTCACTTCATCTTCTCCAGGTTCCATTTCCATTTTCTGTCCATACCCAAGCTTTTTCATACACCAAAAAGACCAAGTTCTATTGAGATTTTCCATACCCAAGCTTCACAAAAAAGGTTTGGATCATCATTCTAATCCATAAACTTCTTTCATTTTTTCATTTCCACCACTTTCATGTTTTCATGAAAGCTTGAGTTCTTCATTTCACTAAAAATTAGCTTTTCCTTTGTTTAGGTTCACTCCATTGGAACCTACAAGCTTGGAAACTACCTTGGATCTATTTTCTTTCAAGATTTGAGTAAGTATTCATCTACTAAAATTTCTACTCTTTAGTGTTTCTTGGTTTTCATAAAACTCATATTTCTATGGTTGTATTTTGGTGTATTTTGTAAAAGGTAAATTTTTCTTAAGTGTGGGAACATCAAGGTGTTGAGTAGACCACTTGGTGCTGGTGTGGTGTGAAGGAGGTGATTTTGGAGTTAGCCCATTTTCAAGTCCTCAAGAGGTAAGGGGATTTTTCTCAATAAGTTGGGAGGGTTGTGTATGTGTGACTATGTGATTTGTTCTTGATGATGAACTCAATAACTTGAGTTTTTCTATTGGGTGTTGAATGAAGTTTCATTCTCTTAGTAATATGTATTTTTATATGTATATGTATATGAGTAAAAATATGATTTTGGTTGAGGCATGATAAATTTTGATGAGCCTATGTGTTGTTGGAAAAATCATATGTATGCTTTGGGGTGATTTTGGATGCCTAAGTGTGTGCTTGGTGAAGTATGATTTAATGCTATGTTCATGATGTATGTTGATGTATTATGAATGAGTATTTTGAGTGTATGTTTGATTTATGGCTTGGTTGTGTTATTGCCTAATTGATGTATATTGATTTATGTGTATTTCATATACTTTGATTGGGATTGGATTGAAAAGATTTGATTAAGTGTGGGAAGAGAGTTTAAAAGCTTTAATGAAAAAGTTTTCCAAATGAATTAATGAGAATTCTAATCATAAGTCTTAAATCAATTTCATATTAAATCCTTTTATCCATAAAACTTTAAGTGAGTTAGAGAATTAATTAATGTGGGAGAAAAATCAAATTTTGGATTTTTAGGGGTTAAAACCGAAAACTGCAGGTTTTTGGGGTCAAAAATGCAAATTCTGGAATTCTGGGCTTTAATTGCAAAATCAGGACTTTTGGATCAAAATTATAATTTAAGAAAGTTTGGGGCAGAAATGCGAAGTCTGGAAACTTTTGGGCCAAAAATATAATTTACGAAAACTTGGGGCTGAAACGCGAAGTCTGCTACATTTGGGCCAGAATTATAAATTACGAAAGTTGTGGGGTAGAAAACGTAAAGTCTGGGCATTTTGGGCCAGAAACCTAATTTTTCAGAAAATTTGGGGCTGAACTGCGAAACTGAACTTCTTAGCGGGTCAGAATTGCAAATACTTAAAAATAAAGGAATTGAAGAAAAATTATCAAAGAATTTAATTAAGTTTTAATTAAATCTTTTTATGATGAATAAGTGGGAAGAAAATTAATAAAGTGGGTTTTAGATAAAAGATAATTCTTTTATTAAAAACAAATGAAGTTTAAAGATTTTAGAGTTAAAAGAAAACTTAAGAATTCAAAGGGGAATTTCTTCTAAAAACTTATGGTGTTAAATAACAATATCACACGGTATTGGAAGAGAACCAATACGTGGCGAAGATAAAAGTCTTAAGGACAACAATATTACACGATATTGGAAGAGAACCAATACGTGGCGAAGATAAAAGTCTTAAGGACAAAAATATTACACGGTGTTGGGTGAAAACTAACACGTGGCGACGAAAAACCCTAAGGCGAGGGACCGAATTGATTGTGGTTGCAAATATACTGTCATATGCATTTGAGATATTGGCTTTTGCCAGGCTAGCATTTATTGCTATGATGAGAGCACACAATCCTATGCGGGGATTGTAAATAAGTATGGTTTGACTATAAGTCTTTGAGGGCATCCAGGTTACGAAATTCTCAATGGCCTTGCGGTGAATCCCCTTGTGCCGAGAAAAGTAGTGTACCCGGTTTGGATGATCCTGACCGGCTGCCTTATTTGAGATAGGGTGTACGACGTAGCACAATGGGTCTGTACCGAATAAATGACAAACGATGGCCAGGAATGAAGGTCAGTTTGCATTAATGATAGGTATACGATTCCGCCACATCGCTCTACTTAGTTGAGGAAGAAAAGTCTCCATGGAGCAGTGCACCGGTGTATGAAAAGAGATATTGAAGTGACATGCATTATGCTAGAATGCTATGTGTGTGTTTGACTGTGTGTTTACCTTGATGATTTGTCTCTTGTTGATGATTGAATAGCTTAGCTAAAAGATTTGCGAAAGAGTAACTCTATATAAATATATTCTTGGAATGTATTACGTAGTATTTTATTTTTCATATGCAACCTTTCAGTGGATTTCAACTTGTGAAAAGAAATTCACCCTTGCATATTTTCCTATATCTGTATGTACGTTACGCGTAGATGAGGCCTCTAGTAGCCCGTGTGAGGGAGAGCTTCCGGCCCCTTGAGGCCGAGTCCGAGGGAGGGGGATGGACTTATGATCCCATCTCCCAGTGGGCCACAGTGTGTGGGCACGTGGTCAGGACGAGAGGAGGGGTGCTGGGCCTCGAAGAGGTTTTGGAGCGTGATATGGTTCTGGACGCTTACATTCCATTAGAGAGGACGCGCAGCTGGCTGGCAGCCGCGCCCGAGGCACCTGTGGAGCAGCCGAGGAGAGAGACTCAGGCAGAGGAGAGACCTTTACCCTCGCGGGTAACTGGATCTGCTCGGGAGTATCGCATTATGTTCTATCGCACGCGTTGCACTCCAAGGAAGAGTACCTTGGCGCGGGATTGTCTACCGAGGATGGCTCCATCAGTGACACCAGCTTCACCACCACAGACAGGGAGACCGACGCTCTCCGTTCCTTACGTCCCATCGTATGGACGTTTCGTGCGTTGCTCTTCTGACACTTCTGCCGGACCGTCGGGACACACAGAGAGGGGAAAGAGGAAGGTTCAAGATGAGCCAGAGCGGGTATTCATTGAGATATCCGAGGAGGAGGAGGACCCAGAGGAGGATCCCGAGGAGGACCCCGAGGAGACGTCATCGTCTTAGGTCGTAGTGGTGGGGGGTGTCTAGTGCTAGGTTGTGGGTTGTTTGTTAGCGACCAGCCTAGGTTTGGGATGTACATGTTCAGTGTCGTGTATTTGACACACCTTTTGATTTACAGCTTTCCTAGGTTTAGACTTATCGCTTTATTTTCTTTATGTTATGATGATGTATTTTGGCCACTATGTTGTGGTTCCAAACTATGCTTACGGGCGCAAGACTTGTGTATGTTGACATGATGATATATATATGTGTATGATGTTTCTTTTCTTCTGAGTTTCAGGATGGCTAAATATGATGTGAGAAATCTTTTCGGATAAGATTCTTTTAAAAAAAAAATTAGCCACCAATTTTGGTAACCTTAATCTATGAAAGACGTTTTTCCGCATTAAGTTTCTAGTTTTTCACGTGACGTTCCTTGTGGGAAAAAGGGGTGTTACATTTGTGGTATCAGAGCCTGGTCGATGTGTTTCGGGAGTGTCTAGGTTATAGGCTTACTAAGTTAAAGTTGTGTGATCTCTGATTAGCATTGTGTGACATTGTTTGTATTGTTTCCTTATGAAGCAATGTGTGGAATTGATTGCTTTCTCGGATGGGTTTTGAATAGTGCGATTGATTGGTTCACTTGCAGAAACCCGTGGCACGTCGGGGACGACCGATGAATCGTGTTGACGCCGAAGATCGTGACGATACGATGGAGAGGGCTATAGCGGCTATGACTAACATGGCGGCTCAGATGGCTCAACAGTCTGTTCGTGCTGAACAGAGGGATGTTGAGAGGCAACAGAGAGACGTTGAAGATCGATTGAGGGCTGAGAGGGCTGCTGAAGGCAAGAGGTTGGTCGACTTTCGACACCATAATCCGCCACAGTTTCGTGGTGAAGCTGAGCCGGATAAAGCAGAACTATGGATCGAGGAGCTGGAAAAGATCTTTGAGATCTTACACTGCGCAGCAGCCAAGAAGTTACAGTATGCGGTCTACTTGCTGCTGGGTGACGTGGAGTACTGGTGGAAGGGAGTCCGACAACTGTTGGATGCTGGAAACTAAGAGGTGACGTGGGAACTTTTCAAGGAGAAATTTCTTGAGAAGTACTTTCCACAAAGCGCGAGGTCTGAGAAGGAGCAAGAGTTTCTGCGACTGCAGCAACGGGACATGACTGTAGGGGAATACGCGGCAAAGTTTGAGTCACTTGCCAAGTATTTTCGGTTCTTCCAAGTCCAACCAGACGAGGGATGGAAGTGTGAGAGGTTTGAGGCTTGTTTGAGCTACGAGGTGCGTCAATCTGTGGCTTCGTTGGATATCCGTCAGTTTCCACTGCTGGTGGAAAAATGTAGGAAGATGGAGAACTTGATGAAGGGGAGAATCAATAAGGGAAATGTGGGTGGACCGTCTAGGTCATATCCACAAAGTCAGAAAGGGAAGCAGGCTCAACACAAGCCTTACTTCAAAAACCAGAAGAGTCAGCCGAATCGCAGTGTACCATTTTCTGCTAGTGGTACCAACAAGGGCTATCAGGGAGCGGGCGCTCCGATTGTATGTTACAACTGTGGGAGGCCCGGACACTTGTCCACAGCATGCAACCAGAAAGGGATGACATGCTTTAGCTACGGGAAGATCGGACATGCAGCAAAGGATTGCCGGATGGGCAAACCGAAACCAGAGGTGAACGCTGTCAAAGCCGGAAGGACGACGACAAAAGGACGAGTTTACACCATGAGTGGTGTTGAAGCTTCACAATCAGAGGATCTCATACAAGGTACTTGTGACATAGCTGGAAATCCCTTAATTGTACTGTATGATTCGGGTGCTACCCATTCTTTCATATCTGAAAACTGTGTGAAACGACTGAAATTGCCTGTGTCTTTGATGTCTATTGATCTTGTTGTTTCTATGCTTACTGCTGAAACTGTTATTGCAAATTCTGTATGTCTAAAATGCCCTGTTGTTATTTCCAATAGGACATACCTTGTTGATTTGATATGTTTGCCTTTGACACAATTGGATGTGATTTTAGGCATGGATTGGTTATCTTCCAACCATATCCTTTTAGACTGTGCCAATAAATCTTTGATTTTCCCTAATGCGGAGAATTCTGGATTTTTGACTGCCAATCAAGTGAGAGCTTCTTTGAAAGAAGGAGCTCAGGGATACATGTTTTTATCCTTCTTGAAAGTCGAGGGGGAAGTTGTATTGAGCAACGTGCGCGTCGTTAGAGACTTCTCGGAAGTATTTCCGGAGGATGTTCCAGGTCTACCACCTGTGAGGGACATAGAGTTGTCCATAGACTTAGTACCTGGTACTGGTCCAATCTCTATTGCCCCGTATAGAATGTCGCCAATGGAGCTGGCTGAACTGAAGAAACAATTGGAAGATTTGCTATCCAAGCAATTCGTAAGACCAAGTGTATCGCCGTGGGGAGCTCCTGTGCTATTGGTGAAAAAGAAGGACGGAACTTCCAGATTGTGTGTGGATTACCGTCAGTTGAACAAGGTGACGATCAAGAATTAATAAGTATCCATTGCCACGCATCGACGATCTGATGGATCAACTTAGCGGTGCAGCTGTATTTTCTAAGATTGACTTGAGGAGTGGCTATCACCAGATTAGGGTTAAGAGTGATGATATTCCTAAGACTGCTGTTAGGACTAGATATGGTCATTTTGAGTATCTTGTGATGCCGTTTGGAGTGACTAATGCACCAGCAATATTCATGGATTATATGAATAGGATCTTTAGACCTTTCTTGGATCGATTTGTGGTAGTGTTCATAGATGACATATTGATTTACTCTAAGAGTCATGAGGAACACGAGGAACACCTAAGGCAAGTATTGCAGATTTTGAGTGAGAAAGAGCTTTATGCAAAGTTGTCTAAGTGTGAATTTTGGTTAGAAAAAGTACAATTTCTAGGCCATGTGATTTCAAAAGAGGGTATAGCTGTAGACCCAGAAAAGGTAGAGGCAGTAATGTCATGGGAAAGACCCACAACGGTGACTGAGGTTCGTAGTTTTGTAGGGTTAGCGGGTTATTATCGAAGATTTATTGAAGGATTTTCGAAGATAGTAGCCCCAATGACACAACTCACTAGGAAAGATCATCCTTTTGTGTGGACTGATGAGTGTGAGTCAAGTTTCTTGAAGATGAAGGAACTACTGACGACCTCACCTGTACTGATTTTGCCTAATCCTGAAGAACCTATGGAGGTTTACTGTGATGCTTCATACCAAGGACTTGGGTGCGTGTTGATGCAAAATAGAAGAGTAGTGGGATACGCATCCCGTCAGTTGAAAAATCACGAGAGGAACTATCCAACTCATGATATTGAGTTAGCAGCTGTAGTGTTCGCTTTGAAGATTTGGAGGCATTATCTGTATGGATCAACGTTTAACGTCTTCAGCGATCATAAGAGTTTGAAATATCTGTTTGATCAAAAAGAGCTCAACATGAGACAAAGACGTTGGATGGAATTCCTAAAGGATTATGATTTTACCTTGATGTATCATCCCGGGAAGGCAAATGTTGTGGCTGATGCCTTGAGTCGGAAAACTGTTCATGTGTCTGCCATGATGGTTAAGGAACTAGAGTTGATTGAGGAGTTTAGAGATCTAGGCTTAAACATGGAGAGACACAAGGATAAGATTAGTCTAAGCATGATCAAAGTGTCGAGTGGATTAGTTGATGACATTCGGGAGCAACAAGCAACCGATGAGAGTCTGAAAGAAAAGAGAGAGTTAATGGAACAAGGAAAAGTAGCAGAGTTTAGTTTGGGGAATGATGGAATTCTGAGATGCAAAGGAAGGATTTGTGTGCCAAACAATCCTGAATTGAGAAAGCTAATTCTCGATGAAGCACACAAGAGCAATTTGAGTATTCACCCTGGAGCCACGAAGATGTATCAAGATCTAAAGCAAAGATTCTGGTGGTCGGGGATGAAGAAACAAGTTGCAGAGTATGTAGCAGCGTGCTTAACATGCCAAAAAGCAAAAGTGGAACACCAACGACCTGCGGGCATGATGCAATCGTTGGATATCCCAGAATGGAAATGGGAGAGCATATCGATGGATTTCGTGTCTGGATTACCAAGGACATCGAAAGGATTTGATGGGATTTGGGTAATTGTGGATAGACTGACAAAGTCATCGCATTTTCTACCCATCAACATGAAATATTTGTAACGTCCGTAATTTTTGACTCTGTTTTTAATTATATTTTATATGGGTAATATGTGATTTTCATATATTAGATTTATTTTAGAGAGATTAAATTTTATAGATAAAGTTTCTTGAAGTTAGAAATCAGTAGTCTAAGTCAGACGTTGAGAGATGGACAGAATTCTGTTTACCGTAAATAGACGGAATGGTGACTTTGTGAAGTAGAAACCCTAGATTGAGGCTAAGAAAAATATTTGAAGGTACAAATAGTGATTTTATAATATTTGAAGATTTTAGAAATTTATTTGGGAATTTTCTGAAGAGCAGATAAATATGTTACCGTTTTGGTCCCTCTAGTTTGATTAGGTTGAACTGTGAGTTGGTTTGGAGACCAAATCAAGTTGAGAAGTAATTTTGGAGAAGTCAAACGATGTTTTATATTATTCTAGAATTTTAGAAATTATTTTGAGAATTTTTAGAATACCAAATTAAGAATTGCAGTTTTGGTCCCTGTAGACCGAGAACAGGGTAATCTGGAGACTAGATAAAGGCCAGAAGCTTAGGAAATGATCCAAAATCAGCCAAAAGAGTAACCATTGATGTTTTTATAATATTTGGGACTTTTAGGAATTTTCTGGGATTTTTCTGAGAAAGTTCATTTTTACCCTAATTTACGGGTTACGGTAAAAACCGAAAAGTTACCGTGATGCTTCTAAGCTTAATTTCTATGAACCAAGACTTTTGTGGCACCTTATTTTCATGGCTTAGGACTTATTATAAGGTTCATGAGAGTTTTTACCCCAATAGGTTAAGTTTGGACAATTTTTACTATGAAATACAAAAGTTACCACACTTAGTTACCTTGGAGACTTACCATTTACCATGGTTAAGGTGAAAAATTATTTTACCCAACCCCAAGACCCAGCTGCAGCGCCCAGTCCAGATTGGTGAAGAAGAGTGTGGAGTTTTCTTAATATCCATGACTCATAGTTGTTAGCCAATAGGATTAGTCCAAGTGATTAACCATGGTTAAGACTCTAGTTAAGTGTTATCATGACTTAGGAAAAATCTTGGATAGTGGGAGAAGAGGGCTGCACGAAATTTTCAGGGAGAGGAGGAGGAGGAGTGCTCTTGTTTCATACTTTCCATTTGCTTAGACACCATAATCAATCCTTCCACTTTTCTCTCTAAGTTTCACTCAAAATAATCAAATTTTCTCAAGCTTTGCTCTTGATTTTGGGATCTTCAAGCTACCAAGGGAGAAAGCAAGAAGGAGAAGGAGAAGAAGAAGAAGGGCTAGAGAGGTTAGGGTTCTCTTATGCAAGCTAGAGGAAGGAGGTAAGGGGAAAGTTTCTTATGCATGATTTTTAAAGCTTAGTGGACATCTTAGTGCCATGCTTGTGTTGGTTTGATTTAGATGATGTTAAAATTGTCTTAGGGTTCATGTTGATTGATAAGCCATGTAGCTTGTGTTCTTATGATTGTATATGATCCTTGAGTGATGATTATGCCATGTATATGATTTCTTTTGAGTGGCTTGATTATGAAAACCTTGCTTGATGATGGTTTGGCATGATTATAACCTTGAGATGCATAAGGGTTAGTGACTCTTGTCTATGGAAAAATTAACTATGTTGTGGGAGATGACTTTGCCCTAACTTGGATGCATGATGATTTTTGTGCTATGCTTGTGTTGAGTTGATTGAGTGATTGTTGTGGTGAATATGTTTTTCAATCTTGGCATGATGAAGATGGTAATTGCATGATAATAAGCTTGATGTGGGAAGGTGATTCTAATTCATTGCCTTGATGGTTGAGGTCATGGCTTGATAATGAATGATTGTGGCTTGTGGTTTATTCAAGGATGGTAAACTTGGCTCATTTTTGCTTATTTAGTCATAGCAATGTAAAGAAAAGATTGGTTTGGGTTAAGTTTTGGAAAAATCGCAAATCTGCCATACCCTGGGTGTGGTTATTTTCGTAGTGGGGAGAGGCTGGAAAACAGGGGACAGCTCTGTTCATACCGCGGGTGTGAAAACTCTCGCGCCTGTGAACAGTTCTGGACCCAGCATTTTTGATAAATTATATTTTTGCAAAAATCATTCTTTTTCCAAATTTTTCTCATGAAGATGCTTTAGAGATAAATGACATTTTAAATATAAAGATTGGTAAGCATTTTGGTTAATTGATTTTAGAAATTAAACAATGATTTTGGAAAAATGCATTTTTTGTTAAAAAGGTGAAGAATTAATAAGTGTGTGAATGAAAGAGGAGAAAGCCATGTTGATGGAGAATTGAATGCAAAAGAGAAGATGTTTGATTGAGATACTCAATAAAGAGAAAGAGATGTGATTGAGATAATCATCAATGAGATGAATATTACATAACCAAGAGAGAAGGTTATGTGTGATTGTTACAAGAGGTAACATAGAGAAGAGATGAATAATGTTACAAGTGGTAACATAGTGATGTGTATGTGATAATTACAAGAGAAACCAAAGTGAAAGTAATTGATTGTGATTGATTGCGTGTATATGCAATATGTAGTGGCATTTGCATAAAGAGAAAGAGATTTTCTTGGCTTTGCCAAGTGGTCATACCCAGAGAGGGTTGTGAAGTGAGCTACAACCCAGAGAGGGGTTGAAAATAGGTATGGTTGGGCTACAATTGCCTACTGGGATTATCTAGGTTTCGAAAGTCTCAATGGCCGTGTGGTGGATCCCAGCGAGCCGAGATCGAGTAGAGCACCCGGCTTGGATAAATCTGACTGACTGACCTATTTGTGATATGGTGTCACAGAGTGAAATTATATAATTGTCTTGGACTTTACGGTTTTGTTTAGCCTTGAACAATTGTGACTTAAACATGGCTTTCTTGAATACTGTCTTGGACTTTACTGGAGGTTTAGCCTTGAACAAGTATGTTAAGGATTGACTGTGGCCTATCGCTCAAATGTTGTTGAGGAAGAGAAAAGTCTTCATGGAGCATTACACCGGTGTTGAGAGGGGAATAGAAGTGTCATGCATTTTAAATATATCTGTGCAATGATATATTGCTTGATGTTGAGTTATGTGTTGTGACTGTGATTATTTTCATTGTGTCTATGGAAATATATTAATTGCAGGAAAACCTTATAGTCTTGTTTTGAGAAGGGTAAGTGGTGGATAATTTTTCTAATGCAAATATGTCTGATTGATATGGTATATTTTATATCTGTTGTCTCTATGCTTTATTGTCCGTGTATGAGGATTTTTCACCCTTGCCTATATGTTTTGTGCTCTTTGGAACATGATTCATATAGTTGGACTGCGCCGGAGGGGCTGACTAAAGTTCGTAGAATGAGCTTACTGCCCAGAGGGGTTAAGACTGAGGGGTGGAGAGTGAACCCCGAAACCCAAAAGGGGCACATACTAGGGTATGTGTTTTCTTTAGAGACATCTGCGGAAGGATCTCACCAATGGACAGTGAAAAATATGATATTAGATGTAAAAGTGACTATCTGAGAGCTTTGGGATTCTTGGAGGGAGAAAGAGAGACACAATTGTAGATGGAGGAAGACAGTTTGTGTGAGTACGATGCGTCGTTCTCATCCAGTTTGAGTTTCATCAGCAGGAAAGGTGCCTACAGAGAGGACACCTACGAGGAGGGCTGATGGACCCATTCCAGCTGTTCCAATTTCTTTTGCGGAACTCGGTGGAGGGCCGATGCCTTTTCCTCCTACCATCATACCATCTTGGAGAGCACGAGCTCGCCAATGGTCAAGGACAGTAAAGAGAAAGGGAAGTAGATAGAGGAGGATAATAGTGACTCTTCAGAGCAGACGGTGGATAATGTCTACGAGTAGACATGGTGCAAGTTACTGAGTTACCTCGTCTTGTCTTGTAAAGTGACTCTATACCGGTTGGGCTCATGTTTAGAGAGATTTTGGATGACTGTACTATATATTATATGACATTACTAGATGTTCAGTTTGGTGTACTAATAAACTATTTGGCCAACAGTATTTTATACGACATATGTTACATATTCAGATGACGTTATCTCAATTTTCAATTAAATGTTACGACTTAAATAAATTTTGAAATCTAAATGAGATAGGTGAGAGTTTCAAGTTAAAAGGATTCTTTGGCATAAAAGGAAAAAAAATTTATACTCATTTTTGAAATTAACTTGGAACTATTAAAAGAGGTTTTCGGAAATAAAATAAATACTTCCTTCGATTAAAGGTTACTTATATTGTAATATCCTTTTATGAGAAAGGGTGTTGCAGTGTTCCCTAGATAAGCTTGCTCAGATGTATGCGAAGGAGATAATTAGGTTGCATGGAGTGCCATCTAGTATTATTTCTGATAGGGACCCTAGGTTTACGTCCCGTTTTTGGCAAAGTTTGCAACAAGCCCTAGGAACTAAGCTAAGATTAAGTTCCGCTTATCATCCTCAGAAGGATGGACAGTCAGAGAGAACTATTCAATCCCTAGAGGATTTATTGAGAGCATGCGTTTTGGATCATAGGGGAAGTTGGGACGATATTTTGCCATTGATAGAGTTCACCTATAACATTAGTTTTCATGCGAGCATAGGAATGGCACCCTACGAGGCATTGTATGGGAGAAAGTGCCAAACACCTTTGTGTTGGTACCAAGATGGGGAGAGTGCAATATTAGGACCTGAGTTTTTACAACAAACCACGGAAAAGGTGAGACTAGTTCGAGAAAAGATGAGGACGGCACAAAGCAGACAAAAGAGCTACTCCGATAAGAGGAGACGACCTCTTGAGTTCCAAGAAGGCGATCATGTTTTTCTGAGAGTCACTCCGATGACTGGGGTAGGCAGAGCTTTAAAGTCCAGAAAACTCACTCCTAAATTCATAGGACCATACCAAATTCTTCGTCGTATTGGTCCTGTTGCTTACCAAATAGCTTTACCGCCGAATCTTTCTAATCTTCACAATGTCTTTCATGTTTCACAACTGAGAAAATATATTCCTGATCCGTCTCATGTAATCGAGTCTGATGTGGTACAATTAAGAGATAACCTGACTTATGAAACAAACCCTGTGCAAATCGATGATAGAAGAATCAAACAGCTCAGGGATAAACAAATCTCTTTAGTCAAGGTTATCTGGAATGAAGTTACCGGAGATGCAACATGGGAAGTGGAGGACAAGATCCGAGAACAGTACCCTGCGTTATTCTAGGTATGTAATTTCGAGGACGAAATTCTTTTTTGAGGGGTAGAGTTGTAACACTCTGTTTATATATATATATAGTTTTTATTTATTTTTAATATGTTTTAAATTAATTAAAATTATTTAATTAATGATTTTGTGATTTTAAGGTATGAATAATAATATTTATATCTGAGGTTTATTTTTGAAGGGTTTAGAGTAATAGAGTACGCAAAACTGAGTTTTTGCAGGAACCGCGTTCTCGCGGAATGCGGGAATGGTTCAGTATTTTTCTGGAGATCATTTTGATTCCAAAATAAATTTTTAACGAACGAAAAGTGGTTCTTATAATATTTTTGATTTTTAGAAATTTTTCTGGAAATTTTTCAGAAAAACTTTATTTTACCCGCGTTTGGTGCTTTACGGGTAAACCGGGCGCAACCGGGACATTAAAAATAGTCCAAAAATTTAGTTTTGGGTTTCTAAATTTTTCTATGACATATTCAAATCATAAAATTCATTTCTCATGATTTTACTCATTTTAGAAAAATATCAATCTAAAAAGGGATTCGAAAACTACGCGTTTTTACCAGTTCGAACTACCGATTAAACCCTAACTTGATGGGACTTAATCCCACCATTTTTCTGGTCAGCTGGGCGCATAAGGGGGCTGATCCCACTCTCAAATCCTTCCAAAAGTCAAATGGTCAATTGAGGGTTGATTTTTGAATTTTTCCAAAATTAGGTGAGAGAGGTATGGCTCCCAACCACCAAAGCATTGAAGCCCATACTCCCCCATTCCTCTTTGTGCTCAGCCGAAATCTGCGTAGGGGGAGGGAAGAGAGAGACTTTCATTTTCACTTCATCTTCTCCAAGTTCCATTTCCATTTTCTCTCCATACCCAAGCTTTTTCATACACCAAAAAGACCAAGTTCTATTGAGATTTTCCATACCCAAGCTTCACAAAAAAGGTTTGGATCATCATTCTAATCCATAAACTTCTTTCATTTTTTCATTTCCACCACTTTCATGTTTTCATGAAAGCTTGAGTTCTTCATTTCACTAAAAATAAGCTTTTCCTTTGTTTAGGTTCACTCCATTGGAACCTACAAGCTTGGAAACTACCTTGGATCTATTTTCTTTCAAGATTTGAGTAAGTATTCATCTACACAAATTTCTACTCTTTAGTGTTTCTTGGTTTTCATAAAACTCATATTTCTACGGTTGTATTTTGGTGTATTTTGTAAAAGGTAAATTTTTCTTAAGTGTGGGAACATCAAGGTGTTGAGTAGACCACTTGGTGTTGGTGTGGTGTGAAGGAGGTGATTTTGGAGTTAGCCCAATTTCAAGTATTCAAGAGGTAAGGGGATTTTTCTCAATAAGTTGGGAGGGTTGTGTATGTGTGTGACTATGTGATTTGTTCTTGATGATGAACTCAATAACTTGAGTTTTTCTATTGGGTGTTGAATGAAGTTTCATTCTCTTAGTAATATGTATTTTTATATGTATATGTATATGAGTAAAAATATGATTTTGGTTGAGGCATGATAAATTTTGATGAGCCTATGTGTTGTTGGAAAAATCATATGTATGCTTTGGGGTGATTTTGGATGCCTAAGTGTGTGCTTGGTGAAGTATGATTTAATGCTATGTTCATGATGTATGTTGATGTATTATGAATGAGTATTTTGAGTGTATGTTTGATTTATGGCTTGGTTGTGTTATTGCCTAATTGATGTATATTGATTTATGTGTATTTCATATACTTTGATTGGGATTGGATTGAAAAGATTTGATTAAGTGTGGGAAGAGAGTTTAAAAGCTTTAATGAAAAAGTTTTCCAAATGAATTAATGACAATTCTAATCATAAGTCTTAAATCAATTTCATACTAAATCCTTTTATCCATAAAACTTTAAGTGAGTTAGAGAATTAATTAATGTGGGAGAAAAATCAAATTTTGGATTTTTAGGGGTTAAAAACGAAAACTGCAGGTTTTTGGGGTCAAAAATGCAAATTCTGGAATTCTGGGCTTTAATTGCAAAATCTGGACTTTTCGGTCAAAATTATAATTTAAGAAAGTTTGGGGCAGAAATGCGAAGTCTGGAAACTTTTGGGCCAAAAATATAATTTACGAAAAGTTGGGGCTGAAACGCGAAGTCTGGTACATTTGGGCCAGAATTATAAATTAAGAAAGTTGTGGGGTAGAAAACGTAAAGTCTAGGCATTTTGGGCCAGAAACGTAATTTTTCAGAAAATTTGGGACTGAACTGCGAAACTGAACTTCTTAGAGGGTCAGAATTGCAAATACTTAAAAATAAAGGAATTAAAGTAAAATTATCGAAGAATTTAATTAAGTTTTAATTAAATCTTTTTATGATGAATAAGTGGGAAGAAAATTAATAAAGTGGGTTTTAGATAAAAGATAATTCTTTTATTAAAAACAAATGATGTTTAAAGATTTTAGAGTTAAAAGAAAATTTAAGAATTCAAAGGGGAATTTCTTCTAAAAACTTATGGTGTTAAATAACAATATCACATGGTATTGGAAGAGAACCAATACGTGGCGAAGATAAAAGTCTTCAGGACAACAATATTACACGATATTGGAAGAGAACCAATACGTGGCGAAGATAAAAGTCTTAAGGACAAAAATATTACACGGTGTTGGGTGAAAGCTAACACGTGGCGACGAAAAACCCTAAGGCGAGAGACCGAATTGATTGTGGTTGCAAATATACTGTCATATGCATTTGAGATATTGGCTTTTGCCAGGCTAGCATTTATTGCTATGATGAGAGCACACAATCCTATGCGGGGATTGTAAATAAGTATGGTCTGACTATAAGTCTTTGAGGGCATCCAGGTTACGAAATTCTCAATGGCCTTGCGGTGAATCCCCTTGTACCGAGAAAAGTAGTGTACCCGGCTTGGATGATCCTGACCGGCTGCCTTATTTGAGATAGGGTGTACGACGTAGCACAATGGGTCTGTACCGAATAAATGATAAACGATGGCCAAGAGTGAAGGTCAGTTCGCATTAATGATAGGTATACGATTCCGCCACATCGCTCTACTTAGTTGAGGAAGAAAAGTCTCCATGGAGCAGTGCACCGGTGTATGAAAAGAGATATTGAAGTGACATGCATTATGCTAGAATGCTATGTGTGTGTTTGACTGTGTGTTTACCTTGATGATTTGTCTCTTGTTGATGATTGAATAGCTTAGCTAAAAGATTTGCGAAAAAGTAACTCTATATAAATATATTCTTGGAATGTATTACGTAGTATTTTATTTTTCATATGCAACCTTTCAGTGGATTTCAACTTGTGAAAAGAAATTCACCCTTGCATATTTTCCTATATCTGTATGTACGTTACGCGTAGATGAGGCCTCTGGTAGCCCGTGTGAGGGAGAGCTTCCGGCCCCTTGAGGCCGAGTCCGAGGGAGGGGGATGGACTTATGATCCCATCTCCTAGTGGGCCACAGTGTGTGGGCACGTGGTCAGGATGAGAGGAGGGGTGCTGGGCCCCGAAGAGGTTTTGGAGCGTGATATGGTTCTGGACGCTTACATTCCATTAGAGAGGATGCGCAGCTGGCTGGCAGCCGCACCCGAGGCACCTGTGGAGCAGCCGAGGAGAGAGACTCTGGCGGAGGAGAGACCTTTACCCTCGCTGGTAACTGGATCTGCTCGGGAGTATCCCAGTATGTTCTGTCGCACGCGTTGCACTCCAAGGAAGAGTACCTTGGCGCGGGATCGTCTACCGAGGATGGCTCCATCAGTGACACCAGCTTCACCACCACAGACGGGGAGACCGACGCTCTCCGTTCCTTACCTCCCACCGTATGGACGTTTCGTGTGTTGCTCTTCTGACACTTCTGTCGGACCGTCGGGACACGCAGAGAGGGGGAAGAGGAAGGTTCGAGATGAGCCAGAGCGGGTATTCATTGAGATATCCGAGGAGGAGGAGGACCCGGAGGAGGAGCCCGAGGAGGAGCCCGAGGAGACGTCATCGTCTTAGGTCGTAGTGGTGGGGGGTGTCTAGTGCTAGGTTGTGGGTTGTCTGTTAGCGACCAGCCTAGGTTTGGGATGTACATGTTCAGTGTCGTGTATTTGACACACCTTTTGATTTACAGCTTTCCTAGGTTTAGACTTATCGCTTCATTTTCTTTATGTTATGATGATGTATTTTGGCCACTATGTTGTGGTTCCAAACTATGCTTACGCGCGCAAGACTTGTGTATGTTGACATGATGATATATATATGTGTATGATGTTTCTTTTCTTCTGAGTTTCAGGATGGCTAAATATGATGTGAGAAATCTTTTCGGATAAGATTCTTTTAAAAAAAAATTAGCCACCAATTTTGGTAACCTTAATCTATGAAAGACGTTTTTCCGCATTAAGTTTCTAGTTTTTCACGTGACGTTCCTTGTGGGAAAAAGGGGCGTTACAGTCCTCTCCCTGTACGGTATGGTTCGGGGTAACATCCCGGCTGCCGGTCGGATTGACAACTGTTCCCACACACCAACACGAGTCTTTTTAGCATGCTTTGTCCTCACTCACCTGCTTCCCAGGAAACTTCCCAGGAGGACACCCATCCCGAAATTGCTCCAAGTTAAGCACGCTTAACTGTGGAGTTCTTAAGTGATAGGCTACTGAAAAGAAGATGCATCTTGTTGGTATGAGTAGTACCAATCAATTCTATTAAGTTTTCCTTAATCGTACAGTCTCATACCTGCACAGTCTCAGAATTCCTCTCATTCGGGTATGATTTTGGTTCATTCATGTACCCCTTCGCCTAGAAGCCTGCTAGGAGCCGCTCATTGTCCGTGCCTCTCTGCACTGGCGATCACTCCCCACCCTCGTCGACCTCAGGGTGTCACACGTGTTGGACGCAACATTAAACAGAATGGACGCTTAGTTGTCTTACCATTTGGACGCATATCATGTCTTACCAAATGGACGCATAGCATCCTGAGTCCATTGGACGATACTTACCATAGGCCAAGTACCAGAGTCCATTGGACGCTCAACTCATTGATATACATATAAGTACCAAAGCCACACTGGACGATGGACTTTACTTTGTTGTACCTGCAAGAGCTTGTTATAAGACTTTGTAAAATCCTTAATAATAATTGTTATCATCAAAACCATTTAGGAATTTAAACATTGAAAAAAGTCTTTGAACAATTTTGGTTGCTGGAGTGTTGTCTTCTATAGATATAATTGTAACAGGATCCCGAACGATTTGACAGACTTGGGATAGTTGTTCAGCTCTTCCTTTTTATCTTCTTTCTCTTGAAGAAGCTTCAGCCATCTTGTTCAATTCATTTCTTTGTGATCTTGTAAAAGGCCTTTTTACTCCTATAGTTGGAGACTGATGGTGAGCATTAATCCTTTTAGGAGCAGTAACAAGATTTGTCTTAGGTGTAGAAGCTTCATAAGGATCTACGCTCATTGATATTTCTTCCGCTTGAGACAAAGTAAGCATATCATCAACATTCCTTCTTTTTCTCTCTTCATCTAAGACATCTAAAATGCGCTTAGCTACTTCTTTGGCCTTTCTTATACACTTAGACTCTCTTTATCTTCTTTCAGCAGCAAGGCGTCCTCTTTGAATTTTCTTATTTCTTCTCTTGCTTTAGCAAACCGAGCTTCTCTTTGTTCCTCTGTTTCTTCAACATATGAGTTTTCTTCACGCTTTTCTTCAGTTTCAGAAACTTCCTCTTCGTCCTTATATTCTTTTATTTGAATGTTGGAAGTGTCCATATTCGTAGGACTTGATACTTCCCCAACATCAACAGAGTCTTCTCGTTGAACTGCCTCCACTGGTGTCAGTCTCATCCTTATGAAATTGATTCTTTCCAGACTTGGTTGAAAAACTCCTTGTAGAGTTAATATCTCCTTATTAAGAGCATCATAAATTTGACTGTTCATGACTTTTTGGTGAAGAACTCCAAAGGGAATAGCATTCTTTCTACCCAAGCTTTTTGAGTCTCTCTTGAAACAATAAAATAGGATGAAAGGGAAGTCAATCTTATTTAGAGAGAGAAGGTGTACCAGCAGAAATTCATGTAAATTTGAAACAAAGTCCCTTGATCTAGCCTTGTGGATGATCGTCTTGTTTAGCAACATGTGCAGGACTCAAACTTTGTCATGCATCTTAGAAGCAACAATGGGTCTGCTGCTTTCAAATTTAAGCAGAAGTCTGCGTACCTCTGTATCTTCGCCGAACTCAGCTTTCCAGTTTGGTCTGTAGATTTCTCCTTCTCTTCCACATGAAATGGCTTGAGCAATGGAATCACTTGAGACAATGACCTTTCTGTTTAAAACAGTTCCTTTGATGTTGTCATCCGTCATTACTCTTGAGTTTCAAAATTCTCTGATTAAAGATGGGTAAAACTTGTCCATCCAGCCGTAACAACTTCATTTCTGATGTTGATCCCAAACTCAGTAGATATCGAGAAGTCAATAGAGGTTTCAACACTTACCTCCATGTCATTGAATCTTGACATTATTTGAGGATTGAGAGATATTTTGGAGAAGGGTTTTGGAAAAACAGAGTTTTCAAATAGAGAGAAAGAAAACTTCAGGTGGTTTTTGAGAACTTTTCAAATAAAAATGAGAGCGAGAGAGTGAAAAATGTGTGTAAGAAGTGAAGTTGAAGAGAGAGAAAACAGTAACTGTTGCCTTGAAACACGGTGTTATCATTAAAAGAAAAACTGCTTCAGAGCAGGTGAGCAAGTTTTGATAAAAATATAATCTTTTAAAAAGATTGGACTCAGTGCGGGAAGCTAAAGAGTTAAAAGACACTAAGTCTTAAAATTTTTCTAAGTCTCAATTGGACTGACGAGCCGTTGGACTCTAGTCACAATGGACTCAGGCTGAACTTGAGCATATTGGACGCTAAACATCACTCTTTTATAAAGTGCATATTTAAATGCTTCCTTATAAAAGTGAACCAATCTGCAAAAAGGGGTTTTGTAAAAATATCTGCCCATTGATTTTCAGTGCTAACAAACTGAATATCAAATACTCCTTTCTGTACATAGTCTCTGATGAAATGATGTTTAATTTCTATATGCTTAACTCTTAAGTGTAAGATTGGTTTCTTAGACAGATTAATTGCAGCAATATTATTACAAAGAATAGAAATCTTACTCTTAAAGATCCTCCAATTGATGTTTAATCCATAAGAGCTGAGAACAACAACTTGCAGCAGAGACATATTCAGCTGTAGATAATGCAATGGTGTTTCGTCTCTTGCTTTCCATGACACTAGATTGCATTCAATGAAATGGCATCCACCGCTGGTGCTTTTTCTTTCAAGTCTATTTCCAGCATAATCAGCATCACAGAACCCTACTATTTTGTATTCATCTCTGTATACCTTTTTATCTTTATCGTCCAGGTTCAGTATGCAAGATGGGTGCATAGGAGTGTTCATGGGTTTGCAGTCGTCCATATTGAACTTCTTCAGAAGCTCCTTTGTGTAATTGGATTGATGTACATATATCCCATTTGAAGTTTGTTTTACTTGAAGTCCAAGGAAGAATTTCAGTTATCCCATCATGCTTATTTCAAACTCCTTCTGCACCAATTCAGAAAACTCTCCACACAGAGATTCATCTGTAGCACCAAAAATGATATCATCAATATAAATTTGTACTATGATGAAATGTGAGTCTATAGATTTTCTGAAAAGAGTTGTATCAACTTTTCCTCTTGAAAACCTATTTTCCATCAGAAGGAACTAAGTTTTTCATACCAAGTTCGAGGAGCTTACTTAAGGCCATAGAGAACCTTTTTCAATTTGAAAACATGATTGGGAAAAGATTGATCTTGAAAACCAGGAAGTTGTTCAACATAGACTTCTTTAGTTATTATACCATTCAAGTATGCACTCTTTACGTCCATTTGATAAAGCCTCATATTATGTTGGGCAGCAAATGAAAGTAAGATGCGAATGGCCTCCATTCTAGGTACTAGAGCAAAGGTTTCAGTAAAATCAATATCTTCCTATTGTGAGTAACCTTGTGCAACGAACTTTGTCTTCTTTCTCACAATTTTACCTTCTTTGTCCAGTTTGTTTCTGAACACCCATTTGGTTCCAATAATGGACTTATCTTTAGGTGGGGCAACCAGCGTACAAACGTCATTATGTTTGAATTGATTCAGCTCCTCCTGCATAGCTAATATCCATCCTTCGTCCAATAGGACTTCATTAATGTTCTTAGGCTCCAATTCAGAAATGAATGCAACATCAATTTGTTCTCTGAATGTGGACCTTGTTCTGACTTTATCATCTGCATTTCCAATGATTTGTTCCTCAGGATGATAAGTCTTGATGTGCCAGCTTATTCTCCTTTCTAGATTGGACGGACCTTCAGTCTCTGCTTCTTTTCCATCTTCTTCATTCTTAGGTGATGCTCCTTCATCTTCTTCTTGTATGCAAGAGAATCACTTAGCTCTCACAAGTCTTTGTCAAGCTTTTTGTCGTTGAACTTTATGTGAATTGATTCTTCAACAGTTAAGGTTCTTGAGTTGTAAACTCTGTATGCCTTAGAAGTTTCAGAGTAACCCAGAAAAATTCCATTATCAACTTTAGAATCAAATTTTCCAAGTTGATCCTTAGTGTTGAGAATGAAGCATTCACATCCAAAAGGATGAAAGTATGATATGTTGGGTTTTCTTCCTTTCCACAATTCATATGGAGTCTTTTTCAATATAGGTCTTACATATATTCTGTTCTGTAAATAACAAGTAGTATTTATAGCTTTAGCCCAAAATCTTTTTGAGGAAGAGTGATCATTGAGCATGGACCTGACCATCTCTTGTAAGGATCGATTCTTTCTCTCTACCACACCATTCTGCTGAGGTGTTCTTGGGGCAGGGAAGTTGTGAAGGATTCCATTCTCTTCACATAATCTTTGAAAGCTTGCGTTTTCAAATTCACCTCCAAGATCACTTCTTATGGAGTTAATGCAAACTCCTTTCTCATTTTGGACTCTCTTACAAAATATAGTAAAGACTTTGAAAGATTCATCCTTGTGTGCAAGGAATTTAACCCATATCCATCTAGCTAGTATAGTTATCAACTATAACTAGTCCATAGTTCTTCCCATTCAAAGATGCAGTTTGTGTGGGTCCAAACAACTCATGTGTAAAAGTTCCAAAGGTCTAGAAGTGGAAACAATATTTTTGGAGTTAAAAGAATTTTTCACTTGTTTCCCTTTTTGACATGCTTCACAAAGAATCTCAAATTTGTACACAAAATTTGGTAATCCTCTCACGAGGTTATGCTTATTTAGCTTTGAGATGCTTCTCAAGCTTCCATGACCAAGTCTCTTGTGCCATTTCCATTGTTCATCCTTTAAGGATATAAAGCATGAGACATTTTGTTTGGACAGATTTTCAAAATCAATTTTGTAAACATTATTCTGCCTCTTTGCTTTAAAAAGAATGGACTTATCAGGGTTTCTGACTATATACTTATCCTTGTTAAAGGAAACATCAAATCCATTGTCACATAATTGACTTATGCTAAAAAGATTGTGTTTGAGTCCTTCAACCAATAAGACATTATCAATAGAGGGAAAAGGATGCTTACCAATTTTACCTATCCCAACTATTCTGCCTTTCTGGTCCTCCGAAGGTCACCCAACCTTTCTCCTGTCATGTGTTGTGAGTAACCACTGTCCAGGTACCATGACTGGAGTTGTTTTCCTCCCATCAAGCAAATTTGCGACAGGAATTATCATATTTTTAGGTACCCAGATTGACTTGGGTCCTTTCTTGTTAGTCCTTAGTTTGCGTCCAGGCATGTCCCTTTTCTTGTGGATGCATGTCGAGGTAACATGTCCAGCCTTTCATATTGACCACAATATAAGTTAAACTTGGAGGGACTCTTTGGAAACTTTGGTTTTGGTTTATCTTGTTCTTTAGGAACATAACCTAGACCACTCTTGTCAGAAGATTTTCTCTAAAATTTTAAAATTTGATCAAGCTTTGCAGAGCTACTGACAAATCTGGACAATCGTCCAGTGATTTCATTTACTTCTTGTTGAAATACTTGTACTTCACAAGAGGTTGGACTCTGAATCTCTTTGAGATTTGACTTTGAGTTGAGTTACTTGAAGTTTCAACTCTTCATTCTTTGTTCTGAGTACTTGGTTTTCTAAAGCAAGCTTTTCAAAATCTTTAGAAATAAGAGAGAACTTTTTCTTTAAAGATCTGTACTCATTTGAGAGAATGGACAACTCTCTAAGAAGATCATCAAAATTTTCTTTCAGTTCAGGATAAGAAAGTACCTCTTCTTCATCCTCACTGTCTGTTGAGGGTAGGCTTGCCATCAGGCAAAAATTTGCTTCTTCTTCCTCGTCTTCCTCTTCATCATCTGATGAATCATTGAGGTCCTCCTAGGTTGCCGTAAGGCCCTTCTTCTTGAAGAACTTTTTCTTTGTCCTCTCTACTTTAGGACAATCTGCCTTATAGTGGTCTGGTTTCTTGCAGCCATAGCACACCATGGGGCTTTACTCTTTCTGCTCAGTTTTCTCCTTTGGAAATCTTCTACTGAATTGCTTCCTTCTGAAGCCACCTTTCTTTCTCCACATGGACTTTATCTTTTTGGAGATGAAGGAAAGTTCATCATCTGAGCCTTCTTCTCCCTCTGAGCTGCATGGCTCTTCATCTGAGTCATTGGCCTTCAGTGCTTTTGAGGTGCTCCCTCTCTAAGCTTTAAGAGCAATTGACTTTGCCCTTTTTTCTGTTCCCTCTTCCATGCACTTTGAGCGAACCCAAAAGTTCTTCAATAGCAAGAGTGGATAGATCCCTTGCTTCTTGAATAGGAGTGACCTTGGGTCTCCATTGTCTTGGCAGACTCCTAAGGATTTTTCTGATGTGATCCTGGGTTGAGTAGATTTTTCCCAGAGATCTCAGATTGTTGATGATTGTTTGGAATCTTCCAAACATCTGATCTATTGTCTCGTGATCCTCCATTCTAAATAGTTCATATTGATGAATCAACATGCTGATTTTGGATTCACGGACTTGAGTTGATCCTTAATGAACCAAAGCTGGAGTGTCACAGATTTCTTTGGCTGTAGTGCAGCTGTGCACCTTGTCATAATCAGATTTTGTAATGGCACACATCAGATAGTGCCTAGCCTTTGAGTTCAGCTAGAATCTTGTCCTCTGGTCAGGTGTCCATTGGACTCTTAGCAATGGTTGCCTTGCTTATCTACTGGAGCAGTGTAACCATTCTTAACGGCATCCCACATGTCTATATTTTGTGCATCAAAGAATGTGATCATTCTTTGCTTCCAATAGTGATATTCTTCTCCATTGAACAGTGGTGGCCTGTTCACAGCTTGTCCCTCATTCTCCATGGATCTTTTGTTCTCTGCACGGTTAAGTGCTCAACCCCTAGAAACTTGGCTCTGATACCAACTGCAGGTAACAAGATGAAACACAAGAAGGGGGGTTGAATTGTGTTTCTTAGCTTGTAAAATCTTTTCATAAACGTTGGACGCTGTTTAAGAAGAATTGGACGCACAGTGAGTATTGGACGCACAGAGTAAGTTGGACGCAAAAACGTCCACTTAGTTTAAAACAAGCTTAGGTGCGTGTAAACAAAATCTCAATTCAATCCCAACAGTTATAATTAAAACTGAAAGTAAAGGAGTTAAGGGATAGAAGATTTACACAACTGTTTTATCTTGGGTCACCTTTTCCTAAGAGATACGCCCAATCCCCTCAAACTAGAGAGATTTCACTATCAATCCAGATAGAATACAAGTATTCTTCAACAGCCTCTTCAGGCCTTGCAACAAGTATTGTTTGCACACCTAGCCTCTTCAGGCTCAATCAAGTATTCTTTTACAGACAAGCATCTCCAGGCTCAAACCCAAGTATTCTTTTACAGACAAGCCTCTCCAGGCTCAAACAAGTATTTTTTATAGTCAAGCCTCTCCAGGCTCAAACAAGTATTCTTTTACAGTCCAGCCTCTCCATGCTCACACAACTCAAAAGAGTGTTTGTGTATCTAAGTTCTGCTACTCACACAAGTGAGAATATGAAATCTTAAGCACTTCAAGAGTTAAGCAAACTCTCTTTTACAAGAAGAAATGTACAGACTTTTCTAAGTTATAGAGTATATGAAATTTACACAGCGTAATGACTCTTTTTCGTTTGTTATCACTTCTGTCTTCTTCTTCTTCTTTTTCATGGTATTTATAGGCTTGATTTCAGCTGTAATAAGGTCTTGAACTTGTTCTGCTTCAGCCTTCATAAAATAGCCGTTTACAAATAGCATTAAATTCTATCTTCCCGTTGCTTCAATGGAGTGCCTCTTTAGCGTAGGTTGTTCAGTTATTTTCTCAAAAGTCAGAAGCAGCCTGTATCAAAGTCTCAATTACACAATGTTTAAAGGTAATATGCAGTTGAGACAAGGAGAATACACTGTGTCAAAGAAAAGGTAAGTTTAGAGAGTGCCAGATATGTTCAGACTACATTCTCTCTCAAGTACACTTTTCACAATGCTTTATGCTTTTCATTAAATGTTTTGTCAAATCATTTTCAATTAAGTCCAAGAAAAGAATGCATATAGCTATTCATTTCAAATCATTTGCTTATTTAATATGTCTCAAATTAAATGCAAGAGCAATAAATAGCATATTCAGCAATCAGAACAACATGTGTGTTGGACGCAATGTTAAACAGAATGGACGCTCAGCTGTCTTACCATTTGGACACATATCATGTCTTACCAAATGAACGTCTAGCATCCTAAGTCCATTGGATGATACTTACCATAGGTCAAGTACCAAAGTCCATTGGACGCTCAGCTCATTGATTGTACATATAAGTAGCAAAGCCACACTAGACGATGGACTTAACTTTGTTGTACCTGGAAGAACTTGTTATCAGACTTTGTAAAATCTTTAATAATAATTGTTATCATCAAAACCATTTAGGGAGTTAAACATTGAAAAAAGTCTTTGAACAATTTGGTTCCAACATGTCCTCCATTCCCCCCAAATCTTTTGACCACCACCTACTCGGGCGCTTTATCTTTTATGTCCATCAACTCCCCAAATTCCCAAACACCCGTTGCAATGTCACTAGGTTTTCCCTTTGAAATGAGACAATTTCTCTAGCCAACAGATTCACTCGAATTAGATTAGCTAAGTACAAGGATTACCTTTAGAAGCTGTTGAGCATACCTTGCGATTTGCTCGCAGGACCTTTTTCTTCATTGCCATCCTTCATACTCGGTTTAGTGTTAATAGCCAGGACTCTTTCGCCTTTATCCCCATTGTCCTCCTCATTGGTTTCCTTCTAGAATGATCTTGTGAGACCACAACACCCTGAGATTTATTCTATCACCCTCCACTTGAGTCATCGTCACCAAGTTTCGCACTTGGTCATTAATTCGTCCCGCTACAACACCCCCATTCTTCCTTGTAAGGTTCTAGGCCGTTGAAACCAAAGACCCAATGGAACATTGAGAATTTCCATTGGACCTATTACTAATATAGAATCCGAGCCCATCACCCCTTCTACATTGTTTGGGTTATTAGACTCAATCTCCTGGAGTATTGGGCCAACCTGAACATTCACCCCCATTGCCTCACTATTTGGTATTAGTAACTCAGTCACCTGATGCAATGGGCCAAGCCCAATATCCATGAAAAGATCAATGGAATTCTCCACTTGATTTATCTCCCTACCATCCAGCATAGCAATTGATTGCATTAAATAATTTTCTCCCACGTGTGCCTTGAGCCCCTGCCCAATCATTGGCTAGCTCCTCAAAGTTTGTATCACCTCTTTTTCCCCCATCACATGGCACTCTTCTTCTTAGTTTGACACCCCATTTGCCTCTTGGACTCTGAACAGCTGTTGGATGTCAAAGGCATCATTTGAATCGATTGATTGTCCCAAACTGGTACCCATGGAAAATTTCGAAAGTGACAGAGAATAAAATGACTTGGAAGAACAATCATTATCCACCCTGCTTGTCTTCTTATGACTAAAAACAAATTCTAGAAAAGGTTTTTCCATAAGTCTAATGCTATAGAACATTCCATTGATGCAGACTTTAACCACTTTATTCATAGCGTCCTATGTACTTGTTCTTATCAATATTCTAGCAACATCTAGCCTTCTCATATGCAATGTATTTGAATCCAATGACACAAAACGCCCCAAAGGACTAACCATCATAACAAATTTGCTTGTCCATCCATGAAGTGGCACTCCTTGGCATCTAATCCAAGCCTCCCTTTCTCTAACAACTTCTTCTAGGGACCATGGTCTTATATCATAAAACCAAGACTCAACAAGATCTTCATAATCTTTTACAAATTCCACAAAATCCTCGCCCTCCATTGGTTTAATCAACACCATGTCACCACCCATGAGAGTAATACCAAAAGTTGTTACCCTCTCATCAATAATTCTGTCTTGCAAAAGGTACACAACATCAGGATTGTGGACATGACCCAAAAAACACTTGTTCAACCAAGACATCTCCTCCTTATCAACCTAAAAACCAAGTCCCCTCCACTCATCTGAAGACCCACCACCTTTTTTCTGCCAAACTTTATTTTTTCCTTTACCCCTCATAACCTTAGAAAAAGTCACACCTCTTGCAATGTTAGGCCCCTCCACCTTCGATCCCCCCATCTTCTTTGAAAGACCTAGTTGCAGATCCTATTCATACTCACAGTGGACATTTGTAGCCGGTTGCTCTTTTTTTCTGAAAAATTTGATGCAATTGGCCCTTAGTTTATAGGTACCAATCCATATTTGATCAAGCCTCCTTTCCAACTCCTGAGGGTATGCAACTTCCTTGAACCGAACGAACCCAAATGCCTTCCCTTCCTTGTTCCTCTTCATAGGAATGAAAACATCCACCACCTTTCCCCACTTCAAGAACATTTTCCACAATGCTTTTGGTCCAAAGCTTGTCGAAAAGTTAGTAAAATAGTACGTAATAACACTTGCATCTCTATTCCATGTCACTCCTACATGTCCACCTTTCCCACTAGATTGTCACTGTTGTGGTTCCGTCCATTCTCTGTTCTCGGCATTGTTCTTGACTCTTCTGGTCCTTGGACTGACCAGTGTCCATTGATGTCCCCCCACCGCTCCCTCTCTCACTAGATTCTCTCTCATCTCTCCTTTTTGCTCCTCTATGTTACCAGCTTGAAAATGCAATTTCTTTCCAACCTATGTAAATTATGACACCCTGAGTGTGAATCACACTGTTTATGACTGATATATACAAAAAAAACGTCTAGACCAAATGTGTGTTGGACCTCCATCTTTGAATACAATATATATATTCATTTGTGTCTCATTGGTCCATGATACAAAACAAGATCACATATATATAACAAAACCTATATAAAGGCTTAATCTTATGTAACTTAGTTGTATGAATATGAGAGATATATTCACATGTGTGACTTTAGTCCATAAACGGAAAAGTCACGCATGCATTGTTTCCTCAACAATTTGGTTCTCAACAATTTGGAGTCTTTGGATCAACATAAATGACATCATCTTCAACAACAAATGAGCTACAGTTATACAAGTTGCAGAACAAGTCGCGGGCTTGGTCGTGGCTACAAGGGATAGCTAAGGGTTTTGTATATCCTCTATCATGTTGGCTACAGAACCCATTATCATGCTTGGGGGTTAAATGAGTTTTCTGCATAACTGCAGTTTAGGTGTTATAGCCAATGCAGTCTTGGATATTTTGCTATGTATATTTTATTTTATTAATTCTGTATTGCATAGGATTTAGGTAAACCTATATTGCTTTGTTTTGGAGATATGATTATTGCATTTTATGCTTCTGTTCTTGCCTCAAAATAGGGGGAGGCACTGTCATTCTCTAGTGGTAGGTTTTGGACAATATGGCCACTATAGCTATCATATCCCACTATAGTTTTCTTTGGATTGTTATTGATGTAATTATCTTGTAGAGCTCTGGAGAAGGGTACCTCTTGTACTGCTTCTCTTTTCTTCAATAAAATTAACATTTGACCTTTCAAAAAAAAGGTTTAAACAACACGAAGATATAAAAAAATGCTTTCTTGGGCAAACGTTATTTGTAAGTTACTTTAGACAACATTCTCCTAGGCAAGCGTTATCTAACAACTCCGTGTTTGTGTAATATAATGTAACTAAAAACACGATGCTTTCACATATACACATGCCTGAGAAAACATTTTCTGGATTATACCTACTACATAATATTTTCCAAGGCAATCATTAAATTCCCACTGAGATGCAAGTTCACCATCTCTCAATCTCTCTTGAACGGATGGACCCAGACACCAAAACATCGCGTCTCTTGAATTGTTGGGTCTCCACTACATGCTTCAGATGTTATATAATAGCCCTAAAATATTATCCACTAGTGTGTGGACCCGTGCACCGCACAGGCGGTGAATAGTATTTTGACAATAAAAGTAATCCTATAAAAAACAATTTTAATAATGGAATGTTTAAAACATATTAACCAATTTGATCAATAAATAATATACTTTTACTGATATAATGTACACAAAGACATAAATACTATGTAAAGTAATAAAACCACACAGTAAATTACTTCACCGCAGCAGCAAAATGACATTAGAGTTTCATAGAACTGCATTAAAGCAATTCTATTTAATTAACAAAAAAGAAAATTGTGTGAGGTGGATACCCAGACACAAAACACCAGTTAAACATAAATCAAACTTAAGAAACAACTATCAACTCGGATTTCCAGTACATTCAGCAAGTGATAATCTTGCAGTAAAACTTTGAAGGCTTGTCAGGATGAACATACAACATAATGCTACTCCCCCCTCTCAGTCCATGTGCAGCACAAAATTCTCCCCATCCCTAAGTCAGATGTGCTTGGTTGGCCCTGTGTTCCCACCATATGTTGCACACAAATATGTTGTCAAATTCGTCCTCGATCCCCACTTCGCTGGTTTCGTCAGGCTTCATAAAATTTTTCACCATGTCAGCTGGCAAGTTCTGCAGCAAACAAAAAAAAAAGATTGAAACGAATATAAAAAATTCTATGCATTATATTAAGTTCTAAGTATAAACAAACACTCTAACCAGATTGCTTATGGTTGCTTGTTTGTGTGTCTAAACTATATTTCAATCTTCCTTTTTACCAACAGAAGCAGCATTAGATTTTGTTGTGTAGTCATGGAAATCACTTGGAAGGAACTTAATCACGAAATCATGCTTTGTGGCTGGAGTGGGGTAGTTAACTTGAACAGGCCTCATATCCTTCACTTTCATGGCAAATACAATTCCTCTGAGGTACGCCAGTTTCAGCCATGCTCCATCAAGCAATTGATAGTGCCTCAGGACATTGTGCAACCCATGACTAACATAAGCAGTGTGGTCGAATTTGTCAACAATGATTCCAACTTTGGTTCCTATGGGATCAACAAACCATACCCTTGTAGGAAGTTCAGTTTTGAAACCAAGATAAAAAGTCTCGGGTAGTTCGACATACTCCTGATAAATATGATGAGAATGACATGGAAATCATTTTCATTACCATGCATTTCACATTAAACAATTATTATGAAAATCTGCATAAAAATATAAAGTAGAACACTTACACTCTTAAAAGTAACCAACAGATAGAAGGTCCTATATCTTCTTACTGCAGCCATGTTAGAAATGCCTTCCGAACAGAGAAAACACGTCACTGCAAATAAAAAACATATCATCTTACTGGATAAAATAACAAGATTCATACTATTGATGTTCATGACAAACTATATAGAGTAGCCTGAGAATACTCACCTTCACTCGTTCGTAATGCTAGAGCAAACTGGAAATGTAGTAGGTTCCCTTTTCTTGCGGTATTTATAGACACATTTAATAATATATAATAATAATAAAATAAAGCAGATAAGATGTGATAGCTAGGTGGCTTGTGCACTTCACACTTACTTCTTGGAATTGAAATCTATTGATTAGTTGGAAGATTCATGCAATAAATGAACAAACTATCATAAATAAAAAAACAATCATGTGTCTTCGCGGTTATAGGCGGCGATTGATTTTCTTTAGTGGTGTCTGCTTAAGAGATTGATTCGGTGAAGATCAAGAGGCACTCGGTAGTGACACACTTGTAGTTACTGTTGTTCCCACAGTAGTATATTGATAAGCAAAGTAATGCACGCTTTGGAAAAGAGAAACTATTAAATTCTTCCAACAATAGTGCAAAACCTTGATACAAACCTTGATTGTATCAAGGTTTTATATTCGTGATAACATTAATTTTATAGGTACTCTGCTTCATTTAACTTATTTATGTATTTATTTTTTATCTATTATTTATATCATTTTTCATTTATATTTATTATTTCAAAACACACTAAATGGTATTAATATTAATATTTTATATTATATTTATTATCTATATCTATTATCTATGAACCAAACATTTTTGTTTTATTTGAGTTGTTAGACAACAGAGTATTTTTTGTTTTAATTTAAATATATTCTTATTCTAATTATAATATTCTAATATATAAATGTAAATTGCGCTATCCAAACTATATAATGAAACTGCACCCAAAAAAATAGTGCTGCACCAAAAAAAAACTATATAACGAAACAGAATATATGATAATTCCAGTTGAATAGTATGTATGATAAATCTCAATCTCAATACGTAAAATACGAAAATAGTAATCATAAAATTACAAAACTTATAAATATATTAACTATTTACACTACTAGAAAACAGGTGATCAATGACCGATTTAGTGACTGAAAATATGCAGTCACTGTAGAGACGGATTTAGTGACCGATTTTGAATATTTTTAAAGTTTTTGTTTAATTCGATCGTAGGTAAGCTTTAGAGACTGAAATAGCGACCGATTATAATTAGAGACCAATTTTTCGGTCACTAATTAGAGACCGAAAAATCAGTCGCTAATTAGCGACTGATTTAGAAACCAATTCCATATATTAAAAATAAGGCTTAAATATGTTTTTAGTCCCTCATGTTTGGGTAATTGTTGTTTTTAGTCCCTCAAATTTAAAACGCATATTTTTGGTCCCTCATTTTTAAACCTTGCCACTTTTAGTCCCTCAAAAATAAGAACTAGTCCCTCATTTTCAAAACTCATTTTTTTAGTCCCTCATTTTTGAAAAAGTGTCACTTTTAGTCCCTCGGGCCATATTTTAAATTTGAAAAGTAATTTCTAAATTTATACTTTGACCCCTCCTAAAGCCTGATATTCACCTTAACCCGTTTTTCTGTTCTCCTCCCCCTCCATTGATACACCGCGGCCCCATATCCCCGCGCGGCCAAGGGAGGAGCTCCGCGCGGACAAGGGAGGTTGCGCACAATGGCAGGAAGGGAGGGGACCACCGCGATCGCACAGGGAGGAGAGCGAGAGAGAGGCCGCATCTCATGGCGGCTTCGAGGGAGGACTTTGGAACTACTCCTAGCAGGGATGGGGTCGCGGTGCATCAGTTCAGGGGGAGGAAAACCGAAAAACGAGTTAAGGTGAACATCAGGCTTTAGGAGGGGTTAAAGTATAAATTTAAAATTTGGCCTCAGGGACTAAAAGTGACACTTTTTCAAAAATGAGGGACTAAAAAAACGAGTTTTGAAAATGAGGGACTAAAAAGACAGATTTTTAAAAATGAGGGACCAAAAATAGGCGTTTTAAATTTGAGGTACTAAAAGCAACAATTACCCAAACTTGAGGGACTAAAAACATATTTAAGCCTAAAAATAAAATAAAACAATTGGTGGTTAGCGACCAATTTTTCGGTCACTAATTAGTGATCGAATTAGTGACCGAATTTAAAGATTTTTAAATTTTTTATTTAATATGACCTTAACCCCTGTTTTGTGATCTCACTTTTCCCTTCTCTCCCTTCGTTTAGTTTGTTCCTTGCTGTTCGCCATTGTCGCGTTCTCTTATCTTTACGTTTGTTCCCTTCACTCCACTCCACGGTGCCACTATTCATTTGCACTCCGTCACTCTGAAACCCGTCGTGCTCCATCGCTGCTTTCTTTTCCCAAGCTCCGTTAAGCTCGCTCGCATGCTTCTCCGTTCCAAGCTCTGTCCACTTCTCCTCCTCTGCCAACTGCAACGAGAAGAAGTTGCAACTGCGGATGGCAACCACCTTTCCCTCTCAATTCAAATTAGAGTTTGGTTTGTGCTAACCCCCCCCCCCCCCACCTTTCCCTCTCTCCCTTCCCTTCTCGCTTGATTTCAGCTCCATTAAGGAACCCTAACTTTCCTTCTTCTTCCTCTTTTTTGTATTTGTGTTTTGTTCAGGCAGCTGCACCCATGAAGGAACCCTTACGGTTCCTACGAAGTGTATTTGGGTGAGGATGCAAAGAAACACTGCTGATTGGAGAAGATTTCGTTTTATCTCAAGTGCCTGAGCTTTTCTTAATTTTTTATTTTTCCAGGTGGATTTGATACCGCACATGCTACGGCAAAGTAAATTTCATATTTAGGTATTGTTGATTTAATGATTTTCTTGAGCATGTCATGTGAAATTATCCAAATTTTGCTTCTTCTCGTCTTTTTTCTCATAGAGTTTCTTTTCATTTCTCTTCTCCTCAACCACATTAATTTTGTTTCACTGTTAAGAGTATTATATAAGCCATCACCACCCTGCACTGGTTTTCACTCACATCCTCTACCAATTACACCACAACCCCATCTTCCATTTCAGGTCAAGCTTTTAACCTTCATTGCCTTCTTCATTGTACATAACTTTTCTTTTTACTTTATTGGTTTTCTTTTCTTTTTCTTCTTTTTGATCACTTGTTTGGTGGGGTTGGAAGGAAGGAGTTTTCTATTTTTCTGGACTTCATAATACAGAAAAAAAAAAGTTATTGACTTTAGCTTGGTGGTAATGAACAGTTGTTGATCTAGGAAGGTTTGGGGGGATGCATGCTGGTTGATATGGTTGATATGTATGCTTTTGTGATGTTATTAACTATTGTTCGATTCTATCTGTAAATGCATGCATTTTAGCTTGTGGAATTTCCATTGTGGGTACCAATGGGGTGCCTCAATTCACCTACATTAACATTGGAGATTTCGTTTCTGACTTAAAATTATACTATTATATTTTCTGGTCTAGTTTATTGAATTAGTTGAGCTTTCTGGAACCAAGTGACCAAGTAGATGAAGTAGTTAGCTAATTCTAAGATTGTAATATGGATTTGAAGTATTTTTTTTTTGCCAACCAAAAAAGAAGGTCTTCTAATGACACGTTGATTGGATTTTCACATTGTTGTCAATAGTTTTTTTTCCATGTTATCTGGGTCCTTTCTTCTTCCTTTTTTTTTTCACTTATCTGTCAATACAAGATTTCAATTGGAGAAGAAACCACTCTATTTATTTCCTTTTGCTTTTCATTATTGAATAGGGTGCAAGATGGATTAATTGGCCTAAATTTATTTGGATGAGAATGGGTGTACGTTTTGTTTGAATCTAAGTTTTTACTTATAATTTTTGAATAATTCCATTTAAACCATTCCTCTTCCTTCTCCTCTGGATTAGTATTAATATTTTTTCGCAAAATAGATTCAAGGGAATCTTCATCAGAAAACAGAAACGACTGTTGATTCGGAAGGTGAAAGGATAGTCTTTGCACAGGTAGCCACCTGTGACGTATGTCAAATGCAAAAGTCCTCCAAATAGCTTCACATGGGGCCAAATATAAACAGTGGTAATACTGCTTGATTTCATCAAATTGCTTCTCATCACCTGATCTATTTGAAATCTCAATAGTAGCTCGATCAGGTCCTTTGTTAACATACTTAAACAAATATTTAATTGAATTTGATTTGTTGCAATATTCCATGTTCACATGCGCCTGGTATCTCATTAAAAGCTGTGGATTGTAAGGCACAACGAACCTATTGTCTAGTTGAATTCGTTTCTTTAAAACATACAAACCAGTATCCCGACGCTTATACCTTGGATATCCTTCATCGTCAATTGTGGTCGAAGACTGAAATGCTTTTGGAAAAAATTTGGTACACCTACCTTTCTGCATGCATGGGGAGGACTGATTAGCAGGATCGCATGGACCATGAATCATGAAGCTAGACACAACATTTGCAAGCTTTGGAAATAATTTAGCGTCTGGAATCTCTGCAGAAATGAACTTGTCAATATCAACTCCAACTTTCAATTTGCTAGACCCAACCAACCATAGTAGTATATGAGCATGTGGTAGTCCACGTTTCTAAAATTCAACTGTATATGTTCCTTAAAATTAAGAAAGAAATAGGACCTTTAGTTAGTTACATAAATATAAACATAAATAAAATAATTAGAACAAATAAAATAAATTAATGATATTTATTTATAAGAAGTACAATTTGAAACAAACCTGCAACTACTTTTCCAAAAATATGATCCTTCTTAAAATCCTTCATCATTTGGTCCAGTTTCATTTTGAAAACTCGACATACAATATCTGGCCTAACACTTGTAGTCAATCCTCTTGCTGAAACAAAATCTTTTATTTCTCTTCAATTTGCATTGTAAGTAATGGCGATGAATAAATCTGGATACCCAAATCTATTACAAATTGTCATTGCATCCTGGCAATTATTAAACATATATCTCATCCCACCAGTAAAAGATGCAGGCAAAACAACACGTTTCCCAATAGTAGTTGCATCACTTTCCCCTCTGACAACAGCTTCCTGAACACCATTCAATATATCACTCCGAATGACTTTTTGATTCAATCTTATGTATTTTAATCTCTGTGCTTCAATCATTGTGTAGCAGTCTACAAGAAATTGTTGGAACAATATGCCACACTTAAGTATCATTCCATATTCAGCTTCCCTCTCCTGAATCCTATATGCAATGAACTCCCTCAAGGAAACTCGATTTCTTTTACCGCTCTCACCATCAGTTATAGTTTCTGTAACACCCTCATTTTTATATAGTTTCTGTAGACTTTTAAATATGTTTTAATTTATTTAAAATTATTTTATTAATGATTTTAGGATCTTGAGGTGAGTATAGTGATAGTAATATCTTAGATTTATTTTAGAGGAGCCGAGAGTTGTAGAGTTCACAAAACTGAGTTTTTGCGGGAACCACATTTTCTCCTGATGCGGGGAAAGGGTTCAGTATTTTTCTAGAGGTCATTTTTACTCCAAAATAATATTTTAACGAACCAAAAGTCATTTTTATAATATTTGTGATTTTTAGAAATTTTTCTAGAAATTTTTCAGAAAAACTTTATTTTACCCGCGTTTGGAGCTTTACGGGTAAATCGGACGCAACCGGGACATGAAAAATAGTTCAAAAATTTAGTTTTGAGATTCTAAATTTTTCTATATCATATTCAACTCATAAAATTGATTTCTCATGATTTTACCTATTTTACAAAAATATTTAGCTAAAAAGGGGTTATAAAATTGCCCGTTTTTACTACTTTAAACTACCGATTAAACCCTAACTTGATGGGACATAATCCCACCAATTTTTTTGGTGTCTTGGGTGAATTCCTTGGCCAAAAATCTGGTCATAAAAATATTCCAAAGTCAAATGGTCATAATGATTTTGGGATCTTGAGGTGAGGATAGTGATAGTAATATCTTAGATTTATTTTAGAGGAGCTGAGAGTTGTAGAGTTCGCAAAATTGAATTTTTGCAGGAACCACATTCTCTCTTGATGCGGGGATAGGGTTTAGTATTTTTCTGGAGGTAATTTTTACTCCAAAATAATATTTTAACGAACCAAAAGTCATTTTTATAATATTTGTGATTTTTAGAAATTTTTCTAGAAATTTTTCAGAAAAACTTTATTTTACCCGCGTTTGGAGCTTTACGGGTAAACCGGGCGCAACCGGGACATGAAAAATAGTTCAAAAATTTAGTTTTGAGATTCTAAATTTTTTTATATCATATTCAACTCATAACATTGATTTCTCATGATTTTACCTATTTTAGAAAAATATTTAGCTAAAAAGGGGTTATAAAAACCGCGCGTTTTTACTACTTTAAACTACCGATTAAACCCTAACTTGATGGGACATAATCCCACCAATTTTTTTGGTGTCTTGGGCGAATTCCTTGGCCAAAAATCTGGTCATAAAAATATTCCAAAGTCAAATGGTCAAAAGGATTGACTTTTGAATTTTTTTCAAATTAGGTGAGTGAGGTATGGCTCCCACCCACTTCAAGTAAGGTAGCCCATGCCTCCTTGTCCCCTTGTGGCTGGCCGAAATCTGCATAAGGAGAGGGAAGAGAGAGGTTTCATTTTCTCATTCACTTCATCTTCTTCATCTTGCCAAAACTCCATTTTTCTCTCATTCCAAGCTTTTCCTCCATAACCAAAAGCTTGAGTTTTGTTGAGTTTTTGACTATTCAAGCTTCACAAAAAAGGTTTGGATCATCATTTTAATCCATAAACTTCTTTCATTATTTCATTTCCACCACTTTCATTTTCCCATGAAAGCTTGAGTTCTTCATTTCACTAAAAGTGAGCTTTTTCTTGGTTTAGGTTCACTCCATTGGAATCTACACGCTTGAAAACTACCTTGGATCCATTTGTTTTCAAGATTTGAGTAAGTATTCATCTACTCAAATTTCTACTCTTTAGGGTTTGGTAGTTTGCATAAAACTTGTATTTTTATGGTTTTATTTTGGTGTATTTTGTGAAAGGTTAATTTTTCTATGTGTTGGAACATCAAGTCTTCAAGGAGGCCACTTGGTGTTGGTGAGGAGTGAAGGTGATTTTTGGTGTTTGCCCATTTTCATTGTCTTCAAGAGGTAAGGGGATTTTCTCAATAAGTTGGGAAGGATGTGTATGTGTGTGGTGTATGTTGTATGTTCTAAGTTAAACTCAAAGACTTGAGTTTTTCTATTGGGTGTTGAATGAAGTTTCATTCTCTTATTAATATGTATTTTTATATGTATATGTATATGAGTAAAAATATGATTTTGGTTGATGAATGATAATTTTTTATAAGCCTATGTGTTGTTGGAAAAATCATATGTATGATTTAGAGTGATTTGGAATGCTTAAGTGTATGATTGATGAAGTATGTTTTATGCTATGTTTATGGTGTATGTTAATTTGTTATGGATGATTACTTTGAGTGTATGTATGATTATGGCTTGATTGTGTTGTTGCCTAATTGATGTATGTTGATTTCTTTGGATATTTCACATACTTTGATTCTTTGTGATTCGGATTGAA
The DNA here is from genome assembly GCA_030159175.1 of Glycyrrhiza uralensis. Classification (NCBI taxonomy): domain Eukaryota; kingdom Viridiplantae; phylum Streptophyta; class Magnoliopsida; order Fabales; family Fabaceae; genus Glycyrrhiza; species Glycyrrhiza uralensis. Next base: position 13,355,256 of record BRZY01000003.1, on the reverse strand, counting down.
TTGAAGTATTTGATTAAGTGTGAGAAGAGAACTTAAAAGCTTTAATAAAAAAGTTTTCCAAAGTGAAATCAAATGAATTAAATAGGGTTCAAGTTAACACTTAGATAAATTTCATTAAATTTCTAAGTATAAGTCTCAAAAAGATTTCATATTAAATCCTATTTCTCCATAATACTCTAAGTGAGCTAGAAAATCAATTAATTAGGGAGGAAAATCATATTTCAGATTTTGAAACTAAGACATATAAGAACTAAAACATACATTACACAAAAAGTTTTCTAACAAAACAAAACTAGTCTTCCAGAATCTGGAAACCAAGCTGTGACGTGGGAGATATTGAAGGAGAAGTTTCTCGAGAAGTATTTCCCACAGAGCGCGAGGTCGGAAAAGGAGCAAGAGTTTCTGCGACTGCAGCAACGAGACATGTCGGTGGGAGAGTACGCGGCAAAGTTTGAGTCACTTGCCAAATACTTTCGGTTTTTCCATGTCCAACCGGACGAGGGATGGAAATGCGAGAGGTTCGAAGCGGGGTTGAGGTACGAGGTCCGTCAATCTGTAGCTTCGTTGGATATTCGTCAATTTCCACTTCTGGTGGAAAAGTGTAGAAAGATGGAGAACCTGATGAGAGGAAGAGTGAATAAGGAAAATGTAGGTGGACCGTCTAGGTCATATCCACAAGGGAAGGGAGGAAAGCAGAATCATAACAAACCCTACTATAAGGATTAGGGGAACCAACAAAAGAGCAATGTAAATTTTTCTACTGGTGGTACCAACCAGCAAAGTCAAGGAGCAGGCACTCCAGTGACATTTTTCAAATGTGGGAAACTAGGACACTATTCTCATGCCTTTACTCAACAAGGAAAGAAGTGCGATAGCTGTGGAAAATTTGGACACATAGCAAAAGACTGGTAATTTTCAAGACTAGGAGCTTCATGGATGATTGGAGATGGGTGGTCTTTTGTAAGTTTTTGGAAGAATCAGATAAATGATGGTAAGTATATGCTAGTTATTATATTCAGGAAAGAATTGGACAATGATGTGATTAGCTATACAATTATTATCGTTTTCTGACTGCTTAAGGTCAAGGCGTGGAAGTAATTAACCCATTGGCTTGCCGGTAGTAGATGGGGTACAATGATAATTGATATAGACTTACATTATTGAATTCTTAAAGTTTGGATTGGATAGTGATGATTCTTGATGGAGGGTGTGAGGATACTTTATAGTTGGAAGAGGGATGCTCGATGGAATGAGAGTGTTTTATTTCTAAAGTAGGAGTGATAGAAAGATTTATCGGATGAGAGTTTTTCTATATTGAGGGTTAAACGTAGTTTTAGGTACGTAATTTCAAGGACGAAATTCTTTTTAGAGGGGTAGAGTTGTAACGAATTTTTTCTAAAAATCACAAATATTATAAAAATGACTTTTGGTTCGTTAAAATATTATTTTGGAGTAAAAATGATCTCCAGAAAAATACTGAACCCTATCCCTGCATCAGGAGAGAATGTGGTTCCCGCAAAAACTCAGTTTTGTGAACTCTACAACTCTCGGCTCCTCTAAAATAAATCTAAGATATTACTATCACTATCCTCACCTCAAGATCCCAAAATCATTAAAAAATAATTTTAAATAAATTAAAACATTTAAAAGTCTACAGAAACTATATAAAAATGAGGGTGTTACAGTTTCCCTCAGTGGAATGTCTTCTCGATAACCATATTCTCCATAAGGAAATAACAGAGGATATTGAAGAGGTAGACAAGAGTCGTGGGTCTCATGAATCCTTGGCAATTGTCCACCTATTTTTTGTATGACAATATCTCTACCAACATCGAGACTGGCAGTTTGACTTTGCCCTTCATACAACAAATACAAAAAGTAGGTTCATTACTTTTTTGGCATTCATCAGCTCTCTCCTCGAACCACACTTGAGCATGACAATACTGGCATTCAAATGTTGGTAGACCATAATCAATACCCTCTGTTACATGTAAACAATAGACATCATGAACAATGACAATTAGGCAGTTTATTCAAACAATATAATTCTGTAATTTAAAATAGAAAGACACCAAAGATATAATAAGCTGACCCTTTGACTCTGTTTGAAGATACTCATTTGAGAAGTGCATAGACTCTGAAGATGAAGTGAAAAATTGGTTTCGAATTAATTGTTTAGAAATCGATAAGTAACATATATATAAAAAAGGTGAAGGATGATTGACAGTAACAAACCTGTATCTTGTGATATACCAGAGTTTGTGCTGGCAGTGAAATCAAATGCAATTGAAGGGATTGACTCAATAACATTAGATGGTTGCACCTTTGTCTTGAATAAAGAAACAGAAGAAGAGGGATTCAAAACCGCAGATTGAGGGGTTGAATTACTATTATCTGGGACAAATAAGTCAAGAAGAAAAAATGAGGCACACAAATTTGAAAAAATAACATGATGAGGAATAAGATATGTCAATCGCACTAACCTGCATTGTCATCAGAGGGTGAAACATGTCTACTAATATGGTTAACCGTGGGTGTTGAAATTACTTCAGATTTATCATATTGCGTTTGGCATAAGTTTGAAGAAAATGAACTACATTCAATATTATCTATGTTACCTGCGTGATGACAAAACAAACAATACATTGCATTGATTTCTAAACTCAAGGAAATTGTGCAAGCTTACATTAACCATACCAATATTCAATGGAGTTAAGGGCACTCTGGGTAGATTGAATGTTGCCTGAGGATGCTTAAGAGACTGTCTTTTGCAAGTATCATTTTCATCTGATGCAAATGAAACAATAAAAATTGAAATAACAATAAGGAAACAAAATATGCATATATAGATGAATTAAACAAACATATTGTTCATTTACTATTTATTATATTAAATTAAATGCTACTAACTTGCAAAAGAACGTTTGTCTTTTGATGTTTTGACCGTTTTTGATCTCTCCCTACCATTAAGTTGACTTGAAGAAATCACGTTACTTGTTGTTGCATTGTTAACACTATATTTATGTTTCATCAAGATCTTTCTCCTCAAACGTGAATAAGCAGCATTGTTTGGTGATACATGCTCTTGAGTGTGCCGCAACGAATCTAAGTACAAAAAATAAATGACACGAACATATGTAGATAATCAATAAAAGCATAGCAAAGCATGTAAAAAATCAAATAAGTCATAACGAATCCTTAAAACTTGTTCAAATAAGGCATCACCAGCTAATTCCAGTTTGCGTTTTGAGGCCTTTTTGTCCATAATCCTCTTCCTTATTAACCTTGATTCCCTTGAAGTTGGCAAGTATTTACCATTTACATTTGCATCTCGATTTTGCACATAACAGCTGTGCTTCTTGGAACTGGTATGAATACTTCCCTGACCTTGACCTGTTAACGACAATGTATAAAAAAGTTTGATAAGTACAATCTGAAACATACTATACACTATCTGATACAGTTCGAAAGTAACTTATACAAAAATGCATATGTGAATGATTATCCTTGTTGGTGATAGCTCATATGAGTTTAAGCTCAGCTAACACAAAGTATTGAACTTTGTCATTTCCAACATATATATAAGTATCTATGTTTATGAGCAGACACGGGCAATATATAGAATCGCTTTAGCTTCAATCCCTTACCTGAATCATAATTAACCACTGCATTGGGTAACGCGAAGCATGCTTGGAGCCAAGAGTTGAATTATTTAGGCGCCAAATTAATGAATCACCGCCATTTTTGTCAGAAGCGATGAAAACACGCGTTATATTTGGAAATAAAAACAAACATATGGCATGCCAAAGTTGAAATTTAATCTTCCTACACAAATCCATAATAAAAAAATAAAATACAGATAAATGATAATGAATCTATTTTGTCAACACAGAACGATGAGTAACTATCCAACTAAACATCATTTCTTAACATGCATCTGAAACAGATAGAGCGAACTCTTTGGTTGAAGATTTGACATTTAAAAAAAATTCGTCAGAGAGAACGATGAAAAACCAAAGCAAGACTTTTCAAAACAAATGACACATGTGTATGGACATGAACATTTCAGAAACAGATCAAACTTCTTTCCAACCCATTACTCAAAGACCCAGATCTGATATTGAGATGTATTACATGACCAAGCTGGCAAAAGAAGATTGTTACATTGAAGTTAAATTAAAAAAGTAAAAAATAAAAATAGAAATAAAAAATAAAAAATAACATACATGGTTAAAGAGTTTTTTTCTTGAATTATATATTTGTTTTATTTTATTTATGCTTTGGTCATTACATTACCGATTATATACTTGCCTACTTTCCCATTTCTCCATAATTAATTAATTAATCACTCCATATGACTCCATAACTCCATAAATAAATAATAAAAAAGTCAAATGTGATTCACCTCTCTGGTGTGTAATAGCATGCAAGTAATTAAACACGATATTGAACATAAACACGACAACTGCAATATCATTATACCCGGTCTAAAGCAATACGACGTTCAAGTCCCCAAAAAAGACCCATGCAGCCAAATAAGTTTCACCAAAAGATACCAAATGAAACCAACATAAAACAAAACAAAAACAAACTTCAAACAACAACGACAATCCCTCAGTTCTTCTCGAGTTTAATACTCTTCTTCAATATCTTAGGAACTGTTGCTTTATTGCCTCAGTGGATCCATCAACACCATCACCTTCACCAGAAATTGATCTCTTCACAGGGGTCAAGATCAGAGACTCCTGTGATGAATCAAGTCTAACAACTTCAATTTCATGCTTACCACCACCAGTAAGATCAGACATAGATAGGTCAGACACCTACACGATTAGAATGGATAACATATTAGACATATTCTGGATACAAAATCTTTTAAACTGACAAACAAAAAACAAAAAAATAAAACTATATCAACCTGATATACGACTCCAATTGCATCAGCCACTCCTGAAACACATTCTTTCATAGGAGTAACCCCAACTAATTCACTTGGCAATCCCAAGTCAACAACATCATTCTCTATTGCTTGGCTATCAACAGCCACATTAGTAAATTGTGTCATCAAGTCCTGATTTTGTAAATATGATAGTACAGTCAAGATAAATAACTACGAACAACAGATTATTATTTATGGAACAACATCAATTCAATAAAATGAACCTGGCCAACCATCTCCTTCACAACACTAGCTGCCCCATGTAACACCCTGATTTTATATATAGTTTTATTGATTTTTAATCCTATTTAATTTAATTAAAATTATTTAATTAAGGATTTTTGGGATCTTGAGGTGAGGATATTGATAGTAATATCTTAGGTTTGATTTTGAAGGGTTTAGAGTAGTAGAGTTCGTAAAACTGAGTTTTTGCGGGAACCGCATTCTCTCCTGATGCGGGGATAGGGTTCAGTATTTTTCTGGAGGTCATTTTGATTCCAAAATAAATTTTTAACGAACCAAAAATGGTTCTTATAATATTTGTGATTTTTAGAAATTTTCTGGAAATTTTTCACAAAAACTTTATTTTTACCCGCGTTTGGTGCTTTACGGGTAAACCGGGCACAACCGGGACATGAAAAATAGTCCAAAAATTTAGTTTTGGGTTTCTAAATTTTTCTATGACATATTCAAATCATAAAATTTATTCCACATGATTTTACTCATTTTAGAAAAATATTTATCTAAAAAGGGAGTTCGAAAACTACGCGTTTTTACCGCTTCGAACTACCGATTAAACCCTAACTTGATGGGACTTAATCCCACCATTTTTTGGTCAGTTGGGCGCCTAGGAGGGGGGCTGATTCCATTCTCAAACAATTCCAAAAGTCAAATGGTCAAAGGGGTCAAATTTTGAATTTTCCCAAAATTAGGTGAGAGAGGTATAGCTCCCAACCACCAAAGCATGCAATCCCATACCTCCCCCATGCTTTTCTTGCTTCAGCCGAAATTCATCTAGGGAGAAAGGAGAGAGAAATTCATTTGCTTCATACACTTCATCTTCTCCAAGTTCCATTTAATTTCCATTTTCTCTCCATTCCCAAGCTCTTTCATACACCAAAAAGACCAAGTTCTAGTAAGATTTTCCATACCCAAGCTTCACAAAAAAGGTTTAGATCATCATTTATATTTATGTATATGAGTGAAAGTATGATTTTGGTTGAGGCATGATAATTTTTGATAAGCCTATGTGTTGTTGGAAAAAATCATATGTATGATTTGGAGTGATTTGGAATGCCTAAGTGTATGTTTGATTTATGGCTTGGTGGTGTTTTTGCCTAAATGGATGAATATTGATTCTTGGATGTTTCACATGATTTAATTCTATGTGATTGGGATTGGTTTGAAAATATTTGACTAAGTGTGGTAAGAGGAGTTAAAAACTTTAATGAAAAAGTTTTACAAATGAAAACAAAGAAATTAATTAGGATTCAAGATAACACTCATGTTATAAAAGTTCGGGGGTAGAAAACGTGAAAACTGGACGCAGAAACTGGACGCAGAGACTGGACGAAGACTGGACGCAGAAATTGGACGCAGGAACTGGACGCAGAGACTGGATGCCGAAATTGGACGCAGACTGGACGCAGGAACTGGACGCAGAGACTGGACGCAGAAATTGGACGCAGACTGGACGCAGGAACTGGACGCTGGAACTGGACGCAGGAACTGGACGCTTTGGGGTCAAAATGAAATTTTAACAAGTTATGTGGTTTTTAATAATTAATAAGAAGTGAGAAGGAAAAATAATAAGAATTAGAGAGTTAAAGTTGAAGAAGAACTTTAATTTCAAAGAGGAATTTTCCATAAAACTTACATTTTTCAAATAACAATATTACACGGTATTGGGAGAGAACCAATACGTGGCGAAGATAAAAGTCTTAAGGACAATAATATTACACGGTGTTAGATGAAAGCTAACACGTGGCGATGAAAACCCTAAGACGAGGGACCAAATTGATTGTGGTTGCAAATATACTGTCATATGCATTTGAGTTATTGGCTCTTGCCATGTTGGCTTTATGCCATGACTAATATTGGCTTTTGCCATGTTGGCTTTATGCCATGACTAATATTGGCTCTTGCCATGTTGGCTTTATGCCATGATTAGAGCACACAATCCTATGTGGAGATTGTAAATAAGTATGGTCTGACTATAAGTCTTTGAGGGCATTCAGGTCACGAAATTCTCAATGGCCTTGAGGGGAATCCCCTTGTGCCGAGAAGAGTAGTATACCCGGCTTGACTGATCCTGACCGGTTGCTTTATTTGAGATGGGGTGTACAACGTAGCACAATGGGTCTGTACCGAATAAATGACAAACGATGGCCGAGAGTGAAGGTCAGTTTGCATTAATGATAGGTATACGATTCCGCCACATCGCTCTACTTAGTTGAGGAAGAAAAGTCTCCATGGAGCAGTGCACCGGTGTATGACAAGAGATATTGAAGTGACATGCATTATGCTAGAATGCTATGTGTGTGCTTGACTGTGTGTTTACCTTGATGATTTGTCTCTTGTTGATGATTGAATAGCTTAGCTAAAAGGTTTGCGAAAGAGTAACTCTATATAAATATATTCTTGGAATGTATTACGTAGTATTTTATTTTTCATATGCAACCTTTCAGTGGATTTCAACTTGTGAAAAGAAATTCACCCTTGCATATTTTCCTGTATCTGTATGTACGTTACGCGTAGATGAGGCCTTTGGTAGCCCGTGTGAGGGAGAGTGTAACGCCCCTTTTTCATACAAGGAACGTCACGTGAAAATCTAATATTTAATGCGGAAAAACGTCTTTCATAAATTAAGGTTACCAAAATTGGTGGCTAATTTTTTTTCTTAAAAGAATCTTATCCGAAAAGATTTCTCACATCATATTTAGCCATCCTGAAACTCAGAAGAAAAGAAACATCATACACATATATATATATATATATCATCATGTCAATATACACAAGTCTTGCGCCCGCAAGTATAGTTTGGAACCACAACATAGTGGCCAAACTACATCATCATGACACGAAGAAAATAAAGCGATAAAGCTAAACCTAGGAAAACGATAAATCAAAAGTGTGTCCAATACACGACACTGAACATGTACATCCCAAACCTAGGCTGGTCGCTAACAGACACTCTACTAGCACTAGACATCCCCACCTCTACAGGCCTAAGACGACGACGTCTCCTCGGGGTCCTCCTCAACCTCAGACACCTCGAATAGTACACGATTTGGCTCGTCTCTAACCTTTCTCTTCCCTCTATCTACGTGTCCCGAAGGTCCGACAGAAGTGTCAGAAGAACAGCGCACCAAACGTCCAGAAGGTGCGACGTATGGAACAGGAAGTGTAGGTCTCACAGTCTCGGGTGATAGGACTGGTGTCACTGGTGGAGCCATCCTTGGTAAGCGTGCCCTCTCCAAGGAACTCTTCCTTGGAGTGCGACGAATCAGACGACAACGGTTAGATACCGATTCGGCTATCCACTGAGGTGTAGGCCTCTGATCCTCCCTCGCCTCTCTCCTAGGCTGCGCCGTGGGTGGAACTCTGGCCTCCCGGTCCTCTAAGGTGATGCTGCGTGCAAAGGGTGCATCTCCCAGCCAGTAGCGCATCCTCTCGACGGGTATGTAAACGTCCAAAACCATGTCCCTCTCCAAAACCTCTTCGGGGCCCAACACCCCTCCTCTAGTCCTAACCACGTGCCCAGACACAGTGGCCCATTGGGAGATGGGATCGTAAATCCATCCCCCACCATCGGCCTCACGAGGCCGGAAGCACTCCCTTACTCGGGCTATCAGAGGTCTCGAAGTGGACATCTACGCATAACGTACATAAAATAACAGAAAAACACGCAAGGGTGAATTTCTTTGCACAAGTTGTAATCCACTGAAAGGATGTATACGAAAATAAAATACTACATAATACACTCCAATAATATATATATAGAATTACTCTTTCGCAAGTCTTTTAGCTAAGCTATTCAATCATCAACAAGAGACACCTCATCAAGGTAAACACACAGTCAAGCACACACATAGCATTCTAGCATAATGCATGTCACTTCAATATCTCTTTAATACACCGGTGCACTGCTCCATGGAGACTTCTCTTCCTCAACTAAATAGAGCAAAATGGTTGTAGCATAAACCTAACATAATAAACCAATCGGTCCCCTTTTTCATGGACATGGTAACCATCGGTCCCCTTTTTCATGAACAGGTTTTACAATTATTTAGTAGAGCTACTATCACCATAACATAATAAACCAATCGGTCCCCTTTTTCATGGACATGGTAACCATCGGTCCCCTTTTCCATGGACAGGTTTTACAATTATTCGGTAGAGCAACATAATAAACCAATCGGTCCCCTTTTTCATGGACATGGTAACCATCGGTCCCCTTTTTCATGGACAGGTTTTACAATTATTCGGTAGAGCAACATAATAAACCAATCGGTCCCCTTTTTCATGGACATGGTAACCATCGGTCCCCTTTTTCATGGACAGGTTTTACAATTATTCACAATCCATCGCATAGGATTGTATGCTCTCATCATAGCATAAAGCTAGCCTGGCAAAAGCCAATATCTCAAATGCATATGACATTATATTTGCACTCACAAACAATACAATCAATGCGGTCCCTCGTCTTAGGGTTTTTCATCGCCACGTGTTAGCTTTCATCCAACACCGTGTAATTTTATTGTTCTTAAGACTTTTATCTTCGCCACGTATTGGTTCTCTTCCAATACCGTGTAATATTATTGTCCTTTAAGACTTTTATCTTCGCCACGTATTGGTTCTCTTCCAATACCGTGTAATACTATTGTCCTTAAGACTTTTATCTTCGCCATGTATTGGTTCTCTTCCAATACCGTGTAATATTATTGTCCTTTAAGACTTTTATCTTCGCCACGTATTGGTTCTCTTCCAATACCGTGTAATACTATTGTCCTTAAGACTTTTATCTTCGTCATGTATTGGTTCTCTTCCAATACCGTGTAATACTATTGTCCTTAAGACTTTTATCTTCGCCATGTATTGGTTCTCTTCCAATACCGTGTAATATTATTGTCCTTTAAGACTTTTATCTTCGCCACGTATTGGTTCTCTTCCAATACCGTGTAATACTATTGTCCTTAAGACTTTTATCTTCGCCATGTATTGGTTCTCTTCCAATACCGTGTAATATTATTGTCCTTTAAGACTTTTATCTTCGCCACGTATTGGTTCTCTTCCAATACCGTGTAATATTATTGTCCTTTAAGACTTTTATCTTCGCCACGTATTGGTTCTCTTCCAATACCGTGTAATATTATTGTTTAACACCATAAGTTTTTAGAAGAATTTCCTCTTTGAATTCTTAAGTTTTTTTTTCTTTAACTTTAAACTCTTAAACTTTCACTTGTTTATAAAAGAATTTTCTCTTATTTATAACCCACTTTATTAATTTTCTTCCCACTTATTCATCATAAAAAGATTTAATTAAAACTTAATTAAATTCTTTGATAATTTTACTTAAAATCTTTTACTTTAAGTATTTGTAATTCTGACCCCTTAAGAAGTTCAGTTTCACAGTTCAGCCCCCAATTTTCTGAAAAATTAGGTTTCTGGCCCAAAATGCCCAGACTTTACGTTTTCTACCCCACAACTTTCGTAATTTATAATTCTGGCCCAAATGTACCAGACTTCGCGTTTCAGCCCCAAGTTTTCGTAAATTATATTTTTGGCCCAAAAGTTTCCAGACTTCGCATTTCTGCCCCAAACTTTCTTAAATTATAATTTTGACCCAAAAGTCCAGATTTTGCAATTAAAGCCCAGAATTCCAGAATTTGCATTTTTGACCCCAAAAACCTGCAGTTTTCGTTTTTAACCCCTAAACATCCAAAATTTGATTTTTCTCTCACATTAATTAATTCTCTAACTCTCTTAAAGTTTTATGGATAAAATGATTTAGTATTAAATTGATTTAAGACTTATGATTAGAATTCTAATTAATTCATTTGTAAACTTTTCATTAAAGCTTTTAAACTCTCTTCCCACACTTAATCAAATCTCATCAATCCAATCCCAATCCAAGTATATGAAATACACATAAATCAATATACATCAATTAGGCAATAACACAACCAAGCCATCAATCAACATACATCATGAATATGACATTAAATCATACTTCACCAAGCACACACTTAGGCATCCAAAATCATCCCAAAGCATACATATGATTTTTCCAACAACACATAAGCTCATCACAATTGATCATGCCTCAACCAAAATCATATTTTTACTCATATACATATTCATGTAAAAATACATATTACTAAGAGAATGAAACTTCATTCAAACACCCAATATGAAAACTCAAGTCTTTGAGTTTTTCATGATCATACAACATAAACCACACACATACACATCCTTCCCAACTTATTGAGAAAATCCCCTTACCTCTTGAAGACAATGAAAATGGGCAAACACCACTAATCACCTTCCCTCTACACAATCACCAAGTGGCCTCCTTGAGCCTTGATGTTCCAACACTTAGAAAAAATTCACCTTTCACAAAATACACCAAAATAAACCATAAAAATGCAAGTTTCATGAAAACCACCAAACCCTAAGGTATAGAAATTTGAGTAGAGGAATACTTACTCAAATCTTGAAGCAAAATAGATCCAAGATGATTTTCAAGCTTGTAGGTTCCAATGGAGTGAACCTAAACCAAGAAAAAGATCTCTTTTAGTAAAGAGAAGAACACAACTTTCATGGAAACATGAAAGTGGTGGAAATGAAAAAATGAAAGAAGTTTATGGATTAGAATGATGATCCAAACCTTTTTTGTGAAGCTTGAATAGTCAAAAACTCAATAAAACTTAGCCTTTTGGTGTATGGAAAAGCTTGGGAAAATGGAGAGAAAATAGAGTTTTGGCAAGATGATGAAGATGAAGAAGATGAATGAAATGAAATCTCTCTCCTCCCATGCCCTTGAGAATTCGGCCAGACCATGAAGAGTATGGGGGAGTATGGGCTTCAATGCTTTTGGTAGTTGGGAGCCATACCTCTCTCACCTAATTTTGAAAAAAACAAATATTAACCCCATTTGACCCAATTGACTTTTGGAATATCTTAGAGAGTGAAATCAGACCCTCATATGCGCCCAAGTCTGACTGGAAAATGGTGGGATTTAATTCCACCAAGTTAGGGTTTAATCGGTAGTTCGAAGTAGTAAAAACGCGTAGTTTTCGAACCCCTTTTTAGATAAATATTTTTCTAAAATGAGTAAAATCATGAGAAATGAATTTTATGACTTGAATATGTCATAGAAAAATTTAGAAACCCAAAACTAAATTTTTGGACTATTTTTGATGTCCCGCTTGCGCCCGGTTTACCCGTAAAGCTCCAAACGCGGGTAAAATAAAGTTTTTCTGAAAAATTTCCAGAAAAATTTCTAAAAATCACAAATACTATAAGAACCACTTTTGGTTCGTTAAAAATTTATTTTGGAGTAAAAATGACCTCCAGAAAAATACTGGACCCTATCCCCGCATCAGGAGAGAATGCGGTTCCCGCTAAAACTCAGTTTTGCGAACTTGGCTACTCTTGACTCTAATAAAATAAATCTAAGATATTAATATCCTTATTCTCACCCCAAGATCTAAAATTCATTAATTAAATAATTTTAATTAATTTAAAGGAGATTAAAAATCAATAAAAACTATTTAAAAATTGAGGGTGTTACAACTCTACCCCTCTAAAAAGAATTTCGTCCCCGAAATTACGTACCTAAACTACGTTTAACCATCAATATAAAAAACTCTCATCCGATAAATCGTTCTATCACTCCTACTTCAGAAATAACATATTCTCGTTCCTTCGAGCATTCTTACTCTCACTACAAGGTATCCTCACACTATCCATCAAGAATCATCACTATCCAATCCAAACTTTAAGAATTCAACAATGTAAGTCTATATCAATTATCATTGTGCCCCATCTACTACCGGCAAGCCAATGGGTTAATTACTCCCACGCCTTGTCCTTAAGCAGTCAGGAAAACGATAATAATTTTATAGCTAATCACATCATTGTCCAATTCCTTCCTGAATATAACAACTGGCATATACCTAGTACCTACCATCATTTATCCGATTCTTCCAAAAATTATTTCCCTCCTATTTCATCTTCAAGATCTACTAATGCTTCGCTACCTCTTTACTGTATTTCCTTTTTCTTATACCTATCCCTTAATACTCATTACAGTACTCCTAGATAACTGTCGACTATTGTTCATACGCCACCTACCCTTTGCTAAAGGATCCTTGGCAAAAATTTCCTATGAAAATTTCTATTACAACTCACACTATCATTTATAGGGTTCTAGTTTCCCTCAAAGTCGACCCGGAATAGGAAAATCATTTTACAAACGAGATTATCACTACTAGTGAGAGTTGGTTTGACAAGATGGACGATCAGAAAGATTATTAGATAGGAAGATAGAGAAATAACTAGGTAGGAAGATAGACAGATGACATTACTGAATAACTTCATATATAGAGTACGGAAAGTTTTGGAAACAGACAGACATAAGAATTTCTAGAAGGTTACATCATTAAGTAGTAGCGAAAGAAATTTAAAACATAATGTCAGATTTTGAATCTAAAACTTATAAGAAATTAAAACATACATCACACAAAAAGTTTTCCTAATCAAAACAAAACTAGTCTTCCGTAATCTTCAAAAACTTGCAGAAAACCACCCATTCCAAACATCCCTGAAGCCCCTAGTCTTCAAAATTACCAGCTATGTCATTCCCTTCTTGTAGGGAATCCTCTGAAGGTGAAGCCTCAATACCACTCATAGTGTAAACACGTCCTTTTGTCTTCGGCCTTCCGGCTTTGACAGCGTCGATTTCCGACTTGGGTTTGGGCATAAGGCAATCCTTTACTATGTGTCCAAATTTTCCACAGCTATAACACTTCTTTCCTTGTTGAGTACAGGCATGAGAATAGTGTCCTAGTTTCCCACATTTGAAACAGGTCACTGGAGCGCCCGCTCCTTGACTTCCCTTGTTGGTACCACCAGTAGAAAAAGTTACATTGTTCTTTTGTTCGTTCCCCTGATCCCTATAGTAGGGTTTGTTCTGATTTTGTTTTCCATCCTTCCCTTGTGGATATGACCTAGATGGTCCACCCACATTCCCCTTATTCACTCTCCCCTTCATCAGATTCTCCATCTTTCTACACTTTTCCACCAGCAGTGGAAATTGACGAATATCTAGGGAAGCTACAGATTGACGCACCTCGTACCTCAACCCCGCTTCGAACCTCTCGCATTTCCATCCCTCGTCCGGTTGGACTTGGAAAAACCGAAAGTATTTGGCAAGTGACTCAAACTTTGCCGCATACTCTCCTACCGACATATCTCGTTGCTGCAGTCGCAGAAACTCTTGCTCCTTTTCCGACCTCGCGCTCTGTGGGAAATACTTCTCGAGAAACTTCTCCTTGAATATCTCCCACGTCACGACTTGGTTCCGAGCTTCCAACAGTTGTCGGACTCCCTTCCACCAATATTCCGCGTCACCCAACAGTAGGTAAACCGCGTATTGCACCTTCTCAGCCGCTGTGCAGTGCAGGATCTCAAAGATCTTCTCCAACTCTTCTACCCATAATTCTGCTTTCTCTGGCTCAGACTCACCATGAAACTGTAGCGGATTATGGTGTCGAAAGTCAACCAATCTCTTGGCTTCAGCAGCTCTCTCAGCCCTAACTCTATCCTCGGTATCCCTTTGCTGTCTCTCAATGTCCCTCTGTTCAGCACGAACAGACTGTTGAGCCATTTGAGCCACCATGTTAGTCATAGCCGCGATAGCCCTTTCCATTGTGTCGTCACGATCCTCAATGTCAACACGATTTATCGGTCGTCCTCGACGTGCCATGGGTTTCTACAAGTCAACCAGGTTGCACTACTCAAAACCCATTCAAGAAAACAATCAATTTCACACATTGTTTCATAAGGAAACAATACAACCAATGTCACACAATGCTAATCAGAGATCACACAATTTAAACTTAGTAAGCCTATAACCTAAGCAAACTCCATCAGAGTTCACACAACTTAGACATAGTAGACCTATAACTAACAGTCCCGACAAACATCGACCAGGCTCTGATACCACAAATGTAACGCCCCTTTTTCATACAAGGAACGTCACGTGAAAATCTAATATTTAATGCGGAAAAACGTCTTTCATAAATTAAGGTTACCAAAATTGGTGGCTAATTTTTTTTCTTAAAAGAATCTTATCCGAAAAGATTTCTCACATCATATTTAGCCATCCTGAAACTCAGAAGAAAAGAAACATCATACACATATATATATATATATATCATCATGTCAATATACACAAGTCTTGCGCCCGCAAGTATAGTTTGGAACCACAACATAGTGGCCAAACTACATCATCATGACACGAAGAAAATAAAGCGATAAAGCTAAACCTAGGAAAACGATAAATCAAAAGTGTGTCCAATACACGACACTGAACATGTACATCCCAAACCTAGGCTGGTCGCTAACAGACACTCTACTAGCACTAGACATCCCCACCTCTACAGGCCTAAGACGACGACGTCTCCTCGGGGTCCTCCTCAACCTCAGACACCTCGAATAGTACACGATTTGGCTCGTCTCTAACCTTTCTCTTCCCTCTATCTACGTGTCCCGAAGGTCCGACAGAAGTGTCAGAAGAACAGCGCACCAAACGTCCAGAAGGTGCGACGTATGGAACAGGAAGTGTAGGTCTCACAGTCTCGGGTGATAGGACTGGTGTCACTGGTGGAGCCATCCTTGGTAAGCGTGCCCTCTCCAAGGAACTCTTCCTTGGAGTGCGACGAATCAGACGACAACGGTTAGATACCGATTCGGCTATCCACTGAGGTGTAGGCCTCTGATCCTCCCTCGCCTCTCTCCTAGGCTGCGCCGTGGGTGGAACTCTGGCCTCCCGGTCCTCTAAGGTGATGCTGCGTGCAAAGGGTGCATCTCCCAGCCAGTAGCGCATCCTCTCGACGGGTATGTAAACGTCCAAAACCATGTCCCTCTCCAAAACCTCTTCGGGGCCCAACACCCCTCCTCTAGTCCTAACCACGTGCCCAGACACAGTGGCCCATTGGGAGATGGGATCGTAAATCCATCCCCCACCATCGGCCTCACGAGGCCGGAAGCACTCCCTTACTCGGGCTATCAGAGGTCTCGAAGTGGACATCTACGCATAACGTACATAAAATAACAGAAAAACACGCAAGGGTGAATTTCTTTGCACAAGTTGTAATCCACTGAAAGGATGTATACGAAAATAAAATACTACATAATACACTCCAATAATATATATATAGAATTACTCTTTCGCAAGTCTTTTAGCTAAGCTATTCAATCATCAACAAGAGACACCTCATCAAGGTAAACACACAGTCAAGCACACACATAGCATTCTAGCATAATGCATGTCACTTCAATATCTCTTTAATACACCGGTGCACTGCTCCATGGAGACTTCTCTTCCTCAACTAAATAGAGCAAAATGGTTGTAGCATAAACCTAACATAATAAACCAATCGGTCCCCTTTTTCATGGACATGGTAACCATCGGTCCCCTTTTTCATGAACAGGTTTTACAATTATTTAGTAGAGCTACTATCACCATAACATAATAAACCAATCGGTCCCCTTTTTCATGGACATGGTAACCATCGGTCCCCTTTTCCATGGACAGGTTTTACAATTATTCGGTAGAGCAACATAATAAACCAATCGGTCCCCTTTTTCATGGACATGGTAACCATCGGTCCCCTTTTTCATGGACAGGTTTTACAATTATTCGGTAGAGCAACATAATAAACCAATCGGTCCCCTTTTTCATGGACATGGTAACCATCGGTCCCCTTTTTCATGGACAGGTTTTACAATTATTCACAATCCATCGCATAGGATTGTATGCTCTCATCATAGCATAAAGCTAGCCTGGCAAAAGCCAATATCTCAAATGCATATGACATTATATTTGCACTCACAAACAATACAATCAATGCGGTCCCTCGTCTTAGGGTTTTTCATCGCCACGTGTTAGCTTTCATCCAACACCGTGTAATTTTATTGTTCTTAAGACTTTTATCTTCGCCACGTATTGGTTCTCTTCCAATACCGTGTAATATTATTGTCCTTTAAGACTTTTATCTTCGCCACGTATTGGTTCTCTTCCAATACCGTGTAATACTATTGTCCTTAAGACTTTTATCTTCGCCATGTATTGGTTCTCTTCCAATACCGTGTAATATTATTGTCCTTTAAGACTTTTATCTTCGCCACGTATTGGTTCTCTTCCAATACCGTGTAATACTATTGTCCTTAAGACTTTTATCTTCGCCATGTATTGGTTCTCTTCCAATACCGTGTAATACTATTGTCCTTAAGACTTTTATCTTCGCCATGTATTGGTTCTCTTCCAATACCGTGTAATATTATTGTCCTTTAAGACTTTTATCTTCGCCACGTATTGGTTCTCTTCCAATACCGTGTAATACTATTGTCCTTAAGACTTTTATCTTCGCCATGTATTGGTTCTCTTCCAATACCGTGTAATATTATTGTCCTTTAAGACTTTTATCTTCGCCACGTATTGGTTCTCTTCCAATACCGTGTAATATTATTGTCCTTTAAGACTTTTATCTTCGCCACGTATTGGTTCTCTTCCAATACCGTGTAATATTATTGTTTAACACCATAAGTTTTTAGAAGAATTTCCTCTTTGAATTCTTAAGTTTTTTTTTCTTTAACTTTAAACTCTTAAACTTTCACTTGTTTATAAAAGAATTTTCTCTTATTTATAACCCACTTTATTAATTTTCTTCCCACTTATTCATCATAAAAAGATTTAATTAAAACTTAATTAAATTCTTTGATAATTTTACTTAAAATCTTTTACTTTAAGTATTTGTAATTCTGACCCCTTAAGAAGTTCAGTTTCACAGTTCAGCCCCCAATTTTCTGAAAAATTAGGTTTCTGGCCCAAAATGCCCAGACTTTACGTTTTCTACCCCACAACTTTCGTAATTTATAATTCTGGCCCAAATGTACCAGACTTCGCGTTTCAGCCCCAAGTTTTCGTAAATTATATTTTTGGCCCAAAAGTTTCCAGACTTCGCATTTCTGCCCCAAACTTTCTTAAATTATAATTTTGACCCAAAAGTCCAGATTTTGCAATTAAAGCCCAGAATTCCAGAATTTGCATTTTTGACCCCAAAAACCTGCAGTTTTCGTTTTTAACCCCTAAACATCCAAAATTTGATTTTTCTCTCACATTAATTAATTCTCTAACTCTCTTAAAGTTTTATGGATAAAATGATTTAGTATTAAATTGATTTAAGACTTATGATTAGAATTCTAATTAATTCATTTGTAAACTTTTCATTAAAGCTTTTAAACTCTCTTCCCACACTTAATCAAATCTCATCAATCCAATCCCAATCCAAGTATATGAAATACACATAAATCAATATACATCAATTAGGCAATAACACAACCAAGCCATCAATCAACATACATCATGAATATGACATTAAATCATACTTCACCAAGCACACACTTAGGCATCCAAAATCATCCCAAAGCATACATATGATTTTTCCAACAACACATAAGCTCATCACAATTGATCATGCCTCAACCAAAATCATATTTTTACTCATATACATATTCATGTAAAAATACATATTACTAAGAGAATGAAACTTCATTCAAACACCCAATATGAAAACTCAAGTCTTTGAGTTTTTCATGATCATACAACATAAACCACACACATACACATCCTTCCCAACTTATTGAGAAAATCCCCTTACCTCTTGAAGACAATGAAAATGGGCAAACACCACTAATCACCTTCCCTCTACACAATCACCAAGTGGCCTCCTTGAGCCTTGATGTTCCAACACTTAGAAAAAATTCACCTTTCACAAAATACACCAAAATAAACCATAAAAATGCAAGTTTCATGAAAACCACCAAACCCTAAGGTATAGAAATTTGAGTAGAGGAATACTTACTCAAATCTTGAAGCAAAATAGATCCAAGATGATTTTCAAGCTTGTAGGTTCCAATGGAGTGAACCTAAACCAAGAAAAAGATCTCTTTTAGTAAAGAGAAGAACACAACTTTCATGGAAACATGAAAGTGGTGGAAATGAAAAAATGAAAGAAGTTTATGGATTAGAATGATGATCCAAACCTTTTTTGTGAAGCTTGAATAGTCAAAAACTCAATAAAACTTAGCCTTTTGGTGTATGGAAAAGCTTGGGAAAATGGAGAGAAAATAGAGTTTTGGCAAGATGATGAAGATGAAGAAGATGAATGAAATGAAATCTCTCTCCTCCCATGCCCTTGAGAATTCGGCCAGACCATGAAGAGTATGGGGGAGTATGGGCTTCAATGCTTTTGGTAGTTGGGAGCCATACCTCTCTCACCTAATTTTGAAAAAAACAAATATTAACCCCATTTGACCCAATTGACTTTTGGAATATCTTAGAGAGTGAAATCAGACCCTCATATGCGCCCAAGTCTGACTGGAAAATGGTGGGATTTAATTCCACCAAGTTAGGGTTTAATCGGTAGTTCGAAGTAGTAAAAACGCGTAGTTTTCGAACCCCTTTTTAGATAAATATTTTTCTAAAATGAGTAAAATCATGAGAAATGAATTTTATGACTTGAATATGTCATAGAAAAATTTAGAAACCCAAAACTAAATTTTTGGACTATTTTTGATGTCCCGCTTGCGCCCGGTTTACCCGTAAAGCTCCAAACGCGGGTAAAATAAAGTTTTTCTGAAAAATTTCCAGAAAAATTTCTAAAAATCACAAATACTATAAGAACCACTTTTGGTTCGTTAAAAATTTATTTTGGAGTAAAAATGACCTCCAGAAAAATACTGGACCCTATCCCCGCATCAGGAGAGAATGCGGTTCCCGCTAAAACTCAGTTTTGCGAACTTGGCTACTCTTGACTCTAATAAAATAAATCTAAGATATTAATATCCTTATTCTCACCCCAAGATCTAAAATTCATTAATTAAATAATTTTAATTAATTTAAAGGAGATTAAAAATCAATAAAAACTATTTAAAAATTGAGGGTGTTACAGAGAGCTTCCGGCCCCTTGAGGCCGAGTCCGAGGGAGGGGGATGGACTTATGATTCCATCTCCCAATGGGCCACTGTGTGTGGACACGTGATCAGGACTAGAGGAGGGGTGCTGGGCCCCGAAGAGGTTCTAGAGCGCGACATGGTTCTGGACGCTTACATTCCACTCGAGAGGATGCGCAGCTAGCTGGCAGCCGCACCCGAGGCACCCGTGGAGCAGCCGAGGCGAGAGACTCAGGCGGAGGAGAGACCTTTACCCTCACGGGTAACCGGATCAGCTCGGGAGTATCGTCGCATGTTTCACCGCACGCGTCTCACTCCGAGGAAGAGCACCTTGCCGCGAGATCGTCTACCGAGGATGGCTCCATCAGTGACACCAGCTTCACCACCAGCGACAGGGAGATCGACGCTTTCCGTTCCTTACGTTCCACCGTATGGCCGTTTCGTACGCTGCTCTTCTGACACTTCTGTCGGACCGTCGGGACACGCAGAGAGGGGGAAGAGGAAGGTTCGAGATGAGCCAGAGCGGGTACTCATTGAGATATCTGAGGAGGAGGAGGACCCGGAGGAGGACCCAGAGGAGGATCCCGAGGAGGACCCCGAGGAGACGTCATCGTCTTATGTCGTAGTGGTGGGGGTGTCTAGTACTAGGTTGTGGGATGTCTGTTAGCGACCAGCCTAGGTTTGGGATGTTCATGTTCAGTGTCGTGTATTTGACACATCTTTTGATTTACAGTTTTCTTAGGTTTAGATTTATCGCTTTTTTTCTTTACGTTATGATGATGTAGTTTGGCCACTACGTTGTGGTTCCAAACTATCCTTGCGGGCGCAAGACTTGTATATTTTGACATGATGATATGTATATATGTGCATGATGTTTCTTTTTTCTGAGTTTTCAGGAGGGCTAAGTGTGATGTGAGAAATCTTTTCGTTTAAGATTCTTTCAAAAAAAAAATTAGCCACCAATTTTGGTAACCTTGAGTTATGAAAGATGTTTTTCCGCATTAAATTTTAGTTTTTCACGTGACGTTCCTTGTGGGAAAAAGGGGCGTTACATTTGTGGTATCAGAGCTGGTCGATGTCTGTCGGGACTGTAGGTTATAGGTCTACTGTGTCTAAGTTGTGTGAACTCTGATGGAGTTTGCTTAGGTTATAGGTTTACTAAGTTTAAGTTGTGTGATCTCTGATTAGCATTGTGTGACATTGGTTGTATTGTTTCCTTATGAAACAATGTGTGAAATTGATTGCTTTCTTGAATGGGTTTTGAATAAGTGCAACTTGATTGGATTGTATGTTTTAGTTTCTTATAAGTTTTAGATTCAAAATCTGACTCTATGTTTTAAATTTCTTCCGCTACTACTTAAATATGTAACCTTCTAGAAATTCTTATGTCTGTCTGTTTCCAAAACTTTCCGTACTCTATGTATGAAGTTATTCAGTAATCTCATCTGTCTATCTTCTTACCTAGTTATTTCTCTATCTTCCTATCTAATAATCTTTCTGATTGTCCATCTTGTCAAACCAACTCTCACTAGTAGTGATAATCTCGTTTGTAAAATGATTTTCCTCTTCTGGGTTGACTTTGAGGGAAACTAGAACCCTATAGATGACAGTATGAGTTGTAATAGAAATTTTCATAGGAAATTTTTGCCAAGGATCCTTTAGCAAAGAGTGGGTGGTGTATGAACAATAGTCGACAGTTATCTAGGAGTACCGTAACAAGTATTGAGGGACGAGTATAAGAAAAAGATAATACACTGAAGGAGTGGCAAAACATTAGTAGATCTTGAAGATGTAATAAGAGGGAAAGAATTTTTGGGAGAATCGGATAAAGAATAGTATATATGTATTGGCGATTATATTAGGAATGATTTGGGCAATAATGTGAGTAGCTATACACTTATTATCGTTTTCTAACTACTTAAGGACAAGGTGTGGGACTGATCAACCCATTGGCTTGCCGGTAGTAGAGAGGGGACAATAATATTTGATATGGACTAACATTGGCCGCCCCTCTCCCACTATAAATAGGCATCTTGACTTCATAATTTTTCACACACCAAAGAGGAAGCCTTGAAGATAAACACAAATCCTCTCTTCTCTTCTTAGTTCTCATATTTCTTATTTGGTGTTCTTGCTTTGTTCTTCCCAATATTTGTGGCCAAGGTAAGGGGAATTACTTCTAAAGTTGGTTTGACCTTGTTTTTATGAGTATTTTTGTGGTTTGGCTGTTTATAGCTTTTAATTAAATTGTTATTTGTTTGTTTTATTGTTTTAATGCTTTATTTTTATTTAAAATTATGGTTTTATAATTAGTAAAGTTATAATGCCCAAATTTTCTTTAAATTTTCATGTGAGTAAGGTGGTTATATTAAAATTAATTTTGAACTTTGTAAACATACCGTTATAATGGTAAATTTTAGATTACCGTAAAAATGATTTTACTGTAGAGAAAATGAAATTATTCTTTTGTGAAAACCCTAATATTATCTATCATTGAGATACAAGGTCATGATTAAGATAAATGGTTTATCAGTATCGATCTGTCTAGAAAGGAAAGAGACATTTGAAGGGGCTTTTATTTAGTCCGTCTCTATCTGGCTTGAGATCTGTATTGGTACGTTGTTTGGAGAATTCTTAACCTAGGGACTCGGTATATACATGACTAAGATAAATTGGGAAAGAAGTGATTTCTTAATACCGTATATATAAATAGATTGGACTGGATAAAAGAGTATTACAGTAATGGATTCTCGGTGAATTCTACTGTTATAACATCTTTCAGAATTTAATATGACAGTAATGGATTCTCGGTACTGTTATATTAACAGTGGGAAATATAAAGTGAGTATCCAATCTGTATATATATATATAATTAACTCAGTTTAATTTCCAATGTTTATGACAGTGGAAATTAGAGAGGTAGACTTCCAACGGGCCTCTTTCCTGGAAAATAACTAGTGCCTAAATATTTCAGTAAAGAAACAGTTTGATTTCATTTACTTAGTCCATATCAAATACATTTGATTCTACATTTATTTGTGATTCTGCGTTTTACCTGAAATATGTGATTTGGTATTCTTATATGACAAATGTGGTTTTGTGTGTATTTGTGATTCCGTGTTTATTTGAAAATTAAGTTGTAAGTTGGGGTCTGTGGTTACTAAGTAAAATCTCCAGGAGTAGCGGGCTAAATGCTTGTGGCTATGTGCCGAAATTCCTAAGGTAAAATCTCCAGGAGTAGCGAGTGACTTACTCGTGGGTGTGTCCTGAATATAAGTGGTAAAGTCTCCAGGAGCAGCGGGTTCTTTTCCCGTGGGTGTGTCTCGAAATTGTGTCATAAAATCTCCCCAAGAGTAACAGGTTCTTTTCTCATGGGTGTGTCCCAAAAGTATAGAAAGTTTTGTGTGTTTGATAATTCCTTGAGATAATATTACGTGTGAAATTCTCTGTTTAAGATATTAATTGATCCATCTGTTGTGTGCATTAGATTTACTATATGTTGTTTATATATTCTTAACATATGAATTGAATGCAGTGATTTGGATTCGTTTTAGTACTTGTATTACTTTTATTACGTTGTGTAGAGTATTCACCCTTGCCTACTTTCTATGTTGTTGGTACATGGTTGAGTAGATGTTTTCCCAAGGAATGGGTTAGTTCTTAGAAGAGACTCTAAAGGATGTTGCTGTATAGATGGACAGAGATTCCAAGAAGAATGGATAGTTATTGTATTGTTTTGGGTAGTGGTCTAAAGACCTGACTGGCTCAGATATTCATTATCTTTCCTTGTAAAAACTCTGATGATTATACGGAATAAGATTGCATTCATAAAATGATTGTTTTATGCTTCCGCATTGAAAACCTTTTCGAAAACATTTAAAAAGGAATCAAGGGAACATACTCCCCATCCTTCTCATCTTCTTTTATGAAAACGGACAAAAATTTATCCACATTTTAGAAGAAAGAATATTAAAGCTTTCACCAAATATTTTCTAAGTTATTTTTGAAATTCTTAGTTACTATGGTGTAATATCCTTTTTGGAGAAAGGGTATTACAATATGCATCATGCAATGTAATTTTCAGACATAAATAATAACATATTTTAACCATCAACAAATCATTAGATTAAATCAAAACAAATAAAAACATGTTACCTTGGGGTGACATTAACAACGTGCCTATTACATTTCTCACAAAAGAACATCTTAGAATTGAGATACACAGCCTTATTGCAGGTATAGGCAGTGTACCACCAATCGTCACCCTCAAGAACATGTGTTATGGTTGCCAAAACAATACAGAAAACATCCTACAGCACATTTGTAAGCATCCAAATGAAAATCTATAACACGACAGTATTCATAACAAATTAATCTCATAAATCAAACTACTATTCAATCAAACCTCCTTGCAATTTTTCACTTCATCTATGGTTTTCCTCTGTGTAAGTGTCAAGAAATCCTCTTCAATAGTTATTTTCGGAGTATCAGGGAGCTGACTCAAAGCCAATGAAGGTGAGTCACTAAATGTTGACATTTTGTACACATTCATATACATAATCGATTCAAGACATTCAAATAATTAAATAATCTACTTAAATCTACTTAAATAATCTTACAGAAAATATGATAAACAAAAATGCCACTCACTTCGTCTTGAATGCAATTGCCTCAGTGCAATCAGGGTTGAAGATAATCTTTGAAGAAGACATGGCATTCTGCAACTGAATTTTCCTTACAAATTGAAGCCAAGTTTCAACAACATATTCAAGCATTAAATCCATTATGAGACACCACATAAAACAAAGTCAAATGTAAATAATTTACCTTGAAAAGACTTAACTTTTGTTAGCTGAATTATGACCAGAGGACGTTGCGCATCCCCAGAGGACAAAAAAGAATTCAACTCATCAACATAAGCCCCAAACAATGCACACTCAATTTTTGATCTACATTGTACACAAACATAAACAAAACATTACATAAGTAACAACAATCCAAATACTCAAGCGTTTAACAGTGATAAAACATACCCTTCAGACTCCAACTCAATCACGTTCATTTTCATAGGAACACCATTCCTCTTGTGTTGTCTTTCAGTTCCAACAGCAGTCAAAATACCCATAACATCTGATTCAAATAAATAAATAAATTAAAATTATTAAACATTAAACAGAAATTAAATAGAAAATTTAGACATAAAAATATATCACACTTAAATATTCGACAAACGTGACAACTACTTACCAACCAAATAATCTGTGCTATATGTCTCTGTGATGTCTGAAAATAGAACAATAGAAAAAGGAGAAGCAGACACTAAACCATTGTCAACACTGACAACCTTTGTACCCATTTGAAAATTCAGTTTATATCCGTGCCTAGTAGTCCTAAAATTTCCACCATTGGATACTACCCCGAAAAAATTTATTGAGTACACCACCCCCTCTTTTAGTTCCTTCTCAAACTTGTATATGAGAGTCTTTCTAATTGTCGCGTGTATCTTCCCTCCCTGAACAAAAAAAAAGTACATGAAACAATAAGCATTCAAAACATGTTATATCATCTACATTGTAAACACTTCAAACGCTATCACCTTCTCATCCATCAAGACCATCTCCATGGAAAAAGGGATTCTCTGTCTACTGAAATCAGCAACGACCCAAAGCCGCACAACATGAGCAATAATGGACCAAGATTCCTTGGCGGGTGAAGTAGCAGAAATTAAACCGTGTCGGTGTGCCATCGTAAGAAAAAATGAAGGTGCGAATAAAGAGCAATGAAACTTTCAAAATAGAACCAGAGCAGACAAATGGTATTTATAGAAGATAAATAAGTAGGGGAAATAGAAGAAGCCATGCGCCGCAATGGTGTAGGCTGCTCGATGCATGTTGGGAAGATGAAATATCTCCAAAATTGTGGATTCCCCATGCCACACCAGCACGCCAAAAGGAAATTTAAGGGAAGGGGTCATTGGAATACGATTCGCCAGCCACACACACCAGAATACCCATGATTGCAAATGCAAGAGAATTAATGCACAGCCAAAAAATTAAAGACAGCTACATGAGAAAACAAAATAGGCATAAAAAGCATTAAATGACCATGGGAAAACATTGGGCAATTTGAAATACTCATGACTAATCTCACAACTAACCAATTCATCTGATTATTACAACTAAAAAAAATAAGAAAAAATTCAAAAATTGCAAACGAAAAAATAAAAAACAAATAAAATTAATAAAATTAAAAATAATAAAAATAATTGTTTACTTCTTCCAACAGATGACTTTCTAAAATTAGAAGGTGTTAAAAGGTGTTCAAAAAGAGCCTCTAGGATTATGCGACAACTCAGCATTAGAGACGATGCCATGTGGAACTTCCTCTAGATGAAACCTTTCCTTATTATATTATAGATTTCATGCTTCTTGAGTATTTTGCATTCTTTCTTTCTCTGTGTTTTTGTCTTCATTACCTTAAAACAACACTTTAACAAGTTCTCACCTTTCACCACGTAACCAAAATTAACCCACTTGTAGCTCTCATCCAATTTATTCCCATTCTAATGGAGTGCAGGGTCAACATGGAATGCATCCGTGAGTATGAGATGCACCTAATAGAAGAACTAACAGGGGCAGGATGGGTTGAGTATTTCTGGAAAACCTTGCGTCAATATGCATCAAAAAATTTGATTCAAAGACTAAAGGTACAAATGTCATTTCTCAGAATGGTGTCAAAATCCAAATGAGAGTATTAGGACCACATCAACTCAAATTTCAAATCCTGAAGATCAGTATTGGTGCTTTACTGAAGATACATACAATGGCTATAGTGGTTCTTTGGCATATCAAGTAGATGGGGGGTCATTATTTGAGTTTGGGCATCTTTGATTATAACAGTTGTACGACCTAGTTGCTATAGGGGAGCCTTCTTGGTGATATTGAATAGGGGTATATCAATTCTATGCATATGACAACCACATATAAGTGTTTAGCAGGGTTATGGAGATTATGGTTTTGTCCTTGGGCATGATGCTTTCACATTGGTAGTGTGATATTTTTCACAACTGTGAACAGCTAATTATGGATTGGAAGGAAGTGGTTGGGTCTGATATCTTCACACAGGTGGTGTGAATTTCTTCGGATCTATTATCTGCTTTTTTACACCTGGGGTGGTAATTGTTCCACAACTCTGAACTACTCTGGAAGTACTCTGCATTTTCGTACTTGGGTCTGTCGTCTTCACACCAGGGGTGTCAAATTTTTCACACCAGCGCTTTGAAATTGTCTCATTCGTGGGTATTCTTTTGGCGTGTTGCAAATGATAGATATGGTCTAGGTGCCAACTTAGTTGGGATGATTTTCTCTATAGTAATGTCTTTGCACGCTATCTTTATTTAAATAATGGTACGAGCTAAGTCGATTTTGTACAACAAACAAATCTTGATCTCTTTTAAGTAGCTAAATCTAAACATAACTTGTGCTCTATTTTAGTTATTTTTTTTTTCAATAATATTTTTTGGCTCATAAAAAAAATATGCATCCAAAAATGATTCAGGGTTTTTGGTTCAGTGCAACAATATATAAAGATAAGATAGTTGGAAGGGTGCTTGATGTGTACATCTTTGTCTCCCGTGCATCTATTTCCCAAGTAACTGGTGGTCCAGATGAAGGTCTCATCTATGAGGAGGGCTAGAATTATCAACTCCTATATTCTATGAAGAACTTTGTGGACATTTCACTACACTGAGAATTCATTTAAACAGTGTTTAAATTTGATTCCAACAGCGCGTAAATTTGATTCCAACATTCCCGTGTTCCCTTATAGATAATGTGCGTCCAATCAAGCATTATTGTGACTGAACCTACATATGACGTGTAGACAGCAAGCATTGTACCTGAATCATACATCTCAACAATGGTTTCACGAGAAAGCGTTGTCGAAATAAATACATTTTTTGTTTTCCCCATATACAAATTAATATCATCACAAATATGAACAGAAACATATACATATATGTACTGTTATCCAAAAAAAATATATACACATGAACAATTAATATGAACAGGTTGAATCTAATTAATCATAATGAAATATATAATTTTACTTAATTTTGGTGGGGAATTATATGTTCGACCACGTATTTAAACCATTTTTCACCACTTCAATTTGTTGTTTGGAAGAATAAGTTGTATACCTATGGCCTTCAAGGTACTGCAAAAAAAACCCAACAATTATTAGATGTTATTAATTAACATATATGCATGAAGTAAATCAGTTTAGCAGGAATCTTAACAAAAATTGCATACCACTTCTGGGATGTGACCAACACCTGTGGATACAATCTCCTTCATGAATCTCATCACAAAGTACCTGAAGTCGTCGTTGTTATCTTGTTTTGGACACTACAAAATGAAAAATTGTCCTGGTAAATCAAAACAAATATTTGCAAATAATTAGGATGAGCTTCAATTTATAAAAATATACCTTAATGATTGATCAATCAAGTGCTCTATTGTTTGGTGTCCTTGTGGTACTTCTTCTCAATTTTGAGAAAAACAAACACAAATTGAATGTTGATGAAAGTAAAAAATATGAAAATCCAGCATGAGAAGTTATTCAATGAAAGTTTCGTAAATTTTTGAGCCTAGTTGCATCTTTTTCCTATTCAGAAAATCAAAATAATATAGCTCCCCTCCCAGTGGTTTGATGGCAACTAACACCCAATGATTACTAGAAAAATGTATAGCTAGTCAGCGAACAAGGACAATAAAGTATACATAAATAAAGCTAGTTTGGAAATTATAAGGTCTCACTCTGAATTGTATGGCACAACAACCAACTTATCAGGGTTATAGAAAACATTATTTCCCAGCAGATTAGCTATGTCCAGCTTTCGTTTCACCTTGTTAAAATTCCTGCATGTAATTGCTGGTGATAGGATGAAGTACTTTTGTGAAAGTATGTGTGAATGTCAAACAAGCATCTTAGATAGTATAATAAAATTAGGTTAACAATAACGTGGACAGGACTTTTAAGTAAAGTAATTGATTTAAGTAATTAGATAGTTTAAAGTATTTCATGTACAAAGTAATAACAGAGGCGCTAATCCAGTCGTGGGCAAGAAACTATTTGATCTCGTCGACATCAAGAAACTCTCATCGTCCCATCCAAAACAGCAATTGGTTATTTCAACACGTAGAGCATTCTTTCCCTTCAATCAATTTTCAACATGTTGACAAACCAACACTTTGTTAGTTGGAGGCTCTTGAGCACATGATTGAACAACCTAGTTCAGGTGATTTTGTTGAACAATCTTGTCCGACTGATTTTCTTGAACAACCCTTTTAGAATTGCCTCTTGTTTTGACGGCTGACTCGCGTGTCCTAGGAGTATTACACCCAGTGCATTTCTTCTGCACGGTCCTAGTGCCTTTATTCTACTGGTCCCAGTTCCTTTCTTCTGCTCGGTCCCGACGTTTTTCTCCTATTCACTGTAGCCATATAATGTGAATCCTTTGGAAATGATATCATTGTTGCTCACATACCTCATCAACCACCATTATTAATTTGATAGGCCAGACCACAAATCCTTCTACGACATCAATGACCTTCTCCATACCTCTGTCTTCGTCCGATAGTGGCAATTTGGCATTTGGGTCAACCATAATTATTATTGACACTCTTGCGTGACCGGCAGGAATTTGGTTGTAGTGTTGTACTAAATTACTCGCAGAGTTACACATCGATCCCCTAGCCACCATGCGAAGGAGTAAAAATAAATAATCGCATAAAGTAAAATATAATTACCAATGGAAGGATGGGAGTATTAGGAGTTATATCAACAGCAACAGCAAGAAGAGTTGCAAGGGTAGCTACCTCCTCATTGTGATCAGGTGCATTGGTTCAACTGATCACAAGATTTGATGTGTCTTAACATCCAAGACTGGATTATGTACACCAACGTTCTCATGTGATCTAATTCATGGGATACTTTGTTCTGCTTTAGTGGTGGGATACAGTCTTTATGAGAGACCCAAAATCCAATCACCCTAACACATCTAGGGTACTCCGGTTGCTTTAATGCCCGGGAAAATATGCCCTCACGACCAAATTCCTCTATCTTCTGCTTTAGAGGTAGATACTATGATAATGGCTTGTAAAAACACAAACACAAATAAAATATTTTGGTTAAGGTTAAGGTTACCATAGATATCAAATGAATGTTAAGGTTATTATACTTACACATTCCTCCCAAACTGGTTGAACATTTTCATTATCAATTGCCACATCTTTGTCCACGCGGGCAGCCTTCCACACAACATGATGAGATATGCTCTTCACCTCAGATCCGAACCCTGATTGTTTCATTAGCTATATATCGACAATAGCGACACGAATTAAGAATCATTTTATAGTTTGTAAGACTATATACATGAGTATGCATGGGTGTGACAACTTACCATATCTTACTTGAGGCGAGCATATCCCTAATTGAGGTTTAGACGCTCTCTTCCTATTAGATTCACTTGTTTTCTATATATACCATTAATTAATTACTAATGGTGTCATAAATAAGGATAATACACACTTAATTGTGTTGATATTAAAATTACCTGAAATCTTCACTTAAACAATTTTCTACATATGCCCTCCAGTCATTCTTCTTGTATGGTGTTCTTTATTAGAAGGAGACTTGTAGTTTAGGTTTCCCTGAGCATCGTCCAGATAACGCTTCTTCATGGTACACCTCCAGCCCCTGTGAAGCTTGCCGGCTTTCTCAAGGTAGTAAGCTTTATGACACTTGTCAATATCAAAACTGATTACAAAAACAAGTATAATCAAATAAAGTTAGGATGGATTGCATAAGAAACATCATAACAAAATGTATAGAAGAGGAGAATCTTAATTATCACCAATATGATTGTCCAGATGGTTTCCTTGTATGGGGCCATCTCCTCACTCTTCCAACCCCTTTTATTAATTGACACAAGCTGATAGACAATCGTTCCAATATAACTGGCCAACTATGCATCATTAAGCTCTAATGGTTGGCCTCTCTCATTCCATCCATCCTATACCATCAATGCAAAGATTTACAAAAGTAAAATTTTTGAAGAAAAAATAAGTCAATATTCACAATATGTACTGTTGAGTTCTGACGCCAAGGTTTTGCTTATGGCAAACCTTCTGAACTTAATTATAAGTATTTAGAATGTTAGTGGAACTAATGGTGTGCTCGAGAATGTTATATAAGTACATGTACATCAAGAAATGCCTATAAGAATGTTCAAGTCTCATAGAAGGTTTAACCTCAGAATGCTCAGAGGGCTTAGAACAAAGAACATTCACAGCTCACCACAACATGAACATTTTGCACAACCAAGGCAAAGTCTTCCAAGATCCAAGATAAGCAAATAGGCAAATTGGAAGATCACTAGACTGAGAGAATCATGAGAAGACCAATGGTGTTAAGTCTCTCAGATAAAGAAGGATACTCTTAGTCAAGAATGTTCTAGGGCAAGGGATTCATTGAATCCTCTCAGAGTCAGAAAGTTCATCTATCATAAGATTCTAAAAGAAATCCAAATCTCATAAGTTTTCACCACATCGTATGTACAAGTGTTCTCACACACAATCAGGACTAAAGCTTAAAGGAAATCAAGAAGAAGAACAAAATGATACTCAAGAATATTATCAGAAGATTGACATCAGAAGGTTCAAACATTCTAGTGTATCAATATCCAAAATTGAGCTATCACTGTCAACTTTTGCTTAAAGTGGAAGATGGCTAGCTGGACGTACACAGACCCAAACGCCTTGTGTCTAATGGCTAGTTTTGCGAAGGAACATCATAAAAACGAAGGCAAATATGTTGAAATAACTTGGAAGAACTCATTGCGAAAAAATACGTGAATCTACACCAAGTTCATATCTTTCCTCAAGTTCATCTTGAATACCCACTCTCTATAATATTTGTATACTGATCAAAGATCTGTTAGTGAGTGGATACAGTTTTCTTGTCATCACTTAGTGAGTTATTTGTAAACTGTAAAATAGTGACCCAACCTATTTTCAAATCTGTTGAGGTATGTCTTTTATCACATAGTGAGTGAACACTAGTGAGAGTAAAAGAGAGAGTGTTGATTAGCCTGAAGTGGTTGTGTGTAAACGAATAATTGTGTTGTATTTGCCTAAAGAGGCAAAGGAAAAAATACATGTGAAGGCTTGAAGAGGTTGTGTGAAGAATACTTGTACTGGTAATTTACTAATGGAAAATCTCATTAGGTGTGAGGACTAGACGTAGCCCAAAGTGTTAAGAGTGAACCAGGATAAATCTTTTGTGCAACATCTTCTATCTCATTCTTGTTATACACTCTTGTATATTTCTAGAACGACAATTCATTTAAGAAATCAATAATCACTTACTTAGTTTTCATAAACCATTTTAAGAAGGTTTATAAGTTTAAAGAAAGATTGTTAAGCAGGTTTGAAAATCTCAGAAGGTTCAATTTGAATTTTGACTTCAAAACATTCTCAAGTTGTGAACATTCTAAGATGAACCTTCTGAACAGAAATTTTTGCAAGATTTAACTACATAGCATTACAAACATTTCATTGATAAGAAATTTATCAATTTGATTTTTTAATTGTTTAGTACAGTTTAACAAGATGTACACATTTTGATTTCCAAGGTAGTATACTTGAGAAGGCTCATGGTAGGAACTGCTCTATCAGAACATGGTAGTCATGTGTCTTTAGCCCTTTTAATCTGAGGTCTTTCATATCAATAAGGCTCCTGATTTTTGAAGAGTAATCCTCTGGGACCTTCACTCCATGAAAAAACTTACAAAATACATTTTTTCCTTTCTAGATAGAGTATGAGCTGCCAGAGGAAGATATTGACGTTTGCCATTCTTTATTGGGGCCAATTCTGTTCTTATTCCCATGCTGACCATGTTCAATCGTGCATTGATGTCATCCTTTGACTTTCCAAGCACACTGAGCAGCATACCAATGACACTGTCACAAACATTTTTCTCTATGTGTATCATATCAACGAATTGTCTCGCGTACAATCTCTTCCAATAGGATAATTCAAAGAATATTGATAATATTCACATAATTTTTGCTTAATAATTGAAAGACACCAGACTAGAACACGAACCACATGTTCTGTTACAAGCGTTGTTGTAAGTTAAATCCATACAAATTAAATCCCTTTTCAAAAATAATTAATTTTTTTTGAAAGACTTACACATTAATCAAATAGCTTTATCTTATTTGGAAGAATAGACTATCACTAATATAACAACACATTTTTAGAATGATCACTTCAAAAGAATCATCAAACAATCATATTCGTCAATAAGTAAAAAGGCAAAACTCTTCAATATACATATAATAAACAACATTTCATTCAAAATAGTCAATATATATTGATTTGGTCTTTAACATCCTTATAGTTCATCTTACATTACATACTCTTCCACTTACATCAGTACCATATACATGTATACTGGTAGTTACTAACCTACTCAAAATTAAAGGGCCTAAAATGAAGCAAAACAAGTTCTTTCCTGCGCATGTATATTGGTGCATTGAAGGCAACACTCAGGAGTTTAAGATGCTTCCAAGGCACACTCACCTCTAAAGGATGACATATTCTTCCAAAATGAAAGAATCGTTTTAGAAGAATAGGTCACCCTTTGAAGGCGAGCATGCCTAAGGAGCTTCTTAACTCCTGAGTGTTGCCTCCACCACACCAGTATACATGCAATGGAAAAACAAGATGATGAGCTTTCTTTCTAGTGCATATACTCTAATATAGGAAGGATTCTCCATCCATTGTTGGTAGTTAGTAATTTGGTATTACTAACTACCAAGAGTGGACAAAGAATCCTTTTAGCATAAGAGTATATGTGCTGGAAAAAATCCTCCTCTTGTTCTCCAACTTTATCTTGAGGAGACCTCATCATCTTCATCCCACTTCATATCCTCCTTCCCCTCTTCAACATCACTTTCAGTAGGTCCAGATGGAGTTCTCACCACAGTTTTATTTAAAGGACTTTCTTGTAGCATCCTCCTTATTATTTTCAGCCTCACCTGCTCCACGTATAACACGAATGTTCATCCTCTTGAGGTCGCTCTATCCCATTCATTACATCAAATGCATTAAGCACTCCTTAATGCTCAAAGAGGAGACAGAGCAGAACAACATAGATAAAAGTGTCGGTGTAAGCCCTAGTGATCAATCTATTTTAAGAGATTTCATATTTGTTTCATGACCCCGTGATTTATATGTATTTATAAATCTATATATAAAGGCATTACATTTATTATGTCAAGTATTCATGACATGATAAAGTCCTTAGAATGACAATGTTTAGTTCATTGGAACATCAAGTGTGACTTGATCGCGAGACCCCAACGAACAACATGAACGCTATTCTTAAATATCCGTAGTCAAGTATTATTGTTAATAAGGACGACAATAACACATAGAGACTATTACATGAGTAGACTGATGGCCCCATCTCACGTGCCATGAGCAAGGAGTTGTCAAGTCAGCACGTAGGTGTGAATATAAGGAGTAATATTCATGCTGGACTGACCCGCTACTAGAAGGCTTTATAGTAGTTATGCAAGTATTATAAGTTCTTCCTAAGATAACCATAGTAGAGCAAGTCTTTTGACTTGAAGTCACTACGATCCCTATATGAGGAGTTGTATGCTTTAGGGGTATCAAAAGTCATGCCGTAATAGGGTGATTTTAAAGATGGCGCTCAGGTATGAGTGCGAATCTGATAGGGACTTGGGTATTATGGGGTGTCCAAGTCCCACATCGGGTAGTATGGGATGCTCGGTGGAGTACTTAAGTGCTTGGTTCTTCCCCCTTGATAGCTAGCTTTTCAAGGGTGGGTTCCCCAAGTGCTTAGGTACTTATCAATTGGTATCAGAGCCAGGTTGTCGGCGTCTCGGAAAGGGCTACCCACGGAGGGTTCTGATCGGTGGAGGGTTCTGACCAACGAGGAAGTTGAGTGAAGTGCCACCGAGTGAAGTGTCGTGGAGTGAAAGCCGCCGAGGACGTCGGCTCTCAGGGGCGGTGCTATGATAAGGACTTGGGTATTATGGGGTGTCCAAGTCCCACATCGGGTAGTATGGGATGCTCGGTGGAGTACTTAAGTGCTTGGTTCTTCCCCCTTGATAGCTAGCTTTTCAAGGGTGGGTTCCCCAAGTGCTTAGGTACTTATCAGAATCATGCGCAGGGGCATGAGTGATGTAGAGAGGATTTGTCCCTCTCGCATAACATGGGTAATGTCCTAGGCCACTCAATGGAGTATAGTGGTTAAGTTATTGGCCAATCCAGCATTGGGCACAACATGTGATATTGGGCCTAGCAGAAGCGCACTTACTCTGGGATCGAGAAACTATGATTGATGACACACTTTATGCCTCATGTTCTATCGGGACTAAAAGACGAAGTGTAATATCCCCAATATTAGAACCTTGAGTTATAAATATGAAGTTATTATTTATGTAGTTTTAATATTTTCAAGTTAGAACTCTGTGTTTTAATACTTGGTGAATTAATTAAGTTATAGATGTTTATTTGTATTTTGTTTATTATAGACTGTGTGGAGGTTTAATTACAGTATGATTTATTATGTTAAGTGAGATTGAGGAAGAAAAGGTAGGGATTTAATTATTAAAGTTAGGAAGGGTGAGAGGGTATCACTTAATCTCACTCACACTTTACATATTTATCTTTCTAGCTTTTATTAGCTCCTACTTCTTTAAAATAAATATCACTCACTCCCACACTCACATACCCACACTTGTTAGAAAAGAAATAAGAAGAGAAAGGGAAAGTGAGAGAGGGAGCCGTGAGAGAGTGAGAAGAAAAGAAAGAAAGGAAGAAAGAAGAGAGAAAGAGAGAGCTTGAGAAAGGGAGACAAGAAGAAGAAGAAGAAGAAGAAGAAGAAGAAGAAGAAGAAGAAAGGAAAAGAGGAAGAAGATGAGTTAGGGTTTGATGAGTCCCCTTTCTCCCCTTTTCCCCTTTTTATTTGATTTTTCTCTTTGATCCTTGTTTTCTTGTCATAAACTTGAGTGTTAGTTGATGATTGTTGATGTTGATGATAGTTTATTGTTGGTTGTTGTTGTTTATAGTGTTTGATTGTGGTTGATGTTGGTTTATGGTGGTTGATGTTTAAAGTTGTTTATGCTGTCCAATGATTTTCGTATTCTGACAGTGTCCAAAGAATTGCTTGTAACTCTTTGTGTGGTTATCCAAACGTGATTCTGTTTCTTTCATGTTAAAGTAGACTAAAAATGTTTTGATTTGAGCTTTTGTTTCGATGAATTTGGAGTAGCTTAGATGGAGATATTAACCTCACAAGTTTCAGTTTAGAATATGACCACTGATGTTGTTCTATGAAAATTATCATTCGGGCAGCATGTACTTAAAAGGATGTAACTCCCTCCATAGTTGTCGAACCGACCTGATTCTTGTCAAATATAAAACTAGACATAAAATTAAGCAACTTAGGCTCTGGAATAACCTGATTTGGAGGTGTATAAGTAGAGAAATTAATTTTACAACTTTCAGTTTTATAAAACTTTCCTGTTGCTGTTCTGCATTTTTGTGATTCTGGCAGTGTGTATTGATCTGTTCGATTCTCTCTGCCTAGGAGTCCAATTGACTTGATCTCTGTCTCATATAAAACTAGACATAAATATCTTCATGTTAGGCTTTGGTTTGACTAGATTTGGATAAGAATGGAGTTAGAAATAATTACATGAAGTTGCAGATGAGTTGTTAGAATCCTGACAGAACTTACTGAAATCCGGGTATGAGTATAGTCTGATAAACTGTGCATAATAGAAAAAGTACTTACTGTATTCTTGTGTTTTCTATGCCATATGAAACTAGAGATAAAATTATACAACTTTGCTTTTGGAAGCATTTGAAATGGATATGTTTAGGAAGAATTATAAATGATACAAATTCGGAGTGGTAAATATTTTTCTGATGCTGTTTTGGACTTGTTCGCATTCGACAGTGTGCAATAAAATACCTCAATCTCTCTCTGTAGTAGGGCAATTGAACTGATTTTTGTGCCATATTAAAATAGACACAAAATTAAGTAAATTATCCTTTGGAAGTACTCCATTTGGAAGTGTGTAGGCTTAGTAATTAAAGATGCAAGTTTCAGTTTTGGAAAATGTACTCTGATGCGGTTTGATGAAATTTATATCTTGTCAGTATCGGATAATCTGTTCGATCTCTGTGTGTATCTCCAATTGTTCTGATTCCTGTGGCATGTTAAAATAGATAGAAAAATCTTCAATTTGGCCTTTGGTTTCATTTAATTTGGAGTTGTATGGAATTAGTTATTGATCTTGCAAGTTGTTGTTTTGAAAATTAAATCCTGACAGAATCTGTTATTGTTTTGCTGTGGACTGTCTTTGGTAAAATGAGTGTAATTCTCTGTATGATAGTCCAAATGAGGTGTTCTCTATGACATATGAAAATAGACTGAAAATACTTCATGTTAGCCTTTGGTTTAACTCAAATTGGAGTTGTATAGAGTTAGTTATTACTCTATCAAATCTCTGTTATTGCACTATTTATACTAACTATCATTGTGAGATGTTTTGACCAAAAGGAGAAGAAGTCATCAAGTATCATCTATTAGGGTAGTCTTAGTTTAAGTGATGCAAAATTCTACTTAAACAAGCTATCAAATAAACTCATGAACTATCATCTATTAGGGTAGTCTTAGTTTAAGTGATGAAGAATTCTACTTAAACAAACTATCAAATTATGAGTAAGTTTTTCAAGTCCTTCTTAGGAAGGCATAGGTAAGTGCATAGCAAGTTCGGAACGCTGGCTTGCGGTCATAGACGTTTGATCTGCCTTACATTAGGCTATTCCATCCCAAGTTACTCATGCTTGGTGGGTAGCATGTTTTTCAAAATAAAAATGAAGATGTTAAAGTTCATGACTTAATTAGATGTTGGATATAATTAGAAAGCATCAATGAGGAATAACTCTAACCTGAGTAAGGACTCGGTCTTAGAGCCGGTGATGAAAGGGCGAGTTACCAACGAGGTTTTACTTAATGATATGTTTAATTTTATTAATAATACATGTTAGATAATAATATAATATGTTGATTGAATGTTGGGACTATGAAGTGATAGGGTAACCATAATTCCCTATCATTGAGTCTTGGATATTGTTGGGACTCACTGAAATTTCAAATCTCATTAGTTTCTTTTATGTTTTTCAGATAGCAGGTACTCTGTGAGAGCTGAGAAGTAATCTTGAGGTTGCCTATCAGTCGAGTCAAGAACCGGATCAGAGTCCTAGTTTTTTTTATTTCAAAATTGTAGTCTTGGGTTTTTAATTTCCTTTATATGTTGTATTGTCGTATTTATTTTTTCTATTTTATATGTGTTTTTTTTTGTTTGCTAGTAGTGTCCTAGCGTAGTCAGGGTATTACAAAGAGACTAAGGCTTTATGATTATTATGGTTATGGGAGGTTATGTGGGATCACCGATACTTTCATAGATTGGATAACAATGATGTATTGATAGATCCCGCTAATTATTTATAATAGTTAAGTATTAGTTCATATATTGTTATCAATTAATATTAATTGTTATTGCCAACTCTATGGGAGCATATAGGGTCACACGTTTAGAGTGATAATATGAGTGGAGAGATATTTATTTAATTAAATATGATTTCATTAATTAAGGAGTAATATCTAATTAAATATGATTTAATTAGAGATTTTTTTTAATCAAATAAGATTTGATTGGATGTGTATTAATTAAATGAGATTTAAGTAATTAAGATGTGAATGAATTAGATATGATTTATTTGATTAACATCCTTTTATTAAATGTTTTAACAAAATGAGATTTAGTTAAAATATAATTTAATGGGATAAGATCTATTAGGTTTGCGCGGTGGAAAAGAAAACCCTAGCAGTCTTA
Organism: Glycyrrhiza uralensis; assembly: GCA_030159175.1. NCBI lineage: Eukaryota > Viridiplantae > Streptophyta > Magnoliopsida > Fabales > Fabaceae > Glycyrrhiza > Glycyrrhiza uralensis. Next base: position 13,316,067 of record BRZY01000003.1, on the reverse strand, counting down.
AATACACCACTAGGGAGGCGTCTCCTACATTGTATCACAATAAAGATATTTACCTCTCTCTTGCTCCCTTCACAGCTAGCACTGCTCCCAACCAGTGATCACTCTTGTGGACCGAGTAGAGGTGTCCTTTTTTTGGAGGACTGGTGATCGACCTCTTCACTCACATGTAAGGTAAACATTCTATTCACTGTGTGATTTAGTTGTTACTTGTGATCTTTGTACGAGATAGTTTCGCTATTGAGTTATTTTCTTCATTGAAAATTTAAAAGTTTACCCCATTAAACCCCAACAGTGGTACCAGAGTCAGGTTCTCTGTAATGCTAAGTCCAAGTGAAGTTTACCATATGATTGATAACATGTTTGTTTGCTGTTTTGAATAAGATTCAAAAATAATCTGCATGTTAATCGATCGGTAGGTAATTTAAGATTATGCACTTAATATGAAAAATGTTTTTTTATGGCATAATCACTTGTGGTTAATTTTTGAAGTTATTGTAAGTATTATAATCACTGTTTTACGCCTCTAGAATATCCAAAAGTGTTTTTGGTATTTGATTGAGTGATTGGGACGCTCAAATAGTATTTCCAAATATGAAAAATCGTTTTCTGATCGTCCAACATGATTATGTTCCGAACGCGGATAATAACGATAAGAGTTATTATTATTATCATGATTTAGATATTTAAATTTAAATGTTAAGCAATTGCTAACCTGATTCTGTTCTGAACACAGATAATAACGATAAGAGTTATTGTTATTATCAAGATTTAAATATTTAAATTAAATATTATTTTTGAGATAAATAATATAATTTTAAGCAGTAGTTAGTTATGGCTATATATTATTGTAAGAGTAAACAACCACTTTGGTCCCTAATAGTGTCAGGCAGTGACACTTGGGTCCTTGATAGATGCAAAATTAAAAAAATGTCTTCAATTAGTGTCAGTCGTTAGTCACTTTGGTCCTTGCTATTAGGAAAGTAATCACTTTCACGGACTAAAATGACAGTAAGTAATTACTTTCATGAACCAAAGTGACTAACAGCTGATAGTTGATGACCTTTTTTAATTTTATATCTATCAGGGACCAAAGTGACACTATTTGGCACTCTCTGTGACCAAAGTGGTTGTTTATTCATTATTTTAATTGTTTCAATACATGCTCGCACGCCATAATTTATTTAATTTTATTTGGGCCTGCCTGTTGTCATTTTTTTTAATTTGTCATTTTAATTTTTTAGGGGTCATAACTAATTTAACTACGCCCTAATCTATACGTGCTGCGTGATGTTATTTTATTTTATTTTTATGTACGCATTGCATGTGGTTGTAAGGCTTTAGCTAATTAATCAATTAATTAATTATACATTTGATGTATGCTACAGTATGCTATGTATGATAACATGTTGTGCGTGTTATGTATGGCAACATGTTCATGTAAGCTTTTATTTTATTATTTAATTTTGAATTATATATTTGAATGAGAGATGCATGATGAGGATAACGCTTATATGAGATACTAAGCGTGGTGAGATCACTTTGATAAAAATTCCCTCAAATGAAATATTAATTCTTAAATGCCTTCCGGTGCAGGGTACTCGTCAAGGCCTCGATCGATCAAGGGTGGGTCATGCCAAAGCTGGGCACCCTAGTCTATCTTGTTGAGGTGCAAATGGTTGGAACGCCTACCTACTCACCATTAGGTAAGACGTAGCGAATTCAATAGGATTGAAATGGCTTAGAGGCATAGACGTTGGGCATCAATTTATAAGACAAATTGGAATAAAGAGTTATTCACCCAATAGATCCAAGAGTTCTTAAGATGAATTGGAAAGAGTTTCCTACCTAAATAGCCGAGTTCTGGGCGATCAGCCAAAGCTAACTCGGGATGAGATGAAATATGGATCTTGGCCTACTATGAGAATCTTCCAGCGGGATTCTCTGAATCAATAATTGAGAGTTGTTGATTTGAAGAAAATAGTGGGAGCATATTTAATAAAGTCCTATTAAATATGTTTTAATCACGATCCTTATCACCACAATTTACTGTTTTAGATAACCATGACTAAAACAGAAAATATTATTTTTCACGGTGATCAATCCTTGAGAAGGATCAGATATCCAGAAGTAATTTTCTGGATTGACACAGAAACTTGAGGATTGTGTAGTTAACAAGGTGAAACACAAGAAGGGGGTTAAATTGTGTTTCGTAGCTTTAAAAACTTTTCGCAAAACGTTGGACGCTGCTTACAAAAGATTGGACGCACAACGTATAAGAGTATTGGATGCACAGTTAAGCTGGTCGCAGAATCGTCCACTTAATTTAAAACAAGTGTTAGTGCGATTACAATGTTTGAATAACTTGTTAAAAATAGTTTCAATTTAATCCCCTCAGTTAGTATATAAACTGAAAATAAAAGAGTTAAGGGATAGAGAAAAAACACCAGTATTTATCCTGGTTCACCATTTCCTAAGAGCTACGTCCAGTCCCCTCAAACTAGAGAGATTTCACTATCAATCCAGATAGAATTACAAGTATTCTTCAACAGCCTCTTCAAGCCTTACAACAAGTATTGTTTGCACACCTAGCCTCTCCAGGCTTAAACCCAAGTATTGTTCACCAGCCTCTTCAGGCTAATCCCAAGTATTCTTTTACAGATAAGTCTCTCCACTCCAGGCTGAAACAGGTATTCTTTTCTAAACAAACCTGTCCAGGCTCAAACAAATATTGTTTTCCAAACAAGCCTCTCCAGGCTCAAACAACTCAAAAGAGTGTTTTTAATGAAAGTGCTGTTAACTCACACAAGTGAGAATATGGACTCTAAAGCACTTTGGGAGTTAAGCAAACTCTCTTTTACAAGAAGAAAGGATAATACAAGTCTTTCTCAGATTATCAGAGTATGACAATATTTGCACAGCGTTTTGACTCTTTCTTTTTCGTAATTCAAGTTTCTTTTATTCTTTTTCTTGTTCACGGTATTTATAGGCTTTGAGTGAAGCTTCAGAATTGATCTTGAATAAGCTCAGATTCAGCCTTCATAAATGTAGCCGTTTCCTAATAGCATTAAATGTTATTTTCCTGTTGCTCTGTAGGAGTACCTCTTCAGTGTAACGCTTCTTTTTCCCACAAGGAACGTCACATGAAAACTAAACAAAACTTAATGTGGAATTAATATAAATTGGTTTGTCTTTATAAAATTCGTGGCTAATTTTTTTTTTGAAAGTAAAAGTCTTAAACGAAAAGATTACTCACATCTCATTTAGCCATCCAGAAACTCAGAAGAAAAGAAACATCATACATAGATATATATACATCATCATGTCAATATACACAAGTCTTGCGCCCGCAAGTATAGTCATGAACCACAACAGAGTGGGCAAAATACAACATCCTAACATAAAGGAAATAAAGCGATGAAACTAAACCTAGTAAAGCAGTAAATCAAAAAGGTGTGTCAAATACACGACACTGAACATGTACACCCCAAACCTAGGCTGATCGCTAACAGACAGCCCACAACCTAGCATTAGACACCCCACCTCTACAGACATAAGACGATGACGTCTCCTCGGGGTCCTCCTCGGGATCCTCCTCCGGGTCCTCCTCATCCTCGGATATCTCAATGAATACCCGCTCAGGCTCATCTCGAACCTTCCTCTTTCCCCTCTCTGCGTCTCTTGACGGTCTGGCAGAAGTGTCAGAAGAACAACACACGAAATGTCCAGACGGTGCGACGTAAGGAACGGGGAGCGTCGGTCTCACTGTCTCCGGTGGTGAAGCTGGTGTCAGTGGTGGAGCCATCCTCGGTAGACGTGCCCGCTCCAAGGAACTCTTCCTTGGAGTGCTACGAAAGCAACGACGGTACTCCCGAGCAGATCCGATTACCGCGAGGGTAAAGGCCTCTCCTCCTAAGTCTCTCTCCTCGGTTGCTCCATGGGTGCATCTGGTGTGGCTGCCAGCCAGCTGCGCATCCTCTCTAAGGGAATATAAGCGTCCAGAACCATGTCACGCTCCAAAACCTCCTCGGGGCCCAGCACCCCTCCTCTCGTGCTGACCACGTGTCCACACACCGTGGCCCATTGGGAGATGGGATCATAAGTCCATTCCCCACCATCGGCCTCAAGAGGCCGGAAGCTCTCCCTCACTCTGGTTACCAGAGGTCTCGAAGTGGACATCTAATCGTAGCGTACATACGGATAACAGAAAAACATGTAAGGTTGAATTTCTTTGCACAAGTTGAAATCCACGAAAGGGTGCCTATGGAAAAGGAAAATACTACATAATACATTCCAAGAATATATATATATAGAATTACTCTTTCACAAATCTTTAGCTAAGATATTCAATCATCAAAAAGAGAACATGTAACGTCCTTTTTTTTACACAAGAAACGTCACATAAAAAACTAAACTTAATGCGGAAAATCGTCTTTCATAAATCAACGTTACCAAAATTGGTGGCTAAATTTTTTTTTTGAAAAGTCTTAAACGAAAAGATTACTCACATCTCATTTAGCCATCCAGAAACTCAGTAGAAAATAAACATCATACATATATATATCATCATGTCAATATACACAAGATCTTGCGCCCACAAGTATAATCATGAACCACAACAGAGTGGCCAAAATACAACATCCTGAAAGAAAGGAAATAACGCGATAAAACTAAACCTAAGAAGACAGTAAAACAAAACATGTGTCAAATACACGAACATCTACTCCCCAAAACCTAGGCTGGTCGGCCAACTAACAAATCCACAACCTAGCACTCCACCCTAGAGACCTAAGACGATGACGTCTCCTCGGGGTCCTCCTCATCCTTAGACACCTCGAATAATGCACGATCTGGCTCGTCGCTAACCTTCCTTTTCCCTCTATCTACGTGTCCCGAAGGTCCAGCAGAAGTGTTAGAAGAACAGCGCACAAAACGTCCAGAAGGTGCGTCATATGGAACGGAAAGTGTCGGCCTCACGGTCTCGGGTGATGGAACTGGTATCACCGGTGGAGCCATCCTTGGTAAGCGTGCCCTCTCCAAGGAACTCTTCCTTGGAGTGCGACGAATCAGGTGACAACGGTTAGATACCGATTCGGCTATCCGCTAAGGTGTAGGCCTCTGATCCTCCCTCGCCTCTCTCCTAGGCGGCGCCGTGGGCGGAACTCTGGCCTCCCAGTTCTCCAAAGTGATACTGCGTGCAAAGGGTGCATCTCCCAGCCAGTAGCGCATCCTCTCGACGGGTATGTAAACGTACAATACCATGTCCCTCTCCAAAACCTCTTCGGGGCCCAACACCCCTCATCTAGTCCTGACCACGTGTCCAGTCACAGTGGCCCATTGGGAGATGGGATCGTAAGTCCATCCCCCACCATCGGCCTCACGAGGCCGGAAGCACTCCCTCACTTGGGCTATTAGAGGTCTCGAAATGGACATTTAAGCATAACGTACATAAAATAACAGAAAAACACGCAAGGGTGAATTTCTTTGCACAAGTTGAAAGTCCAATGAAAGGATGTATACGAAAAAAGAAAATACTACATAATACATTCCAAGAATATATATAGCTACTCTTTCGCAAATCTTTCTCTAAGATATTCATATACCAAAAGAGAGCACATCATCAAATTAAACACACAGTCAACACACACATAGCACTCTAGCATAATGCATGTCACTTCAATATCTCTATAATACACCGGTGCACTGCTCCATGGAGACTTCCTCAACTAAGTAGAGCGAAATGGTTATAGCATAAACCGAACATAATAAACCAATCGGTCCCCTTTTTCATGGACATGGTAACCATCGGTCCCCTTTTTCATGACAGGTTTTACAATTACTCAGTAGAGCTACTATCACCATAACATAATAAACCAATCGGTCCCCTTTTTCATGGACATGGTAACCATCGGTCCCCTTTTTCATGAACAGGTTTTACAATTGTTCGGCAGAGCAACATAATAAACCAATCGGTCCCCTTTTTCATGAACATGGTATCCATCAGTCCCCTTTTTCATGAACAGGTTTTACAATTGTTCGGCAGAGCAACATAATAAAGCAATCGGTCTCCTTTTTCATGGACATGGTAACCATCGGTCCCCTTTTTCATGAACAGGTTTTACAATTATTCACAATCCATTACATAGGATTGTATGCTCTAATTTGGCAAAAGCCACGTTTTTAATGCAAATGACAATATATTTGCAATCACAACAATATGATTAATGCGGTCCTTCATCTTACGGTTTTCGTCGTCACGTGTTAGCTTCCTTCCAACAACGTGTAGCATTAATGTCCTCAAGACTTCATCGTCACCACGTTTTGATCCTCTTCAATGCCATTTTAAAACGTTATTTGAAAACATAAGTTTTTAGAAGAAATTCCTTTTTAGAAGAAATTCCTCTTTGAATTCGTAAGTTCTTCTTTTAACTTCTAACTCTCAAATATTTATTATTTTACTTCTCACTCTTCATTGTAAAAAGATTTAATTAAAAATCTTAGTTAAGTTCTTTGATGATTTTACTTAAGTCCCTTTACTTTAAGTATTTAAAAATTCTGGCCCTCAAAATATTCTTTTCCACGTTTCAGCCTCTATTTTCTGTGAAATTAGGTTTCTGCCCTAGAATTGTGCAGTCTTCACGTTTCTGCCCCAGAATTGTCCAATCTTCACGTTTCTGCCCCCAAACTTTTGTAAAATTATATTTTTGGCCCAAAGTGCCCAGATTTTTTATTTTATGCCCAGAATTCTAGAATTTTGTATTTTTGACCCCAAAACATTCAGTTTTCGTTTTTGACCCCTAAAAATCTGAAATTTGATTTTCTCCCTCATTAATTGATTTTATAGGTCACTTAGAGTTTTACGGAGAAAAATGCCTTAGTATGAAATTGATTTGAGACTTGTACTTAGCAATTTAATGAAATTTATCTAAGTGTTAACTTGAACCCTATTTAATTTATTTGATTTCACTTTGGAAAACTTTTTCATTAAAGCTTTTAAGTTCTCTTCTCACACTTAATCAAATACTTCCAAAAAATCCCAATCACAAAGAATCAAAGTATGTGAAATATCCAAAGAAATCAACATGCATCAATTAGGCAAGAACACAATCAAGCCATAAATCATACATACACTCAAAATAATCATCCATAACAAATTAACATACATCATGAACATAGCATAAATCATACTTCATCAAGCATACACTTAGGCATCCAAATCACTCCAAATCATACATATGATTTTTCCAACAACACATAGGCTTATCAAAAATTATCATTCATCAACCAAAATCATATTTTTACTCATATACATATACATATAAAAATACATATTACTAAGAGAATGAAACTTCATTCAACACCCAATAGAAAAACTCAAGTTTTTGAGTTTAACTTAGAACATACAACATACACCACACACATACACATCCTTCCCAACTTATTGAGAAAATTCCCTTACCTCTTGAAGACAATGAAAGTGGGCAAACACCAAAAATCACCTCCACTCTTCACCAACACCAAGTGGCCTCCTTGAAGCCTTGATGTTCCAACACTTAGAAAAATTAACCTTTCACAAAATACACCAAAACAAAACCATAAAAATGCAAGTTTTATGCAAACCACCAAACCCTAAGGTATAGAAATTTGAGTAGAGGAATACTTACTCAAATCTTGAAGTAAAATAGATCCAAGGTAGTTTTCAAGCTTGTAGGTTCCAACAGTTTTTTGTGAAGCTTGACTATGCAAAATCTCAACAAAACTTAGCCTTTTTGGTGTATGGAAAAGCTTGGGAATGGAGAGAAAAATGGAGTTTGGAGAGCATGAAGAAGATGAAGTGAGTGAAATAAATTTTCTCTCTCTCCTTTCCCTATGTGAAACTCGGCTGACCCAAAGGAAGCATGGGGGAGGTATGGGCTTGCATGCTTTGAGTGAGTGGGAGCCATACCCCACTCACCTAATTTGAAAAAAATTCAAAAATCAATCCTTTTTGACCATTTGACTTTTGGAATATTTTTGGGAGTGAAATCTGCCCCCCTTACTCGTCCAAATCAGACTGGAAAATGGTGGGATTAAATCCCATCAAGTTAGGGTTTAATCGGTAGTTCAAAGTAGTAAGAACGTGTAGTTTTCGAATCCCTCTTTAGATAAATATTTTTCTAAAATGGGTAAAATCATGAGAAATCAATTTTATGACTTGAATATGATATAGAAAACTTTAGAAACTCAAAACTAAATTTTTGGACTATTTTTCATGTCCCGGTTGCGCCCGGTTTACCTGTAAAGCTCTAATCGCGGGTAAAATAAAGTTTTTCTGAAAAATTTGTAGAAAATTTCTAAAAATCACAAATATTATAAAAACAACTTTTGGTTCGTTAAAATATTATTTTGGAGTAAAAATGATCTCCAGAAAAATACTGAACCCTATCCCCGCATCACGAGAGAATGCGGTTCCCGCAAAAACTCAGTTTTGCGAATTCTACTACCCTCGACTCTTCTAAAATAAATCTAAGATATAAATATCCTTATTCTCACCTCAAGATCACAAAATCATTAAAAAAATAAATTAAAACATATTTAAAAGTTTACAGAAACTATATAAAAAAATAAGGGTGTTACAGAACACGTGATTAAGTTAAACACACATAGCACTCTAGCATAATGCATGTCACTTCAATATCTCTTTTCATACACCGGTGCACTGCTCCATGGAGACTTCTCTTCCTCAACTAAGTAGAGCGGTACAGTGGAAGCGTATACCTATCATTAATGCAAACTGACCATCTCTCTCGGCCATCGTTTGTCATTTATTCGGTACAGCCCCATTGTGCTAACGTCGTACACCATATCTCAAATAAGGCAGCCGGTCAGGATCATCCAAGCCGGGTACACTACTCTTCTATGCACAAGGGGATTCAACGCAAGGCCATTGGAAATTTTGTAACCTGGAAGCCCTCAAAGACTTATAGTCAGACCATACTTATTTACAATCCCCACATAGGATTGTATGCTCTAATTTGGTAAAAGTCATGTCTTTAATGCAAATGACAATATATTTGCAATCACAAACAATACAGTTAATGCGGTCTCTCGTCTTAGGGTTTTCGTCGTCACGTGTTAGCTTTCTTCCAACACCGTGTAGCATTATTGTCCTCAAAACTTCATCGTCGCCAGTATTGATCCTCTTCAATACCATGTAAAATCATTATTTAAAAACATAAGTTTTATGGAAAATTTCTCTTTAAAATTAAAGTTCTTCTTTAACTTTGAACTCTCAAATCCTCATTATTATTCTTCTCACTTTTTATTGTAAAAAGATTTAATTAAAAGTCTTAATTAAATAAATTCTTTGATAATCTTTACTTAAATTCCTTTACTTCTAAGTATTTTAAATTTGACCCTTAAAAAGTCCAGTTTCACGCTTCAGCCCCAGATTTATGAAAAATGAGGTTTCTGCCCCAAAAATGCCCAGTTTCACGTTTCTGCCCAAAAACCTTTGTAAATTACATTTTTGGCCCAAAGGGCCCAATTTTTCGTTTTTCTGCCCAGAATTCCAGAAATTTATATTTTTGCCACAAAAAACCCAAATTCTGTTTTTAACCCTTTAAAAATTTGAAATTTTATTTTCCCCCTCATTAATTGATTTTCTAGCTTACTTAGAGTTTTATGGAGAAATGGGATTTAGTATGAAATTTATTTGAGACTTATGCTTAGAAATTTAATGAGATTTATCTAATTAAGTGTTAACTTGAATCCTAATTGATTCATTTGATTTCATTTGGAAAACTTTTTCATTAAAGCTTTTAAGTCATCTTCCCACACTTAATCAAATATTTCCAATCCAATCCCAATCACAATAAATCAAAGCATGTGAAATGTCCACAAATTAACATACATCAATTAGACAAGAACACAATCAAGCCAATAAATCATACATACACTCAAAGTAACCATCCATAGCATATTAACATACATCATGAACATAGCATCAATCATTAACTCATCAAGCATACATATGATTTTTTCCAAGAATACATAGGCTTATCAAAAATTATCATGCATCAACCAAGATCATACTTTAACTCGTATACATACATATATAAAAATACATATTACTAAGAGAATGAAACTCATCCAACACCCAATAAGAAAAAGTCAAGTCATTGAGTTCATCATCAAGAACAAATCACATAGTCACACACATACACAACCTTCCCAACTTATTGAGAAAATCCCCTTACCTCTTGAAGCTAAGGAAAATGGGCTAACTCCAAAATCACCTTCACCCAACACCAACACCAAGTGACCTCCTTGAAGCCTTGATGTTCCAACACTTAGAAAAAAAAAATCAACCTTACACAAAATACACCAAAAATACAACCATAAAAATGCAAGTTTTATTAAAACAACCAAACCCTAAAGAGTAGAAATTTTGAGTAGAGGAATACTTACTCAAACTTTGAAGCAAATGGATCCAAGGTAGTTTTCAAGCTTGTGGGTTCCAATGGAGTGAACCTAAACCAAGAAAAAACCCTCTTTTAGTAAAAAGAAGAACACAAGCTTTCATGGAAAACTAAAAGTGGTGGAAATGGAAAAATGAAAGAAGTTTATGGATTAGAATGATGATCCAAACCTTTTTTGTGAAGCTTGACTAGCCAAAAACCTAATAAAACTCAAGTTTTGGCTATGTAGGAAAGCTTGAAAATGGAGAGAAAATGGAGTTTGGCAAACTTGGAGAAGATGAAGTGAGTGAAATGAATTTTCTCTCTCTCCCTTCCTATCCAAAGAACTCGGCCAGACCACAAGGGATGGGGGGAGGTATGGACTTGCATGCTTTGAGTGGTTAGGAGCCATACCTCTTTTACCTAATTTGAAAAAAATTCAAAAATTAACCCCTTTGACTCATTTGACTTTTGGGATATTTTGAGAGTGAATTTAGGGCCTAAAATTCGGCCAAGTGCTGATCCAAGGAGGTGAGATTTAATTCCATCAAGTTGGGGTTTAATCGGTAGTTTAAAGTAGTCAAAACACTTAGTTTTACAATCCCTTTTTAGATAAATATTTTTCTAAAATGGGTAAAATCATGAGAAATCAATTTTATGACTTGAATATGATATAGAAAAATTTAGAAACTCAAAACTAAATTTTTGGACTATTTTTCATGTCCCGGTTGTGTCTGGTTTACCCGTAAAGCTCCAAACGCGGGTAAAATTAAGTTTTTCTGAAAAATTTCCAAAAAATTTTCTAAAAATCACAAATAATATAAAAACCACTTTTGGTTCGTTAAAATATTGTTTTGGAGTAAAAATGACCTCTACAAAAATACTAAACCGTTCCCTGCATCATACGAGAATGCAGTTCCCGCAAAAACTCAGTTTTACGAACTTGGCTACTCTAAACCCTTCAAAAACAAATCTAAGATATGAATATTAATATTCACACCTTAAAATCCCAAAATCATTAATTAAATAATTTTAAAATAATTTAAAACAGATTAAAAATCTACAGAAACTATATAAAAAATAAGGGTGTTACTTGCACAGCATTTTGACTCTTTCTTTTTCGTAATTCAAGCTTCTTGTATTCTTTTTCTTGTTCACGGTATTTATAGGCTTTGAGTGAAGCTTCAAAATTGATCTTGAGTAAGCTCAGATTCAGCCTTCATAAATGTAGCCGTTTCCTAATAGCATTAAATGCTATTTTCCTGTTGCTCTGTAGGAGTACCTCTTCAGCGTATTTTCTCTACAGTTCTTTCTCCTATGTCAGAAGCAACCTGTACTCAAAGTCTCAATTATACAAAGGTTAATAGTAATATTTTATTGAGATAGAGAGAATACACTGTGTAAGAGAAAAGGTATGTTTAGAGAGATATAGAAATGTTCAGAATACATTCTCTCTCTTAAGTACACTTTTCCCAGTGCTTTATGCTTTTCATTAAATATAAGTTCAAAACGTTGACAATTATGCACAGAAAAAGCATTGTATACAGCTATTTATTTCAAATCATTTGCTCATTAAATATGTCTCATATTAAATGCAAGAGCAATAAATAACATGTTATAGACTCTGCGTGTTGGACGCAGCTTGTAGAACAGAATGGACTTTCTGTTTACTTACCAAATGGATGCATACCTATGCTTACCATTTGTACGCAAGGCTTCTCTGGTCATATGGACTTATGACAATTCTTACCATATGGACCCATAGCTTTGCTTCGCTGGACGTATACCTTTACTGATTTTTGGACGTATATCATTCTGCTTATTTGGACGCATAGCATCCCGAGTCCATTGGACGATACTTACTCAGAGTCAAGCATCAGAGTCCATTGGACGATCAGCTCTTAGACTGTACTTATAAGTTGCGTGGTCAAACTGGACGATGGACTTATCTTTGTTGTACCTACAAGAGCTTGTTAGCAGACTTTGTAAAAACCTTAATAATCATTGTTATCATCAAAACCACTTAGGGATTTAAGCATTTGAAAATGCCTTTGAATAATTTGGTTCCAATAATCTCCCCCTTTTTGATGATGACACACATTATTAAGTTTTACAAGCAAAATAAGCACGTAAATAGAATAATCAGTCAGTAAAAGGCATTAAAAGAAACTTTTCTCTTTAAGGGAAACTCTCCCTGAGATAAACATCTCATTGTTTCTTACTCTTCTCCCCCTGAGATCAACATCTCATGGTTTTTGAATTTTTCAATCTATTGAGTACCTGAAAAGTTCTTTTTCTCAAATAACAGATTAGTCCAACAATATATATATAATCAGAGCAATCAAACTCATAATAAAGAGTATCAAAGCATATATATATAAGCAATAAAACTACTGCAAATTCAATTTTGACTCAATCTCATTTTATTAATGACTTGAGCTTTTAAAACTTAATCTTCTTCTTTTTCTTCTCCCCCTTTTGTCATCAGACAAAAAGGTTTTAAAGACATCATAGTCCAAAAACAATTTTTAAAAAAACAAAAAAAAATTTGGTGAACATGAGATCATGGCTTCTGCAGATTCTTCCTTGAGTCCAGGTACTTGAGATATTGGCCTAACAGAAATATAAGATCTTCAATTTCTTCTCTTGAGAGTGAAGCCTGTGCAGATGCAGTTCTTGGTTTCTCATCTGTGGAGACAACAACATCTTATGGCTCAGGAGGTAGCTCGATGATGGGCTGAGTGGATCGAGTTGGGGCACCAAAGAAATCATCAAACATATATCTCAAATGCTCCTTGTTTTCTGTAAGTGATCCCACAGTAGGCGTTGCAGCCTTCTCAGCAGCAGAGACTTCTGAAGAGGATGCTTGTTGTTCACACAGGCTGAGATATCTTTCCCAGGCTGTTCTTGCATCATGTTCGGTTGCTTGGCCTATTTTGGACATGAACATCAAGAAGGCCATATCAACATCTTCCTGTGCCTTCTTTGCCCAATCCTTATCAAACTTGATAGGATTTGGCATTGGACCCTTATTGGTGTGCTTCCTGGGGAACTTGTCCTTATTCTTGTCCACAAGATAGACCCTTAGCACTATCCTGTCATGCTGCACTCTTATTGTTGTTGTAGCTTTATCCTCATAGACAGAGGAACATTGAACTTATTCTGATGTATAAGTCCGTCCGCTATGTGTTTTATGAAAACTTCATTAGGGATTGAGAGGAATGGACCCATTTCTTCTACAGTCAAAGGAGAGTACTTTGGCTGATCACAGTAGAGCCGCATCCTAGCCATTCCTGAGAAGCTGGATGATATGGACTTGGCCTTTATCTCCTCCAGGGACAGATCCTTGTCCTTCCTCTTTTCCTCCTGAAGAGGAATTTCTACTGTCATGATCCCCTTTGTCAGGATAGTAGGCTTCCTGACTGTGTAGACATATTCAGAAGGATGCAAAGCTACTTCTGATATATCTTGGCTGGGAGATGATGAGGATGGTTGAGATTGGCCATGTGTGGGTGAAGGTGTATTTGTTTGGATTTGATTGGACGGAGGTTGTAACACTCTGTTTTTATATATATATATATATAGTTTTTATTTATTTTTAATTTGTTTTAAATTAATTAAAATTATTTAATTAATGATTTTGTGATTTTAAGGTATAAATAATAATATTTATATCTTAGGTTTATTTTTGAAGGGTTTAGAGTAATAGAGTTCGCAAAACTGAGTTTTTGCGGGAACCACGTTCTCGCGGAATGCGGGAAGGGTTCAGTATTTTTTCGGAGGTCATTTTTACTCCAAAATAAATTTTTAATGAACCAAAAGTGGTTCTTATAAAATTTGCGATTTTTAAAAAATTTCTGGAAATTTTTCAGAAAAACTTTATTTTTACCCGCGTTTGGTGCTTTACGGGTAAACCGGGAGCAACCGGGACATGAAAAATAGTCAAAAAATTTAGTTTTGGGTTTCTAAATTTTTCTATGACATATTCAAATCATAAAATTTATTCCTCATGATTTTACTCATTTTAGAAAAATATTTATCTAAAAAGGGGTTCGAAAACTACGCGTTTTTACCGCTTCAAACTACCGATTAAACCCTAACTTGATGGGACTTAATCCCACCACTTTTCTGGTCAGCTGGGCGCATAAGGGGCTGATTCAACTCAAAAAAATTCTTCCAAAAGTCAAATGGTCAATTAGGGGTTGAATTTTGAATTTTCCCAAAATTAGGTGAGAGAGGTATGGCTCCCAACCACCAAAGCATGCAATCCCATACCTCCCCCATGCTTTTCTTGCTTCAGCCGAAATTCATCTAGGGAGAAAGGAGAGAGAAATTCATTTGCTTCATACACTTCATCTTCTCCAAGTTCCATTTTCCATTTTCTCTCCATTCCCAAGCTCTTTCATACACCAAAAAGACCAAGTTCTAGTAAGATTTTCCATACCAAAGCTTCACAAAAAAGGTTTAGATCATCATTCTAATCCATAAACTTCTTTCATTTTTTCATTTCCACCACTTTCATGTTTTCATGAAAGCTTGAGTTCTTCATTTCCCTAAAAATAAGCTTTTCCTTTGTTTAGGTTCACTCCATTGAAACCTACAAGCTTGGAAACTACCTTGGATCTATTTTCTTTCAAGATTTGAGTAAGTATTCATCTTCTCAAATTTCTACTCTTTAGAGTTTCTTGGGTTTCATAAAACTCATATTTCTATGGTTGTATTTTGTAAAAGGTAAAT
This sequence comes from Glycyrrhiza uralensis, assembly GCA_030159175.1. Classification (NCBI taxonomy): domain Eukaryota; kingdom Viridiplantae; phylum Streptophyta; class Magnoliopsida; order Fabales; family Fabaceae; genus Glycyrrhiza; species Glycyrrhiza uralensis. The sequence continues at coordinate 13,300,894 of BRZY01000003.1, read as the reverse complement.
TTTTCTAAGTGTGGGAACATCAAGGTGTTGAGTAGACCACTTGGTGTTGGTGTGGTGTGAAGGAGGTGATTTTGGAGTTAGCCCATTTTCAAGTCTTCAAGAGGTAAGGAGATTTTTCTCAATAAGTTGGGAGGGTTGTGTATGTGTGTGACTATGTGATTTGTTCTTGATGATGAACTCAATGACTTGAGTTTCTCTATTGGGTGTTGAATGAAGTTTCATTCTCTTAGTAATATGTATTTTTATATGTATATGTATATGAGTAAAAATATGATTTTTGGTTGAGGCATGATAATTTTTATGAGCCTATGTGTTGTTGGAAAAAAAAAATCATATTTATACTTTGGGGTAATTTTGGATGTTCAAGTGTGTGTTTGGTGAAGTATGATTTAATGTTATGTTCATGATGTATGTTGATTTATGGCTTGGTTGTGTTATTGCCTAATTGATGTATATTGATTTATGTGTATTTCATATACTTTGATTGGGATTGGATTGAAAAGATTTGATTAAGTGTGGGAAGAGAGTTTAAAAGCTTTAATGAAAAAGTTTTCCAAATGAATTAATTAGAATCCAAATCATAAGTCTTAAATCAATTTAATACTAAATCATTTTATCCATAAAACTTTAAGAGAGTTAGAGAATTAATTAATGTGAGAGAAAAATCAAATTTTCGATTTTTAGGGGTTAAAAATGAAAACTGCAGGTTTTTGGGGTCAAAAATGCAAATTCTGGAATTCTGGGCTTTAATTGCAAAATCTGGACTTTTGGGTCAAAATTATAATTTAAGAAAGTTTGGGGCAGAAATGCGAAGTCTGGAAACTTTTGGGTCAAAAATATAATTTACGAAAACTTGGGGCTAAAACGCGAAGTCTGGTACTTTTGGGCCAGAATTATAAATTACGAAAGTTTTGGGGTAGAAAACATAAAGTCTGGTACTTTTGGGCCAGAAACCTAATTTTTCAGAAAATTGGGGACTGAACTGCGAAACTGAACTTCTTAGGGGGTCAGAATTACAAATACTTAAAGTAAAAGATTTTAAGTAAAATTATCAAAGAATTTAATTAAGTTTTAATTAAATCTTTTTATGATGAATAAGTGGGAAGAAAATTAATAAAGTGGGTTATAAATAAGAGATAATTCTTTTATTAAAAACAAATGAAGTTTAAAGATTTTAGAGTTAAAAGAAAACTTAAGAATTCAAAGAGGAATTTCTTCTAAAAACTTATGGTGTTAAATAACAATATTACACGGTATTGGAAGAGAACCAATACATGGCGAAGATAAAAGTCTTAAGGACAATAATATTACACGGTATTGGAAGAGAACTAATACGTGGCGAAGATAAAAGTCTTAAGGACAAATATATTACACGGTGTTAGGTGAAAGCTAACACGTGGCGACGAAAAACACTAAGACGAGGGACCGAATTGATTGTGGTTGCAAATATACTGTCATATGCATTTGAGATATTGGCTTTTGCCAGGCTAGCATTTATTGCTATGATGAGAGCAAACAATCCTATGCGGCGATTGTAAATAAGTATGGTCTGACTATAAGTCTTTGAGGGCATCCAGGTTACGAAATTCTCAATGGCCTTGCGGTGAATCCCCTTGTGCCGAGAAAAGTAGTGTACCCGACTTGGATGATCCTGACCGGCTGCCTTATTTGAGATGGGGTGTACGACGTAGCACAATGGGTCTGTACCGAATAAATGACAAACGATGGCCAAGAGTGAAGGTCAGTTTGCATTAATGATAGGTATACGATTCTGCCACATCGCTCTACTTAGTTGAGGAAGAAAAGTCTCCATGGAGCAGTGCACCGGTGTATGAAAAGAGATATTGAAGTGACATGCATTATGCTAGAATGCTATGTGTGTGCTTGACTATGTGTTTACCTTGATGATGTGTCTTTGTTGATGATTGAATATCTTAGCTAAAAGATTTGCGAAAGAGTAACCCTATATAAATATATTCTTGGAATATATTATGTAGTATTTTATTTTTCATATGCAACCTTTCAGTGGATTTCAACTTGTGAAAAGAAATTCACCATTGCATATTTTCCTGTATCTGTATGTACGTTACGCGTAGATGAGGCCTCTGGTAGCCCGTGTGAGGGAGAGCTTTCGGCCCCTTGAGGCCGAGTCCGAGGGAGGGGGATGGACTTATGATCCCATCTCCCAATGGGCCACTGTGTGTGGACACGTGGTCAGGATGAGAGGAGGGGTGCTGGGCCCCGAAGAGGTTTTGGAGCGTGATATGGTTCTGGACGCTTACATTCCATTAGAGAGGATGCGCAGCTGGATGGCAGCCGCACCCGAGGCACCTGTGGAGCAGCCGAGGCGAGAGACTCAGGCAGAGGAGAGACCTCTACCCTCACGGGTAACCAGATCTGCTCGGGAGTATCGTCGCATGTTTCGTCGCACGGGTCTCACTCCGAGGAAGAGTACCTTGGCGCGAGATCGTCTACCGAAGATGGCTCCATCAATGACACCAGCTTCACCACCAGACACAGGGAGACCGACGCTCTCTGTTCTTTACGTTCCACCGTATGGCCGTTTCGTACGCTGCTCTTCTGACACCTATGTCGGACCGTCAGGACACGCAGAGAGGGGGAAGAGGAAGGTTCGAGATGAGCCAGAGCGGGTATTCATTGAGATATCCGAGGAGGAGGAGGACCCGGAGGAGGACCCTGAGGAGGATCCTGAGGAGGACCCCGAGGAGACGTCATCGTCTTAGGTCGTAGTGGTGGGGGTGTCTAGTGCTAGGTTGTGGGATGTCTGTGAGCGACCAGCCTAGGTTTGGGATCTTCATGTTCAGTGTCGTGTATTTGACACATCTTTTGATTTACAGTTTTCTTAGGTTTAGATTTATCGTTTTATTTTCTTTACGTTATGATGATTTATTTTGGCCACTTTGTTGTGGTTCCAAACTATTCTTGTGGGCGCAAGACTTGTATATTTTGACATGATGATATATGTATATATATATATATGTGCATGATGTTTCTTTTCTTCTGAGTTTTAGGATGGCCAAGTGTGATGTGAGAAATCTTTTCGTTTAAGATTCTTTTAAAAAAAAAAATTAGCCACCAATTTTGGTAACCTTGAGTTATGAAAGATGTTTTTCCGCATTAAATTTTAGTTTTTCACGTGACGTCGTTGTGGGAAAAAGGGGTGTTACAATTGTGGTATCAGAGCTGGTCGATGTCTTTCAGGAGTGTCTAGGTTATAGGCTTACTAAGTTAAAGTTGTGTGATCTCTGATCAGCATTGTGTGACATTGTTTGTATTGTTTCCTTATGAAGCAATGTGTGAAATTGATTGCTTTCTTGGATGGGTTTTGAATAGTGCGACTGATTGGTTCACTTGCAGAAACCCATGGCACGTCGGGGACGACCGATGAATCGTGTTGACGCCGAGGATCGTGACGATACGATGGAGAGGGCTATAGCGGCTATGACTAACATGGCGGCTCAGATGGCTCAACAGTCTGTTCGTGCTGAACAGAGGGATGTTGAGAGGCAACAGAGGGACGTTGAGGATCGATTGAGGGCTGAGAGGGTTGCTGAAGGAAAGAGGTTGGTCGACTTTCGACACCATAATCTGCCATAATTTCGTGGTGAGGTTGAGCCGGATAAAGCAGAACTATGGATCGAAGAGCTGGAAAAGATCTTTGAGATCTTACATTGCACGGCAGCCGAGAAGCTACAGTATGCGGTGTACCTGCTGTTGGGTGACGGGAATATTGGTGGAAGGGAGTCCGACAGCTATTGGATGCTGGAAATCAAGAGGTGACGTGGGAACTTTTCAAGGAGAAATTTCTTGAGAAATACTTTCCACAAAGCGCGAGGTCCGAGAAGGAGCAAGAGTTTCTGCGACTGCAGCAACGGGACATGACTGTAGGGGAATACGCGGCAAAGTTTGAGTCACTTGCCAAGTATTTTCGGTTCTTCCAAGTCCAACCTGACGAGGGATGGAAGTGTGAGAGGTTTGAGGCTGGATTGAGGTACGAGGTGCGTCAATCTGTGGCTTCGCTGGATATCCGTTAGTTTCCACTGCTGGTGGAAAAATGTAGAAAGATGGAGAACTTGATGAGGGGAAAGATCAACAAAGGGAACGTGGGTGGACCGTCTAGGTCATATCCACAAAGTCAGAAAGGGAAGCAGGCTCAACACAAGCCTTATTTCAAAAACCAGAAGAGTCAGCCGAACCGCAGTGTACCATTTTCTGCTAGTGGTACCAACAAGGGCTATCAAGGAGCGGGCGCTCCGATTGTATGTTACAACTGTAGAAAGCCCGGACACTTGTCCACAGCATGCAACCAGAAGGGGATGACATGCTTTAACTGCGGGAAGATCGGACATGCAGCAAAGGATTGCTGGATGGGCAAACCGAAACCAGAGGTGAACGCCGTCAAAGCCGGAAGGCCGACGACGAAAGGACGAGTTTACACCATGAGTGGTGTTGAAGCTTCACAATCAGAGGATCTCATACAAGGTACTTGTGACATAGCTGGGAATCCCTTAATTGTACTGTATGATTCGGGTGCTACCCATTCTTTCATATCTGAAAACTGTGTGAAACGACTGAAATTGTCTGTGTCTTTGATGTCTTTTGATCTTGTTGTTTCTATGCCTACTGCTGAAACTGTTATTGCAAATTCTGTATGTCTAAAATGCCCTGTTGTTATTTCCAATAGGACATACCTTGTTGATTTGATATGTTTGCCTTTGACACAATTGGATGTGATTTTAGGCATGGATTGGTTATCTCCCAACCATATCCTTTTAGACTGTGCCAATAAATCTTTGATTTTCCCTAATGCTGAGAATTCTAGATTTTTGACTGCCAATCAAGTGAGAGCTTCTTTGAAAGAAGGAGCTAAGGGATACATGTTTTTATCCTTCTTGAAAGTCGAGGGGGAAGTTGTATTGAACAACGTGCCCATCGTTAGAGACTTCTCGGAAGTATTTCCGGAGGATGTTCCAGGTTTACCACCTGTGAGGGACATAGAGTTTTCCATAGACTTAGTACCTGGTACTGGTCCAATCTCTATTGCCCCGTATAGAATGTCGCCAATGGAGCTGGCTGAACTGAAGAAGCAATTGGAAGATTTGTTATCCAAGCAATTCGTAAGACCAAGTGTATCGCCGTGGGGAGCTCCTGTGCTGTTGGTGAAAAAGAAGGACGGAACTTCCAGATTGTGTGTGGACTACCGTCAGTTGAACAAGGTGACGATCAAGAATAAGTATCCATTGCCACGCATCGACGATCTGATGGATCAACTTCGCGGTGCAGCTGTATTTTCTAAGATTGACTTGAGGAGTGGCTATCACCAGATTAGGGTTAAGAGTGATGATATTCCTAAGACTGCTTTTAGGACTAGATATGGTCATTTTGAGTATCTTGTGATGCCGTTTGGAGTGACTAATGTACCGACAATATTCATGGACTATATGAATAGGATCTTTAGACCTTTCTTGGATCGATTTGTGGTAGTGTTCATAGATGACATTTTGATTTACTCTAAGAGTCATGAAGAACACGAGGAACACCTAAGGCAAGTATTGCAGATTTTGAGTGAGAAAAAGCTTTATGCAAAGTTGTCTAAGTGTGAATTTTGGTTAGAAAAAGTACAATTTCTAGGCCATGTGATTTCAAAAGAGGGTATAGCTATAGACCCAGAAAAGGTAGAGGCAGTGATGTCATGGGAAAGACCCACAACGGTGACTGAGGTTCGTAGTTTTGTAGGGTTAGCGGGTTATTATCGAAGATTTATCGAAGGATTTTCGAAGATAGTAGCCCCAATGACACAACTCACTAGGAAAGATCATCCTTTTGTGTGGACTGATGAGTGTGAGTCAAGTTTCTTGAAGATGAAGGAACTACTGACGACCTCACCTGTACTGATTTTGCCTAATCCTGAAGAACCTATGGAGGTTTATTGTGATGCTTCATACCAAGGACTTGGGTGCGTGTTGATGCAAAATAGAAGAGTAGTGGCATACGCATCCCGTCAGTTGAAAAATCACGAGAGGAACTATCCAACTCATGATATTGAGCTGGCAGCTGTAGTGTTCGCTTTGAAAATTTGGAGGCATTATCTGTATGGATCAACGTTTAACGTCTTCAGCGATCATAAGAGTTTAAAATATCTGTTTGATCAGAAAGAGCTCAATATGAGACAGAGACGTTGGATGGAATTTCTAAAGGATTATGATTTTACCTTGATGTATCATCCCGGGAAGGCAAATGTTGTGGCTGATGCCTTGAGTCACAAAACTGTTCATGTGTCTACCATGATGGTTAAGGAACTAGAGTTGATTGAGGAATTTAGAGATCTAGGCTTAAACATGGAGAGACACAAGGACAAGATTAGTCTAAGCATGATCAAAGTGTCGAATGGATTAATTGATGACATTCGGGAGCAACAAGCAACCGATGAGAGTCTGAAACAAAAGAGTGAGTTAATGGAACAAGGCAAAGTGGCAGAGTTTAGTTTAGGCAATGATGGAATACTGAGATGCAAAGGAAGGATTTGTGTGCCAAACAATCCTGAATTGAGAAAGCTGATTCTCGATGAAGCACATAAGAGCAATTTGAGTATTCACCCTGGAGCCACGAAGATGCATCAAGATCTGAAGCAAAGATTTTGGTGGTCGGGGATGAAGAAACAAGTTGCAGAGTATGTAGCAGCGTGCTTAACATGCCAAAAAGCAAAAGTGAAACACCAACGACCTGCGGGCATGATGCAATCATTGGATATCCCAGAATGGAAATGGGAGAGCATATCGATGGATTTCGTGTCTGGATTACCAAGGACATCGAAAGGATTTGATGGGATTTGGGTAATTGTGGATAGACTGACAAAGTCATCACATTTTCTACCCATCAACATGAAGTATTCCCTAGATAAGCTCGCTCAGATGTATGTGAAGGAGATAATTAGGCTGCATGGAGTGCCATCTAGTATTATTTCTGATAGGGACCCTAGATTTACGTCCCGTTTTTGGCAAAGTTTGCAACAAGCCCTAGGAACTAAGCTAAGATTAAGTTCTGCTTATCATCCTCAGACGGATGGTCAGTCAGAGAGAACTGTTCAATCCCTAGAGGATTTGTTGAGAGCATGCGTTTTGGATCATAGGGGAAGTTGGGACGATATTTTGCCATTGATAGAGTTCACCTATAACAATAGTTTTCATGCGAGCATAGGAATGGCACCCTACGAGGCATTGTATGGGAGAAAGTGTCAAACACCTTTGTGTTGGTACCAAGATGGGGAGAGTGTGATATTAGGGCCTGAATTTTTACAACAAACCACGGAAAAGGTGAGACTAGTTCGAGAAAAGATGAGGACGGCACAAAGCAGACAAAAGAGCTACTCCGATAAGAGGAGACGACCTCTCGAGTTCCAAGAAGGCGATCATCTTTTTCTGAGAGTCACTCCGATGACTGGGGTAGGCAGAGCTTTAAAGTCCAGAAAACTCACTCCCAAATTCAAAGGACCATACCAAATTCTTCGTCGTATTGGTCCTGTTGCTTACCAAATAGCTTTACCGCCAAATCTTTCTAATCTTCACAATGTCTTTCACGTTTCATAACTGAGAAAATATATTCCTGACCCGTCTCATGTAATCGAGTCTGATGTGGTACAATTAAGAGATAACCTGACTTATGAAACAACCCCTGTGCGAATCGATGATAGAAGAATCAAACAGCTTAGGGATAAACAAATCTCTTTAGTCAAGGTTATCTAGAATGAAGTTACCGGAGATGCGACTTGGGAAGTGGAAGACAAGATCCGAGAGCAATATCCTGCGTTATTCTAGGTATGTAATTTCGAGGACGAAATTCTTTTTAGAGGGGTAGAGTTGTAACACTATGTTTTTATATATATATAGTTTTTATTTATTTTTAATCTGTTTTAAATTAATTAAAATTATTTAATTAATGATTTTGTGATTTTAAGGTATAAATAATAATATTTATATCTTAGGTTTATTTTTGAAGGGTTTAGAGTAACAGAGTTCGCAAAACTGAGTTTTTGCGGGAACCGCGTTCTCGCGAAATGCGGGAAGGGTTCAGTATTTTTTCGGAGGTCATTTTTACTCCAAAATAAATTTTTAACGAACCAAAAGTGGTTCTTATAATATTTGTGATTTTTAGAAATTTTCTGGAAATTTTTCAGAAAAACTTTATTTTTACCCGCGTTTGGTGCTTTACGGGTAAACCGGGCGCAATCGGGAAATGAAAAATAGTCAAAAAATTTAGTTTTGGGTATCTAAATTTTTCTATGACATATTCAAATCATAAAATTTATTCCTCATGATTTTACTCATTTTAGAAAAATATTTATCTAAAACGGGTTCGAAAACTACGTGTTTTTACCGCTTCGAACTACCAATTAAACCCTAACTTGATGGGACTTAATCACACCATTTTTCTGGTCAGCTGGGCGCATAAGGGGCTGATTCAACTCAAAAAAATTCTTCCAAAAGTCAAATGGTCAATTAGGGGTTGAATTTTGAATTTTCCCAAAATTAGGTGAGAGAGGTATGGCTCCCAACCACCAAAGCATGCAAGCCCATACCTCCCCCATGCTCCTTGTGCTCAGCCGAAATCTACTATGGAAGGGAAGGAGAGAGAAATTCATTTTCACTTCATCTTCTCCACTTGAATCAAGAGCTTCACCATTTTCTCTCCATTCCCAAGCTTTTTCATACACCAAAAAGACCAAGTTCTAGTGAGATTTTCCATACCCAAGCTTCACAAAAAAGGTTTGGATCATCATTCTAATCCATAAACTTCTTTCATTTTTTCATTTCCACCACTTTCATGTTTTCATGAAAGCTTGAGTTCTTCATTTCACTAAAAATAAGCTTTTCCTTTGTTTAGGTTCACTCCATTGGAACCTACAAGCTTGGAAACTACCTTGGATCTATTTTCTTTCAAGATTTGAGTAAGTATTCATCTACTCAAATTTCTACTCTTTAGGGTTTCTTGGTTTTCATAAAACTCATATTTCTATGGTTGTATTTTGGTGTATTTTGTAAAAGGTAAATTTTTCTAAGTGTGGGAACATCAAGGTGTTGAGTAGACCACTTGGTGTTGGTGTGGTGTGAAGGAGGTGATTTTGGAGTTAGCCCATTTTCAAGTCTTCAAGAGGTAAGGGGATTTTTCTCAATAAGTTGGGAGGGTTGTGTATGTGTGTGACTATGTGATTTGTTCTTGATGATGAACTCAATGACTTGAGTTTTCTATTGGGTGTTGAATGAAGTTTCATTCTCTTAGTAATATGTATTTTTATATGTATATGTATATGAGTAAAAATATGATTTTTGGTTGAGGCATGATAATTTTTATGAGCCTATGTGTTGTTGGAAAAAAAAATCATATTTATACTTTGGGGTAATTTTGGATGTTCAAGTGTGTGCTTGGTGAAGTATGATTTAATGTTATGTTCATGATGTATGTTGATTTATGGCTTGGTTGTGTTATTGCCTAATTGATGTATATTGATTTATGTGTATTTCATATACTTTGATTGGGATTGGATTGAAAAGATTTGATTAAGTGTGGGAAGAGAGTTTAAAAGCTTTAATGAAAAAGTTTTCCAAATGAATTAATTAGAATCCAAATCATAAGTCTTAAATCAATTTAATACTAAATCATTTTATCCATAAAACTTTAAGAGAGTTAGAGAATTAATTAATGTGAGAGAAAAATCAAATTTTCGATTTTTAGGGGTTAAAAATGAAAACTGCAGGTTTTTGGGGTCAAAAATGCAAATTCTGGAATTCTGGGCTTTAATTGCAAAATCTGGACTTTTGGGTCAAAATTATAATTTAAGAAAGTTTGGGGCAGAAATGCGAAGTCTGGAAACGTTTGGGTCAAAAATATAATTTACGAAAACTAGGGGCTGAAACGCGAAGTCTGGTACTTTTGGGCCAGAATTATAAATTACGAAAGTTTTGGGGTAGAAAACGTAAAGTCTGGTACTTTTGGGCCAGAAATCTAATTACGAAAGTTTATGATGAATAAGTGGGAAGAAAATTAATAAAGTGGGTTATAAATAAGAGATAATTCTTTTATTAAAAACAAATGAAGTTTAACGATTTTAGAGTTAAAAGAAAACTTAAGAATTCAAAGAGGAATTTCTTCTAAAAACTTACGGTGTTAAATAACAATATTACACGGTATTGGAAGAGAACCAATACGTGGCGAAGATAAAAGTCTTAAGGACAATAATATTACACGGTATTGGAAGAGAACCAATACGTGGCGAAGATAAAAGTCTTAAGGACAAATATATTACACGGTGTTAGGTGAAAGCTAACACGTGGCGACGAAAAACCCTAAGACGAGGGACCGAATTGATTGTGGTTGCAAATATACTGTCATATGCATTTGAGATATTGGCTTTTGCCAGGCTAGCATTTATTGCTATGATGAGAGCACACAATCCTATGCGGGGATTGTAAATAAGTATTGTCTGACTATAAGTCTTTGAGGGCATCCAGGTTACGAAATTCTCAATGGCCTTGCGGTGAATCCCCTCGTGCCGAGAAAAGTAGTGTACCCGGCTTGGATGATCCTGACCGGCTGCCTTATTTGAGATGGGGTGTACGACGTAGCACAATGGGTCTGTACCGAATAAATGACAAACGATGGCCAAGAGTGAAGGCCAGTTTGCATTAATGATAGGTATACGATTCTGCCACATCGCTCTACTTAGTTGAGGAAGAAAAGTCTCCATGGAGCAGTGCACCGGTGTATGAAAAGAGATATTGAAGTGACATGCATTATGCTAGAATGCTATGTGTGTGCTTGACTATGTGTTTACCTTGATGATGTGTCTTTGTTGATGATTGAATATCTTAGCTAAAAGATTTGCGAAAGAGTAACCCTATATAAATATATTCTTGAAATGTATTATGTAGTATTTTATTTTTCATATGCAACCTTTCAGTGGATTTCAACTTGTGAAAAGAAATTCACCCTTGCATATTTTCCTGTATCTGTATGTATGTTACGCGTAGATGAGGCCTCTGGTAGCCCGTGTGAGGGAGAGCTTTCGACCCTTGAGGCCGAGTCCGAGGGAGGGGGATGGACTTATGATCCCATCTCCCAATGGGCCACTGTGTGTGGACACGTGGTCAGGATGAGAGGAGGGGTGCTGGGCCCCGAAGAGGTTTTGGAGCGTGATATGGTTCTGGACGCTTACATTCCATTAGAGAGGATGCGCAGCTGGCTGGCAGCCGCACCCGAGGCACCTGTGGAGCAGCTGAGGCGAGAGACTCAGGCGGAGGAGAGACCTCTACCCTCACGGGTAACCGGATCCGCTCGGGAGTATCGTCGCATGTTTCGTCGCACGCATCTCACTCTGAGGAAGAGTACCTTGGCACGAGATCGTCTACCGAGGATGGCTCCATCAGTGACACCAGCTTCACCACCAGAGACAGGGAGACCGACGCTCTCCGTTCCTTACGTTCCACCGTATGGCCGTTTCGTACGCTGCTCTTCTGACACTTCTGCCGAACCGTCGGGACACGCAGAGAGGGGGAAGAGGAAGGTTCGAGATGAGCCAAAGCGGGTATTCATTGAGATATCCGAGGAGGAGGAGGACCCGGAGGAGGACCCAGAGGAGGATCCCGAGGAGGACCCCGAGGAGACGTCATCGTCTTAGGTCGTAGTGGTGGGGGTGTCTAGTGCTAGGTTGTGGGATGTCTGTTAGCGACCAGCCTAGGTTTGGGATGTTCATGTTCAGTGTCGTGTATTTGACACATCTTTTGATTTACAGTTTTCTTAAGTTTAGATTTATCGCTTTATTTTCTTTACGTTATGATGATGTATTTTGGCCACTATGTTGTGGTTCCAAACTATCCTTGTGGGCGCAAGACTTGTATATTTTGACATGATGATATATATATATATATATATATGTGCATGATGTTTCTTTTCTTCTGAGTTTCAGGATGGCCAAGTGTGATGTGAGAAATCTTTTCGTTTAAGATTCTTTTAAAAAAAAATTAGCCACCAATTTTGGTAACCTTGAGTTATGAAAATGGTTTTCCGCATTTAATTTTAGTTTTTCACGTGACGTCCTTGTGGGAAAAAGGGGCGTTACAGAGTTCCTTTCCTGTCATCAAGCATATCTTCAACAGGAATTATCATATTCTTAGGTACCCAGATTGACTTGGGTCCTTTCTTGTTAGTCCTTGGTCTGCATCCAGACATGTTTCTTTTCTTATGGACGCATGTTGAAGTGACATGTCCAACCTTTCCACATTGACCACAGTATAAGTTAAACTTGGAAGGACTTTTAGAAAACTTTGGTTTTGGCTTTTCTTGTTCCTTAGGAACATAACCCAAACCACTTTTGTTAGAAGGTTTTCTCTGAGCTACTGACAAATCTGGACAATCATCCAGTGAGTTCATTTACTTCTTGTTGAAGTACATGTACTTCACAGGAGATTTTGGACTCAGAATCTTTTTGAGATTCATCTTTGAGTTGACTTACTTGAAGTTTCAACTCTTCATTTTCTGATCTGAGTACTTTATTTTCTAAAGTAAGCTTTTTAAAATCTTTGGTTATAAGTGAAAACTTTTTCTTCAAAGATCTGTACTCATCAGATAAAATGGATGATTCTCTAAGAAGATCATCAAAATTATTTCTTAGTTCAGGATAAGAAAGTACCTCTTCTTCACCCTCACTGTCAGTTGAGGGTAGACTTGCCATCAGGCAAAGGTTTGCTTCTTCTTTATCCTCCTCATCCTCATCATCAGAAGAATCATCAAGATCCTCCCGTGTTGCCATGAGACCTTTCTTTTTCTTGAAGAACTTTTTCTTTGTCCTTTCAGCCTCAGGACAATATGCCTTGTAGTGGCCTGGTTTCTTGTAGCCATAGCACACTACTGGACTTTTCTCCTTTTGCTCAGCCTCCTTCTGTGGAAATCTTCTGTTGAATTGCTTCCTTCTGAAGCCGCCTTTCTTTTTCCAAATGGACTTTATTTTCTTGGAGATGAAGGAAAGTTCATCACCATTTGAACCTTCTTCTCATTCTGAGTTGCATGACTCTTCATCTGAGTCATTGGCCTTCAAAACTTTTGAGGTGCTCCCTTTTTGTGCTTTAAGAGCAATGGACTTTGCCCTTTTTCTATTCCCTCTTATTTGAGCTCAAGCTCATGCACTTTGAGTGAGCCTAGAAGTTCTTCCATAGCAAGAGTGGAAAGATCCCTTGCTTCTTGTATAGCAGTTACCTTGGGTCTCCATTGCCTTGGCAGACTCCGTAGGATTTTCCTGATGTGGTCCTGGGTTGTGTAGATTTTTCCCAGAGACCTCAGGCTGTTGATGATTGTTTGGAATCTTCCAAACATCTGATCAATTGTCTCGTGATCCTCCATTTTAAATAGTTCATATTAATGAACTAGCATGCTGATTTTGGACTCACGGATCTGAGATGATCCTTCATACGCCAAAGCTAGAGTGTCCCATATTTCCTTGGCAGTGGTGCAGCTATCCACCTTGTCATATTCTGACTTTGTAATGGCACACATCAGATAGTGCCTGGCCTTTGAGTTCAGCTGAAATCTAGTCCTCTGATCCTGTGTCCACTTAGCTCTAGGCACTGGTTGCCCTGCTTCACCTACTAGAGCAGTGTAACCATTGTCAACGACATCCCACATGTCGATATTTTGTGCGTTAAAGAACGTGATCATTCTTTGCTTCCAATAGTCATATTCGTCACCATTGAACAGTGGTGGCCTGTTCACAGCTTGTCCCTCGTTCTCCATGGATCTTTGCTTCTCTGCACTGTTAGGTGATCAATCCCTAAAGACCGAGCTCTAAAGCCAACTGTAGGTAACAAGGTGAAACACAAGAAGGGGGGTTGAATTGTGTTTCTTAGCTTTTAAAACTTTGCAAAACGTTGGACGCTGCTTACAAAAGATTGGACTCACAGCGTATAAGAGTATTGGACGCACAGTTAAGTTGGTTGCAGAATCGTCCACTTAATTTAAAACAAGTGTTAGTGAGATTAAAACGTTTGAATAACTTGTTAAAAATAGTTTCAATTCAATCTCCTCAGTTAGTATATAAACTGAAAATAAAAGAGTTAAGGGATAGAGAAAAAATACAAGTATTTATCCTGGTTCACCCTTTCCTAAGAGCTACGTCCAGTCCCCTCAAATTAGAGAGATTTCACTATCAATCCAGATAGAATTACAAGTATTCTTCAACAGCCTCTTCAGGCCTAACAACAAGTATTGTTTGCACACCTAGCCTCTCCAGACTCAAACCCAAGTATTGTTCAACAGCCTCTTCAGACTAATCCCAAGTATTCTTTTACAGACAAGCCTCTCTAGGCTCAAACAAGTATTCTTTTCTAAACAAGCCTCTTCAGGCTCAAACAACTCAGAAGAGTGTTTTTAATGAAAGTGTTGTTAACTCACACAAGTGAGAATATGGACTCTAAAACACTTCGAGAGTTAAACAAACTCTCTTTTACAGGAAGAAAAAATAATATAAGTATTTCTCAGATTATCAGAGTATGACAATATTTGCACAGTGTTTTGACTCTTTCTTTTTCGGAATTCAAGCTTCGTGTATTCTTCTTCTTGTTCACGGTATTTATAGGCTTTGAGTGAAGCTTCAGAATTGATCTTAAATAAGCTCAGCTCCAACCTTCATAAATGTAGCCGTTTCCTAATAGCATTAAATGTTTCCTGTTGCTCTGTAGGAGTGCCTCTTCAGCGTATTTTCTCTGCAGTTCTTTCTCCTATGTCAGAAGCAACCTATACTCAAAGTCTCAATTACACAAAGGTTAATAGTAATATTTTATTGAGACAGAGAGAATTCATTGTGTAAGAGAAAAGGTATGTTCAGAGAGATACAGAAATGTTCAGAATACATTCTCTCTCTTAAGTACACTTTTCACAGTGCTTTATGCTTTTCATTAATTTGCTCATTAAATATGTCTCATATTAAATGCAAGAGCAATAAATAACATGTTATAGACTCTGCGTGTTGGACGTAACTTGTAGAACACAATGGACTTTCTGTTTACTTACCAAATGGACGCATACCTTTGCTTACCATTTGTACGCAAGGCTTCTCTAGTCATATGGACTTATGACAATTCTTACCATATGGGCCCATAGCTTTGCTTCCCTGGACGTATAGCTTTACTGATTTTTGGACGTATATCATTCTGCTTATTTGGACGCATAGCATCCAGAGTCCATTGGACGATACTTACTCAAAGTCAAGCATCAGAGTCCATTGGACGATTAGCTCTTAGACTGTACTTATAAGTTGCGTGGTCAAACTGGATGATTGACTTACTTTGTTGTACCTACAAGAGCTTGTTAGCAGACTTTGTAAAAACCTTAATAATCATTGTTATCATCAAAACCACTTAGGGATTTAAGCATTTGAAAATGCCTTTGAATAATTTAGTTCCAACAGATTGTCCTCAAGTATGAGAAGAAGATATATGTTCTTGAGCAATAGTTTCCTGAGCCACCTGCTGATACTGCCTCTATAACTGATCTAGATGCTTGTGAAGCATCAAGATGACGTTATGTATGTTACATGTTTCATGCTTGCTAATATGTCTTCGAAGCTGCAAAGGCAATACGAGAACATGGGGGCGTATGATAAGATCATGTACCTCAGAGCGCTCTACGAGGAGCGAGCAAGGCATGAGAGATATAAAACTTCCTGAGCCCATATTTAACTACAAGCTGGCATAAGGGAACCCAGTAGGCCCTCATGTACTCAGTGTTGTTGGATACATTGAGAACCTAGATAGGCTGGGCTTTCCTCTGGGCCAAGAGCTGGCCACCAATCTGATCCTGCAATCATTGCCGGACAGTTACAGTCAGTTCATCATGAATTATAACATGAACGAATTTGATAGACCTCTACATGAGCTTATTGGAATGTTGAGAATTGTTGAGCAGAATCTTAACAATGAAAAGGGTGTCGAGTTCTGATCCCAAGTTTTGTTTATGACAAACCTTCTAAACTTAATTGTAAGTATTCAGAATGTTAATGGAATTAATGGTGCGCTTGAGAATGTTGTATAGGTACAGGTACATCTATATATGCCTATAAGAATGTTCAAGAACCTCAGGGAATGTTTAGTCTTACAATGATCAGGAGGTTAAGAGCAAGAACATTCTCAAAAAGTTCACAACACACTAATATGAACATTCTGCATAATTAAAGCAAAATCTTCCAAGATTTCAAAGGTGCATATATGTCTAATGGAAGGTTATTAATCTAAAGAACGATGAGAAAGTTAGTCATGTAGACTATCTCAAGTCAGAATGTAGCTCCTTGTCAAGAATGTTCAAGAATAAGGGATTTGCTGAACTTTCTCAACTGTTAGAATGTTTCATCCACCAGAAAGTTCTAAGGAAATTCAAAAGCCATAAGATTAACACCACATCTTGCGCACAAGTACACACATCATGAAGACTAAAGCTTGAAGAAGATCATGAAGAAGAACACATCTGATTGTCAAGAAGGTTATTAGAATGTTGACATCAGAAGGTTCATAAGAACGTTCTGATGCATCACTAACCAAAAGTGAGCTGTCACTATAAACTTTTGGTTAAAGTAGAAGAGGTCTAGTTGTACAAATAGAGATTGATCCCCCTTATGTCTAATGGGTAGTTTATTGAGGAAACTTCAAGAAAAAAAAAGGACAGCTGCTGGAACAACATGGAAGAACTACTTGCAAAAACACGAACAGAATCCAAGCTTACATCTTACATCAAGTTCAAACTTGAAATACCCATATACATGTTAAGAACACAAATTGATAACTTTGTAAGAGAAATTTTCCCTTACCTCTTGCTCCTAGCTTGATGAAGGAAAATCCTAGCTTCTTGATCTCTTACTACCCTTTGATCACCATCTTTCCAACAAGCACAATACACACAGGCATGGTAATGTTCACACCCGCGGCGTGAACAGGTCTGTCCCCTGTTTCTCAAACAGAGTACGATTTTCAGAGCTTTGGAAAAGAAGCCACCCAGGGCGTGACAGGTCCAGTTTTCACAAAGTTAAAGCCATTTAAAATTTTTCTAAACATAATTTAACCTAATTAAGACCAATCAAATAAAAATATGTTCTTGGACCATTCCAAAGGTTTGACAAGCTTTAAACAATTACTTTGGTTTTAGGAAAAATTCATTGAGGACTTGGCTTATATAAAAATAACTCTAGTAAAACTTAGATAAATCTTTACTCTACCAATTTCCAATACCAATTTGGCCTAGAGGATTAAGCATCAAAGCAAGCTATTGATCAAAGTCATCATCAAGACATATGGCACAAGATCATCTCAACAATCTAGATATCACTTCACACCCAAAATCATTATCATGGGACAACCAAGATCATCATCTGTCATTCCAAATTTAAGCAAGCCAAGAATCATCATCAATCACTTGTCATAACACATCTATTCAATCCATACCTCTTTCATAATCAATATATATATCAACATCTCCAAATCATCATATGGGCAAGGAAAATCACAAACAAGCATATCACATACATGTTAAGAACACAAATTAATAACTTTGTAAGAGAAATTTCCCCTTACCTCTTGCTCCTAGCTTGATGAAGGAAAATCCTAGCTTCTTGATCTCTTACTACCCTTTGATCACCATCTTTCCAACAAGCACAATACACCCAAAATACCAAGAGAAAAGCTTAAGATATATTATATACAAATCAAACCCCAGACATATGAACCAAAAGGAAGATGTTAGGAACTTGGTTCATAAACATCTTACCTATACCAAACACCTTTGTGGCTTGAAGATTCAAAACCAAAAGAGCAACATCTAGGAAGAACTTGATGATCTTGATGAAGACTAGGGTCTTAAAATGAATTCTCTCCTTTTGATTAGTGTATAAAAATCAAAATTATGGATAGAAGAATAGATGATGATGGCTTGAGGCTATGGAGGAAGAAGAACAAGTATGAACTTCCAAGGAAGAAAAGGCTTTGGAAGGAAGAGAAAATGAGAGAGAAAAATGAATAAGTCCCTCTTTTTCTTTCCTATATTCTCACGACCAAAAGGCCTAAAATTGCGTAAGTTTTTTCCTAGGTTTTAATTGGTGGATGTCAATAAAAAATTCAACTAAGCTTTGGAATAAATTTGTGATCATGATCCTTGCAAGTGGGAGGGGCGGCCAACATGAAAGTAAAAGGAAGAGATAAGACTAATTCAGCTAGGTATTAAAGTCTAGTTAGAATGGAACCAAATATGGTTAGATTTGAACTAGAGTTGAGTAACTAAATGAAATCAATGGCCAAGATTATTTCTCCCACCAAATAGGCACCTAATCAAAGGCTTAGAATGCACAAGAGAGCTGCATGGCTCTTTGGTAATTTAAACCAAACCAATGGGCAAAATCGAAAGGGCAAAGTGGTCATTTTTACACTTGGTAATTAACTATTTAAGCTAAGGGCAAAATGGTCTTTTCCCATGAGTCATGAAAATTCCACACTCTTCCACAAGAGTGCAGGGGCGTCCAAGGCTAGTCAAAGGGCTAAGGTAAATAATTTTTCACTTTTAACTATGGTAAAAGGTAAACTACGGTAATAAAATGCGGTAACTTTTACGTTTCATGGTTAAAACTATCCCAACATGACTTATTGAAGTAAATGACTCTCAAGACTCACATGGTAATCCAAGACCACGAAAT
Source organism: Glycyrrhiza uralensis (assembly GCA_030159175.1). Classification (NCBI taxonomy): domain Eukaryota; kingdom Viridiplantae; phylum Streptophyta; class Magnoliopsida; order Fabales; family Fabaceae; genus Glycyrrhiza; species Glycyrrhiza uralensis. Next base: position 13,282,158 of record BRZY01000003.1, on the reverse strand, counting down.
ACAAGTGCCAAAAAGGTCTTGGTGGATAGAAATCCAACTCAGAAGCAACACGGTAATTTTTTCGGTTTCACCATAACCCGTAAATTATGGTTAAGCTGCACTTTCTCTGAAAAATCCCAGAAAATTCCTAAAAATCATAAATCTTATAAGAACACTATTGGTGACCTTTACATTTGATTTTGGATCATTTCCTAACCTTCTGGTATCCATTTGATCTCCCATTTACCCTGTCCTTAATTCTACAGGGACCAAAACCGCAATTCGTTGTCTGCTATTTTAAAAATTCCCAAAATAATTTCTAAAATTCTAAAATAATCTAAAACATCATTTGGCACCTCCAAAAATATTTCTTAACTTGTTCTGGTCTCCAAACCAACTCACAGCTCAACCTAATCAAACTACAGGACCAAAACGGTAACATTTTTATCTGTTTCTCAGAAAATTCCCGAATAAATTTCTAAAATCCTCAAATATTGTAAAATCACTATTTGTGCCTTCAAATCCCTTTTCTAACTCCAACTTAGGGTTTCTTCCTCATAACGCAGCCATTTCGACAGTTAAAACACTACCGTCTTTCCGTTTGATTGTCGACATCGAACTTCAACTATTGATCTCTAAGCTCAAGAGAATCATATCTACGGCATTTAGTTTCCTGAAATATATTTAATCCACATGAATCATATATCTCCATATTAAAATATAATAAAATCAGAAACCTAAAATTACGGACGTTACAATTCTCCCCCTCTTAAATAATTTCGTCCTCGAAATTACGCGAATACACTTAATGAACTCACTACATCACTTTGTACTCTCATTTGGCCAAATACCCAATATCTCTTCACTTGCTCATACATTCAACCTTCCTAAAATTCAGAATAATGTACTCATCCTACCTGGATTATCCTTCCTCTAATCATGGAGTACTCTTACTTTTTCGTCTAAAATCTAAAATCTTTTATCTCTCACTCTTATGAATCTGAGAATATCACTGCCTAATAACCACTACCCCAACTCTTAACTTCAAGAGAAATTGTCGATGCCTAAAAATCCTTATTTGACATATTATTCCACTAACTATTAGATCTTAATAAAGATCTTAACCGATAACTATAATATCATACTATCATCATCCTACACATGTATGCCTATTGACAGAATATCCTGTCAATCTTCCTTCAAAGGCAACAATTCTAACTCACTTGAAATAGTCCATCAAAATATTAATGTTCACTCAAGATATTCTTTTCTTTAATAATTCTATCTCATACTATAATTAAAACCTATTTACCATGATAACTATTCCCGTATCACCTAGAAATATCCACTTCACTTAACACATATGATCATACTCGCAAAAATATTTCTTACGATACTGTTTTGGCCTTTCTTACCTTCAACTTATATTCTTGCACATCTAATGTGTGCTTCTATGAATCCAACTGTCATTTCCTTCCCTTATCAACATCTTCACTCACTTGAGAAATACCCGTGATCTCAAAACATTAGTCCACTACAGTATTTCATAAATTTGCTCTCTACTAGTGACAAGCCTATGGGTTGATCAGTTCCACACCTTATCCTCAAATGGTTAGAAGATAATAGTGATAGTACGTCTAAATCATATCACCGTCTAGGTTATTTTTAAATATAATCATTAACTTATACGCACGGTCATACACTCAAATCTTCCCAAATCTTTTGCTCTTATTTTTATCCTCAAGGTCTCCCAGAGTTTCACTACCAATGTCAGCTATTCTCAATGGACTTTCATAAATCCTCTATCATTCTTATCTAGTCTCAACTTTAACTTATTAACTCAAATGCGTACTGATCTACTATCCCAGAAGTAGTTTACCAGTGTACAGAACCAAATTTCAAAATCCAAAAATCAATTTGGCATTCTAATCCATCTTGATATAACCACTCTAGGTCTAATACAGACTAATACAAAAATTCTATGTACTCTGATACACTCTCCTTTATCTTATTGCATCGACAGTAAATCCCCCTTTTACAACTTATACTCATCGGTTCTAAGGATTTTGGGTCCTCTCAAGGTTAACACAAATTTTGACAAGTCGGTTGTAACAGGGTTTCTACTTTGGAGCATAATAACAGGCATACTAGATAGACAGATAGACAGATGGATAAACAACTGGACATGCAGATAAGCGATAGGCAGATAGATAGATAGATAGAATCTATAGGTAAATTTTACACGTGGTTTGCAAGAAGTTTTTAAAATTACAGACTGAAGAATTATTAAGATTGTCGTAACCAAAGAATAGTACAAAGAAACTCTAACATAAAGTTAATTAGATCTTGGAAATAAGTTTTACAAGAAAGAAAAGCACAACACAACACATCATAGGTTTCCTAATAAAATTTATAACCTCCCGATTACTAACTAACAGAGTATCCACATCCTTCACGGTACAACTCTTTCTCATACCAGCATTATCTGCTCTCACCTCCTAACCTTTTGTTCGTTGCAGTCCCTTGCTAAGTGTCCAACCTTCCCACACACATAACAACCTTTCCTTCTTTGACTGCAGTTGCTAACACAATGACCTTGTTTCCCACACTTGAAACACTTTAGTATAACCTTTGCTTTTCGATCCGATTTATTTCCAATTCCAATAGCAAATAGTGTATTGTGGTTTTGTTGCTGATCCCCATATTCTACCAGACTTTTATCATCTGATTTCTTTCGGAACTGTTTCTCCTTTTTACTTTGTGGTTGAAACCTAGATGGCGCTCCACCCTTCTCCTTACTCTCCTTTCCTTTCCTCAAAATTTCTATTTTTCTACACTTTTCCACTAAAGTCTGAAATTGACGGATCTCTAGTAACGAAACAGCCTTCCTTATCTCATACCTCAATCCTGCCTCAAAATGCTCACACTTCCATCCCTCATCTGGCTAGAGTTGGAAGAAACGAAAATATTTAGCTAGGGACTCAAACTTAGCAGCATATGCATCCACAGTCATATCCTTCTGTTGCAAGTTCAAAAACTCCTGCTCCTTTTTCGATCTTACACTTTGTGGAAAATATTTCTCTAAAAATTTAGTACGAAACACTTCCCAAGTTATCATCTGATGTTCACCCTCCAGTAGCTGTTTCACTCCTTTCCACCAATACTCCGCATCTCCTTCCAACAGGTAAGTTGCATAATGCACCTTCACCTCTTCAAGACAATGCAAAGCAAGAAATATCTTTTCTATCTTTTGGATCCATAGATCTGCTTTATCAGGATCAGGTTTTCCTTCAAACTGAGGTGGTTCCTGCTTCTTAAAATCAAACAATCCTTTGTTCTCAATAGCTCTCCCAGCCCTCAGCTGATTCTGAACTTCTCTTTCTTCCGCACGGTCAGCTTGTTGGGCCACCGTAGCCGCCATATTAGTCATAGCACCAATAAATCTTTCTAACCCACCATCGGGATCAACGTCACTTCTACGTGCCATGAGTTCCTACAAATTATCCAATCCAGGTATACCTATTTAGAACTCATTCCCAAAAGTCTCATAACTAAGTATTCACACTCTTCGTTTTAACAAGAACACAATTACTAAATACCTATTCAAGTTATCCATTCTAGTTCAAAAATACAGCTCCCTCTGAACTTATCTCCCCTTCTGATCTTTAGGTCGTAATCTCGACATGCCTCAAATATCATTTCTTACTATGTACCCCTTTTCTTCTCGCCTCTATCATCTTACATTTTTCTATCATACTAAGTCTCAGACCCTCAAAGGATAACACAATGTCCTTAATATCATATTTTAGACCTCTCCGTACCTTTTTTTTTAATCGTAATTTTCCTTATTCCTAATTTATCACTAGCCATGATCTCCTATAAATCAAAAGTAATAGACCCCTAATAAAAGCATCCTTCGGTTGTGTCCACACACACTATTTCAGCCAAACATAATTCATACTTGATTTAAACAATTGTTTCTATAAGGAAAATAATTCAAATGAGATTCAATCAATTTTCTATTATATGAGGAATAACTTAGCCCCATTTCAAAATCACTGACTTTTCCTATTCAACTTTCCTCAGCTATACTGTCCTATATCAGTACAACATCCGATTTTCTCAGATGTGCTATCTCATATTAACACAACCGTGGCACAAAGTTTTTCCAGGGAAACAATTCACACAATATCACTCAATATCAATCAAGGTCAATCAATGACAATTAATATCAATCAGAGTTCACACAACTTAAACCTAATAAGCCTACAACCTACACTCCCAAAAGACTCGACCAGGCTCTGATACCACTAATTGTAACACTTTTTTCCAGAAGAGCCTTACAACTTAAGTAACCATTTATTTTGAAAAGTAAGTATTGTTCAGCTTAATTTTGGAAAAATATCTTTTCTGAAACTTATATTTATTTCCCAAATAGTGAGTGAATTTTTTTTCTTTTAGAAAGACGAAAGAGTGGAAATTACATCATATAAAATTTATCAAAAGGAAACAGTCCAAAAGTACACCAAATCCATTCTTACAAAAATAGCTCTCATTAGCATATACATTGTACACAGTTACAATAGATTACATCGTCCCTTAAGAGTTTCTAATACAGTCATCCAGCAAGGATAATAATAACAGTCTACCCCAAATGAGCCTAAGCCGGTCGAGTCTCAGATCACCCCCAAAAGACAACCTAGATAAACGCCACTCCGGAAGGTAGTCTTCCTTCTCCTTCCGTCTTGGTCAACTCACCCGACTGTTGGTACATCTATATGAATCATGTTCAAGAAGACCACAAAACATATAGGTAAGGGTGAAAAATCCTCGTACAAAAGTTATCTCACAACAATGGCAATAAAAAGAATAAAGGAAACTCATGCAAATCGTACATCATAACTCATCATCCTATAGCATGCAGTTCTCTATCACAACAATATATTACCACAAGCACATTGAATTTAACTACAGTAATATACAATTACACACATATAATATCATCATAGCAATATGCTATCACAGCTTATAAAACACAACTTATCATCAAGGCAATATATCGTCACACAGATATATTTAAAATGCATGACACTTCTATTTCTCTCTCAACACCGGTGTAATGCTCCATGGAGACTTTTCTCTTCCTCATCAACATTTGAGCGATAGGCTGTAGTGTAACGCCCCTTTTCACACAAGGAACGTCACATGAAAAACTAAACTTAATGCGGAAAATCGTCTCTCATAAATCATGGTTACCAAAATTGGTGGCTAATTTTTTTTTTTAAAAAGGATCTTAGACGATGAGTACGCTCATGGAGCTTACATGAAAAGATTTGCTCGCAACTCATTTAGCCATCCAGAAACTCAGAAGAAAAGAAACATCACACATATATATATCATCATGTCAAAGTACACAAACCTTGCGCCCGCAAGTATAGTTATAAACCACAACAGGGTGGCCCAAAATATAATAACCTGACATAAGGAAAATAAGGCGCTAAAGCTAAACCTAGGAAAACTGTAAATCAAAAGGTGTGTCAAATACACGACACTGAACATGTATACCCCAACCTAGGCTGGTCGCTAACAGACAACCCACAATCTAGCACTAGACACCTCCACCTCTACAAACCTAAGACGATGACATCTCCTCGAGGTCCTCCTCATCCTCAGACACATCGAATAATACATGATCTGGCTCATCTCTAACCTTCCTCTTCCCTCTATCTACGTGTCCCGAAGGTCGGCAGAAGTGTCAGAAGAACAGCGTACAAAACGTCCAGAAGGTGCGACGTATTGAACATGAAGTGTCGGTCTCACGGTCTCGGGTGATGGAACTGGTGTCACCGGTGGAGCCATCCTTGGTAAGCGTGCCCACTCCAAGGAACTTTTCCTAGTTCCTTGGAGTGCGTCGAATCAGACGACAACGGTTAGATACTGATTCGGCTATCCGCTGAGATATAGGCCTCTGATCCTCCATCACCTCTCTCCTAAGTTGCGCCGTGGGCGGAACTCTGGCCTCCCGGTTCTCCAAAGTGATACTGCGTGCAAAGGGTGCATCTCTCAGCCAGTAGCGCATCCTCTCGATGGGTATGTAGGCGTCCAATAGCATGTCCCTCTCCAAAACCTCTTCGGGCCCAACACCTCTCCTCTAGTCCTAACCACGTGTCCAGTCACAATGGCCCATTGGGAGATGGGATCATAAGTCCATCCCGCACTATCGGCCTCACGAGGCCGGAAGCACTCCCTCACTCGGGCTATCAGAGGTCTCGAAGTGGGCATCTACGCGTAACGTACGTACATAAAATAACAGAAAAACATGCAAGGGTGAATTTCTTTGCACAAGTTGAAAGTCCACTGAAAGGATGTATATGAAAAAGGAAATACTACATAATACATTCCAAGAATATATATATATAGTTACTCTTTCGCAAATCTTTCTCTAAGTTATACATACACTCAAAAGAGCACACAACCATCAAGTCAGACACACATAGCCCTCTAGCGAAATGCATGTCACTTCGATATCTCTTGTTACACCGGTGTGCTGCTTCATGGAGACTTCTCTTCCTCAACTAAGTAGAGCGATGTGGCGGAATCGTATACCTATCATTAATGCAAACTGACCTTCACTCTCGGCCATCGTTTGTCATTTATTCGGTACAGACCCATTGTGCTACGTCGTACACCCCGTCTCAAATGAGGCAGCCGGTCAGGATCATTCAAGCCGGGTATACTACTCTTCTTGGCACAAGGGGATTCCCCTCAAGGCCATTGAGAATTTCGTGACCTGAATGCCCTCAAAGACTTATAGTCAGACCATACTTATTTACAATCCCCACATAGGATTGTGTGCTTTAATCATGGCATAAAACCAACATGGCAAAAGCCAATATTAATCATGGCATAAAGCCAACATGGCAAGAGCCAATTCAAATGCATATGACAATACGATTTGCACACACATACAAGGAAAATAATGCCATCATTCACTAAGGATTTTCTTCGTCACGTGTTAGCTTTCTCCTAACACCGTGTAGCATTATCGTCCTCAAGACTTCATCGTCGCCACGTATTGACTCTCCCTCAACTACGTGTAAATCTTTTCGATTAAGATTTATTTAAAACATGAGTTTTGAAGAATATCCCCATAACTTCCTTTTTAGTTTTAAAGTCTCAGAGTCTTTAAATGCTTAACAAATGAAATACCTTTTAACACTTGTTTAAATACAACTAAGAATAGCTTCTATAAAAGTCATTTGAAACTTAAGTGCTTTTATTAAACCAAACTTAGTATTTCTCATTGTAAAGTTTGACTTAAAGTCTTAATTAAAAACATCAAGTACATATTTGATAAAATTTTACTTAAATTCATTTATTTCCAACTATTTAGAGTTTAACCCTAAAACTGTTCAGTTTTATCGTTTCTAGCCCTAGACTTACGAGAATCACAATCTGGCCCATAAATATTCAGTTTTGCGTTTCAGCCCTTGTTTTCTGAAAAATTAGTTTTCTGCCCCAAAAACTTTGTAAAATTATGTTTTTGCCCCAAAATGCATCTAGTTTTCATTTTAACCCCTTAAAATTCGAAATTCCCATTTTCTCCTCTTATTCATTAATTCCTTGACTTAATTAGGGCTTTTTGAAAAGTAAAGCTTGGAAAAAGTCCATTGAAGACTTAATTTCAAAATTAAGTGAAAATACCTAATCAAGTGTTGACTTGAATTCTAATTTATTAAATCTTGATTTTCATTTTGGGAAAACTTCTTTTTTTACAATCCTTTAATCCTCTTCCATATGCTTGGGTACATAGCATTTGTCCTCTTTGAATCAAATCATCAATCACAACAACATCAATCACAATAAATTTAAAGCTTTAACTACTTTAAATATTACAATCCAACATCATGATCAAACACATAAATCACCCAAGAATCAAATACAATCAATACATCAAGAATACAAATCCCAAATCATGAAACACACATACACTCAAGGTAATCATTTATAACATTTTAAATACATCAAGAATACCAAATAAAGCATTTGGCATAAGCCACTTCAAATCATAATATATTTTTCAAGAGACATTAAGCTTTTCGAAAATCATCTTCCTCAATCAAAAAATCATATATTTAAAACCCTAAGTTCTAAATATATCAAAATAGATATTATTAATAGAATGAAAACTCATTCAACACCCAATAAGAAAAACTCAAGTCTTTGAGTTTCTCATCAAGAACAAAACACACAATCACCCACATATACAACCTTCTCAACTTATTGAGAAAATCCCCTTACCTCTTGAAGACTATGAAAATGAGCAAACACCAAAGATCACCTTCCCTCTACACCATCACCAAGTGGCCTCCTTGAAGCCTTGATGTTCCTACACTTAGAAAAATTTACCTTTCACAAAATACACCAAAATAAAACCATAAAAATGCAAGTTTTATGCAAACCACCAAACCCTAAGGTATAGAAATTTGAGTAGAGGAATACTTACTCAAATCTTGAAGTAAAATAGATCCAAGGTAGTTTTCAAGCTTGTAGGTTCCAATGGAGTGAATCTAAACCAAGAAAATGCTCTCTTTTAGTAAAGAGAAGAATACAAGCTTCATGGAAAAATTGAAAGTGATGAGAATGAAAAACTAAGAAGATATTATGGTTTAGAATCATGATCCAAACCTTTTTTGTGAAGCTTGAATAGCCAAAAACTCAACAAAACCCAAGCTTTGGTGATGGAGGAAAAGCTTGGAATGAGAGAAAAATGGAGTTCTTTGGTTCAAGTGAAGAAGATGAAGTGAAAAAAATGAATTTTCTCTCTCCCTTCTCCCTATACAAATTCGGCTGACCAAGGAAAGAATGGGGGAGTATGGGCTTCATTGCTTTTGGTGGTTGGGAGCCATACCTCTCTCACCTAATTTTAAAAAATTCAATTATTAACCCCATTTGACCCAATTGACTTTTGGAATTATTTTTGAGAGTGAATCTGCCCACTTGGGCGCCCAACCAGACCAGAAAAATTGGTGGGATTAAGTCCCATTAAGTTAGGGTTTAATCGGTAGTTCGAAGTAGTAAAAACGCGTAGTTTTCGAACCCCTTTTTAGATAATTATTTTTCTAAAATGGGTAAAATTATGAGAAATAGATTTTATGATTTGAATATGTCATAGAAAAATTTAAAAACTCAAAACTAAATTTTTGGACTATTTTTCATGTCCCGGTTGCGCCCGGTTTACCCGTAAAGCTCCAAACGCGGGAAAAATAAAGTTTTTCTGAAAAATTTCTAAAAATCACAAATATTATAAAAATCACTTTTGGTTCATTAAAATTTTATTTTGGAGTCAAAATGACCTCCAGAAAAATACTGAACCAATCCCCGCATCGCGCGAGAACGCGGTCCCCCGCAAAAACTCAGTTTTGCGAACTCTACCACTCTAAACCCTTCAAAAACAAACCTAAGATATAAATATTATTATTCATACCTTAAAATCCCAAAAATTATTAATTAAATAATTTTAATTAATTTAAAGAAGATTAAAAATCAATAAAAACTATTTAAAAAAATGAGGGTGTTACAGTCGTCAATCCGAAAAGCAGCCGGGATGTTACAAATGGTAACAAAGCCGGTCCTCTCCCAGTATGGTATGGTTCGGGGACGAACCAGGCGGAAGCTGGTGGGCATGTGACACCCTGAGGCCGACGAGGGCGGGGAGTGATCGCCGGTGCAGAGAGGCACGGACAAGGAGCGGCTCCTGGCAGGCTTCTAGGTGAAGGGGTACATGAATGAACCGAAATCATACCCGAATGAGAGGAATTCCAAAACTGTGCAGTATGGGACTGTACAGTTGAGGAAAGCATAATAGAATTAATTTGCGCTACTCATACCAACAAGATGCATCTTCTTTTCGGTAGCCTATCACTTAAGAACTCCACAGTTAAGCGTGCTTGACTTGGAGCGATTTCGGGATGGGTGACCTCCTGGGAAGTTTCCTGGGAAGCATGTGAGTGAGGACAAAGCATGCTGAAAAGACCCGTGTTGGTGTGTGGGGACAGTTGTCAATCCGAAAAGCAGCCGGGATGTTACATGTAGCGTAAACTTAACATAATAAACCAAACTGCCCCCTTTTTCATGGACTTGGTTAACCAACTGTCCCCTTTTTCATGGACTAGTTTTACAATTATTCAGTAGAGCCACATTTAAAATATAATACCATATCACAAATAGGTCAGTCAGTCAGATTTATCCAAGTTGGGTGCTACTCGATCTTGGCTCGCTGGGATCCACCACACGACCATTGAGACTTTCGAAACCTGGATAATTCCAGTAGGCAATTATAGCCCAACCATACCTATTTCCAACCCCATCCGGGTTGCAATGCTCATCTCATGGCCATCCGCCAAAATCTCTTTCTCTGTATGCATATGACATAACACATTGCATTCAAAATCAATCACAATCACTTTCACATTGGTTTCTCTTGTAATTTATCTCATACACATCTCTATGTTACCACTTGTAACATTCTCAATCTGTTCTCTATGTTACCTCTTGTAACAATCACACATAACCTTCTCTCTTGGTTATGTAATATTCATCTCTTTTTAATTATCCCAATCAAACATCTCTTCCTTTCTCTTGATTATCTCAATCAAAACATCTCTTTCTTTTACGTTCAATTCTCTTGCTCAATTATAATTCTGTTTCCAAAAATAGTATTTTCCGTATTCAATGTTTAAACTTCAAGAAAATTGTACTAAAATACCTATTGATTTTCAAACTCAAATTTGATATTTTTCCCTTAAAAAGACTCTTTTTGATAAGCTTTTAAAATTAAATTTCGTAAATTCTGGGTTATTTTTAAGAGAGACCAGAAACTGTTCACAGGCATGGTAATGTTCACACCCGCGGCGTGAACAGGTCTGTCCCCTGTTTCTCAAACAGAGTACGATTTTCAGAGCTTTGGAAAAGAAGCCACCCAGGGCGTGACAGGTCCAGTTTTCACAAAGTTAAAGCCATTTAAAATTTTTCTAAACATAATTTAACCTAATTAAGACCAATCAAATAAAAATATGTTCTTGGACCATTCCAAAGGTTTGACAAGCTTTAAACAATTACTTTGGTTTTAGGAAAAATTCATTGAGGACTTGGCTTATATAAAAATAACTCTAGTAAAACTTAGATAAATCTTTACTCTACCAATTTCCAATACCAATTTGGCCTAGAGGATTAAGCATCAAAGCAAGCTATTGATCAAAGTCATCATCAAGACATATGGCACAAGATCATCTCAACAATCTAGATATCACTTCACACCCAAAATCATTATCATGGGACAACCAAGATCATCATCTGTCATTCCAAATTTAAGCAAGCCAAGAATCATCATCAATCACTTGTCATAACACATCTATTCAATCCATACCTCTTTCATAATCAATATATATATCAACATCTCCAAATCATCATATGGGCAAGGAAAATCACAAACAAGCATATCACATACATGTTAAGAACACAAATTAATAACTTTGTAAGAGAAATTTCCCCTTACCTCTTGCTCCTAGCTTGATGAAGGAAAATCCTAGCTTCTTGATCTCTTACTACCCTTTGATCACCATCTTTCCAACAAGCACAATACACCCAAAATACCAAGAGAAAAGCTTAAGATATATTATATACAAATCAAACCCCAGACATATGAACCAAAAGGAAGATGTTAGGAACTTGGTTCATAAACATCTTACCTATACCAAACACCTTTGTGGCTTGAAGATTCAAAACCAAAAGAGCAACATCTAGGAAGAACTTGATGATCTTGATGAAGACTAGGGTCTTAAAATGAATTCTCTCCTTTTGATTAGTGTACAAAAATCAAAATTATGGATAGAAGAATAGATGATGATGGCTTGAGGCTATGGAGGAAGAAGAACAAGTATGAACTTCCAAGGAAGAAAAGGCTTTGGAAGGAAGAGAAAATGAGAGAGAAAAATGAATAAGTCCCTCTTTTTCTTTCCTATATTCTCACGGCCAAAAGGCCTAAAATTGCCTAAGTTTTTTCCTAGGTTTTAATTGGTGGATGTCAATAAAAAATTCAACTAAGCTTTGGAATAAATTTGTGATCATGATCCTTGCAAGTGGGAGGGGCGGCCAGCATGAAAGTAAAAGGAAGAGATAAGACTAATTCAACTAGGTATTAAAGTCTAGTTAGAATGGAACCAAATACGGTTAGATTTGAACTAGAGTTGAGTAACTAAATGAAATCAATGGCCAAGATTATTTCTCCCACCAAATAGGCACCTAATCAAAGGCTTAGAATGCACAAGAGAGCTGCATGGCTCTTTGGTAATTTAAACCAAACCTAAGGGTAAAACCGAAAGGGCAAGGTGGTCATTTTTCCACTTGATAATTAACTATTTAAGCTAAGGGCAAAATGGTCTTTTCCCATGAGTCATGAAAATTCCACACTCTTCCACAAGAGTGCAGGGGCGTTCAAGGCCGGTCAAAGGGCATCATCAAATTAAACACACCAAAAGAGAGAACATCAATATCTCTTTAATACACCAAAAGAGAGCACATCATCAAATTAAACACACAGACAAACACATACATAGCACTCTAGCATAATGCATGTCACTTCAATATCTCTTTAATACACCGGTGCACTGCTGTATGGAGACTTCCTCAACTAAGTAGAGCAAAAGGATTGTAGCATAAATCTAACATAATAAACCAATCGGTCTCCTTTTTCATGGACATGGTAACCATCAGTCCCCTATTTCATGAACAGGTTTTACAATTATTCAGTAGAGCTACTATCACCTTAATATAATAAACCAATCGGTCCCCTTTTTCATGGACATGGTAACCATCAGTCCCCTTTTTCATGAACAGGTTTTACAATTATTCAATAGAGCTACTATCACCTTAATATAATAAACCAATCGGTCCCCTTTTTTGTGGACATGGTAACCATCAGTCCCCTTTTTCATGAACAGGTTTTACAATTATTCGGCAGAGCAACATAATAAACCAATCGGTCCCCTCTTTCGTGGACATGGTAACCATCGGTTCCCTTTTTCATGAGCAGATTTTACAATTGTTCATAATCCATTACATAGGATTTGTATGCTCTAATTTGGCAAAAGCCACATCTTTAATGCAAATGACAACACCGTGTAAGCTTTCATCGCCACGTGTTATTTTTTTCGGTCCCTCGTGTTAGCTTTCATCCAACACCGTGTAATATTTTTGTCCTTAAGACTTTATCGTCGCCACGTATTGATCCTCGTTCAATACCGAGTAAAATCGTTATTTGAAACCATAAGTTTTTAGAAGAAATTCCTCTTTGAATTCTTAAGTTCTCCTTTAAGTTCAAAATCTTAAATCTTTACTTGTTATAAAAGAATTACCTCTTATTTAAAACACACTTTACTTATTTTTCTTCCCACTTGTCATTATAAAAGGTTTAATTAAAAACTTGAGTAGATTCTTTGATAATTTTACTTAATTTCCTTTACTTTTAAGTATTTACAATTCTGACCCCCTAAGAAGTCCAGTTTCGCAGTCCAGCCCCTAATTTTCTGAAGAATTTGATTTCTGGCCCAAAATGCCCAAACTTCACGTTTTCTGCCCCAAAACTTTCGTGAATTGCGTTTTTGGCCCAAAGTGCCCAGATTTTTGAATTTAAGCCCAGAACTCTAGAATTTTGCATTTTTAACCCCAACACATGCAGTTTTCGTTTTTGATCCCTAAAAATTAGAAATTTGATTTTTCTCCCTCATTAATTGATTTTCTAGCTCACTTAGAGTTTTATGAATAAAAAGAGTTGAGTATGAAATTGATTTAGGTCTTATACTTAGCAATTTTTATGAAATTTATCTAAGTATGTATTAACTTGAATCCCAATTAACTTATTTGATTTCTTTTAGAAAACTCTTTCATTAAAGCTTTTAACTTCTCTCACCACACTTAGTCAAATATTTCCAAACCAATCCCAATCACAAGGAAATCAAGGTATATGGAATATTCAAAGAAAGCAACATACATCAATTAGGCAAGAACAATCAAGCCATAAACCATACATCCACTCAAAGTGACCATTCATAGCATATGAACATACATCATGAACATAGTATAAAATCATCAACTCATCAAGCATGCATTTTTCAAAGAACACATAGGCTTTTCAAACATACTCATCCATCAACCAAAAATCATGCTTGAACTCATATATATATATTACTAAGAGAATGAAATATTCATTCAACAACCAAGAGAAAAACTCAAGTCTTTGAGTTTAACTTAGAACAACACAACATACACTACACACATACACATCATTCCCAACTTATTGAGAAAATCCCCTTACCTGTTGAAGACTATGAAAATGGGCAAACACCAAAAATCACCTACACTCCTCACCAACACCAAGTGGCCTCCTTGAAGCCTTGATGTTCCAATACCTAGAAAAATCACCTTTTTCAAAATATATGAAACACATAACCATAAAAATATGAGTTTTATGAAAACAATCAAACCCCAAAGTATAGAAATCTTGAGTAGAAAAATACTTACTCAAGCTTGGAAGTAAATGGTCCAAGGTAGTTGTCAAGCTTGTAGGTTCCAATGGAGTGAACCTAAACAAATAAAAAGCTCTCTTTTAGTAAAGAGCACAACCTTCATGGAAAAATAAAAGTGGAGGAAATGAAAGAATTTTATGGATTAGAATGATGATCCAAACCTTTTTTGTGAAGCTTGACTATGCAAAATGTCAATAAAACTCAACCTTTTTGGTGTATGAAAAAGCTTGAAAGTGGGGAGAAAATGGAGTTTGGCAAACTTGGAGAAGATGAAATGAGTGAAATGAATTTTCTCTCTCTCCCTTCCTATCCAAAGAATTTGGCTGACCCAAGGGAGCATGGGGGAGGTATGGGCTTGCATGCTTTTGGTGGTTGGGAGTCATATCTCTTTCACCTAATTTGAAAAAATGCAAAAATCAACCCCATTTGACCCAATTGACTTTTGGGATATTTTTGAGAGTGGATCAGCCCCCCTTACTCGTCCAAATCAGACTGGAAAATGGTGGGATTAAATCCCACCAAGTTAGGGTTTAATCGGTAGTTCAAAGTAGTAAAAACGCTTAGTTTTCGAACCCCTTTTTAGATAAATATTTTTCTAAAATGGGTAAAATCATGAGAAATCAATTTTATGACTTGAATATGATATAGAAAAATTTAGAATCTCAAAACTAAATTTTTGAACTATTTTTCATGTCCCGGTTGCGCCCGGTTTACCCGTAAAGCTCCAAACGCGGGTAAAATAAAGTTTTTCTGAAAAATTTTCAGAAAAATTTCTAAAAATCACAAATGTTATAAAAATGACTGTTGGTTCATTAAAATATTATTTTGGAGTAAAAATGACCTCCACAAAAATACTGGACCGTATCCCCGCATTAGGAGAGAATGCGGTTCCTGCAAAAAACTCAATTTTGCGAACTCTACTACTCTCGACTCCTCTAAAATAAATCTAAGATATTACTATCACTATCCTCACCTCAAGATCCCAAAAATATTAATTAAATAATTTTAATTAATTTAAAGAAGATTAAAAATCAATAAAAACTATTTAAAAATGAGGGTGTTACACTAATAGCATGTTTGAGAAAAGAAAATATGCAGATCTTGAGGAAGAATTGGAGAAATTAAAGATTCAAAGTAACTCTCAACCTCTTATAGAAGTCAAAGAATATTCAGAAGGTCAGAAAGTTGAACCCTCCACACAACATTCTGAAGTCTAGAATCTACCTAAGAGCTGGAAAGTGGTCACTGGTCACCCTTAGGACTTAATCATTGGAGAAACTTTCAAAGGGAATTAGGACTAGATCATCCTTCAAAAGAGATGAATGTGACATGGCTCTTATCTCAGAAATTGAGCCCAAATTAATTGACGAAGCCATAACCGATGAATCATGTATCAAGGCTATGAAAGAGGAGTTAAGTCAATTTAACAAGAATCATGTATGGACTCTAGTTCTTCCACCACGACATCAACCAGTAATTGGAACCATATGGATTTTCATAAGTAAGTTTGATGAGAATTGTAAAGTGGTAAGGAATAAAGCAAAGTTATTAGCTTAAGGCTATAACAAGCAAGAAGATATAGAATATGATGAAACTGTTTCACCAGTAGCTATATCAAAATCTATTAGAATTCTTCTTGTGCAACACCTTTCTCCAAAAAGGATATTACACCATAGTAACTAAAATTTTTGAAACAACTTATAGAAAATATTTGGTGAAACTCAGCATTCCTTCTCAGAAAATGTGTGTAAAATTTTTGCCTTTTTAAATAATGAGAAGGATGGAGAATATGTCTCCCTAAATCTTTTCGAAAGGTTTTAAATGTGGAAACGTAAAATAATACTTTTGTGAAAGTAATCTCATCTCATATATATATCATCATAGTTTTTACAAGGAAAGATTTAAAATAATACGGTGAACATCTGAGTCAGTCTGGTCTCTTAGACCTCTACCCAAAACAAGACATTAAACACCGATTCTTCTCGGAATCCCTATCAACCTATGCAACAACTTCCTTCAGATCCTCTTCTAAAAGCTAGCCCACTCCTTGCGTAAAACATTTACTCAACCATGTACCAACACAACATAGAAAGTAGGCAAGGGTGAAAATCCTTATCATTGAATTATATCACAAGAGAATATACAGGCAACACACAACAGACATAATGCATACAGCAAATATAATGCACACAACAGATATAACATACAATTAATGCTATACTCATCCTCAAAAGAAATCATACTCAGGTATCACATTAATTTCACATAGCTTATTTAGACATACAACATCTTATACAGAGAATTTCACACAGTAATATATCTCAAGGAATTGGCAAACATGTACGGTACTTTCACATAAGACTCTTTATACTTTCGGGACCAACCCATGAGCACCCGTCCCGCTACTCCTGGGGATTTTACTCAATAATTTCGGGACCAACCCATGGGAAAAGAACCCACTTCTCCTGGAGACTTTACTTTCTTAATTTCGGCCCACAGCCACGAGGAATGGTAACCCGCAACTCTTGGGGATTTTACCTTTAGGAATTTTGGCACAAAGCCGCGAGCATTCAGCCCGCTGCTCCTGGAGATTTTACTTAGTAACCACAGACACCAACTTACGACTTAACTCTCATTTTTAAACACGGAATCATATTATCTCAAATAAACACAAAATCAAAAGTAAACACAAAACCACATTTCTCAGATAAGAATACCAAATCACATATCTCAAGTAAAACACAGAATCACAAGTAAACACAGAATCACATATCATAAGTAAATGCAGAATCATGATTCTCATATAAACACCAAATCATATTCATTAGATAAGCACAAAATTAATTAATGAAATAAACTCTTATGTCACTTCTCTCTTCGGCTTAAATTTGTTTAACTAAAGAGTGATCACACCGCGGCAGTGCCGAACTGAGGTGATTGACCAATAATCAGAGTGATTCGGTATATAACAAAACTAAAGGGATTAAATCATTTCAAGCAGACCAAAACGGGCAAAGCCACCAGGATTGATCAAGAGAGAAGAGATTAACAATAATTTAAACCCATGTTCACTTTTTACTCGGTAAGTGATTTTTATCGGCTTAGTTAACTTTGAAGATGAAAGGATCACGCGGCGGCAGAGCCGACTGTGGTGATCAGTGCCCAACTTTAAAATGATTCGATATAGAACTAAGTAAACGAAATAAAGTTGATTCATTTCCAAAATACTTAAAAACCAATTTATTTTCAGAAAAAACCCGTTGAAGGCCTACCTCACTAATTTTCACTGTCAAAGACATTGAGAACTAAACTGTGTTTATATATATATAAATTGGATTCCAACTTGAAATTTCCAACAGATAATATAACAGTAGAATTTACCGAGAATTCTTTACCGTTATACTATTTTACCCAATCTATATATATATATGTTTATTTAGAGAAATCACTTCTTTCCCAATTTATCCTAGCGACGTATATACTAAATCCCTATGTTAAGATTTCCCTAAACAGCGTATAAGCATAGTTCCCAGGAAAGAGAGGTGAGCTAAGGCCGCTTGGAAGACCTTTGTCTTTCCTAGACAGAACCATACTAATAAACCATTCATCTTAACCATCTTTATGTATATCAATGAAAGGCAATTCAGGGTATTCACAAAGAAATAGTTGCACTAGTTTTACGGTAAAATTATACTGCGGTAGTTTAAAATTCGCAATTATAAAGGTACAATTATTAAAGCTAAAAACAATTTTCCCATTATAACAATACTATCACAAAATCATATAAACAATTTATGCATTATAACTTTACTAAGAATAAATCACATAAGCAATTAAATAAAAGCTATAAAACAATTATAATAAAGCTATAACGTAACACCCACATTTTTGGATCCGTAGTTAATTCTATACCACGGAGTGAGTAGATCAAATTACATATTACAAGATAATATTAGAAAATGAAATGTTATGATTATAGTTGCCAATAGAAAAACAACTAGGACCTTGAGTTGGAATTGAGAATTTTGACAGAAAAACGATTCTCGTTATAGACGAAGAAATAAGGTTATACTGATCTAAAGGTCAAGACAAGGCCATCACGAGGAATTAGAGAGACAAATAGTATTTTTATATTATTTAATAATTTTAGAATTTTAGTTTGAAATTTTCTGAAATTAGGATAAAGATTTTATAGTTTTGGTCCCTGTAGAATGGACTACGTGACACGTAATGAACAGATAATTACCAGATGACTAAGAAATGATCCAAATGAAAAGTTAGGAATATCATTAGTGTTGTTATATTATTTATGATTTTTAGTTGGGAAGATAGTGGCCAAATTAGAAAAACAGAAATTCGACAAAAAACGTGTCTCGATTTAAAAACGTCGAAGGTTTTATATTTTTCTGGAGACCATTTTTGCGTCAAAAAAATACTTTACCGAAACAAAAGTTGTTTTTTTAATATTTTTTATTTTTGATAATTTTTTTATAATTTTTCAAAAAAAATTTATTTTATTTTTAGCCGCAGTTAGCATGTTACGGGTAACCGTAGCGCAATCAGGGTATCAGAAAATGATCAAAAATTAAGTTTTGAGATTCTAAATTTTATTATATTAATACTGGGTCACAAAAGTGATTTTTCCATTAATTACTTATCTAGTTTGTATTTATTTCAAAAGGGATTAAATAATTTCAGTTTTTCTTAATTTTGAACAACCAAACAAGCCCTAACTTGTGAGATCTTTTTTCTCCCACTTGGCCAGCTGCTTTGCACGAAATTTCCATAAGCCAAAAAGCACTTTTGACCCATGTGCTTTGCCTTGAAAGTCCTTAGTTCAACCAATGGGAAAATTCCTTTAATTTCCTAATTAAACTACAAGATAATACCTAATTAATTAAGCTTATCTTTGCCCTAATTTATCCTTGTTCAGCCGCGTAATACTAAGGGAAGAGAAGAGAGAATTGCTCCATCTCTTTCATTTCATCATTTCTTCCAAGAGCAAAACTCCATTTTCTCTCTTAAGCTTTCAAGCTTTTCCCTAAGCTATTTCTTTGATTTCCAAGAGCTTTGATCCATTAATCTTCTTCAACCAAGGTTGGTTTATAATTCTAAACCATCAATCTTTCATATACTTTCATGATCTATCTCTTTTGGATTTTAGATCATGTGTTTCTTCATTTTTTTGAAGAAAACTCTTTATTTTGGTCTTAGGTTCTTATCCTTGGAACCAAGAAGCTTGATCTTCATTTTGATCTATTTTTCTTCAAGAGAAAGAGTAAGAAATCCATCTCTCATGTTTTTGATCTTAGGTTTTGGTTATTTTTCATGAAGGAGATGTTTTTATGCTTATGTTTTAGGTTGTGCTTTGAAAGGGTTTGTTACTAGTTTGGAAACAACAAGCTAGGAAAGTGATTTTGGTATTCAAAGCTTCTGTACAAGAGGTAAGGGGATTTTCTTTTCAAAGTTATGATTTTTATATAGTTGTGTGTTGCATGATTTGTATGGCTTGATGACAACTCAAGGGTTTTGAGTTTCATCTTTGTTTAGAATGATTTAAATCATTATTGATGTGCTAAATCACTAAGAGAAGATTTTTAGCTCTATGGATTTTATATGAGTATCATCATGTGTTATAGGTTTATGAAAATATTCCTAAAGTTATTTTGAGCAAAATGAAATGGTAAGAAAATTTACTAAGTGATGGAAATGTGTTTGTATGCTTGATTTTGCCTAAAATGCCATTGTAAGCATATGTTAGTTCTATGGTATTTGTGTGGTAGAAATTTTATGTCTTGATGTATGGTTGGCTTCTTGATTTGTGTTGAAGTATTTTATGGCTAATTGTGGTTGGGTGTGATTGCTTTACTTGTGCTTTGATTGATTCATTGGGAGGATTGTAATATTTAAAGTAGAGTAATGCTTTATTTATTATGATCATGGTGATGTTTGTTGTGATTGGGTAAGCTTAACTAAGATGAAAATAAAACAAGTGATCCAAGCATCATGGAAGAGGAAGTAGATCGACTTTGTGGTAAAACCATTTTTGTAAAGGCAAATTTGATTAATTTAGTGTTCAAGCCAAAGCTGGATTTAGGTATTAATTACTTAAATTTTTGATAAGTCTCCAATGGACTTCAATTGCGTTTTTTCTTAAAACAAGAGAGTTTGGAATTTAATTTAAATGAATCACAAGTGATTAAATCTTTTATCAACTAATAGTTTAATTGACAAGAGAAAATAAAGTAGAGAAATGTTCTTTTTAGAGAATTTAACTTAACTAGTTAAATAGGATTTTTATACCAATTATTTAAAGTGGAGTTTTTAATGTGAAAATAAGAGTTTCATAGGAAAATTCTTATTTTGTGGTTAAACAGTTGGAAATATTTTTCGGTACCACGTGGTGAAGGAAAAAGGAGATTTTTAAGACTATTATAGTATTTCGGAAAATAATTACAATAAGAGGTATTTTATTTCTCAAAAGAGTTTTCTTATAAGCATAGGCTTAAGTAAATGACTTTGACAAAAATAAAGGGGGTTTTCTTTTATAGAAACTTTGTATAAATAAGGAAGAGGCTTACACGTTGTTGAATAAGGATCAACCCGTGGCGATGTTAATTAAAATTTTACACGTTGTTGTAAAAGGATCAACACGTGAAGATGTTAAAAATCCTAAGATGAAGAATTTTGTTGATAATGATGTCATTTGCATTTGATGATGTGTTTGGTGTGTTTATTAACTTAGAGAAAAGTTTTCAAATGATATCTGCTTATTTTTGGAAGTATAAAAAGTAGTGTTTCCTTTTACTATGTATATTTCATGATGTAAATTTTGGAAAGAAACTCACCCTTGGCTATATGTTTTGTGGTCTTCGGAACATGATTCATATAGATGGATTACTATCTGGATGGACTAGTCAGGGCTCAAAGAAACCACGTGGAAGGACGTGCGAGTCTTAGTGTTGTTGGGGTTTTCTTATTTTAGCTTCTTACAGATGTTCTTAGTGTTTGACCAGCATAGGGAGTCTGTATTGATTTGGGAAAGGGATTCCTTGTGTATGGTATGCTCTTTTATAAATGAATGAATTTTTATTTCCTATGTTATTTTCTGATTGGTGTTTTATTCACATAAGTATTCCTTTTAAAAAAAATGATAGAGAAAATCCACTTGTGAAAATTAAATAAATTTTGACAGCATTTTCCGAAAGAAGAATCAGAAGAAAGATTTTAATTCCGCATTAGAGGTTCCGTTACGAAGTGTATTGACCTCCTGAGAAGGGGATGTTACATATAACACATGAACCACCTAAGTGATTATATCACACAACTTATGTGATCTCTTATAACTCTCAATAATTTTTCCCTTACATCAAAAGATGAAGAAAAGAGACTTTGAAGAACAATGCTTCAAAACTCAAGAGCTAAGCAAGAAATCCTAAAGAACCAGAAAAACTATAAAGAGGGAGGAGAGAAAGTTTGCTTTGTCAGCACAAAGACTTGATGCAAATGAAATGAAGCATGGAGGGGGTATTTATAGGAGAAGGGGGCAGCCAAAGGGAGGTTAAAAGATGACCATGGTTGGCTTGAAAAGCAACCATGGTTCATGTTTAATAAAAATCAAAGTAATTATCTAAAATCTAATTGGTTTAACCTAATGACTCATGGCATGACTCAAAAGCAAGAAGCATTGAGAAGGTGCTAGACTCATGTGAGTCACAAGGGGGAGGCGGCTGGAAGAGGAAGGAGAGGAAGTTACCATTTTGCCCTTTGGGTTCAAGTGAAAAAGGATGAAAATCAAGGGTAAAATAGACTTTTTATAAATAAAAAATTCCCAAAATTAATTTAAAGTGTGAGAACCAATGAGATTACATGAAAATGGCATATTATACTTAAAATAACTTCCGGGTATTATTTTCGAAATTTATTGATAGTGCAATCTCTTTGGTTTTTGCCGTTTCTCAAGTATAACCCCGCAAAAAGAGCAGAAAATAGAATTTTCAAAATTTACACAGAAAAAATTTCTAAAATCCCCAAATAAATAATAAAAATAAAAAATAAAAAATTTCAGGACTTGTGTCACGAAAATTAACAATGTGAAACAAGGTCTCTGCGCTATACGTGACACACTTTTGCTATTTCAAACCTATACCGTCAGTTATGGCAAAAACGATTGTCTGTAAAAATCCAAACGTCAACTGAAAAATGTCTGTTTCAATGAAATAATTGAATAAGAATATTAAAAACTTAATTATAAGACAAAAATAAATCACTTAACACTTAGATCACAAAATTTCATAAAAACAGAATTTAGACGGTAAACCGAAAAAACGGATGTTACATCTTGCATTTGTTGTGCATAAGAACATTAAACTTTTTCAAATTGATATTAAAAGTGCATTGAGAATGAAGAAGTTTATGTTCATCAACCACCTGGTTTCATTGAGAATGACAAACCAAACCATGTTTTCAAACTCACGAAGTCTTTGTATGGTTTGAAGCAAGCTCCTAGAGCTTGGTATGATCGATTAAGCAACTTTCTGATTAAAAATGGGTTTCATAGAGAAGAATTGATACCACTCTTTTTAAGAAAGTTCATAAGACTAACATTCTTATAGTACAAATATGTGAAGATGATATTATCTTTAGTGCTACTAATGAGAGTATGTGCAGTGAATTCTCTAAGGTAATGAAAGGAGAATTTGAAATGAGCATGATGGGAGAATTGAGCTTCTTCTTAGGTCTTCAAATCAAACAAATGGAGAATGGTATCTTTATTCATCAAGAAAATATACAAAGGACCTTCGCAAGAAGTTTAAAATGGAAGAAGCTAAGCCTATGGCTACTCCTATGCATCCTTCTTCAGTACTTGATAAAGATGAGAAAGGTAAATCAATATCTGAGAAGGAGTACAGAGGTATGATTGGTTCTTTATTATATTTAACCCCTAGCAAACCTGATATAGTTTTCTCAGTAGGATTGTGTGCTAGATTTCAATTTGCCCCTAAGGAATCTCATGTCACAGCTGTTACAAGAATTTTTAGATACCTTGTTGGTACTACTAACTGTGGCTTATGGTATGAGAAAGGCTCAGAATTAGATGTAGTAGGTTATTATGATGCTGATTATGTTGGTGATTGTAACACCCTATTTTTTTATATGGTTTTTATTGATTTTTTTTAATCTATTTTAATTTAATTAAAATTATTTAATTAATAATTTTTGTGATTTTAAGGTGTGAATAATAATATTCATATCTTAGGTTTATTTTTGAAGGGTTTAGAATAGTAGAGTTCGCAAAACTGAGTTTTTGCGAGAACCACGTTCTCGCGTGATGCGGGAAGGGTTCAGTTTTTTTTCTGGAGGTCATTTTTACTCCAAAATAATTTTTTAACGAACCAAAAGTGATTCTTATAATATTTGTGATTTTTAGAAATTTTTCTGGAAATTTTTCAGAAAAACTTTATTTTACCCGCGTTTGGTGCTTTACCGGTAAACCGGGACATGAAAAATAGTCCAAAAATTTAGTTTTGAGTTTCTAAATTTTTCTATGACATATTCAAATCATAAAATTCATTTCTCATGATTTTACCCATTTTAGAAAAATATTTATCTAAAAAGGGGTTCGAAAATTACGCATTTTTACTACTTCGAACTACCGATTAAACTCTAACTTGGTGGAATTAAATCCCACCATTTTCCAGTCAGCCTTGGGCGTACAAGAGGGGCTGATCCCACTCTCAAAATTATTCCAAAAGTCAAATGGTCAAATGGGTTTAATTTTGAATTTTTCCAAATTAGGTGAGTGAGGTATGGCTCCCAACCACCAAAAGCATGCAAGCCCATACCTCCCCCATTCCTCTTTGTGTTCAGCCGAGTTTCATAGGGAGAGGGAAGAGAGAGAAATTCATTTTTCACTTCATCTTCAACCTTGAATCAAGAACACTCCATTTTCTCTCCATCCCAAGCTTTTCCATACACAAAAAGGCTAGGTTTTGTTGAGTTTTTGGCCACCCAAGCTTCACAAAAAAAGGTTTGGATCATCATTCTAATCCATAAACTTCTTTCATTTTTTCATTTCCACCACTTTCATTTTTTTTCATGAAAGCTTGAGTTCTTCATTTCACTAAAAGTACGTTTTTTCTTGGTTTAGGTTCACTCCATTGGAACTTACAAGCTTGAAAACTACCTTGGATCTATTTTCCTTCAAGATTTGAGTAAATATTCCTCTACTCAAATTTCTATACCTTAGGGTTTGGTGGTTTTCATAATACTCATATTTTTATGGTTTGATTTTGGTGTATTTTATGAAAGGTTAATTTTTCTAAGTGTGGGAACATCAAGGCTTCAAGGAGGCCACTTGGTGATTGTGTAGAGGGAAGGTGATTAGTGGTGTTTGCCCATTTTCATAGTTTTCAAGAGGTAAGGGGATTTTCTCAATAAGTTGGGAAGGATGTGTATGTGTGTGGTTTATGTTGTATGTTCATGAAAAACTCAAAGACTTGAGTTTTCATATTGGGTGTTTGAGTGAGAAATCATTCTTTAGTAATATGTATTTTTATATATTTATGTATATGAGTGAAAG
Source organism: Glycyrrhiza uralensis (assembly GCA_030159175.1). NCBI lineage: Eukaryota > Viridiplantae > Streptophyta > Magnoliopsida > Fabales > Fabaceae > Glycyrrhiza > Glycyrrhiza uralensis. Next base: position 13,257,012 of record BRZY01000003.1, on the reverse strand, counting down.
TATGATTTTGGTTGAGGCATGATAATTTTTGATAAACCTATGTGTTGTTGGAAAAATTATATGTATGATTTGGATTGATTTGGAATGCCTAAGTGTATGTTTGAGGAAGTATGATTTATGCTATGTTCATGATGTATGTTGATATGTTATGAATGATTACTTTGAGTGTATGTTTGATTTATGGCTTGGTGGTGTTTTTGCCTAAATGGATGAATATTGATTCTTGGATGTTTCACATGATTTAATTCAATGTGATTGGAATTGGATTGAAGTATTTGATTAAGTGTGGGAAGAGGGTTTAAAAGCTTTAATGAAAAAGTTTTCCAAAGTGAAATCAAATAAATTAATTAAGATTCAAGTTAACACTTAAGTAAATACATTTCATAAAATTGCTAAGTATAAGTCTCAAGTCAATTTCATACTAAGTCATTTTTATCGATAAAATTCTAAGTGAGTTAGAAAATTAATTAATGAGGGAGAAAAATCAAATTTCTAATTTTTAGGGGTCAAAAACGAAAACTGCATGTGTTGGGGTTAAAAATGCAAAATTCTGGAATTCTGGGCTTAAATTCTAAAATCTGGGCATTTTGGGCCAAATTTATAATTTACGGAAGATTTGGGGCAGAAAACGCGAAGTCTAGGTACTTTTGGGCCAAAAATAAAATTTACAAAAGTTTTGGGGCAGAAACGGAAGTCTGGGCACTTTGAGCCAAAAACATCATTTACAAAAGTTTTGGGGAAGAAAACGCGAAGTCTGGAATTTTGGGCCAGAAACCTAATTTTTCAGAAAATTAGGGGTTCAATTGCGAAACTGGACTTCTTAGGGGGTCAGAATTATAAATACTTAAAAAGTAAAGAAAATTAAGTAAAATTATCAAAGCAATTAACTACGACTTTGAATTAAACCTTTTTACAAAGAAAAGTGGGAAGAAAATAGTAATGAGGATTTTAGAGTTGGGAGTCAAAGAAGAGCTTTAATTTCAAAGGAGAACTTAAGAATTTAAAGAGGAATTTCTTCTAAAATCTTATGGTTTCAAATAACGATTTTACACGGTATTGAAAGAGGATCAATACGTGGCGACGATAAAGTCTTGAGGACAATATAATTACACGGTGTTGGATGAAAGCTAACACGTGGTGACGAAAAACCCTAAGATGAGGGACCGCATTGATTGTATTGATTGTGGTTCCAAATATACTGTCATTTGCATTAAAGACGTGGCTTTTGCCAAATTTTAGAGCACACAATCCTATGCGGGGATTGTAAATAAGTATGGTCTGACTATAAGTCTTTGAGTGCATCCAGGTTACGAAATTCTCAATGGCCTTGCGGTGAATCCCCTTGTGCCGAGAAGAGTAGTGTACCCGGCTTGGATGATCCTGACCAGCTGCCTTATTTGAGATGGGGTGTACGACGTAGCACAATGGGTCTATACCGAATAAATGACAAACGATGGCTAAGAGTGAAGGTCAGTTTGCATTAATGATAGGTATACGATTCCGCCACATCGCTCTACTTAGTTGAGGAAGAGAAGTCTCCATGGAGCAGTGCACCGATGTATGAAAAGAGATATTGAAGTGACATGCATTATGCGAGAATGCTATGTGTGTGCTTGACTGTGTGTTTACCTTGATGATGTGTCTCTTGTTGATGATTGAATATCTTAGCTAAAAGATTTGTGAAAGAGTAACTCTATATAAATATATTCTTGGAATGTATTATGTAGTATTTTATTTTTCATATGCAACCTTTCAGTGGATTTCAATTTGTGCAAAGAAATTCACCGTTGCATGTTTTCCTATATCTGTATGTACGTTACGCGTAGATGAGGCCTCTGGTAGCCCGAGTAAGGGAGAGTTTCAGGCCTCTTGAGGCCGATGGTGGGGGATGGACTTATGATCCCATCTCCCAATGGGCCACAGTGTGTGGACACGTGGTCAGGACGAGAGGAAGGGTGCTGGGCCCCGAGGAGGTTTTGGAGCGTGACATGGTTCTGGACGCTTACATTCCCTTAGAGAGGATGCGCAGCTGGCTGGCAGCCACACTCGAGGCACTTGTGGAGCAGCCAAGGAGAGAGACTCAGGCGAAGGAGAGACCTTTACCCTCGCGGGTAACCGGATCTGCTCGGGAGTATCGTCGTATGTTTTGTCGCACGCGTCTCACTCCAAGGAAGAGTACCTTGGCGCGGGATCGTCTACCGAGGATGGCTCCACCAGTGACACCAGCTTCACCACCGGAGACAGTGAGACCGACGCTCTCCGTTCCTTACGTCCCACCGTATGGACGTTTCGTGCGTTGCTCTTCTGACACTTTTGCCGGACCGTCGGGACACGCAGAGAGGGGGAAGAAGAAGGTTCGAGATGTGCTAGAGCGGGTATTCATTGAGATATCCGAGGACGAGGAGGACCCGGAGGAGGATCCCGAGGAGACATCATCTTCTTAGGTCTGTAGTGGTGGGGGTGTCTAGTGCTAGGTTGTGGGTTGTCTGTTAGCGACCAGCCTAGGTTTGGGATGTATATGTTCAGTGTCGTGTATTTGACACACCTTTTGATTTACAGCTTTCCTAGGTTTAGATTTATCGCTTCATTTTCTTTATGTTATGATGATGTATTTTGGCCACTATGTTGTGGTTCCAAACTATACTTACGGGCGCAAGACTTGTGTATATTGACATGATGATATATATATATATATGTATGATGTTTCTTTTCTTCTGAGTTTCTGGATGGCTAAATGTGATGTGAGAAATCTTTTCGTATAAGATTCTTTTTAAAAAAAAATTAGCCACCAATTTTGGTAACCTTGATTTATGAATGACGTTTTTCCGCATTAAGTTTTAGTTTTTCATGTGACGTTCCTTGTGGGAAAAAGGGGCGTTACAGTGATAATGTTGATAGAAAAAGCACAAGTGGTGGATGTCACTTTCTTGGAAAGCCCTAATCACTTGGACATGCAAAAAGCAAAAGAATCCTAGTTGCTGCTCTCAGATTCTGTGGATCAAGCATCAGTTGGAGGATTATTACATAAGTTACTCTGAAATCCTAATACATTGTGATAATACAACTGCCACAGATCTTTCAAAGAATCCTATCCAACATTCTAGATCAAAGCATGGCAATATCAAGCATCATTTCATTAGATATCATGTTCAAAAAGGTGATATAGAATTGAAATTCATTGAAACCAAGTTTCAAATTGCTGATATCTTTACAAAGCCATTGTTAGAAGAAAGGTTTAATTTCATCAAACATCTTCTTCATATGCATATGATTGAAAATTGATTGTTTATTATGTGTTTGATCATATGAATGTGAGAATGTTGATTAGAATGTTAGATATAAAATCCTTAGAAGTGATTAAGAGTTAAATGGTCCTTAGAGAGGTCAAAAGGATAGACTAGAAAAGTGAGAATGTTCCCTAAGAATGTTCACTGAGTCCTTCAGAACGTTAATCACTAAACCCTCTCAGTCAACCCTCTGATTGTTGTCTAACTGTAACTTTCTTTCTCTCTCCCCTACACAGCTCAAACCTCAACTAATTCCAACTACTAGTTCAATAGATAAAAACGCCTAGTTTGAGATAAAAACTTTTCTTGTTTTAATAGGAATATGAATCAAAAAAATCTGGCTTTACCTAATCATTCTCTAAACTCTCAAACTTTTGGATCTTTCAAAACATCCTACATTCTTAAAATCTTAATCTCCCTCAAATCCACAAACCAAACTCTTTCTGTCTCTCAAATGGCAAGAACTAAACATTTGGGTGTCAAGGGTGTTGGTGAACCTTGTACCCCTGATTCAACCTCTCCTACTCCACGTGAGGAACCATCACAAGAAACCCCTGTCTCTTCTACTCCCTCCATTACAAAGGGAAAACGGACCACATGTCCTCCTCTCCCAAGACGTTCTGCTAGAATCTTGTTTGGGGTCTCTCAAAGCAACAAGCCTATGGTCATTGGAGAAACCATAGAGATCAACAACTCCGATTTAGAGAAAACTATCTCTGCTACACCCCCTTAGAAGTCCAAAAAATGACGATTTCCTATCCAAAAGAGAAGAAAACTATCAAGGTTGAATGGAAGAAGATGAAGAAGGACGAGAAGGGTAAAGAGAAGAACAAATGCAAATTCAGAACCACTGTGCCTAGAAGAATCTACGAACTGAAGGAAGTGAATGAGAAGGGATATGACATTCTGTCATATCTAAAAAACCTAAAATGGCACAGGTTTTTAAGGCTTGATTAACCAACTTACCCAAAATTGGTAAGAACATTCTACTCTACAGCAAGGGTGGATGATTCTTTAGAATGCCTCATTGGCATTGTCAAGGCAAAAAGGATTGTCCTAAACGAAGAAAATATTGGAAACGTAATGGGGTTGAAGTGCTATGGAGAGAGGCTATATAATGAGGGCTGGTACTCCAAAGTTGGAGTCACTAAGAAGGAAGTTGTCAACATGTTCTTGAACAAGGAACATTCTGAGATAAGGTCCAAGACCTTAACAACATTTGGGAGGCTTGCACACTATATGTGCATCCACTCAATCTTGCAAGGGCAGGAACTTTTTCCAAACCGTGAGTCATCTAGATCTGATGGTGCTCTATCACCTTCATAAAGGAGTTCCCTTAAGTCTGCCGTATCTCATTTTAAGACACGTAATGGCTACTGCATCTACCTCAAAGCCAACAGAATGCTTGCCTTTTGGAATGGTCTTCACCTAAATATTCAATCACTTTGAAGTCTCATTGAAGGGTGATGATTCAGTAAATGACAAGAGTTTCTTCGTGACAAAGAATCTAAATAGATGAAGCTGAAAGACGTCTTCCTTCCTACTGAGAAGAGAAACAAGAAGGTTCAAGAGGACCAACCTTCTGAGGCAGAGAAGAAGAATTTGAAGAGGAAGGCTAATGGTTCTTTAAGAAAAATGAAGGATAGAGAAGAAAAGGAAGAAGAAGAAGAAGAAGAGAGAAGAAGAATGAAAGAAAAGAAGGACAATAAAAAGAAGAAAAAGAAGAAGAAGATAGCTAAAGAAGAGCCTCAACCTTCTAAGCCTGAGAAGGTTGAAGTAGAAGAGAATGTTGATGAGGCCAACATTCAAGAATTAGAGCAAGAGCTTGTGATTGAAGCTCTAAAGAAACTGATTCAGGAGGAACAAATAGAAGAAGAGGAACTAGAGGAAGAAGTTCCTAAAAATGTGGCTGCAGAAGAAGACCCATTGGAAATGTCTGCTCAAAATGACTTTAAGCAAGAAGAACCAAAAAAATATGAACCTGAGAAGGTTCAAGAAGAAAGTGAACCTTCCGATGAGGTTCAAGAAGAAGAGAAAATTGAAGCTATTAAAGAAGTTCTGGAAGAAGAAGAAATTAAGCTTGATCAAGAGGATCAAGAGAAAAGACTTATGTCTGAGAATCAATAGAGAATGATACTTCTTTTGAGAAGCAAACTGACTCTAAGAATGTTAAGGCTGAACATTCTCAACTTGTGGATCCTAGCACAGAACAAACTACCAACATTCTGGCAGAGTTGAAGATCTCCTATGGAGATGATACAAAATCAGAAAAGGAGGAAGACTCTCATAAGGAAATAGGAAAAGAAGAAAAAGAGAAAGAAGAGGAGAATGTTGTGATCCTTGCCTAGGAGGAAGATAAGGGAAAGGCAATCATGGAAGAACCTGATGCTGCTGAGGACGTGTTTGCCTCACCCCCAAAACTTGCAAAGGAAAATACATTTGATTTTGAGATGATTAGGAATCCTATCTCCTCCCTTATCTGCAAGTTGGGCCTTCTCAAATAGCTCCTGAAATGCCTCCTGATCTATCCCTCATCTTTGGCTCTCTTGGTGAATCAACAATCAAAAAATGGCTGTGGATAGAAGGTTCAATCTTCTGAGAAGGTTGCTGCTGAACATGCAAAGAAACTTGCTGCACAAGAGAAGTCCACACAGTCCAGACTGGCTGTGTTGGAAAAAGAAGTAAGGAAGCTGAGAGTGAACCAGAAGCTGCTCTTTTCTAGAATGGCAAATCTATAGCAAACTCTCATCTATTTCATCGATCGATTCCTACAGTATGAAAAGTGGATGATTGATAAGGTCAGGCCAGAATTGATCCTTGAAGTGCCACCATTACCTCATAATCCTCCTCCTCCTTATGAGCCAACCAAGCTTAAACCCTCTACTTCTTCTAGAGATTCATCTCCTTCGAAATAGGCTTCCATAGATCTTTTCCCTCTCTTTTCAATCAATGACAAAGGGGGGAGAATAATAGAATTCAGACATTTAGGGATGGGCTTAGAATGAAAATGTATAGACCTTAAATTTTTTAAATGTCTATAACTTTTTGTACATGAATGTTATTACTATGCTAACTTGATGTACAATGCATTCGATATAAGTTTTGAATGAACGAAATCGGAAGTCTATTTGCTGAAATTCTATGACTAAGTGTTATTTATCTATGATATGAATATTCTGCAATATGAACATTTTGAGGTATAAACTTTCTAAGAATGCATGAATATTCTTTGCTTAACTTAGTCAAAATTATATCACATTACATCTTGAAGTAAATTGAAATCAATATGCATAAATTCAGGGAAAGTAAGTGATAAACTATTATGATTTATAATAACATTCAAAATCACTTAAATTTTGTTCATACATTTGTCATTATCAAAAAGGGGGAGAATGTTGAGTTCTGGTCCCAGGTTTTGTTTATGACAATTGATCTGAACTTAATTGTAAGTGTTCAGAATGTTAATGGAACTAATGGTATGCTTGAGAATGTTGTATAAGTACAAGTACATCCATAAATACCTATAAGAATGTTCAAGAACCTTAGAGAATGTTCAATCTCAGAATGATCAGAAGGTTAAGAACAAAGAATATTCTAAAAAAGATCACAACACATAATATGAACATTATACAAGATTGAAGCAAAGACTTCCAAGATTTTGGAGCTGCAAATATGTTTTATGGAAGGTTATTAATCTAAAAGAATGATGAGAAAGTTAGTCATGTAGACTATATCAAGTCATAATATTGCTCCTAGTCAAGAATGTTCAAGAACAAGGGTTTTCTGAACCTTCTCAACTGTCAGAATGTTGCATCCATCAGAAGGTACTAAGGAAATCCAAAAGTCATAAGATTACCACCACATGTTATGTACAAGTGTTCTCAGACATCATGAAGAATAAAGCTTGAAGAAGATCAAGAAGAAATTGTCAAGAAGGTTATCAGAAGGTTGACATCAAAAGGTTTATCAAAACGTTCTAATGCATCAGTAACCAAAAGTGAACTATCACTATCAACTTTTGGTTAAAGTGACAGACGTCCAGTTGTACGAATAGAGGCTGATGGAATAACTTGGAAGAACTACTTGCAAAAACACAAACTTAATCCAAGGTTACATCTTCCATCAAGTTCAAACTTGAAATACCCACCCTTTGTAATATTCACAAAATCTATTTTTGAGTGGATACAATTTTCATTTAATCATTTCTTGAGTTATATATAAACTGTAAATCAGTGACACAACCTATTTTCAAATCTGTAAATGTTGTTCTTTTGTCTCATAGTTAGAGAGCACTACTGTGAGTAAAAGAAAGTGAGTGTTTAGCCTGGAGAGGCTGTATTTAAAAGAATACTCGTGTTGAGTTTGCCTGAAGAGGCAAAGGAAAGAATATTTGTGAAGGCCTGAAGAGGTTGTGTGAAGAATACTTGTACCGGTGGTTTAAACTAGTGAAAAATCTCACAGGGTGTGGGGACTGGACGTTGTAACATCTCAAAATTTCACTCTATTAGATAGAGTATTAATGTTGGAAGATTAAGATTATCCCTAAGATTTTTAGACAATACGTAATAGTTTAGAGCTGACGTAGAAGTCAAATGGTATTTTATGGACGTCTTTGACTGTCAGAATAAGTTTATCATGAATATGGAAATTTCAAACTTGATTCATAAGAGGTATTTAAGGATTCCAAAAAGTGACTTGATGTTATATGAGGATCATAGAAGTTTAAGTTTGGAATTTTAGAGGAGAGTATAAATAATTGTTGTTTTTGTCCCTCTAAGATACATCATATAAATTGAGAAATGGATTTGATACCCGGAGACTAGGAAATAATCAAGATAAAGACTTATAAGGATGAATAAGGTTTTATTTAGTATAGAAGTGATAAGTTTTGTTTGGTGTTGTAGTTTAAAACGGTAAGACAGATATGTCTTATATGACTTCCATATTTACTCTGTTTTATTCAAGTACTTTGTGTATATGTGTTTACTGATTTATTTTCATGTTAGAAATAGGTTTTTAATATGCTTATTCATTCTTTTCATTGAAACAGACAATTTACATTTGACGTTGGTTTGTACAGAAAACAGTTTTCGCCGTAACTAACGAATTAGGCTTTAGATAGCAAAAATGTATCAAACCAACCCAGAAAATTATCTTCCCTAACAAAAGTTGGTTCTTTTAATATTTGTGATTTTCTGAAATTTTTGGAAAACTTTCAAAATTTACAGAAAAATATGCTTAACGGATGCAAATAGTGCACAAACCTGGTTTCACAGTGTAAATTTTTGTGGCACAAGTCCGCAACAATTTATATTTTATTTTTAATTATTTATTTAAGGATTTTAGAAATTATTTTTAGACAAGATTATTTTTATATCCTTTTTGCTCTTATTTGCGGTATATCAGCCGAATAGAGACGAATGGAGAATTAACGGGTATGAAAGAAGAACTTAGGGTTTTTGAGGGACTCAATTGCAATTTTATAGAGTTCAAATAGTGGTGTTGACCCAGCCATTGACCATGAATAGTAGGGGCATGTATAATTACTATTTTACCCTTGGTTTTACACTTAAACTACCAAAATCGAAAGTTTTTAACCTACCTATCGTATGGCCCAAAATCTGTAACACTCTGTTTTTATATATATAGTTTTTATTTATTTTTAATCTGTTTTAAATTAATTAAAATTATTTAATTAATGATTTTGTGATTTTAAGGTATAAATAATAATATTTATATCTTAGGTTTATTTTTGAAGGGTTTATATTGATAGAGTTCGCAAAACTGAGTTTTTGCGAGAACCGCGTTCTCGCGAAATGCGGGAAGGGTTCAGTATTTTTCCGGAGGTCATTTTTACTCCAAAATAAATTTTTAACGAACCAAAAATGGTTCTTATAATATTTGTGATTTTTAGAAATTTTTCTGGAAATTTTTCCGAAAAACTTTATTTTACCCGCGTTTGGTGCTTTACGGGTAAACCGGGCGCAACCGGGACATGAAAAATAGTCCAAAAATTTAGTTCTGGGTTTCTAAATTTTTCTATGACCTATTCAAATCATAAAATTTATTCCTCATGATTTTACTCAAGTTAGAAAAATATTTATCTAAAAAGGGGTTCGAAAACTACGCGTTTTTACCGTTTCGAACTACCGATTAAACCCTAACTTGATGGGACTTAATCCCACCATTTTTCTGGTCAGCTGGGGCGCATGAGGGGCTGATTCCATTCTCAAAATTCTTCCAAAAGTCAAATGGTCAATTAGGGGTTGATTTTTGAATTTTCCCAAAATTAGGTGAGAGAGGTATGGCTCCCAACCACCAAAGCATGCAAGCCCATACCTCCCCCATGCCTCCTTGAGTCAGCCGAGTTTCTTGTGTGGGAAAGGGAGAGAGAAATTCATTTTTGTTTCATACACTTCATCTTCTCCAAGTTCCATTTCCATTTTCTCTCATATTCCCAAGCTTTTTCCATACACAAAAAGACCAAGTTCTAGTGAGATTTTCCATACCCAAGCTTCACAAAAAAGGTTTGGATCATCATTCTAATCCATAAACTTCTTTCATTTTTTCATTTCCACCACTTTCATGTTTTCATGAAAGCTTGAGTTCTTCATTTCACTAAAAATAAGCTTTTCCTTTGTTTAGGTTCACTCCATTGGAACCTACAAGCTTGGAAACTACCTTGGATCTATTTTCTTTCAAGATTTGAGTAAGTATTCATCTTCTCAAATTTCTACTCTTTATGGTTTCTTGGTTTTCATAAAACTCATATTTCTATGGTTGTATTTTGATGTATTTTGTAAAAGGTAAATTTTTCTAAGTGTGGGAACATCAAGGAGTTGAGTAGATCACTTGGTGTTGGTGTGGTGTGAAGGAGGTGATTTTGAAGTTAGCCCATTTTCAAGTCTCCAAGAGGTAAGGGGATTTTTCTCAATAAGTTGGGAGGGTTGTGTATGTGTGTGATTATGTGATTTTGTTCTTGATGATGAACTCAAAGACTTGAGTTTTCATATTGGTTGTTGAATGATTTTTCATTCTCTTAGTAATATGTATTTTTACATGTATATGTATATGAGTAAAAATATGATTTTTGGTTGAGGCATGAATAATTTTTATGAGCCTATGTGTTGTTGGAAAAAAATCATATGTATGCTTTGGGGTGATTTTGGATGTCCAAGTGTGTGCTTGTTGAAGTATGATTTAGTGTCATATTCATGATGTATGTTGATTTATGGCTTGGTTGTGTTATTGCCTAATTGATGTATATTGAGTTATGTGTATTTCATATACTTTGATTGGGATTGGATTGAAAAGATTTGATTAAGTGTGGGAAGAGAGTTTAAAAGCTTTAATGAGAAAGTTTTTTCCAAATGAATTAATGAGAATTCTAATCATAAGTCTTAAATCAATTTCATATTAAATCATTTTACCCATAAAACTTTAAGTGAGTTAGAGAATTAATTAATGTGGGAGAAAAATCAAATTTTGGATTTTTAGGGGTTAAAAACGAAAACTGCAGGTTTTTGGGGTCAAAAATGCAAATTCTGGAATTCTGGGCTTTATTTGCAAAATCTGGACTTTTGGGTCAAAATTATAATTTAAGAAAGTTTGGGGCAAAAATGCGAAGTCTGGAAACTTTTGGGCCAAAAATATAATTTACGAAAACTTGGGGCTGAAACGCGAAGTCTGGTACATTTGGGCCAGAATTATAAATTACGAAAGTTGTGGGGTAGAAAACGTAAAGTCTGGGCATTTTGGGCCAGAAACCTGATTTTTCAGAAAATTTGGGGCTGAACTGTGAAACTGAACTTCTTAGGGGGTCAGAATTACAAATACTTAAAGTAAAAGATTTTAAGTAAAATTATCAAAGAATTAAATTAGGTTTTTAATTAATGAATAAGTGGGTTTTAGATAAAAGATAACTCTTTTATTGAAAATAAATGAAGCTTAAAGATTTTAGAGTTAAAAGAAAACTTAAGAATTCAAAGAGGAATTTCTTCTAAAAACTTATGGTGTTAAACAATAATATATTACACGGTATTGGAAGAGAACCAATACGTGGCGAAGATAAAAGTCTTAAGGACAATAATATATTACACGGTATTGGAAGAGAACCAATACGTGGCGAAGATAAAAGTCTTAAGGACAATAATATTACACGGTGTTGGAAGAGGACCAATACGTGGCGAAGATAAAAGTCTTAAGGACAAATATATTACACGGTGTTAGGTGAAAGCTAACACGTGGCGATGAAAAACCCTAAAACGAGGGACCGAATTGATTGTGGTTGCAAATAAACTGTCATATGCATTTGAGATATTGGCTTTTGCCAGGCTAGCATTTATTGCTATGATGAGAGCACACAATCCTATGCGGGGATTGTAAATAAGTATGGTCTGACTATAAGTCTTTGAGGGCATCCAGGTTACGAAATTCTCAATGGCCTTGCGGTGAATCCCCTTGTGCCGAGAAAAGTAGTGTACCCGGCTTGGATGATCCTGACCGGCTGCCTTATTTGAGATGGGGTGTACGACGTAGCACAATGGGTCTGTACCGAATAAATGACAAACGATGGCCAAGAGTGAAGGTCAGTTTGCATTAATGATAGGTATACGATTCCGCCACATCGCTCTACTTAGTTGAGGAAGAAAAGTCTCCATGGAGCAGTGCACCGGTGTATGACAAGAGATATTGAAGTGACATGCATTATGCTAGAATGCTATGTGTGTGCTTGACTGTGTGTTTACCTGGATGATTTGTCTCTTGTTGATGATTGAATAGCTTAGCTAAAAGATTTGCGAAAGAGTAACTCTATATAAATATATTCTTGGAATGTATTATGTAGTATTTTATTTTTCATATGCAACCTTTCAGTGGATTTCAACTTGTGAAAAGGAAATTCACCCTTGCATATTTTTCCTGTATCTGTATGTACGTTACGCGTAGATGAGGCCTTTGATAGCCCGCGTGAGGGAGAGTTTCAGGCCCCTTGAGGCCGAGTCCGAGGGAGGGGGATGGACTTATGATCCCATCTCCCAATGGGCCACTGTGTGTGGACACGTGGTCAGGACTAGAGGAGGGGTGCTGGGCCCCGAAGAGGTTCTGGAGCGCGATATGGTTCTGGACGTTCACATTCCACTAGAGAGGATGCGCAGCTGGCTGGCAGCCGCACCCGAGGCACCCGTGGAGCAGCCGAGGCGAGAGACTCCGGCGGAGGAGAGACCTTTACCCTCACGGGTAACCGGATCCGCTCAGGAGTATCGTCGCATGTTTCGCCGCACGCGTCTCACTCCGAGGAAGAGCACCTTGCCGCGAGATCGTTTACCGAGGATGGCTCCATCAGTGACACCAGCTTCACCACCAGCGACAGGGAGACCGACGCTTTCCGTTTCTTACGTTCCACCTTATGGCCGTTTCGTACGCTGCTCTTCTGACACTTCTGCCGGACCGTCGGGACACGCAGAGAGGGGGAAGAGGAAGGTTCGAGATGAGCCAGAGCGGGTACTCATTGAGACATCCGAGGAGGAGGAGGACCCAGAGGAGGATCCCGAGGAGGACCCCGAGGAGACGGCATCGTCTTAGGTCGTAGTGGTGGGGGTGTCTAGTGCTAGGTTGTGGGATGTTTGTTAGCGACCAGCCTAGGTTTGGGATGTACATGTTCAGTGTCGTGTATTTGACACATCTTTTGATTTACAGTTTTCTTAGGTTTAGATTTATCGCTTTATTTTCTATAAGTTATGATGATGTATTTTGGCCACTACGTGGTGGTTTCAAACTATTCTTGCGGGCGCAAGACTTGTATATTTTGACATGATGATATATATATATATATACATGTATGATGTTTCTTTTCTTCTGAGTTTCAGGATGGCTAAGTGTGATGTGAGAAATCTTTTCGTTTAAGATTCTTTTAAAAAAAAAATTAGCCACCAATTTTGGTAACCTTAATTTATGAAAGATGTTTTTCCGCATTAAATATTAGATTTTCACGTGACGTTCCTTGTGGGAAAAAGGGGCGTTACATTTGTGGTATCAGAGCTGGTCGATGTCTTTCGGGAGTGTCTAGGTTATAGGCTTACTAAGTTGAAGTTGTGTGATCTCTGATTAGCATTGTGTGACATTGTTTGTATTGTTTCCTTATGAAGCAATGTGTGAAATTGATTGCTTTCTCGAATGGGTTTTGAATAGTGCGACTGATTGGTTCACTTGCAGAAACCCATGGCACGTCGGGGACGACCGATGAATCGTGTTGACGCCGAAGATCGTGACGATACGATGGAGAGGGCGATAGCGGCTATGACTAACATGGCGGCTCAGATGGCTCAACAGTCTGTTCGTGCGGAACAAAGGGATGTCGAGAGGCAACAGAGGGACGTTGAGGATAGATTGAGGGCTGAGAGGGTTGCTGAAGGAAAGAGGTTGGTCGACTTTCGACACCATAACCCGCCACAGTTTCGTGGCGAGGCTGAGCCTGATAAAGCAGAACTGTGGATCGAGGAGCTGGAAAAGATCTTTGAGATCTTACACTGCACGGCAGCCGAGAAGCTACAGTATGCGGTGTACCTGCTGTTGGGTGACGCAGAATACTGGTGGAAGGGAGTCCGACAGCTGTTGGATGCTGGAAACCAAGAGGTGACGTGGGAACTTTTCAAGGAGAAATTTCTTGAGAAGTACTTTCCACAAAGCGCGAGGTCCGAGAAGGAGCAAGAGTTTCTGCGACTGCAGCAACGGGACATGACTGTAGGGGAATACGCGGCAAAGTTTGAGTCACTTGCCAAGTATTTCCGGTTCTTCCAAGTCCAACCTGACGAGGGATGGAAGTGTGAGAGGTTTGAGGCTGGATTGAGGTACGAGGTGCGTCAATCTGTGGCTTCGCTGGATATCCGTCAGTTTCCACTGCTGGTGGAAAAATGTAGAAAGATGGAGAACTTGATGAGGGGAAGGATCAACAAAGGGAACGTGGGTGGACCATCTAGGTCATATCCACAAAGTCAGAAAGGGAAGCAGGCTCAACACAAGCCTTATTTCAAGAACCAGAGGAGTCAGCCGAACCGCAGTGTACCATTTTCTGCTAGTGGTACCAACAAGAGCTATCAGGGAGCGGGCGCTCCGATTGTATGTTACAACTGCGGAAAGCCCGGACACTTGTCCACAGCATGCAACCAGAAGGGGATGACATGCTTTAGCTGCGGGAAGATCGGACATGCAGCAAAGGATTGCCGGATGGGCAAACCGAAACCAGAGGTGAACGCCGTCAAAGCCGGAAGGCCGACGACGAAAGGACGAGTTTACACCATGAGTGGTGTTGAGGCTTCACAATCAGAGGATCTCATACAAGGTACTTGTGACATAACTGGAAATCCCTTAATTGTACTGTATGATTCGGGTGCTACCCATTCTTTCATATCTGAAAACTGTGTGAAACGACTGAAATTGCCTGTGTCTTTGATGTCTTTTGATCTTGTTGTTTCTATGCCTACTGCTGAAACTGTTATTGCAAGTTCTGTATGTCTAAAATGCCCTGTTGTTATTTCCAATAGGACATACCTTGTTGATTTGATATGTTTGCCTTTGACACAATTGGATGTGATTTTAGGCATGGATTGGTTATCTTCCAACCATATCCTTTTAGACTGTGCCAATAAATCTTTGATTTTCCCAAATGCTGAGAATTCTGGATTTTTGACTGCCAATCAAGTGAGAGCTTCTTTGAAAGAAGGAGCTCAGGGATACATGTTTTTATCCTTCTTGAAAGTCGAGGGGGAAGTTGTATTGAGCAACGTGCCCGTCGTTAGAGACTTCTCGGAAGTATTTCCGGAGGATGTTCCAGGTTTACCACCTGTGAGGGACATAGAGTTTTCCATAGACTTAGTACCTGGTACTGGTCCAATCTCTATTGCCCCGTATAGAATGTCGCCAATGGAGCTGGCTGAACTGAAGAAACAATTGGAAGATTTGCTATCCAAGCAATTCGTAAGACCAAGTGTATCGCCCTGGGGAGCTCCTGTGCTGTTGGTGAAAAAGAAGGACAGAACTTCCAGATTGTGTGTGGACTACCGTCAGTTGAACAAGGTGACGATCAAGAATAAGTATCCATTGCCACGCATCGACGATCTGATGGATCAACTTCGCGGTGCAGCTGTATTTTCTAAGATTGACTTGAGGAGTGGCTATCACCAGATTAGGGTTAAGAGTGATGATATTCCTAAGACTGCTTTTAGGACTAGATATGGTCATTTTGAGTATCTTGTGATGCCGTTTGGAGTGACTAATGCACCGGCAATATTCATGGACTATATGAATAGGATCTTTAGACCTTTCTTGGATCGATTTGTGGTAGTGTTCATAGATGACATTTTGATTTACTCTAAGAGTCATGAAGAACACGAGGAACACCTAAGGCAAGTATTGCAGATTTTGAGTGAGAAAAAGCTTTATGCAAAGTTGTCTAAGTGTGAATTTTGGTTAGAAAAAGTACAATTTCTAGGCCATGTGATTTCAAAAGAGGGTATAGCTGTAGACCCAGAAAAGGTAGAGGCAGTGATGTCATGGGAAAGACCCACGACGGTGACTGAGGTTCGTAGTTTTGTAGGGTTAGCGGGTTATTATCGAAGATTTATTGAAGGATTTTCGAAGATAGTAGCCCCAATGACACAACTCACTAGGAAAGATCATCCTTTTGTGTGGACTGATGAGTGTGAGTCAAGTTTCTTGAAGATGAAGGAACTACTGACAACCTCACCTGTACTGATTTTGCCTAATCCTGAAGAACCTATGGAGGTTTATTGTGATGCTTCATACCAAGGACTTGGGTGCGTGTTGATGCAAAATAGAAGAGTAGTGGCATACGCATCCCGTCAGCTGAAAAATCACGAGAGGAACTATCCAACTCATGATATTGAGTTAGCAGCTGTAGTGTTCGCTTTGAAGATATGGAGGCATTATCTGTATGGATCAACGTTTAACGTCTTCAGCGATCATAAGAGTTTAAAATATCTGTTTGATCAGAAAGAGCTCAATATGAGACAAAGACGTTGGATGGAATTCCTAAAGGATTATGATTTTACCTTGATGTATCATCCTGGGAAGGCAAATGTTGTGGCTGATGCCTTGAGTCGGAAAACTGTTCGAGTGTCTGCCATGATGGTTAAGGAACTAGAGTTGATTGAGGAGTTTAGAGATCTAGGCTTAAACATGGAGAGACACACGGATAAGATTTGTCTAAGCATGATCAAAGTGTCGAATGGATTAATTGATGACATTCGGGAGCAACAAGCAACCGATGAGAGTCTGAAAGAAAAGAGAGATTTAATGGAACAAGGCAAAGTGGCAGAGTTTAGTTTAGGCAATGATGGAATACTGAGATGTAAAGGAAGGTTTTGTGTGCCAAACAATTCTGAATTGAGGAAGCTGATTCTCAATGAAGCACATAAGAGCAATTTGAGTATTCACCCTGGAGCCACGAAGATGTATCAAGATCTGAAGCAAAGATTCTGGTGGTCGGGGATGAAGAAACAAGTTGCGGAGTATGTCGCAGCGTGCTTAACATGCCAAAAAGCAAAAGTGGAACACCAACGACCTGCAGGCATGATGCAATCGTTGGATATCCCAGAATGGAAATGGGAGAGCATATCGATGGATTTCGTGTCTGGATTGCCAAGGACATCGAAAGGATTTGATGGGATTTGGGTAATTGTGGATAGACTGACAAAGTCATCGCATTTTCTACCCATCAACATGAAGTATTCCCTAGATAAGCTTGCTCAGATGTATGTGAAGGAAATAATTAGGTTGCATGGAGTGCCATCTAGTATTATTTCTGATAGGGACCCTAGATTTACGTCCCGTTTTTGGCAAAGTTTGCAACAAGCCCTAGGAACTAAGCTAAGATTAAGTTCTGCTTATCATCCTCAGACGGATGGTCAGTCAGAGAGAACTATTCAATCCCTAGAGGATTTGCTTAGAGCATGCGTTTTGGATCATAGGGGAAGTTGGGACGATATTTTGCCATTGATAGAGTTCACCTATAACAATAGTTTTCATGCGAGCATAGGAATGGCACCCTACGAGGCATTGTATGGGAGAAAGTGCCAAACACCTTTGTGTTGGTACCAAGATGGGGAGAGCGCGATATTAGGACCTGAATTTTTACAACAAACCACGGAAAAGGTGAGACTAGTTCGAGAAAAGATGAGGACGGCACAAAGCAGACAAAAGAGCTACTCCGATAAGAGGAGACGACCTCTCGAGTTCCAAGAAGGCGATCATGTTTTTCTGAGAGTCACTCCGATGACTGGGGTAGGCAGAGCTTTAAAGTCCAGAAAACTCACTCCTAAATTCATAGGACCATACCAAATTCTTCGTCGTATTGGTCCTGTTGCTTATCAAATAGCTTTACCGCCGAATCTTTCTAATCTTCACAATGTCTTTCACGTTTCACAACTGAGAAAATATATTCCTGATCCGTCTCATGTAATCGAGTCTGATGTGGTACAATTACGAGATAACCTGACTTATGAAACAAACCCTGTGCGAATCGATGATAGAAGAATCAAACAGCTCAGGGATAAACAAATCTCTTTAGTCAAGGTTATTTGGAATGAAGTTACCGGAGATGCAACATGGGAAGTGGAGGACAAGATCCGAGAGCAATATCCTGCGTTATTCTAGGTATGTAATTTCGAGGACGAAATTCTTTTTAGAGGGGTAGAGTTGTAACACTCTGTTTTTATATATATAGTTTTTATTTATTTTTAATCTGTTTTAAATTAATTAAAATTATTTAATTAATGATTTTGTGATTTTAAGGTATAAATAATAATATTTATATCTTAGGTTTATTTTTGAAGGGTTTATATTGATAGAGTTCGCAAAACTGAGTTTTTGCGAGAACCGCGTTCTCGCGAAATGCGGGAAGGGTTCAGTATTTTTCCGGAGGTCATTTTTACTCCAAAATAAATTTTTAACGAACCAAAAATGGTTCTTATAATATTTGTGATTTTTAGAAATTTTTCTGGAAATTTTTCCGAAAAACTTTATTTTACCCGCGTTTGGTGCTTTACGGGTAAACCGGGCGCAACCGGGACATGAAAAATAGTCCAAAAATTTAGTTCTGGGTTTCTAAATTTTTCTATGACCTATTCAAATCATAAAATTTATTCCTCATGATTTTACTCAAGTTAGAAAAATATTTATCTAAAAAGGGGTTCGAAAACTACGCGTTTTTACCGTTTCGAACTACCGATTAAACCCTAACTTGATGGGACTTAATCCCACCATTTTTCTGGTCAGCTGGGGCGCATGAGGGGCTGATTCCATTCTCAAAATTCTTCCAAAAGTCAAATGGTCAATTAGGGGTTGATTTTTGAATTTTCCCAAAATTAGGTGAGAGAGGTATGGCTCCCAACCACCAAAGCATGCAAGCCCATACCTCCCCCATGCCTCCTTGAGTCAGCCGAGTTTCTTGTGTGGGAAAGGGAGAGAGAAATTCATTTTTGTTTCATACACTTCATCTTCTCCAAGTTCCATTTCCATTTTCTCTCATATTCCCAAGCTTTTTCCATACACAAAAAGACCAAGTTCTAGTGAGATTTTCCATACCCAAGCTTCACAAAAAAGGTTTGGATCATCATTCTAATCCATAAACTTCTTTCATTTTTTCATTTCCACCACTTTCATGTTTTCATGAAAGCTTGAGTTCTTCATTTCACTAAAAATAAGCTTTTCCTTTGTTTAGGTTCACTCCATTGGAACCTACAAGCTTGGAAACTACCTTGGATCTATTTTCTTTCAAGATTTGAGTAAGTATTCATCTTCTCAAATTTCTACTCTTTATGGTTTCTTGGTTTTCATAAAACTCATATTTCTATGGTTGTATTTTGATGTATTTTGTAAAAGGTAAATTTTTCTAAGTGTGGGAACATCAAGGAGTTGAGTAGATCACTTGGTGTTGGTGTGGTGTGAAGGAGGTGATTTTGAAGTTAGCCCATTTTCAAGTCTCCAAGAGGTAAGGGGATTTTTCTCAATAAGTTGGGAGGGTTGTGTATGTGTGTGATTATGTGATTTTGTTCTTGATGATGAACTCAAAGACTTGAGTTTTCATATTGGTTGTTGAATGATTTTTCATTCTCTTAGTAATATGTATTTTTACATGTATATGTATATGAGTAAAAATATGATTTTTGGTTGAGGCATGAATAATTTTTATGAGCCTATGTGTTGTTGGAAAAAAATCATATGTATGCTTTGGGGTGATTTTGGATGTCCAAGTGTGTGCTTGTTGAAGTATGATTTAGTGTCATATTCATGATGTATGTTGATTTATGGCTTGGTTGTGTTATTGCCTAATTGATGTATATTGAGTTATGTGTATTTCATATACTTTGATTGGGATTGGATTGAAAAGATTTGATTAAGTGTGGGAAGAGAGTTTAAAAGCTTTAATGAGAAAGTTTTTTCCAAATGAATTAATGAGAATTCTAATCATAAGTCTTAAATCAATTTCATATTAAATCATTTTACCCATAAAACTTTAAGTGAGTTAGAGAATTAATTAATGTGGGAGAAAAATCAAATTTTGGATTTTTAGGGGTTAAAAACGAAAACTGCAGGTTTTTGGGGTCAAAAATGCAAATTCTGGAATTCTGGGCTTTATTTGCAAAATCTGGACTTTTGGGTCAAAATTATAATTTAAGAAAGTTTGGGGCAAAAATGCGAAGTCTGGAAACTTTTGGGCCAAAAATATAATTTACGAAAACTTGGGGCTGAAACGCGAAGTCTGGTACATTTGGGCCAGAATTATAAATTACGAAAGTTGTGGGGTAGAAAACGTAAAGTCTGGGCATTTTGGGCCAGAAACCTGATTTTTCAGAAAATTTGGGGCTGAACTGTGAAACTGAACTTCTTAGGGGGTCAGAATTACAAATACTTAAAGTAAAAGATTTTAAGTAAAATTATCAAAGAATTAAATTAGGTTTTTAATTAATGAATAAGTGGGTTTTAGATAAAAGATAACTCTTTTATTGAAAATAAATGAAGCTTAAAGATTTTAGAGTTAAAAGAAAACTTAAGAATTCAAAGAGGAATTTCTTCTAAAAACTTATGGTGTTAAACAATAATATATTACACGGTATTGGAAGAGAACCAATACGTGGCGAAGATAAAAGTCTTAAGGACAATAATATATTACACGGTATTGGAAGAGAACCAATACGTGGCGAAGATAAAAGTCTTAAGGACAATAATATTACACGGTGTTGGAAGAGGACCAATACGTGGCGAAGATAAAAGTCTTAAGGACAAATATATTACACGGTGTTAGGTGAAAGCTAACACGTGGCGATGAAAAACCCTAAAACGAGGGACCGAATTGATTGTGGTTGCAAATAAACTGTCATATGCATTTGAGATATTGGCTTTTGCCAGGCTAGCATTTATTGCTATGATGAGAGCACACAATCCTATGCGGGGATTGTAAATAAGTATGGTCTGACTATAAGTCTTTGAGGGCATCCAGGTTACGAAATTCTCAATGGCCTTGCGGTGAATCCCCTTGTGCCGAGAAAAGTAGTGTACCCGGCTTGGATGATCCTGACCGGCTGCCTTATTTGAGATGGGGTGTACGACGTAGCACAATGGGTCTGTACCGAATAAATGACAAACGATGGCCAAGAGTGAAGGTCAGTTTGCATTAATGATAGGTATACGATTCCGCCACATCGCTCTACTTAGTTGAGGAAGAAAAGTCTCCATGGAGCAGTGCACCGGTGTATGACAAGAGATATTGAAGTGACATGCATTATGCTAGAATGCTATGTGTGTGCTTGACTGTGTGTTTACCTGGATGATTTGTCTCTTGTTGATGATTGAATAGCTTAGCTAAAAGATTTGCGAAAGAGTAACTCTATATAAATATATTCTTGGAATGTATTATGTAGTATTTTATTTTTCATATGCAACCTTTCAGTGGATTTCAACTTGTGAAAAGGAAATTCACCCTTGCATATTTTTCCTGTATCTGTATGTACGTTACGCGTAGATGAGGCCTTTGATAGCCCGCGTGAGGGAGAGTTTCAGGCCCCTTGAGGCCGAGTCCGAGGGAGGGGGATGGACTTATGATCCCATCTCCCAATGGGCCACTGTGTGTGGACACGTGGTCAGGACTAGAGGAGGGGTGCTGGGCCCCGAAGAGGTTCTGGAGCGCGATATGGTTCTGGACGTTCACATTCCACTAGAGAGGATGCGCAGCTGGCTGGCAGCCGCACCCGAGGCACCCGTGGAGCAGCCGAGGCGAGAGACTCCGGCGGAGGAGAGACCTTTACCCTCACGGGTAACCGGATCCGCTCAGGAGTATCGTCGCATGTTTCGCCGCACGCGTCTCACTCCGAGGAAGAGCACCTTGCCGCGAGATCGTTTACCGAGGATGGCTCCATCAGTGACACCAGCTTCACCACCAGCGACAGGGAGACCGACGCTTTCCGTTTCTTACGTTCCACCTTATGGCCGTTTCGTACGCTGCTCTTCTGACACTTCTGCCGGACCGTCGGGACACGCAGAGAGGGGGAAGAGGAAGGTTCGAGATGAGCCAGAGCGGGTACTCATTGAGACATCCGAGGAGGAGGAGGACCCAGAGGAGGATCCCGAGGAGGACCCCGAGGAGACGGCATCGTCTTAGGTCGTAGTGGTGGGGGTGTCTAGTGCTAGGTTGTGGGATGTTTGTTAGCGACCAGCCTAGGTTTGGGATGTACATGTTCAGTGTCGTGTATTTGACACATCTTTTGATTTACAGTTTTCTTAGGTTTAGATTTATCGCTTTATTTTCTATAAGTTATGATGATGTATTTTGGCCACTACGTGGTGGTTTCAAACTATTCTTGCGGGCGCAAGACTTGTATATTTTGACATGATGATATATATATATATATATACATGTATGATGTTTCTTTTCTTCTGAGTTTCAGGATGGCTAAGTGTGATGTGAGAAATCTTTTCGTTTAAGATTCTTTTAAAAAAAAAATTAGCCACCAATTTTGGTAACCTTAATTTATGAAAGATGTTTTTCCGCATTAAATATTAGATTTTCACGTGACGTTCCTTGTGGGAAAAAGGGGCGTTACAAAATCACTCTCATTTGGATAGCTCATTCAAATGAATTAGGAGGGTTGGATTGCCCTTGTCACATGGATTGAATCTTGGTGAATGCCTTTGAACCAATTAGGAAAAAGAATGGATTAACCTAATTTCCTAAATACATAGTCGTTTAGTAATTGATTTTATCTTCTCCTCCCACTTGCATGGTTTGGCCGCCCCTCATCTTCAATTAGGACCCTTAGATTTGCTTTTTCACTTGGATCCAATGCTAGGGAGATGTCTTTCATCCAATTAGAAAAAGGGTTGATTTTACCTAATTAACTAAATAGGAATTTTAAGCCTCATGACTTACATCACTTGATCTTTTCTCTTCCTCCCTTGTCCCTCTTTAGCCCTCCCCCATCCCCTGTAAATAGGACCTTCATGCTTCATTTAAAACTTGCACCAAAGTCTCGTTGAGTATTCCAAGTTTTTTCTTCCAAAAGGTAAGGGGGACCTCTTCCAAAATAATTTAAAAAGTTATAAGTTTGATTTTTGATTGCTAATCACTTAGGTGATTTCTGTGTTATAGCTTTATAATTGTTTATTTAAGCTTTATAATTGTTTTATGACTTTAAATTAATTGTTATGAGCTTTAATTAATTATAGTGTTATAATGCCTAAATTGTCTAGGTGATTTTGTGATAGAAATGTTATAATGGCAAAACTGATTTTGAGCTTTAATAATTGTACAGTTATATGGCAAATTTCAGATTACCGTATCTTTGTGAAAACCCTGAAATTGTCTATCATTGATATACAAAAAGATGGGTAAGATGAATGGTTTATTAGTATGGTTCTGGCTAGGAAAGACAAGGTCTTCCAAGCGGCCTTAGCTCACCTCTCTTTCCTTGGAACAATACTGATACGCTGTTTATAGATCTTGACCTAGGGATTCTGCATATACCTGACTAAGATAAATTGGGAAAGATTTTATTGGGATGCTATTACACACGAACATACTTCTTTTAATTGATCTTGAACTGTTAATCATAATTTCGGTAAATGCATATATACGGCTGTCTGGGTAAATAGTATAATAGTACAGGTATAGCTGGCAAAACGGGCTACCCGGCTCGCATCAGGCTTGCCCGCATCAGGCTCGGGCTTTATCGAACCGGGCCAAAAAAGCCCAGATTGAAAACGGGCTCAAATTTATGTGTCCGAGCCCTATCCTATGCGGGCAACGGGCTTTTCGGGCAGCTCGGCTAATAAAAAGCGCTTTTCAATCTGGTATTATTTTTTTATCAAAACAAATTGAAAAAAGACTTAAAAAACACATTTTTTTTATGCTTTATTTTCTTCCTTCATAGACGTGGTTAATAGACAATACACTGCTTCTAAGATCTGGCTTGAATTCTTCTCTACTATCTAACTTTTTTGAATCCTGCAGTAGTAGTCAGAAAACAAACACTGAGAGTGCGTCATGGGTTTCAAATTAGTTAATAGTCCATCTCATAGTGTGAATTATTTTTTACTGCATTGTGTTTAAATAAACGTCACAAAACTAGTATTATATATGTCTTACCAGCTGCACCATTCTCCGGGGCTTACTTTGTGCCGACTTCATGTAAGGAATGCTCAAAGTCTGGTAATGAGAATTGATGAACAAAGAGCTTAATTTAATTAAATCCGACAATTGGGCCAATATATAATCAACGATCATCAACAAATCTTTAAACATTATATGAACTACTTTTTTATTAATTAAATGTTTCTTAAATAAATTAAAAACATTTTTTCTCTAAAAGGAAATTAGGACAAAAATATATTCAACACCTGAATTTGTTCATGAAGGAAATGGATGTAGCCAATGGCTTCATATAACACACAGGCTGTACTTGTCTGCAAGTTAAAAATGACATCATACTTAAAACGTCAAATTAATTAAATGAAAAAGCAACAAAAACAAAGAAAATGATTTTAGGAATCATATATACATGGCATTGGCATTATTTTCATCTCCATTTATTTATTTCACAAATATAAGTGTGCATGTTAAACCCCGAGAGCAGAGATGATGTACCTTCCCGAAAGGTGCCCGTTGAGTTTGGTGGGGGAGAAGAAGTGAAGTGAATTTCGAGTTTCCTTCCATCCTTAGTTCCTTTTCTGCCAGCGGCCTAGCACATACAGCATGTGATTGTTTTTTTAGTTTTTTAACATAGTAACAGTAACCGGGCTACCCGGATCGGGCTCGGGGTTTTTCGAGCTGGGCCAGAAAGGCCCGGATTGAAAACGAGCTCGATTTTGAGTGTCTAGGCCCTCTCTTTTTTCGGACGGACTCGGGCCAGCCCGGCCAGGCCGGCCCATTTTGCCAACTCTAAGTACAGGGTTCTCGGTGAACTTTGCTGTTATATTATTGGTAGAAATTCTTGGCTTGGGGTCCGTCATATATGAAAACTCAGTTTTGTTTTCAATGTCTTTTGACAGTGAAAATCAGTGAGCTAAGCCTTCAACGGGGCTTTTTCTGAAAAGAAACTGGTATTTAAGTATTTTGGTAATAATTCAGCTTAGTCTCGTTCACTTAGTTCTATATCGAATCATTTTGAAAGTTGGACACTGATCACTGCAGTCGGCTCTGCCGCCGTGTGATCATTTTATCTTTAAATTTAATTAAGCCGAGAAACATCACTTATCGATTAAAAAGTGAACATGGGTTTAAATTACTGTTAATCTATTCTCTTTTGATCAATCACGGTGGCTCCGCCCCGTTTTGATCTTCTTGACATGATTTAATCACCTTGAGTCTTGTTATATACCGAATCACTCTGCTTGTTATGGGATGATCACCTCAATTCGGCTCTGCCACGGTGTGATTAGTCTTTAACTGAACTATGAAAGCTGGGAAAAATAACCTATCCGTACTGATCTGTAAAATAATAATGAGAGCAAGAATTATTCATCTGTTGATAAAATAAAGGCTTTTTACGATATAAAGAGAAGAGTGAAAAGATATGATTTGATACTTACCTGCGAATGTAAGAGTATTTTTATCAAATTTTATTATAAAGTGATGAGTTTATTCCGTATTGAGTATTTTTGACGTGGTTTAGTATTACAAGAGGTAATACAGTAAAACATGAGAAAGTTTTACAGGAGAAACCAAAGAGAACTATATGCAATTTGAATTGTCATTGCATAAAGACGTATGTGCATACAACCTAGAGGATAGGGTTAAAAATAGTGTCTTGTTGGGCTACGATTGCCTACTAGGATTATCTAGGTTTCGAAAGTCTCAATGGCCGTGTAGGTGAATACCCTCGAGGCGAGACGAGTCGTGTACCCAACTTGGATAAATCTGACTGACGGACCTATTAGTGATATGGTATTCGTTTTAAATGTGGCATTACCGAAGGATTCTCAGGGGTCTGAAGGAATTCCCTGATTATTCTGTTAAGTTTGCTACAGTTAATTGCTTAATGGAGTTAAGGTTGGAAAAGTTTCTTTGGAGCATTACACCAGTGTGTTTTCAAGAGATATAGAAGTGACATGCATAAATATATATCTTGTATTGAGAGGGTAACATCCGTTTTTCTGTTTATCGTCTAATTTCTGTATTATATGAAATTTTGTGATCTAAGTGTTAAGTGAATTATTTTTGTCTTATAATTAAGGTTTTAATATGCTTATTCATTTATTTCATTGAAACAGATAGTTTTTACTTGACGTTTGGATTTTTACAGACAACGATCTTTGTCGTAACTGACGGATGTGGTTTTAATAGCATGTATATGCCAAAACAAACCCAAAAAATTTACTTCCCTCACAAAAGTTATTTCTTTTAATATTTGTCATTTTTAGGAAGTTTTCTTGAATATTTAGAAAACTTTCGAAATTTGCCAAAAAATACGCTAAACAAAAGCGTATAGCGTACCTTGTTTCGCAGTATAAAATTTCCTAACAAAGGTCCACAACAATTTATATTTTATTTTTAATTATTTATTTGGAGATTTTAGAAATTATTTTTGTGTAAGTTTTGAAAATACCATTTTCTACTCTTTTTGCGAGGTTATAGCTGAGAAACGGCAAAAACCGAAGAGGTTGCACTATCAATAATTTCGAAAATAATACCCTGAGGTTATTTTAAATCTATCATGCCATTTTCAAGTAATCTCATTGGTTCTCACATTTTAAATTAATTTTGAAAATTTTTGATTAGTGAAAAGACTATTTTGCCCTTGGTTTTCACCTCTTTTCACTTAAATCCTAGGGGCAAAGTTGTAAACTGCAACACCTTTTCTCATAAAAGGATATTGCAAGGTAATAAAACATTTTTATAAAATAATTATAAAAGTTAATTTTATTTTTGAAAGTTATTATTTTAATTAACTTATTTGTTATTAAAAAATGTGAGTAATTTTTTTTCATTAAAGAAGATGAGAAGAATGGGGAACACATTAAATGAAAGTTTTTCTCAAAATGGAATAGTTTAAAAAGCACACAACACATTCTTACAAAAACATGTTTCATATTCATATTACATCATACATAAACACAACAGACCACATAGTTAAACAAGGATTAATAATTTAATACAATCCTCTAGTAAAGACAGTAATCACAGCCTACCCAAAACGAGCATAAGCCGGTCGAGTCTTAAAACACCCTCTAAGGATCTTCTTTGTCCCTCTTCTTCAAGTCCTGGCTAGTCCACCCAGCTGGTGGTCCATCTATATGAATTATGTTCCAAAGACTACAAAACATATAGGCAAGGGTGAAAAATCATCGTTTACAAGTTATACCACAAGGAAAACATAAGAAAAGAATAAAAAAATATGCATCATTAATATCTCTTCACCCTATAGCATGAATTCTCTATCACAATAATGTATTACCACAAGTACATTTAATTTCAGCACAGTAATATATGATCACACACACATTTAATATCATCACAGTTTATGACATGCAACTCATCATCAAAGTCATATAAAGCATCACACAAGATATATTTAAAATGCATGTCACTTCTATTTCCATCACAACATCGGTGTAATGCTCTATGAAGACTTTTCTCTTCCTCAATAACATTTGAGCGATAGGCTATAGCGTAAACTTATCATAATAAACCAAACTGTCCCCCTTTTTCATGGATTTGGTTAACCAACTGTCCCCTTTTTCATGGACTGGCTTTACAATTATTCAGTAGAGCTACATTTAAAATTTAATACCATATCATAAATAGATCAGCCAGTCAGATTTATCCAAGCCGGGTATTCTACTCGTCTCGGCTCGTTGGGATCCACCACATGGCCATTGGGACTTTCAAAACCTGGATAATCCCAGTAGACAATTGTAGCCCAACTGTATCCTATTTTGAACCACAACAATCCTGGGTTGTGAGCTCATCTCGTGGCCATTGGCCAAATCTCTTTAATGCAAATGACATATAGTATTTTGCACACACACAATAACATCATAATTATTTCTCTAGGTTACCACTTGTAACCATCACCACATGACTTTATCTCTTAGTCATTTATAAATTCTCTTTTCACTTGGTTATCTCAACCAATTTATCTCTTTGTTTTCACAAAATCGATTAACCATATTTACTGTTTTACTTTCAAAAATTGATATAAAATACTTACACTAATATAAATCCAAAATAAATAACTTTCCCTTAAAAATACATTATTTTGTAAGTCTTTAAGCATAAATTTTACAAATTTCGAGTTTGGAAAATTTATTAAAATACCTGACACGTCCACAGGTGTGAGAAAATTCACAGCACTGGTATGAACCAGTCTGTTTCCAGTTTTCAGTTTTCTAAATAAAACCCGATTTTCACACCCTTTTTCTAGAAACCACACCAGAGGTGTAAACTGGTCTGTTTTTACTAAATTCTATGAAGTTAAAAACTTCATTTTAATTTTAAAAACACCAAACCTTTTTAATTTGAATTAATTAAGACAAAAACAAGGTATTTGTGTTCTAACTATAGCTTTTTACCATAAGTTCAACTTTTAACTTCACAAGTCATTATTAAAACTTTGATTGAAAGAACATTGGAGACTTATTTTATTAAAACTCTTTTGCTTAATGAACCTAAACAAAGCCTTGGACTTTATTACTAGTTAATTCATCATCAATCATTTCTTTTACTTCACTTCCATGTCCTCTTCATCACACTCCAAAAAGCTTGGGTCACTTGTTAACTTATCATGATTTAATTCATTCAACACTTCTCAATCATCAATCATCAATCATGATAATGTCAACCCAAATTGAATAGAAAGAACATAGAAAATCAAGAATAACAAGAGGACAATTATCACAAGCCATAATAACATCAACATGACACATAGAATAACATCAACATCAAGCATAGAGACAAATGTCATAAGCACAAAAACATCTTCATCAAACACTTTTCATATCATGATTAATCAATAAAAATCACCTCTATGCACAAACACATATCACACATGCTTGTATGCTCATCCAATCAAACATCACATAGAATTAAAATCATCACTTGATTAAAAAAAACTATATCTTTTCTAAAAAGATCATCACTTTAATAAAGATTGTTACTTTTCAAGAAAAAGATCATCTTTTTAATAAAAATTCTTACTTTCCAAAGACCACTTGATTAAAATCATCCCTTGGGTAAAGATCATTACTTTTCATAAAGCTCGTTTCTTTAATAAGAAAAATTATAACTTTTCATAAAGATCATAACTTTAGCAAAAATCATGGTTTTTGGAATGATAAAGTCATTCTTTTTAAGCATGATTCTCAAGCTCTTTGAGAAATCATAAACAAACAAAAACACATAGCATACAAAAACCCTATAACTCACAAAGAGAAAATTTTCCGTTACCTTGTCTTATAGCTTCTTGAGGAAAAATCCTCACTTCTTGGGTTTCCACCACACCTTGATCACCTTCTTGAAAAATAAAACATAAATCATACCAAAAATCACTAAAGCAAGCTTTTTCTCTTACATGAAACAACCTTAGAATCCAAAAGAAAACTAGAGATGAAAGGATATTTTTCATACCCTTATTACATATGAATCAAAGAGAAGAAAATACCCTTATTTTTCATACCCTTATTTTTCTCTTAAATGACTTCACCTTAATGACCTCACTACTATGACATCACCATGCCTATGTCATCATCCCCCTTCTGGTAAATTTTCCTGTAACCCCAAATTCTGGTACTGGTCTTTTCACGTTCTGCGATTTTACCGTAACTAGAGCAAAACTGATCTTTCTCTAAAAATCCCCAAAGAATTCCTAAATATCATAAATCTTATACTAACACCAATGGTTACTCTTAGATTTTAATTTTGATCATGTTCTGACCTCCTGATATCCATTTGCCCTCTAAATAACCCCTGTTCTTCATCTTAGAGGGACTAAAACAGTAACTTTTTATCTGTTATTCTAAAAATTTCCAAAATAATTCTCATAAGTATAAAATAATGTAAAAAAATTATTTGGTTTGGTGAAATATTTTTCTAATGTGTTCTGATCTCCAAACCCGCTCGCAGTTCAACCTAGTCATACTACAGGGACCAAAACGGTACTCTTTCTTATCCATTTCTCAAAAATTTCCAAATAAATTTATAAAATCCTCAAATATTGTAAAATCTCTATTTACAAAATCCTCAAATATTGTATAATCTCTATTGGGATACTCAAATCTCTTTTCTGACTCCAATTTAGGGTTTCTATCTCATAATACAACCATTCTGTCAGTTAAGGATGTTAACCGATATCCATTTGTATTTTGACGTTGAACTTAAACTACTATTTTCTGAGCTAAGGAAAACTTTATCTATGGAATTATATTTCCTAAAATACATTTAATACACCTAAATCACTTATCCATATATTAAAATATAATTAATACAGAAAACCCAAAAATACGGACATTATATAAACTCACTTCCAGCCCTTGGCTGCCCTCCCCATTGCAAGTGGGACAAGATATTTGTGCAAGTGGGAGAGGAATTCAATTTTGAGTCATAACTTTTGGCCAATCACAAAATTCTTTGATTTATTTCTTTAATTTAATGCTTAAATGCTTAACTTGTTGAACAAGCACTACAACCCTTTCATTTCCTCCTTCTTGGCTTTGCCCCTTGCCTATAAATAGAGGGGAGGGCTCTCCTTGATTCCGTCGTTGTGTTAACAAAGCAAATTTCTATCCTACCTCTCTATAGTTTTTCTAGTTCTTTAGGATTTTTTGCTTAGCTCTTGAGTTTTGAAGCTTTGTTCTTCAAAATCTCCATTCTTCATCTTTTGAAGTAAGGGGAAAATTCTTGAGTTATGAGAGATCACATAAGTTGTGTGATCTAACCACTTAGGTGGTTTATGTGTTATAGTTTTATTATTTGTTTTAAAGCTTTATTTAATTGTTTTATAGCTTTTATTTAATTGTTTATGTGATTTATTATTAGTAAAGTTATAATGCCAAAATTGGTTTTGGGAATTATTATTTGCACCGTTATAATGGAAACATTATATTTGTTAAGGATTTGATCATACACAGTGGGATATGCCTCCGTGTGATCAATACAAACGAAATTAGGCTAAAACATCTGTAGTTCTTTTGGCCACTAGTGTATATTATGATTTGGTATGAAAGTGTATTTTCGATGTATTTTCCTGCCTGCTTCGAGTACGTAACACTTTTTGGACATTAGTGCGTGAGAAAAGTAATTAATACGTCGTATTAATCACTTTATCTCATCTCTCTTTCGATCATTGTTTATGGACAGCTTTGCCGCTGACATGATTCTTGTTTTTATTTATTACTGCTTTGTCATTCGCTTCTCTCTCTGGATCGTGTGAAGACGGCTCAGCCGGAAAACTCAGTCCTTGCTTTTAAATTATTTCGAACTGCTTAATGGTTTCGTAATTATGTATAAACATGAGTTAAAATCACTGTAAAGTTGAAACGTAGTGATATAATGGGGAATTTCAAGAATTGACCTTATACTAAAAAGCTAATTTATTTCTTTGTGAAAACCCCAAAATTATCTACCATTGATATACAGAAAGATGGTTGGGATGAATGGTTTATTAGTATGGTTCTGACTAGGAAAGACAAAGGTCTTCCAAGTGGCCTTAGCTCACCTCTCTTTCCTGGGAAACATATTGATACATTGTTTATAGATCTTAACCTAGGGATTCGGTATATAAATGGCTAAGATAAATTGGGAAATATTTTATTGAGATACTTTCATTAATGAAATGAGTATTGGTTAAATGCTCTTGATTCACGGGCTATTATATAAGGGTTAAAGAGGTGGGTTTTGGAGTAGTATTATGATTTTGTGCTATCTGAATAATGAGATTCTATGTTTTATTTGTGTTGGCTGATTCTGTGTTTATTTGGGATATGTGATGCTATGTTTATTTGAGAAATGAGATATGTTTGTTGAACCGACGATGATTTACATACTGTATCGGTGAGGTTATATGTTGTTTCTGCCATTGCGGTACAGGCGATGATTTTGGCAATGTTTTACATACTATACTGACGATGTTTTATGTTGTTTTTGCCCTTACGGTACAGGCGAGGATTTTGGCAACACGGTTGTTTAACCGAAAATGAATTTGAATACGGTACTGGTGATATTTTAAAAAGTTACAATTAATTAACAGGCGATGGTCTTAATACAGTACAGGCGAGGATTATGAGAGACGATGTTCTAAATGTTTAATATGATGTTCAAATAATGTTCTCATGATGTGTTTTTATGTGGTTCATATGGTGTGCTTACTGTAGGTAACAAGATGAAACACAAGAAGGGGGAGTTGAATTGTGTTTCTAAGCTTTTAAAACTTTTCGCAAAAGATGGACGCTGGCTGTTAAAAACGTTGGACGCATAGCTTAGTTCAAATATTGGACGCACAGTGTTTTCTGAAATATTGGACGCACAGAGTGCTAAAACACTAGACGCACAGAGTCTTTATAAAAACTGGACGCACAGGTTTTCTAAAGATTGGACGCACAGAATGCTTCCCTTTTAGTTTGAAAAACTTGTTTGAATAAAAACAAATTCAATCCCCTTTGTTAGTAATAAACACAGATATAAAAGGAGTTAAGGGAAAGAAGAAATAACACAAGTTTTTATACTGGTTCACCCTTTCCTAAGAGCTACGTCCAGTCCCCTCAAACTAGAGAGATTTCACTATCAAACCAGATAGGTACAAGTATTCTTTGCACACAGCCTCTTCAGGCTAAATCCCAAGTATTCTTTGCACACAGCCTCTCCAGGCTAAAACCCAAGTATTCTTTGGACGCAGCCTCTTCAGGCTAAACCCCAAGTATTCTTTGAACACAGCCTCTTCAGGCTAAACAACTCAGCAGAGTTTTGATTCAAGTGCTGTCTAACTCACACAAGTGAGGATATGAAAACTAAAGCACTTTGAGAGTTAAGCAAACTCTCTTTTACAAGAAGATAAAGAAATACAAGACTTTCAATACAGAGTATAAAAGATTGCACAGCGTTTTTGCTCTTTCTTTTTCGTTGTTCAGTATCTTGTATTCTTCTTTCTTGCTTCTCGGTATTTATAAGAGTAGTGAAGCTTCAGACTTGTTCTTCAGTTGCTCAACTTCAGCTCTCATAAAAGTTACCGTTCTCAAATAGCATTTAATGCTATTTTCCCGTTGCTCTGAGGAGATCTACTTCATTGTGCATGTCTGCGTTTCTTTCTCCCAAATCAGAAGCAACCTGTACTCAAAGTCTCAATTGTACAGTGGTTAATAATAATATCTTATTGAGACAGAGAGAATACACTGTGTAAAGCAGAAAGATGTGTTCAGAGATATATAGAGTAGTTAAAAGTACATTCTCTCTCTTAGTACACTTTCCACAGTACTTTATGCTTTTCAGAAGTACATTCACACACGTTGACAAAGATGTACAGAAAGCATTGCATACAGCTATTTATTTCAAATCATTTGCTCAATAAATATGTTTCATATTAAATGCATGAGCAGTAAATAGCACGTAATGGACTCTGCGTTTTGGACGCAGCATATAGAATCTATTGGACGCATACCTTTGCACTTACCAATTTGCACAGAACTCATGCAAACATTGGACGCATACTTATGCTTACCATTCTGATGATTAGTTGCAAAGCAACATTGGACGTATTGCCTCATTCTGGTTATTGGAATTTTGCCATTTCCCTATAGTTCCATTGGACGCAGAGTTGATTGTTGTACATTTGTTCTTCTGCTTCATTGGACGCAGAACAATTGTTTGATGTACCTTTGTCAATCTGCTTCATTGTGTTCCATTGGACGCAAAGCAATATTGTTGTCCTTCTTATTTATTGGACGCAGAACAGTACCTTTGTCACTCTGATTTCATTGGACGCAGAACAGTTCTTTTGTTTGTTCAGTTTCATTGGACGCAGAGTTGCACTCTTGCTCACACTGAACATTGGACTTTTATCCTTCATCTGCATTGGACGCTCACTGAATCTGTTCCTTTGAAAATCATTGGACTTTTACTGCAATTCTGCTTCTCATAAAAACATTGGACTCTGCCAGTATTGCCTTGTTCTTATCATTGGACTTATGCCAGTCTTGCCTTGTACATATCATTGGACGATCAGCATTCTGTACCTTGGTCAAGAGCACATCCTGAACATTGGACTTAAGTCTTCAATGCCTTCTTATGAATCATTGGACGTATGAAATTGTCCTTGTGCCTTGTACTGAATTATTGGACGCACAATCATTGTTTGCCTTTGTGCTGAAACATTGGACACAGAACTCTTCCTTCTGCTCAACCATTGGACGCAGAATTCTTGTGTCCATTCCAGTGCCAACATTGGACGCAAAATTCTTGTGTCCATTCCAGTGCCAACATTGGACGCAAGGCTCACTTTGAATGCCAGCCAATGTCATGAAGAACTGATTGGACGCAGACTGCAATAAGCTTAGTTAGGCAGCATTGTTGTACATTGTACAAGCTTAATACATTTTGTTTATCCTTTGTAAAAACCTTAATACATTTTGTTATCATCAAAACCATAAAATCACTTAGGGAGTTTTTGTATCAAAAACACTTTTAACCAATTTGGTTCCAACACTTACATGGACGTGATTATTGTTAGCATGTGTGTATTTTGAGGATGAGTATAGCATTATTTGTGCGTGATATCTGTTGTGTATATTCAATCTACTGTGTATATTATATCTGTAGGTAACAAGATGAAACACAAGAAGGGGGGGTTGAATTGTGTTTCTAAGCTTTTAAAACTTTTCGCAAAAGATGGACGCTGGCTGTTAAAAACGTTGGACGCACAGCTTAGTTCAAATATTGGACGCACAGTGTTTTCTGAAATATTGGACGCACAGAGTGCTAAAACACTGGACCACAGAAATGTGAAATATTGGACGCACAAAAGATTGGACGCTGAGGCTTCCCTCTTGGTTTAAAAACTTGTTTTCTTTGTGCGATTTGAGGTGTATGAAAAACTTGTTTAAACAAAAACAATTCAATCCCCTTGGTTAGTAATAAACACAGATATAAAAGGAGTTAAGGGAAAGAAGAAATAACACAAGTTTTTATACTGGTTCACCCTTTCCTAAGAGCTACGTCCAGTCCCCTCAAACTAGAGAGATTTCACTATCAACCTGATAGGTACAAGTATTCTTTGCACACAGCCTCTTCAGGCTAAAACCCAAGTATTCTTTGCACACAGCCTCTCCAGGCTAAATCCCAAGTATTCTTTGCACACAGCCTCTCCAGGCTAAAACCCAAGTATTTTTTGAACACAGCCTCTTCAGGCTAAATCACAAGTATTCTTTGAACACAGCCTCTTCAGGCTAAACAACTCAGCAGAGTTTTGATTCAAGTGCTGTCTAACTCACACATGTAACGCCCCTTTTTCCCACAAGGAAC
The DNA here is from genome assembly GCA_030159175.1 of Glycyrrhiza uralensis. Taxonomy (NCBI): domain Eukaryota; kingdom Viridiplantae; phylum Streptophyta; class Magnoliopsida; order Fabales; family Fabaceae; genus Glycyrrhiza; species Glycyrrhiza uralensis. The sequence goes on along the minus strand of BRZY01000003.1, from coordinate 13,221,711 downwards.
GTCACGTGAAAAACAAATATTTAATGCGGAAAAACATCTTTCATAACTCAAGGTTACTAAATTTCGAAGCTAATTTTTTTTTAAAAGAATCTTAAACGAAAAGATTTCTCACATCATATTTAGCCATCCTGAAACTCAGAAGAAAAGAAACATCATACATGTATATATATATATATATATATATATCATAACGTAAAGAAAATAAAGCGATAAATCTAAACCTAAGAAAACTGTAAATCAAAAGATGTGTCAAATACACGACACTGAACATGAACATCCCAAACCTAGGCTGGTCGCTAACAGACAACCCACAACCTAGCACTAGACACCCCCACCACTACGACCTAAGACGATGACGTCTCCTCGAGGTCCTCTTCGGGATCCTCCTCTGGGTCCTCCTCCGGGTCCTCCTCCTCCTCGGATATCTCAATGAATACCCGCTCTGGCTCATCTCGAACCTTCCTCTTCCCCCTCTCTGCGTGTCCCGACGGTCCGGCAGAAGGGTCAGAAGAGCAGCGTACGAAACGGCCATGCGGTGGAACGTAAGGAACGGAAAGCGTCGGTCTCCCTGTCTGTGGTGGTGAAGCTGGTGTCACTGATGGAGCCATCCTCGGTAGACGATCTCGCGCCAAGGTACTCTTCCTCGGAGTGAGACGCGTGCGACGAAACATGCGACGATACTCTCGAGCGGATCCGGTTACCCGTGAGGGTAAAGGTCTCTCCTCTGGCTGAGTCTCTCGCCTCGCCTGCTCCACAGGTGCCTCGGGTGCGGCTGCTAGCCAGCTGCGCATCCTCTCGAATGGAATGTAGGCGTCCAGAACCATATCGCGCTCCAAAACCTCTTCGGGGCCCAGCACCCCTCCTCTAGTCCTGACCACGTGTCCACACACAGTGGCCCATTGGGAGATGGGATCATAAGTCCATCCCCCTTCCTCGGACTCGGCCTCAAGGGGCCGGAAGCTCTCCCTCACACGGGCTACCAAAGGCCTCATCTACGCGTAACGTACATACAGATACAAGAAAATATGCAAGGGTGAATTTCTTTTCACAAGTTGAAATCCACTGGAAGATTGCATATGAAAAATAAAATACTACGTAATACATTCCAAGAATATATTTATAGAGTTACTCTTTCGCAAATCTTTTAGCTAAGCTATTCAATCATCAACAATAGACAAATCATCAAGGTAAACACACTGTCAAGCACACACATAGCATTCTAGCATAATGCATGTCACTTCAATATCTCTTTTCATACACCGGTGCACTGCTCCATGGAGACTTCTCTTCCTCAACTAAGTAGAGCGATGTGACGGAATCGTATACCTATCATTAATGCAAACTAACCTTCACTTTTGGCCATCGTTTGTCATTTATTCGGTACAGACCCATTGTGCTACGTCGTACACCCCATCTCAAATAAGGCAGCCGGTCAGGATCATCCAAGCCGGGTACACTACTTTTCTCGGCACAAGGGGATTCACCGCAAGGCCATTGAGAATTTCGTAACCTGGATGCCCTCAAGGACTTATAGTCAGACCATACTTATTTACAATCCCCGCATAGGATTGTGTGCTCTCATCATAGCAATAAATGCTAGCCTGGCAAAAGCCAATATCTCAAATGCATATGACAGTATATTTGCAACCACAATCAATTTGGTCCCTCGTCTTAGGGTTTTTCATCGCCACGTGTTAGCTTTCACCCAACACCGTGTAATATTATTGTCCTTAAGACTTTTATCTTCGCCACGTATTGGTTCTCTTCCAATACCGTGTAATATTATTGTCCTTAAGACTTTTATCCTTGCCACGTATTGCTTCTCTTCCAATACCGTGTAATATTATTGTCATTTAACACCATAAGTTTTTAGAAGAAATTCCTCTTTGAATTCTTAAGTTTTCTTTAACTTTAACTCTCTAATTCTTATTATTTTTCCTTCTCACTTCTTATTAATTATTAAAAACCACATAACTTGTTAAAATTTCATTTTGACCCCAAAACGTCCAGTTCCTGCGTCCAGTCCCTGCGTCCAGTTCCTGCGTCCAGTTCCTGCGTCCAATTTCTGCGTCCAGTTCCTGCGTCCAGTTTCTGCGTCCAGTTTTCACGTTTTCTACCCCCGAACTTTTATAACATTATATTTTTGGCCCAAAGTGCCCAGACTTTCGATTTCATGCCCAGAATTCCAGAATTTTGTATTTTTGAAATTATCCAATTAAGTGTTATCTTGAATCCTAATTAACTTCTTTGTTTTCATTTGTAAAACTTTTTCATTAAAGTTTTTAACTCTTCTTACCACATTTAGTCAAATATTTTCAAACCAATCCCAATCACATAGAATTAAATCATGTGAAACATCCAAGAATCAATATTCATCCATTTAGGCAAAAAACACCACAAAGCCATAAATCAAACATACACTTAGGCATTCCAAATCACTCCAAATCATACATATGATTTTTCCAACAACACATAGGCTTATAAAAAATTATCATGCCTCAACCAAAATCATACTTTCACTCATATACGTAAATATATAAAATTACATATTACTAAAGAATGATTTCTCATTCAAACACCCAATATGAAAACTCAAGTCTATGAGTTTTTCATGAACATACAACATACACCACACACATACACATCCTTCCCAACTTATTGAGAAAATCCCCTTACCTCTTGAAGACTTGAAAATGGGCTAACTCCAAAATCACCTCCTTCACACCACACCAACACCAAGTGGTCTACTCAACACCTTGATGTTCCCACACTTAGAAAAATTTACCTTTTACAAAATACACCAAAATACAACCATAGAAATATGAGTTTTATGAAAACCAAGAAACTCTAAAGAGTAGAAATTTGAGAAGATGAATACTTACTCAAATCTTGAAAGAAAATAGATCCAAGGTAGTTTCCAAGCTTGTAGGTTCCAATGGAGTGAACCTAAACAAAGGAAAGATCTCTTTTAGTAAAGAGAAGAACACAACTTTCATGGAAACATGAAAGTGGTGGAAATGAAAAAAATAAAAGAAGTTTATGGATTAGAATGATGATCTAAACCTTTTTTGTGAAGCTTGGGTATGGAAAATCTCAATAGAATTTGGTCTTTTTGTGTATGGAAAAAGCTTGGGAATGGAGAGAAAATGGTGAAGCTCTTGATTCAAGTGGAGAAGATGAAGTGAAAAGTGAATTCTTCTCTCCTCTCTCCCTAGTAGAATTCAGCTGAGCAAGAAGGGCATGGGTGAGGTATGGGCTTGCATGCTTTGGTGGTTGGGAGCCATACCTCTCTCACCTAATTTTGGGAAAATTCAAAATTAACCCCTAATTGACCATTTGACTTTTTGGAAGAATTTTTAGACTTGGATCAGCTCCTTATGCGCCCAGATCTGACCAGAAAAATGGTGGGATTAAGTCCCATCAATTTAGGGTTTAATCGGTAGTTCGAAGCGGTAAAAACGCGTAGTTTTCGAACCCCTTTTTTAGATAAATATTTTTCTAAAATGAGTAAAATCATGTGGAATAAATTTTATGATTTGAATATGTCATAGAAAAAATTAGAAATCCAAAACTAAATTTTTGGACTATTTTTCATGTCCCGGTTGCGCCCGGTTTACCCATAAAGCACCAAACGCGGGTAAAAATAAAGTTTTTCTGAAAAATTTCCAGAAAATTTCTAAAAATCACAAATATTATAAGAACCATTTTTGGTTCGTTAAAAATTTATTTTGTTATAAAAATGACCTCCAGAAAAATACTGAACCCTATCCCCGCATCAGGAGAGAATGCGGTTCCCGCAAAAACTCAGTTTAGCGAACTCTACTACTCTAAACCCTTCAAAATCAAACCTAAGATATTACTATCACTATCCTCACCTCAAGATCCCAAAAATCATTAATTAAATAATTTTAATTAAATTAAATAGGATTAAAAATCAATAAAAACTATATATAAAAATCAAGGTGTTACAACACAAGTGAGGATATGAAAACTAAAGCACTTTGAGAGTTAAGCAAACTCTCTTTTACAAGAAGATAGAAAATATACAAGACTTTCTAGACAGAGTATAAGCACAGCAGTTCAGCTCTTTCTTTTTCGTTGTTCAGTCTCTTATATTCTTCTTCTTGCTTCTCGGTATTTATAAGAGTAGTGAAGCTTCAGACTTGTTCTTCAGTTGCTCAACTTCAGCTCTCATAAAAGTTACCGTTCTCTAATAGCATTTAATGCTATTTTCCCGTTGCTCTGAGGAGATCTACTTCATTGTGCATGTCTGCGTTTCTTTCTCCTAAATCAGAAGCAACCTGTACTCAAAGTCTCATTTGTACAGTGGTTAATAATAATATCTTATTGAGACAGAGAGAATACACTGTGTAAAGCAGAAAGATGTGTTCAGAGATATATAGAGTAGTTAAAAGTACATTCTCTCTCTTAGTACACTTTCCACAGTACTTTATGCTTTTCAAAAGTACATTCACACACGTTGACAAAGTTGTACAGAAAGCATTGCATACAGCTATTTATTTCAAATCATTTGCTCAATAAATATGTTTCATATTAAATGCATGAGCAGTAAATAGCAAGTTTATGGAATCTGCGTATTGGACGCAGCATGTAGAAATCATTGGACTTTCAGTCCTTTTAGCAAATGGACGCATACCTTGTCCTTACCATTGCACATGATATTCATTCAATCATTGGACGCATCCTGATGCTTACCATTCTATTCCATTTGGATGCAAGGCAGTATTGGACTTATTGCCTCATTCTGGTTATTGGACTTTTGCCATTTCCTTACTGTTCCATTGGACGCAGAGTTGATTGTTGTACATTTATTCTTCTGCTTCATTGGACGCAGAACAATCCTTTTGTTCATTCAGCCTTATTGGACACAGAGCAGCACTCTTGGTCATTCAGCTTTATTGGACGTTGAACTTCAATGCCTTACTGAACATTGGACTTTTGTCCTTCTTGCTCTATTGGACGCTTACTGATTCTGCTTCTTTGGAAATCATTGGACTTTGTACTTCTGCAATTCTGCTTTCTTATAAATCATTGGAATTATGCCAGTCTTGCCTTGTACTTATCTTCGGACGATCAGCATTCTGTACCTTGGTCAAGAACACATCCTGAACATTGGACTTATGACTTATGTTCTGATCATTGGACTTATAAGCATTCTGATCATTGGACGTATGGTTATTCTTGAACATTGGACTTATGTCTTCAATGCCTTCTCATGAATCATTGGACGTATGAAATTGTCCTTGTGCCTTGTACTGAATTATTGGACGCACAACATTACTTGCCCTTGTGCTGAAACATTGGACGCAGAACTCTTGGTATTTATGTTTCAGTGCCAACATTGGACGCAAGACTCACTTTGAATGCCAGCCAATGTCATGAAGAACTGATTGGACGCAGACTGCAATAAGCTTAGTTAGGCAGCATTGTTATACATTGTACAAGCTTAATACATTTGATTATCCTTTGTAAAAACCTTAATACATTTTGTTATCATCAAAACCATAAAATCACTTAGGGAGTTTTTGTATTAAAAACACTTTTAACCAATTTGGTTCCAACAATATCTGTTGTGTGTCACTTGTGTGTCTCTTACGATATAACTTGATGATAAGGTTTTCACCTTTGCGTGTTATCTTTGTTGTGTTGATGCATGATTAAGTAGATGATTTACCCAAGGAGTGGGCTAACTTTTAGGAGAGGATCTGAAGAAGGATGTTGCATGGATTGATAGAGATTCCAAAAAGAATCAATGTTTACTGTCTTGTTTTGGGTAGAGGTCTAGAGATTTGACCGGCTCAGATGTTCATTGTACAAATTATTTTGAGTATATTGAATCTTCCTTGTAAAAACTCTTATGATTATATATATGAAATGAGATTACTTTCACAAGTGTATCGTTTTACGTTTCTGCATATAAAACCTTTCGAAAAAGAATTAGGGAGACATATTCTCCATCCTTCTCATTATTTAAAAGGAAAAAAAAATTTACACGCATTTTCAGAGAAGGAATGCTGAGTTTTCATCAAATATTTTCTAAGTAAATTACGAAATTCTTGGTTACTATGGTGTAATATCCTTTTTGGAGAAAGGGTGTTACAGAGTGGGTGGGGTGGAAGATAAACCCCGAGATGCAGTGGGGTACATATTCTGGTTATGTGCTTACCACTACAAGCAGGGTCAATAGATCCAATTGGAGAGTAAAGAACTGGTTAGTCCTAGACGTGAAGCTACCCTTGGAGCAGATGAGAGAGATTGTCCGAAGAGAAGATAATGATTCGATGAAGGTTGAGAGGTATAGGAAGACTGCGCGGAGGAGTAAACCCCGTTTTAGGGTTAGAAGGTTGCTGTTGTTATTACACCTTCGTTTAAGGATGATTATGTTAGGTAGTTAGTTTGGGAATAAACTGCCTCACATGTATATAGTAAACATGTATTTTCTTTTACCACTTTTATATTTTTGGTTTAGTTATGTTTTACTGTTTTCCATAGTATTTCAGCACTGCTGATACACAGTGATCTTCTAAAACCATGGCTTGTACCGATGCAAGTTCCTTTTGTAAAAATCATGATGGTTTATATATGAGATTGAGATATTCTTATACAATGTGTTGGTTTATATTTCTGCATTAAAAAATAATTCATAAAGAAATAGGGAGACATATTCTCCATCCTTCTCATTATTTAAAAGGCAAAAAATTTTACCCGCATTTTCAGAAAAGGAATATCGAGTTTCTTTGAAATAATTTCTAAGTTATTGTGGAAAATTTTGGTTACTATGGTGTAATATCTTTTTTGGAGAAAGGGTGCTGCATTTTATGGTATCAGAGCCTGGTTCAGTCTTTTTGGGAGTGTTGGGGTATAGGTCAGGAAAGCCTAAGTTGTGTGAACTCTGATAGGTTGTGTGCTATGTGAATTCTGCAACGCCCTTTCTCATAAAAAGAAATTGCAATGTGAAAAGATATTTTTGTGAAAGTAGTTAAGTTATTGATTTTAATTTCAAAGAATATTATTTTGTTATTGTATTTACTTTACAAAAATGTGAATAATTTTTTTTTCTTCTTATGATAGAAATACTTTATTAAAATGGAACCCTTAATTTGAAAACTTTAGTGTTTAAGGTAATTCAAACACAACGTATACAGAAACATACCTCATATATATACTTGTCTATATATTGTACATCAGACTACTTGTTTGCCCATGCAAACTAGGATAATCACACCATATTTACAAGAGTTGAAAGCATTAAAATAAAATCAAAGTAGAGTGATAAATGTTTTACAGTCATCCAAAATAAACAAAGTCATGAACCTACGCCCGAAAAAAAATGGGATCCTGACTTAATCAGTCCCAAAGTCTCTAACAAAACCCTTATCTGACTGGGCTTGCCAAGACTCCTACATCATCGGTTCATCAGAACCTTGTCCCTCAGGACCCTCTCCTAAGATCCCCTTCCCCTTCTCCCCTTGCACTGCTGCCTCTCTCCTAACTCTGGCTCTCCAGACAACCAGATCCTCAGGGGTAAAAGGTAAGGGACTACCTCCAGGTACTGCATAAGAGATCGGAACAACAGAAACTACTGGATCATCCACCATGGCGGTTGACTCCTCAATAGGTGCTTCCCTAGCTGGCACCTCCGACATGGATCGGGGTCGTCTCACAGTACTCTTCCTCGTAGTCTGTCTGGTCCTACGGGAGTACGTCCGAATAGGCAGAGTACTAGGTCCTCCATGCTCTGTCTCCAGTCCCACCGGTTCTTCTGGCACTGACTCAAGACCTCCTACTCTCTGTGGCTCTGAATCCTGACTCCTCCAACGCTCTCTCATCTCATGGAGAGGCATCTGTACATCCAGAACTAAGTTCTCTTCTACCCATCTCTGCGGTCCTCCTGATACAGTCTCCACAGACATTATGTTTCCAACATAAGTCCCCCATTGAGTATGCGGGTTAATCACCCACCCGCTACGCACTCCCCCACGGGGACAGTAACTAATTCGCGTGGTGCGGATCAACCCATTTTGCAGGGGACCCATCTATATGTATCATGTTCAGAAGACCACAAAACATATAGACAAGGGTGAAAAACACTCTTATGCAAGTCATAAAGATATATCACAGAAAACAGATATAAATCAAGAAATAAAGAAGGAATCATGCATAAGATACACAGTTACTATCTCATAGCACATATCATTTATATCCTCACCAAACAATCTATCATCAAACAAGACATATCATAATGCATGTCACTTCTATTTCCCTCTCAAACACCGGTGTAATGCTCATGGAGACTTCTCTCTTCCTCCAACTACATTGAGCGATCGACTGTAGCAAACTTAACAGACTTATCAGATAGTCCCTCCAGACTTCATGATAATCATTCAGATAAGCTACATTTAAAACATAGTACCGTAACATGAATAGTCAAGTCAATCAGATTTATCCAAGCCGGGTTGTGCGACATGCCTCAGCCCAGGGGTTATCACCTACATTGGCTATTAGAGGGGTTTCGCAACCTGGATAATCCCAATAGCCATCTATGGCCCAACTATCCCTATTCTCAACCCTTTCTAGATTGTATGCTCATCTCGTGACCATTTGGCCAATTCTCTTTAATGCAAATGACCTATAGTATTTTGCACACGCAATAACGTCTCAATTATCTCTTTATTGCTTTGGTTTCTCTTGTAATCTCTTGAATCTCTTCTCTTTGTTACCTCTTGTAACATTCAATATATGACTTTATCTCTAGTCATTTTATAAATACTCTTTCTCTTTGGTTATCTCAACCAACTTATCTCTTTGGTTCACAAAATCGATTTACCGCATTTACCGTATTACCTTAAAAAATTAATATAAAATACTTAGACTAAGGAAAATTCAAAATAAATATTTTTCCCTTAAAAAAATTAATTTATGAGCCTTTAAGCATAAATTTTATAAATTTCGAATTTTAAAATACCAGACACTTTCACTGGTGTGAAAACAATCACAGCGCAGGTGTGAACTAGTCTGTTTTCCTGTTTTCTGATTTCTATACAAAAACCCGATTTTCACACCTTATTCCGAAAACCACACCAGAGGTGTAACTGGTCTGTTTTTACCAAAATTCATTAGGTTAGAAACTTCATTTTAATTTTAAAAATACCACACCTCTTAATTTGAATAATTAGGATTTAAACAAGGTATTTGGGCTATAATTGTGACTTTTCTTCTAATAATTCATTTTCAGGTTATAATTAAAATCTTTATTAAAAGTCCATTGGAGACTTATTTATTTGAAAAAAACTCTTTGCTTAATGAATCCTAACAAAGCTTTGGACTTTGTTTCTAATTAATTCATCCTTAATCATTCCTTTTTGTTCATGTCCATGTCCTTTTCATCATACTCCAAAAAGCTTGGGTCATTAGCTAACTTGTTATACTTTAATCCATTCAAACCTCCTCAATCACCAATCACCAATCATCAAGCATAATAATAACAAAGCAATAAACTACTTTAAATATTACAATCCCAAATTGAATAAAAAACATAGAAAATAGAGAATAGCAAAAAGACAATTCTCACAAGCCAAATGACATCAAGCATAGAATAATATCACAATCAAACATAGAATAGCATCACCATCAAGCAAAGAATAATATCTACATCAAGCATAGAAAAATATGAACTTCTAACATAGAGACAAAGTTACAAACACAGAGATGTCATCATCAAATACTTTTCACTCCACGATTAATCAATAAAAATCATCATTTTGATTAAAATTATACCTTTTCCAAAAAGATCATCTTTTTAAAGTTATTACTTTTCAAGAAAGATTATCTTTTTCATAAAGGTTCTTACTTTTCAAAGCAATCACCACTTGATCAAAATCATTACTTAGATAAAAATCAATAATTTTTCATAAAGATTACTTCTTTAATAAGAAAATATATCTTTTTTTAAAGATCGAACTTTTAGAATAATCAAGTCATCTTTTTGTTTTTAGTATGATTCTCAAGCTTTAAAAAAAAATCATAAACAAACACATAGCTAGTACTCCATGAATCCTATAACTCACAAAAAGAGAGATTTCCCCTTGCCTTTTTCTTTCTCTTCTTGAATAAAGATTCTAGTCTCTTGGCTCCCTAGCCTTACTTGATCACCACCTTAAAAACCAAGATATGAACGTAGCCAAAAAAACACTACAAATAAGATCTTTTTACCAAAAGGAAAAGAACAACAAGAGAGGAAAAATTATTTCTTTTCAAACCCTTGTTAGTTATAAACCAAAGGAAGAAGAAAAATCAAAGCTTAGACCAAAACAGCTATTCCGTCAATTTATCGTAAACCATATTCTGTCCTATTATCAAAATCCAACTTAAACTACTGACTTCTGAGATCACAATGGCTTTATCTAAAGAATTGTCTTTCCTAATAAAATATTTAATAGCACACACATAACATATATATATATATATATAAAAACATAATAAAGAAACAAATCTAAAAATACAGACGTTACAAATTCCATGTGAAAGTTGACTGATTTGTGTGATTCTGGAAAATTTGGTGCCAAAGTTGTACTAGAATGGGATGGTACAGCTGAGGAAATCTGGACTATACTGGTAGGGGACGGTATGGTTGAGAAGAACTTATTAGAATTAATCGGCACTACCTATGCCAATAATACTGTACATGTATGGGACTGTACAGGAAATAATCACCTTCTGAAAAACATGTAAGAGAAGAAAAAACATGTGGTTGGAATTCGTGTTGGTTCCTAGGGAAAAAGTCATTAATTCGAAAGGTCGCTAGATAATTACAAAATAGTATAGACTTTGGTTGTTTTGTGTTAAATTGTTAGATTTCCTTTGTAGATTTAAAATAGCTGTGATAGGTTCTAATTGTTTCTGCTTGAATAGTTGCTTAGTAGGAAACTATGGCAAAAGAAGGGAATTGTAATGATAATAAGCTGGCAAATGCCATTTGGGAAATGGCAACTACCTTTGGGAGAAGAGAAGAAATGAATCATAAAGGAATTGAGATTTGCCATACCAACTTGGCGCAATTTGTAACATCCATTTTCTGAGTTACCGTTGAAAATCCATTTTATATGAAATTTTGTGATCTAATTGCTAAGTAATTTATTTTAGTCTTATAATGATGGTTTTAATATACTTATCAAATTATTTCATTAAAACAGACGTTTTTCCTTTAACGTTTGGATTTTTTCAGATAACCGTCTTTTCCGTAATTAACAGATAAGGGTTTAAAAAGCTAAAGTATATCAAAACAACACAGAAAACAAAACTTCCTTCACAGAAGTTGGTTCTCTTAATATTTGTGATTTTTTGAAATTTTCTTAGAATTTTTGGAAAACTTTAGAAATTACCGTTTTGGTCCCTGTACTTAGGTAAGAGCTAATAACTGATTCAAAGACCGAATTGAGGTTAGAAAGAGATTTTAAGAAGCTGAATCATGTTTTTTTGTTTCTTAATATTTTTGGAAATTATTTCATAATTTTCTGAAAAACAGATCAAAAGTTTTTTTTTTACCCTTGTAAAATACGGAAAACAGAGATTTCTGGTCAGAAATGGATTTTTAGTGATCAGTGAGAGCTTAATATCAAATTTCAAGAGGGATAATTAGTGTTTAAATTCAATTTGTGATTTTTTGAGATTTTTTTAGGAATTTTCTAAAAAATGTCCGTTTTGCACTTATGGCGCGTCCGTTTTCCGTTGTTAGTGCAAACCATAAAGCTTACCCTTACCGTAAAAAGCCAGAAACTCTTCCATGAAGCTCTTACATGTCATTTTCAAGATTCCTCATTGTTTCTTACCATTTAAAATTGTTTTTGAATATTTGATTAGTGAAAAGACTATTTTGACCCTTATTTACGAAATATTAGCGAATAGAGACAAATAGAGACATAGTGGCTATGATAGAAACTTAGGAACTTTGAGGGGTTCAAATGCTATTCTAAGAAGCCTAAAATATCTGTGGACATCATCATTAGCATTGAATAGTGTAGGGACATGTATAATGACTATTTTACCCTTGATTTCACTTAAAACTACCAAAACCTAAAGTTTTTGTCCATGAAATCAATGGCCTTCCTTCTCTCTTGTTTTGGTCAACATCATTATCAAGTTCTAGCCCTTGGATGTGCTTTCCCATATGAGTCACTAGACCTAGTCATAAGGAAGAGCCAATTAGAAAAAAAGGATTTATAAAACCTAATTTAATAATTATGTATTTTGTGAATCATGGCTTACATCACACATTTTATTTATTCCTTCCTTCTCCCTAAGCTTTGGCCGCCCCACCATCTATAAATAGGACCCCTTGGCTTCATAATTTTTCACACACCAAGCCAAGTAGCCTTGAAGACAAACACTTTTCTCTCTTTAGTCTTAAATTTCTTACTATTGTGTTTTTGGTTCTTCAAGCTTGTTCTTCATAGTTTTGTGGCCAAGGTAAGGGGAATCTCTTTCAATATTAATTTGACAAGTATGTGTTTTGATTATTGGTTATGCTTGTCTTGTATGCTTTATGTGTTTTTGCTTTTATGCTTTAATAATTGTTTTATAGCTTTAAATTAATTATTTTGTGCTAATTATTAATAGTAGGGTTATAATGCCCAAATTTTCTCTTAAATTTCGTGTGAGTAAGATGGGAATGTCAAAATCATTTTTGAGCTTTTGTAAACATACCGTTATAATGGCAAAATCAATTTTGAGCTTTGTAAACATACCGTTATAATGGCAAATTTCAGATTACCGTAAAAATGATTTTACCGCAGAGAAAATGAAATTATTCTTTTGTGAAAACCCTGATATTATCTATCATGGATATACAAGGTCATGGTTAAGATAAATGGTTTATCAGTATGAATCTGTCTAGAAAGGAAAGAGACCTTTGAAGGGGCTTTTATTTAGTCCGTCTCTATCTGGTCTGGGATCTGTATTGATACGCTGTTTGGGGAATTCTTAACCTAGGGACTCGGTATATACGTGGCTAAGATAATTGGGGAATATAATGGCAATGGATTCTCGGTGAATTCTGCTGTTATATATTATTGGTTCAGTATTCTCTATGTTTTTAACAGTGGAAATTTGTGAAACAAGCTTCAATGGGCTTTTTCTGAAAATAAACCAGTGTTCAAGTATTTTTGAAATAATTCAGTTTTGAACTTCTTCAATAAATTAAATCACTTTTAGTTCTGTCAAATACTGATTCATTTTTTGGGATTTGAACAAAAAATGAAGTATGAGTTATCTGGGGTAAATGGTTCTATGTTCTATCTGAGTGGTGAAATTCTGTGTTTTTCCTGAGATGTGTGATTTGGTATTCTTATCTGTTAAATGTGGTTTTGTATTTTCCAGTGATTCTATGTTGTTTGAGATAAGTGGTTTTGAGTGGTTGGAAGTGAAAGAGATATGTCTGGTGAAAGGTGATGTTCCTATATGCTTAGTACTAATGCGATGTTCTCATATGCTTTGTTTAAAGCGATGTTCCTACTCGATGTTCTCATATGCTTTGTTGAAAGCAATGTTCCTACTTGATGTTCCTGCTCGATGTTCCCAAATGCTTTGTTGAAAGCGATGTTCCCACTAGATGTTCCAAATATGCTGTCTTTTAAGCGAAGTGCTTATTGTTTGTTATGTTGATACACTGATTATTTAAGTATGATTCCTTAGTATTTGTGCTGTATATTGCTGTGTGCCTATACTTGTCCTATTACTTTGTTTAGAGTTTCACCCTTGCCTACTTTGTTGTGTTGATGCATGACGGAGTAGATGTTTTTCCCAAGTAGGCTACCTCTTAGAAGAAGATCTGAAAAATATTGTTGTATAGATGAATATGGATTCCAAGAAGAGTAAATGGTTATTGTATTATTTTGGGTAGAGGTTAGAGACTAGACTGGGTCAGATGTTCACTGTATTATTTTTAAATCTTTCCTTGTAAAAACTCTGATGATTATATGAAATGAGATTTCATTCATAAAAATGTCGTTTTATGCTTCCGCACTTAAAAACCTTTTGAAAGGATTAATACATATTCTCCATCCTTCTCTTTATTTAAAAGAAGAATTTTTTTACACAATTCCAGAGAAGGAATGTTGAGCTTTCACTAAATATTTTCTAAGTTATTTTGAAATTCTTGGTAACTATGGTGTAATATCTTTTTTGGAGAAAGGGTGTTGTACAATTCAGGGGAGGATGTGACCCTGAGGGAATGGATTTATGGATTCTCGACTTGGAGGAGTTTCTGGAGACAATGGTTTGCACAGAAGAGCAAAAGGTGATGTTTTCGACTTCTATGGTGGTAGATGATGCTGAATTCTGGTGGCTGGTGGTACAGAATGAGTTTAACAATGAGAGCTAAAGGGATAACTATTACTTGGGCTATTTTTCGAGATCACTTCCTGGCCAAGTATCTGCCTACTAGTATCCGTCAAGTGAAGGAGATGGAATTCCTAAACTTAAAGCAGGAACAATTGAAAGTATGAGAGTACGTCAACAAGTTTAGGTTTCTCTCGGAGTTTTCTCAGTATTTCCAGTTTCGTTCAGATCCAGCTTGGAAATGCAGGAAGTTTCAAGAAGGGTTGAAACATGATCTACAAGAGACAGTAGCACCTTTCAAAATTTATGAGCTGGGCAAACTGATAGAGCATTGCTCTAGGATTGAGAAGACTAAGCTAGGACAGTTTGTTCCTAAGATCCAAGTTTCATATCGGATGTGCTACAAGTGTGGCAAACAAGGTCACATGGCTGACGCTTGTACACAGAAGGGAATTACGTGCTTTAGGAGTGGAATGATAGGGCATAAGGCAAAGCACTGCAAATGAGTTAAGGATCTGGTTGTATGCAGCAAGGATTGAAGGTGGCAACGTTGTTTTGTATGATGTGTAATATATAGAATAGTTATTAGTAAGCTTGAATTATGACACGCGATGTTGGGGCATAATCTTTTGGAGACACTTATAGATATAGAGTAGCGTTGCTTGTAAAATAATTACTATCTATAAATATATGAGTGTTTGTTTGTATTGATATGGTGTTAATTGTATATATTTGTTGTGAAACTATGTTCTTTCTACTATAGATAGAAACCTACCCTTATAAACTAAGTATATGATCTGGATGATGATACGATTAGTTATAAAATTATTATTGTTTCCTTACTACTTAAGGTCAAGGTGCAGGTCTGATCAACTCATTAGCTTGTTGGTAGTAGAAATATGACAATAGTAATTAGTATGAACTAATAAGTCAAAATTCCCAAGAGTAAAGGAATGTAAGATTGGACTTCCAAAAGGAAAGTAAGGGAAGTCCTTATGACTAAAACTAGAGCTATTCAAAGGAATACGAATATGTTATTTTAAGGTTAGTAGTTGAATACATAGATCAGTAGGATAATATATCTTTGAAGATTTGATAGTTATTGGAAATAATTTACCAGTGTATTTCAGTAATAAAAGGATCAAGGTATAGCAGGGATAGGAAAATGATATTTATAAGAGTTCTTGGAGTTAACAAGTTCTTTTGAAAATAAGTGATGATTAGTATGGATCCCAGAACTGGTGAAGATATTCCTGGCTCTAAACTGCGCTGAAGGGGTCAAAGTGTCTTATGCTATTTACCTGCTGATTGGTGATGTTAGGTGCTAGTAGAAGGGGATACAACAACATATAGAAGCTGAGCATTAGGGGATTACCTGGACGATATTTCAGACAAGGTTCTTAGCGAAATATTTTCCAGAAAGCGCTCAAACTGAAAAGGAACAAGAGTTCCTAAGTTTACAGCAGAAGGACATGATTGTAGGCACGTATGCAACCAAGTTTCAATCCTTGGCTAAGTACTTTCGCTATTTCCAGCTTCAACCTGATGAAGCATGGAAGTGCGAATATTTTGAGGCATGGCTTAATTACGAGGTTAAGGCGACGGTTTTTGCACTGGAGATCCATCAATTTCAACCTTTAGTTGAAAACTATCGGAAGATGGAGAAAGAGAAAGTAATGGGAAAAGTAATGTTGGCAGACCGTCTAGGTTCCAGCCACAAAATTAGGACGGAAGGAAAAAGATTACTTTGTAGTAGAAATGAGGATACTACAAGTGATAGGAGAGTATGTTATTTCTAAAGTTGATAGTAGATCATATGGATGAATTGAGTGGTGTTAAGTAATGAGAATTGTTCAAAAGGTGATTGTTTCATATAGTTATTCACAGAATTTCGAGGACAAAATTGTTTTTAAAGGGGTAGAGTTGTAACATCTCAAAATTTCACTCTATGAGACAGAGTATTAATTTTGGAAAATTAAGATTATCCCTTAGATTTCAGATAATGCGTAATCGTTTAGAGCTAACGTAGAAGTCAAATGGTATTTTATAGACGTCTTTGACTGTCAGAATGAGTTTATCATGAATATGGAAATTTTAAACTTGATTCATAAGAGGTATTTGAGGATTCCAAAAAGTGACTTGATGTTATATGAGGATCATTAAAGTTAAGTTTGGAATTTTAGAGGATAGTATAAATAATTGTTGTTTTAGTCCCTCTAAGATGAATCACATAAATTGAGAAATGGATTTAATACCCGGAGACTAGGAAATAATCAAGATAAAGACTATAAGGATGAATAAGGTTTTATTTAGTATAGAAGTGATAAGTTTTGTTTGGTGTTATAGTTTAAAACGGTAAGACAGATAGGTCTTATATAACTTCCGTATTTATTCTGTTTTATTCAAGTATTTTGCGTATATGTGTTTATTGATTTATTTTCATCTTAGAAATAGGTTTTTAATATGCTTATTCATTCTTTTCATTGAAACAGACAATTTTCATTTGACGTTGGGTTTTGTACAGAAAACGGTTTTTGCCGTAACTAACAGATTAGGTTTTAGATAACAAAAGTGTATGAAACCAACTCAGAAAATTATCTTCCTTCACAAAAGTTGGTTCTTTTAAAATTTGTGATTTTATTGAATTTTTGGAAAACTTTCAAAATTTACAGAAAAATATGCTTAACAGGCGCAAATAGTGCAAAAATCTTGTTTCAATATAAATTTTCGTGGCACAAGTCCACAACAATTTATATTTTATTTTTAATTACTTATTTAAGGATTTAGAAAATATTTTTAGACAATATTATTTTTATATCGTTTTTGCTCTTATTTGCGGTATATCAGCTGAATAGAGAGGAATAGAGAATTAACAGGTATGAAAGAAGAACTTAGTGTTTTTAGGGACTCAATTGCAATTTTATGGAGTTCAAATAGTGGTGTTGACCCAGCCATTGACCATGAATAGTAGGGGCATGTACAATTACTATTTTACCCTTGGTTTTACACTTAAACTACCAAACCCGAAAGTTTTTAACCTAGCTATCCTATGGCCCAAAATCACTCTCATTTGGACAGCTCATTCAAATGAATTAGGAGGGTTGGATTGCCCTTGTCACATGGATTGAATCTTGGTGAATGCCTTTGAACCAATTAGGAAAAAGAATGGATTAACCTAACTTCCTAAATACCTAGTCATTTAGTAATTGATCTTATCTTCTCCCACTTGCATGGTTTGGCCGCCCCTCTCATCTTCAATTAGGACCCTTGTGTTGGAACCAAATTGTTGAAAATCATTTTTCAATGTTTAAATCCCTAAGTGGTTTTGATGATAACAATGATTATTAAGGTTTTTACAAAGTCTGCTAACAAGCTCTTGTAGGTACAACAAAGATAAGTCCATCGTCCAGTGTGACCTTAGTAATTATAAGTACATTCAAAGAGCTGAGCATCCAATGGACTCAAATACTTGACCTTGGGTAAGTATCGTCCAATGGACTCTGGGTGCGAAGCGTCCAATGATCAGGAAAGCTTTGCGTCCAAGTAAGCTATGAGTCCATATGGTAAGCAAAGGTATGCGTCTATATGGTAAGTGAACAGAAAGTCCATTCTGTTCTACAAGCTGCGCCCAACACGCAGAGTCTACAACATGCTATTTATTGCTCTTGCATTTAATATAAGACATATTTAATGATCAAATGATTTGAAATAAATAGTTGTATACAATGCTTTTCCTGTGCATAATTGTCAATAGTTTTTAACAAGCATTTAATGAAAAGCATAAAGCACTGTGAAAAGTGTATTTAAGAGAGAGAATGTACTCTGAACATTTCTGTATCTCTCTGAACATACATTTTCTCTTATACAGTGTATTCTCTCTGTCTCTTATAGAGGTTGCTTCTAACATAGGAGAAACAACAGCACAAAAACATGCTGAAGAAGCACTCCTACAGAGCAACGGGAAAATAGCATTTAATGCTATTAGAAAACGACTAATTTATGAAGGCTGAAGCAAAGCAAGTTCAAGATCAAAATGCTTCACTCAAAGCCTATAAGTACCGTGAACAAGAAGAAAAAAAAAAGAGACTGAACTACGAAAAGAAAGAGCAAAAACGCTGTGCAAATATTTTTTCATACTTTGTAATTCTTAGAAAGTCTTGTATAGTTCTTTCTTCTTGTAAAAGAGAGTTTGCTTAACTCTCAAAGTGCTTTAGAGATCATATTCTCACTTGTGTGAGTTAACAACACTTTCATTCTAAAACACTCTTCTGAGTTGTCTAAGCTTGGAGAGGCTTGTTTAGAAAAGAATATTTGTTTGAGCCTAGAGAGGCTTGTTGTAACATCCGTTTTTTCGAGTTACTATTTAAAAATCTATTTTATATGAATTTTTGCGATATAAATCTTTTAAGATTTATTCTTGGCTTAAAAATAGGATTTAAATATACGTGTTTAAGATTACTTCTGAAAACGGTTGATTCGCAGCTTCTGTCAGGTCTAGTTACAACCTCTATTTCTCTGTTTAAACCGTACTTTTTCTGTTTTATATGAATTCTTGTGCCGTAAATGTTTTGTGATTTATTTTTTGCTTAAAATTAGGAGTAAAATAAACATATTCCGGAATACTTCTGAAACGGTAGTTTTACAATCGATATCAGGTCTTTTTACATAAAACAGTACGTCTAACTGACAGAAAGAGTTTTAAATAGCTTAAAAACATCTAATGACTTCAATAAATAAACTTCCTTCACAAAAGTTTGTTTTTCCTAATATTTTAGATTTTGTGGAATTTTTCTAGAATTTTTAGAAGTAAAAAGATTTAGAAGTTCCGTTTTGGTCCAAATAGTAAACCGCTTGAGCTGACAGACTGATTCAGAGCTCAAGTTAAAGTCAGATAAAGATTTTGAATAGTCAAAACATGTTTTTCTATTTTTTAAGATTTATGAAAATTATTTCGGAATTTTCCGAAAGACAGATCAAAAGTCACTTTTTCAAAACTCCGTAAGACACGTAAAACGAGAATTTCTGGGCCAAAATGGATTTATACTGATCAGTGAGAGCTCAAAATGAATTTTCAAAAGGGATCATTAGTGTTCAAATTAAATTTGTGATTTTTGAGAATTATCTGGAAATTTTCTGAAAAATGTCTGTTTTTCACTTACGGCGCGTCCGTTTTTCTGTTCTTTGAGCTAAACGCATAGCTTACACTTACCCTAAAATTCCAGAAACTCTTCCATGAAGCTATTAGGGCTATTACATGGTTTTCCCAAGATTTCTTATCAGTTCTCAATCTTGAAATTCGTTTTAGGAATTTTTTATTAGTGAAAAGTCACTTTTGCCCTTGATTTGTATCCTTTTCACTTGAAAACCCTTGGGGCAAAGATGTAACTTCACTCCCTCCCTTTTCAGCCCTCATAAACCGTCCTACCACCTTGCCAAGAAGAGGACTAGGTGCATTTGGTCCATGAGTCAAAGTTTTAAACCAATTAGGAAAAGGTTTGATTAAAACTAAATTGTTAAAAGTATAATTTGATAGTCATGGCTTACATCATGAAACCAACCTTTCTTCCTCCTTCCTTCATCTCTTTGGCCGCCCCTCTCCTTCCCCATAAGCCCTTGGATGATGATTTTCACATGGATTCAATCCTTGTGAAGTGGTTTAGACCAATTAGGATTTAATTAATTAGTTTTGATTTGTTTTAATTACTTTTCCTAAAACCATGGTATTTGGCAAAACTATGGGCTAATACCACTTCCCTTGGCTGCCCCCTCTCCCTATAAATAGCCCCCATTTGCTTCATAAAAATACACACACAATTTCATGAAGCAAACACTTTTCTCTCTTTTTCTCTTCTCTTAAATTTCTTTGTGTTCTTGGATCTTCATCCATTTTTGGTGAAAGGTAGGGGGAACCTCTTGCAAATTAATTTGAGAAGTATATGTTTGATTCTTGGTTGTGCTTAACTTGTATGCCTTGGGTGTTATAGCTTTTAGATGGTTGTTATGCTTTATAAATTATTATATTGCTTTAAAATGATTATTTTATGATAATTATTGATTGTAGGGTTATAACGGCCAAATTTCCCTAAATTTTCGTGATAGTAAGGTGGCTATGCCAAAATCATTTTTGAACTTTGTAAACATACCGTTATAATGGCAAAATTTAGATTTACCGCAAATACGATTTTACCGTAAAGAAAATACGTTATATTCTTTGTGAAAAACCCTGATATTATAAAGGTGATGGTTAAGATTTGATTGGTTTATTAATATGGATCTGTCTAGAAAGGAAAGAGACCTTTGAAGGGGCTATTATAAAGTCTGTCTCTTTCTAGCCTGGGATCTGTATTGATACGCTGTTTCAAAATCTTAACACTAGGGACCAGGGGTATACATGACTAAGATAATCTGGGAAAGAAGTGATTTCTTAATACCGTATATATAAATAGATTGGATTGGATAAAAGAGTATAACAGTAATGGATTCTCGGTGAATTCTACTGTTATAGCATCTTTCGGAATTTAATGTAACAGTAATGGATTCTCGGTGAATTCTACTGTTATATTAATAGTGGGAAATATAGAGCGGGTATCCAATCTGTATATATATGCAATAAACTCAGTTTAATTTCCAATGTTTATGACAGTGGAAATTAGTGAGGTAGGCTTCCAACGAGCCTTTTTCCTGAAAATAAATAGTGCTTAAGTATTTCCGTAAATAAACAGTTGATTTCACTTAGTCTATTTTCGAATACGTTTTGATTCTACAGTTACTTGTGAATTCTGTGTTTTACCTGAGACATGTGATTGATATTCTTATCTGAGAAATATGGTTTTGTGTTTACTTGTGAATTCTGCGTTTATTTGAGAGTCAAGTCGTAAGTTGGGGTTTGTGGTTACTAAGTAAAATCTCCAGGAGTAGCGTGCTGAATGCTCGTGGCTATGTGCTGAAATTCCTCTGGTAAAATCTCCAGGAGTAGCGGGTGACTTACTCGTGGGTGTGTCCCGAATATAAGTGGTAAAGTCTCTAGGAGCAGCGGGTTCTTTACTCGTGGGTGTGTCTCGAAATTATTAAGTAAAGTCTCCAAGAGCAGCGGGTTCTTTTCTCGTGGGTGTGTCCCGAAATTGTAGATTGTCTGGTGTGTTTTTCCTAAAATGTGTGAATTGGTATTCTTATCTGTTAGTTGTGGTTTAGTGTTACCTGGTGATTCTATGTGATTTGAGATAAGTGGTTATGAGTGGTTGGAAGTGAAAGAGATAGGCCTGGTAAAGGGCGATGTTCCTACATGATGTTCATACTTGATGTTCCTACTCGATGTTCCCAAATGCTTTGTTGAAAGCGATATTCCCACCAGATGTTCTTAAATGTGTTGTGTGCTTATTGTTTGATCTGTTGGTATGCTGAATGTTTAAGTATGATTCTTTAGTATATGTACTGTATGTTGCTGTGTGCCTGTACAAGGGAGTTTGTTCTAAGACAAACTATGATTTTATACTGCAAAAGAAAAAGAAGTTAAAACTGCTCTAAACCAAAAAGTACAAAAGTGGTAAAAGAAAACATACGCTACTATGTACAGTCGAGCCATGATCCCATTATCCACACCAAAAGGGATCTATTACTCTACAACCCTATCTCAGATACGTCTATGGACAAGACCAGGTGGATCCTCCTAATCTGGGTAAGCTAGACTCAAGGTTCCTGACCTGAGTCACTGGAACCCAATCAAAACCAAACCTAGATAGATCTGGTCTAGGTAAAGGCTCACTAGTAAGATCAGAAGTAGCCAAGAGTGGATAGACTCTTCGGGTTCCTCTTTGATCTCTTCATCTGACAAGGATTCAGATAACCAGATGATATCTTTTGATTCTGATTCTGATGGACGCTGTTGAGGGGAATATGTTGGCGGATTCAATTCTCCCTGAGACGAAACTGGCGTATACCCCACAGAACCCTCGGTTCTTGCAGGTGCTGCAGCTGAGGTGTCTTCAGAGGTGCCATCTTGGTTCTTATCCGAGGACTGGTCTCTTGATTTCGAAGCTACATGATCAGAACCATTTCCATCATGCCCTGAAGGATGTGAACTACCACCTCCGCTATCTCCACTATCATCATTATCGAAGATCAAGTCTTCTAGTTCTAAAGGTCTCAACTGACGCCGTGGTAATTTAACATCTAAAATCATCTGCTCCTCGATGCGAAGTGGGTCTTGTGGAGCTTTGTAACATCTTAAAATTTCACTCTATAAGATAGAATATTAACTTTAGAGGATTAGAATTAATCTTAGGATTTTCAGATTAAGTATAGATAGTTAGAGTTGACGTAAACGTCAAACAGTAAAATACGGACATTCTGAACAGTCAGAATAAGCGGAAAATGAATATGGAAAATTCATGTTAGGTTCCAAAGAGTATTAGAAGATAGCTTATGAGTTATTTGGATGTTCAAAAAGGTTTTAAAGACTAAGTTTGAATTTTAGCAGAAGAGATAAAAGGGAATGACGGTTTTGGTCCCTTTAGGAGAAACTCCGTATTTAGTAAATAAGAAAGGAATTAGATACTGGGAAAAGAAAGGTAGTTAAGATATAGACTTTAGGATAGAGTATATTCTATATAATATAGAGATAATAAGATTTTCTTGATATTATAGTTCTAAACAGTAAGATAGTTAAAGTCTTATATAGACTTCTGTATGCTGTTTTCTGTCAATTAATTGTTTTTAATGAATTGGTGTGAACTAAGTGCTAAGTAATTTATGGTAGTCTTAGAATCATGATATTAGAATACTCATCAAATTACTTTATCAAAACAGACATTTTTTTTCACCGTTTTAGTTTTTACGGAAAACCGTATTCTACCGTTATTGACGGCAAAGACTTTAAATAGAGAAAGCATGCCAAACCAACCCAGAATTTAATCTTCCTTCACAAAACTTGTTTCTTTTAATATTTTTGATTTTCTGAAATTTTTGGAAAACTTTCAAAAAATACCAAAAAATACAGTAAACGGGTACGTATAGCGTATAGAACTTGCTATATAGTATATGAAAATTTTGAAAAAAGGTCCCAAACAATTTTCATTTTATTTTTTATTCTTTATTTCATGATTTTTAAAAATATTTCTAGACAAGATAATTTTTCTACTGTTTTGACCCTTTTATGCGGTATTTCTGCCGTATAAAAGCGTATAGAAAGCAAACGGGTTTGAAATAAAATCTGGCAATTTTCGAAGGACCTTAGAATAATTTTATAAAGTCTAAAATAGTGTTTTTGACCCAGCCACAAGACTTGGTCGTGAAGGGTTTGAATGAAGACTTTGTAATCATTATTTTGCAACATATTTACCAAAACATAAAGCTTTTGGCTTTTGATCTAATGGTCCCCTCTTCCCCTTTATGTTGGCTGACCTCCCCTCCTTAACAAGGGCTCTTGGATGTTAATTTTTCACATGGATCAAATCCTTGTGAAATGGTTTTAACCAATTAGAATAAATCATGTTTTAACCTATTTATTAATTAGTTAATTTGTGAGTCATGAATTGCATCACAAACATTTTTAAACCCTCCCTTGCCCTTGCATGTTGGCCGCCCCTCTTGCTTGTTTTGGACCCTTGGATGATGAATTTTCACTTGGATTCAATCCTTGTGAGGTAGTTTAGGCCAATTAGGAATTAGATAAATGTTTTGATTTATTTTTAAGAACTAAACTATGATTTCTTTCTAAGCTAACCATGGTTCTTTAAACCAACCCCTGTGCTGCCCACTTCCCCTATAAATACCCTCCTTCACTCTTCATAAATCTCACACCAAAGTCTTTGTGTTAACAAAGCAAAATCCTTTCTTTCTCCCTTTGAAATCCTAGCCTTTTTCTCTCTTTGTTCTTGAGTTCAAGCTTGATCTTCAAAGCTTTGTTCTTCTCACTTCTTGCCTCAAGAAATATGCCCCTCTCCTCTTAAAATACTCCTCTTTGATTCATAAAAATTTCCCACATCAAAGAGCCTTGTGTTTTTAAGCAAAAATCCTTATTTCCTCTTTGAAACTCTTGATAGTTTTGCTTGGTGTTCTTGTTTTTCAAAGCTTGTTCTTCATCCAAAATTTTGGAAAAGGTAGGGGGAACCTCTTGCAAAATAATTTGAGAAGTTTGTGTTTGATCTTAAGTGTTGTGTGCTTGAGTGCTTTTTGGTGTTTATATGGCTTGAAAAGTGTTTGTCTTCGCTTTTCATTTATTGTGGGGTTATTATGCCCAAATTTTCTTGAGATTTTCGTGGGAGTAAGGTTGGAATTAAAAAAAAATGAATTTTGAGTTTAGTAAACATACCGTTATAATGACGAATTTTAGTTCACTGCAAAAGTGATTTTACCGTAAAGAAAATACGTTTTATTCTTTGTGAAAAACCCTGATATTATCTAACATGTATATGGTCAAAGGTGATGGTTAAGATTTGATTGGTTTATTGGTATGGATCTGTCTAGAAAGGAAAGAGACCTTTGAAGGGGCTATTATAAAGTCCGTCTCTTTCTAGCCTGGGATCTGTATTAATACGCTATTTAAAAATCTTAACACTAGGGACCAGGGATATACGTGCCTAAGATAATCTGGGAAAGAAGTGATTTATTAATACCGTATATATAAATAGATTGGGTTGGATAAAAGAGTGTAACAGTAATGGATTCTCGGTGAATTCTACTGTTATAGCATCTGTCGGATAAAAGAGTGTAACAGTAATGGATTCTCGGTGAACCTATTGGTATAGCATCTTTCGGAATTTAATGTAACGGTAATGGATTCCCGGTGAACCTATCGTTATGTTAATAGTGGGAATTATCGAGCTGGTATCCAATCTGTTTATATATGCAATAAACTCAGTTTAATTTCCAATGTTTAAGACAGTGGAAATTAGTGAGATAGGCTTCCAACGGGCCTTTTTCCTGGAAGATAATCAGTGCTTAAATATTTCCAAAGAGCAGTAATTGAATTACGTTCACTTAGTATAGTAGAACGATTTTAAAACAGGTACTGATCACCAAAGATGGTTCTGCCGTCGTGTGATATTTTCATCTTCAAAATTAAGTAAGCCGGTAAAAGAAATAGTTGAATTTCGTTCATCAAGGTGATATCAAGTTTTTAGAAAACTGGACACTAATTACCGTAGTCGGCTCAGCCGCCGTGTAATTATTCCATTACCAAAGATTTACTTAAAAACAAAGAACAAACGTTATTGGGTTCAAAAGCGGACATAAGTTTAAATTACTGTTACTCTCTTTCCTTCTTGATCAAATTCAGAGAGGCTCTGCCCCGCTTTGATCTTCTTAAATAAAGTAATAAAACTTAGTTATATTGATATCGAATCACTCTGTGGGCTTTTCACCTCAGTTCGGCTCTGCCGCGGTGTGAGTAGTCATAAATTGAATTAATATAACCGGAAGAATAACTTAATAAAAGCAAGAGTTTTCTTCAAAATGAGTGAGTAATTCCAGAAGGATTTTTCAGAGTGTGGGAGCTACAGTAAGACGGAAAAGGATTTTTTAGAGATGATGAAGAAAAGTGTTATATCATTTGCATAAAGAGTTTTTGAGCTTTACAACCCGAAGTAGTGTGGTTGAGAATAGGGTTTGGCTGGGCTACAATTGCCTACTGGGATTATCCAGGTTTCGAAAGTCTCAATGGTCGTGAAGGATTGATCCCCTCGAGCCGAGACGAATCGTATACCCGGCTTGGATAAATCTGACTGGCTGACCTATTCATAAATTGGTATTAAAGTAATAAATGTTAGTATTACCGAAGGTTTCCAGAAGCCTTGAAGAGGCTATCTGGTTATTCTGTTAAGTTTACTACAGCCAGTTGCTCGATGGTGTTAAGGTTGGTAAAGTCTCCTTGGAGCATTACACCGGTGTGACTTTTGAGATATTGAAGTGACATGCATAAGAATACTTGGATTTGGTGATATATTATTGTGAATATACTGTTTTGCAGGGTTTCAGCATAAAGGTAAGGTCTGCTTAAACGAGATCTGTTTATAAGTCTTGATTGTTCTTTGTTTTGAATGTGTGTGTCTTGCTGTGCAAAGTAATTTATATATGTGTAATTGTGTTTTGATTGTGTACCTACTTGTCTTATTACTTTGTTTAGAGTTTCACCCTTGCCTGCTTTGTTGTGTTGATGCATGACCGAGTAGATAAATTATCCGAGACATGGGCTAGCTCTTAGAAGGAAGATTCGAAGAGGATGCTGTGTAGATTGATAGGGATTCCAAGAAGAATTGGTAGTTACTATTTTAGATTGGGTAGAGGTCTAAAGACTTGACTGGCTCAAGAGTCCACTGTACAAACTCTGTTGTAAACTCCGATAATTTTTATATATGAGATGATCAAATTTTGAGTACGAAGTTATGTTATACTCTTTACACCTAATGTATTTTCAAAGAGAAAGTCTTACAGGGATTAATTCCCTATCCTTCTCATCTTCTTTAAAGGAAAAAGAAAAAAATTTAACCGCATTTTCAGAGAAGGATTATTAACTTTTATCTAAATATTTTCTAATTTTTCTTAAACTTTTGGTTACTATGGTGTAATATCCTTTTTGGAGAAAGAGTGTTACATTTTGTGGTATCAGAGCCTAGTTCAGTCTTTTTGGGAATGTTAGGGTATAGGTCTACTAAGCCTAAGTTGCGTGAACCCTGATAGGTAGTGTGCTGTGTGATTGTTTTGTGTGAAATTTCTTGTTAGCCCGTTTTCCTAAAAGTAGCTATGTTCTTGTTAGTTTTAGTAAACAATGGCTGCACGTAACAACGAAGCGATGGAACGAGCAATAGGAGCGATGAACACTATGGCTACTATTATGGCTCAGCAAGCTGAACGAGCAGAACAGAGGGACATCCAGTCTCATTTGAGGGAAGATAGGGCTGCTGTGGCTAAAGGACTTACGGACTTCAGGAAGCATGACCCGCAACAGTTTAATGGGGAACCTGATCCAGAGAAAGCTGATCTTTGGATCCAGGACTTGGAAAAGATATTTGCGGCTCTAAACTATGCTAAAGGGGTCAAAGTGTCTTATGCTGTATATGTGCTTATTGGTGATGCAGAGTACTGGTGGAAAGGAGTGCAACAATTGCTGGAAGCTGAACGACAAGAGATAACTTGGGCAATCTTTCGCGCTAAGTTTCTGACTAAGTACTTTCCTCAGAGTGCTAGGACTGAAAGGGAATAGGAGTTCCTGAGTCTACAGCAGAAAGAGATGTCTGTGGATGCGTACGCAGCTAAGTTTGAAACTTTGGCCAAGTACTTTTGCTTTTTCCAGCTTCAACCTGATGAGGCTTGGAAGTGCGAACGTTTCGAAGCGGGACTTCGTTACGATATTAAAGAGGCTGTTTCAGCATTGGAGATCCGTCAATTTCAACCCTTAGTTGAAAAATGTCAAAAGATGGAGATATTAAAGAAAGACAAGGTGGTTGAGAAGGGCAATAGTGACGCATCTAGGTTCCAGCCGCAAATTCAGAATGGAAGGCAGTTTCAGAACACACCTTACACAAGGGACTCGGGAAGACTCAGGAATCATAATAGTGCACCTACTGGATGGCGTAAAAATCATGTAAACCAAAGCTCAAATGTGGTTAAGTGTCACAACTGTGGGAAGACTGGTCACCAGGCCAGCCAGTGTAATCAAAAGGGCGCAACTTGCTTCAAGTGCGGGAAAATTGGGCACATGTATAGGGACTGTAGGGAGCAAAAGCCGGTGGTCAACAATCAAACATTGCAACATAAGAATCCGGGAGCAAGGAAATAAGGATCAAACATTGCACAAAATTTCTCTTTAATTCTCTTCAATCTCTTTTTAATTCTCTTCAATCTCTTTTTAATTCTCTTTGTAAAACTTTCTCTGTTTTACTTCCTCTTTTGTAAAAATCTCTGAATATCAAAATCTCTTCATATCCCTTTATAAAATCTCCAGATAATTGTTAAAATTACTTTCTCTTGAAAAAAACCTTTCACTGTATAATTGAAATAAATAACCCTTGTTCTCAATATTCTTTTTACGGATCGTTTTACGGGTAAAATTATTTTTCCGGCTTTAATAATTCAGTTTATGACTGGTCACACCACGGCAGAGCTGAACTGAGATGAGCAGTCCACAGAGTGATTCGATATATATATTAAAGGTTATTAATTTATTTTAAGAAGACCAAAACGGGGCAGAGCCAGCTAGGATTGATCAAGAGAGAAGAGATCAACAGTATTTAAACTTACGTCTACTTTTAAATTAATAACTGTCTGCTCTTAGATGTTAAATAGCGCTTTGGAAATGGAATAATTACACGGCGGCTGAGCCGACTACGGTAATCAGTGTCCGTCTTTTTGAAACTTAATATAAGCTTAGTGAATGAAATAAAGCTAATTATTTTCCGGCTTTAATTAATTTTCGAAGATGAAAATATCACACGCGCGGCAGAGCCGTCTTCGGTAATCAATGCCCTTTTCTAAAAACACGTCAATATAAACTAAGTGAACGGAGTCAAATTGTTTTTCTTCGAAAATACTTAAGCTCCAATTTATCTTCCAGGAAAAAGGCTCGTCGAAAGCCTATCTCACTAATTTCCACTGCCGTAGACATTGGAAATTAAACTGAGTTACGTGCATATATATAAAGATTGGATACCCACTCTATATTTTTCCACTGTTAATATAACAGTAGAATTCACCGAGAATCCATTACTGTCATATTAAATTCCGAAAGATGCTATAATAGTAGAATTCACCGAGAATCCATTACTGTTACACTCTTTTATCCAATCCAATCTATTTATATATACGTTATTAAGAAATCACTTCTTTCCCAATTTATCTTAGTCACGTATATACCGGGTCCCTAGTGTTAAGAATTCTCCAAGCAGCGTATCAGTAGAGTTCCCAGGAAAGAGAGACGGACTTATCAAGCCCCTTCAAAGGTCTCTCTGTCTTTCCTTGATAGCTCCATACTGATAAACCATTTATCTTAATCATCACCTTGGTATATCAATGATAGACAATATCGGGGTTTTCATAAAATATTAAATTTTTTTTTTTGCAGTAAAATCATATTTACGGTAAGTAAAATTTGCCATTATAACGGTATGTTTACAAAAGCTCAAAAATGATTTTGGCATAGCCTCTCTACTTACACGATTTTTAAGATACATTTGGGCATTATAACTCTACAATTATTAAATAGCATAAAACAATTAAATTAAAGCTATAAAACAATTATAAAGCATATTTAAATAAATAAAAGCTATAAACACATAAACAAACAATTCAAACACAAACAAGAATCATACTCATACTTCTTAAATTAACTTGAAAGGGGTTCCCCTTACCTTGGCCACAATTTGTTGGAAGAACAAAGCAAGAACTCCAAGAACACCAAAGTAAGAAATATAAGATTACTAAGGAGAAAGAGAGAGCTTTTTGTGTTTGTCTTCAAGCTTGTGGTGCGTGCCAAAATTATGAAGCATGGATGTCTATTTATAGATGAGAAGGGGCGGCCAAAGAGGGAGCAAGAAGGAATTAAAATATTGTGTGGTCATGCCCCTTTTTCATGTATATGTCATAATCCAATAATACATAAACCATCCATTTTTCTTATTGGCTTGCCCTTATGACTATGCATATGAGTAATAGGCCAAAAAGTTCATCCAAGGGCCCTAATTAAGGGTGGATGTCGACCAGCTTAAGGGAAAAGAAGAGCCACATGATTGCATGGTTAAAAACTTTATGGTTTAGTAGTTTAGGTGAAAATCCAAGGGTAAAATAGTCATTTTACAAGTAAAATTCCAAAAATAATTATTAAAAGGTAAGAACCTATAGGAAAAATTTGAAAATGACAAATTATAGCCCTAATGGTATTATGAAAGAGTTTTTGGATTTTTACAGTAACGGTAGGCTTTGCGATTTGCACTAAAAGAGAAAAACAGACGCGCCGTAAGTGCAAAACAGTCATTTTTCAGAAAATTCTAGAAAAATTCTCAGAAAATTACACATCTGATTTAAACACTAATGATCCCTCTTAAAATTTGATTTTGAGCACTCACTGATCACTAAAACTCCATTTCGGTTATGAAATTCTCGCTTTACGTGCTTACAGGGACCAAATAATGTAACTTTTTATCTGTCTTACGAAAAATTCCAACATTAATTCTGTAAATCACAAAAAATATAAAAACATGGTGTACCTTTCCAAAATTTCGTTTTGACCTCATTTGGATCTCTGTATCAGTTCTCAGCTCTTACTGTAAACTATTGGGACCAAAACTGTAATTTCTGAATTTAGTTTTTCCAAAAATTCTAGAAAAATTCAAGAAAATCATAAATATTATATGAAACAACTTTTGTGAAGAAAGATAATTTTCTGGGTTGGTTTAGCATATTTTTATTAATTAAACTCTTATCCGTCTATTACGAAAAGTACGGTTCTCAAACGTCGAAAGAGAAGTGACTGTTTTAATGAAATGAGTTGATAAGTATTTAAAACCCTTAATTATAAGGCTAATATATTTTTCTTATTACTTAGATCACACAATTTCATATAAAACAGATAAAAGACGGAAAATATAGAAAACATAAGCGTATATAAGACTTAACTATTTTACTATTTACGCTATAATACTTAACCGTAACTGATCATTCTATTTTTCTTAGGTTTCTATCAAGTCTTTGTAGTCTCTATCTTATCTATTTTTCTATCTCTAGTATTTATCCTGTTCCTAACTAGCAGACCACGGAGTTCCTGCCAAAGGGACTAAAACTGTAACTTTATATTCTCTTCTAAAATCCCAAACTTAATTTCTAAAACCTTTATATGTCATCAAGCTACTATTTATTTCTCCCAATACTTCTTAGAAATATTATATGAATTTTCCTTATTCATACAACAATTCTTTTTACAAATCAAAATGGCCGTATATAATTTTCTGACTTCCGTACTTAGCTCTAAGCTGCTAAGTTTTTATCCAAAAAACTTTAGAGTAATTCTAATCTTCTAAACTTAACACTCTGTCTTATAGAGTGAAATTTTAGGATGTTACAATTCTTCTGATGATGAGGACGAGGAAGATAAAGCAGAAGCAAATCTTTGCCTGATGGCAAGCCTACCCTCAACAGACAGTGAGGATGAAGAAAAGGTAATTTCTTATCCTGAACTGAGAAATAATTTTGATGATCTTCTTAGAGAATCATCCATTCTATCTGATGAGTACAGGTCTTTGAAGAAAAAGTTTTCACTTATAACCAAAGATTTTGAAAAACTTACTTTGGAAAACAAAGTACTCAAATCAGAGAATGAAGAGTTGAAACTTCAAGTTAGTCAACTCAAAGATGAATCTCAGAAAGATTCTGAGTCCAATGCCTCTTGTGAAATATAAGTTCTTCAACAAGAAGTAAAGGAACTCACTAGACGACTGTCCAGATTTGTCAGTAGCTCTGAAAAATTTGATCAAATTTTAAAAATTAAGAGAAAACCTTTTGACAAACGTGGTTTGGGATATGTTCCTAAGGAACAAGAAAAACCAAAACCAAAATTGTCTAAGAGTTGAAACTTCAAGTTAGTCAACTCAAAGATGAATCTCAGAAAGATTCTGAGTCCAATGCCTCTTGTGAAGTATAAGTTCTTCAACAAGAAGTAAAGGAACTCACTAGACGACTGTCCAGATTTGTCAGTAGCTCTGAAAAATTTGATCAAATTTTAAAACTTAAGAGAAAACCTTTTGACAAACGTGGTTTGGGATATGCTCCTAAGGAACAAGAAAAACCAAAACCAAAATTGTCTAAGAGTACTTCCAAGTTCAATTTATACTGTGGTCAATGTGGAAAGGTTGGACATGTCACCTCGACATGCGTCCATAAGAAAAGGAACATGCCTGGGCGCAGACCAAGGACTAACAAGAAAGGACCCAAGTCATTCTGGGTACCTAAAAATATGATAATTCCTGTTGCAGATATGCTTGATGGCAGGAAAGTAACTCTAGTCATGGTACCTGGACAGTGGCTGCTCACGACACATGACAGGAGAAAGGTCTATATTCCAAGACCTAAAGCCTAGGACAAAGGGTTGGGTCACATTTGGAGGAGATCAGAAAGGCAGAATAGTTGGGATAGGTAAAATTGGTAAGCATCCTTTTCCCTCTATTGAGAATGTCTTGTTAGTTGAAGCATTCAAACATAATCTGCTTAGCATAAGTCAAGTGTGTGATAGTGGATTTGATGTTTCCTTGAACAAGGATAAATGTATAGTCAGAAACCCTGACAAGTCCATACTTTTCCAAGCAAAGAGACAGGACAATGTTTATAAAATTGATTTTGAAAAATTGTCCAAACCAAACGTCTCATGCTTCATATCCTTAAAGGATGAACAATGGATATGGCACAAGAAACTTGGTCATGCAAGCTTGAGAACCATCTCAAAGCTAAATAAGCATAACCTCGTGAGAGGACTACCAAATCTTGTGTACAAATCTGAAGTTCTGTGTGAAGCATGTCAGAAAGGGAAACAGGTGAAAAATTGTTTTAACTCCGAAAATATTATTTCCACTTCTAGACCTTTGGAAGTTTTACACATGGATTTGTTTGGACCCACACAAACTGCATCTTTGAATGGAAAGAAATATGGACTAGTTATAGTTGATGACTATACTAGATGGACATGGGTCAAATTCCTTGCACACAAGGATAAGTCTTTTATAGTCTTCACCATATTCTGTAAAAGAGTCCAGAATGAGAAAGGAGTCTGTATTAACTCTATTAGAAGTGATCATGGAGATGAGTTTGAAAACGCAAACTTCCAGGGATTCTGTGAAGAGAATGGAATCCTTCACAATTACTCTGCACCAAGAGCACCTCAACAGAATGGTGTGGTGGAGATAAAGAATCGATCTTTACAAGAGATGGCCATGTCCATGCTCAATGATCACTCAACCTCTAAGAGGGTTCGGGCTGAAGCTGTGAATACTGCTTGTTATTTACAAAACAAAATATATGTGAGGCCTATATTTAAAAAGACTCCATATGAATTGTGGAAAGGTAGAAAACCCAACATCTCTTACTTTCATCCTTTTGGTTGTGAATGCTTCATTCTCAACACTAAGGATCAACTCGGTAAGTTTGATTCTAAGGTTGACAATGGAATTTTTCTGGGTTACTCTGAAACTTCCAAGGCTTACAGAGTTTATAACTCAAAAACCTTGACTATTGAAGAGTCAATTCATATAAAGTTCAATGACAAAAAGCCTGACAAAGAATTGTCAGAGCTAAGTTATTCTCTTGCAGATATGAGAATACAAGAAGAAGGTGAAAAAGCATCACCTAAAAATGAAGATGGATCAGGCGCAGAAACTAATGATGCGTCCAATCGAGAAAGAAGAAGAAGCTGACACTTCAAGACTTATCATCCTGAGGATTAAATCATTGGAAATGCTCATGACAAAGTCAGAACAGGGTCCACATTCAGAGAACAAACTGATGTTACATTCATCTCTGAGTTGGAGCCAAAGAACATTGATGAAGCCCTTTTGGACGAAGGATGGATTTTAGCTATGCAGGAGGAGCTGAATCAATTCAAACGTAACGATATTTGGACGCTGGTTGCCCCACCTGAAGATAAGTCCATTATTGGAACCAAATGGGTATTCAAAAACAAACTGGACAGAGAAGGTAAAGTTGTGAGAAACAAGGCAAGGTTAGTTGCACAAGGTTACTTACAACAGGAAGGTATTGATTTTACTGAAACCTTTGCTCCAGTAGCTAGAATAGAAGTCATTCGTATCTTACTTTCATTTGCTGCCCAAAATGATATGAGCCTTTATCAAATGGATGTAAATAGTGTTTTCTTGAATGGTATAATAACTGAGGAAGTCTATGTTGAACAACCTCCTGGTTTTGAGGATCAAACTTTTCCAAATCATGTTTTCAAATTGAAAAAGGCTCTTTATAGCCTCAAGCAAGCTCCTCGAGCTTGGTATGAAAAACTAAGTTCATTTTTAATGGAAAATGGTTTTTCAAGAGGAAAAGTTGATACAACTCTTTTCAGAAAATTCATAGATACACATTTCATCATAGTACAAATTTATGTGGATGATATATATTTGGTGCTACTGATGAGTCTCTGTGTGGAGAGTTTTTCTGATTTAATGCAGAAGGAGTTTGAAATGAGTATGATGGGAGAATTAAAGTTCTTCCTTGGACTTCAAGTAAAACAGACTCAAGATGGGATTTATGTGCATCAGTCCAAATATACAAAAGAGCTTCTGAAGAAGTTCAATATCGACAATTGCAAACCCATGAACACTCCTATGCATCCATCTTGCATACTGAACCTAAGTGACAAAGTTAAAAAGGTAGATCAAAATGTATACAGAGGTATGATTGGATCTCTCTTATATCTTACTACATCTAGACCTGATATTATGTCCAGTGTTTGTTTATGTGCAAGATTCCAATCAGATCCTAGAGATACTCACTTGACAGCTGTCAAGAGAATCTGTAGATATCTGAAGGAAACTACTAATCTTGGTTTGCTGTTTAAGAAATCAGATGAATACAGATTAGTAG
This sequence comes from Glycyrrhiza uralensis, assembly GCA_030159175.1. Classification (NCBI taxonomy): domain Eukaryota; kingdom Viridiplantae; phylum Streptophyta; class Magnoliopsida; order Fabales; family Fabaceae; genus Glycyrrhiza; species Glycyrrhiza uralensis. The sequence goes on along the minus strand of BRZY01000003.1, from coordinate 13,186,791 downwards.
AGTTCTGTGATGCTGACTATGTTGGATATAAGCTTGAGAGAAAAAGCACCAGCGGAGGATGCCATTTTATTGGGTCCAATCTAATATCACGGACAAGCAGGAGACAAAACACAATTGTATTATCCACAGCTGAAGCTGAATATGTCTCTGCTGCAAGTTGTTGTTCTCAGCTCTTATGGATTAAACATCAATTGGAGGACTACAACATTTTTTAGTGTAAGATTTCTGTTCTTTGTGATAATACTGCTGCAATCAATTTGTCTAAGAACCCAATCTTACACTCAAGAGCAAAGCATATAGAAATTAAACATCATTTCATTAGAGACTATGTACAGAAGGGAGTATTTGATATTCAGTTTGTTAGTACTGAAAATCAATGGGCAGATATATTTGCAAAACCTCTCTCTGCAGATAGATTCACTTTTATAAGAAAGCATTTAAATATCCACTTTATAAAAGAATCATGTTTAGCGTCCAATATACTTAAGATGAGTCTGAGTCCAATAAGACTAGCGTCCACTAGGACACGTCAATCTAATTGAGACTTATAATTTTTTTTTAAGGCTTAAAGTCTTTTAACTCTTAAGCTTCCTACACTGAGTTCAATCCATGCATTTATGGTCTACATAAGCTGATCGTCCAACCTATATGACTATTGACATATAAGTTGTAACGTCCAATATGACTAGCGTCCAGTGGGACACATCAGTCAAATTGGAACGAGAACTAGACTGTGTCGTTTTAACAAAAATGTATTTTCTTCTCCAAGACAAATATCTTTTTACTCAAAACGCTTCATATTTTTTTTAAAAAAAAACTCCTTAGAAGTTGAAACTACTTTTATTGAAAAGAGAGACTATCTGTTTCAAAGTCTTTTCAACTGTTACTCTTATTTGCACATCTTCTCTGTTTTCTCTCTCTCTCTCTTGCAAGAATTCTCAAAACCTCTTGAAGCTTTCTTTTGTTTTCAAATCTGTGTTTTCCAAAATCCTACTCCAGAAGATCTCTCAATTCTCTTACTAGACAATGTCGAGAATCAACAACATGGAAGTAAGTGTGAAAACTTTCATTGACTTCCTTTTATCCACTGAGTTCGGTATCGATATCAGAAATGAGATTACTATGGCTGGTTGGTCTAGGTATTTTGATGGAAACACCAAAGTTTATCCCTCTTTAATCAGAGAGTTTTTGAACTCAAGAGATATGATGGATGACAACATCAAGGGAATAGTGCTAAGCAGAGAGGTCTATGTTTCATGGGTGTAACATCCTAAAATTTCACTCTATGAGACAGAGTATTAATTTTAGAAGATTAGAACCATCCTTAGGATTTTCAGATAAAATATAATGGTTTAGAGCTGACGTAGAAGTCAAACGGTACTTTACGAACATTTTTTACTGTCAGAATAAGTTATACTGAATATGGAAAATTCATACTTGATTCCCAAAGGATATTACAGGATACACAATAGTCATTGGATGTTCCATAAATGTTTTAGAAAATTTAAGATTGAAATTTTAGAGAACAGTATAAAAGAATACTGTTGTTTTAGTCCCTCTAGGAGAAACTCCGTAATATGTTAATTAAGAAATAGACAAATACCGGAGAAGGAGAAATAGTTGAGATAGAGACTCTAGGATCTAGTATGCTTGAGATGAAATAGAAAATAAATAAGTCTTGCGTGGTAGTGTAATTTCAAATAGTAAGATAGCTAAGTCTTATATAGACTTCTGTTTTCTATTATCCGTCTATTGTCTGTTTTATGTGAAATTGAGTGATCTAAGTGTTGTGTGATTTATTTCTATCTTATAATTATAGTATTAATAGGCTTATATAGTTGATTCATTAAAACAGTCACTTTTCACTTGATGTTTGGGGCTTTTACAGAAAATAGCTCCCGCCGTTATTAACGAATTCCATTTTAAATAGAAAAAGTATATTGAAACCAACCTAGAAAACAAACTTCCTTCACAAAAGTTGTTTCTTTTAATATTTGTGATTTTCTAAAATTTTCTTAGAATTTTTGGAAAAATAAATTTAGAAATTACCGTTTTGGTCCCTATAGCGTACGGTAAGAGCTAATAACTGATTCGAAGACCGAATTGATGTCAGAAAGAGATTTTAAGAAGCTAGATCATGTTTTTTCATTTTTTAAGATTTCTGGAAATTATTTCATAATTTTCTGAAAAGCAGATCAAAAGTTACTTTTCAGGTCCCTGTAAAAGTACGAGAAACGATGATTTCTGATCAAAAATAGATTTTTAGTGATCAGTGAATGCTTAAAATCATTTTTCAAGAGCGATCATTAGTGTTTAAATTGAATTTGTGATTTTCTGGGAATTTTTATGGAATTTTATGAAAAATGACCGTTTTGCACTTACGGCGCATCCGTTTTCCTTTGTTTATGCAAACCGCGAAGCATACCCTTACCGTAAAAATCCAAAAACTCTTCCATGAAGATCTTATATGGTGTTTTTGTGAATCCTCATTGGTTCTTACCATTTAAAATTATTTTTGAATATTTGATTAGTGAAAAGACCATTTTACCCTTGATTATCACTTAAAACTACCTAAACCTAAAGTTTTTGACCAAGTGATCTAATGGCTCTCCTCCCTCCTTCCCTTGGTCGACATCATCATCAATTTTAGGCCCTTGGATGTGCTTTTCCATATGAGTCACTAGGCCTAGTCATAAGGAAGAGCCAATTAGAAAAAGGATTGAATTACCTAATTAATTAATTAAGTGTTTTAATCATCACGGCTTACATCACATAATTTCTTTATTCCTTCTTTCTCCCTAGCTTTGGCCGCCCCACCATCTATAAATAGCCCTCCTTGTCTTCATAATTTTACACATCAAAAACCAAGAAGCCTTGAAGACAAGTAAATTCTCTCTCTTTTCTCCTTAGAAATCTTAAATTTCTTACTTGGTGTTCTTGGTTTTTCAAGCTTTGTTCTTCATCAATTTTGTGGCCAACGTAAGGGGAACCTCTTGCAAATTAATTTGAGAAGTATGAGTTTGATTCTTGTTTGTGTTTCAATTGTTTGTTTGTGTGTTTATAGCTTTTATTTATTTAAATATGTTTTATAATTGTTTTATAGCTTTAATATAATTGTTTTATGCTATTTAATAATTGTAGAGTTATAATGCCCAAATTCATCCTAATTTTCGTGTAAGTAGAGAGGTTTTGGCAAAAACATTTTTGAGCTTTTGTAAACATACCGTTATAATGGCAAATTTTAGACTTATCGTAAATATGATTTTACCGCAAAGAAAATACAATTTATTATTTTGTAAAAACACTGATATTGTCTATCATTGATATACCAAGGTGATGGTTAAGATAAATGGTTTATCAGTATAGAGCTGTCAAGGAAAGGTAGAGACTTTTGAAGGGGCTTGATAAGTACGTCTCTCTTTCCTGGGAACTGTACTGATACGCTGTTTGGGGAATTCTTAACACTAGGGACCCGGTATTTATGTGACTAAGATAAATTGGGAAAGAAGTGATTTCTTAATACCGTATATATAAATAGATTGGATTGGATAAAAGAGTGTAACAGTAATGGATTCTCAGTGAATTCTACTGTTATAGCATCTTTTGGAATTTAATATGATAGTAATGGATTCTCGGTGAATTCTACTGTTATATTAACAGTGGAAAATATAGAGAGGGTATCCAATCTGTATATGTATGCAATTAACTCAGTTTAATTTCCAATGTCTATGGGAGTTGAAATTAGTGAGATAGGCTTTCAATGGGTCTCTTTCCTGGAAGATAATTGGTGCTTAAATATTTCAGAAGAGAAACAGCTTGATTACGTTCACTTAGACTATATCGTCTTATTTCAAAACAGAGTACTGATTACCGAAGACGGCTCTGCTGCCATGTGATCTTTTCATCTTCGAAAATTAACTAAAGCCGGAAAATAATTCATTTTATTTCATTCACTAAGACCATATCAAGTTTTCAAAAAGACGGACACTAATTATTGCAATCGGCTCAGCCGCCGTGTAATTATTCCATTCCCAAAGAGCTATGTAAAATCTGAGAACAGACACTTGCTGATTAAAAAGTGGACGTAAGTTTAAATACTGTTGATCTCTTCTCTCTTGATCAATCTTAGGTGGCTCTGCTCCGTTTTGGTCTTCTTGAAATAAGTTAAATAACCGTTAGTTTATACATCGAATCACTCTATTGGGCTGCTCACCTCAATTCGGCTCTGTCGCGGTGTGATCAGTCATAAATTGACTTATTGAAGCTGGACAAATAACTTAACACATAAACGATCCTTAAAATGGATAAAAAGAGCAAGAGCTATTCATTTAAGAATAGTAAAAGAGTTTTGTGATATAAAGAGAAAGATGTGGATTTTAACAGCTATCTGTTATATTCAAAAATGTTTCTATCCTAAAGAGGTGAGTTATTCCATACAAAGAGTTTTGAAGAGATTCAGAGATTGTTAAAAGAGACAATAAAAACAGAGGAAGTTTTACAAAGAGAGGTTAAAGAGAATTAAAGAGAAATTCTGTACATATGCATTAAAGAGTTTTGAGCATTACAACCCAAAGTAGTGTGGTTGAGAATATAGTACGGTTGGGCTACAACTGCCTATTGGGATTATCCAGGTTTCGATAGTCTTATGTGGCCGAGTAGGTAATGCCCTCGAGCCGAGACAATTCGTATGCCCTACTTGGATAAATCTGACTGACTAACTTATCCAAAAATTGCTATTAAGTAATAAATGAGTAAACAGTCACTTTGGTCCCTGAGAGTGTCAGGCGGTGTCACTTTGGTCCCTGACAGATGCGAAATTCAAAAAAGGTCCTCAACTAGTATACAGTGTTAGTCACTTTAGTCCCTGTCGTAAGAAAAGTAATACTTTCAAGGACTAAAATGAAAGTAAATAATCACTTTTTAGGGACCAAAATGACAATAAGTAATCACTTTTAGGGACTAAAATGACTAACGGATGACAGTTGATGACCTTTTTTGAATTTCACATCTGTCAGGGACCAAAGTGACACCGCCCGACACTCTCAAGGACCAAAGTGAGTGTTTATTCAGTAATAAATGTTAGTCTTACCGAAGGATCCTCGGAAGTCCTGAAGGGGCAATCTAGTTATTCTGTTAGGTTGACTACAGCCGATTGCTCAATGGTGTTATGGATGGTAAAGTCTCCTTGGAGCAATACACCGGTGTGTTTTGAGAGATATTGAAGTGACATGCATAAATATACTTGGAATTGGTGATATATTATTGTGAATACATTGCTTTTGTTAGATTCCAGTAGAAAGTAAGATCTGCTTAAACGAGATCTGTTTATAAGTCTTGATTGATCTGTTAATTTTTATGTGTCTTGTTGTTCAAATCAGGTGATGTATGATCTGTGTTTTGGGTGTACTTCTACCTTTCATATTACTTTGTTATAGAGTTTCGCCCTGGCCTACTTTATGTTATGTTGATGCATAACCAGTAGATGATTTACCCAAGAAGTGGGCTAGCTCTTAGAAGAAGGATCTGAAGGAACATGTTGCATAGATTGATAGAGATTCCGAGAAGAATCTATATTTACTATCTTAGATTGGGGTAGATATTAAGAGACTGAATTGGCTCAGATGTACAGTCTATTTAAACGTTATGCTTGTACTGAAGCAAGATCTTTATATATATATGAGATAAGATTATGCTCACAAAAGGTATTGATCATATTTCCGCATTCAAAAACATTTTGAAAAAGAATTAGGGAAATATATTCCCCATCCTTCTCATCTTTTAGAAAAGCGAAAAAAAATTACCTGCATTTTAGAGAAGGGTTACCAACTTTTATCAAAATATTTCCTAAGTCTTTGCTAAACTTTTGGTTACTATGGTGTAATATCCTTTTTGGAGAAAGGGTGTTATAATGTGACTCCATTGCTCAAGCCATTTCCTATGAAAGAGAAGAAGTTGAAAATCTTGTGTTTCTGTTTGGCCAGTATCTCAAGTACTTGAAGAAGGATCAGTAGTAGCCATGGCTTCATGTTCCCAATTTTTTTTTGTTTTTTGTTTTTAAATTTCTTTTGGACTATGATGTTCTACAAACCTTTATGTCTTATGACAAAAGGGGGAGAAAAGGAGAAAGATTAAGTTTTAAAAAGCTCAAGTCTTAATAAAACGAGATTAAGTCAAATTCAAATTGCAATAATCTTATTGCTTATATATATTTGCTTTGATTGCTCTGAATTCTGATTATATATATGATGTTGCACTAATGATTTTTTTTTGAGAAAATGAACTTTTCAGGTACTCAACACATTGAATATTCAAAACACATTAGATGTTTATCTCAGGGGGAGATGAATAAGAAACACCGAGATGTTTATCTCAGGGGGAGTTTTCCCTAAAGAGAAAAGTTTTATATACTGACTGATTTTTTTGTTTGCATGCTTATATTGCATATAAAACTTAATAATGTTTGTCATCATCAAAAAGGGGGAGATTGTTGGAACCAAATTGTTTAAAAGCATTTTTCAATGTTTAAATCCCTAAGTGGTTTTGATGATAACAATCATTATTAAGGTTTTTACAAAGTCTGCTAACAAGCTCTTGTAGGTACAACAAAGATAAGTCCATCGTCCAGTGTGACCTTGGTAATTATAAGTACATTCAAAGAGCTGAGCGTCCAATAGACTCTGATAGTACTTGACCTTGGGTAAGTATCGTGCAATGGACTCTGGGTGCGAAGCGTCCAATGATCAGGAAAGCTTTGCGTCCAAGTAAGTTATGAGTCCATATGGTAAGCAAAGGCATGCGTCCATATGCTAAGTGAACAGAAAGTCCATTCTGTTCTACAAGCTGTGTCCAACACGCAGAGTCTACAACATGCTATTTATTGCTCTTGCAGTTAATATGAGACATATTTAATGAGCAAATGATTTGAAATAAATAGCTGTATACAATGTTTTTCCTGTGCATAATTGTCAACATTTTTTAACAAGCATTTAATGAAAGTGTACTTAAGAGAGAGAATGTACTCTGCACATTTTTGTATCTCTCTGAACATACATTTTCTCTTATATAGTGTATTCTCTCTGTCTCAATAAAATATTACTATTAACCTCTTTGTAATTGAGACTTAGAGTACAGGTTGCTTTTGACATAGGAGAAACAACTGCACAAAAACACGTTGAAGAAGCACTCCTACAGAGCAATGGAAAAATAGCATTTAATGCTATTAGGAAACGGCTAATTTATGAAGGTTGAAGCAAAGAAAGTTCAAGATCAAAATGCTTCACTTGAAGCATATAAATACCATGAACAAGAAGAAGAAAAAAAGAGACTGAACTACAAAAAGAAAGAGCAAAAACGCTGTGCAAATATTTTTTCATACTCTGTAATTCTTAGAAAGTCTTGTATAGTTCTTTCTTCTTGTATGAGATCATATTCTCACTTGTGTGAGTTAACAACACTTTCATTCTAAAACACTCTTCTGAGTTGTCTAAGCCTGGAGAGGCTTGTTTAGAAAAGAATACTTGTTTGAGCCTGGAGAGGCTTGTCAGTAAAAGAATACTTGGGTTGAGCCCGAAGAGGCTGTGTGCAAAGAATACTTGGTGTTGAGCCTCGAAAGGCTTGTTTGTAAAACAATACTTGGGTTGAGCCTGGAGAGGCTAGGTGTGCAAATAATACTTGTTGTAAGGCTTGAAGAGGCTATTGAAGAATACTTGTAATTCTATCTGGTTGATAGTGAAATCGCTCTAGTTTGAGGGGACTGGACGTAGCTCTTAGGAAAGGGTGAACTAGGATAAACACTTGTGTAATTTCTCTATCCCTTAACTCCTTTATATTCAGTATATATACTAACTGTGGGGATTGAATTGAAATTATTTTTAACAAGCTATGCAAACGTTTTAAACGCACCAAAACCTGTTTTGAACTAAGTGGACGATTATGCGTCCAACTTATCTGTGCGTCCGATACACATAAACACTGTGCATCCAATCTTTTGAAAGCAGCGTCCAAAGTTTTCTGAAAAGTTTTAAAAGCTAAGAAACACAATTCAACCCCCCTTCTTGTGTTTCGCCTTGTTACCCGCACCTTGGATTTGCTTTTTCACTTGCATCCAATCCTAGGGAGGTGCCTTTCATCCAATTAGAAAAAAGGTTGATTTTACCTAATTAACTAAATAGGCATTTTAAGCCTCATGGCTTACATCACTTGATCTTTTCTCTTCCTCCCTTGTCCCTCCTTAGCCATCCCACAACCCCTATAAATAGGACCTTCATGCTTCATTTAAAACTTGCACCAAAGTCTTGTTGAGTATTCCAAGCATTCTTTCCTCCCTCTTTAAAGCTTTATATTCTCTCTTTGTATTCTTAGTTTTTAAGCTTTGTTCTTCCAAGCTTTTTCTTCCAAAAGGTAAGGGGAACCTCTTGCAAAAATTTTTGAAAAGATGTAAGTTTGATTTTTGATTGCTAATCACTTAGGTGATTTGTGTGTTATTGCTTTATAATTGTTTATTTAAGCTTTATAATTGTTTTATGGCTTTAAATTAATTGTTATGAGCTTTAATTAATTGTAGTGTTATAATGCCTAAATTGTCTATGTGATTTTGTGATAGTAATGTTATAATGGCAAAATTGATTTTGAGCTTTAATAAATGTACCATTATAATGGAGAATTTTAGACTACCATAGTATAATTTTACAATAAAACTAGTGCAATCTATTTCTTTCAGAAAATCCTGAAATTGTCTATCATTGATATACAGAAAGATAGTTAAGATGAATGGTTTATTAGCATGGTTCTGGCTAGGAAAGACAAGGTCTTCCAAGCAGCCTTAGCTCACCTCTCTTAACTGGGAACAATATTGATACGCTGTTTATAGATCTTAACCAAGGGATTCTGTATGTACGTGACTAAGATAAATTGGGAAAGATTTTATTAGGATGCTATTATACACGAACATACTTCTTTTAATTAATCTTGAACTGTTAATCATAATTTCGATAAATACATATATACGGCTGTCTGGGTAAATAGTATAATAGTAAAGGGTTCTCGGTGAACTCTGCTGTTATATTATTGGTAGAAATTCTTGGCATGGAATCCGTCATATATGAAAACTCAGTTTAGTTTTCGATGTCATTTGACAGTGAAAATTAGTGAGGTAAGCCTTCAACAGGGCTTTTTCTGAAAAGAAACTGGTATTTAAGTATTTCAGTGATAATTCAACTTAATCTCGTTCACTTAGTTCTATATCGAATCATTTTGAAAGTTGGGCACTGATCACCGCAGTCGGCTCTGCCGCCGTGTGATCATTTTATCTTCAAATTTAATTAAGCCAAGAAACATCACCTACTGATTAAAAACTGAACATGGGTTTAAATTACTGTTAATCTCTTCTCTCTTGATCAATCTCGGTGGCTCTGTCCCATTTTGATCTTCTTGAAATAATTTAATCACCTTGAGTCTTGTTATATACCGAATCACTCTGATTGTTATGGGTTGATCACCTCAGTTCGGCTCTGCCGTAGTGTGATTAGTCTTTAATTGAACTATTAAAGCCGGAAAAAACAACCTATCACGTAATGATCGGTAAAATAATAATGAGAGCATGAATTATTCATCTATTGATAAAATAAAGGGTTTTTACGATATAAAGAGAAGAGTGAAAAGATATGATTTGATATTTACCTGCGAATGTAAGAGTATTTTATCAGATTTTATTATAAAGGGATGAGTTTATTCCGTATTGAGTGTTTTTTTACGTGGTTTAGTATTACAAGAGGTAATACAGTAAAACATGAGAAAGTTTTACAAGAGAATTATATGCAATTTGAATTGTTATTACATAAAGACGTATTAGCATACAACCTAGAGGATAGGGTTGAAAATAGCGTCTTGTTGGGATACAATTGTCTATTGAGATTATCCAAGTTTTGAAAGTCTCAATGGTCATGTAGGTGAATACCCTCGAGCCGGGACGAGTCGTATACCTGACTTGGATAAATCTGACTGACGGACTTATTTATGATATGGTATTCATTTTAAATGTGGCATTACCGAAGGATTCTCAGGGGTCTGGAGGGATTGCTTGGTTATTTTGTTAAGTTTGCTACAGCCAATTGCTCAATAGAGTTAAGGTTGGAAAAGTCTCCTTAGAGCATTACACCGATGTGTTTTCAAGATATATATAACAGTTTTATCTCTTGAAATAAAATACAAGATTCATAAACACCCTTCATGTATTATATATACATAAGATTCATAATATATATATATATATCTTGTATTGATGATATGATTTATAAGTGTGTAGCATGAGTGTTATTTTATGAGTATAGATTATTATATACAAGGCTTATTTCTGTGTGGAATTAATATGATACCTGAATGTGATTTCTTTTGAGGGTGAGTATAGCATTACTTGTGAGTGATATCTGCTGTGTGTTGCTTGTGTATTCTCTTAATATTACTTAGCATACATTACTTTGTGGTATTTAGATATGAGGCATGATCTGTGTATGCGTAAATCTGAGTATAAGGCAGGTACTATATTGAGTGCTTTGCTACGTGTTCTTGATATATGTATTGAGTGTTGTATGATTTGTGGGTATGTGCTTATACTTCTCTTATTACTTTGATTTAGAGTTTCACCCTTGCATGGTTCTTTGTTGTGCTTGTGTATGTACAAGTAGATGGTTTATCCAAGGAGTGGGTTGGTTCCGATACGGCGTCTTAGAATTCAACCCCTGGAGGTTGAGAGGGTGGGGTGGAAGATAAACCCCGAGATGCAGTGGGGTACATATTCTGGGTATGTGCTTACCACTACAAGCAGGGTCAATAGATCCAACTGGAGAGTAGAGAACCGGTTAGTCTTAGATGTGAAGCTACCTTTGGAGCAGATGAGAGAGATTGTCCGAAGAGAAGATAATGATTCGAGGAAGGTTGAGAGGTATGGGAAGATTGCGTGGAGGAGTAAACCCTGTTTAGGGTTAGAAAGTTGTTGTTGTTGTTACACCTTCGTTTAAGGATGATTATGTTGAGTAGTTAGTTTGGGATTAAACTGGCTCACATGTACATAGTAAACATGTATTTTCTTTTACCACTTTTGTATTTTTGGTTTAGTTATGTTTTACTGTTTTCCATAATATTTCAGCACTGTTGATACACAGTAATCTTCTAAAACCATAGCTTGTACTGATGCAAGTTCCTTTTGTAAAAATCATGATGGTTTATATATGAGATTGAGATATTCTTATATAGTGTGTTGGTTTGTATTTTCGCATTGAAAAACATTTCGAAAAGAAATAGGGAGACATATTCTCCATCCTTCTCAATATTTAAAAGGCAAAAAATTTTACCCGTATTTTCAGAGAAGGAATACTGAGTTTTTTAAAAATAATTTCTAAGTTAGGAAGCTTTTGGTTAATATGGTGTAATATCTTTGCCTTAATTAATTATTTTAAGAAGGTTGACAACTTTTAAGAAAGTTAGTTAAGTCATTGTGTAAATCTGAGAAGGTTCAATATATTACTTCAGAACACTCTCAAAGTGTGAACATTTTAAAGTGAACCTTCTTAGCAAAAACATTCTTGAAAAGTGAAAATGTAATATCCACGGATTTACCACTATTGGGCTTTACCGGGTATATTTACTCATAGGTCTTCACCACCCCCTTGTGGTGTTATTGACCCTCCGTGGGATTCGAACCAAGGACCTGGGGATAAGTACCTTGATTCTTAGAAACCCACTACCAATTGGGCTAGTAAGAATCAAGGTACTTATCCCCAGGTCCTTGGTTCGAATCCCACGGAGGGTAAATAACACCACAAAGGGGGTGGTGAAGTCCTATGAGTAAATATACCCGGTAAAGCCCAATAGTGGTAAATCCGTGGATATTACAGAAAAAGGCTCAACTACTCTTTTAAACAACCATTTTACTGATCAATACTAAATTACAAATTGGTTATGATCTAACCATTGGAATACATTTTGATATCCAAGTTATCATACTTGAGAAAGTTCATCAAAAGGTTCCGAAAGTTTTTGCAGGCCAAAAAATTTTGAAAAGTAATAATTCAACCCCACTTCTTATTACTCTCTGATTCACTTCAAAGGGAAAGGCCATGATGATGGCCCAAGAGGGAGATGATGAGGTATATGTTTGGTAACAAGGGGAAGGGCAAGGGCAAGGGTAACTCCAAGGATGGTGTGCATAAGGATGGCACTTGCTTCCATTGTGGTGAGACCAGTCATTGGAAAAGGAACTGACATAAGTATCTGAAAGAGAAAAGAAAGGGAAGTGTGACTTCCAGTTCAAGTATTTACGTTATAGATGCCAATCAGTCTATTTCCTCATCATAGGTATGGGATAACATATATGGATGTCACTTTTATTAAATTGTGTAGGATCTAAAGAGGAGTAGGACATCGACTAAAGGCTAAGTTGATCACAAGTGGCAAATAGAGCAAGAGATGCCACATTAGCTGTAGGATTTTGTTTCAACTTTACCTTTTGGTCTTGTTTTGAAATTGGATAAATGTTATCATATTCTAGACATTAGTTGTAACACCCTCATTTTTATATAGTTTTTATTAACTTTTAATCTGCTTTAAATTAATTAAAATTATTTAATTAATAATTTTTAGATCTTGAGGTGAGAATAAGGATATTAACATCTTAGATTTATTTTAGAAGAGTCAAGAGTAGCCAAGTTCGCAAAACTGAGTTTTTGCGGGAATTGCATTCTCTCCTAATGCGGGGATAGGGTCTAGTATTTTTCTGGAGGTCATTTTTACTCCAAAATAATATTTTAATGAACCAAAAGTTATTTTTATAATATTTGTAATTTTTAGAAATTTTTCTGAAATTTTTTTCAGAAAAATTTTATTTTACCCGCGTTTGGAGCTTTACGGGTAAACCGGGCGCAACCGGGACATGAAAAATAGTCCAAAAATTTAGTTTTGAGATTCTAAATTTTTCTATATCATATTCAAGTCATAAAATTGATTTCTCATGATTTTATCTATTTTAGAAAATATTGATCTAAAAAGGGGTTATAAAACTAAGTGTTTTTATTACTTTGAACTACCGATTAAACCCTAACTTGATGGAATCAAATCCCACTTTTTTTTGGTCTGGTCTTGCACGAAATTTTCAGCCAAAATGTACTCTTGGAACCCAAAAAGTCAAATTGGGTCAAAGGGGTTAATTATTTGAATTTTTCTAATTAAAGAAATGGAGTAGGTGGCTAACTCAAATCAAAACCCATGCTTGCCCATTCCCCCTTGTCTTTGGGCTGACCACATTAGGGCAATAGGAAGGAGAGAGACTTCACTTTTTCACTTCATCTTCTTCCTTGAGACAAAAACTCTATTTTTCTGTCCACCTCAAAGCTTTCCTACATACTAAAAGCTTGAGTTTTGTTAAGTTTTTGGCTAGTCAAGCTTCACAAAAAAGGTTTGAATCATCATTCTAATCCATAAACTTCTTTCATTTTTCCATTTCCACCACTTTCATTTTTCCATGAAAGCTTGTGTTCTTCTTTTTACTAAAAGAGAGATTTTTCTTGGTTTAGGTTCATTCCCTTGGAACCAACAAGCTTGAAAACTACCTTGGATACATTTGCTTCAAAGTTTGAGTAAGTATTCCTCTACTCAAAATTTTTACTCTTTAGGGTTTGGTTGTTTTCATAAAACTTGCATTCTTATGGTGGTTTTTCTTGTGTATGTTGTGCAAGGTTGATTTTTCTAAGTGTTCGAAACATCAAGGCTTCAAGGAGACCACTTGGTGTTGGTGTTGGGTGAAGGTGATTTTGGTGTTAGCCCATTTTCTTTAGCTTCAAGAGGTAACGAGATTTTCTCAATAAGTTGGGAAGGATGTGTATGTGTGTGATGTATGTTGTATGTTCTAAGTTAAACTCAAAGACTTGAGTTTTTCTATTGGTTGTTGAATGAGAAATCATTCTCTTAGTAATATGTATTTTTATATATTTATGTATATGAGTTGAAGTATGATTTGGTTGATGCATGATAATTTTTGAAAAGCCTATGTGTTCTTGGAAAAATCATATGTAAGGTTGAAGTGATTTTGAATGCCTAATGCATGCTTGATGAGTTAATGATTGATGCTATGTTCATGATGTACGATAATATGCTATGGATGGTTACTTTGGGTGTATGTATGATTTATGGCTTGATTGTGTTCTTGCCTTATTGATGTATGTTGATTTTGGATATTTCATATGCTTTGATTCATTGTGATTGGGATTGGATTAAAAGCATTTTACTAAGTGTGGGAAGAGGACTTAAAAACTTTAATGAAAAGTTTTTCCAATGAAATCAAATAAATTAATTGGGATTCAAGTTAATACTTGATTAGATAAATTTTCACTAAATTTCTAAGTATATGTCTCCAATAGGTTTCATACCAAATCCTATTTCTCCATAAAACTCTAAGTAAGCTAGAAAATCAATTAATGAGGGAGAAAGTAAAATTTTAGATTTTTAAGGGATTAAAACGAAATCTGGGTATATTTGGGTCAAAAATATAAATTTTTGGAATTTTGGGCAGAAAAACAAAAAACTGGACACTTTGGGCCAAAAACATAATTTTACAGAAGTTCTGGGGCAGAAACGTGAAACTGGGCATTTTTGGGGCAGAAACCAAATTTTTCAGAAAATCAGGGGTTGAAGTATGAGACTGGACTTCTGAAGGGGCAGATTTTTAAATACTTAAAAGTAAAGGAATTTAAGTAAAATTATCAAAGAATTTATTTAATTAAGACTTTTAATTAAATCTTTGTACAATGAAAAGTGGGAAGAAAAATAATGAGGATTTGAGAGTTTAAAGTTAAAGAAGAACTTTAATTTCAAAGAGAAATTTTCCATAAAACTTTTGTTTTTTTAAATAACGATTTTACACGGTATTGAAGAGGATCAATACGTGGCGACGATGAAGTTTTGAGGACAATAATGCTACACGGTGTTGGAAGAAAGCTAACACGTGACGACGAAATCCTAAGATGAGGGATCGCATTGTTTGTCTTGCGTGTGTTTGCAAATTATACTGTCATTTGCATTAAAGATGCGGCTTTTGCCAAATTAGAGCATACAATCCTATGTTAGGATTGTAAATAATTGTAAAACCAGTCCATAAAAAAGGGGACAGATGGTTGACCGAGTCCATGAAAAAGGAGACAGATTGGTTTATTTATGTTATGGTGATAAGTAGCTCTACTGAATAATTGTAAAACCTGTTCATGAAAAAGGGGACAGATTGGTTTATTATGTTAGGTTTACGCTACAGCCATTTCGCTCTACTTAGTTGAGGAAGAGAAGTCTCCATGGAGCAGTGCACCAGTGTATTAAGGAAATATTGAAGTGACATGCATTATGCTAGAGTGCTATGTGTGTGTTTGACTGTGTGTGTTAAACTTGATGATGTGTTCTTTTCTTTGGTGAATGATTACCTTAGAGAAAGATTTGCGAAAGAGTAATCCTATATATATATTCTTGGAATGTATTATGTAGTATTTTGTCTTTCATATACATCCTTTCAGTGGATTTCAACTTGTGCAAAGAAATTCACCCTTGCGTGTTTTTCTATTATCTGTATGTACGCTACGCGTAGATGTCTACTTCGAGACCTCTGGTAGCCCGAGTGAGGGAGAGTTTTCGGCCTCGTGAGGCCGATGGTGGGAGATGGACTTACGATCCCATCTCCCAATGGGCCACTGTGACTAGACATGCGGTCAGGACTAGAGGAGGGGTGTTGGGCACTGAAGAGGTTTTGGAGAGGGACATGGTTTTGGACGTCTACATACTCGTCGAGAGGATGCACTACTGACTAGGAGATGCACCCTTTGCACGCAGTATCACGTTGGAGAACCGGGAGGCCAGAGTTCCACCCACGGCGCAGCCTAGGAGAGAGAAGAGGGAGGATCAGAGGCCTACACCTCAGCGGATAGCCGGATCAGTATCTGCCCGTTGTCGTCTAATTCGTCGCACTCCAAGGAAGAGTTCCTTGGAGAGGGCACGCTTGCCTAGGTTGGCTCCACCTGTGACCCCAGTTCCGCCACCTGAGTCGGTGAGACCGACACTTCCAATTCCTTACGTAGAGCCATCGGGACATTTCGTGCATTGCTCTTCAGGCTCTCATGTCAGACCATCAGGACATGCAAGGAGAAGGAAGAGAAAGGTCAGAGATGAGCCTGGATGCGGTTGGCTCGTGGAGTCTGAGTTCGAGGAGGAGGAGGATCCCGAGGAGAACCCCCGAGGAGACGGCATCTTCTTAGGTCTCTAGGTGTGGGGAGTATAGTGCTAGGTTGTGGGTGTGTCAGTTAGCCGACCAGCCTAGGTGTTTGGGGAGTAGATGTTCATGTCGTGTATTTGATATACCTTTTGCTTTAACGTTTTCTTTAGGATAGTTTTATCGCCTTATTTTCTTTCATGTTATGATGATGTATCTTGACTATACTTGCGGGTGCAAGACTTTTGAATAGTGACCACGGGAATTGTGAATGTAATGTATAATTCTTTTTCTGATTTTCTGGATGGCTAAAGTTTTATGAGCGTATTTATCTTATAAGACTTATCTTTTAAAAAAAATTAGCCACCAATTTTGATATCATTTAATTATGAAAGGAGTTATTAATTCCGCATTAAGATTTATGTTATTTCATGTGACGTTCCTTGTGTGAAAAATGGGCGTTACATTAGCGAAAACATTATCTCTAATTCTTGCTTGAACAAGAATGTTTTCTTATAAAACACAAGAGTTGTTCGCTTTATATGGATAATGTTTTACACTAATATACATACGAGTAATAGACTTTATGTCCTGGATCTCAATACGCCCATCTGTAACATAAATACTAAGACGGTCAAATCAAACGATCTGAACCACTTACCTAAGGCATTGCAGCTTAGGCCATATAGATGAGGAACGCATTTCCAAACTCCAAGTGGCTGGACTTTGGACTCATTTGATTTTGAATCATTTGTGGTATGTGAATCTTATCTATTGGGAAAGAATATTAAGTCTCCATTCACCAATCATAACGATGTATGCATGCCACTAAGCAAGATTGCAAGAGGTGGTTTTCCTTACTTCATATATTTACTTCTAAGTAAATAGGGGTTTGTGTATCTAATGAAGCAGAAATTGGAATTCTTCGAAAAAATCAAGGAATTCAAGAATGAAGTGAAAAACCAACTTGACAAAAGTATTAAAGCTATACGATTGGATCATGATAGTAAATACTTCTTCTATAATACCTCTGAGAACACAGTGTTTGTCGCTTGGACTGGGGTGTTCACATCTCCCTGGGAGTCAATGGGAGGAATATAGAACTTGGAGAAATCCAAGAACCACAAAGTTCCAGTGCATCCATGATGGAACAAGAACAGGTCCCACAAGGTGTTGTGGCAAGACCGACTGTTCAAGTAGCACAAGAACCTCGTAGGTTGACCAGGATATGAAGCCAACCTAAGAGACATAGGCTTCCCATGAATCAGGAAGGTGACATATTGCTCATGGATCGTGATGAAACTGTTATATGCTAGGAGGTCATCATTGGCCTAGAAGATGGAATCTTTGTTTTAACAAAACTGTGAGACAGTTTTGGGTTTACTGAGGTAGCTTGACCAAATATTTCGTATGCTTGGAGCATGACGAGATGTCATTTGGATCAAAAGTTCATAAATGAACTCATTGTTATTCCTAACATTTCAAAGTCGATTGACCTCTATTGTTATAACAATGGAGCAATCGGGCAACCTAAGGAATCTGATTCTCACCACCGATCCAATGATATACTTAGGAACTTCCATCTCATTCGAGGTTGTCGATAGAGAGAATGTGAAGATTTGCAAAATGTCTACATCGGAAACATTGCTGACCCACCGTAGAACCCTCTTGCACAGTAGAAGCATGATGGGCACACTAGGTTGATGGTGTTGGTGTAAGCCCTAGTAGCCAATCTATTTTGATACATTTTATATTTGTATCATGACCCCTTTGCAACACCATTTCTCCAATATTATACCATAGTAACCAAAAGTTTCGTAATAACTTAGAAAATATTTGTTAAAAGTTGGTAATCCTTCTCTAAAAATGTGGGTAAATTTTTTTTGCCTTTATCATATTTTGTAAGGGTACTCCATCTCATATATATATATAAACCTTGATATTTTACAAAAGAGTTTGCTCTAAGACAAGCTATGGTTTGATACTGCAGAAGTACAGGAACGGCAAAAACTCACTAAACCAAAAATACAAAAGTGGGAAAATAAAAACATACGCTACTATGTACAAACGAGCCATGATCCCATTAGAGGTGGGCCAAGAGTCGATGGACTCGTCAGGTATCTCTTCCTCTTCATCATCAGAAAGGGATTCAGATAGCCATATGATATCCTCCTCCTCAGAGTGATGGGAATGAGGGGTGTACGTTGGCGGGTCTGCTTCTCCCAGAGGCGAAGTCGGAGTATACCCCACAGAATCTTCTGTTCCTACAGGTGCCGTTGCTGATGTTTCTTCTGAAGTTCTATCATGGCCCATGTCTGAGGGCTTGCTCCTTGGTTGTTGGGACACATGATCTAATCCATCATCATCATGTCCTGATGGATGTGAACTATCACCGTCGTTGTCATTATCAACGTCGTCGTTGAAGAAGTCATCTTCTACACCAAATCCTACACTTCCTAACTGATGTAAGGGTAACTTAATATTCAGAATTATTTGTTCCTGTATAGGAATTGGATTCTGCTCTGCTCCACTGTCCACAGTCTCCATTTGCCCTACAAATCTGCCCCAATGTGTGTGATGGTTGATGTTCCATTCCACACTGTCCCCACCTAGGGATAGTATACTAAGGTGACGCATTCCCCAATCCTGTGTCGGGGTGAACCATCTACTCAGTCATGCATCAACACAACATAAAAGTAGGCAAGGGTGAAACTCTAAATCAAAGTAATAAGAGAAGTACAAGCACACCAAAAACACAGATTATATAGCACCTAATTCATATGTCAGGATCATATAGATATCAACATATCAAGTCATTTTAAGATCCATATAGTAGAGTAGCAATTCATTTAAGACATATATAGCAGAGTAGCAATTTCATTCAAGAAATAGATCTCACTCAAACAGGTCTTACCTTGTGTTATAAGTATAACAAAAGCAATGCATTCTCAGAAATATATCATCAAGTCAAAGTATATTTATGTATGCCACTTCTATATCCCTCAAAAACACACCCGTACACTGCTCCATGGAGAATTTTCCAACCTTGACTCCGATGAGCGATCGGCTGCAGCAAACTTAACAGAATAATCAAGGAATGCCACTTAGACAACTACAACATTTAAAATGAATACCGCATCATAAATAGAACTGCCAGTCAGATTTATCTAAGTCGGGTATACGATTCGTCTCGGTTCGAGGATATTCACCGACACGGCCATTGAGACTTTTGAAACCTGGATAATCTCAGTAGACAATTGTAGTCCAACATAACCTATTTTCAACCCCAGCCTCTAGGTTGCATGCTCGAACATCTTTATGCAATGACAGTCTAAATTGCACATAAATTCTCTTTAATATCTCTTTGTGAAACTTCCTCAGTTTTACTGTAGCTTCTCTTGAAATCTCAAATCTAAAAAAAAAAAAAACACCTCATCTCCGCCGTGACCCATCGCATCACCGTCGTCAGACCACCACTGTGAACCCCACATCCAACCACCATCGTCACCGTAAACCCCACAACCAACCACCACCCGTCTGGCGTTCTCTGTTTCCCCTTTTCTCTTGATGCATATAGATGCAAAAGAGTATGGATGCAAAAATTGCAGACCAATGGCGAGCATATGGATGTGGATTCAAAAATTGCATTTCTTCTCCCCTATTTCCATTTGTTTTCTCTTGACATATATGGATGCAAAAATTGTAGACCTTGGCGAGCGACTTCGGTGAAGAAGGAGCATGGGACGGGCTGGGTGTGATTTTAGGATTCTACAATTTTTTTTAATTTTTTAATGAATAGTATGACATGGAAAACTGTTCAAATCCTATGGGTGTGATATTTTACACTAACAGAGCATCACAATTAAACTCATATTTTATTTTCTCGAACTATAAAAAATATAAAAAAAAATTCAAAGACTGGTTTTGAAATGACAAAGTTCAAATAACAATATATCAGCTGTTAAAGGCATATTAATAAAAAAAAAAAAGCTGTTAAAGGTATCATATTGTGAAAGGGACGACATAATTGCAATAATCCTAAATAGACCCGGGTTAAAGAATAATTAGTCTCCAACTTTCATGGGGAAATGCACCCATTTAACATAACTCTGGTCAAGAACTTCATCATTTATTTTCCAATGCTATTATTACATTCCACAATTTGCTTAGTCATCCTTCTTGTTTCTATCAGAGAAAAAAAAAGGATCAAAAGACTTTTTCAAGAAGAAGGTTAGAAATACAGCTAACTTGTTTAAGTGGGTGGCCTATTGTTTTATTCACCACTGTTACACTGATTAAACTACTACACTAGTTTTTTTTTTTGACAAATTATTTTGCTATATATAGTTAAAACTCTTACAAAATAATTAAGACTTAACTAAAACCGGATGACAGTAAATTGATACATCCTATATATGTTGGGCCCATAGAAAGATTAAGGTCCTAGCTAATCAGTTTTTTCTTTTTGGTTTACAATCTAAACATCGTATTCCAAAATGTGAATGCCAATTTCAAATACATGTATGGTGGATTAAATAGTATGGTAAGATACACACATTTGATTGTTCGTTTAATATGTTCTCCAAAAAAAATCCGAAAAGAGGAGTGTTACTAACACACTTTTCATGATTGATTGAAATATACGTGGGTCTCATATATATCCAATTTAGTAGGACCAACTCCCAAAGTGGTGAGACCCACATGAATTTCAACCAAACATGGTGAGTATGTTAGAAAGAGCGTGTTAGAGAATGTATTGCTAGTATTTCTCATCCGAAAATAATGCAAGTAAATCAACCTTAAGACACCCTTAACTATGTTTGGATGGGGGGTTTTTGGAGAGGAGGGGAGGGAAAGGGAGGAGAGGGCTTATAATTCCCAATTATCTTGTTTGGCTTTAATAGGATAAAGGAAATATTATTTTAGAAGGTAGCGGACACCAAGATGTAAAACTTTTTTCTAATTTAAAAAACTCCCAAATAAGATAATTGGGAATTATAAATCTTCCCCTCCCCTCCCCTCCAATCCAAAAACCCCATCCAAACATAGTTAAGTCTTTCATATGAATGCGCTTTATGCCGAATCTGGCCTAATTACAATAATTTTATTTACACAATCTTTTCACTATATGCTATTTTTAAAAGAGTTTAATATTTATAATTTTTTAAATAGACAAAGAACAAATTTATTTAACTAAAAGGTAGTACAAGATGTACCACACTTAGGAAAGTTTATAAATATTTATATAATGATAGTATAAATATATAAGTTTTACATAAATGTCCAATAATATTTCATATCTTGCCACACTATAATATTATTTCTTTCAATTTATTTACACTTGGGTAAAAATATTAAATATAATTGAATGTTAATGTAAAATTCGTTTAAATTGATAGTGTATAGTTATTAAATTAATTTTAATATTATTTTTATTTTTTCGAACTATAAAAAATAACAAATTTCCAAAGGCATCACATTGTGAAAGGGACGACATATAATTACAATAATCCTAAATAGACCGGGTTAAAGAGTAATTAATCTCCAACTTTCATGGGGAAATGCACCCATTTACATAACTCTGGTCAAAAACTTCATCATTTATTTCCAAGGCCATTATTACATTACACAATTTGCTTGTTTCCATCTAGGCATGGCAATGGGGCGGGGCGGGCGCGGGCGTGGGGCGGGTTTTACCTTCCCCGTCCCTGCCCCCGATCTCAGTCGGGGTTGAAAATTCAACATTCATTTCTGCCTCCAACGTGGGCGGGTTTCCCCGCCCCCCGCCCCCGCACCTAGTATTTTAAAATCTAAATTTTTATTCTAAATTCTTTTGTTTCGGTAGAATTAAAGAAATTTTCAATACTCTATTTTTTAAGATACTTTTAATATATTTTGTTAGACAAATAATAATGAAGAAATAAAGAAATAAAAATAAATTTTCTTTATTAAAAATATAATTTTTTATAATACTAATGCATTAAATATTATATTGTAAGTTAAATAAATGTACAGGGCGGGTTTGGGGACAGGTTCGGGGTGGGTATTAGTTTTCCTAACCCCGATCCCGACTTTTTAATGTGGGAAAAACTCGGACCCGAACCCAACCCCAGTCAAAACGGATTTCCCCGTCAAAGTCGGGATGGATTCGAATGAGCACCCATGAGTTCGGGCCCATTGCCAAGCCTATTTCCATCAGAGAAAAAACAATGATCAAAAGACTTTGTCTAGAAGAAGGTTAGAAATGCAGCTAATTTGTTTGAGTGGGTGGCCAATCGTTTCATTTACCACTGTTACACTGATTAAACTACTGCTCTTGTTGTTCTGCGCGCAACCAAGAAAGGTTTTCTGTCTTGCTCTGTAACTCCACGAGGCTCCTATTTTGTGGGGGCATTACCCCTCATACTTCTAGCTGTTTTCGTGTAATCAAGATTTTAAATTGCAATCATAGTTTCGATTTCAGAGACTACAAAAATATTAATATTGTGATCGTGATGTGTTTTAAAGACTCGAAAATCCTTAATGTTGGGGCCGCTTGCGGTTGGCAATTTAAAATCCTATGTACGTGACTAACTATTTAAAATGATCACATATATATTCCATGTGATGTAGAGCAGTTTGGTTGTTTCTATGTGTAGATAGATATGTTATGTCAAAATCCAACATGTGATGAGATGAGACAAATAAACCCGCTTTATACGATATGCTGATCATGGAATTTTCCCTACCGGATTTTCTTTCTTTCATCGATCCCAAATAATAAATTTACAGGCATGCACTTATTCTTTTTCGTAACTAGAACCTGACCCGTGAACCAGAATGTCACTCGCAACTCTCGTGTCAAGTAACAGATTAAGCAGTGTGTGGCATGTCCTCTTTGGACTCTGGTGACTTAAACATTATCAGTCACTAGCTCCATCAGACCCCACATTGAGGTCCCAACATGTCATGCCCAATAATAGAATATTTCTTCCCTATGTTATAATTAACGACACTCATCATTTTACAAGTCAATTTTGTAGAAATAAATTAAGCTTAAAATTAATCTAAAAACCATATAATAAATCTAATATAATATCAGAGTCTATCTTAAATCTATTGCTGAGCCGCCACTCGTATTAGTTGTCCATGCACCAGGCCCAATAGTTGTAGGTGTGAGGGGGCTAGAAAAGTTAAAGTGTTTCACATCGACTAAAGAATAGGCCTAAAAAGATATAAGCACTTCTTACCTTATAAGCCTGTTTAATTTGTAGGAATGAATTGGGTCCAAAATCTAAAAATCATTAAATCCAATAATAATAATATTATTATAATGATAATCATGCCTAGAGAATTTAGCTTTCTACGGGGGCAATGCACAATGCAAAATGATTAGAGTTCACTTTGTAGGGCTGACTTTAACTGAGAGAAACCGGAATTTCAGATGCTAAATTAAGCTGGGTAGCTAGCTAGCAGCATATAATTATATTAATGCATGGTCCGTGCATGCATGCATATATAACTCGTTCATATGTTCTATTTTCGGTACATATATAATTAATATCCTATTATTTTATTGATAACGTTTTTTATAGATAAATGTTAGCAAATTTTTTTAATTATTGGTAGCGCGTCTACTGAGTTAGCTGAGTGTCTATTTTCAGTACATATACATAATTAATATCCTAATTTTTTATTGATAGCATTTGTTTTTGAACAGATAAATGTTAGTAAATTTTTTATTGGTTAGCTGAGTGCTTTTGACTAACCCCCTAATTAGCACTCCAATCTCTATACTCCTCTCCCAAATTACCAAACCTTATGACTCCCTTAATGTCTACTCTTTCATGCTAATCAAATTCTATGCCAACAGAACTGAATCACTTAAAAATTATACATTAATCATCTATTGGTTCGACGCATCTGTAGAAATTATTCTATCAGTTTATTTTTGAACAGCTACCTATTTTCAACACTTATTTAATACATTTTTCTCTTATATATATATATATTCTTACTGCATTATTCATTTATTATATTTATCTCTCTCTTCGTGTCTAATTGCATTTTGGATGCCCAAATTTTTTGTTATTGTATACACAAGTCGCACACAAGTTTGGATGTACATATTAATCCAGTTAATATTAAATATAAATATGTCCTATATAATAAAATTAAAATAAAATATGTGCATAAGTATAGACAAAAAATCTCGCCAAATACTGTTTGTACCTACCTAGCTAGATGCTTCTGAAATTCTCACAAGCATGCATACAGACATTATGACATTATCTGTTTAGGCTTCTCAATCTTTTCTCCGGGGTTCTTTAATAAGTGGGGGATTTTGCCCTTGTCCAGTACTATCAAATGCTATTTATTATGATTATTATTAGGAGTGATAAGGTGGTAGGGTGGTTTGTGTGGAGGACATAGGGGTTGAGTGATAAAGAGGGGGTCAGTCATCGTTTATCACTGATCACCATGATCATCATCGTTATCGTCATTATTATTAGTAGTAGTAGTAGTATTACATTGATATTGCAGATCTAAGTTATTCATTTTTTTTATCAGTGTCGGGGATAAAGACATACAAGTGCCGCAAAGAACGCCTTTGGTCCTGACGTATTCAGACCGGGGGTGTCAAGTGGTTCACAGCTGTGAGCTATTCTGCATTGTATTCTGCACTTTCGCATTGGAGTCTGACGCCTTTACACTGTGGATGGCAATTTCTCCACAATTGTGAATTTTTCTGCAGTACTCTGCAAATTTGCACTGACGTATTCACACTGGTGGTGGGATTTTCTCCACAAGTGTGAACAACTCTAGAATATACTCTGCACTTTTGCACTTGGGTCTGATGTTTTCACACTGGGGTGGGAATTTCTCCACAATTGTGAACTACTTTGGATTTTATTATGCATTTTCGCACTTGGGTCTGACTTCTTCACACCATGGGTGGGATTTCGTTCACAATCGTGAATGGTTCTGATTTTGCTTATTGTGTTTTTGGCAGATTGGGGGGGGGGTGATTTTATTGGCTTGTCTTTTTTTTTGTATTATTTTCTTGGCATACTACAAATGATAGATAGATTCTGGGGTGCCAACTTAGTTGGAATGTATTTCTCTATAGTAATGCATTTGCACGCTATATCTTTTTAAATATCAGATAGCAGCTCGGTCGATCTTTGTACAACAAACAATTCTTGTTTTTTCTCAAATAGCTAAATATGGGCATAACTTAGTACTCTGATTTAGATGTTTTCTTTCTAATAATATTTTTCGCTTATCTGAAAAATAAAAATTCAAAGTGAAGGGAATCAAGGGATTGATTCGTTTGGAAAAACTACTCTATTTTTATTTTTTTAATTATAAAACTATACTTTTTCATTTTATTTTTAATATTTTTTATTAATCTGTAAAGGTTAGTTTTCACCATATTGTTATTGAAAAGCTACTTTTTAGTTTAAAAATGTGTTTGAAGAATTTGATGATAAATATGACTTCTAAAAATAAAAACCTCAAAAAATTTATTTTCGTATTGGTATTTGAATCCTAGAGCTTGAATTGAGATGATGATTTGAATTGCTAATTACTGTTATAGAATTGGGGGAAAATTGCACACACCAAAGATCAAATATGAGAGCACACACGACAACACACCACAAAGGAAGTGATAGAGCACATAAGAATTTTCGTGGTTCGACACCTTTTGTCTACGTCCACGGAAACACCTCAACAAAGTATTTAATATCTCAAACAAGATTACAAGCTTTATGGACAAACTTGAAAACCCTGCCCAAGTAGTGTATCACCTACAAACTCAAGCTCCTCACTCAAGAGTTTCATGCACTACGCTAGAAATGCACAACAACAATGACTTTGTTATAATGTGTGAAGCAAGCTATTATAGAAAACACGGAGCTTTCACAGAACGCATTCATGGGCAAATGTTGTTGTAATTTGAAACACAGAGGTCTTAGACATCGCTTGCTGCGTAAAGCGTTGTTGTAATTATACACAGATCTGTTAGAGAACAGTTGATAAAGGAAACGTTGTTGTAATTGAAAAGACTACACGTTTCACAAATCGTTCTTCGCGGCAAAGTGTCTTCTCAATTTCTCATGATACATGTTTTGTTGAGATTACCAACTATATAACATTTTCCAACACACATCATTCATATCATTCAAAGTCTCTCTTAATGGATATGCATTCGACGCCAAACACATCTCGTCTCTTGAACTGTTGGGTCATTTTGTAACACCCTTTCTCAAAAAAGGATATTACACCATAGTTACCAAGAATTTTCGAAATACTTAGAAAAATATATTGGTGAAAGTTGGAAATCCTTCTTCCAAAATGCGGGTAAAAAATTTTCTCCTGTTTAAGGAAGATGAGGAGGATGGGGAATATGTTTCCCTAAATTTTTTCATAAGGTTTTTAAAAGCGGAAACGTAAGATAATACACTTGTGAAAAGAATCTCATCTCATATAAAAATATTCAGAGTTTACAAAGCAAATTGAACAGTGAACATCTGAGCCGATCAAATCTCTAGACCTCTACCCCAAGCAATACTAGTAAACACTGGTTCTCTTTGGAATTCGCGCAGCAACCTTCGTCAGATCTTCTCCTAAGACTTAGCCCAGTCCTTGGGAAAACATCTACTCAACCACATACGAACAAAACATGGAAAGTAGGCATGGGTGAAAATCTTTATCATTTAAGACACTCAAGAAATAAAATTCATACGACAAATATCACACAATAATACTGTTATACTCATCCTCAAAATAAACACAAATGCCAAGTCCTCATCTGTACCGTAATAGCAAAAACAACACAAAACATCGCCGGTACATTAATTCACATAGACTCTCTAAACTTTTGGGACACACCCACGAGCACTCTGCCCGCTACTCTTGGGGAATTTTACTTACTGACTTTCGGGACACACCCACGAGTATAACAACTCGCTGCTCCTGGAGACTTTTCTCACTTAAATTTGGGACACACCCACGAGTAAGTCACTCGTTACTCTTGGAGATTTTACCATAGGAATTTCGGCACACAGCCACGAGCATT
This sequence comes from Glycyrrhiza uralensis, assembly GCA_030159175.1. Lineage (NCBI taxonomy): Eukaryota > Viridiplantae > Streptophyta > Magnoliopsida > Fabales > Fabaceae > Glycyrrhiza > Glycyrrhiza uralensis. Next base: position 13,159,492 of record BRZY01000003.1, on the reverse strand, counting down.
CAGCCCGCTACTCCGAGAGATTTTTCTTAGTAACCACAGACACCAATTTACGACTTAACTCTCAAATAAACACGGAATCGCAAGTAATCACAAAACCACGTTTCTCTGATAAAAACTCAGAGTCACATATCTCAATCAAACACAGAATCACACTGCTCAGATAGGAACATCGAATCACATCACTCAGATAAAACATAGAATTTCAGGTAAAACATCATACTCCAAAATAATCTTATCCCATCAACACAGAAAATATCTTTTGATACTTAACTCTTTTCAGCTTTACTCATTTATGTTAAGAGTAACCACACTGCGGCAGAGCCGAACTGGGGTGATTACCAGAAAGTGAATTGGTATAGAATCAAAGTGATCAAAGCAGTAACAGTAGATCAAAACGGGGCATAGCCACTAGGATTGATTAAGAGAGAAGAGATTAACGATAATTCAAACTCTGATTCATTTTTAATCAATAAGTGACTTTCTCGTTTTTGGGAAAAACTGCAATGGAATAGCCACACGGCGGCAGAGCCAAACGCGGTGACCAATCTTAACTGTAATAATATTAATAAAAATCATCTTAACTCATTCTCTTTGGGAAAACCCTTTGGAAGCTGATCAAGTAATATTCGCCACGTATATACGAACTCCCTAGGATAGAGAAAATAGCCCATCAGTATGGTTCCCAGGAAAGATCAGGTGAGCTTTTAGGCCCCTTCAATGACCTTTGTCTTTCCTAGACAGATCCATACAAATAAACTACCTTCACCCACCATCAGTCTGTATATAAATAGTAAAAATCACAAGTTTTTATATATAACAGGGTCCCAAATCAGGAATTTCTTCCAAATAGCTTAACAGTAGAGTTCACCGAGAACCCATTACTATTAATTTATTTTACCCAATCAACCTGAATATATATATATATATTTTCAAAAACAGAATATGGAAATGGAAGAAACACTGGTTTAGCAATTTCAGCGTATTTGATCACTTGCTCACGTACTAATGTCTAATAGAGATACAGCCCCTGAGCCCGACGTGACAATACACCGAAGATGTATTCTCATGCCTGACCAACCACAATATTCCCCATTAGCCAAAAGAACTACAGAGGTTTAATTTTACAATTTCTTAGATTTGTTGATCACGGAGGCATAGCCCACTGAGTGATCAAGTCTTTATAATTAAAATTTCGCCAGCGTAATGGTACAATTATTAAACTTGATAATTAAATTGGGCATTATAACTTTACTATTTAAAAAATAACATTTCTAAACAAAAATAGGACATAGTAGCATTTTAAAACATTTAAACAAATATATAACAATTTATTTAAAACTATAAACACCCAACACACAATTATTCATCAAAACAAAGATCAAACCAACTTAGGAAGAATTTTCCCATACCTTAGCCTCAAGAACAATGAAGAACAAGCTAAGAACACAAGAATAACCACACAAAAACTTGATTAGTAACACAAAGAAAACTAAAGGAAAACAAAGGAAAGAAATGGAAATTTTGGAGTGATTTCTCTTCAAGTTGATGGTGAGGAAAATGAAGAGCACCCCCTCCCTATTTATAGGGGAGGGGTTCGGCCAGATGAGGGAAGAGGGAGGGGAGATATTTTTAATTTCCATTTTTCACAAAAATGCTAAAATCCTATTTATTAAAAATATCTAACAAATATCTAGCTTCTAGAAAAATGGAGAAGCTTCAAACTCTTCAAGAGGCATGGGAAGGCGGCCTAAACTGGCTGAGAATGAAGGAGAGCGAATTTCCTAAAATACCCCTAGGGTTTAGATGAAAAAGAATGAAAATGAAGGGTATTTTTGTCATTTCATAAATCAAAAATTGAAATAATTAGTTAAAATTGATGAGAACCAATGAGAATGCTAGAAAATGCCATGACAAGTCTAAATAATTTCGTGGCATTCATTTTTGAATTTTATTGATAGTGCAAACTCTTCGGTTTTCACCGTTTCGCTGTATAACCCTGCAAAATGCAGAAAAATAGGGTTTTCAAAACTTACATAGAAATATTTTCTAAAATCATGAAATAAATAATTAAAAATAAAATATAAAATGGTTGTGGACCTTTGACACGAAAATTATACCTGTGAAATAAGATTTTTACGCTACATGCCCCCCGTTAGCGTAGTTTTCGGTAAATTTTGAAAGTTTTCCAAAAATTTGAGAAAATAATAAATATTAAAAGAAGCAACTTTTGTGAAGGAAGTTTGTTTTCTGAATTGATTTGAGACACTCAAACTATTTAAATCCTTTTTCGTCAGTTAGACGTAAACCATTTTCCGTAAAAAGACTCAAAGTTGACTGAAAAACCACTGTTTCATTAGTATTTCGAAATACATGTATTTCATCCCAAATTTTAAGCCAAGAATAATTCACAACATTTTTGCCATAAAAATTCATATAAAACAGAATAGGGATGGATAGACAAGGAAGCAGACCTGACAGAAGCTGAAATTGACCGTTTTCCAGAAGAAATTTTAAACATGGATTATTTAAATACTATTTGTAAACTAAAAATAAATCTCAAAACATTTATTTTCCAAAACTCATATAAGACAAAAATTAGAACAGTTACTCAGAAAAACAGATGTTACACATTTCGTTCTGAAATGAATCATCACCGGCCACTAAACAGTGCTATATAATGAACCCTAAAATAGATAGTTTCACACTTTCTATACTTGCCTTCCTTGCTGTCTTGTTGTTGTCTTCTCTATTTTGTAGCTTGCTTTCAAAGTTTTCACAATTTTCATCTTTTCAAATTAATGAACCCATTCCAAGTTTTCATCTTTTACATTCCCATTTTTCTGGAGTGGATGGTCATCTTGGAACATCTCCGTGACTATGGCATGGACGTCATAGAAGAAGTTACAAGGGCTGCATGGGTTGAGTTTTTCTCCAAAGACTTTTCCAAGGTTCATGCAAGAATGATCTTGGACTTTTGGTCTAGTGCAACTTTAAAGAAAGAAAAGATTGTTGGTGTAACGCCCCTTTTTCCCACAAGGAACGTCACGTAAAAATATCAAGAAACTTAATGCGGAAATAAATAAAACTGGTTTGTCTTCAGAAAATACAGCTTTCATAATTAAAGGATACCGAAATTCGTGGCTAATTTTTTTTTAAAGATATTAAGAAGTACGCTCATGAAACTTTAGCCATCCTGAAAAAAAAAAAACATACATCATATTCACATGTCTCCAAGTCACTGTACAAAAGTCTTGCACTAGCAAGTATAGTCAAGAACCACAACAAAGTGGCCAAAATACATCATCACGGCGTAAAAGAAAATAAAACGATAAACTAAACCTAGAAAAATAGTAAAGCAAAAGATGTGTCAAATACACGACAAGATCATCTACTCCCCAAAACCTAGGATGGTTGGCCAACTAACAGACCCACAACCTAACACCATCCAATGCCACACCTAGAGACCTAAGAAAATGATGTCTCCTCGGGATCCTCCTCGGGGTCCTCCTCAGACTCCACAAGGAACCCACATCCAGGCTCGTCTCTAATCTTCCTCTTCCCCTTCTCTGCATGTCCAGATGGTTCGACATGAGTGCCTGAAGAGCAGTGCACGAAGTTTAGATGGCTCTACATAAGGAACAGGAAGCGTCGGCCTCACAGACTCTGGTGGTGGAGCTGGAGTCACTGGTGGAGCAATCCTAGGTAAGCGTGCCCTCTCCAAGAAATTCTTCCTTGGAGTGTGACGAATTAGACGACGACGATCAAAAGTAGGTCCGGCTACTCGCTGGGGTATAGGTCTCTGGTCAACCCTCGCCTCTCTCCTAGGTTGCGCCATGGGTTGAACCCTGGGCACCCTACTCTCCACGGTCACACTGCGTGCATAGGCTGGATCTGCCGGCCGGCTGCGCATCCTCTCAATGGGAATGTAGACGTCCAAAACCATGTCCCTCTCTAGCACCTCTTCGAGGCCCAGCACCCCTCCTCTAGTCCTGACCACGTGTCCAGATACCATGGCCCATTGGGAGATGGGATTGTAAGTCCATCCCCCTCCATCAACCTCAAGAGGCCTGAAACTCTCCCTCACCCGCGCTACCAGAGGTCTCGATGTGAACATCTACGCGTAATGTACATAAAGATAACAGAAAAGTTGCAACATAAGGGTCCTAGAGCAAGAAAGTGAAGATCTTTCTACGGTTGGTAGGATCTAGGACGATGCATTGTTTTGCTCTTGTTTTTACGTAATCTAGTTATTAGTAGGCTTGAATCATAAACACTCAAAAGTTGGAGTATAAGTTTTTGGAGACATTCCATAGGATTAAAGCCTATTAGGAAATACTTGAACTTGTTTGCTATATATATAAGTATTTGTTTTCTTTGATGTTGTGTAAATTTTATGTGTGTATATATATATAGGTGCATATTATGTTTACTCCTATAAATAGAAACTTACTCTTACAAACTAAGCTTTTGATTTGGATAACATGATCAGTCATAGAATTATTATTATTTTCTTAATACTTAAGGTCAAGATATGGAAGTAATTAATCCATTAGCTTGCCGATAGCAGAAAGATAATAATGATAATGAGTATGAACTGATAGGTCAAAAAAAAATTCCTAGGAAAGAGGAACTTAAGGTTTGATTCCGATTGAAGGAAAGAAAATATTCGGTAGTTGAGGTTACAATATCAAAAGGAAAACAAGAAAGTCATCTTTGAGATTAAATAGCTAAAGTCTATAGCTAAGTAGAATAGTATTGGAAATTTTCATCAGATGAGGATTATTGTTAAGGATTTAATAGTCATTGAAATGACTTACCAAAGGTATCTTAGTGATACAAAGATTAAGATATAGTACAATAAGAAAAGGATTTTTTGGAGATTTTCCACAAACAAGTATGACTGTAAGTATGTACGCAACTAAAAGTCTGAACTTTTAGCTAAAGTATTTTCGATTTTTAGTTCAAATTTGATGGAGCATAGCAGTGCAAAATGATTTTGAGGCAGGACTTAGTTATAGACTAAGAAGATAGATTTTTGCACTAAGAGACCCGTCAAATGGAAATGTCGGAAGATGGAGAAAGAGGAAGTAAACAAGGAAAGAAAATATTAGTAGACTATCTAGGTTACAGCAAATGGAGTAAGGACAAAAGAAGCAAGAGATTACACTCCGAACAATTAAATGGGTGAGTATGTTATATCTAAAGGTTGATAGTAGATCATTTGAATAAATACAGTGGTGTTAGGTAATGGGAATTATTTCAGATAGAGGACGACTGTCCTGTATGCTTATTTACGGAATTTCAAGGACAAAATTATTTTTAGAGGGGTAGAATTGTAACATCCTAAAATTTCACTCTAAGAGACAGAGTATTAATTTTAGAGGATTAGAATTACTTTGAAGTTTTTTCGGATAAAAACTCAGTAGTTTAGAGCTAAATACGGAAGTCAGGAAATTATATACGGACACTCTAATTATTAGGATAAATAATAAATGAATTTGGAAAATTCATACAACACTTCCAAAGGGTATTTAAGGAAAGACATAGTAGTTTGATGATATATAAAGGTTTTAGGAATTAAGTTTAGATTATAAGAGGAGGATATAAAGAAATTACAGTTTTAGTTCCTTTGAAAGGAACTCCGTAGTTTGTTAGTTAGGAAAGGGATAAATACCAAAAATGGAAAAATAGATAAGATAGAGACTACGAAGACCTGATAGAAACCTAAGAAAAATAGAATGATAAGTTACGGTTAAGTATTATAGCATAAATAGTAAAATAGTTAAGTCTTATATAGACTTCTGTTTTCTATATTTCCGTCTTTCATCTGTTTTTATATGAAGTTGTGTGATCTAAGTGATAAGAAAATTATGTTAGCCTTATAATTAAGGGTTTTAACTTATTTTATTAAAACAGTCACTTTTTCTACGACGTTTGAAAACCGTACTTACCGTAATAGACGGAAAAGAGTTTAATTAGTAAAAATATATTAAACCAACCCAGAAAATTATCTGTCTTCATAAAAGTTGTTTCTTATAATATTTTTTATTTTCTGGAATTTTTCTAGAATTTTTGGAAAAACTAATTTCTAAAATTACAGTTTTGGTCCTTACAGTTTACGGTAAGAGCTAAACACTGATACGGAGACCAAAAAGAGGTCAAATCGAAATTCTGGAAAAGTATACCATGGTTTTATATTTTTTTATGATTTATGAAATTAATTTTGGAATTTTTTGAAAAACAGATAAATAGTTACTTTTTCAGTCCCTGTAAGCACATAAAACGAAGATTACGGAAACCAGAATGGATTTTCAGTGATCAGTGAGTGCTCAAAATCAAATTTTAAGAGGGATCATTAGTGTTTAAATCAAATTTGTGATTTTCTGGGAATTTTTCTGGAATTTTCTGAAAAATTACTGTTTTACACTTACGGCACGTCCGTTTTCCTTTATTAGTGCAAACCGTAAAGCCTACCCTTTCCGTAAAAATCCAGAAGCTCTTGTATGAAGTCTTTATGACTATTATGTATCATTTTCGAAATTTTCTTTTTGGTCCTCACCTTTTAATAATAGTTTTTGGAATTTTTCTTGTAAAAGGACTATTTTACCATTGGTTTTCCGTTTATTTACCAAACCATAAAGTATTTAACTATACAATCAAATGGTCCCCCTTCTCCCTCATGTTGGTCGACATCACCATCAAGCTAGGGCCCTTGGATGAACTTTTTGGTCATGACTCATATGCATAGTCATTAGAAGTAGCCAATTATATAAAAGCATGATTAAACCTAATTAATAAATATGTATTTATGTAGTCATGGCTTACCACACAAATCACTTTTATTCCCTCTTGGTCCCTCCTTGGCCGCCCCTCCCCCCATCTATAAATAGACATCATGCTTCATAATTTTAACTCACACCAACAAGCTTGAAGACAACTCTCTCTCTTTACTTCTTAGTTCTTAAATTTCTTTTTGGTGTTCTTGCTTTGTTCTTCCCAAAGAAGTGGCCAAGGTAAGGGGGTTTTCTTGCAAAGTAATTTGTGAAGTATGAGTTTTGATTCTTGTTTGTGTTTGAATTGCTTGTTTATGTGTTTATAGTTTTTATTTATTTATATATGCTTTATAATTGTTTTATAGCTTTAATTTAATTCTTTTGTGCTATTGATGAATTGTAGAGTTATAATGCCCAATTTTATACTAAATTTCGTGAGTAGGGAGGTTATGGCAAAATCACTTTTGAGCTTTTCTAAACATACCGTTATAATGGCGAATTTTAGACTTACCGTAAATAAGATTTTACCGCAAAGAAAATACAATTTATTATTTGTGAAAACCCGATATTATCTATCATTTATTTACAAGGTGATGGTTAAGATAAATGGTTTATCAATATGGATCTGTCCAGAAAGGAAGAGAGACCTATGAAGGAGCTAAAGCAGTCCGTCTCTCTCTGGCCTAGGATCTGTACTGATACGCTGTTTGGGGAATTCTTAACACTAGGGACCCGGGATATACGTGACAAGATAAAATTGGGAAAGAAGCAATTTCTTAATAACGTATATATAAATAGATTGGATTGGGTAAAAGAGTGTAACAGTAATGGATTCTCGGTGATTTCTACTGTTATAGTATCTTTCGAAATTTAATATAATAGTAATGGATTCTCGGTGAATTCTACTGTTATATTATTAGTGGGAAATATCGAGTGGGTATCCAATCTGTACATATATGCACATAACTCAGTTTAATTTCCAATGTCTACGGCAGTGGAAATTAGTGAGATAGGCTTTCAATGAGCCTTTTTCCTGGAAGATAATTAGTGCTTAAATATTTCCAAAGAGAAACATTTGGACTACGTTCACTTAGTTATAGTGGATCGATTTTAAAGGTTGGGTACTGATCACCAAAGATGGCTCTACCGTCGTGTGATCTTTTCATCTTCAAAAATAACTTACGCCGATAATTAATTAGCTATATTTCGCTCACTAAATCTATATCAAGTTTTAAGAAAGCTGGACACTGATTACCGTAGTCGGCTCAGCCGCTGTGTAATTATTTCATTCCCAAAGAATATTTAAAATCTGAGAACAGATACTTACTGATTAACAAGCAGACGTAAGTTTTAATATTGTTGATCTCTTCTCTCTTGATCAATCCTAGGTGGCTCTGCCTCGTTTTGGTCTTCTTGAAATGAGTTAATAATCTTTAGTTTCTATATCGAATCACTCTGTTGGGGTGCTCACCTCAGTTTGGCTCTGCCACAGTGTGATCAGTCATAAATTGACTTATTAAAGCCGGACAAATAACTTAACTCATAAACGATCCGTAAAATGGGTAAAAAGAGCAAGAGCTATTAAGAACAATAAAAGAGTTTTATGATATAAAGAGAAAGATGTGGGTTTTAATAGCTATCTGTATATTCAAGAGTATTTCTATCCTAAAGAGATGAGTTATTCCATACAAAGAGTTTTGAGGAGATTCAGAGATTTTTAAAAAGAGACAGTAAAACAGAGGAAGTTTTACAAAGAGAGGTTTAGGGGTGGCAAAACGGGGCGGCCCGCCCCGCCAAAAAATGGGGTTGGGCGGGCTGGCCCGCCAAAAAAAGTGGGTTGGGGTATCCCAGCCCGGCTCGCCCCGCGGGTGGGTTGGCGGGCCAACCAGCCTAACCCGCCCAAAAAAAAAAAAAGAAAAAAGTGCGTAGAAGTGGCGGGTTGGCCCGTCTAACCCACCCAAAAAAACCCAAAAAATGCACAAAAAAAATAAAAAATGGAAAAAAAAAAGAAAAAACGGGTTGACGGGCCAACCTGCCGGGGCTAGCCCCATTTTGAACCCACCTTTGGGCGGGCCAAAACGGGGCGGGCCGAAACAGGTTGTGGGTTGAAAACCCCAACCCGCCCCACCCTTTTTTGGGGGACTGGCCCGCCGGGCCCAACCCATATTGCCACCCCTAGAGAGGTTAAAGAGAAATAAGGAGAATTAAAGAGAAATCTGTACATTTACATTAAAGAGTTTTTGAGCATTACAACCCAAAGTAGTGTGGTTGAGAATATAGTACGGTTGGGCTACAACTGCCTATTTGGATTATCCAGGTTTCGATAGTCATATGTGGCCGAGTAGGTAATGCCCTCGGGCCGAGACAATTCGTATACCCGACTTGGATAAATTTGACTAATTGACTTATTCATAAATTGGTATAAAGTAATAAATGTCAGTCTTACCGAAGGATCCTCAGAAGTCCTGAAGGGGCTATCTGGTTATTCTGTTAGGTTGACTACAGTCGATTGCTCAATGATGTTAAGGTTGGTAAAGTCTTCTTGGAGTAATACACCGATGTGTTTTGAGAGATTTTGAAGTGACATGCATAATTATATTTGAGACTCGGTGACATTTTATTGTGAATGAATTACTTTTATAGGGTTCCAGCACAAGGTAAGTTTTGTCTAAACGAGATCTGTTTATAAGCCTTGATTGTTCTGTTATCACTGATGAGTGTTTGATGTGCAAATTGGGTGATATGTGATCTGTGTTTTGGGTGTGCTTGTACTTTACTTATTACTTTGATTAGAGTTTTACTCTTGCCTGCTTTATGTTGTGATGATACATGACTGAGTAGGTGGTTTACCCAATAAGTGGGTTAGCTCTTAGAAGAAGGATATGAAGAAGGATGTTGCATAATCTGATAGAGATTCTGAGAAGAATCTGTATTTACTGTCTTAGATTGGGGTAGATGTCAAGAGACTAAATTGGCTCACATGTACAGTATATTTAAAACATTATGCTTGTACTGAAGCAAGATCTTTATAATATGAGATGAGATTATGCTCACCAAAGGTGTTGATTATATTTCCGCATTCAAAAATATTTTGAAAAAGAAATAGGGAAGTATATTCCTCATCCTTCTCATCTTTTAGAAAAGCGAAAAATTTTACCTGCATTTTAGAGAAGGATTACCAATTTTTATCAAAATATTTTCTAAGTCTTTGCTAAAACTTTTGGTTACTATGGTGTAATATCCTTTTTGGAGAAAGGTGTTACAAGAATCATCATCCAAACCTTTTTGTGAAGCTTGAATGTCCAAAACTCAAGAAAGCTCAAGCCTTTAGTTATGGAATCAAGCTTTGGAATGGAGAGAAAAATGGAGTTTTGCAAGATGAAGAAAATGAATTGAAGAAGAAATGAAACCTCTCTCCTCCCTTTCCCTAGAAGAACTCGGCCAAAGACAAGGAGGTATGGGTGAGATGTGCTTGATTTGATTTGGAACTAGCTACTCTCATTTCTTTAATTGGAAATTCAATTAATTATCCCATTGACCCACATTGACCTTTGAGATATTTCAAGAGCACATTTTTGGCTTAAGAACTCGGCCAAGACCAAAAAAAATGGTGAGATTATGTCACATCATGCTAGGGTTGAGTTGGTGGTTCAAAAGTAGGAAAAATGCTTATTTTCATAATCTCTTTTGAAATAAACACTTTTCTAAAATAAGTAATAAAGTGAAAAATCACTTTTATGACTTAAATATGTTATACCAAAATTTAGAATCTCCAAACTAAATTTTTGGATAATTTTTCATCTCTTGGTTGTGCCCGGTTTACCCGTAAAGCACCAAACGCGGGTAAAATAAAGTTTTTCTGAAAAATTTCTAGAAAAATTTTTAAAAATAAAAAATAATCTAAAAACAACTTTTGTTTCGTTCAAATATTATTTTGGAGTAAAAATGTCTCCAGAAAAATACTAAACCCTTCCCCGCATCACTCGAGAATGTGATTCCCGCAAAAACTCAGTTTTGCGAACTTTACTACTCTTGACTCTTCTAAAACAAATCTAAGATATGAATATCATTATTCTCACCTCAAGATCCCAAAAATCAATAATCAAATAATTTTAAATAAATTAAAACAGATTAAAAGTCTAAAGAAACTATTAAAAAAACGAGGGTGTTACAACTCTGCCCCTCTAAAAAGAATTTCGTCCTCGAAATTACGTACCTAGAACAACGCAGGGTACTGTTCTCAGATCTTGTCCTCTACTTCCCAATTCGCATCTCCGGTAACTTCATTCCAGATAACCTTGACTAAAGAGATTTGTTTATCGCTGAGTTGTTTGATCCTTCTATCATCGATTTGCACAGGGTTTGTTTCATAAGTCAGATTATCTCTTAATTGTGCTACGTCAGACTCGATTACATGAGATGGATCAGGAATATATTTCCTCAGTTGTGAAACATGAAAGACATTGTGAAGATTAGAAAGATTTGGCGGTAAAGCTATTTGGTATGCAACAGGACCAATACGACGAAGAATTTGGTATGGTCCTATGAATTTTGGAGTGAGTTTTCTGGACTTTAGAGCTCTGCCTACCCCAGTCATCGGAGTGACTCTCAGAAAAACATGGTCGCCTTCTTGGAACTTGAGAGGTCGTCTCCTCTTATCGGAGTAGCTCTTTTGTCTGCTTTGTGCCGTCCTCATCCTTTCTCGAACTTGTCTCACCTTCTCCGTTGTTTGTTGTAAAAACTCAGGTCCTAATATTGGACTCTCCCCATCCTGGTACCAACACAAAGGTGTTTGACATTTTCTTCCATACAAAGCCTCATAGGGTGCCATTCCTATGCTCGAATGAAAACTATTATTGTAGGTGAACTCGATCAACGGCAAAATATCGTCCCAACTTCCCTTATGATCCAAAACGCACGCTCTTAGCAAGTCGTCTAGGGATTGAATGGTTCTCTCTGACTGACCATCCGTCTGAGGATGATAAGCAGAACTTAATCTCAGCTTAGTTCCTAGAGCTTGTTGCAAACTTTGCCAAAATCTGGATGTAAATCTAGGGTCTCTATCAGAAATCATACTGGATGGCACTCCACGCAACCTGATTATTTCCTTCACATAAATCTGAGCAAGCTTATCCAGGGAATACTTCATGTTGATAGGTAGAAAATGCGATGACTTTGTCAGTCTATCCATAATTACCCAAATCCCATCAAATCCTTTTGATGTTCTTGGTAATCCTGACACAAAATCCATCGATATGCTCTCCCATTTCCATTCTGGTATATCCAACGATTGCATCATTCCCGCAAGTCGTTAGTGTTCCACTTTCGCCTTTTGACAGGTTAAGCATGCTGCTACATAGTCTGCAACTTGCTTCTTCATTCCTGACTACAAAAATCTTTGCTTCAAATCTTGATACAATTTTGTGGCTCCAGGATGAATACTCCAATTACTCTTATGGGCTTCGTCCAGAATTAGCTTCCTCATCTCCAAATTATTTGGCACACATATCCTCCTTTTACATCTCATTGATCTCAAGATGCCATCCTCACCTAAACTAAACTCTGTCACTTTTCCTTGCCTCATTAATTCCTTCTTTTCCTCTAAACTTTTATCTGTGACTTGCTGCTCTCTTATATCATCTATCAATCCACTCGACACTTTAATCATGCTTAAACTAATCCTGCCCTTGTGTCTCTCCATTTTCAAACCGAGATCTCGGAATTCCTCAATCAACTCTAGTTCCTTGATCATCATGGCAGACACATGAACAGTTTTCCGACTTAAGGCATCAGCTACAACATTCGCCTTCCCGGGATGATACATCAAGGTAAAGTCATAATCCTTCAGGAATTCCATCCAACGTCTCTGTCTCATATTGAGTTCCTTCTGATCAAACAAATATTTCAAGCTCTTGTGATCGCTGAAGACATTAAATGTTGATCCATACAAAAAATGTCTCCAGATCTTGAAAGCGAACACTACAGCAGCTAACTCAATATCATGAGTTGGATAATTCCTCTCGTGAGTTTTCAACTGACGGGATGCGTATGCCACCACCGTTCGATTTTGCATCAATACGCACCCAAGTCCTTGGTATGAAGCATCACAGTAAACTTCCAGAAGTTCCTCAGGATTAGGTATAATCAACATAGGCGATGTAGTCAATAGCTCTTTCATCTTTAAGAAACTCGCCTCACACTCATCCGTCCATACAAACGGTTGATCCTTTCTCGTGAGTTTCGTCATTGGGGCTACTATCTTTGAAAATCCTTCTATAAATCTCCGATAATAACCTGCTAATCCTACAAAACTACGAACCTCAGTCACTGTCGTGGGCCTTTCCCATGACATTACTGCTTCTACCTTCACTGGGTCTACAACTATACCCTATCTTGAAATCGCATGACCTAAAAATTGTACCTTTTCCAACCAAAATTCACACTTAGACAACTTGGCATAAAACTGTTTGTCACTCAAAATCTGCAACACTTGTCTTAAATGTTCCTCGTGTTCCTCATGACTCTTGGAGTAAACCAAAATGTCATCTATGAACACCACCACAAATCGATCAAAGAAAGGTCTAAAGATCCTATTCATATAATCCATAAATATTACCGGTGCATTAGTCACCCCAAACGACATCACAAGATACTAAAAATGACCATATCTTGTTCTAAAAGCAGTCTTAGGTATGTCGTCATTCTTAACCCTAATTTGGTGATAACCACTCCTCAAATCAATCTTAGAAAATACAGCGGCACCACGAAGTTGATCCATCAAATCGTTGATACGTGGCAACGGGTATTTATTCTTAATCGTTGCCTTGTTCAACTGACAATAATCCACACACAATCTGGAAGTTTCGTCCTTCTTTTTGACTAGCAGCACAGGAGCTCCCCACGACGATACACTTGGTCTCACAAATTGCTTTGATAGCAAATCTTCCAATTGTTTCTTCAGTTCAGCCAGCTCCATTGGTGACATTCTATACGGGGCAATAGAAATCGGACCAGTACCAAGTACTATATCTATGGCAAACTCTATATCCCTCACAGGTGGTAAACCTGGAACATCCTCCGGAAATACTTCAGAGAAATCTCTAACGACGGGCACGTTGCTCAATACAACTTCCCCCTCGACTTTCAAGAAGGATAAAAACATGTATCCCTGAGCTCCTTCTTTCAAAGAAGCTCTCACTTGATTGGCAGTCAAAAATCCAGAATTCTCAGCATTTGGGAAAATTAAAGTTTTATTGGCACAGTCTAAAAGGATATGGTTGGAAGATAACCAATTCATGCCTAAAATCACATCTAATTATGTCAAAGGCAAACACATTAAATCAACAAGATATGTCCTATTTTAGATAAACAGAATTTGTAATAACAGTTTCAGTAGTAGGCATAGAAACAAAAAGATCAAAAGACATCGAAGACACAGACAAATTCAATCGTTTCACAAAATTTTCAGATATGAAGGAATGGGTCGCACCCGAATCATATAGCACAATTAAGGGATTTCTAGCTATGTCACAAGTACCTTGTATGAGATCCTCTGATTGTGAAGCCTCAACACCGCTCATAGTATAAACACGTCCTTTTGTCGTCGGCCTTCCGGCTCTGACAGTGTTCACTTCTAGTTTTGGTTTGCCTGCAAGGCAATCTTTCGCTGCATGCCCAATCTTTCCGCAGCTAAAACATGTCATTCCCTTTTCGTTGCATGTATTGGACAGTGTAGGTAACAAGTTGAAACACAAGAAGGGGGGGTTGAATTGTGTTTCAAAGCTTTTAAAAACTTTTCGCAAACGTTGGACGCTGATTATAAAAAACGTTGGACGCACAGCGCAACTGGTTTATTGGACGCCCAAACACTTTGGACGCAAAAACATCCACTTAGTTTAAAACAGGTTTTCTTTGTGCGATTAAAGTGTATTGAATAACTTGTTAAAATAAAATCAAAATCAATCCCCTCAGTTAGTATAAACAAATAAATTAACAGAGATAAGGGATAGAGAAAATAACACAAGTGTTTATCCTGGTTCACCCTTTCCTAAGAGCTACGTCCAGTCCCCTCAAACAAGAGAGATTTCACTATCAATCAAGATAGAATACAAGTATTCTTCAACAGCCTCTTCAGGCCTTACAACAAGTATTCTTTGCACACCTAGCCTCTCCAGGCTCAACACAAGTATTCTTTGACAACCAAGCCTCTCCAGGCTTAACACCAAGTATTCTTTACACGTAGCCTCTGTAGGCTATATCCCAAGTATTCTTTTACAGACAAGCCTCTCCAGGCGCAAACAAGTATTCTTTCAAAACAAGCCTCTCCAGTCTTAAACAACTCAGAAGAGTGTTTTTGACTCAAAGTGCTATCCAACTCACACAAGTGAGAATATAAAAATCTTAAGCACTTCGAGAGTTAAACAAACTCTCTTTTACAAGAAGGAAGAAACTAATACAAGACTTTCTATAATAATCAGAGTATTTGCACAGCGTTTCAGCTCTTTCTTTTCTTGGTTCAGTCTATTGTATTCTTCTTCTTGTTCACGGTATTTATAGGCTTTGATGAAGCTTCAGGCTTGTTCTTTGAATAACTCAGCTTCAGCCTTCATAAATATGACCGTTCTCTAATAGCATTAAATGCTATTTTTCCGTTGCTCTGAGGAGTTTCACTTCAGTATGTATGTCTGCGTCTCTTTCTCCTAAGTCAGAAGCAACCTGTACTCATAGTCTCAATTGCACAAAGGTTAATAGTAATATTCTGTTGAGACAAAGAGAATACACTGTGTAAAGTAGAAAGGGATGTTCAGAGAGATATAGAAATAGTCAGAGTACATTCTCTCTCTAAGTACACTTTCCACAGTGCTTTATACTTTTCACTTAATGCATGTTCAAAACACGTTGAATACAACTATTTATTTCAAATCATTTGCTCAATAAATATGTTCCATATTAAATGCAAGAGCAATAAATAGCAAGTTGTGTCTTCTGCGTTTTGGACGCAGCATGTAGAATATATGGACTATTCATGTACAGAATGGACGCATACCTTTGCTTACCATTTGTACTTGAGACAATTTGGTTCATATGGACGCATATTCATTGCTTACCATATGGACTTATGACTTTGCTTCTCTGATAGAACGTCTTCATGATAGATATTGGACGTTTATCAATTCTGCTTCTTTGGACGCAAAGCTTCATTGGACGTATTCCTTCTCAAAGTCCATTGGACGATACTTATCTGAGGTTAAGTATCAGAGTCCATTGGACGCTCCACTCTTGGACTGTACATATATGTGCCAATGTCACACTGGACAATGGACTTATCTTTGTTGTACCTACAAGAGCTTGTCAGCAGACTTTGTAAAACCTTTAATAATTATTGTTATTATCAAAACCACTTAGGGAATTCATGCATTAGAAATGCTTTTGAATAATTTGGTTCCAAAAATCTCCCCCTTTTTGATGATGACAAACATTATTAAGTTTTACAAGCAGTAAAGCAGATAAAACCAGTAAACAGTCAACATATACTTTTTAAAGAGAAATTTTTCTTAAGGAAAACTCCCCCTGAGATATACGTCTCAGTTTTTCTTACTCTTCTCCCCCTGAGATAAACATCTCATGGTTTTGGATATTCAATATGTTCAGAGTACCTGAAAAATTTCTTTTTCTCACAAAGCAGATTAGTCCAGCATATACAATATAGCATAATCAGAGCATACATAAGTAATAAGACTACTGCAATGTAGACTCAATCTCATTTTATTAATGACTTTCGAGCTTTAAAACTTAATTTCTTCCCAATTTCTCCCCCTTTTGTCATCAGACAAAAAGGTTCACAGAACATCATAGTCCAGAAAAAAACAAAAGAAAGATTAAAGAAGATTTGGAGAAGCATTGGAGCGTGGAGTCAGGGCTTTTTGTAACGCCCCTTTTTCCCACAAGGAACGTCACGTGAAAAACTTAAAACTTAATGCGGAAAAACGTCTTTCTTAAATTAAGGTTACCAAAATTGGTGGCTAATTTTTTTTTTTAAAAGAATCTTATCCGAAAAGATTTGTCACATCATATTTAGCCATCCTGAAACTTAGAAGAAAAGAAACATCATACACATATATATATCATCTTGTCAATATACACAAGTCTTGCGCCCGCAAGCATAGTTTGGAACCACAACATAGTGGCCAAAGTACATCATCATAACGTAAAGAAAATAAAGCGATAAATCTAAACCTAAGAAAACTGTAAATCAAAAGATGTGTCAAATACACGACACTGAACATGAACATCCCAAACCTAGGCTGGTCGCTAACAGACATCCCACAACCTAGCACTAGACACCCCCACCACTACGACCTAAGACGATGACGTCTCCTCGGGATCCTCCTCCGGGTCCTCCTCCGCCTTGGATATCTCAATGAATACCCGCTCTGGCTCATCTCGAACCTTCCTCTTCCCCCTCTCTGCGTGTCCCGACGGTCCGGCAGAAGTGTCAGAAAAGCAACGTACGAAACGTCCATACGGTGGGACGTAAGGAACGGAGAGCGTCGGTCTCCCTGTCTGTGGTGGTGAAGCTGGTGTCCCTGATGGAGCCATCCTCGGTAGACGATCTCGCGCCAAGGTACTCTTCCTCGGAGTGAGACGCGTGCGACGAAACATGCGACGATACTCCCGAGCGGATCCGGTTACCCGTGAGGGTAAAGGTCTCTCCTCCGCCTGAGTCTCTCGACAGGTGCCTCGGGTGTGGCTGCCAGCTAGCTGCGCATCCTCTCTAATGGAATGTAAGCGTCCAGAACCATATCACGCTCCAAAACCTCTTCGGGGCCCAGCACCCCTCCTCTCGTCCTGACCACGTGTCCACACACAGTGGCCCATTGGGAGATGGGATCATAAGTCCATCCCCCTCCCTCGGACTCGGTCTCAAGGGCCGGAAGCTCTCCCTCACACGGGCTACCAGAGGCCTCATCTACGTGTAACGTACATACAGATACAGGAAAATATGCAAGGGTGAATTTCTTTTCACAAGTTGAAATCCACTGAAAGGTTGCGTATGAAAAATAAAATACTACGTAATACATTCCAAGAATATATTTATATAGAGTTACTCTTTCGCAAATCTTTTAGCTAAGCTATTCAATCATCAACAAAAGACAAATCATCATGGTAAACACACAGTCAAGCACACACATAGCATTCTAGCATAATGCATGTCACTTCAATATCTCTTGCCATACACCGGTGCACTGCTCCATGGAGACTTTTCTTCCTCAACTAAGTAGAGCGATGTGGCGGAATCGTATACCTATCATTAATGCAAACTGACCTTCACTCTTGGCCATCGTTTGTCATTTATTCGGTACAGACCCATTGTGCTACGTCGTACACCCCATCTCAAATAAGGCAACCGGTCAGGATCATCCAAGCCGGGTACACTACTTTTCTCGGCACAAGGGGATTCACCGCAAGGCCATTGAGAATTTCGTAACCTGGATGCCCTCAAAGACTTATAGTCAGACCATACTTATTTACAATCCCCGCATAGGATTGTGTGCTCTCATCATAGCAATAAATGCTAGCCTGACAAAAGCCAATATCTCAAATGCATATGACAGTATATTTGCAACCACAATCAATTCGGTCCCTCGTCTTAGGGTTTTTCGTCGCCACGTGTTAGCTTTCACCCAACACCGTGTAATATTTTTGTCCTTAAGACTTTTATGTTCGCCACGTATTGGTTCTCTTCCAATACCGTGTAATATTATTGTCCTTAAGACTTTTATCTTCGCCACGTATTGGTTCTCTTCCAATACCGTGTAATATTATTGTCCTTAAGACTTTTATCTTCGCCACGTATTGGTTCTCTTCCAATACCGTGTAATATTATTGTTATTTAACACCATAAGTTTTTAGAAGAAATTCCTCTTTGAATTCTTAAGTTTTCTTTTAACTCTAAAATCTTTAAACTTCATTTGTTTTTAATAAAAGAATTATCTATTATCTAAAACCCACTTTATTAATTTCTTCCCACTTATTCCTCATAAAAAGATTTAATTAAAAACTTAATTAAATTCTTTGATAATTTTACTTAAAATATTTATAATTCTGGCCCAAATGTACCAGACTTCGCGTTTCAGCCCCAAGTTTTCGTAAATTATATTTTTGGCCCAAAAGTTTCCAGACTTTGCATTTCTGCCCCAAACTTTCTTAAATTATAATTTTGACCCAAAAGTCCAGATTTTGCAATTAAAGCCCAGAATTCCAGAATTTGCATTTTTGACCCCAAAAACCTGCAGTTTTCGTTTTTAACCCCTAAAAATCCAAAATTTGATTTTTCTCCCACATTAATTAATTTTCTAACTCACTTAAAGTTTTATGGATAAAAGGATTTAGTATGGAATTGATTTAAGACTTATGATTAGAAACTTGATGGAATTTATCTAATTAAGTGTTATCTTTGAATTCTAATTAATTCATTTGGAAAACTTTTTCATTAAAGCTTTTAAACTCTCTTCCCACACTTAATCAAATCTTTTCAATCCAATCCCAATCAAAGTATATGAAATACACATGAATCAATATACATCAATTAGGCAATAACACAACCAAGCCATAAATCAACATACATCATGAACATAACATTAAATCATACTTCACCAAGCACACACTTGGACATCCAAAATCACCCCAAAGCATACATATGATTTTTCCAACAACACATAGGCTCATAAAAATTATCATGCCTCAACCAAAAATCATATTTTTACTCATATACATATACATGTAAAAATACATATTACTAAGAGAATGAAACTTCATTCAACACCCAATAGAAAAACTCAAGTCATTGAGTTCATCATCAAGAACAAATCACATAATCACACACATACACAACCCTCCCAACTTATTGAGAAAAATCCCCTTACCTCTTGAAGACTTGAAAATGGGCTAACTCCAAAATCACCTCCTTCACACCACACCAACACCAAGTGGTCTACTCAACACCTTGATGTTCCCACACTTATAAAAATTTACCTTTTACAAAATACACCAAAATACAACCATAGAAATATGAGTTTTATGAAAACCAAGAAACCATAAAGAGTAGACATTTGAGAAGATGAATACTTACTCAAATCTTGAAAGAAAATAGATCCAAGGTAGTTTCCAAGCTTGTAGGTTCCAATGGAGTGAACCTAAACAAAGGAAAAACTTATTTTTAGTGAAATGAAGAACTCAAGCTTTCATGAAAACATGAAAGTGGTGGAAATGAAAAAATGAAAGAAGTTTATGGATTAGAATGATGATCCAAACCTTTTTTGTGAAGCTTGGGTATGGAAAATCTCACTAGAACTTGGTCTTTTTGGTGTATGAAAAAGCTTGGGAATGGAGAGAAAATGGTGAAGCTCTTGATTCAAATGGAGAAGATGAAGTGAAAATGAATTTCTCTCTCCTTCCCTTCCCTAGTAGATTTCGGCTGAGCACAAGGAGCATGGGGGAGGTATGGGCTTGCATGCTTTGGTGGTTGGGAGTCATACCTCACCTAATTTTGGAAAAATTCAAAAATCAACCCCTAATTGACCATTTGACTTTTGGAAGAATTTTTAGAGTTGAATCAGCCCCCTTATGCGCCCAGCTGACCAGAAAAATGGTGGGATTAAGTCCCATCAAGTTAGGGTTTAATCGGTAGTTCGAAGCACTAAAAACGCGTAGTTTTCGAACCCCTTTTTAGATAGATATTTTTCTAAAATGAGTAAAATCATGAGAAATGAATTTTATGATTTGAATATGTCATAGAAAAATTTAGAAACCCAAAACTAAATTTTTGGACTATTTTTCATGTCCCGGTTGCACCCGGTTTACCCGTAAAGCTCCAAACGCGGGTAAAATAAAGTTTTTCTGAAAAATTTCCAGAAAAATTTCTAAAAATCACAAATATTATAAGAACCATTTTTGGTTCGTTAAAAATTTATTTTGGAGTAAAAATGACCCCCAGAAAAATACTGAACCCTTCTTCGCATCACGCGAGAAAGCGGTTCCCGCAAAAACTCAGTTTTGCGAACTCTATTACTCTAAACCCTTCAAAAATAAACCTAAGATATAAATATTATTATTCATACCTTAAATTCACAAAAATCATTAATTAAATAATTTTAATTAATTTAAAACAGATTAAAAATAAATAAAAACTATATATATAAAAACAGAGTGTTACACTTTTGCTGAAGTTTCTGGGTGTACTTGATATACTGTCCAAAGAGAAACGCAAGTTCTTCATATTGTTCCCTTGGAACTGAATCTTGTGCTTGACTCTTTTCAGTAGCAGCTTGAGGTTGCATTTCTTGCATAGCTTCAAGATCTTCAGGCTCAGGAGGAAATTCAATTATTGGCCGAGTGGATCTAGTTGGGGCACCAAAGACATCATTAAACATATATCGTTGATGTGCCATGTTTTCGGTAACTGATCCCGTGGTTGGCGTTGCAGCCTTCTCAGCATCTGAGACCTCTGAAGATGATGCCTCTTGCTCACACAAGACAAGGTGTCTTTCCCAGAAAGTTCTGGCTTCTTGCTCCGTTGCTTGTCCTATCTTGGACAAGAACATTAAGAAATCCATATCCACATTCTCCATGGATTTCTTTGCCCAGTCCTCATCAATCCTGATAGGAATTGGCATTGGACTTTTGTTGATGCTTTTTCTTGGGAACTTGTCCTTATTTTTTTCAACAAGATAGACCCTTGGTGCTATCCTGTCAGGCTTGACCTTTATTGTTGTGGCTGGCTTGATTCTCATAGACGGAGGCACATTGAAGTGATTCTGAAGTTGAAGTCCGTCCGCTATGTTTCTGATGATCATCTTGTCAAGGGGTGAGAGGAATGATCCCAGTTCTTCTGCAGACAGAGGAGAGTAATCTGGCTTGAAGTCATAAATCCTCATCCTTGAGAGTCCCAAAGAGCTAGGCATGATGGACTTAGCCCTTACTTCCTCTGAGGTCATGTTCTCCTTTTTCTTATCCTCCTGAAGAGGGATTTCTATGACCTTCAACCCCTTAGTCAGGACATCCAGTTTCCTGACTGTGAAGATATACTCAGAAGGTGATGAAGAGGGTGCGTCTGATATATCTAGGTTGGAGGAAGGTGAAGAATGTTGAGAGTGATCACGTGAAGGTGAAGGTGAAGGTGAGTGTGTTTGGATGGGATTGGATGATGGTTCAAGATCGAAGGGTGATGGTGGAATAGTTTCAGGTGAGGCGAGTGGTGGTGTTTGCTGTCTTGATTGGGTGGACAGAGGGGGTGAGAGAGTTTGAGGTGGTATTTGGGATGGTTGTTCTGCTTGGGGTGGTGTTTGGGATGGTTGTTCTGTTTGAAGTGGGGGAACTGTTTGGGTTTGTGTTTGAGGTGGTGTTTGGGATGGTTGTTCTGTTTGAGGGTCAGGGATTGGACGAATGGGTGAGGGAATGGACTCAGGAATTTCTGAGATTGATGCAACCACAGAGTCAATTGTTTCATCAACAAATTTGTCAGGGTTAACACAAGCATGTACCTCCGCCACTTTCTTTCTTCTAGGCTTCTTCTCAGTTGCCACAGCTTCTTGAGATACTGGTTCAGCCTTTTCAGATCTTACTTCTCTAAGGATCTTTTCTTTCTTAGCTATCTCATTTATCCTCTGATATTCTTTTGCACCTTGGATAGTAGAACGAAGATTCATTTTGTCAAAGTTGCTTTTGCCAAGCTTGGGTTGTCTGATACTGCTCAGTATTTGATTTAAGTCTTCGACAATTCCTTGTTTTCGCATAATCTTTGTTAGGAGCACTCCATATGGAATTTTCTTCAAGGAATGCTTTCTGCTGACACGCTTCTTGAAGTTCATGAAGAGAATGAGTGGCAGATTAATTTTCTTCCGATTCAACAGATTTACCAGAGAAACTCATGTATAGCAGACATAGATTTTCTCGATCCTGTTTTGTGGAGGATCATTTTGTTGATGACTTGATGTAGGATTCGTGCCTTGTCATGCATTTGTGAAGCAACTATAGGTTGAGAGTATTCAGATGAGTCAAACAGAATATCACTCCCTCCTGGTCTTCCATTCTTCCAATCAGAGAGAGGAACTTCTCCTTCAGCTTTACAGTTAATGGTTTCAGAGATAGTTTCAACTGAAACTGTTATTTTCTTCCCATTAACCGTTCCAATAATTTCAGTGTCTTCCACCTCAGCCGTTAACCAGAATTGCTTAATAGGATTGGGATACACTCTGATATCTCCTTTGAAGAAGTTACTCCAACCAGCACTGGTGATTTCCTCAACCACGAAGATTCCTAGTTCAACCAACATGGTGGGTATGAAGTGATGTTCCACAAGGACTTCCAAGCTCTCAATGTTCTCCATTTTGAAGATAAAGGTTTGATTTTTCGAAAGAGAGAATTTTGAAGGGTTTTTTTTTAAGAGAAGATAGTAAACACAGAGAGTTTTTAGAAAGTTGAGTTAGTGGAAGGGAAGAAGTTAAAAACGTGTATAAGAAGGAAGTTGTGGAGAGAGAAATCAATAATTTTTCTTGAAAACTGGCGTAATCATCAAACGGGAAAACGGCTGCAGAGTAGGTGTACAGTTTGTGATAAAAATATATCATTATAAAAATAAATAGAACTCAGTGCGGGAAGACTAATAGGTAAAAGCCTTTAAGTCATTAAAACTTCTAAGTCTAAAATAGACTGCGTGTCCTATTGGACTCTAGTCATATTGGACTCAGACTCAGCTTGAGCATATTGGACGCTAAACATCATTCTTTTATAAAGTGCATATTTAAGTGCTTCCTTATAAAAGTGAGTCTATCTACAGAGAGGGGTTTTGTAAATATATCTGCCCATTGATTTTCAATGTTTACAAACTGAATATCAAATGTTCCCTTCTGCACATAGTCTCTAATAAAATGATGTTTAATTTCTATATGCTTAGCTCTTGAGTGTGAGATTGGGTTCTTAGATAAATTGATTGCAGCAGTATTATCACAAAGAACAGAAATCTTACTCTCGAATATGTTGAAGTCCTCCAATTGATGTTTAATCCATAAGAGCTGAGAACAACAACTTGCAGCAGAGACATATTCAGCTTCAACTGTAGATAATGCAATTGTGCTCTGTCTTTTGCTTGTCCATGATACTAGATTGGACCCAATAAAATGGCATCCTCCGCTGGTGCTTTTTCTTTCAAGCCTGTCTCCAGCATAATCAGCATCACAGAACCCTACTAATTTGTATTCATCTGATTTCTTAAACAACAAACCAAGATTAATAGTCTCTTTCAGATATCTAAAGATTCTCTTTACTGCAATTAATTGAAAATCTCTAGGATCTGATTGAAATCTTGCACATAAACAAACACTAAACATGATATCAGGTCTAGATGCAGTAAGATATAAAAGAGATCCAATCATACCTCTGTATACCTTTTGATCTACCTTTTTATCTTTATCATTCAGACTCATTATGCAAGTTGGATGCATAGGAGTGTTCATGGGTTTGCAATCGTCCATATTGAACTTCATAAGAAGCTCCTTTGTGTACTTGGACTAATGCACATAGATCCCATCTTGAGTCCAAGAAAGAACTTCAATTCTCCCATCATGCTCATTTCAAACTCCTTCTGCATTAACTCAGAAAATTCTCCACATAGAGATTCATCAATAGCACCAAAAATGATATCGTCCACATAAATTTGTACTATGATGAAATGTGTGTCTATGGATTTTCTGAAAAGAGTAGTATCAACTTTTCCTCTTGAAAAACCATTTTCCATTAGAAAAGAACTTATTTTTCATACCAATCTCGAGGAGCTTGCTTGAGGCCATAAAGAGCCTTTTTCAGTTTAAAAACATAGTTGGGAAAAGCTTGATCCTCAAAGTTAGGAGGCTGTTCAACATAGACTTCCTCTGTTATTATACCATTCAGAAAAGCGCTCTTTACATCC
The DNA here is from genome assembly GCA_030159175.1 of Glycyrrhiza uralensis. Lineage (NCBI taxonomy): Eukaryota > Viridiplantae > Streptophyta > Magnoliopsida > Fabales > Fabaceae > Glycyrrhiza > Glycyrrhiza uralensis. The sequence goes on along the minus strand of BRZY01000003.1, from coordinate 13,134,754 downwards.
ATTTGATAAAGCCTCATATCATATTGGGCAGGAAATGAAAGTAAGATGCGAATGGCTTCTATTCTAGCTACTGGAGCAAAGGTTTCAGTAAAGTCAATACCTTCCTGTTGTGAGTAACCTTGTGCAACTAACCTTGCCTTGTTTCTCACAACTTTACCTTCTTCATCCAGTTTGTTTCTGAATACCTATTTGGTTCCAATAATGGACTTATCTTCAGGTGGGTCTGCCAGCGTCCAAACATCATTGCGTTTGAATTGATTCAGCTCCTCCTGCATTGCCAAAATCCATCCTTCGTCCAATAGGGCTTCATCTATATTTTTGGGCTCCAATTCAGAGATAAATGCAACATCAGTTTGTTCTCTGAATGTGGATCTTGTTCTGACTCTATCATTTGCATTTCCAATGATTTGATCTTCAGGATGATAGGTCTTGAAGTGCCAGCTTCTTCTTCTTTCAGTATTGGACGCATCCTCAGCTTCTGCGTCTGATCTATTTTCTTCATTCTTAGGCGATATTCTTTCACCTTCTGCTTGTATTCTCATATCTGTAAGAGAATCACTTAGCTCTGACAATTCCTTGTCAGGCTTTTTGTCATTGAATTTAATATGAATTGACTCTTCAACTGTCAAGGTTCTTGAGTGATAGACTCGATAGGCCTTGGAGGTTTCAGAGTAACCCAGAAAAATACCATTGTCCACTTTTGAATCAAATTTGCCAAGTTGATCCTTAGTGTTAAGAATGAAACATTCACATCCAAAGGGATGGAAGTATGAAATGTTGAGTTTTCTTCCTTTCCACAATTCATATGGAGTCTTTTTCAATATACGCCTCACATATATTCTGTTTTGTAAATAACACGCAGTATTTACAGCTTCAACCCAAAATCTCTTGGATGTTGAGTGATCATTGAGCATGTTCCTCGCCATCTCTTGTAAAGATCGATTCTTTCTCTCCACCACACCATTCTGTTGAGGTGTTCTTGGTGCAGAGAAATTGTGAAAGATCCCATTCTCTTCACAGAATCTCTAGAAGTTTGCATTTTCAAACTCACCTCCATGATCACTTCTAATAGAGTTGATACAAACTCCTTTCTCATTTTGGACTCTTTTACAGAATATGGTGAAGACTTTGAAAGACTCATCCTTGTGTGCAAGGAATTTGACCCATGTCCATCTAGTATAGTCATCAACTATAACTAATCCATATCTCTTTCCATTCAAAGAAGCAGTTTGAGTGGGTCCAAACAAATCCATGTGTAAAAGTTCCAGAGGTCTAGAAGTGGAAACAATATTTTTGGAATTAAAAGAGCTTTTTACTTGTTTCCCTTTCTGACATGCTTCACACAGAACTTCAGACTTGTACACAAGATTTGGTAGTCCTCTCACGAGGTTATGCTTATTCAGCTTTGAAATGGTTCTTAAGTTTGCATGACCAAGTTTCTTGTGCCATATCCATTGTTCATCCTTTAAGGATATGAAGCATGAAACATTTTGTTTGGACAATTTTTCGAAATTAATCTTGTAAACATTATCCTGCCTTTTTGCTTGAAAAAGTATGGACTTATCAGGATTTCTGACTATACATTTATCTTTGTTAAAGGAAACATCAAATCCACTATCACACAATTGGCTTATGCTAAGCAGATTATGTTTGAGTCCTTCAACCAATAAGACATTTTCAATAGATGGAAAAGGATGCTTACCAATTTTACCTATTCCAATTATTCTGCCTTTCTGGTCTCCTCCAAAGGTGACCTAGCCTTTTGATCTAGGCTTTAGGTCTTGGAACATAGACCTTTTTCCTGTTATGTGTCGTGAGCAGCCACTTTCCAGGTACCATGACTGGTGTTGTCTTCCTCCCATCAAGCACATCTGCAACAGGAATTATCATATTTTTAGGTACCCAGATTGACTTGGGTCCTTTCTTGTTAGTCCTTGGTCTGCGTCCAGGCATGTTTCTCTTGTTATGGACGCACATTGAGGTGACATGTCCAGCCTTTCCACAGTGACCACAGTATGAATTAAATATTGAGGAACTTTTAGAAAACTTTGGTTTTGGTTTTTCATAACCCAAACCACTTTTGTCAGAAGGTTTTCTCTGAATTTTTAAAATCTGATCAAGTGTTTTAGAGCTACTGACAAATCTGGACAATCGTCCATTGAGTTCATTTACTTCTTGTTGAAGTGCTTGTACTTTACAGGAAGTATTGGACTCAGAATTCTTTGAAGATTCATCTTTGAGTTGACTTACTTGACATTTCAACTCTTCATTTTTTGATTTGAGTACTTTATTTTCCATTGTGAGTTTTTCAAAATCTTTAGTTAAAAGTGAAAACTTTTTCTTCAAAGATCTATACTCATCAGATAAAATGGATGATTCTCTAAGAAGATCATTAAAATTATCTCTTAGTTCAGAATAAGAAAGTACCTCTTCTTCATTCTCACTGTCAGTTGAGGGTAGGCTTGCCATTAGACAAAGATTTGCTTCTTCCTTATCCTCCTCATCCTCATCATCAGAAGATTCATCAAGATCTTCCCATGTTGCCATGAGACCCTTTTTCTTCTTGAAGAATTTCTTCTTTGTCCTTTCAGCATTAGGACAGTCTGCCTTGTAGTGGCCTGGTTTCTTGCATCCATAGCACACTACTGGACTTTTGTCCTTTTGCTCAGCTTCCTTTTGTGGAAATTTTTTGTTGAATTGCTTTCTTCTGAAGTCACCTTTCTTTTTCCACATAGACTTTATTTTCCTGGAGATTAAGGAAAGTTCATCATCATCTGAGCTTTCTTCTCCTTCTGAGCTGCATGACTCCTCATCTGAGTCAAGTGCCTTCAGTGCCTTTGAGGTGCTCCCCTTTTGGGCTTTAAGAGCAATGGATTTTGCTCTTCTTTCTGTTCCTTCTTCATTGAGCTCAAGCTCATGCACTTTAAGTGATCCCAGAAGGTTCTCCATAGCAAGGGTAGAAAGATCTCTTGCTTCTTGTATGGCAGTTACTTTGGGTCTCCATTGTTTTGGCAAACTCCTTAGGATTTTCCTGATATGATCTTGGTTTGTGTATATTTTTCCCAAGGATCTCAGGTTGTTAATGATTGTTTGGAATCTTCCAAACATCTGATCAATAGTCTCGTGATGCTCCATTTTGAATAGTTCATATTGATGAACTAGCAAGCTGATTTTGGACTCATGGACCTGAGTTGATCCTTCATGTGCCAAAGCTAGAGTGTCCCATATCTCCTTGGCAGTAGTGCAGCTATGCACCTTGTCATATTCAGACTTGGTAATGGCACACATCAAGTAGTACCTTGCCTTTGAGTTCAGTTGAAATCTTGTTCTTTGATCCTGCGTCCACTGAGCTCTTGGCACTGGTTGACCTGCTTCATCTACTAAAGCAGTGTAGCCAGTTTCCACGACATCCCACATGTCCATGTTTTGCGCATCAAACAAAGTGATCATTCTTTGCTTCCAATAGTCGTATTCATTTCCATTGAATAGTGGTGGTCTGTTCACAGCTTGTCCCTCGTTCTCCATGGATCTTTGCTTCTCTGCACTGTTAGGTGCTCAACCCCTAGAGACCGAGCTCTGATGCCAACTGTAGGTAACAAGATGAAACACAAGAAGGGGGAGTTGAATTGTGTTTCAAAGCTTTTAAAAACTTTTCGCAAACGTTGGTCGCTGATTATAAAAAACGTTGGACGCACAGCGCAACTGGTTTATTGGACGCACAAACACTTTGGACGCAAAAACATCCACTAAGTTTAAAACAGGTTTTCTTTGTGCGATTAAAACGTATTGAATAACTTGTTAAAATAAAATCAAAATCAATCCCCGCAGTTAGTATAAAAAATAAATTAACAGAGATAAGGGATAGAGAAAATAACACAAGTGTTTATCCTGGTTCACCTTTTCCTAAGAGCTACGTCCAGTCCCCTCAAACTACAGAGATTTCGCTATCAATCAAGAGAGAATACAAGTTTTCTTCAACAGCCTCTTCAGGCCTTACAACAAGTATTCTTTGCACACCTAGCCTCTCCAGGCTCAACACAAGTATTCTTTGACAACTAAGCCTCTCCAAGCTTAACACCAAGTATTCTTTACACGTAGCCTCTGCAGGCTATATCCCAAGTATTCTTTTACAGACAAGCCTTGTAGATGACAGGATGAAACACAAGAAGGGGGGTTGAATTGTGTTTCTAAGCTTTTAAATCTTTTCGCAATGTTGGACGCTGGCTTGTGAAAACGTTGGACGCACAGCGTGCTAAAATATCGGACGCACAGAGTTTCGAAATATCGGACGCACAACAAGATTGGACGCAGAGGCTTCCACTTAGTTAAAAACTTGTTTTCTTTGTGCGATTTAAAGTGTATGAAAAACTTGTTGAATAAAAATCAATTCAATCCCCACGGTTAGAATAAGCACAGAAATAATAAGAGTTAAGGGAAAGAAGGAATAACACAAGTTTTTATCCTGGTTCGCCCTTTCCTAAGAGCTACGTCCAGTCCCCTCAAACTAGAGAGATTTCACTATCGAACCAGATAGAATACAAGTATTCTTCAACAGCCTCTTCAGGCCTTACAACGAGTATTCTTTGCACACCTAGCCTCTCCAGGCTCAAACAAGTATTCTTTTACAGACAAGCCTCTCCAGGCTCAAACAAGTATTCTTTTACAGACAAGCCTCTCCAGGCTCAAACAACTTAGAAGAGTGTTTTGTGACGTTAAGTGGTGTCTAACTCACACAAGTGAGGATATGAAAACTTAAGCACTTCGAGAGTTAGCAAACTCTCTTTTACAAGAAGATAGACAAAATACAAGACTTTCTTAAAAATACAGAGTATAATGATTTGCACAGCGATTCAGCTCTTTCTTTTTCTAGTTCAGTCCCTTGTATTCTTCTTCTTGTTCACGGTATTTATAGGCTTTGATGAAGCTTCAGACTTCTTCTTCGAAAAGCTCAGCTTCAGCCTTCATAAATATGACCGTTCTCTAATAGCATTAAATGCTATTTTCCCGTTGCTCTGAGGAGATCCACTTCAGTGTGCATGTCTGCGTTTCTTTCTCCTAATACAGAAGCAACCTGTACTCAAAGTCTCAATTGTACAGTGGTTAATAGTAATACATTATTGAGACAGAGAGAATACACTGTGTAAAGCAGAAAGATGTGTTCAGAGATATATAGAATAGATAAAAGTACATTCTCTCTCTTAGTACACTTTCCACAGTGCTTTATGCTTTTCATTTAATGTACGTTCAAAAACGTTGACAAGGTTTTACAGAAAAGCATTGTATACAACTATTTATTTCAAATCATTTGCTCAATAAATATGTTCCATATTAAATGCATGAGCAATAAATAGCAAGTTATGGACTCTGCGTTTTGGACGCAGCATGTAGAGTATATTTGACTTTCAGTCCTTTTAGCAAATGGACGCATACCTTGTACTTACCATTTGCATATGATATTCATTCATCCATATTGGACGCATCCTCATGCTCACCATCTGACTTACGATTTGGTTCGTTATAGCCTTATGCTGATTATTGGACTTTTGCACTTCTGCTCTATTGGACGCACGACAGTATTGCACTTCTGCTCCATTGGACGCACGACATTCTGCTTCTTTCGACGCAAAGCGTTCTGCTTCTTTGGACGCAAAGCGTTCTCAGAGTCCATTGGACAATACTTACCCGAGGTCAAGTATCAGAGTCCATTGGACGCATCACTCTTGGTCTGTACATATATGTGCCAATGTCACACTGGACGATGGATTTATCTTTGTTGTACCTACAAGAGCTTGTCAGCAGACTTTGCAAAAACCTTAATAAGCTTTGTTATCATCAAAACCTCTTAGGGAATCTTTGTATTAAAAATACTTTTAACCAATTTGGTTCCAACAAGCCTCTCCAGGCTCAAACAATTATTCTTTTACAGACAAGCCTCTCCAGGCTCAAACAAATATTCTTTGAAAACAAGCCTCTCCAGGCTTAAACAACTCAGAAAAGTGTTTTTGACTCAAAGTGCTATCTAACTCACACAAGTGAGAATATGAAAATCTTAAGCACTTCGAGAGTTAAACAATCTCTCTTTTACAAGAAGGAAGAAACTAATACAAGACTTTCTATAATAATCAGAGTATTTGCACAGCGTTTCAGCTCTTTCTTTTCTTGGTTCAGTCTATTGTATTCTTCTTCTTGTTCACGGTATTTATAGGCTTTGATAAAGCTTCAGACTTGTTCTTTGAATAACTCAGCTTCAGCCTTCATAAATATGACCGTTCTCTAATAGCATTAAATGCTATTTTTCCGTTGCTCTGAGGAGTTTCACTTCAGTATGTATGTCTGCGTCTCTTTCTCCTTAGTCAGAAGCAACCTGTACTCATAGTCTCAATTGCACAAAGGTTAATAGTAATATTCTGTTGAGACAAAGAGAATACACTGTGTAAAGCAGAAAGGGATATTCAGAGAGATATAGAAATAGTCAGAGTACATTCTCTCTCTAAGTACACTTTCCACAGTGCTTTATACTTTTCACTTAATGCATGTTCAAAACACGTTGAATACAGCTATTTATTTCAAATCATTTGCTCAATAAATATGTTTCATATTAAATGCAAGAGCAATAAATAGCAAGTTGTGTCTTCTGCGTTTTGGACGCACCATGTAGAATATATGGACTATTCATGTACAGAATGGACGCATACCTTTGCTTACCATTTGTACTTGAGACAATTTGGTTCATATGGACGCATATTCATTGCTTACCATATGGACTTATGACTTTGCTTCTTTGATAGAACGTCTTCATGATAGATATTGGACGTTTATCAATTCTGCTTTTTTGGACGCAAAGCTTCATTGGACGTATTCCTTCTCAAAGTCCATTGGACGATACTTATCTGAGGTTAAGTATCAGAGTCCATTGGACGCTCCACTCTTGGACTGTACATATATGTGCCAATGTCACACTGGACGATGGACTTATCTTTGTTGTACCTACAAGAGCTTGTCAGCAGACTTTGTAAAACCTTTAATAATTATTGTTATCATTAAAACCACTTAGGGAATTCATGCATTAGAAATGCTTTTGAATAATTTGGTTCCAACAGGCAAGTGTCCTTGTCTCCCACAATTGAAACACTTTAATGGAGCGCCCGCTCCCTGATAACCCTTGTTAGCACCACTAGTAGAAAATGGCACATTGCGGTTCTGTTGGTTCTTCTGATTCTTAAAATAAGGCTTGTGTTGAGTTTCCTTCCCCTTTTGTCCTTGTGGATATGACCTAGACGGTCCACCCACGTTTCCCTTGTTCACTCTTCCCTTCATCATATTTTCCATCTTTCTACACTTCTCCACCAGTAGTGGAAATTGATGGATATCAAGTGAAGCTACCGATTGGCAAACATCATACCTCAACCCAGCTTCGAATCTCCCACACTTCCATCCTTCGTCCGGTTGGACTTGGAAAAATCGAAAGTACTTTACAAGTGACTCAAACTTTGCCGCGTACTCTCCTACAGACATGTCTCTCTGCTGCAGTCGAAGAAACTCTTGTTCCTTCTCGGACCTCGCACTTTGTGGAAAATACTTTTCCAGAAATCTGTCCTTAAATATTTCCCACGTCACAACTTGGTTTCCAGTTTCCAACAGTTGTCGTACTCCCTTCCACCAATACTCCGCGTCACCCAAAAGCAGATAAACTGCGTATTGTACCTTCTCAGCTGCCGTGCAGTGCAGAATCTCAAAAATCTTCTCCAGCTCTTGTATCCACAACCATGAAACTATGGCAGATTATGGTGTCGAAAATCAACCAATCTCTTGGCTTCAGCAGCTCTCTCAACCCTCACTCGATCCTCAGCATCTCTTTGTTGTCTCTCAATATCCCTTTGTTCAGCACGAACAGACTGTTGAGCCATTTGAGCTGCCATGTTAGTCATAGCCGCGATAGCCCTTTCCATCGTGTGATCATGGTCCTCAGTGTCAGTGCGATTCATCGATCGTCCTTGACGTGCCATGGGTTTCTGCAAGTCAACTAATCAAGTTGCACTATTTAAAACCTATTCAAGAAAGCAATCAATTTCACACATTGTTTCAGAAAGAAACAATACAAACAATGTCACACAATGCTAATCAAAGATCACACAACTTAAACTTAATAAGCCTATAACCTAAACACTCCCGAAATACACGACCAGCTCTGATACCACAAATGTAACGCCCCTTTTTTCCCACAAGGAACGTCACGTAAAAATATCAAGAAACTTAATACGGAAATAAATAAAATTGGTTTGTCTTTAGAAAATATAGCTTTCATAATTAAAGGATACCGAAATTCGTGGCTAATTTTTTTTTATAAAGATATTAAGAAGTACGCTCATGAAACTTTAGTCATTCTGAAAATAAAAAAAAAACATACATCATATTCACATGTCTCTAAGTCATTGTACAAAAGTCTTGCGTCAGCAAGTATAGTCAAGAACCACAACAAAGTAGCCAAACGACAAGATCATCTACTCCCCAAAACCTAGGCTGGTCGTCCAACTAACTGACAAACAACCTAACACCATCCTACGCCACACCTAGAGACCTAAGAAGATGACGTCTCCTCAGGATCCTCCTCGGGGTCCTCCTCAGACTCCACAAGGAACCCACATCCAGGCTCGTCTCTAATCTTCCTCTTCCCCTTCTCCGCATGTCCAGATGGTCCGACATGAGTGCCTGAAGAGCAGCGCACGAAACGTCCAAATGGCTCTACATAAGGAACAGGAAGCGTCGGCCTCACAGACTTTGGTGGTGGAGCCGGAGTCACTGGTGGAGCAATCCTAGGTAAGCGTGCCCCTATCCAAGGAACTCTTCCTTAGAATGCGACGAATCAGACGACGGCGATCAGAAGTAGGTCCGGCTACCCGCTGGGGTATAGGTCTCTGGTCATCCCTCGCCTCTCTCCTAGGCCGCGCCGTGGGCTGAACCCTGGGCTCCCTGCTCTCCACGGTCACACTGCGTGCATAGGTTGGATTTGCCAGCCAACTGCGTATCCTCTCGATGGGAATGTAGACGTCCAAAACCATGTCCTCTCTAGCACCTCTTCGGGGCCCAACACCCCTCCTCTAGTCTTGACCACGTGTCCAGATACTGTGGCCCATTGGGAGATGGGATCGTAAGTCCATCCCCCTCCATCAGCCTCAAGAGGGCAGAAACTCTCCCTCACTCGCGCTACCAGAGGTCTTGATGTGAACATCTACGCGTAACATACATAAAGATAACAGAAAAGCATGCAAGGGTGAATTTCTTTGCACAAGTTGAAATCCACGAAAGATGCATATGGAAAATAAAATACTACATAATACATTCCAAGAATATATATAACTACTCTTTCGTAAATCTTTCTCTAAGCTATTCATACACCAAAAGAAAAAAACACGTCGACAAGTTAAACACACATAGCACTCTAGCGTAATGCATGTCACTTCAATATCTCTTTAATACACCGGTGCACTGCTCCATGGAGACTTCTCTTCCTTAACTAAGTAGAGCGATATGGCTGGAGCGTATACCTAACATAAAGTACAAACTGGCGATCTCTCAGCCATAGTTTGACATTCATCCGGTACAGACCAATTGTGCTAACGTCATACACCATATCCCAAATAAGGCAGCCGGTCAGGATCATCCAAGCCGGGTCTACTACTCTTCTCGGCACAAGGGGATTCACCGCAAGGCCATTGAGAATTTCGTGACCTGAATGCCCTCAAAGACTTATAGTCAGACCATACTTATTCACAATTCATCGCCATGGGATTGTATGCTCTAATTTTGGCAAAAGCCAACGTCTTAAATGCAAATGACATTATAATTTGCACACACATACAAAGAAAATAACGCAATCCTTCACCTTAGGATTTTCGTCATCACGTGTTAGCTCTCTTCCAACACCGTGTAGTGTTATTTGTCCTCAAGACTTCAACGTCGTCACGTATTGACTCTCTCTCAACACCGTGTAAAACTCTTTTCTATTAACATGATTTAAAGCATAAGTTTTAAAGAAAACTTCTCTTTCAAATTAAAGTTCCTCAAAACAGTAAGTATTTCTCTAAATCCCTCTTTAGCTTTAAAGTCTCAAAATCTTTAAATGCTTTGACAAAAGAAATATCTTTTAACATTTTTAAATGCAAACTAAGAATAGTTTTTATGAAAGTCATTTGAAAACTTAAATACTTTTATTTAAAACTAACTTTAGTATTTCTCTTTCAAACTTCTCATTGTAGAAAGATTGACTTAAAAGTCTTAATTTAATACTCAAGTTATATACTTTGATAAAACTTTACTTAAATTCATTTTCTCATAATTATTTAAAACTTAACCCCTAAACTATCCAGTTTTTTGTTTCAGCCCCTGACTTCTGAAAATTATTGATTTTGGCCCAAAAATGTCCAGTTTTTCGTTTCAGCTCCTGAACTTCTGAAAAATTACGATTTTTGCCCAAAACGTCCAGTTTTCATTTGTCAGCACCAGAACTTTTGAAAATTATTATTTTGGCCCAAAACACCCAGTTTTTCGTTTCAGCCCCCTTTAAAAATTTGAAATTCCACTTTTATCTTTATCAATTGATTTCCTAACTTACTTGGAGCTTTTTGAAAGTAAAATTGATTATAAAGTCTATTGGATACTTATATTTAAAAATCAAGTGAAGATTACCTAATCAAGTGTTGACTTGAATTCTAATTAATTAAATCTTGGTTTCTTTGGAGAAACTTTTTCCTAAGAATCCTCTAAAATCCTCTTCCAAATGCTTGGGTAAAAATCTCTTAGTCCTCTTTGGTACCATCACCAAATCACAACTACAATCATAATAAATTAAAGCTTTACACTACTTTAAATATTACAATCCAACATCATGAATCAAATCACACAAAAATCACCCAAGATATCAATTATCTTAAATAAGCAAGAACACAAAATCAACTCATGAAGCATACATATACTTAAAGTAACCATTTTTAGCATTTTCAATACATCAAGAACACTAACATCATTCATTACATTTACTAAACAAGGCATTAGGCATACAACCACTTCAAATAATTATTTTTCTTTTCCAAGAGAGCTTAAAAATTCAAAAAATCACCTTCCATAAATCAAGGATCACCCATTAAAAGCTTTAAGTTATAAATAGGTAAAAATAAGCATTACTAAGAGAATGATTTCTCATTCAACAACCAACATGAAAACTCAAGGCTTTGAGTTTATCATCAAGAACACAACAAATAGCCACACACATACACAACATTCCCAACTTATTGAGAAAATCCCCTTACCTCTTGAAGTGACCTTGAAAAAAAAACACCAAGGGGTCTCCTTGAAATCTTGATGCTCCAACACTTTAACTATCAACCCTTTTTAAAAAATACACAAGAAACATAACCATAAAAATGCAAGTTTTATGAAAATACTCAGACCCTAATGTGTAGAAACTTGAGTGGAGGAATACTTACTCAAAGCTTGAAAGAAAATAGCTCAAGGAGGGTTTCAAGCTTCTAGGTTTCAAGAGAATGAACCTAAACCAAGAACAAAGCTTTCTCTTAGAAAAAATGAAGAACACATGATTCTTGAAAAATGAAAGTGATGATCTTAGAAAAATAAGAAGAGATTATTGATTAGAATCATCATCCAAACCTTTTTTGTGAAGCTTGAATGTCCAAAACTCAAGAAAGCTCAAGCCTTTAGTTATGGAATCAAGCTTTGGAATGGAGAGAAAAATGGAGTTTTGCAAGATGAAGAAGATGAAGTGAAGAAGAAATGAAACCTCTCTCCTCCCTTGCCCTAGAAGAACTCGGCCAAAGACAAGGAGGTATGGGTGAGATGTGCTTGATTTGATTTGAAACCTACTCTCATTTCTTTAATTGGAAATTCAATTAATTATCCCATTGACCCACATTGACCTTTGAGATATTTCAAGAGCACATTTTTGGCTTAAGAACTCGGCCAAGACAAAAAAAAAATGGTGAGATTATGTCACATCAAGCTAGGGTTGAGTTGGTGGTTCAAAAGTAGGAAAAATGCTTATTTTCATAATCCCTTTTGAAATAAACACTTTTCTAAAATAAGTAATAAAGTGAAAAATCACTTTTATGACTTAAATATGTTATGCCAAAATTTAGAATCTCCAAACTAAATTTTTGGATAATTTTTCATCTCTTGGTTGTGCCCGGTTTACCCGTAAAGCACCAAACGCGGGTAAAATAAAGTTTTTCTGAAAAATTTCTAGAAAAATTTCTAAAAATAAAAAATTATCTAAAAACAACTTTTGTTTCGTTCAAATATTATTTTGGAGTAAAAAGGTCTCCAGAAAAATACTAAACCCTTCCCCGCATCACTCGAGAATGCGATTCCCGCAAAAACTCAGTTTTGCGAACTTTACTACTCTTGACTATTCTAAAACAAATCTAAGATATGAATATCATTATTCTCACCTCAAGATCCCAAAAATCAATAATCAAATAATTTTAAATAAATTAAAACAGATTAAAAGTCTAAAGAAACTATTAAAAAAACGAGGGTGTTACAGTTGGAAAAGTGGCTGGTGTGCACGTCACTGTCTCCTGAGAATCTATTTCCCAATTAACTGTTTGTACAGATGAGGGGATCATCTATGAGGAGGGATGGGAGGATTCACTCCCGTTCAAGGAATATAAGTTTGTGGATGTTATTTTGACGAATACAGAATATCTTTTGCCAGAAACTTGTGATAGGTTCGCCAGAAATGCCCTCTTTCCTGTTGGGACTCTTCAGACACTGCCTCCCAGATGAATAGCAAGGCCAAAGTACTTAATGGTTTTACCAAAATATGGTGAGGAATGAAGTAAGTGATCTTCAACGGTTTTGTCTTGTTAACTTGCTTCTCAAGAGAAAGGTTAACTTACCACATTGGGTATTTAACTATTTAAAACAAAGGCTATTTGGGTTTGTCACTCATCAGGAGGGTCCTTTTATTTATGTTTTTTTGCTCTCTCTCTCCTCTTTGAGCATCAGTGATTGTTTATTGTATTTGATAGAATGCATAGGATGGACCAAGCACCATATAAAGAAAAGATAACAAAAAAGTGACACTTGGAACTCTTTTCCTCAAAAGTATGAAGATCCGTGTTCTATATGTGGGGGAGGTGAAGCTGAAAAGAATAGGAGGATGCTACAAGAAAATACATCAAATAGGACTGAAGTAAGTACTCCATCTGGACCTACTGATAGAGATGCTGAAGAGGAGGATGAAGTAGAGTGGGATGAAAATGATGAGGTCTGTAACATCCGTTTTTTTTAATTACCGTTTAAATGCTGTCTATATAGGAATTGTGTGATCTAAGTGCTAAGTAAATTATTTTTAGCTTATAATTAAGATTGGAAAATACTTATAAAATCATTTAATTGAAATAATCACTTTTTCCTTGACGTTTGAAATCCGTATTTACCGTAATTAATGGATAAGGTTTTAAATAACACAAGTATGTCAAAACAAGTTAGAAAATCAAACTTCCTTCACAAAAGTTGGTTCTTTTAATATTTGTGATTTTCTGGATTTTTCTTAGAATTTTTGGAAAACTTTTAGAAATTACCATTTTGACCCTATTACATACAGTAAGAGCTAATAACTGATTCGGAGACCAAACTGATGTCGGAAAAAGGTTTTGAAAAGCTGAATCATGTTTTTATATTTTTTGGAATTTTTGGAAATTATTTCGTAATTTTCTGAAAAATGGATCAAAAGCTACTTTTTCGGTCCCTGAAAAAGCACGAGAAACGAGGATTTCTGATCAGAAATGGATTTTTAGTGATCAGTGAGTGCTTAAAATAAAATTTCAAGAGGGATCATTAATGTTTAAATTCAATTTGTGATTTTCTTGTATTTTTTCTAAAATTTTCTGAAAAATGTCCGTTTTGCACTTAGGGCGCGTCTGTTTTCCTTTGTTTTTGCAAACCGTAAGACTTACCCTTACCGTAAAAATCCCAAAACTCTTCCATGATGCTCTTACATGTCATTTTCGAGATTCCTCATTGGTTCTTACCATTTAAAATTATTTTTGAATGTTAAATTAGTAAAAAGACTATTTTGACCCTTATTTACGGAATATTAGCCGAATAAAGAAGAATAGAGACATAGTGGCTATGATATAGAAACTTAGGAACTTTGAGGGGTTCAAATACAATTCTAAGAAGCATAAAAGATCTATGGACATCATCATTAGCCATGAATAGTGTAGGGGCATGTATAATGACCATTTTACCCTTGATTTTCACTTAAACTACCTAAACCTAAAGCTTTTAACCAAGCAATCCAATAGCTCTCCTTTCCCCTCCATTTGGTCGACATCAAGAAGCAATTAAGGGCCTTGGATCAGATTTCCTACACGAGTCACTTAGCCTTGTCATGAGCCTAAGCCAATTAGAAAAAGGATTGATTAAACCTAATTAATAATTATGTATTTTTGTAGTCATGGCTTACCACACAAAGGCCTTTTATTCCTCCCATGTCCCTCCCTCTTGGCCGCCCCTCCCACTATAAATAGACCCCCTTGGCTTCATAAAATCCTCACACAAATCCAAGAAGCATTCAAGGCAAATACTTTCTCTCTTTTCTCTCTTTAGTCTTAAATTTCTTACTATTGTGTTCTTGGTTTTTCAAGCTTGTTCTTCATAGTCTTATGGCAAAGGTAAGGGGTTTTTCTTGCAAATTAATTTGAGAAGTATGTTTGATTCTTGTTTGTGCTTGAATTGTGTGTTTGGGTGTTTATAGCGCTTATTTGCTTCTTTATGCTTTACTAATTGAATTATGGCTTTAATATAATTATTTTGTGCTATTTATGAATTGTAATGTTATAATGCCCAAAAATCCTTAGAATTCGTGGAAGTAAGAGGGCTATGGCAAAATCACTTTTGAACTTTTGTAAACATACCATTATAATGGCGAATTTCAGATTTACCGTAAATATGATTTTACCGCAAAAGAAAATACAAATTATTATTTGTGAAAGCCCCGATATTGGCTATCATTGATATACCAAGGTAATGGTTAAGATAAATGGTTTATCAGTATGGATCTGTCTAGAAAGGAAAGAGACCTTTGAAGTGGCTTTTATAAAGTCTGTCTCTATCTGGCCTGGGATCTGTATTGATACGCTATTTGGGAAATTCTTAACACTAGGGACCCGATATATACGTGACTAAGATAAATTGGGAAAGAAGTGATTTCTTAATAACGTATATATAAATAGATTGGATTGGATAAAAGAGTGTAACAGTAATGGATTCTGGGTGAATTTTACTGTTATAGCATCTTTCAGAATTTAATGTAACGGTAATGGATTCTTGGTGAATTCTAGTGTTGTATTATTAGTGGAAAATATCGAGTGGGTATCCAATGTGTATATATATGCACATAACTCAATTTAATTTCCAATGTCTACGACAGTGAAAATTAGTGAGATAGGCTTTCAACGGTCCTTTTTCCTGGAAGATAATTAGTGCTTAATATTTCCAAATTTTCAAAGAGAAACATTGGACTACGTTCACTTAGTTATAGTGGATCTGTAACGCCCCTTTTTCCCACAAGGAACGTCACATGAAATAACATGAAACTTAATGCGGAATTAATATAAAACTGGTTTGTCTTAAAATATACCTCTTTCATAATTAAAGTATACCGAATTTCGTGGCTAATTTTTTTTTAAAAGTCTTATACGAAGAAGAATTACTCACAACTCTTTTAGCCATCCAGAAACTCAAAAAAAGAAACAAACATCATATATATATATATAACATGATGGTCAATATACACAAGTCTTGCGCCCACAAGTATAGTGATGAACCACAATAGAGTGGCCAAAATACATCATCCTGACATAAAGAAATAAAGCGATAAACTAAACCTAGGAAAACGGTAAATCAAAAGATGTGTCAAATACACGACATGAACATCTACTCCCCAAACCTAGGCTGGTCGTCTAACTGACAACCCACAACCTAGCACTAGACACCCCACAACTAAAGACCTAAGACGATAACGTCTCCTCGGGGTCCTCCTTGGGATCCTCCTCAGGGTCCTCCTCAGGGTCCTCCTCATCCTCGGATATCTCAATGAATACCCGCTCTGGCTCGTCTCTAACCTTCCTCTTCCCCCTCTCTGCGTGTCCTGACGATCCGGCAGAAGTGTCAGAAGAGCAACGCACAAAATGTCCAGACGGTACGACGTAAGGAACGGGAAGCGTCGGTCTAACAGTCTCTGGTGGCGAAGCTGGTGTCACTGGTGGAGCCATCCTCGATAGAGGTGCCCTCTCCAAGGAACTCTTCCTTGGAGTGCGACGAAAGAGACGACGGTACTCCGGAACAGACCCGGTTACCCGCGAGGGTAATGGTCTCTCCTCCTCCCGAGTCTCCCTCCTAGTCTGCTCCATGGGCTCTCTTATCTCCTCAGCCCCAGTGCGTGCGTAAGGTACGTCTGCCAGCCAACTGCGCATCCTCTCGATGGGTATGTAAGCGTCCAGAATCATATCCCTCTCCAAAACCTCCTCGGGGCCCAGCACCCCTCCTCTCGTCCTGACCACGTGTCCAGTCACAGTGGCCCACTGGGAGATGGGATCATAAGTCCATCCCCCACCATCGGCCTCAAGAGGCCGGAAACTCTCCCTCACTTGGGCTACCAGAGGTCTCAAAGTGGACATCTACACGTAACGTACAAACAGGTACAGGAAAACATGCAAGCGTGAATATCATTGCACAAGTTGAAATCCACGAAAGGGTGCATATGAAAAAGAAAATACTACATAATACATTCCAAGAATATATATATATATGACTACTCTTTCGCAAAGTCTTTCTCTAAGACATTCACACCAAAAGAGAACACATCATCAAGTTAAACACACATAGCACTCTAGCATAATGCATGTCACTTCAATATCTCTTTAATACACTGGTGCACTGCTCCATGGAGACTTCTCTTCCTCAACTAAATAGAGCGAAGTGGTTGTAGCGTAAACCTAACATAATAAACCAATTTGTCCCCTTTTTCATGGACTTGGTTAACCAACTGTCCCCTTTTTCATGGACTGGTTTTACAATTATTCAGTAGAGCTACTGTCACCATAACATAAATAAGGCAGCCCCAGTTAGGATCATCCAAGCTGGGTATTACGACTCGTCTCGGTCCGTTGAGAGTCACCAATCGGCCATTGAGAACTTCGTAACCTAAATGCCCTCAAGACTTATAGTCAGACCATACTTATTCACAATCCATCACCTTAGGATTGTATGCTCTAATTTTGGCAAAAGCCAACGTCTTTAATGCAAATGCCATCTATAATTTGCAAATACAAACAAGGTAAATAATGCAATCCCTCATCTTAGGATTTCCGTCGTCACATGTTAGCTCTTTTCCAACACCATGTAGCATTATTTATCCTCCAAACTTCAACGTCGCCACGAGTTGACTCTCTCTTAACACCATGTAAAAATGTTATTTAAAACGTAAGTTTTTAAAGAAACTTCTCATCATTAGAAATAGGATTCTTCAAAACAATAAGTATTCCTCAAAATCCCTCTTTAGCTTTAAAGTCTCAAATCTTTAAACGCTTTGACGAAAGAAATACCTTTTAAGTGCAAACTAAAAAAAGTTTTATGAAGGTCATTTGGAAACTTAAATCCTTTTATTAAATCCAAACTTAGTATTTCTTTTTGGAAAATGGTTGACTTAAAAGTCTTAATTTAATACTCAATTTACCTACTTGATAAAACTTTATTTAAATTCATTTACTTTTAAGTATTTAAAATCTGACCCTTAAAAGTCTAGTTTCACGCTTCAGCCCCTGATTTCTGAAACATTATGTTTCTGACCCAAAAATGCGCACTTTCTCGTTTCTGCCCCAGAACTTCTGTAAATTACGATTTTGGCCCAAAACAACCATTTTTCGTTTTCAGCACCAGAATTTTCGAAAATTGTTATTTTGGCCCAAAAGCGCCCAGTTTTTCATTTTAGCCCCTTAAAAATTCGAAATTCCACTTTCTCATTTACCAATTAATTCCTTAACATTACTTAGGGCTTTTTGAAAGTAATTTGGTGATAAAATCCATTGGAGACTTACATTTAAAATTAAGTGGGATTACCTAATCAAGTGTTGACTTGAATCTAATTAATTAAACCTTGATTTCATTTGAAAAACTTTTTAATTAAAGTCCTCTAAAAAAAATTCTCTTCCAAAAATACTTGGGTAAAGTGCCTTGGATCAAATCATCAACCACAACCACAATCATAATAATTTAAAGTTTTACACTACTTTAAATATTACAATACAACATCATGAATCAAAGTACACCAATCACCCAAGGAAATCAAATACATCCATAGGCAAGAACACCACTCAAGTCATAAAACATACATTTAAAAGCAACCATCTTTAGCATTTTTAAACATATCAAGAATACAAACATCATTCATTAAGCATGCATTTAGGCATACAAACCACTTTAAGTAATATACATATTTTCCAAGAGTCCAAAATTTTGAAATTTACTTTTCCTTAACCAAAATCATACTTTGCCACTTCAAGGTATAGATATATAAAAATATAGTTTACTAAGAGAATGATTCCTCATTCAACAACCAATATGAAAACTCAAGTCTTTGAGTTTTTCATGAAACATACAACACATAGCCACACACATACACAATCTTCCCAACTTATTGAGAAAATCCCCTTACCTCTTGAAGCTACTAAGAGGGCAAACACCAAAAGTCTCCTTGCAACAAAATCACAAACACCAAGAGGTCTCCCAAAGATCTTGATGTTCTCAACACTTAGAAAATCAAACCTTTTTCAAAATACATCAAACACATAACCATAAAAAAATGTAAGTTTTAGGAAAACACTCAAACCCTAAAGTATAGAAATTTGAGTAGATAAATACTTACTCAAACTTTGAAGCAAAATAGATCCAAGATGGTTTTCAAGCTTAAAGGTTCCAAGGGAATGAACCTAAACCAAGAACAAGCTTACTTTTAGCAAAAAGGAAGAACACAAGCTTCTTGAAAAAATGAAAATGATGGGAATGGAAAAATGAAAAGAGTTTATGGATTAGAATCATGATCCAAACATTTTTTGTGAAGCTTGAAAGTCTAAAACTCAAGAAAACTCATGATACTTTGGCTATGTAAGTGAGCTTGGGAATGGAGGGAAAATGGTGTTTAGCAAGAGGAAGAAGATGAAGAAGATGAATGAAATGAAATCTCTATTTCCTCCATACCTAGAATAATTCGGCCAGCATACAAGACTAAGAGGCATGGGGGTGATTGCTTTTGATTGGATTTGGCTACCTACTCCATTCTTTAATTAGAAAAAATTCAAATAATTAGCCCTTTGACTCAAATTGACTTTGGGATATTTCAAGAGTGCATTTTTTGGCTTAGGGTTCGGCCAAGGGCAGACAAAAAATGGTGGGAATATGTCCCATCAAGTTAGGGTTTAGTTGGTGGTTCAAAGTAGGAAAAATGCTTACTTTTATACTCCCTTTTTAGATAAATATTTTTCTAAAATAGATAATAACATGAGAAATCACTTTCATGACTTGAATATGATATAGAAAAATTTAGAATCGCAAAAATAAATTTTTGGACCATTTTTCGTCTCCTGCTTGCGCCTCGGTTTACCCGTAAAGCACCAAACGCGGGTAAAATAAAGTTTTTCTGAAAAATTTCTAGAAAAATTTCTAAAAATAAAAAATAATATACAAACAACTTTTGTTTCGGTAAAATATTATTTTTGAGTAGAAATGACATCCAGAAAAATACTAGACCCTTCCCCGCGTCGCGCGAGAATGCGGTTCCCGCAAAAACTCAGTTTTGCGAACTTCACTACTCTCGACTCTTCTAAAATAAATCTAAGATATGAACATCCTTATTCTCACCTCAAGATCCCAAAAATCCTTAATAAAATAATTTTAATTAAATTAAGGCAGATTAAGAGTCTAAACAAACTATTTAAAAACGAGGGTGTTACAACTCTACTCCTCTAAAAAGAATTTCGTCCTCGAAATTACGTACCTAAACTCTCATTCGATAAAATTTTTCTTTGTACAATTACTCTTTCCTTAGAATAAAATACTCTCATTCCTTCAAGCATCCCTATTCCAATTACAAAGTATCCTCACACTATCCATCCAGACTCATAACTATCCAATCCAAACTTTAAGAACTCGACAATGTTAGTCCATATCAAATATCATTGTCCCCTCTCTACTACCGGCAAGCCAATGGGTTGATCAGTCCCACACCTTGTCCTTAAGTAGTTAGAAAACGATAATAATTGTATAGCTAATCACAGTATTGTCCAAATCTTTCCTGAATATAACAACTGGCGTATACCTACCATCATTTATCCGATTTTTCCAAAAATTCTTTTTCTCCTATTTTATCTTCAAGATCTACTAATGCTTCGCCACTCCTTCACTGTATTTCCCTTTTCTTATACTCGTCCCTTAATACTCGTTACGGTACTCATAGATAACTGTCGACTAATGTCTGTACTTTAACTACTCCTTTGCTAAAGGATTTATGATAAAAATTTCCTATGAAAATTTCTATTACAACTCACACTCTTGAAGTTGACCCTGAATAGGATAATCGATTTACACCCAAGATTACCACTACCGATGAGAAATAATTTGACATGATGGACAATAAAAAAGATTATTAGACAAGGAGATAGAAAACAGCTAGGTAAGAAAAATAGATGGACGCAATTACTGAATAACTTCATACATAGAGTACAGAAAGTTTTGGAAACAGACAGACTTAAGAATTACTAGAAGGTTACATATGTAAGAAGTAGCGAAAGAAATTTAAACATAGAGTCAGATTTTGAAACTACGACTTGTAAGAAACTAAAACATACATTACACAAAAGGTTTCCTAACAAAACACAACTATAGTCTTTCGTCATTCATAGTGTAGACCCCTCTTTCTGTCAAGACTTGAAATTAACTTCCAGTATCTCTAAAACTTACAGACGACCACCCATTCCAAACATCCTTGAAGCCCCTAGTCTTCAAAATTACTAGCCATGTCATTTCCTTCTTGTAGGGGATCCTCTGAGGGTGAAGCCTCAACACCACTCATAGTGTAAACACGTCGTTTTGTCTTCGGACTTCCGACTTTAACAGCGTTGATTTCCGGCTTGGGTTTGGGCATATTGCAGTCCTTTGCTATATGTCCCACCTTCCCACAGCTATAACAAGCTTTTCCTTGCTGGACGCAGTTGTTGGCATAGTGTCCCAACTTTCCACACTTATAACATTTAACCGGAGATCCCGCTCCGTGGTTCACTTTATTCCCACGATCAAAAACAAGTGGCAAGTTGTGGTTTTGTTGCTGGTTCCCTTGATTTTTAAAGTAGGGTTTGTTATGATCCTGCTTCCCTTTCTGCCCTTATGGATATGACCTAGACGGTCCACCCACATTTCCCTTATTCACTCTTCCTCTCATCAGGTTCTCCATCTTTCTACACTTTTCCACCAGCAGTGGAAATTGACGAATATCCAATGAAGCTACAGATTGACGCACCTCATATCTCAACCCAGCTTCAAACCTCTCATACTTCCATCCTTCGTCCGGTTGGACTTGGAAAAACCGAAAGTACTTGGCAAGTGACTCAAACTTTGCCGCGTACTCTCCTACAAACATGTCTCTTTGCTGCAATCGCAGGAATTCTTGCTCCTTCTCAGACCTCGCGCTCTGTGGGAAATACTTCTCCAGGAATTTCTCCTTGAATATTTCCCATGTCACGACTTGGTTCCCAACTTCCAACAGCTGTCGAACTCCCTTCCACCAATATTCCGCGTCACCCAAAAGAAGATAAACCGCATATTGTACCTTCTCAGCTGTCGTGCAGTGCAGAATCTCGAAGATCTTTTCCAGCTCTTCTATCCATAACTCCGCTTTCTCCGGCTCAGCCTCGCCATGAAACTGTGGCAGATTATGGTATCGGAAATCAACCAATCTCTTGGCTTCAGCAACTCTCTCAGCCCTCACTCTATCCTCAGCATCCCTTTGTTGCCGCTCTATATCCCTCTGTTCAGCACGAACAGACTGTTGAGCCATTTGAGCCGCCATGTTAGTCATAGCCGCGATAGCCCTCTCCATCGTGTCATCACGGTCCTCAGCGTCAACACGATTCATCGGTCGTCCTCGACGTGCCAAGGGTTTCTACAAGTCAACCAATCAAGTTGCACCATTCAAAACCCATTCAACAATACAATCAATTTCACACATTGTTTCATAAGGAAACAATACAAACAATGTCACACAATACTAATCAGAGATCACACAACTTAAACTTAGTAAGCCTATAACCTAAACACTCCCGAAAGACACGACCAGGCTCTGATACCACAAATGTAACGCCCCTTTTTCCCACAAGGAACGTCACATGAAATAACATGAAACTTAATGCGGAATTAATATAAAACTGGTTTGTCTTAAAATATACCTCTTTCATAATTAAAGTATACCGAATTTCGTGGCTAATTTTTTTTTAAAAAGTCTTCTACGAAGAAGAATTACTCATAACTCTTTTAGCCATCCAGAAACTCAGAAAAAGAAACATACATTATATATATATATATAGAACATCATGGTCAATATACACAAGTCTTGAGCCCGCAAGTATAGTCATGAACCACAATAGAGTGGCCAAAATACATCATCCTGACATAAAGAAATAAAGTGATAAACTAAACCTAGGAAAATGGTAAATCAAAAGATGTGTCAAATACACGACATGAACATCTACTCCCAAATCTATCTCTCTTGCTTGGCCGAACTGGGAATCGTTGTGGCTCCCAAAATCACTAGTACTGGATGGAACAACTTCTTCAGGGGAGAAGTTGGAGTTTACCCTAACCTTATTAAACAGTTCTGGTTGACTGATGAGGTTCAAGATGCCAAAATTACTGGAACAGTTGCTGGTAAGAGAATAGTAGTTTCTGATGAAACCATCTCAGCAACTATCAACTGTGAAGCTGAGGGACTAGTTCCTCTTACTAATTGCAAAAGGGATATGGAACAGTCAGGAGAAAGCAGCATCTTATTTGATTCACCTGAATATACTCGACCTTTGGTTGCATCACAAATGAACGACAAGGCATGAGTTCTGAATCAGATAATCAACAAAATGATCCTTCACAAAGCAGGATCCAAAAACTCTGTATCCGCAATGCATGAGTTTTTGCTAGTAAATCTGCTGAATCTGAAGAAGATTAATTTGCCTCTTATTCTCTTTGCAAATTTTAAGAAGAATATTGATAGAAGATATTCGTTAAAGAAGATTCCCTATGGAGCTCTTCTGCAAAGAATACTGAGAAAACAAGGAGTTGATGAAGGAACAACCCTGAGTATCAAACAACCAAGGCTTGAGAAAAGCAACTTTCAGAAAATGAGGGTTCATTCAACCATTCGTGGCGAAAAGGAATATCTTGAAGTCAAAGAAAGGGCTATCAAAGAAAAGATTCTGAAAGAAGTTATGTCTGAGGAAGCAAAACAAGTATCTCAAGAAGTTGTGCCAGTAGAAGTAGCAACTGAAAGGAGAACAAAAAGAAGGATTGAAGAAAAGTCCACCATGAAAGAAACGTAGCTCTCCAGGTCCCATCTTCAAGAAAAAGGCAATCCAATCAACAGCCTGTTGGACGACCTGTCAAGAAACGAACAGGTAGTAGAAAACCCTCAAAGACTATTTTTGAGATCGCAAAGGATTTTAGAAATGTCTATATTTGAAAAGGAAGGAAAGATACTGTTGAAGAAACTATTCCTAGCTCTTTACCACCAGAGTCCATTCCCTTACCCATTCGTCCATTTCCTGAACCACAAACACAAACCCAAACAGTTCCCATACCTCAAACAGAACAACCTTCCCAAACACAAACTCAAACTCTATCACCCCCATCGTCCACTCAACCAAGACCTCAAACACCTACACCATTTGCCTCACCTGAACCCACTTCCCCATCACCTTTTGACTTCGAACCATCGTTCATTCTTACCCAAACACATACACCTTCACCCTCACATGGCCAATCTCAACCATCCCCACCATCTCCTATCCAAGATATATCAGAAGCCCCTCTGCCACCTTCTGAGTATATCTTCATGGTCAGGAAGCTTAGTATCCTGACAAAGGGAAACAAGACAATAGAAATTCCTCTTCAGGAGGAAAAGAAGAAGGACAAGGATTTGTCTCTAGAGGAGATAAGAGCCAAATCTATATCGTCCAGCTCCTCAGGACTTGCTAGGATGAGGATCTACTGTGATCAGTCAGAGTACTCTCCTATGACTGTAGAAGAAATGGGTTCATTCCTTTTAGTCCCTGATGAGTTGTTCATTAGACGCATAACGGAAGGACTTAAATTTCAAAATAAGTTCAATGTGCCTCTATCTATGAGGATTAAGGCCACAACAACAATCAAGGTGAAGCCTGACAGGATAGTACCGAGGGTCTATCTTGTGGACAAGAATAAGGGCAAGTTCCCCAAGAAGCACACCAATAAGGGTCCAATGCCAACTCCTATCAGGTTTGATGAGGATTGGGCAAAGAAGTCGCAGGATGACATCGACATTGCCTTCCTACTATTCATGTCTAAGACAGGCCAAGCAACGGAACATGATGCAAGGACCGTGGGAAAGATATCTCAGTTTGTGTGAACAACAAGCATCATCCTCAGGGATCTCTACTGCTAAAAAGGCTGAAACGCCTACAGTAGGATCAATTACAAAGAAATAGGAGCATCTGAGATATATGTTTGATGACATCCTCGGTGCACCAACTCGATCCGTTCAACCCATTATTGAGCTACCCCCTGAGCCAGAAGATCTTGTTGTCTCCACAGATGAGGAACCAAGAACTGCATCTGCACAAGCTTCATTTTCAAGAGAAGAAGTTGAAGACCTTGTGTTTCTTTTTGGCCAGTATCTCAAGTACTTGCACTCAAAGAAGGATCAGCAGTAGCCATGACTTCATGATCCCCAATTTTTTTATTTTTCAAAATTTTTTTTTGGACTATGATGTTTTACATACCTTTTTGTCTGATGACAAAAGGGGGAGAAAGGAGAAAGATTAAGCTTTAAAAAGCTCAAGTCTTAATAAAACGAGATTTAGTCAAATTCAAATTGCAGTAGTCTTATTGCTTATACTCAGTTTGCTTTGAATTCTGATTATATATATGTTGTTGGACTAATCTGTTTTCTTTTAGAAAAAGAACTTTTTAGGTACTCAACATATTGAATATCCAAAACCCATGAGATGTTTATCTTAGGGGGAGTTTCCCTAAGAGAAAAGTTTTTTTTATAATTAGTATTATGCTTATGCTGACTGATTATTTGGTTTACCTGCTATACTGCTTGTAAAACTTGATAATGTTTGTCATCATCAAAAAGGGGGAGATTGTTGGAACCAAATTATTAAAAAGCATTTTTCAATGCTTAAATCCCTAAGTGGTCTTGATGATAACAATGATTATCAAGGTTTTTACAAAGTCTGTTAACAAGCTCTTGTAGGTACAACAAAGATACGTCCGTCGTCCAGTGTGACCTTGGTAATTATAAGTACAGTCAAAGAGCTAAGCGTCCACTGGACTCTGATACTTGACCTTGGGTAAGTATCGTCCAATGGACTCTGGGTGCTAAGCGTCTGATGATCAGAATGCCACACGTCCAATGATCATGAAAGCTTTGCGTCTAAAGTAAGCTATGAGTCCATATGGTAAGCAAAGGTATGCGTCCATATGGTAAGTGAACAGAAGGTCTGTTCTGTTTCACAAGCTGCGTCCAACACGCAGAGTCTACAACATGCTATTTAATGCTCTTGCATTTAATATGAGACATATTTAATGAGCAAATGATTTGAAATAAATAGCTGTATACAATATTTTTCCTGTGCATAATTGCCAAACATTTTGAGCAAGCATTTAATGAAAAACATAAAGCACTGTGAAAAGTGTACTTAAGAGAGAGAATGTACTCTGAACATTTTTGTATCTCTCTGAACATACCTTTTCTCTTATACAGTGTATTCTCTCTATCTCAAATAAAATATTACTATTAACCACTGTGTAATTGAGACTTTAAGTACAAGTTACTTCTGACATAGGAGAAAGAACTGTACATAAACACGCTGAAGAAGCACTCCTACAGAGCAACGGGAAAATAACATTTAATGCTATTAGGAAACGACTAATTTATGAAGGCTGAACTAACAACCCACAACCTAGCACTAACCGCCTCCCCGCCTACAGACCTAAGACGATGACGTCTCCTCGGGGTCCTCCTCTGGATCCTCCTCGTCCTCAGACACCTCGATGAATACACGATCTGGCTCGTCTCTAACCTTCCTCTTCCCTCTATCTGCGTGTCCCGAAGGTTCGGCAGAAGTGTCAGCAGAACAACGTACAAAACGTCTAGAAGGTGCGACGTATGGAACAGGAAGTGTCGGCCTCACGGTCTCGGGTGATGGAACTGGTGTCACCGGTGGGGCCAACCTCGGTAGACGTGTCCTCTCCAAGGAACTCTTCCTTGGAGTGCGACGAAACATACGATGGTACTCCGGGACAGATCCGGTTACCCGCGAGGGTAAAGGTCTCTCCTCCTCCTAAGCCTCTCTCCTCGGCTGTGCTATCGGCTCTCTAATCTCCTCAGCTCCACGGAGTGCATCGGGTGCGTCTGCCAGCCAGTTGCGCATCCTCTCTAAGGGTATGTAGACATCCAACACCATGTCCCTCTCCAAAACCTCTTCGGGGCCCAACACCCCTCCTCTAGTCCTGACCACTTGCCCAGTCACAGTGGCCCATTAGGAGATTGGGTCATAAGCCCATCCCCCTCCATCGGCTTCAAGAGGCCTGGAACTCTCCCTCACTCGGGCAACCAGAGGTCTCGGTGTGAACATCTATGCGTAACATATAGAAAATAACAGAAAAACACGCAAGGGTGAATTTCTTTGCACAATTTGAAATCCACTGAAATGATGTATATGAAAAATAAAATACTACATAATACATTCCAATAATATATATATTTACTCTTTCGCAAATCTTTCTCTAAGTTATTCATACACTCAAAAGAGCACACAATCATCATGTCAAACACACACATAGCACTCTAGCGAAATGCATGTCACTTCAATATCTCTTGTTACACCGGTGTGCTGCTCCATGGAGACTTCTCTTCCTCAACTAAGTAGAGCGATATGGCTGGTGCTTGTACCTAACATAAATGCAACCTGACCATCTCTCAGCCCTCGTTGTCATTTATTCGGTATGGCCCATTGTGCTACATGAACCATATCATAAATAAGGCAAACCGGTCAGGATCATTCAAGCCGGGTATACTACTCTTCTCGGCACAAGGAGATTCCCCTCAAGGCCATTGAGAATTTCGTGACCTGAACGCCCTCAAAGACTTATAGTCAGACTATGCTTATTCTCGATCCATCACTTTAGGATTGTATACTCTCATCATGGCATAAAGGCAGCCTTGCAAAAGCCAATATCTCAAATGCATATGACAATACAATTCATACACATATACTAGGAAAACAATGCAATCCTTCACTTAGGATTTTCATTGTCACGTGTTAGCTCTCTCCCAACACCGTGTAGCATTATTTATCCTCGAATCTTCAACTCGCCACGTGTTGACTCTCTCTCAACAACGTGTAAATCTTTTCGATTAAGATTGTTTTAAAACATAAGTTTTAAAGAACACCTCTATAAATCTCTCTTTAGCTTTTAAACCTCAAAATCTTTAAATACTTAGCTCATGAAATACCTCATCAATATTTTTAAATATAAACCAAGAATAGTTTTATGAAAGTCATTTGAAAACTTAAACGCTTTTATTAAAACCAAACTTAGTATTTTTTGATTGTGAAAGTTTGACTTAAAGTCTTAATTAAAACTCAAGTTACACCTTTGATAAAATTTTACATTAAATTCGTTTACATCTATTTATTTAAAATCTGGCCCTCAAAGTATCCAGTTTCACGTTTTCAGCCCCTAATTTCTGAAAATTATGATTTTGACCCAGAAAACTTCCAGTTTTATGTTTCAGTCCCTGGGTTTTTGATGATTTACGTTTTTGACCCAAAATAACTAGATTTCGTTTTTAAGCCCCAAACTTCCGAAAATTATGTTTTTGCCCCAAAATGCATCCAGTTTTCATTTTAACCCCTTAAATTTTGAAAATTCCCTTTTTCCTCTTATTCATTAATTCTTTAACTTAATTAGGGCTTTTTGAAAAGTAAAATTGGGAAAAAGTCCATTGGAGACTTAATTTCAAGATTAAGTGAAAATGACTAATCAAGTGTTGACTTGAATTCTAATTAATTAAATCTTGATTTTCATTTGGGAAAACTTCTTCTTAAAGTCCTTTAATCCTCTTCCATATGCTTGGGTACATAGTATTAGTCCTCTTTGAAACCAATCACCAATCACAACAACAACAATTATAATAAATTTAAAGCTTTAACTACTTTAAATATTACAATCCATAACATAATCAAAACACACAATATCACCCAAGAATCAAATAAATCAATACATCAAGAATACCAATTCCAATCATGAAGCACACATACATTTAAAGTAAGCATTTTACAAATATCAAGAATGCTAAACAAGGCATAAACCACTTCAAATAAAAATCATTTCTTCCAAGAGTCCTTAAATTTCGAAAATCCCATTTCATCAACCAAAATCATATATTTAAAACTCTAATCATACATAGGTAAAAATATATTTTACTAAGAGAATGATAATCATTCAACACCCAACATGACAACTCAAATCTTTGAGTTTATCATCAAGCACACAACATACAACACCCACATATACAACCTTCCCAACTTATTGAGAAAATCCCCTTACCTCTTGAAGCACTTCAAAGAAAATCACTACGAGGTTTCTAGCAAACAAGTCACCAACACCAAGACTAAGAGATCTCCTCACCACCTTTGATGCTCCAACACTTACAAAAATCAACCTTTACCAGAATATATAAAACACAACCATAAAAATATGAGTTTTATGAAAATATACAAACCCCAAAGTATAGAAATCTTGAGTAGAGAAATACTTATTCAAGGCTTGAAGGAAAAGAGCTCAAGAGGGTTTTCAAGCTTGTAGGTTCCAAGGGTTTGAACCTAAACCAAGAAAAAGCTCTCTTTTAGAAAAATGGAGAACACAAGATTCTTGGAAAAATTAAAAGTGATGAGAATGGAAAACTAAGAAGATATTATGGTTTAGAATCATGATGCAAACCTTTTTTGTGAAGCTTGAATAGTCAAAAACTCAAAGGAACTCAAGCTTTTAGTTATGGAGGAAAAAGCATGGAATGAGAGAAAATGGTGTTTCTTTGATCCAAGGAAGAAGATGAAGTGGTGAAATGAAACTTCTCTCCTCTCGCCCTAGATGATTCACGCCCAAGACAAGGAAGAGTGGGGAGGGATGGGCTTGATTGGGTTTTGGTCACCTACTCCTTGCTTTAATTGATAAATTCCAATTAATTCCCATTTGACTCACACTTTGACTTGAGATATTTTGAGAGTGAAATTAGGGCACTAAAACTCAGCCGAAGGGCTGATCAAAATGGTGGGATTATGTCCCATCAAGTTAGGGTTTAATTGGTAGTTCAAAGTAGTAAAAACGCTTAGTTTTATAAACCCTTTTTAGATAAATATTTTTCTAAAATAGATAAAATCATAAGAAATCAATTTTATGACTTGAATGTGATATAGAAATTTTTAGATTCTCAAAACTAAATTTTTGAGCCATTTTTCATGTCCCGGTTGCGCCCGGTTTACCTGTAAAGCTCCAAACGCGGGTAAAATAAAGTTTTTCTGAAAAATTTCTAGAAAGATTTCTAAAAATCACAAATATTATAAAAATGACTTTTGGTTCGTTAAAATATTATTTTGGAGTAAAAATGACCTCTAGAAAAATGCTAAACTCTATCCCTGCATCATGAGAGAATGCAGTTCTTGCAAAAACTCAGTTTTGCGAACTCTACTACTCTCGACTCTTCTAAAATAAATCTAAGATATGAATATCCTTATTCTCACCTCAAGATCCCAAAATCATTAATAAAATATTTTTTAATCAAATTAAAGAAGATTAAAAATCAATAAAAACTATTTAAAAAAAATGAGGGTGTTACAACTCTACCCCTCTAAAAAGAATTTCGTCCTCGAAATTACGTACCTAAACTACGTTTAACCATCAATATAGAAAAACTCTCATCCGATAAATCTTTCTATCACTCCTATTTTAGAAATAAAACACTCTCATTCCTTCAAGCATCCCTCTTCCAACTATAAAGTATCCTCACACTATCCATCAAGGCTCATAATTATCCAATCCAAACTTGAAGATCTCAACAATGTTGGTCCATATCAAATATTATTGTCCCCTCTCTACTACCGGCAAGCCAATGGGTTGATCAGTCCCACACCTTGTCCGTAAGTAGTTAGAAAACAATAATAAGCGTATAACTACTCACATTATTGCCCAAATCATTTTTGAATATAACCATCGACACATATCTACTATTCTTTATCCGATTCTTCCAAAAATTCTTTCCCTCCTATTTCATCTTCAAGATTTACCAATGTTTTGCCACCCCTTCAATGTATTATCCCAATTTTTTTATACTCGTCCTTTAATACTCGTTACGGTACTCCCAGATAACTGTCGACTATTGTCTGCACTTTAACTACCCCTTTGCTAAAGGATTTATGGTAAAAATTTCCTATGAAAATTTCTATTTCAACTCACATTATTATTTATAGGGTTCTAGCTCCCCTCAAAGTTGACCCAGAAATGGAAAATCATTTTACAAACGAGATTACCACTACTAGTGAGAATTGGTTTGACCAGATGGACAATCAGAAAGATTATTAGACAGGAAGATAGAAAACAACTAGGTAAGAAGATAAACAGATGAGATTACTGAATAACTTCATACATAGAGTACGGAAAGTTTTGGAAACAGACAGACATAAGAATTTCTAGAAGGTTACATATTTAAGAAGTAGCGAAAGGAATTTAAATACAAAGTCAGATTTCGAAGCTAAGACATATAAGAACTAAAACATACAACACACAAAAGGCTTCCTAACAAACAAAGCTAGTCTTCCAGAATCTTCAAAAACTTACAGAAAACAACCCATTCCAATCATCCCTGAAGCCCCTAGTCTTCACAATTACCGGCTATGTCATTTCCTTCATGTAGGGAATCCTCTGAGGGTGAAGCTTCAGTACCACTCATTGTATTAGCACGTCCTTTTGTCGTCGGCCTTCCGGCTTTGACATTGTTGATTTCCAGCTTGGGTTTGGGCATATTGCAATCCATTGCTATATGTCCCACCTTCCCACAGATATAACAAGTTTTTCCTTTCTGGCTACAGGTACTTATATAATGTCCTATGTTTCCACACTTATAACATCTCACTGGAGCGCCCGCTCATTGACTCCCCTCGTTGGTAATGTCCTTTTGTTTATTCCCTTGATTCTTATAGTAGGATTTGTTCTGATTCTGCTTCCCTCTCTGCCCTCGTGGATACGACCTAGACGGTCCACCCACATTTTCCTTGTTCACTCTCTCTCCCATATGGTTTTCCATCCTCTCATATCTTTCCACCAATTGTAACGCAGTAGTTGTCAGTCGAACTACCGCTGCAGCCAATTCCACGATAGCCTGGAGAATCTCCTTTATACTATTGTCATTGTTCACGTTCCCTTGACCAAAGTCACCACTAGCCATGGATTTCTACAAGTCAACCAATCAAGTTGCACTATTCAAAACCCATTCAAGAAAGCAATCAATTTCACACATTGTTTCATAAGGAAACAATACAAACAATGTCACACAACGCTAATCAGAGATCACACAACTTAAACTCAACAAGCCTATAACCTAAGCAAACTCCATCAGAGTTCACACAACTTAGACACAGTAGACCTATAACCTACAGTCCCGACAGACATCGACCAGCTCTGATACCACAAATGTAACACCCATTTTCCCACAAGGAACGTCACATGAAAACTAAACAAAACTCAATGCAGAAAACGTCTTTCATTATAAAGAATACTGAAAATTGGTGGCTATTTTTTTTCAAAAGATAAGTACGCTCATGAAAACATAGCCATCCAGAAAACCAGAAAAGATGAAAACATACGTCATATCTGTTGGAACCAAATTGGTTAAAAGTATTTTTAATACAAATACTCCCTAAGTGATTTTATGGTTTTGATGATAACAAAATGCATTAAGCTTTTACAATGTATAACAAAGCTGCCTAACTAAGTTTATTGAAGGATGTTGCAGTCTGCGACCAATAATAAGTTCATCATGACATTGGCTCTATTTAAAGTCTGAGAAGCTTTGCGTCCAATGTTAAAGACATCGTCCAATATTGGCACTGGACCATATATGGACACCAAGAGTTCTCCGTCCAATGATCAGTATTGGGAAATACTGTTCATCGTCCAATGATTCTCTGCGTCCAATAAACAGTATAAGGCAATACTGTTCTGCGTCCAATGTTCAATACAGACAGTACCACTCTGCGTCCAATAGTGCACGATGGCAAAAGTCCAATAATCAACTGCTCTACATCCAATGAAGCAGAATGAATCAAAAGTCTAACAATCAACTACTCTGCGTCCAATGGAGCAGAAGTGCAATACTGCCCTGCGTCCAATGGAGCAGAAGTGTAATACTGCCCTGCGTCCAATGGAGCAGAAGTACAATACTGCCTTGCGTCAAATGGAGCATAAGTGATAAGTCCAATAATCAGCATAAGGCAATACGTACAACACTGCCTGCGTCCAATGAAGCAGAATGGGACAAGTCCATCAGTCAACTATTCTGCGTCCAATAGAACAAAATGGCAATGGCAAAAGTCAAACAATCAGCATGAGGCAATACGTCCAATACTGCCTTGCATCCAATGGAATAAAATGGTAAGCATGAGGATGCGTCCAATGGATGAATGAATATCATATACAAATGGTAAGCAAAGGTATGCGTCCATTTGTTAAAAGGACTAAAAGTCCAATATATTCTACATGCTACGTCCAATACATTCTATATGCTGCGTCCAAAACGCAGAGTCCATTACTTGCTATTTATTGCTCATGCATTTAATATGGAACATATTTGTTGAGCAAATGATTTGAAATAAATAGCTGTATACAATGCTTTTCTGTACAACTTTGTCAACGTTTTTGAACGTACTTTTGAAAAACATAAAGCACTGTGGAAAGTGTACTAAGAGAGAGAATGTACTCCTATATCTCTGAACACATCTTTCTGCTTTACACAGTGTATTCTCTCTGTCTCAATAAGATATTACTATTAACCACTGTACAATTGAGACTTTGAGTACAGGTTGCTTCTGTTTAGGAGAAAGAAACGCAGACATACTCACTGAAGTAGATCTCCTCAGAGCAACGGGAAAATAGCATTTAATGCTATTAGAGAATGGTAACATTTATGAAGGCTGAAGCTGAGCTATTCGAAGAACAAGTCTGAAGCTTCATCAAAGCCTATAAATACCGTGATACAAGAAGAAGAAGATAGAGACAATGAGAACGAACTTCAACAATAGAAGAGACTGAACAACGAAAAAGAAAGAGCAAAAACGCTGTGCAATTTGTTATACTCTGTATAGAAAGTCTTGTATATTTTCTATCTTCTTGTAAAAGAGAGTTTGCTTAACTCTCGAAGTGCTTAAGTTTTTCATATCCTCACTTGTGTGAGTTAGACATCACTTTATATCAAAAACACTCTGCTGAGTTGTTTGAGCCTGGAGAGGCTTGACTGTAAAAGAATACTTGTTTGAGCCTGGAGAGGCTTGACTGTAAAAGAATACTTGATTTAGCCTGAAGAGGCTGTGTGCAAAGAATACTTGGGATTTAGCCTAAAGAGGCTGAGTGCAAAGAATACTTGGGTTATAGCCTGGAGAGGCTGAGTGCAAAAAATACTTGGGTTATAGCCTGAAGAGGCTGCGTGCAAAGAATACTTGTACCTATCTCGATTGATAGTGAAATCTCTCTAGTTTGAGGGGACTGGACGTAGCTCTTAGGAAAGGGTGAACCAGGATAAAAACTTGTGTTACTTCTTCTTTCCCTTAACTCTTATTATTTCTGTGCTTATTCTAACCGTGGGGATTGAATTGATTTTACTTCAACAAGTTTTTCATACACTTTAAATCGCACAAAGAAAACAAGTTTTAAACTAAGTGGAAGCCTCAGCGTCCAATCTTTTGTGCGTCCAATATTTCACAATTCTGTGCGTCCAATGTTTTAGCACTCTGTGCGTCCAACATTTCAAAAAAACACTGTGCATCCAATATTTGAAATAAGCTGTGCGTCCAATGTTTTTCACAAGCCAGCGTCCATCATTGCGAAAAGTTTTTAAAAGCTTAGAAACACAATTCAACCCCCCTTCTTGTGTTTCATCCTGTTACCTACAGTTGGCATCAGAGCTCGGTCTCTAGGGGTTGAGCACCTAACAGTGCAGAGAAGCAAAGATCCATGGAGAACGAGGGACTAGCTGTGAACAAACCACCACTGTTCAATGGAAATTAATACGACTATTGGAAGCAAAGAATGATCACATTCTTTGACGCGCAAAATATAGACCTATGGGATGTGGTGGAAACTGGCTACATTGTTCCAGTAGATGAAGCAGGTCAACCAGTACCAAGAGCCCAGTGGACACAAGACCAAAGGACCAGATTCCAGCTGAACTCAAAGGCAAGGCACTATCTGATGTGTGCCATTACAAAGTCAGAATATGACAAGGTGCACAGCTGCACTACTGCCAAGGAGATGTGGGACACTCTAGCTTTGGCACATAAAGGTTCATCTCAGGTTCGTGAGTCCAAAATCAGCATGCTAATTCATCAATATGAACTATTCAAAATGAAGGATTACGAGTCCATTGATCAAATGTTTGGAAGATTCCAAACAATCATCAACAACCTGAGGTCCTTGGGAAAAATCTACACAACCCAGGAGCATATCAGGAAAATCCTAAGGAGTCTGCCAAAACAATGGAGACCCAAGGTAACTGCAATACAAGAAGCAAGGGATCTTTCCACTCTTACCAGGGAGGATCTTCTAGGCTCACTGAAAGTACATGAGCTTGAGCTTAATGAAGAGGGAATCGAAAAAAGGGCAAAGTCCATTGCTCTTAAAGCTAAAAAAGGGAGCACCTCAAAAGCCTTGAGGGCCAATGATTCTGATGAAGAATCATGCAGCTCAGAAGGAGAAGAAGGTTCGGATGATGATGAACTCTCTTTCATCTCCAAGAAGTTAAAGGCCATGTGGAACAGGAAAGGTGGCTTCAGAAGGAAGCAATTTAACAGAAGATTTCCACAACAGGAAGCTGAGTAAAAGGAAGAAAGTCTAGTAGTGTGCTATGGATGCAGAAAACCAGGCCACTACATGGCAGACTGTCCTGAGGCAGGAAGAACGAAGAAGAAGTACTTCAAGAAGAAGAAAGGTCTCATGGCAACATGGGAAGATCTCGATGATTCCTCTGATGATGGAGAAGCTAATCTCTACCTAAAGGCAAGTCTATCCTCAACTGACAGTGAGGACGAAGAAGAGGTAATTTCTTACTCTGAATTAAGTAATAATTTTGATGATTTTCTTAGAGATTCATCCATTTTATCTGATGAGTACAGATCTTTAAAGAAAAAGTTTTCTCTAATAACCAAAGATTTTGAAAAACTTACTTTAGAAAATAATGTACTCAAATCAGACAATGAAAAGTTAAGACTTCAAGTAAGTCAACTTAAAGATGAATCTCCAAAGGATTCTGAGTCCAATACTTCCTGTGAAGTACAAGTACTTCAACCAGAAGTAAATGAACTCAATGGACGATTGTCCAGATTTGTCAGTAGCTCTGAAAAGCTTGCTAAAATTTTAAAAATTCAGAGAAAACCTTCTGACAAAAGTGGTTTGGCTTATGAAAAACCAAAACCAAAGTTTTCCAAAAGTCCATCGAAATTTAATATATACTGTGGTCACTGTGGAAAGGCTGGACATGTCACATCGACATGTGTCCATAACAAAAGAAACATGCCTGGACGCAGACCTAGGACTAACAAGAAAGGACCCAAGTCAATCTGGGTACCAAAAAGTATGATAATTCCTGTTGCAGATATACTTGATGGGAGGAAGACAACTCCAGTCGTGGTACCTGGACAGTGGCTGCTTACTATACATAACAGGAGAAAGGTCTATGTTCCAAGACCTAAAGCTTAAGATCACCCAAGAATGAAGAAGATGGACCAGACGCAGGAAAACTGTGTTGCGTCCAATACTGGAAGTGGAAGAAGCTGGCACTTCAAGACCTATCATCCTGAAGAACAAATCATTGGAAATGCATATGATAGAGTCAGAACAAGGTCCACATTCAGAGAACAAACTGATGTTGCATTCATCTCTGAATTGGAGCCCAAAAACATAGATGAAGCCTTATTGGACGAAGGATGGATTCTGGCAATGCAGGAGGAGCTGAATCAATTCAAACACAATGATGTTTGGACGCTGGTAGCCCCACCTGAAGATAAGTCC
Organism: Glycyrrhiza uralensis; assembly: GCA_030159175.1. NCBI lineage: Eukaryota > Viridiplantae > Streptophyta > Magnoliopsida > Fabales > Fabaceae > Glycyrrhiza > Glycyrrhiza uralensis. The sequence goes on along the minus strand of BRZY01000003.1, from coordinate 13,098,091 downwards.
ATCATTGGAACCAAATGGGTATTCAGAAACAAACTGGACGAAGAAGGTAAAGTTGTGAGAAACAAAGCAATGTTAGTTGCTCAAGGTTACTCACAACAGGAAGGTATTGACTTTACTGAAACCTTTGCTCCAGTAGCTAGAATAGAAGCCATTCGCATTTTACTTTCATTTGCTGCCCAACATGATATGAGGCTTTATCAAATGGATGGATGTAAAGAGTGCTTTTCTGAATGGTATAATAACAGAAGAAGTCTATGTTGAACAGCCTCCTGGCTTTGAGGATCAAACTTTTCCAAATCATGTTTTTAAATTGAAAAAGGCTCTTTATGGCCTTAAGCAAGCTCCTCGAGCTTGGTATGAAAAACTGAGTTCATTTCTAATGGAAAATGGTTTTTCAAGAGGAAAAGTTGATAATACTCTTTTCAGAAAATCCATAGACTCACATTTCATCATAGTACAAATTTATGTAGATGATATCATTTTTGGTGCTACTGATGAATCTCTATGTAGAGAATTTTCTGAGCTAATGCAGAAAGAGTTCGAAATGAGCATGATGGGAGAATTGAAGTTCTTTCTTGGACTTCAAGTAAAACAGACACAAGATGGGATCTATGTGCATCAGTCCAAATACACAAAAGAGCTTCTTAAGAAGTTCAAAATGGACGATTGCAAACCCATGAACACTCCCATGCATCCAACTTGCATAATAAGCCTGAATGACAAAGATAAAAGGGTATATCAAAAGGTATATAGAGGTATGATTGGATCTCTTTTATATCTTACTGCATCTAGACCTGATATTATGTTCAGTGTTTGCTTATGTGCAAGATTCCAATCAGATCCTAGAGATTCTCATTTGACTGCTATCAAGAGAATTTTTAGATATCTGAAAGAGACTACTAATCTTGGTTTGTTGTTTAAGAAATCGGATGAATACAGATTAGTAGGATTCTGTGATGCTGATTATGCTGGAGACAGGCTTGAAAGAAAAAGCACCAGTGGAGGATGCCATTTTATTGGATCCAATCTAGTATCATGGACAAGCAGGAGACAAAGCACAATTGCATTATCTACAGCTGAAGCTGAATATGTCTCTGCTGCAAGTTGTTGTTCTCAGCTCTTATGGATTAAACATCAATTGGAGGACTACAACATTTTCGAGAGTAAGATTTCTGTTCTTTGTGATAATACTGCTGCAATCAACTTATCTAAGAACCCAATCTTACACTCAAGAGTTAAGCATAAAGAAATTAAACATCATTTTATTAGAGACTATGTGCAGAAGGGAACATTTGATATTCAGTTTGTTAACACTGAAAATCAATGGGCAGATATATTTACAAAACCCCTCTCTGTAGATAGATTCATTTTTATAAGGAAGCATTTGAATATGCACTTTATAAAAGACTGATGTTTAGCGTCCAATATGCTCAAGCTGAGTCTGAGTCCAATGTGACTAGAGTCCAATAGGACACAACAGTCTATTTGAGACTTAGAATTTTTTCAAAGACTCAAAAGCTTTTACATCTTAGTAATCCCACGCTGAGTCCAAACTATTTTCATAAAGATATATCTTACAGTTGGTATCTTACAAACGCTTTGCAGTAATTTTCAGTTTGATGTTTATTCAAGCTTTCAAGAAAAATTTACTGTTATCTCTAATCTTGATTCAGATTTCTCTTCGTTTGGCATCTTTTCTAAAATCATTTCTGTTGATTGTTTCTAAAATCTTCTCTACTGTTTTGAGAAAGCTTGTTTAGAAAAGGGGAGAAGGAAAAGGGTTTTTAAGTTTTAAAAGAATTATGATTTTAAAAGCTCAAAGTCTTTTTAAAATGATTCTTTTCTCTCTGTTTTTCAAAACTGTCTTTGGACTATGATGTTCTATGAACCTTTTTGCCTGATGACAAAAAGGGGAGAAATATATGGGATTAAGTTTTAAAAAGAAAGAAGAATATGGGATTAAGTCTGATTGCGTTGCAGTAGTCTTATTACCATGTTTTAATCTGGTAAGCTATTTGCTTTATAAATTGGACTAATCTTGTTTTTATGAGTAAAAGAAATTTTCAGGTACTCTGTGTATATTGAATATCCAAAACCGTGAGATGTTTATCTCAGGGGGAGAAGAGTAAGGAAAAACTGAGACGTTTATCTCAGGGGGAGTTTCCCTTAGAAAATTTCTGTTTATTTATGCTGACTGTTTTTTGGTTAATATGCTTTATTGTTTGTAAAACTTAATAATGTTTGTCATCATCAAAAAGGAGGAGATTGTTGGAACCAAATTGGTTAAAAGTATTTTTAATACAAATACTCCCTAAGTGATTTTATGGTTTTGATGATAACAAAATGCATTAAGCTTTTACAATGTATAACAAAGCTAACTAACTAAGTTTATTGAAGGATGTTGCAGTCTGCGACCAATAATAAGTTCATCATGACATTGGCTCTATTCAAAGTCTGAGAAGCTTTGCGTCCAATGTTAAAGACATCGTCCAATATTGGCACTGGAACATATATGGACACCAAGAGTTCTGCGTCCAATGATCAGTATTGGGAAATACTGTTCATCGTCCAATGATTCTCTGCGTCCAATAAACATTATAAGGCAATACTGTTCTGCGTCCAATGTTCAATACAGACAGTACCACTCTGCGTCCAATAGAGCACGATGGCAAAAGTCCAATAATCAACTGCTCTGCGTCCAATGAAGCAGAATGAATCAAAAGTCTAACAATCAACTACTCTGCGTCCAATGGAGCAGAAGTGCAATACTGCCCTGCGTCCAATGGAGCAGAAGTGCAATACTGTCTTGCGTCAAATGGAGCATAAGTGATAAGTCCAATAATCAGCATAAGGCAATACGTACAACACTGCCTGCGTCCAATGAAGCAGAATGGGACAAGTCCATCAGTCAACTATTCTGCGTCCAATAGAACAAAATGGCAATGGCAAAAGTCAAACAATCAACATGAGGCAATACGTCCAATACTGCCTTGCATCCAATGGAATAAAATGGTAAGCATGAGGATGCGTCCAATGGATGAATGAATATCATATACAAATGGTAAGCAAAGGTATGCGTCCATTTGTTAAAAGGACTAAAAGTCCAATATATTCTACATGCTGCGTCCAATACATTCTATATGCTGCGTCCAAAACGCAGAGTCCATTACTTGCTATTTATTGCTCATGCATTTAATATGGAACATATTTATTGAGCAAATGATTTGAAATAAATAGCTGTATACAATGCTTTTCTGTACAACTTTGTCAACGTTTTTTAACGTACTTTTGAAAAGCATAAAGCACTATGGAAAGTGTACTAAGAGAGAGAATGTACTCCTATATCTCTGAACACATCTTTCTGCTTTACACAGTGTATTCTCTCTATCTCAATAAGATATTACTATTAACCACTGTACAATTGAGACTTTGAGTACAGGTTGCTTCTGTTTAGGAGAAAGAAACGCAGACATACTCACTGAAGTAGATCTCCTCAGAGCAACGGGAAAATAGCATTTAATGCTATTAGAGAACTGTAACATTTATGAAGGCTGAAGCTGAGCTATTCGAAGAACAAGTCTGAAGCTTCATCAAAGCCTATAAATACCGTGACACAAGAAGAAGAAGATAGAGACAATGAGAACGAACTTCAACAATAGAAGAGACTGAACAACGAAAAAGAAAGAGCAAAAACGTTGTGCAATTTATACTCTGTATAGAAAGTCTTGTATATTTTCTATCTTCTTGTAAAAGAGAGTTTGCTTAACTCTCGAAGTGCTTAAGTTTTTCATATCCTCACTTGTGTGAGTTAGACAACACTTTATATCAAAAACACTCTGCTGAGTTGTTTGAGCCTGGAGAGGCTTGATTGTAAAAGAATACTTGTTTGAGCCTGGAGACGCTTGACTGTAAAAGAATACTTGATTTAGCCTGAAGAGGCTGTGTGCAAAGAATACTTGGGATTTAGCCTGAAGAGGCTGTGTGCAAAGAATACTTGGGATTTAGCCTGGAGAGGCTGAGTGCAAAGAATACTTGGGTTATAGCCTGGAGAGGCTGAGTGCAAAGAATACTTGGGTTATAGCCTGGAGAGGCTGAGTGCAAAGAATACTTGGGTTATAGCCTGAAGAGGCTGCGTGCAAAGAATACTTGTACCTATCTGGATTGATAGTGAAATCTCTCTAGTTTGAGGGGACTGGACGTAGCTCTTAGGAAAGGGTGAACCAGGATAAAAACTTGTGTTACTTCTTCTTTCCCTTAACTCTTATTATTTCTGTGCTTATTCTAACCGTGGGGATTGAATTGATTTTACTTCAACAAGTTTTTCATACACTTTAAATCGCACAAAGAAAACAAGTTTTAAACTAAGTGGAAGCCTCAGCGTCCAATCTTTTGTGCGTCCAATATTTCACAATTCTGTGCGTCCAATGTTTTAGCACTCTGTGCGTCCAACATTTCAGAAAAACACTGTGCGTCCAATATTTGAAATAAGCTGTGCGTCCAACGTTTTTCACAAGCCAGCGTCTATCATTGCGAAAAGTTTTTAAAAGCTTAGAAACACAATTCAACCCCCCCTTCTTGTGTTTCATCCTGTTACCTACAATATATATATCATCAAGTTACTTGTACAAAATCCTTGCGCCCGCAAGTAAAGTCAGGAACCACAGCAGAGTGGTCAAAATGCATCGTCACTGCATAAAGAAATGAAGCAGTAAACTAAACCTAAGAAAGCACTAGAGCAAAAAGTATGTCAAAATACACGACATGAAATACTTACATCCCCAAAACCAAGGCTGGTCGGCCAACTAACAACCCACAACCTAGCACTAACCGCCTCCCCGCATAGGGACCTAAGACGATGACGTCTCCTCGGGGTCCTCCTCTAGATCCTCCTCGGGGTCCTCCTCGTCCTCAGACACCTCGATGAATACACGATCTGGCCCGTCTCTAACCTTCCTCTTCCCTCTATCTACGTGTCCCGAAGGTCCGGCAGAAGTGTCAGAAGAACAGCGCACAAAACGTCCAAAAGGTGCGACGTATGGAACAGGAAGTGTTAGCCTCACGGTCTCGGGTGACGGAACTGGTGTCACCGGTGGGGCCAACCTCGGTAGATGTGCCCTCTCCAAGGAACTCTTCCTTGGAGTGCGACGAAACATACGACGGTACTCCGAGACAGATCCGGTTACCCGCAAGGGTAAAAGTCTCTCCTCCTCCTGAGCCTCTCTCCTCGGCTGTGCTCTCGGCTCTCTAATCTCCTCAGCTCCACGGAGTGCATCGGGTGCGTCTGCCATCCAGTTGTGCATCCTCTCTAAGGGTATATAGACATCCAACACCATGTCCCTCTCCAAAACCTCTTCGGGGCCCAACACCCCTCCTCTAGTCCTGACCATGTGCCCAGTCACAGTGGCCTATTGGGAGATTGGGTCATAAGCCCATCCCCCTCCATCGGCCTCAAGAGGCCTGAAACTCTCCCTCACTCGGGCAACCAGAGGTCTCGGTGTGAACGTCTACGCGTAACGTGCAGAAAATAACATAAAAACACGCAAGGGTGAATTTCTTTGCAGAAGTTGAAATCCACTGAAAGGATGTATATGAAAAATAAAATACTACATAATACATTCCAATAATATATATATATATTTACTCTTTCGCAAATCTTTCTCTAAGTTATTCATACACTCAAAAGAGCACACAATCATCATGTCAAACACACACATAGCACTCTAGCGAAATGCATGTCACTTCAATATCTCTTGTTACACCGGTGTGCTGCTCCATGGAGACTTCTCTTCCTATCCAGTTTCAAGTTTTCAGCCCCTAATTTCTGAAAATTACGATTTTGACCTAGAAAACTTCCAGTTTTACGTTTCAGTCACTGGGTTTTCGATGATTTACGTTTTTGACCCAAAATACCCAGATTTCGTTTTTAAGCCCAGAACTTCTGAAAATTATGTTTTTGCCCCAAAATGCATCCAGTTTTCATTTTAACCCCTTAAAATTTGAAAATTCCCTTTTTCCTCTTATTCATTAATTCTTTAACTTAATTAGGGCTTTTTAAAAAGTAAAATTGGGAAAAAGTCCATTGGAGACTTAATTTCAAGATTAAGTGAAAATGCCTAATCAAGTGTTGATTTGAATTCAAATTAATTAAATCTTGATTTCATTTGGAAAAACTTCTTCTTAAAGTCCTTTAATCCTCTTCCATATACTTGGGTACATAGTATTGGTCCTCTTTGAAACCAATCACCAATCACAACAACAACAATCATAGTAAATTTAAAGCTTTAACTACTTTAAATATTACAATCCATAACATAATCAAAACACACAATATCACCAAAGAATCAAATAAATCAATACATCAAGAATACCAATTCCAATCATGAAGCACACATACATTTAAAGTAAGCATTTTACAAATATCAAGAATGCTGTAACGCCCCTTTTTCACACAAGGAACGTCACATGAAAAACTAAACTTAATGCGAAAAATCGTCTCTCATAAATCGTGGTTACCAAAATTGGTGGCTAAATTTTTTTTTTAAAAGTCTTATACGAGAAGATTTGCTCACAACTCATTTAGCCATCCAGAAACTCAGAAGAAAAGAAACATCACATATATATATATATATCCTCAAGTCAATATACACAAGTCTTGCGCCCGCAAGTATAGTTTGGAACCACAACATAGTGACCAACATACATCATCCTGACACAAAGAAAATAAAGCGATAAAGCTAAACCTAGGAAAAACGATAAATCAAAAAGTGTGTCCAATACACGACACTGAACATGTACATCCCAAACCTAGGCTGGTCGCTAACAGACACTCTACAACCTAGCACTAGACACCCCCACCTCTACAGGCCTAAGACGATGACGTCTCCTCGGGGTCCTCCTCAACCTCAGACACCTCGAATAGTACACGATCTGGCTCGTCTCTAACCTTCCTCTTCCCTCTATCACGTGTCCCGAAGGTCCCGCAGAAGTGTCAGAAGAACAGCGCACCAAACGTCCAGAAGGTGCGATGTATGGAACAGGAAGTGTCGGCCTCATGGTCTCGGGTGATAGAACTAGTGTCACTGGTGGAGCCATCCTTGGTAAGCATGGCCTCTCCAAGGAACTCTTCCTTGGAGTGCGACGAATCAGACGACAACGGTTAGATACCGATTCGGCTATCCGCTGAGGTATAGGCCTCTGATCCTCCCTCGCCTCTCTCCTAGGCTGCGCCGTGGGTCGAACTCTGGCCTCCCTGTCCTCCAAGGTGATGCTGCGTGCAAAGGGTGCATCTCCCAGCCAGTAGCGCATCTTCTCGACGGGTATGTAAACGTCCAAAACCATGTCCCTCTCCAAAACCTCTTCGGGGCCCAACACCCCTCCTCTAGTCCTAACCACGTGTCCAGACATAGTGGCCCATTGGGAGATGGGATCGTAAGTCCATCCCCCACCATCGGCCTCACGAGGCCAGAAGCACTCCCTCACTCGGGCTATCAGAGGTCTTGAAGTGGACATTTACGCATAACGTACATAAAATAACAGAAAAACACGCAAGGGTGAATTTCTTTGCACAAGTTGAAATCCACTGAAAGGATGTATACAAAAAGAAAATACTACATAATACATTCCAAGAATATATATAGCTACTCTTTCGCAAATCTTTCTCTAAGATATTCGTACACCAAAAGAGAGCACATCATCCAATTAAACACACAGTCCAACACACAAATAGCACTCTAGCATAATGCATGTCACTTCAATATCTCTTTAATACACCGGTGCACTGCTCCATGGAGACTTCCTCAACCAAGTAGAGCGAAATGGTTGTAGCATAAACCTAACATAATAAACCAATCGGTCCCCTTTTCCATGGACATGGTAACCATCGGTCCCCTTTTTCATGAACAGGTTTTACAATTATTCAATAGAGCTACTATCACCATAACATAATAAACCAATCGGTCCCCTTTTTCATGGACATGGTAACCATCGGTCCCCTTTTCGATGGACAGGTTTTACAATTATTCGGTAGAGCAACATAATAAACCAATCGGTCCCCTTTTTCATGGACATGGTAACCATCGGTCCCCTTTTCATGGGCAGGTTTTACAATTATTCACAATCCATCGCATAGGATTGTATGCTCTCATCATAGCATAAAGCTAGCCTGGCAAAAGCCAATATCTCAAATGCATATGACATTATATTTGCACTCACAAACAATACAATCAATGCGGTCCCTCGTCTTAGGGTTTTTCGTCGCCACGTGTTAGCTTTCATCCAACACCGTGTAATTTTATTGTTCTTAAGACTTTTATCTTCGCCACGTATTGGTTCTCTTCCAATACCGTGTAATATTATTGTCCTTAAGACTTTTATCTTCGCCACGTATTGGTTCTCTTCCAATACCGTGTAATATTGTTATTTTACACCATAAGTTTTTAGAAGAATTTCCTCTTTGAATTCTTAAGTTTTTTCTTTAACTTTAAACTCTTAAACTTTCACTTGTTTATAAAAGAATTTCCTCTTATTTATAACCCACTTTATTAATTTTCTTCCCACTTATTCATCGTAAAAAGATTTAATTAAAAACTTAATGAAATTCTTTGATAATTGTACTTAAATTCCTTTACTTTAAGTATTTACAATTCTGACCCCCTAAGAAGTTCAATTTCGCAGTTCAGCCCCCAATTTTCTGAAAAATTAGGTTTCTGGCCCAAAATGCCCAGACTTTACGTTTTCTACCCCAAGACTTTCATAAATTATAATTCTGGCCCAAAGGTACACAGACTTCGCGTTTCTGCCCCCACCTTTCGTAAATTATACTTTTGGCCCAAACGTCTCCAGACTTCGCGTTTTCTGCCCCAAACTTTCGTAAATTATATTTTTGGCCCAAAAGTCCAGATTTTGCAATTAAAGCCCAGAATTCCAGAATTTGCATTTTTGACCCCAAAAAATCCAGTTTTCATTTTTGACCCCTAAAAATCCAAAATTTGATTTTTCTTCCACATTGATTAATTTTCTAACTCACTTAAAGTTTTATGGATAAAAGGATTTAGTATGGAATTGATTTAGGACTTAGGATTAGAAACTTGATGAAATTTATCTAATTAAGTGTTATCTTTGAATTCTAATTAATTCATTTGGAAAACTTTTTCATTAAAGCTTTTAAACTCTCTTCCCACACTTAAACAAATCTTTTCAATCCAATCCCAATCAAAGTATATGAAATACACATAAATCAATATACATCAATTAGGCAATAACACAACCAAGCCATAAATCAAACATACACTCAAAATACTCATTCATAATATATCAACATACATCATGAACATAGCATTAAATCATACTTCAACAAGCACACACTTAGACATCCAAAATCACCCCAAAGCATACATATGATTTTTCCAACAACACATAGGCTCATCAAAAATTATCATGCCTCAACCAAAATCGTACTTTCACTCATATACATAAATATATAAAAATACATATTACTAAGAGAATGAAAACTCATTCAACAACCAATATGAAAACTCAAGTCTTTGAGTTTTTCATGAACATACAACATAAACCACACACATACACATCCTTCCCAACTTATTGAGAAAATCCCCTTACCTCTTGAAGCACTTAAAGAAAGATCACCAAGGGGTCTTCTTGCCAACAAGCCACCAACACCAACACCAAGAGATCTCCTCACCACCTTGATGCTCCAACACTTACAAAATCACCCTTTTTCAAAATATATAACACAACCATAAAAATGAGTTTTATGAAAATATACAACCCCAAAAATATAGAAATCTTGAGTAGAAAAATACTTACTCAAGGCTTGAAGGAAAAGAGCTCAAAAAGGATTTCAAGCTTGTAGGTTCCAAGGGTTTGAACCTAAACCAAGAAAAAACTTACTTTTAGTGAAATGAAGAACTCAAACTTACATGGAAAAATTGAAAATGATGAGAATGGAAAACTAAGAAGATATTATGGTTTAGAATCATGATCCAAACCTTTTTTGTGAAGCTTGAATAGCCAAAAACTCAACAAAACCTAGCCTTTTGGTATATGGAAAAGCTTGGAAAAATGGAGAGAAAATGGAGTTTCTTTGTACCAAGGAAGAAGATGAAGTGAAAAATGAATTTCTCTCTCTTCCCTCTCCCAATGAGGATTCGGCTGAGCACAAAGAGGAATGGGGGAGGTATGGGCTTCAATGCTTTTGGTGGTTGGGAGCCATACCTCTCTCGCCTAATTTTGAAAAATTCAAATATTAATCCCTATTTGACCATTTGACTTTTGGAAGGATTTTGAGGGTGGGATCAGCCCTTCCATGCGCCCCAAGGCTGACTGGAAAATGGTGGGATTTAATTCCACCAAGTTAGGGTTTAATCTGTAGTTCGAAGTAGTAAAAACGCGTAGTTTTCGAACCCCTTTTTAGATAACTATTTTTCTAAAATGAGTAAAATCATGAGAAATGAATTTTATGACTTGAATATGTCATAGAAAAATTTAGAAACCCAAAACTAAATTTTTGGACTATTTTTCATGTCCCGGTTGCGCCCGGTTTACCCGTAAAGCTCCAAACGCGGCTAAAATAAAGTTTTTCTGAAAAATTTCCAGAAAAATTTCTAAAAATCACAAATATTATAAGAACCACTTTTGGTTAGTTAAAAAATTATTTTGGAGTAAAAATGACCTCCAGAAAAATACTGAACCCTATCCCCGCATCAGGAGAGAATAAGGTTCTCGCAAAAACTCAGTTTTGCGAACTCTACTACTCTAAACCCTTCAAAATCAAACCTAAGATATGAATATTATTATTCACACCTTAAAATCCCAAAAATCATAATTAAATAATTTTAATTAAATTAAATAGGATTAAAAATCAATAAAAACTATGTATAAAATTCAGGTTGTTACAAATGCTACACTTCAAATAAAAATCATTTCTTCCAAGAGTCCTTAAATTTTGAAAATCCCATTTCATCAACCAAAATCATATATTTAAAACTCTAATCATACGTAGGTAAAAATATATTTTACTAAGAGAATGATAAATCATTCAACACCCAACATGACAACTCAAATCTTTGAGTTTACCATCAAGCACACAACATACAACACCCACATATACAACCTTTCCAACTTATTGAGAAAATCCCCTTATCTCTTGAAGCACTTCAAAGAAAATCACTAAGAGGTCTTCTAGCAAACAATTCACCAACACCAACACCAAGACTAAGAAATCTCCTCACCACCTTTGATGCTCCAACACTTACAAAAATCAACCTTTTCCAAAATATTTAAAACACAACCATAAAAATATGAGTTTTATGAAAATATACAAACCCCAAAGTACAGAAATCTTGAGTAGAGAAATACTTACTCAAGGCTTGAAGGAAAAGAGCTCAAGAGGTTTTTCAAGCTTGTAGGTTCCAAGGGTTTGAACCTAAACCAAGAAAAAGCTCTCTTTTAGAAAAATGGAGAACACAAGATTCTTGGAAAAATAAAAGTGGTGAGAATGGAAAACTAAGAAGATATTATGGTTTAGAATCATGATCCAAACTTTTTTTGTGAAGCTTGAATTGTCAAAAACTCAAAGGAACTCAAGCTTTTGGTTATGGAGGAAAAAGCTTGGAATGAGAGAAAATGGTGTTTCTTTGATCCAAGGAAGAAGATGAAGTGGTGAAATGAAACTTCTCTCCTCTTGCCCTAGATGATTCACGCCCAAGACAAGGAAGAGTGGGGAGGGATGGGCTTGATTGGGTTTTGGTCACCTACACCATGCTTTAATTGAAAAACTTCAATTAATTCCCATTTGACTCACACTTTGACTTGAGATATTTTGTGAGTGAAATTAGGGCACTAAAACTCAGCCAAAGGGCTGATCAAAATGGTGGGTTTATGTCCCATCAAGTTAGGGTTTAATTGGTAGTTCAAAGTAGTAAAAACGCTTAGTTTTATAATCCTTTTTTAGATAAATATTTTTCTAAAATAGATAAAATCATAAGAAATCAATTTTATGACTTGAATATGATATAGAAATTTTTAGATTCTCAAAACTAAATTTTTGAGCCATTTTTCATGTCCCGGTTGCGCTTGGTTTACCTGTAAAGCTCCAAACGCGGGTAAAATAAAGTTTTTCTGAAAAATTTTCAGAAAGATTTCTAAAAATCACAAATATTATAAAAATGACTTTTGGTTCGTTAAAATATTATTTTGGAGTAAAAATGACCTCTAGAAAAATGCTAAACTCTATCCCTGCATCAGGAGAGAATGCGGTTCCCGCAAAAACTCAGTTTTGTGAACTCTACTACTCTCGACTCTTCTAAAATAAATCTAAGATATGAATATCCTTATTCACACCTCAAGATCCCAAAATCTTTAATAAAATAATTTTTAATCAAATTAAAGAAGATTAAAAATCAATAAAAACTATTTTAAAAAAATGATGGTGTTACAAAACACGCAGAGACGAAGTGACTAAACTACGTGAAAGAAAGAGCAAAAACGCTGTGCAAATATTTTCATGCTCTGTAAATCTTAGAAAGTCTTGTATAGTTCTTTGTTCTTGTAAAAGAGAGTTTGCTTAACTCTCGAAGTGCTTTAGAGTTCATATTCTCACTTGTGTGAGTTAACAACACTTTCAATCTAAAACACTCTTCTAAGTTGTTTGATCCTGGAGAGGCTTGTTTAGAAAAGAATACTTGTTTGAGCCTGGAGAGGCTTGTCTGTAAAAGAGTAATTGGGATTAGCCTAAAGAGGTTGTATGCAAAGAATACTTAGTTTTGAGCCTAGAGAGGCTTGTTTGTAAAACAATACTTGGGTTGAGTTTGGAGAGGCTAGGTGTGCAAATAATACTTGTTGTAAGGCCTGAAGAGGCTGTTGAAGAATACTTGTAATTCTATCTGGTTTGATAGTGAAATCTCTCTAGTTTGAGGGGACTGGACATAGCTCTTAGGAAAGGGTGAAGCAGGATAAATACTTGTGCAATTTCTCTATCCCTTAACTCCTTTACATTCAGTTTATACACTAACAGTGGGGATTGAATTGAAATTATTTTTAACAAACTATTCAAACGTTTTAAATGCACTAAAACTTGTTTTGAATTAAGTGGACGATTCTGCATCCATCTTTCCTGTGCGTCCAATACACGTATACGTTGTGCGTCCAATCCTTTATAAGCAGCGTCTAAAGATTTTCGAAAAGTTTTAAAAGCCAAGAAACACAATTCAACCCCCCTTCTTGTGTATCACCTTGTTACCTACACTAGTGCCCATGAAAATTACATAGGTTTTAATCGTAAGGAATTAAATTAAGAGAAAAGATCGAGTTTTTCGGCATATTCGTATTCACACAATCTTAAGAAAGAAGAGATTGAAAACGCGGTAATAAAATATGCTTAAGACTACTCGAATTAAAATTTACCATTATAACATTACTATATGGAAGCTTATAAACAATTAAAATAAAGCTCATAAACAATTAAAATAAAGCTTATAAACACATAATTCACCTAAGTGGTTAGCAAACAGAGATCAAACTTATGTAAACTCTAATAACTTTGAAGAATTTTCTCCTTACCTCTAAACTTGATGAAAATAAGAACTTGAAGATCAAAGCTTCAAAACACAAGAACTAAAGCAAGAACACTTTGAAGAAAGCTAAAAACTCAAGAAAGGAAACAAAGGAGGAAGAAAAAAGAAATCTTGGAGGGCAACCATGGTTTAGTTGTGATGCAAGCATGGTTAACTTGGATTATGTCATAATCAAGTAATTAGGAAAATCAATCTATTTTCCAATTGGTCCAAAGCATTTCACAAGGATTTAAGAAGCAAAATATCTTCTCCCGCTTGCATGAGAAGGGCAGCCAAGAGGCCTTGTGTGAGGAGGATGTGAAGCTACAATTTTACCCTTTAGGGTTTTAGTGAAAAAGAATGGAAAATCAAGGGGAAAATGGTAATTTCAAAAACCTACACAGAAATAATTTCTAAAATCCCCAAATAAATAATTAAAAATAAAATAAAAATCAGTTTTGGACTCGTGGACTGAAAATAACTATATGACTAGGGGTGTTTCCGTCGTTTGCCAACGACAGGGCATTGACCATTTTTCAGAACTTTTCGCAAAAGCTCTAGAAAAATACTCATAAATCCTAAAAAAAGTAAAAACACTATTTAGCTCAGTGAAATATTTTTCTAACCTCGATTTGGTTTCTGAATAAATCCTCAGCTTAATCTACTATACTATAGGGACTAAAACAGTATCATTTCTTAGTCGTTTCTCTGAAAATTTTCAAATAAATTTCTAAAACCCTCAAATAATATCAAATCACTATTTGAATCCTTAGATTTATTTTCTGAGTCAAATTGGATTTTTTATATCATTATAAACTTATTCTGACGGTCAGAAATGTCTACAAAATATCGTTTTGACTTCTTCGTCAGCTCTAAACCATTTCTTATCATACTAAATTTCTAAGGATATTTTTAATTCTCTCAAATTAACACTCTGTTCATAGAGTGAAAATTTGAGGTGTTACACAAAGCATCTCTGGCGATACATGGCCAGTGATTATCATGATTTATAATCTACCTGCATGGCTTGGATGAAGCAAAAATTCATGATGTTGTCTATGTTGATATAGGGTCCTAAACAACTAGTAAACGATATTGATGTATGCTTGGCTCCATTGGTTGAACACTTGAATGATATGTGGGAGACAGGTGTGGAGGTATATGATGGGTACGAAAAAGAAACATTCAACTTGAGGGCAATGTTATTCGATACAATTAACGACTTTTCCGCATATGGTAATCTATTAGGTTACAGTATAAAAGGGCAGTGTGCATGCCCTGTATATTAGGAGGAGACAGGTTGGATAAGGTTGTAACATGGTAGGAAAAATGTCTTTATTGGCCATCGTAGATTTTACCTCCTAACCACAAATACCGGCAATGGACATAGGCATTTAATGAGAAAACTGAAGAAAGGAGGCATCCGGAAATGATAGCTGATACAGAGATGTTTGAAAGAGTGAAGGACCTAGACACCAAATTTGGGAAGCCTTTTGCAGGACAAGTGGTCACAAAAGGGTGGAAAAAAAGGTCAATCTTCTTTGAATTACCCTATTGGAAGAAACTATACGTGAGACATTTTCTTGATATGATGCACATAAAGAAAAATGTTAAAGAAAAATGTTTCTGATAGTGTTATTGGTACACTGCTCAATGTGCCTAGAAAGTCAAATGATGGCATTAATGCACAGTTGGACATGATCAGCATGGGAATAAGAATAGAACTGGCCCCAATAAAGAAGGGAAACGCCAATATCTTCCTCCGGTAGCTCATACTCTATCTAGAAGGGAAAAAATTATTTTTTGTAAGTCTCTTCATAGACTGTCATGTTCTAATAGAGTAGTTCCTACCAGTCGCCATACGCTCCATTTTACCCGAAAAGGTGCAGTGGACAATCACTAAACTTTGTCACTTCTTTAGGGCAATTTGCAACAAGGTGATTGACCATACGAATTGTTGTCATTACTGCAAAAAGAAATTGTTGCCACGATATATGAGCTCGAAATGCACTTGCCCCCTTTGTTCTTTGATATAATGGTTCATTTAACTGTTCACCTGGTTAAAGAGGTACAGTTTTGTAGTCCAGCCTATATAAGGTGGATGTACCCTGTTGAGCGTTGCATGAAGTATACAAGGGTTATGTGAGGAGTCAAAGTCGACCAAAGGGTTGTATTGCAGAACGGTACATAATTGAGGAAGCTGTTGAGTTTTTTACTGAATATCTCGCCAATGCCGATTCAATTAGACTTTCGAAGTCTCACCACTTTGGGAGAATAGAAGAAGAAGGTATTATTGGTAATGAAATTTTGACCATAACGATGACAGAATGGGAGTTGGCTCATTTGTATATTCTACACAACGCCGATGAGGTTGAGCCATATGTTGAAAGATGTTCAAATGATAAGTAATGGTTTAGAGCTGACGTAGAAGTCAAAACGGTATTATGTGGACATCTTTGACTATCAGAATAAGCTTATAACGATATGAAAATTTTAAGTTGGATTCAGAAGAAGTATTTGAGGATTAATTGAAATGGTAACTTGATGTTATATAAGGATTTTAGAGACTCAGTTTGAAATCTTAGAGAAAAACATAAGAAATATTACCGTTTTATACCTCTAAGATGAATCGCGTAGCACGTTAATCGAAAAATGGATAAATACCCGAAGACTAGGAAATGATCAAGATGAGAACTAAAGGGAAAAATATAGTTTTATCTAGTGTAGAAATTAAAAGTTTCGTTTGGTGTTGGGATTCAAACGAAAAACTAGTTTATGCATTATATAATTTTTGTCTGTATCATTTTCGTCTTTATTCTGTTTTAATTGAATGTTATGTGATATATGTGTTTATTGATTTATTTTCATCTTAGAAAAATGGTTTTAGTTTACATATTCTATATTAAAACAGATGGTTTTCGTTTGACGTTGAGCTTTAAACAGAAAATGATTTTCGTTCTATCTGACGGTATAGGTTTTAAATATCATGAACATACCAAAACCAACCCAGAAATTATCTTCCTTCACAAAAGTTGTTTCTTTTAATATTTTTTATTTTCTAGAATTTTTAGAAAACTTTCAAAATTTACGAAAAAATATGCTAAACGGGAGCGAATAACGCAAAGATCTTGTTTCATATTATAAAATTTCGTGACACAAGTCCAAAACACTTTTATTTTTATTTTTAATTATTTATTTAGAGATTTTAGAAATTATTTTTGTATAGGTTTATAAAACATCATTTGTTACTTATATGCGGTATATCAGCCGAATAGAGACGAATAGAGGGTTAACGGGTATGATATAGGAACTTAGAATTTTTAAGGGACATTTATGCAATGTAGTGATTAGTCAACTGTACACGGAATTGTTGACCATGAATAGTGTAGGGTTATGTGCAATTACTATTTTACCCTTGGTTGTACACTTTATTTGCTAAAACCAACCCTTTTTAACCTAGCTATCCAATGGCTCATCTTCTCCCCCATTTGGCCGCCCCTCTTAGGTGTTTTAGGATGCTTGGATTTCCTTTGCCACTTGGATTGAATCCTAGTGGATTGCCTTGAACCAATTAGAATTTAGTTAATTAGTTTTTTATTTATTTAAATTGAACCGTGGTTAAGTTAAAATCAAACTATGGTTGCCTTTTAACCCTTGTCTTGGCCGCCCCATTCCCTTATAAATAGGGGGAGAGGTCTTCATAAATCCTTGCACCCAAATCTTGATGCAATTCCAATATTTCTCTTTCTCCCTCTTTAAAGCTTTCTTTATAGTTTTCTTAGTTTTTCTTAGTTTTCTTGTTTAAGTTCTTGTCTTTTTGAAGCTTTGATCTTCAAACTCTCTTTTTCTTCAAGTTTCAAGGTAAGGGGAAGCTCTTGCAAAATTATTTGAGAAGTTATAAGTTTGATCTTTGTTTGTTACTCACTTTGGTGATTTTTGTGTTTATAAGCTTTATTTAATTGTTATCAGCTTTTATTATTAGTAGTGTAATAATGCCTAAATTGTTTGTGTTTTTGTGATAGTAATGTTATAATGGCAAAATTGATTTTGAGCTTTAATATTCATACCGATATAATGACGAATTTTAAACTATCACAATATAATTGAACCGTAAAATTATTGTAATCTATTTCTTTGTGAAAACCCTGAAATTTTTCTACCATTGATATACAGAAAGATGGTTAGGATGAATGGTTTATCAGTATGGTTCTTGCTAAGGAAAGATAAGGTCTCTTGAAGAGCCTTAGCTCACCTCTCTTTCCTGGGAACCATACCGGTATGTTGTTTATGAAAGCTTAACCTAGGGAGTCTGTATATGCGTGGCTAAGATAAATTAGAAAAGATTTATTGGCATTCTACTATACACGAATGTGCATTGAAAATCAATCTCTTCTCTCCTAAGATCGTTTACATGTGGCTATGCCAGAAAACTCGATCTTTGCTTTTAATTGATCTTGAACTGTTAACAATGATATTATTTCGCTAATACATATATACGGCTGACTGGGTAAAATAGTATAAAGGTAAAGGGTTCTCGGTGAACTCTACTGTTATACTATTTTGGCAGAAATTCTTGGTTTGGGGTCCGTTATATATGAAAACTCATTTTAGTTTTCAATGTCATACTTTTTGATAGTGAAAAGTAGTGAAGTAAGCCTTCAACAAGCTTTTACTGAAAACAAACTTGTGTGTAATTATTTCGGTAATAAATCAGTTTAATCTCGTTTACTCAGTTTCTTTATCAAAAACACTCTAAAAGTTGGGCGTTGATCACCGTAGTCGACTCTGCTACCGTGTGATCATTCCGTCATCAGTTTTATTAAAACCGAGGAAAATCACTTACCGAGTAAAAAATAGTAACAGAGATAATGTGTAAGATAATTTATTCCCTGATGAAAGAGTAAGAGTATTTTGTGAGATTTTGTATTACAAGAGGTAATACAGTAAACCATGAGAAAGTTTTATAAGAGAAATCAAAAGTGAATTTATATGTAATTTGAATTGTCATTGCATAAAGATGTATGAGCCTACAACCTAGAGAACGGGTTAAGAATATAGTACTGTTGGGCTACAATTTCCTATTGGGATTATCCGAGTTTCGATAGTCTTATGTGGCCGAGTAGGTGAATACACTCGAGCCGAGACGACTCATATACCCGACTTGGATAAATCTGACTGTCTGGCTTATTCATTATTTGGTATTCATTTTAAATGTAGTATTACCGAATTATGTCCAGAGGTCTGGAGGGACTCCCTGGTTATTTTGATAAGCTTACTACAACCAAACGCTCAATGGAGTTAAGGTTGAAAAAGTCTCCTTGGAGCAATACACCGGTGTGCTTTCAAGAGATATAGAAGTGGCATGCATAAATAAATCTTGTATTGATGATATATTTTTTAGTATGTATTGCTTTTCTGTATTTAAATACAAGGCATGATCTGTGTATGTGTAGTTCTGAGTATATGAGGCATGTACTGTATTGGATGCTGTGATATGTGTTCTTGATGTATGTATTGAGTGATACATGATCTGTGAATGTGTGCTTATACTTATCTTTTTGCTGTGAATTTGAGCTTCACCCTTGTGTGTTTTCCTTGTTTGTGTTTGGTGCATGTTAAGTAAATGGTTTACCCGAGGAGTGGGTTGATCCCGATCCGACAACTTAGGATTCAACCCCTTGAGGTTGAGAGGGTGGGGTGGAGGATAAACCCCAAAAAATAGTGGGGCACATATTCTGGGTATGTGCTTACCACTACAAAAGGGTCAGTAGACCCATCTGTAGAGTAGAGAACAGGTTTGTCCTAGACGTTATGCTACCCTTGGAGCAGATGAGTGAGATCATCCGAAAAGAAGACAGTAACACCAGGAAGGGTTGTAACGCCCCTTTTTCCCATTAGGAACGTCACATGAAAACTAAACAAAACTTAATGTGGAATTAATATAAACTAGTTTGTCTTTATAAAATTCGTGGCTAATTTTTTTTTTGAAAGTCTTAAACGAAAAGATTACTCACATCTCATTTAGCCATCCAGAAACTCAGAAGAAAAGAAATATCATACATATATATATATATCATCATGTCAATATACACAAGTCTTACGCTTGCAAGTATAGTCATGAACCACAACAGAGTGGCCAAAATACAACATCCTGACATAAAAAAATAAAGCGATGAAACTAAACCTAGTAAAGCAGTAAATCAAAAGGTGTGTCAAATACACGACATTGAACATGTACACCCCAAACTTAGGCTGGTCGCTAACAGACAACATACAACCTAGCACTAGACACCCCCACCTCTACAGACCTAAGACGATGACGTCTCCTCGGGGTCCTCCTCATCCTTGGATACCTCAAGGAATACCCGCTCTGGCTCATCTCGAACCTTCCTCTTCCCCCTCTCTACGTGCCCCGATGGTCCGGCAGAAGTGTCAAAAAAGCAACGCACGAAATGTCCAGACGGTGCGACGTAAGGAATGGGGAGCGTCGGTCTCACTGTCTCGGGTGGTGAAGCTGGTGTCACTGGTGGAGCCATCCTCGGTAGACGTGCCCGCTCCAAGTAACTCTTCCTTGGAGTGCGATGAAAGCAACGGCGGTACTCCTGAGCAGATCCGGTTACCCGCGAGGGTAAAGGTCTCTCCTCCTGAGTCTCTCTCCTCGGCTGCTCCACGGGTGCATCGTGTAACGTCCGTATTTTTGGGATTTCTATATTAATTATATTTTAATATATGGACAGGTGATTAAGGTGTATTAAATATATTTTAGGAAATATAATTCCATAGATAAAGTTTTCCTGAGCTCAGAAAATAGTAGTTTAAGTTCGACGTCAAAATACAAACAGATATCGGTTCACGTCTTTAATTGACAGAATGACTATATTATGAGATAGAAACCCTAAATTGGAGTCAGAAAAGGGATTTGAGGATTCCAATAGTGATTTTACAATATTTGAGGATTTTAGAATTTTAGTTGGGAATTTTCTGAGAAACGGATAAGAAAGAGTACCGTTTTGGTCCCTGTAGTATGACTAGGATGAACTGAGTGAGTTTGGAGACCAAAACACCTTAGAAAAATATTTCACCAAGCCAAATAATGTTTTTACATTATTCTAGAATTTTGAAAATTATTTTGAGAATTTTTAGAATAGCAGATTAAGAATTGTTGTTTTGGTCCCTGTAGAATGAAGAATAGGGTAAACAAGAGAGCAGATAGATACCAGAAAGTTAGGACATGATCAAAATCAAACGTAACGGTAACCATTAGTGTTCTTATAAGATTTATGATTTTTAGGAATTATTCGGGAATTTTTAGAGAAAGATCAGTTTTGCCCTAGTTTACATATTACGGTAAAACCGCAGAACAAGAAAAGACCCAGTACCAGACCTTGGGGTTACTGGGAAATTACCAGAAGGGGAAAAATGACACATAGGCATGGTGATGTCATAGTAGTGAGGTCACTAGGGTGAAGTCATATTTGATATAATTGGTAATTATTAGTAATTTTTGGGAAAAGACCATTTTGCCCTTCTATCTTTACCCATTGAACTTGCTCCATAATTACCAAAGAACCAAGAAGCCATCTTGCACAAGTTGAACCCTTGATTAGGAGCTCCAATAGTGGGGAAGGCATCTTGGCCATTGGTTTTATTTAACTACACAAATCATGGTTAAAACTTAACCTAGTCTAGTTTCTTTTAACCAAGCTTTAACCCTAGTAGGTTTTGTGCTTATCTCTTGCTTCTTGGACAAGCCTTGGCCGCCCATGGCCTCTTATACAAAGGGAGATATTTAATTCTTTCAAAGCTTGATTTAATTATATGTTGAAATCCACCAACCAAATACCAACACTTGTTGGCTTTCCATTTGCTTTCATTTGATACATGGTGCCAAAATTGAACAAGCCAAGATTCATTCCCCTCTTGTAAGGGCTGGGTTCGGTTCTCTCTCTCTCAAAAGAAAAATAATGAAATTCATTTTCATTTTTGGTAAGACAACTTCTCTCTCTTGGAAATAAAATTTTCTCCAACTTCTCTCTAACTCCATTTTCTTCCTTCAAGCTTTTTCTTCCATTTCCATGGAAGTTCTTCACCATCTTCAACCTTGTTTTTGATCCTCTATACAATAATCAAGTGTAAAGCATATCTTTTAAACACTAGCTTTCATCAAATCATCAAGATCTTCATATATGTTCTTCAAGGTGTTCTTCAAGTTCTTCATCATGTTCTTGGATTTTTGATCTTGGATCTTCAAGATACCAAGGTTGGTTTCTTACTCTAATCCATAAAATTCTATTTTCTACTCTTACTCTTTAAGTTCATATGATTAAAGTGGTGTTTCTTCAACTTTTTCTTGAAGGGACTTTGTGCTTGGAACCAAGTTTTCATTTTTCTCCTTTTTGATTCATATGTAACAAGGGTATGGAAAAATAATATCCTTTCATCTCTAGTTCTCCTTTGGATTCTTAAGGTTGTTTCATAAAAGAGAAAAACCTTATTTTAGTGAGTTATGTTTTTTTTTTCAAGGAGGTGATCTAGGAGTGGTGGAAATCCTAGAAGTGAGGATTTTTCCTCAAGGAACTAGGAGTAAAGTTAAGGGAAAATTTCTCTTGAGTGAGTTATAGGATTCTTGTGTGTGTTTTGTTTGCTCATGATCTTTGTAAAAAGCTATGATTTTTATTGAAAAGAGATGATCTTTAAAAGCAATAATCTTTATTAAAGTTATGATTTTTATTAAATCTTTGTGAAGGTTATGAATCTTTACTAAAGTTGTGATTTTGATTAAAGCTTTGCTTTTTACCTAAAGTAGAGATCTTTACCAAAGTAATGATTTTGATCAAGTAGTAAATCCATTGAAAAGTAAGAACTTTTATGAAAAGACAATCTTATATTGAAAATAATATTTATTCAAAGAGATGATCTTTTTGGCAAAAGGTATAATTTTAATCAAAATGATGGTTTTTATTAATTGATCATGATATGGAAAGTGTTTGATGATGACATCTATATGTTTATAACTTTTGTCTCTATGTTTGAAGATGATCTTACTCTATGCTTGATTTTGATATTGCTCTATGCTTGGATGTGATATTATTTTATGTTTGATGTGGATGTTTTCCTTTGCTTGATGGTGATACTTTGCTATGTTTGATTGTGATGCTATTTTGTGCTTGATGTCCTTTGGCTTGTGAGGATTGTCTTTTAGCTATCCTCAATGTTCTTGTTTCCTTTTCTTCTTTTTATTCAATTTGGGAATGTAATATTTAAAGTAGGTTATTGCTTATTATTATGCTTGATGATTGGTGATTGATGATTGAGGAAGAACATGAAAAGATTAAAGTATGACAAATTGGCCAATGACCCAAGCATTATGGAGTGTGGTGAAAAGGACATGGACATCGATAAAAAGGAATTTTTCATGATAAATTAAGTAGAAACAAAGTCCATAGCTTTGTTAGGACTCATTAAACAAAGATTTTTCCAAATAAATAAGTCTCCAATGGACTTTTAATAAAGATTTTAATTATAACTTGATAAGTTAAAAATGAATCGCTAGAAGAAAAGTCCCAATTATAGCTCAAATATCTTATTTTTAATCTAATTAATTTAAATTAAGAGGTATGGTGTTTTCAAAATTAAAATGAAATTTCTAATCTAATGAATTTTGGCAAAAACAGACCAGTCACACCTCTGGTGTGGTTTTCAGAAAAGAGTGTGAAAATCGAGTTTTTGTACAGAAATCAGAAAACAGAGAAACAGAATCGTTCACACCCGCGCTGTGATTTTTCTCACGCCTGTGAAAGTGTCAGGGGATCAAAAAATCGAAATTTATAAAATTTATGCTTAAAGTCTCATAAATTAATGTCTTTTCAAGGAAAAAATATTTATTTTGGATTTAAATTAGTCTAAGTATTTTATATCAATTTTTGAAATAAAAACGATAAATACGGTAAACCGATTTTTGTGAAACAAAGATATATTTTAGTTGGAATAACCAAATAGAAGCATATATAATATATTTTGGGTTAAGATAACAAAAGAGAAGACTATATTATTTTGGTATAGATAACCAATGAGAAGTGAATTTATAAGATGAATAAGAGAATTAAATAAAAGAGAAAGAGATATTTTAATTGAGATAATAAAAAAGAGATGAGTATTACATAACCAAGAGAGAGGGTTATACATTAACGTTACAAGAGGTAACAATGAGAAGAGAATTTATAAAATGACCAAGAGATAAGGTCATGTGGTGTTTGTTACAAGAGGTAAGATAATGATGAGTATATAGAGAAGGTTATGTGATGATTGTTACAAGTGGTAACATAGAGAAGTGATTGTGATTGATTGTGTATGTGCAATATGTCTTGCCATTTGCATAAAGAGATTTTCTTGGCTTTGCCAAGTAGTCATACCCAGAAAGGGTTGTGATGTGAGCTTACAACCCAGAGAGGGGGTTGAAAATAGGGTACAGTTGGGCTACGATTGTCTACTGGGATTATCCAAGTTTCGAAAAGTCTCAATGACCGCGTTGTGACTCCCAGCGAGCCGAGATTAAGTAGAGCACTCGGCTTGGATAAATCTGACTGGCTGGTCTATTTATGATATGGTATTAAATTTTAAATGTAGCTCTACTGAATAATTGTAAAACCAGTCCATGAAATAGGGGACAGTTGGTTAACCAAGTCCATGAAAAAGGGGACAGTTTGGTTTATTATGATAAGTTTATGCTACAGCCTATCGCTCAAATATTGTTGAGGAAGAGAAAAGTCTCCATGGAGCATTACACCGGTGTTGTGATGGAAATAGAAGTGACATGCATTTTTAAATATATCTTGTGTGATGATATATTACTTTGATGATGAGTTGCATGTCACCAATAGTGATGAGATAATACTGTGTTGATATTAACAGTTTGTGATCATACATTACTGCTATGAAAATAGATGTGTGTGTGGTAATATATTATTGCGGTAGAAGATTGCATGTTATAGGGTGAAGAGATGCTAATGTTGTATGAATTTCTTTATTCTTTCCTTATGTTTGCCTTGTCTTATAACTTGCAAAGGAGTATTTTTCACCCTTGCCTATATGTTTTGTGTTCTTTGGAACATGATTCATATAGATGGACCACCAGCTGGGTGATTAGCAAGGACTCGAAGAAAAAGGACGGAGACCATCCCTTAGAGGATGTTTTAAGACTCGACTGGCTTAGGCTCGTTTTGGGTTGGCTGTAATTACAGTCTTTGCTAGAGGATTGTATTAATTATTAATTCTTGTTTGACTATATGGTCTGTTGTGGATATGTACCATGTATTATAAATATGAGACATAAGTCTGAAAGAAAGCGTTTATGTAATTCCTCTTAGAGAAGAATTTTCATTTAACATTTTTCTCATTCTTCTCATCTTCTTTAGAAAAAAAAAATTCACTCACATTTTTGAATAAGAAATAAGATTTTGAAATAATAGCTTTCGAAATATAAATTAACTTTTATAAATATTTTGTAAGAACATTTCATTACCTTGCAATATCCTTTTATGAGAAAGGGTGTTGCACATCGGGTGCAGCTGCCAGCCAGCTGCGCATCCTCTCGATGGGAATATAAGCATCCAGAATCATGTCTCGCTCCAAAACCTCCTTGGGGCCCAGCACCCCTCCGCTAGTCCTGACCACGTGTCCACACACCGTGGCCCATTGGGAGATGGGATCATAAGTCCATCCCCCACCATCGGCCTCAAGAGGCCAGAAACTCTCTCGCACTCGGGCTACCAGAGGCCTCATCTACGCGTAACGTACACACAGATATAGGAAAACATGCAAGGGTGAATTTCTTTGTACAAGTTGAAATCCACGAAAGGGTGCATATGAAAAGTAAAATACTACATAATACATTCCAAGAATATATATATATATAGAATTACTCTTTCGCAAATCTTTTAGCTAAGCTATTCAATCATCAAAGAGAACACATCATTAAGTTAAACACACACAACACTCTAGCATAATGCATGTCACTTCAATATCTCTTTTCATACACCAGTGTACGGCTCCATGGAGACTTCTCTTCCCCAACTAAGTAGAGCGATACGGCGGGAGCGTATACCTATCATAAATGCAAACTGACCATCACTCTCGGCCATCGCTTGTCATTCATTCGGTACAGACCCATTGTGCTAACGTCGTACACCATATCATAAATAAGGCAGCCGGTCAGGATCATCCAAGCCGGGTACACTACTCTTCTCGGCACAAGGGGATTCACCGCATGGCCATTGAGAATTTCGTAACCTGGATGCCCTCAAAGACTTATAGTCAGACCATACTTATTTACAATCCCCACATATGATTGTATTCTCAATTTGGCAAAAGCCACGTCTTTAATGCAAATGACAGTATATTTGCAACCACAAACAATACAAGTTATGCAGTCCCTCGTCTTAGGGTTTTCGTCGTCACGTGTTAGCTTTCTTCCAACACCGTGTAGCATTATTGTCCTCAAGATTTCATCGTCGCCACGTATTGATCCTCTTTCAATACCGTGTAAAAACGTTATTTTAAAATATAAGTTTTAGGAAAATTTCTCTTTGAAATTAAAGTCCATCTTTAACTTTAAACTCTCAAATTTCTTTACTTAGAAGTCTTAGTTAAATTCTTTGATAGCTTTACTTAAATTTCTTTACTTTTTAGTATTTAAAAAAAGTCCAGTTTCACCCGTCAACCCCTATTTTTTTGAAAAATTAGATTTCTGCCCCAAAAACGCCCAGTTTCACGTTTCTGCCGCAAAACTTTTGTAAATTATGTTTTTGGCCCAAAGTGTCCAGTTTTTCTGCCCAGAATTCTAGAAATTTATATTTTTGACCCAAAATACACCCAGTTTCCGTTTTTAACCCCTTAAAAGTCTAAAATTTTACTTTCTCCCTCATTAATTGTTTTTCTAGCTTACTTAGAATTTTATGGAGAAATGGATTTAGTATGAAATTTATTTGAGACTTATACTTAGAAATTTATCTAAGTAAGTGTTAACTTGAATCCTAATTAATTTATTTGATTTCATTTGAAACTTTTTCATTAAAGCTTTTAAGTCCTCTTCCCACACTTAGTCAAATATTTTTAATTCAATCCCAATCACAATGAATCAAAGCATATGAAACATCCAAAAATCAACATACATCAATTAGGTAAGAACACAATCAAGCCATAAATCAAACATACACTCAAGGTAGCCATCCATAGCATATTAACATACATCATGAACATAGCATCAATCATTAACTCATCAAGCATGCATTAGGCATTCAAAATCACTTCAAACCATACATATGATTTTTCCAAGAACACATAGGCTTTTCAAAAATTACCATTCATCAACCAAAATCATGCTTTAACTCATATACATAAATATATAAAAATACATATTACAAAGGGAATGATTTCTCATTCAACAACCAATAGAAGAACTCAAGTCTTTGAGTTTAACTTAGAACATACAACATACACCACACACATACACATCCTTCCCAACTTATTGAGAAAATCCCCTTACCTCTTGAAGCAAATGAAAATGGGCTAATCACCAAAATCACCTTCACGCCAACGCCAACACCAAGTGGCCTCCTTGAAGTCTTGATGTTCCAATACTTTAAAAAAAACAACCTTATACAAAATACACCAAAAATACAACCATAAAAATGCAAGTTTTATGAAAACAACCAAACCCTAAAGAGTAGAAATTTGAGTAGAGGAATACTTACTCAAACCTTGAAGCAAAATGAATCCAAGATGGTTTTCAAGCTTGTAGGTTCCAATGGAGTGAACCTAAACCAAGGAAAAACTTACTTTTAGTAAAATGAAGAACACAAGCTTCATGGAAAAATGAAAGTGATGGAAATGGAAAAATGAAAGAAGTTTATGGTTTAGAATCATGATCCAAACCTTTTTTGTGAAGCTTGAATAGCCAAAAACTCAATAAAACTTAGACTTTTGGTGTGTAGGAAAGCTTTGAAGATGGAGAGAAAATGGAGTTTTGCAAGATTGGAGAAGATGAAGTGGAAAAAGTGAAAACCTCTCTCTTCCCTCTCCTTACTCAAACTCGGCCAGACCACAAGGGAATGGGGAGAGGTATGGGCTTGCTTGTTTTGAGTGGATGGGAGCCATACCTCATTTATCTAATTTGAAAAAAATTCAAAAATTAACCCCTTCGACCCATTTGACTTTTGAGATATTTTGAGAGTGAAAATTAGGGCTAGGGTTCGGCCAAGTGCAGACCCAAAAAGGTGGGATTTAATTCCATCAAGTTAGGGTTTAATTGGTGGTTCAAAGTAGTAAAAATGCTTAGTTTTATAACCCATTTTTAGCTAACTATTTTTCTAAAATAGGTAAAATCATGAGAAATCAATTTTATGACTTGAATATGATATAGAAAAATTTAGAATCTCAAAACTAAATTTTTGGACTATTTTTCATGACCCAGTTGCGTCCGGTTTACCCGTAAAGCTCCAAACGCGGGTAAAATAAAGTTTTTCTGAAATATTTTCAGAAAAATTTCTAAAAATCACAAATATTATAAAAACAACTTTTGGTTCATCAAAATATTATTTTGGAGTAAAAATGACCTATAGAAAAATACTGAACCCTTCCCCGCATCACGCGAGAATGCAGTTCCTGCAAAAACTCAGTTTTGCGAACTCTACTACTCTCAACCCTTCAAAAGGAAACCTAAGGTATGAAAATCCTTATTCACACCTTAAGATCCCAAAATCATTAATTAAATAAATTAAAACATATTTAAAAATCAATAAAAATTATATAAAAATAAAGGTGTTACAAGGGTCAGAGGCGTAGGAAGACTGCTCAGAGGAGTAAACCCTGCTTTAGGGTTAGAAGGTTGTTGTTGTTGTTACACCTTCGGTTAAGGATGGTTATGTTAGGTAGTTGGTTTGGGATTGATCTGGCTCACATATTACATAGTAGCATGTATTTTCTTTTACCACTTATGTACAGAGATCTTTTAAAAACCACAGCTCGTACTGATGCAAGTCCCTTTTGTAAGATTATGATGGTTTGATATATATATATATATATGAGATGAGATTACTTCCACAAGTATGTTATTTTATATTTTCGCATTTAAAACCTTTCGGAAACAATTAGAGAGACATATTCTTCATCTTTCTCATTATTGAAACGCAAAAATTTTACCCACATTTTTTGAAGAAGGAATACTAAGTATACATCAAATATTTTCTAAGTTATTTCAAAATTCTTGGTTACTATGGTGTAATATCCATTTTGGAGAAAAAGGTGTTACACAAGTGGTCTAACTTTCAATGCTTACATGATTAATGGGTTCACATTTTATACAAAAGAACAAGATGATCAGAGCACTATGCAAAATAGTGGGGTCACCTTGATAGCTAAAGCCATGCATATCTCAAGTATGAAGAACAGAAACCCCTGATAAGCAAACATCTCACATTTTGGAGTAATTGAACGTATATGGGAGTTGGATTACATAGAATTCTGGGTGCCCGTATTTGGTTGCAAATGGGTTAACAGCAATAATGGCGTAAGAGTGGATAACACAGGGTTCATGCAGGTGGACCTTAATAAGGTGGGGTACAAAGACGAGCCCTTTATATTGGCATCATAGGCTACGCAAGTGTTCTGTTTCAATGATCCTACTGATACAAAGTGGTCTATGGTGCTTCTGACAAACAAAATAATTGATAATGACAATAATCAAGACTACCAAGATATTGAGGATGAACCTCACGAGGGGACATCGCAAGGAAAATTAACAAAAGATGATAGAGTTTATTTCAGAGATGATCACGAGGAGAGTATTTGGATCAATCCATCATTCCGTGTCAATACGACACATAAAAGTCTAAATCTGACAAAGAGAATACGATATAGTACTTGAATTGGAATATGTTGAATATGTTGTCTGAATAACTCAATAACTCTTTTAAATTTTTTGAATATGTTGTTTAGTCACATTTTTCTTCTTTGGCAGGTAATTAATGGCACCAATGTGTTGTTTGTGACACCCTGAGGCCGACAGGGCGGGGAGTGATCACTGGTGCAGAGAGGCACGAACAAGGAGCGGCTCCTGGCAGGCTTCTAGGAGAAGGGGTACATGAATGAACCGAAATCATACCTGAATGAGAGGAATTCTGAGACTGTGCAGGTATGGGACTGTACAGTTGAGGAAAGCTTAATAGAATTGATTGGTACTACTCATACCAACAAGATGCATATTCTTTTCAGTAGCCTATCACTTAAGAACTCCACAGTTAAGCGTGCTTGACTTGGAGCAATTTCGTGATGGGTGACCTTCTGGGAAGTTTCCTAGAAAGCATGTGAGTGAGGACAAAGCATACTGAAAAGACCTGTGTTAGTGTGTGGGGACAGTCGTCGATCCGAAAAGCAGCCGGGTTGTTACAAATGGTATCAGAGCTGGTCCTCTCCCAGTACGGTATGGTTCAGGGACGAACCAAGCGGAAGCTGGTGGGCATGTGACACCCTGAGGCCGACGAGGGCAGAGAGTGATCGTCGATGCAGAGAGGCACGAACAAGGAGCGGCTCCTGACAGGCTTCTAGGTGAAGGGGTACATGAATGAACTGAAATCATACCTGAATGAGAGGAATTCTGAGACTGTGCAGGTGTGGGACTGTACAGTTGAGGAAAGCTTAATAGAATTGATTGGTACAACTCATACCAACAAGATGCATTTTCTTTTCGGTAGCCTATCACTTAAGAACTCCACAGTTAAGTGTAAGACCCTTTCTCCAAAAAGGATATTACACCATAGTTACCAATGAATTTCAAAATAACTTAGAAAATATTTGGTAAAAGCTCAACATTCCTTCTCTGAAAATGTGTGTAAAATTTTTTCTTCTTTCAAACAAAGATGAGAAGGATGGAGAATATGTATTAGTCCTTTTCAAAAGGGTTTTAAAATGCGGAAGCATAAAACAAAACTTATGCGAAAACGATCTCATCTCATATATATAAAGTAATCAGAGTTTTTACAGGGAAAATTTGAAAATAAGACAGTGAACATCTGAGCCAGTCTAGTCTCTAAACCTCTACCCAAGATAATACAGTAATCATCTATTCTTCTCGGAATCCTCATTCATCTATACAACAACATTCTTCAGGTTTTCTCCTAAGAGCTAGCCCACTTCTTGGGTAAAATATCTACTCCGTCATGCATTAACACAACAAAGTAGGCAAGGGTGAAACTCTAAACAAATTAATAGGAAAAGTACAGGCACACAACAACATACATCACTCAGATACACATGAAATATACCTAATTAATCAGTATACCAACATAACAAACAATAAACACTTTGCTTAAAACACAGTACATTGGGAACATCCAGTGGAAACATTGCTTTAAACAAAACATTTGGGAACATTGAGTAGGAACATCATGTGAGAACATCGAGTATGAACATCGCTTTCAACAAAGCATATGGGAACATCGTGTAGGAACATCGCATTAGTACTAAGCATATGGGAACATCGCCTCTCACTAGGCATATCTCTTTTCACTTCCAACCCACTCAGAATCACTTATCTCAAACCACATAGAATCACCAGAAAATACAAAATCACATTTAACAGATAAGAATACCAAATCACACATCTCAGGAAAAACACAGAGTTTCACCACTCAGATAAGACATGGAACCATTTATCCCAGATAACTCATACTTTATTTATATTCAAGTCCCTCAAAAATAAATCGGTATATAATAGAACTAAAAGTGATTAATTCATTAAAAAGGGTCAAAACTGAAATATTCCAAAAATACTTAAACACCAGTTTATTTTCAGAAAAAGCCCATTGAAAGCTTGTTTCACAAATTTCCACTGTTAAAAGTATAGAGACTACTGAACCAAAAATATATAACAGTAGAATTCACCGAGAATCCATTACCATCATATTTCCCAATGTTAGCCCAAGTGGCTTCTAACAAGATGAATCCTAGAGGGGGGTGAATAGGATTCTTCCGATTTAAAAAAAACTTTTCGCAAAACACTTTTCTGATTCGATGGTTAATGCGAATGTAAAAAGAAACAATCAAAAGTTTAAGAAAAAGGAATTTTTCTGATATGTGAATTTCAGATGAATTGAATTCCCATGAAATTCACTGAACCCTAAAAACACAATTCTTGAACCAAATACGAAATTGAAAGATGCAAAGGTAAGAGAAGATGAATATAGCGAGATTTATACTGGTTCAGTCACCTAATGTGACCTACGTCCAGTCCCCAATCCGTTTCCGAATTGAGATTTCAATCAACTACTAAAACGGGTATGATTACAACCAATCTTTTTATAAGGAGATGCCCCACTCCTAAACCCACCAATAAAATTAGGGATACCTCACCCTAATTCGACCACCCAGAGGATTCCCCACCTCTGATTACACAAAACAAAACAAGAACGAAAGTTTAGAGATTACCAATTACAATGACATACGATCTATGTCGGATTTGGCAAGGTTTAGATCTAAGAACAATACCCAAGAAGTGATTTGAGATGCTTGATAGAGGAACTTTTAGATTCAGATGACTCTTGGTTCTTGGAGAAAGTCTCTCTAAGTGTATGATTTGAAAAAATCGCAGATCTAATCAGAAAAACGCATCCAATCTGTTGAAAAAGCATTTTCTGCTGTAGTGAATCGATTCCCATAAGTGGTGAATCGATTCCCAGCAAGTTTGGATTTCAGAATCGCAAATCTGCTCTCTGTGAATCGATTCCCACAGGTGTGAATCGATTCACAGCAACCAAGTTTGCCTGGAATCTCACAGGAATTCAATTCACATGCAATTCACTGCTCCAGTGACCTGTGAATTCAATTCACCTGTGATTCCTCTGAAATTCAACCTTAGTAAAATCAATTTTAAAACATATAATGCATGAATACAATTCAATTTTAGATCCTAGATTGATTTTACTTAGCATCTCAATCTCATCTTAGATATTTTACAAAAGGCCCTAGAAGTTAAATCAAAAACACATTAAACCTATTTCTAGACCATTTGATCTTTACAAGTCTTCATGCTTCCATCCAAGCTTGTCATCTTCAAAACTTGATATTCCTTGAAGCTCACGGGAAGGTGCAATTTACACCCAATCATCTTAGTTACGTATATACCGAGTCCCTAGCTTAAGAATTCCCCAAACAACGTATCAACACAGCTCCCAGGCCAGATAGAGACGGACTAAATAAAAGCCCCTTCAAAGGTCTCTTTCCTTTCTAGACAGATCCATACTGATAAACCATTTATCTTAACCATGACCTTGTATATCAATGATAGATAATATCAGGGTTTTCACAAAAGAATAATTTCATTTTCTCTATGGTAAACTCATTTTTACTGTAAGACTAAAATTCGCCATTCTAACGGTATGTTTACAAAGCTCAAAATTAATTTTAACATAGCCTACTTGCTTCACGAAATTTAAGAGAAAATTTGGGCATTATAACCCTACTATTAATAATTAGCACAAAATAATTATTTTAAAGCTATAAAACAATTATTTAAAGCATAAAAGCAAAAACACATAAAGCATACAAGACAAGCATAAACAAGAATCAAAGCACATACTTCTCAAATTAATATTGAAAAGAGAAACCCCTTACCTTGGCCACAAAACTATGAAGAACAAGTTTGAAGAACCAAGAACACAATAGTAAGAAATTTAAGACTAAAGAGAGAAAAGTGTTTGTCTTCAAATGCTTCTTGGTTTGATGTGAAAAATTTATGAAGCCAAGGTTGCTATTTATAGGGAGAGGGACGGCCAAGCTTAGGGAGAGGGAAAGAATTATGAAATTTGTGTGAGGTCATGCATGATGATTTTAAATAAAGCATTTTAGAATTTTAGGAAAATCAAACTAATTTCTCATTTGCCCAAAGCACTTCACAAGGATTGAATCCAAGTGAAAGCATCATCCAAGGGCTCTAAAATAAGGGTAAGGGACGGCTATAAGGAGGAAGAAGGAAGTGATGTAAGCCATGACTCTTAAAAGGCTCAATTACAAATTAGGTTTAATAAATCTTTTTTCTAATTGGTCCAAACCTATGACAAGGCTTATGACTCATGGTAATGACTCAAAATTGAGTTCTTCTTCCTTGCCTCATGTGGCGGTTTTGGGCCTGAAGAAAGAGGGGCAGTGAAGTTACATTTTTACCCCTAGGTGTCAAGTGTAAACAAGATCAAAATCAAGGGTAAAATGGACTTTTCACTAATCAAATATTCAAAAATAATTTTAAATGGTAAGAACCAATGGGGATTCACGAAAATACCATGTAAGTGCTTCATGGAAGAGTTTTGGGATTTTTACGGAAAGGGTAGGCTTTACGGTTTGCACTAACAAAGGAAAACGGACGCGCTGTAAGTGCAAACCAGACATTTTTCAGAAAATTTCAGAAAAAATCCCAGAAAATCAAAAATTGAATTTAAACAGTAATGATCCCTCTTGAAATTTGATTTTAAGCACTCACTGATCACTAAAAATTCATTTCTGACCAGAAATCCCTGTTTTCCATACTTTATAAGGATCGGAAAAGTAGCGTTTTGATTTGTTTTTCAGAAATTTATGAAATAATTTCCAAAAATCCCAAAAAATATAAAAACATGATTCAGCTACTTAAAATATTTTTCTGGCCTCAGCTTGGTCTCCGAATCAGTGTTTAGCTTTTACTGTAAGTAACAGGGTCAAAACGGTAACTTTTAAAGTTTTCCAAAAATTCTAAGAAAATTCCAGAAAATCAAAAATATTAAAAGAACCAACTTTTGTGAAGGAAGTTTGTTTGTCTAAGTTGGTTTAACATACTTGTGCTATTTAAAACCTTATCCGTTAATAATGGTAAATACGAATGTCAAACGTCAAGGAAAGAGTGACTGTTTTAATGAAATAACTCAATAAGTATTTCAAAACCTTCATTATAAGACTAAAATAATTTACTTAGTACTTAGATCGTAAAATTTCATATAAAATGGATTTTACATGGTAACTAAAAAAAATGGATGTTACATTAAGCGTGCTTGACTTGGAGCAATTTTGTGATGGGTGACCTTTTGGGAAGTTTCCTAGAGAGCATGTGAGTGAGGACAAAGCATGCTGAAAAGACCCGTGTTGGTGTGTGGGGACAGTCGTCGATCCGAAAAGCAGCCGGGATGTTACATTGTTAACTGAGCTCAATGACACCAATGTGTTGCTGACTTGCTACTTCATCATGCAATTTAATTTGAATTAATTGTTTCAACTTGATTGGATTGAATGTGGTTAATTTAATTGCTATTTATTGTATTCTAAGTGTGGAAATTTGAAATTGTATCTGTCTGTCTGAACATTTGAATATTTCTTGGGAAATCAGAAAAACAAAAAATGATTTAAAAAAAATTATTTTGACAGTGCTTCCTCCTTAAAGCGTTTTTGTGAGGTACATATCTACTACAGTGCTTGCTATCCGTGTAACATCCCAAAATTTCACTCTATGAGACAGAGTATTAATTTTGGAGGATTAGAATTATCCTTAAGATTTTCAGATGATGCCTAATGGTTTAGAGCTAACGTAGAATAACTTTATGGACGCCTTTGACTGTCAGAATAAGTTTATAATGAATATGAAAATTTCAAAAGAGGTGTTTGATGATTCAAAAAGTGACTTGATGTTTGTTATAAAAAAAAGTGACTTGATGTTATATGAGGATCTTAGAAGTTAAGTTTGGAATTTTAGAGGAGAGTATAAGTAATTGTTGTTTTAGTCCCTCTAAGATGAATCATGGAAATTGAGAAATGGATTAATACCTGGAGATAAGTAAATAACCAAAATAAAGACTATAAGGATGAATAAGGTTTTAGTTAGTATAGAAATGATAAGTTTTGTTGGGTGTTGAAATTCAAACGGTAAAACAGATAGGTCTTATATAACTTCTGTTTGCATCACTTCTGTATTTATTCTGTTTTATTCAAGTACTTTGTGTATATGTGTTTATTGATTTATTTTCATCTAAGAACTAGGTTTTTAATATGATTATTCATTCTTTTCATTGAAACAGACAAATTTCATTTGACATTGGGTTTTATACAGAAAATGATTTTCGCCGTAACTGACAGAGTAGGTTTTAAATTGCAAAAGTATTTCAAACCAACCCAGAAAATTATATTTCTTCAAAAAAGTTGTTTCTTTTAATATTTGTGATTTTCTGAAATTTCTCTGGGATTTTTGGAAAACTTTTGAAATTTATAGAAAAATATGCTTAACGGACGCGAATAGCGCAAATATCTTGTTTTACAGTGTAAATTTTCGTGACAAAGGTCCACAAGTATTTTATATTTTATTTTTAATTAATTATTTAATTATTTTAGAAATTATTTTTAGACAATATTATTTTTATATCATTTTTTGCTCTTATTTGCGGTATATCAGTCGAATAGAGACAAATAGAGAATTAACGGGTATGAAAAAGGAACTTGGGGTTTTTAAGGGACTCAAATGCAATTTTATGAAGTTCAAATAGTGGTGTTGACCCAGCCATTGACCATGAATAGTAAAGGGTAATGTTCAATTACTATTTTACCCTTGGTTGTACATTTAATGACCAAAACCTAAAGCTTTTAACCTAGCTATCCAAGGGCTCTTTGTCTCCCTCATTTGGCCACCCCTTTCAGCTTGGATTAGGAGGGTTGGATGATCTTTTTGACTTGGATTGAATCCTTGGGAAGGCCTTTGAACCAATTAGGAAAAAGGGTTGATTTATCTAATTAACTAATTAGGCATTTTAAGCCTCATGGCTTACATCACACCAACAATTTTCTTCCTCCCTTGGCTGGCTGCCCCCTATAAATACCCCCCCTCCATGCTACATCTTTTCTTGCACCAAGTCTTGTAATATTCCAAGCATTCTTACTTCTCCCTCTTTTAAGCTTTTATGTTTCTCTCTGTGTTTTAGTTTTTCCAAAACTTTGTTCTTCATAAGCTTTTCTTCTAAAGGTAAGGGGAAGATCTTGCAAAATGATTTGAGAAGTTATAAGTTTGATTTTTGATTGCTAATCACTTAGGTGATTTATGTGTTATAGCTTTAGAATTGTTTATTTAAGCTTTATACTTGTTTTATGACTTTAAATTAATTGTTATGAGTTTTTATTATTTGTAGTGTTATAATGCCTAAAATGTTTAAGTGTTTTTGTGATAGTAATGTTATAATGGCAAAATTGGTTTTGAGCTTTAATAATTGTACCGTTATAATGGCGAATTTTAGACTACTGTAGTATAATTTTACCGTAAAACTAGTGTAATCTATTTCTTTGTGGAAACCCTGAAATTGTCTACCATTGATATATAGAAAGATGGTTGGGATGAATGGTTTATTAGTATGGTTTTGGCTAGGAAAGATAGGTCTCTTAGCAGCTGCGGCTCACCTCTAGATCTTTTCTGGAAACTATACTGATATGCTATTTACGAAATCTTAACTTAGGGAGTCTGCATATACGTGGCTAAGATAAATTGGGAATATTTTTATTGGGATGCTACTATACACGAATATGCTTGTAAAATAAATCTCTTCTCTCTTAGATCGAGTGATATCTGCACTGCCGTAAACTTGGTCTTTTTCTTTTAATTGATCTTGAACGGTTAACCATGATTTCACTAATACATATATATGGCTGACTGGGTAAATGGTATAAAGTAAAACGTTCTTGATGAACTCTACTGTTATATTATTTGTTGGAAATTCCTAGTTTGTCGTCCGTTATATATGAAAACTCAGTTTAGTTTTCAATGTCATACTCTTTGACAGTGAAAATTAGTGAGGTAAGCCTTCAACAAACTTTCTCTGAAAATAAATTGGTGTTTAAGTATTTTGGTAAATAATTCATCTTGATCTCGTTCACTTAGTTCTATATCGAATCACGATAAAAGTTGGGCACTGATCACCGTAGTCGGCTCTGTCGCCGTTTCGATCTTCTTTAATGAGTTAGTCACCTTTAGTTTTGGCATATACCGATTCACTCTGATTGTTATAAGTTGATCACCTCAATTGGCACTGCCACGGTGTGGTCATTCCTTAATAAAATTATTGACGCCGGGAAAAATCAGACATCACATATTGATCAATGAATTGAGTAACAAGAGTGAGAATTATTCGCCTATTTGATGAATAAAGGGTTTTACATGAGTTAATAAAGTTAAAAAAAGGGTATTTTTGAGATAGAGTATTTCAAGAGGTGGCACAGTAAAACAGAGAAAGTTTTACAAAGAGAGTTCAAAGAGAATTTGTATGC
Source organism: Glycyrrhiza uralensis (assembly GCA_030159175.1). Classification (NCBI taxonomy): domain Eukaryota; kingdom Viridiplantae; phylum Streptophyta; class Magnoliopsida; order Fabales; family Fabaceae; genus Glycyrrhiza; species Glycyrrhiza uralensis. Next base: position 13,060,205 of record BRZY01000003.1, on the reverse strand, counting down.
AATTTAGATTGTCATTGCATAAAGATGTATGAGCTTACAACTTGGAGGGAAGGTTGAAAATAGCGTCTTGTTGGGCTACAATTGCCTACTGGGATTATCCAGGTTTCGAAAGTCTCAATGGCCATGTAGGTAAATACCCTCGAGCCGAGACAAGTCGTATACCTAACTTGGATAAATCTGACTGATAGACCTAATTATGATCTGGTATTCATTTTAAATGTAGTATTTCCGAAGGATTTCCAGGGTTCTATAGAGATTCTCTGGTTATTCTGTTAAGTTTGCTACAGCTGATCGCTCAATGGAGTTTGGGTTGGAAAAGTCTCTTTGGAGCAGTGCACCAGTGTGTTTTCAAGAGATATTAAAATGACATGCATAAATATATATCTTGTCTTGATGATATGATTTATAAATGTGTAGCATGAGTGTTATTTTCTGAGTATAGATTATTTTATACAAGGCTTATTTCTGTGTGGAATCAATATGATACCTGAATGTGATTTCTTTTGAGGATGAGTATAACATTACTTGTGAGTGATATCTGTTGTGTGTTGCTTATGTATTCTCTTAATATTACTAAGCATGCATTACCTTGCAGTATTTAAATATGAGGCATGATCTGTGTATATGTAGTTATGGAGATATGCTATGAAACTGAGTAGATAATGCATGTACTGCATTGAGTACTTTGATATATGATCTTAATGTATGTATTGAGTGATGCATGATCTACAAATGGTGAGCTTATGCTTCTCTATTCGTTTTATTGTGGATTTGAGTTTCACTCTTGCATGTTTTCTTTATTTGTGTTTGATGCAAGTTAAGTAGATGGTCTATCCGAAGAGTGGGTTGATTCCGATCTGGCGGCTTAGGATTCAACCCCTTGAGATTGGAAAGGTGGGGTGGAAGATAAACCCCTAAACATAGTGGGGCACATATTCTGGGTATGTGCTTACCACTGCTGGAAGGGTCCATAGACCCAACTGGAGAGTAGAGAACCGGTTAGTTTTAGACGTGAAGCTACCCTTGGTGCAGATGAGAGAGATCATCCAAAGAGAAAACAACAACGCAAGGAAGGATGAGAGGCATAGGAAAACTGCTCGAATGAGTAAACCCCGTTTTAGGGTGGGAAGATAACTACTGCTGTTACACCTTCGGTTAAGGATGGTTATGTCGGGTAGTTAGTTTGGATTGAACTGACTCTCATGTACATAGTAAACATGTATTTTCTTTTACCACTTTTGTATGTTAGTTCACTTATGTTTTACCATTTTCCTTAGTATTTCAGCACTGCTGATACATAGTGATCTTCTAAAACCATAGCTTGTACTGATCCAAGCTTCTTTTTGTAGAATGTGATGGTTTTATATATCTATGAGATGAGGTTAATTTCACAAAGAGTGTTGCTTTGTATAACCCACGCATGAACCAAGCCATTTAATACCTACAGCAAAAGTTAACAATCACCGAAACTGATAACAGCACCAAACCACCAAAACTGTAAAGCTTTGGCCCTATAACCAGAAAAAATTCATACAGCCAAAAATCCAATCAAAAGCCAAACAATCCAAAAAAATCCAATCAAAGCCACACTTGATAAAACAGGGGCGTGCACTCAGAACAACGACACAGTTGTATACTAACAATCCAAACACCCACACAAAATATACTCCTTCCTCACGTTAAAAGCTCAAGTGGCAAGTCTAAACAAACCTATGGATTGGAGTACCAACAAACAATAGGATATTTAAAATTCTAGTCCATTGCAATAATCCACATTCAAGACTTTAGCTTAACCTGCTCCACTAAGTCTCCTACCTGCACTTGCTTCCCTTTGAAAATAAGAGCATTTCTAGAAGCCCAAATCACCCAAATAGTTGCTAGCCAAACCATGTTCCATAATCCAATTTGCTTTGCACTACCTCCTATCAGACCTGAGAACTAACGAAAATGTAATTTACAATCACCCTGTAAAGACCTAAAAATACCCCACCAATTCAAGATGCCATACCAAACCGAGGCAAATTTCTCACACTGAAAAAATAAATGATCTGCAGACTCTGGCTTGTTTTCACAACCTTTACAAATCATAGACTCTAGAGGGACCCCACGACGAGCCATAATCAACATAGATGGTATGCGATCCTGAACCAACTTCCAAGCGAAAGTCTTCACCTTCAAAGGTGCTCCATTTCGCCATAACTGCTTATAAAAAGGATCAGGCCTGCAATTTTCAGTCTTACACAACCAATTGTACACAAAGCGAGCAGTATACGACCCATTGGAATCCTTCAACCACACTCACCTATCAATCCCCTCCCCCTTCACCCCTACATTCAGCACCAAGCCTTGCAAATCTGCCAATAGATGTTCCTCCCATTGAAATAAGGCTCTTCTCCACCGCCACTTGAATTCAACCCCACCATCCCTCCAATAAACCAAATCACCCATCGATCCTTCTTTATCCAAGTTTAATAGAAACAGTCTACCAAACTTTTCTTTCAGGGATCCTATTGGTAACCATGGCTCACACCAAAATGAGGTATTCATACCATTCCTTACTTCTTTTTTGACAGCTTTAGAAAACCAATTTTGTTTGAAGCCATTTCCTTCCAATTATAATTTTTGTATATCTTTCACCCAACCGGAATCCCACCGACCCCCAACCGTCAAGACCCCCCTTCCATCCCATACTTCTCCTTCAAGACCTTTACCCAGAGACTATGATCCTCGGCTCTCATCGTCCAAAACCACTTGCCCAACAAGGCATAATTGAAGGCCTTTAAGTTCTTTAACCCCAAACCCCCCTTAGATTTGTCCTTATAAATTTTGGACCAAGCCACCCAATGGACTTTCTTACTCCCCTCCACACCGCCCCACAAGAATCTTCTAAAGAGCGTTTCAATCGCCTTGATTACACACTCTGGAACCTTAAAAAAAGATAAGAAACAAATCGGCAAGGTGCAACATCCTTTCTCATAAAAGGATATTGCAAGATAATAAAATATGTTTGTAAAATAATTATAACAGTTAATTTATTTTCGAAAGTTATTATTTTAATAACTTATTTGTTATTTAAAAATGTGAGTAAATTTTTTTTTCTTTTAAAAGAAGATGAGAAGAATGGTGAATACGTTAATTGAAAACTCTTCTAAAAAAGAACAGTTCAACAAATAAACAAACTCATTCTTGCAGAATTATGTCATATATTCATATTACATTGTAGATATCCACAACAGACCACATAGTCAGTCAAAGATTAATAATTTAATAAAATCCTCTAGCAAAGACAGCAATCACAACCTACCCAAAACGAGCCTAAGCCGGTCGAGTCTTAAAACACCCTCTAAGGGTAGTCTTCATCCCTCTTCTTCAAGTCCTTGCTAGTCCACTCAACTGGTGGTCCATCTATATGAATCATGTTCCAAAGACCACAAAACATATAGGCAAGGGTGAAAAATACTCCTTAAGCAAGTCATAAAGATATCACAAACAACAGATATAAATCAAGGAATTAAGAAAGAATCATGCATAACATACACAGTTACTATTCATAGCACATATCATTTATATCCTCACCAACCAATCCATCAACAAACAAGACATATCATAATGCATGTCACTTCTATTTTCCTCTCAAACACCGGTGTAATGCTCCATGGAGACTTTTATCTTCCTCAACAACATTTGAGTGATAGGCCACAGTCAGTCCTTTACATACTGTTCAAGGCTAAACCTCCAGTAAAGTCCAAGACAGTATTCAAGAAAGCCATGTTTAAGTCACAATTATTCAAGGCTAAACAAACAGTAAAGTCCAAGACAATTATTTAATGCACTCAGTGACACCATATCACAAATAGGTCAGCCAGTCAGATTTATCCAAGCCGGGTGCTCTACTCGATCTCGGCTCGCTGGGAGTCACCACGCGGCCATTGAGACTTTTCGAAACCTGGATAATCCCAGTAGGCAATTGTAGCCCAACTGTACCCTATTTCCAACCCCTCTCCGGGTTGTAGCTCATGTCACAACCCTCTCTGGGTATGACCACTTGGCAGAGCCAAGAAAATCTCTTTATGCAAATGGCATGACATATTTTGCATACACAATAACAATCACAATTACTTCTCTATGTTACCACTTGTAACAATCATCACATAACCTTATCTTGGTTATATACTCATCATTATGTTACCTATTGTAACAAACACCACATGACCTTCTCTCTTGGTCATTAAATCATCACATGACCTTCTCTCTTGGTCATTTCATAAATTCTCTTTTTGTTTTGATTATCTCAATCAAAATATCTCTTTCTCTTTTATTCAATTCTCTTAGTCATCTTATAAATTCACTTCATTGGTTATCTCTACCAAAATAATATATAGTATTCTGTTTAGTTATCTTGACCAAAATATATTATATACGTCTCTCTTTGGTTATCTCAACCATAATATATCTTTTTTTCACAAAAATCGATTTACCATATTTATCGTATTACCTTCAAAAATTAATATAAAATACTTAGGCTAAGGTAATTTCAAAATAAATATTTTTCCCTTACAAAGACATTAATTTATGAGCCTTTAAGCATAAAATTTATAAATTTCGAATTTTAGGACCCCTGACACTTACACAGGTGTGAGAAAAATCACAATGCGGGTGTGAACGGTTCTGTTTTTCTGTTTTCTGATTTCTATACAAAACTCGATTTTCACACTCTTTTTCTGAAAACCACACCAGAGGTGTGACTGGTCTGTTTTTGCCAAATTTCATTAGATTATAAACTTCATTTTAATTTTGAAAACACGATACCTCTCAATTTGAATTAATTAGACTAAAAATAAGATATTTGGGTTAAAATTGTGACTTTCCTTCTAACGATTCATTTTTAACTTATTAAGTGATGATTAAAATCTTTACTAAAAGTCCATTAGAGACTTATTTTTGAAAACTCTTGGCTCAGTGAAATCCTAACAAAGCTTTGGACTTTGTACTAATTATTCATTATGAAAAATTCCTTTTTGTCCATGTCCATGTCCTTTTCACCACACTCCATAATGCTTGGGTCATTAGCCAAATTGCCATACTTTAATCCTTTCATACTCTTCTCCACTCACCAATCACCAAGCATAATAATAAATAAGCAATAACCTATTTTAAATATTACATTCCCAAATTGAATAGAAATAAGAAAAGGAAACATAGAACATAGAGGATAGCTAAAAGGCAATCCTCACAAGCCAAGGGACATCAAGCACAAGATACATCACAATCAAACATAGCAAAGCATCATCATGAAGCAAAAAGAAACATCTACATCAAGCATAAAATACTATCACCATCACACATAGAATAATATGAACTTTAATCATGAAGACAAAGTTACAAGAACAAAGAGGTCATCATCCAATACTTTTTACCCAATGATCAATTAATAAAATCATCTCTCTTTGATTAAAGAATCATGTCTCTTTTAAAAAAAACATCTCTTTGAAATAAAAATTATTACTTTGTAAGAAAAGATTGTCTTTTTCATAAAAGTTCTTACTTTTCAAGCAATCACCACTTGATCAAAGTTAATACTTAAATAAAAATCAATAATTTACCATAAAGCTTACTTCTTTAAATAGAAAATCTATCTTTTATAAAGATTAAACTTTTAGAAGAATCAAGCCATCTTTTTGCTCATAGTAAGATTTTCAAGTTTTAAAAAAATAATAATAGACAAACACATAGCACTCCATGAATCCTATAACCCACAAAAAGAGAGATTTCCCCTTACCTTTTTCCTTCTCTCTTAGAACAAAGGTCCTAGTCTCTTGGCTTCCTAGCCTTACTTGATCACCACCTTAAAACCAAGATATGAACATAGCCAAAAAATACTACAAATAAGATCCTTTTTAATCTTAAAGAGAAGAAGAAAAAAAATAAGAAAGGTTATTATTATTTTTTTTTCAAACTCTTGATAGTTATGAACCAAAGAAATATCAAAGCTTGGATCAAAGATCATTTACCTTCACAAGATTGGGTTCTTTCAAGACAAAAATAGAAAAAACCCACTTTTAGAAATATGAACTTGATGATCATGAATCAAGAAGAAGATTTAATGGATTGAAAATAAGGAACCAACCTTGTAGCTTGAAGAATCAAGATCAAAGCTCAAGAGTTTGTATTCTTGAAAAATAAGAACACTTGATGATTGGATGAAGGCTAGTGTTTAGAAAGTGTATAAAAGAGATGCTCTACACTTGATTATGGTATAGAGGACCAAAAACAAGGTTGAAGATGGTGAGGAGCTTCCATGGAAATGGAAGAAAAAGGTTGAAGGAAGAAGATGGAGTTTAGAGAGAAGTTGGAGAATTGGCTTGAAGAGAGAGAAGTTGTCTTGCCAAATGGAATGAAATGAAATCCTCCTTCTCTTGCCTAAGCATCTCACGCCTCCCTCTTCCCTTTTCCTTAGCAAGAAAAATTTTGCTAAACACACCATGCATTCCACTAAGCTAAAATGAAAGACAAATTAAAAATTCACACTTGTCAACTCCTAATTAATGGATTCCAAATTACATGCCAATAAGGCTTTGAAAGAAAAATATCTCCCTTGGCCTTTAGAAGCACATGGGCGGCCAAGGCTACTCCAAGAGGGAAGAGATAAGCTTAAATCCAACAAAGGTTAGAGCATGGTTAAAAAGGAACCAAACTTGGTTAGGTTTGAACTAGATTTGAGTAATGGAATGAAATCAATGGCCAAGATGTCTCCTCCACTAATGGGGCTCCTAATCAAGGGTCCAAATTGTGCAAGATGGACTCTTGGTTCTTTGGTGATTATGGAGCAAGTTCAAGGGTCAAGATAGAAGGCCAAAATGGTCTTTTCCCAATAATTACTAATAATTACCAATTATATTTAATATGACTTCACCCTAATAACCTCACTACTAGAACATCACCATGCCTATGTCATCTTTCCCCTTCTGGTAATTTCCCAGTAACCCCAAGGTCTTGTACCGGATCTTTTCGTGTTCTGCGGTTTTACCGTAATTCGTAAACTAGGCAAAATTGGGCTTTCTCTAAAAATTCCCGAATAATTCCTAAAAATCATAAATCTTATAAGAACACTAATGGTTACCCTTATGTTTGATTTTGATCACGTCCTAACTTTCTGGTATCCATCTGCTCTCCCGTTTACCCTGTTCTTCATTCTACAATGACCAAAACAGCAATTCTTAATCTGCTATTCTAAAAATTCCCAAAATAACTCTCATAATTCTAAAATAATGTAAAAGCTTTGTCTTGGTAAAATATTTTTCTAAAGTGTTTTGGTCTCCAAACCCACACGCAGTTCATCCTAGTCATACTACAGGGACCAAAACGATACTCTTTCTTATCCGTTTCTTAGAAAATTCCCAACTTTATTTCTAAGATCCTCAAATATTGTAAAATTAGTATTGGAATCCTCAAATCCACTTTCTGACTCCAATTTAGGGTTTCTATCTCATAATACAGTCATTCTGTCAGTTAACGACGTGAACCGATATCCGTTGTACTTTGATGTCGAACTTAAACTATTGTTTTCTGAGCGTAGGAAAACTTTATCTATGTAATTAAATTTCCTAAAATATATTCAATACACCTGAATCACCTAATATTAAAATCTAATTAATACAGAAATCCCAAAATTACGGACGTTACACAAGGCATAAAAAACTAATTTTAGGAGGATCACCTTACCACCCAGAGAGAGGTGCTTGCTATTCCATGATGATAAACGATTCCTCACCTTTTCTAACACAGATTGCCAAGTTGACTTACAGCGCGCATCGACCCCAATTGGAAGACCCAAGTATACAAATGGGAACTTCCCAACCTTACATTTCAAAAACTGTGCAGCCCCTTATAACTAATCGACTTCCACATTGACACCAAACAACTGGCTTTTGTGGAAATTCACTTTTAATCCCGAGAGTAATTCAAACAATTGCAGAACCGCTTTAATGGACCAAATATTTTGGGAGCATTTTTTACCCATTATTAGCGTATTGTCTGCAAATTGCAAATGCGATAACGACAAATTACCTACCCGATAGCCCTCATACAAACACACACTAACAGCTTCTTTGAATAATACATTAAGCCCTTCCGCTACAATGAGAAATAAAAATGGAGATAAAAATGGAGATAATACATTAAGACCAGATATGCTATGCCTACAAGAGACAAAACTGGAAGGTGTAGATAGGAGGTTATGCTCACTGTTGTGGGAGGGAGATGAGTTCGAATGGGTAGCCAAAAATGCAATAGGTAGATCGGGAGGAATGATTATCTTGTGGAGAAAAGGAAGCTTTGAACTGGATTCTGAATTTAGTGGGACCAGCTTCATGGGTCTAGAGGGGGTGGTGGGGAATAGAGAGAGTGATGGTGAATATAATAAATGTCTACGCTCCAAGTGATTTAAGAGGTAAGAGGCTACTATGGGAAGAATTAGCCTCGGTTATGGATGGTCGAGGGGGGGGGGGAGAAATGGTGCATTATGGGGGATTTTAATTCAATCAAATATCTGGTGGAAAGGAAAGGTGTGGACACAAATGATAGGCATGAGGAGATGCAAATGTTTGGGGATTTTATTTCAAACGCCGGACTCATCGATCTACCCTTTGTTGGTAGGAAGTACACTTGGTACAAATCAGATGGGTCGGCTATGAGTTGATTGGACAGGTTCCTCATCTCAGAGGAATGGTTGAATGAGTGGAATCATTTATCCCAATGGGGGCTTAAAAGAAGCATTTCAGACCATTGTGCTGTGGTTCTCAAGGAAAAAGACTTGAATTGGGGACCTAAACCGTTTAGGATGATGAGATGTTGGGAGGGGATGGAGGGCTATGAAGACTTTGTAAAAAATGAGTGGCGTGGAATAAAGGCGAACGGATGGAAAGGTTTTGTGTTAAAGGAAAAACTAAAAGACATAAAAATTAAGCTTAAAGAGTGGAATAATGAGCATTGTGGCAATTTAGATGCCAACATCACAAAGGCCAAGGAGGAGTTACATTGTTTAGTTGTGAAAGGTGAATCTGTCGGGTTGTCAGAAGAAGAGGTCATCCAAAGGAGACTATGTTTGTCTAGAATTCACTTGTTTTCCTCTAGAAAATGTAGTATCCTTTGGCAAAAATCAAGAATACGGTAGTTGAGAAAGGGAGATGCCAATTCCAAATACTTTCATAGATGTGTCCAAAAGAGAAGAAAAGTGAACGAGATATTGGGTCTGAATTTTGATGGAGTATTTGTGGATGAGATTGAGCCATTGAGGAGTAAAATCAAAGAACATTTTCAAAATCAGTTTAGGAAAGTAGAGGGGGTTAGGCCTTCGATGGGTAGTATGAATGTTTCGGTGTTGGGGGAAATCGAGAATAATATTCTTGTGGAACCATTTTCGGAGGAAGAAATAAGAACAGCAGTTTGGAATTGTGATAGCTACAACAGCCCGGGGCCGGATGGCATGTCCTTTTCCTTCATTAAACAATTTTGGGAGGATGTTAAGAAGGATTTTATTGATTTCCTGAATGAATTCCATAAGAATGGAAGATTGGTTAGGGCGTCTAATAGCTCTTTCATTGTGCTTATTCCTAAAAAGGACAACCCGGGTAAGGTCACTGATTTTAGGCCCATTTCACTGATTGGGTGTATGTACAAAGTTCTGTCGAAGGTGTTAGCCAACAGACTAAGGAAGGTGATCCATGTTTTGATTTCGGATTGCCAAACTGCATTTGTAAAAGGAAGACAGATTATGGATGGGGTATTGATCACTAATGAGTTGGTAGATGAGGTAAGGAAAAGGAAGAGGAAAGCTGTGTTTTTTAAGGTGGGTTTTGCAACACCCTTTCTCCAAAAAGGATATTACACCATAGTGACCAAAATTTTCTTCAAGACTTAGTAAATATTCGATAAAAGTTTTGTAAGTATTCTTCAAAAGTAGGGATAAAATTTTTCCTTTTCTAAAATGATTGGTATGTATAAGAAGATACCTCTGGGTTTTTGAAAAAGTACTTCATCATATAAATATAAACATGCCAATTTACAAGGGTTTGTATCAGTACAAACCTAAGTATAAAGTTTGCAAGAGTAATAATACTAAAAACACTATTAAACCAAAAAGTACAAAAGTGTTTAAAGAAAAATATATATTGTTATTACGTAGGTGTGAGCCAGACCAACCTTAGACTAACCACCTAACTTAAGCATCTTAAGACGAAGATGTAACGGTAGTAGCAGCCTTCTAATTCTAACCCTATAACCTCTCTTCTGAGCAGTCTTCTTCCGCTTCTCCACCTTCTTTGTGTTTCCATCTTCTGTCCGGATAATATCCTTCATCTGCTTCAACGGTAGCTTAACATCTAAAACTAGTCGGGTTTCTACTTTCCAGTGTGGTTTGTCCACTCTTCTAGTGGTAGTAAGTACATAACCAGAATATGTACCCCACTGTGTACTAGGGTTTATCTTCCACCTTGACTTCCCAATCTCCAGGGGTTGAATCCTAAGACGTCGGATCGAAACTAACCCAGTCCTCCGGTAAACCATCTACTCCGTCATGCATCAACACAACAGAGCAGGCAGGGTGAGACTCTAAGCAAGGTAATAAGAAAAGTAGGAGTACACCCAACACATAGATCATCCATCCAACAATTTATGTACCAAATAGTCAAACAGAGCAATCAAAGCTTATAAACAGATCTCGTTTAAGTAGAACTTACCTTTATGTTGCAATCCCATGCTCATTCACAAAACACAACCTTCTTAACTATATCTATATATATATGCATGACACACCAATATCTCTCTAATCACACCGGTGTATTGCTCCCAGGGAGACTTCCAACCTCACATCATAGAGCGATCGGCCGCAGTAAACTTAACAGTACAAACAGAGAATCCCTCTAGACCCCTGAGAGTACTTCGGAATACTGCATTTAAAACTTAATACCAGATCCTAAATAGATCTGCCAGTCAGATTTATCCAAGCCGGGTATACGATTCGTCTCGGCTCAGGGGGATTCACCTACAAGGCCATTGAGACTTTCGAAACCTGGATAATCCCAGTAGACAATTGTAGTCCAACAGTATCTATTTCCAACCCCGTCTCGTAGGTTGTATGCTCATCTCTCAGATGCAAATGATCATTTAAATTTGCAAATCATATTCTCTTGAAATCTCTTTCTCTGTAAAACTTTCTCTGTTTTACTATTTCTCTATGGAAATCTCTAACTCTTCTCAAAAACTCTTTGTAAGAAACAAATCATTTTATCGAAAGACCACTTTGTATAGAAAACGTATCTCTTTCTAAAAAAGTACTGTCTGTCTTTCTTTACTCACTTATTGCGAATTAAGTTATTTATCTTGTTTCAAGAAGACCAAAATGGGGTATAACCACCTAGGATTGATCAAGAGAGAAGAGATTGACAGTATTTAAACTTATGTCCACTTTCTGATTAATAGCTAACTGCTTTCAGATTTTAGATAACTCTTTGGAAATGGAATAACTACTCGGTGGCTGAGCCGACAACGGTAATCAGTGTCTAGCTTTTTGAAAATTTAATACAGACTTAGTGATCGGAAATGAGCTAATTAATCACGGCTTAGTTTATTTTTGAAGATGAAAGAATTACACGACGGCAGAGCCATCTTTGGTAATCAATACTTTACTGAAAAATCGGTCCTATACACTAAGTGAACGTAGGCATTTTATTTCTCTTTTGAAACACTTAGGCACTAATTATCTTCCAGGAAAAAGGCCCGTTGAAAGCCTATCTCACTAATTTCCACTGCCGTAGACATTGGAAATTAAACTGAGTTATGTGCATACATATACAGATTGGATACCCACTCGATATTCCCACTAATAATGTAACGATAGAATTCACCGAGAATCCATTACCGTTACATATTATATTCCGAAAGATGCTATAACAGTAGAATTCACCGAGAACCCATTACTGTTACACTCTTTTATCCGACAGATGCTATAACAATAGGATTCACCGAGAATCCATTACTGTTACACTCTTTTATCCAATCCAATCTATTTATATATACGGTACTAAGAAAATTGCTTTTTTCCCAATCTTATCTTGTCACGTATATACCAAGTTTTCACTGTTAAGATTTCCCCAAACGGCGTATCAGCGCAGATCCCAGGCCAGAGTGAGACGGACTGCTTTAGCCCCTTCAAAGGTCTCACTTCCTTTCTAGACAGATCCATACTGATAAACCATCTATCTTAACTATTACCTTGTATATAAATAACAGATAATAATGGGGTTTTCATAAACAATAATTTGTATTTCCCCTTGCGGTAAAATTGTGTTTGCGGTAGTATAAAATTCGCCATTATAACGGTATGTTTACAAAAGCTAAAAAATGATTTTGGCATAACCTCTCTACTCACATGGCTTTAAGACTAAAATTGAGCATTATAACTCTACAATTCATAAATAGCACAAAACAATTAAAATAAGACTATAAGACCATCATAAAGCATATAAAAGCTATAAACACCAAAACAAGCAATTCAAACATAAACAAAGATCAAACACTCATACTTCACAAATTACATTGCAAGAATAACCCCATACCTTGGCCTTAAGATGATGAAGAACAACCAAGAACACCAAAGAGAAATTTAAGAAAACTAGAGATAAAATGAGAGAACTTTGTTGTTGCCTTGCTTCTTGAATTGGTGTGAGAAATTTTATGAAGCAAAGACCCCTATTTATAGTGAGGGAGGGGCGGCCAAGAGAGGACCAAGAGGGCAATAAAAATTTGTGACCTCACATGCCTTTTTGATGTATATGTCATAAACCAAGAATCTACAAGGAAACCAGCTTTTAGCGGCGGTCAAATTTGGAATTTAGCGGCGGTTCAAACCGCCAGTAAAATATTTGGTGGCGGTCACAAAACCGCCAGGAATTTTGGCGCCACAAGTCCATATGTCGTCGCTCTAAGGAGACCGACGATACAACCGCCGCGAAACTTGGTGGCAGTCATCAACCGCCACAATATAATTTCTTACTGGCGGTTTACAACTGCCACCATGTTTTACAAAATTTGTTTTTTTTATTGTTTAGTGGCGTTCGCGACTGCCACGATATATTTCGTTTAGCAGTGGTTTTAATCGCCACTATGTTTTTTCATTTATATTAAAAACTATTAGTTTAGTAGTGGTTATGACCGCCACTAAAACTTTGTTTTTCGTTACATTCAATATTTGGCAGTGCTTGTAACCGCCGCTATCATATTATAATTTGGGATTCAAAATTTTGGTGGTAGTTGGCAACCGTCGCTAAACTAATGCATTAGTTTTTTTTTTATAATTTCTCAAATGAATGATTAATTTTTAATTTATTTACCATACTATATGCCAATTGCACTAACAATACATAATTGAAAATCATTCATTGAAGTCACTTTGCAAAAACATGTCAAAATGAGTATATAACAAGGTTGCTAAAGGTAATGTGAGTACTATATAGAACCAAAGTTGTATATCCAAGTCAAATTAAAGTCAGGAAACCAAACTACAACGAAGTACAATAATCGTCTAATTATCCAAAGCTTTACAATAGTAATCAAAAAATACCAATTATCTTCCAAAAAATATCAATATATCTTCCCCCAGACAATAAAAACACGAACATATGCATATTTCCTAAAGAGACATCTTGAAATCTTCAAATCAAAAAGGTTCCTAATCCCTGGACCTGCAACCATTTAAGGAAAAAGAAGCTAGAATATCATAAGTTACATAATAAAAGTTAACTAAATGAATCATGAGTAAAATAAATCATCAATTACTCATATGTCAGCTATTTCTATTTCTATTTTTCATAAATGCAAAAATAATTTGATTTTGAACTCTATCAATAAAAACACATTTTTTTTTTATTTATACTAGTTTAAGGAAAGCACTTTTGGTTGAAGAACTAAGAATTAGATGAGAACTTCTAAACAAATTTTTACCACAAAATTACAGTGACCTCTTAGCTTTTTTTTTCCAATACCACAGTGAGTCTATCAACAATTATAATAAAATATAAGTTTATGCAAGCAACCACAGAGGTTAAAGGCTTAATCTTAACCTAACTATACAGCACAAGTAAGGACCTTAATGCCCATGATTCAGTGATTGACAATGTCAAATTTGGAGTTCATTTAATTCATTTTCCTATTCAAAAGGGAGAAAATATCGAAATGAGTAACTTTAAAGTCTACAACCTGATTGTGCACAACATTCCTTTGTCCCTACGTTAGTTGGAACCTAATCTTCTCTAACCTTCTCTTTCTATAATCTTCTCTTTTATATCAATCATTCATCTTTATCAGAGCAAATCATCAAGAAGAAAGAGCAAAATACAAAAATGAAAATTAGATATGTTGGAAACAATAGTTCAGACCAAGCTCTACAACGTCCATTATTGATACACAGAGCAAAAGTAAATAAGTCTAACACCCCAAGACATGGTTATGGGTATACAAAATAGTAAACAAAAACTGGACAATACACTCAGTCGTAGCATTTCCATTGCAATAAGATATTTTTTCTTGATCTAGATAGACTAAGTGAATATTAAATACAATTAGATAAAAAAGACATTCAACTAGGGATCCATAACAACCAATTTTAAATGCAATGAGACTAAACTTCAGCTAGAGTTACTTAATTAAAATTTGAGTCATTGTTAGAAAAGACATTCAAATCTGAAATTTGGCAATAACTGCTTGCAGTAAACAAACATGCACAGAACATGATAAAATTGTCATTGAAGGAAGAACGATCACCTTGTTAGGCATGATAATGGATCAAACTACGAATGATTAGTGTTAGATTGTGATGACGGGTGACCACCGGGAGTTTGCTACAAAATTAAAGATAGAGTGAATTACTACTACCATAAATACAATAACAAATTATAATTGACTACTTGATGATAAGAATAACTTACAATATTATCAAGGCTACTCACGAGATCAACAGGTACATCCATAGAGGAATTTGTAAAAAGTTGAGCAAGAAACATCTCTATTTTCTTAAATTTTTCATCTTTTACTTTTAATTCATTTCTTAGGTCATTAACTTGATTTTCTAGTTGTACAACACGATTCTGATCAGCTGAATTAAAACAACCAGAAGAAGGTACAGAATATCGTGGGTTGGTAGCTCCAAACACTTGGGATGGGCAAAGACCATCTCCTACACCTCGAACCCGACCAAAATGTTCCTTGCCAAAAACTTGACCAAGAGAGTCATTAGGAGAGATTTGTGTAGGAACATTTTCTTGCCTCTCAATCTCAGCAATTTTCTCCTACATAATTTAAGTCAATTAGAAGATGTTAAAAGAAAATATAAAATAGTAAAAAGGTATAAAAGTGCGTACAAAGAACCAATTACTTACACAAACAACCCTAGCTTCTTCAGTGATGTATGTCCCATCATTTCTCTTGTGAGTATCGATATATAAATTACCTCGACTCACTGGTTGTCCTGTTTGACTCATCTGCTCATTAAAATCACATTTTTCAATGTTAGAATTAAATAATACATAATTTGAATAAAATATCTTCTACATTAATAATGTTTCTAAATACGCACTATCTCTACCCTCCTCCTGTTGAGCTTTTTAGAACCACCAGTATGATTAATGGTAAGCTTAGCTCTATTTTCAGCATTCTTTTGACATATATTCTGTAAACATTAAAAAAAAGCAAATTAGTTCCATTATGATGATAAGACCATTTGAGAAATGAACAAAATATACCTTAGTGCTCTCCTTTAATCGATAATCAATAAATGAAGCCCACTCGGTTGCTAGAATTGACTTTGGAGGGGTTCTGATATTTTCTTCACGACTTTTTGTCATGTCATAATAAGTATTAAACAATCTAAGTCTGTTCTCCCTCTATTTCTTCCCAATATCTTTCATCATGTATGTCTTTGCCGCATCTTCATGGATAGGTTCCCACCAAAACTTGTTCTGCAATCAATTATCGGTGTTATAACAATATATCATAATGAAAACAAATTATTAAAGATAAATATCAAGCTAAATGTCACTGCATACCTTAATGATATTATAAAAAACAGTGTTCTTATAGTCATCAAGCACATCAGGCCATTTCTCAAAGCTAATTGGAAAGTACTTGTGATTCTGTGCCAACCGACCAAGAAAACCTCCTAAGAGCCCATCAACATCTGTGCCACTTGGTTGATGACCATCAAAAGGAATTATAATTGTCTCTCCTGAAAGTGAGTTAATATCCCTAACTCTCATAGGACGTTCTTTCACCTCTCCTTCACCATCTGTAAAAAGAAAGTGTTAACAAATTAATATCAATTAAATCAACTAATACAAGCACAAAAAATTTAATATAATGCACCAAAATTGAATGACATACTTCTCACTTGAACCAGCCAGAATTGTCTTTTTGTTGTACCCATAGAAGTACGTTCAGCAGCATCTAAGGACTCAGACTGGAGTTCCTCAAGTTCATCAAGCACATCATGCCCATCATTGGGTGAATCACAAGGTGCGTGATGCATTCCATACTAGATAAAGTTGACTGAATTTGAGATAAATTTCAATGGAAACACTAAACTTAGGATCATCTACTAACAATAAAAAGTGAATTGTTCAAAGGCACAAAACATTAACAACAAAATTATCCATACATAAAATAAGATAACATTAAAAAAAGGACAACTATCATTATTGAGCTTATTCAAATTCTACATGTACATCGGGCCTAAACAACTGAGCTTCATTGTTATTGTCTGACCAATGTGAGGCCAATTGTTGATGATAAGGCTCACTCTCATAACTTATCTCTGTATTATCCTCACCCATATCAAATAAGTCTTTAATAATGATCTCTATATTCATCTTAACTCAAATGAATCACTACATATATAATCAAAACTAATTTTACTTAAATTTAATTTAATCATCCATCTAATATTACACGGTAAAAACTAGTTCCTTTCACCTTATACATAATTGACTTACGTGTGTGTGCAGTGTTAAAATAAAGAATGGTGAGGCGACATGCATCCACACCAAGAACAATCTATCTCACAAGCAAAAATTAAAATAATAAGAACAGCAAAGCATAACACCTAAATTATAGAATGGTGTACATGAGCTATATATTTTGCTTTAAGATAAAGAAGAGCACAAAAAGCTTTAAAAAGCTAGAAGAAAAATTGCTCAAGTATAAAGTCAAACACAAGCACACAAAATAGCTATCAAAACTGAATATCATTCCCAGTTTTAGAAACCCTTTAATTGTGAATATCATTCTCACCAAACAGATTACTAATGTATCCTCCAATAGACACATTGTATGTAGCAACTCAACTCAAAGTCGAATTGGCTTTGTAAATGGTGGGGTTGATTCTGAGTTACTTATTTTATAAATGATTTTTTATAAATGCAAATAATGAATGAAACAATAGGCAAGATAATATCCTTTCTTTGAAACCACAACTGTTATTACAGTAAAAAAGTAACAAACTGCTTATACAAGGCAAGGGAATTGAGCTAGTTCTTAAGACATTTACACACATTAGTAACACTCCACTTGAATCTACAACCTCACAAACCAAACGAGGAGTCCTGTTATATATCAGCAATTTGTACAATTTTGCAAGTTTAGATTGCATAGAACATAACCATAAATATTCAGAGCAAAGAAACCTATTATTCAGAGCAACCCATAAATATTATCATCATCATCTTATGCAACTTATGCTCGCTAAAAACAATAATTAAACAAAACCATTTAAAATATGAATAAATTATTCCAGTCCATGCTTTAACCATAAGAATATCTAACAAATAATTAACCCATTCTACAACTTATAGGTTCAATTTAAACCACAGAATAAAAGAACTACGTACAACTGATAGGTTCAATTAACCCATTCTACAAATAACTAACCCATTCTAAAGCAAAACCAGAGTGCAGAGAATCATAAAATAGAAAACTCCTTAAAACAGCAAAATCATAGAAACGCTGATGTGTGTGAGGACCTTCCACTGTATGAGTGAGGATTTCAACCGATTGAGCTATTTGGAATCGTAACATACCGTGAGACTTTCACTAAAGGTGAGCCGAAAGGTCCGAGGTGAAAGGCGTGTGAGAGAGAGAGAGAGCTGGTCCGAGAGAGAGAGAGAGCCTGGTCCGACAAAGAATCAGCAACCCCTCATTCTGGAGGTGTGATGGTGGCGATGGAGACAGACAAAGTGATTAGGGCAGTTTCTTTCTGCTGAAGGAAAACTAAATGTAACTCGCGAGAGAGAGAGAGAGAGAGAGAGAGAGAGAGAGAGAGGGAAAACGAAAACACAAAAAAAAAGAGGGAGAACCCGAGCCCGAGAACCCGCGCACGAGAATTGTCACCCGCGTGATCCCAATAATATATTTTTAAAAAATTAAAATTTCTTAACGGCGGTCAGAACCGATGTAGTCATTTCAATAAATTATTGTTATAATTTCAAAATATTTAGATTACTCTAATGGCGGTTGAAACCACCAGTAACAAAGAATTTCAGATTTTTTCCTAGACCTTTCAGAGAAAAGAAAAATGGTACAAATATTAACAAAAATATAAGGGCGGTTATAACCGCCATTATTCATTTAACTAATTAATTTGTTTTAACATTTAACCAATGAAAAAAATTAAAAAAATCTTTTAAAAGTTAGGGGCGGTTATAACCACCACTAGAACATAAAACCGCCACTAAATTTGCGTCGGTTACCACAACCGACGCTATCCTACCGATTTAGTGGCGGCTAAAGTTGACCGCCGCTAGTCAACTGCCGCTAAAAGCCATTTCTTGCGTAATATCTAATTTCCTAATTGGTTAGTTCCCATGACTAAGCTCTTGAGTCATAGGCCAAAAAGCTCATCCAAGGGCTCTAAGAAGAAGAGGATGTCAACCAAGTGAGGGGAAAAGAGGGCCATTGGATTGCTTGGACAAAAGTCTAGGGTTTAGGTAGTTTTAAGTGGAAACTAAGGGCAAAATGGTCTTTTTACTTGCCCACCTTACTATTCAAGGAAATCATCATGTTCCCCCACTCTTATATACTTCTTAGAATTGTATTTGAGCCCCTCCAAGTTCCTAAGTTCCTATATCATAGCTACTATACCTCTATTCGTCCCAATTCGGCTCATTCCGCAATTAAGAGTCAGAATAGTCTTTTTACTAATCTAATACTCAAAAATAATTTAGAATAGTAAGAATTAATGAGGAATCTTGAAAATAGCATATAAAAGTCTTCTGGAAGAATTTTGGCAATTTTACGGTAAGGGTAAGCCTCACAGTTTATATAAACAACGGAAAACCGACGCGCCGTTAGTGTAAAACAGCACATTTTCAGAAAATTCCAGAAAAATTCCAGAAAATTTGCAAATTGAATTTGATTACTAATGGTCTATCTTAAAATTTGATTTCGAGCCCTCATTGCTTGACATAAATCGATTTCTAGGCCAGAAATCTCTGCTTTCCGTACTTTACAAGCGTCGAAAAAAATAGCGTTTTGATCTGTTTTTCAGAAAATTATGAAATAATTTCCAAAAATCGTAAAAAATATAAAAACATGATTCGGCTATTCAAAATCTTTTTCTGACCTTAAATTAGTCTCCGAATCAGGGTTTTACGCTTTTCGCAAATAACAGGGTCAAAACGATAATTTCAAAAGTTTTCTAAAAATTCTAAGAAAATTCCAGAAAATCACAAATATTAAAAGAACCAACTTTTGTGAAGGAAATTTGTTTGAAAAAGTTTTTTTAACATACTTGTGTTATTAAAACCTTTTTCCGTCAGTAACGGTAAATACGGACGTAAAACAGTAAGGAAAAAGTTACTGTTTTAATAAAATGATTTTATAAATGTCTTATACTTATTATTATATGACCAAAATAATTTTCTTAGCACCTAGATCACAGTATCTCATATAAAACAGAAATTCTAACTAATAACCTAAAAATACAGATGTTACAGGTTTGAAGAAGGCATATGACTCAGTGTGTTGGGAGTTTTTAGATTTTATGATGTCACAAATGGGTTTCAGTGTTCTATGGAGGAAATGGATGAAGGAATGTTTATCTTCATCATCGGTTTCGGTGCTTGTTAATGGGAGCCCGATAGATGAGTTTAAGGTAGGAAGGGGCCTAAGACAAGGGGATCCTCTCTCCCCCTTTTTGTTTTTGATTGTGGCGGAGGGGCTGAACGTAATGTTCAAGGAGGCAGTTTCATTGGGTCATTTTAGCGGGTTGAAGGTGGGGAACATGTCTATCTCGCATCTACAATTTGCGGATGATACATTGATAATTGGCGAGAAAAGCTCGCTGAATGTATGGACCATAAAAGTCGTTTTACAGTTGTTTGAATGCGTGTCAGGCCTGAAAGTAAATTTTTTCAAGAGTCAATTATATGGGGTGAATGTGGAGGGGGAATGGTTGCACCACGCAGCGGAGTTTCTGAATTGTAAAGTGGAAACTTTTCCTTTCATTTACTTGGGTTTGCCAATTGGGGCGGTTTCCACTAGGAAAGGTATGTGGCAACCTGTGATAAATAAAATAAGGGATCGATTATCATCTTGGAATAGTGTTCACTTATCTCTGGGGGGAAAGATTATTCTTATAAAATCTGTGTTATCTGCTCTTCCAATTTACTACTTGTCTTTCTTCAAGGCCCCAATGGGTGTGGTTGAAACCATTGAAGCCTTATTCAGAAGGTTCTTATGGGGGGATCAGAGGGGTCAAGGAAAATCCATTGGGTTGCTTGGTCAAAAATCTGTAGATAGAAAGAAGAGGGTGGGTTGCGTATCAAGGATCTCAAAGCCTTCAATTATGCTCTTCTCGGTAAATGGTTATGGAGAGTAAAAACAGAGGGAAATAGTCTGTGGGTGAAGGTTTTGAAAGAGAAATTTGGGGTGGTAGGAGAAGTAGTTCAATCGGGTGGGAGAGTGCAATCGAGGTGGTGGAGTGATATTTTAAGCTTAGAAAATGAGAACTCTGGGTACAGAAAGTGCTGGTTCAGGGACATGGTGAGGAAGAAGGTTGGGGCAGGGGTGGATACTTATTTCTAGACGGATCATTGGTTAGAAGGTGGCCCTCTCAATAAACGATTTCCTAGGCTCTTCTCCCTATCCTTGGATAGTTTGGGATCTGTTTTTGATATAGTGGAAAAGAGGGACGAGGGGGTGATATGGAAATGGAGGTGGCGTAGGGTTTTATTCCAGTGGAAATGTGATCAATTCGAGGTCATACAGAGTCTGATTTTGAGTGCTGGTTTAAAGTTGGAAGGGTCGGATAGGTGGGTGTGGTTGAAGGACCCTTCGGGCTCATACTCAGTTCGTTCTGCTTATAGATGGATACGTAATTCTGAGTTCTCGCTGTCTGAAAACTTTCGCAAAACCTTATGGAGTTGCGGGGCTCCACTGAAGGTAAAAGCTTTTGTTTGGAAAGTTGGCCCAAGATAGAATTCCAATTGTTCAAAATTTGGAAAAGAGAGGGGTGCCCATCCAAGATGGGAGGTGCCAGGGATGTAAAAGTGAAGTGGAGTCTGCTGAACACTTATTTTTTAAATGTCAACTATTCTTAGTAGTGTGGTATGAGTGTTTTAAGTGGTGGGGTCTTCAAGCTCCAATTCACTATGAGTGTATGGCATTCTTCGCTCAATTTCATGGAATATTTCCTGGCTGTAAAAACCAGCTGGAAGCATGGTCTTTGGTATGGTTTGCCACTATTTGGGTCATTTGGAATCAACGTAATGGACTGTTGTTTAAAGGGAATAGAGTGGAGGTTAAGGAATTACTAGAACAAGTAAAGCTTAAATTTTGGTTATGGACTACTGCTAAGTGTGCACAATTTAGCTATCCTTTTTCTGTTTGGTGTTCTAACCCAACTGCATGTGTGGGTTTGAGATTGGAAACGTGAAGGAAGAAGCTGGGAGGTTTTTTGAAAGGTGGATGATGCGGTCCATTTTAGTGGTTATTGGGTGTGGGGTGTAGGTGAATGTAGTACCCCGCTGCCAAGAATTCTGTATTTTGCTTTTGATTTGAGCACCTTAATTTGCTTGTTTTGTTGCTACAGGTGTTTGGCTCGATCATTATATGTGGGTGCAGGACTTGTGTGGTGAATTCAAATGTGATGCTTAAGAAGTCCTTGTGTGGTGAATGCAGTTTTTGGCTGTAAAAGTGCTTGGAGTTCAAATTTCATAGTGTGTGCAGGGGATGATTCCCCTCAATTGTAGTGGGTGACTATGTTATTCTTTGTGTGTGAATTTTGATTGTAGATCATGAAGCAAGACACTTGCATTTACAGGTGGATTTGTTTGGGTGGAGAATGGATTTTGATATCTACTTATTTTGTCATTTTGATCCTATACTTGGTGTAGGGGTTTGTTGTGTGTTTTGGTTGCAGGAAGGAGATTTATATATGTTCTCGGGTGCTGTATGAGTGAAGGAGGAGAATCAAGGCTGCTTAGGGGAGGACCTTTATTGCAACATCCTTTCTCATAAAAAGATATTACAACATAAGTAACCTTATTTATCGAAAATAATATTAATCTTTATTTTTAAAAGAAAATTCTCTTTTAATTATTTCAAGTCTATTTCGAAAATGAGTATAATTTTTTTTTCTTTTAATTCCTGAAAATTATTTTCACTTGAAATTCTCACTTACGTTGTTTAGATTTCGAAACTAATTTATGTCGTAACGTATTACTGAAAAATGAGATAAACATCATCTGAATGAATAATATACATCATATATAATACTAGTCCAAAGTTTTACAAGTACATCAAACCGAACAGCTAGTAATATCATATAAAATAGTACAGTCCTCCAGTAAGGATAATAATAACAGTCTATCCCAAATGAGTGTAAGCCGGTCGAGCCTCCGATCACCCCCAAAAGACTATCTAGCCAAAAGCCACTCCAGACGGTAGTCTTCTTCATTCCTCCGTCCTGGTCAATTCACTTGACTAGTGGTACATCTATATGAATCATGTTCCAAAGAGCACAAAACATATAGGCAAGGGTGAAAAATCCTCGTACAAAAGTTATCTCACAGCAACGACAATAAAAAGAATAAAGGAAACTCATGCAAATCGTACATCATAACTCATTATTCTGTAGCATTCAGTTCTCTATCACCATAATATATTACCACAAGCCAATTGAATTTAACTCCAGTAGTATACAATTACACACATATAATATCATCACCGCAATATGCTATCACAGCTTATAAAACACAACTCGTCATCAAGGCCATATATCGTCACACAAATATATTCAAAATGCATGACACTTCTATTTCTCTCTCAACACCGGTGTAATGCTCCATTGAGACTTTTCTCTTCTTCAACAACATTTGAGCGATTGGCTGTAGCATAAACTTAACATAATAAACCAAACTGTCCCTTTTTTCATGGATTTGGTTAACCAACTGTCCCCTTTTTCATGGACTAGTTTTACAATTATTCAGTAGAGCCACATTTAAAATATAATACCATATCACAAATAGGTCAGTTAGTCAAATTTATCCAAGCCGGCTGCTCTACTCGATCTCGGCTCGCTGGGATCCACCACACGGCCATTGAGACTTTCGAAACCTGGATAATCTCAGTAGGCAATTATAGCCCAACCGTACCTATTTCCAACCCCATCCGGGTTGCAGTGCTCATCTCATGGCCATCCGCCAAAATCTATTTCTCTGTATGCATATGGCATAACACATTGCACACAAAGTCAATCACAATCATTTCCACTTTGGTTTCTCTTGTAATTTATCTCATACACATCACTATGTTACCACTTGTAACATTCTCAATCTCTTCTCTATGTTACCTCTTGTAACAATCACACATAACCTTCTCTTTTGGTTATGTAATACTCATCTCTTTTTTATTATCTCAATCAAAACATCTCTTTCTCTTTTGCATTCAATTCTCTTATTTCATTATAATTCTGTTTCAAAAAACAGTATTTTCCGTATTCAATGTTTAACCTTTAAGAAAAATTGAACTAAAATACCTAATGATTTCCAAACTCAAATTTGATATTCTTCCCTTAAAAAAGCTCTGTTTGATAAGCTTTTAAAATTAAATTATGTAAATTCTGGGTTATTTTTAACAGAGACCAGAACTGTTCACAGGCAAGGTAATTTTCACACCCACGGCGTGAACAGGTCTGTCCCCTGTTTCTCAAACAGAGTACGATTTTCACAGCTTTGGAAAAGAAGCCACCCAGGGCGTGACAGGTCCAGTTTTCACAAAGTTAAAGCCATTTAAAATTGTTCTAAACATAATTTAACCTAATCAAGATCAATTAAATAAAAATATGCTCTTGGACCATTTCAAAAGCTTTCCAAATCATGAACAAATACTTTGGTTTTTAGGAAAATTCCTTCAAGACTTGGCTTACATAAAAAGACTCTTGTAAAACTTGGGTTAAAATCTTTACTCTACCAATTTCTAATACCAATTTGGCATAGAGGATTAAGCATCAAACACAAGCTATTGATCAAAGTCATAATCAAGGCATAGAGCACAAGATCATCACAACAAGCTAGATGTTATTTCACCTCAAAGATCATTGTCATAGGACAACCCAAAACCAACATCCTTCACACAAGATTCAAATATCACAAAAATCATCATCCACCCCTTGTCATGATATCTATGTTCAACAAAGATCTCTATCATACACAAACATACATATTAAATCATCCAAAACATCACATGGGCATGGAAAATCACACAAGCATGTCACACCCATGTTGTAACACCCTCATTTTTAAATAGTTTTTATCGACTTTTAATCTTCTTTAAATTAATTAAAATTATTTAATTAATGATTTTTGGATCTTGAGGTGAGAATAGTGATATTAATATCTTAGATTTATTTTAGAAGAGTCGAGAGTAGTAGAGTTCGCAAAATTGAGTTTTTGCGAGAACCGCATTCTCTCCTGATGCGGGGATAGGGTTCAATATTTTTCTGGAGGTCATTTTACTCCAAAAATAATATTTTGACGAACCAAAAGTTATTTTTATAATATTTGTGATTTTTAGAATTTTTTTAGAAAAACTTTATTTTACCCGCGTTTGGAGCTTTACGGGTAAACCGGGCGTAACTGGGACATGAAAAATGGTTCAAAAATTTAGTTTTGAGATTCTAAAATTTTCTATATGATATTCCAGTCATAAAATTGATTTCTCATGATTTTATCTCTTTTAGAAAAATATTTATCTAAAAAGGGATTATAAAACTAAGCGTTTTTACTACTTTGAACTACTAATTAAACCCTAACTTGATGGGACATAATCCCATCAATTTTTTATCAGCCTTGGCCGAACCCTAGAGCCAAAAATATGCTCTTGAAAATATCTCAAGTCATTTTGGGTCAAAGGGGTTAATTTTGAATTTTTCAAAAATCAAAGAGAGGGAGTGGGTGACTAAATTCAATCAAAGCCCATCCCTCCCCACTATTCATGGTCTGGCCGAGTTTCATAGGGCATGGGAGGAGAGTGATTTCATTTCATTCATCTTCTTCCTCTTGCTAAACACCATTTTCTCTCCATCTTCAAAGCTTTCCTACACACCAAAAGTCTAAGTTTTGTTGAGTTTTTGGCTATTCAAGCTTCACAAAAAGGTTTGGATCATCATTCTAATCCATAATCTCTTTTTATTTTTCCTTTTCCACCACTTTTATTTTTCTATGAATCTTGTGTTCTCCATTTTTCTAAAAGAGAGCTTTTTCTTGGTTTAGGTTCAAACCCTTGGAACCTACAAGCTTGAAAACCTTCTTGAGCTCTTTTTCTTCAAGCCTTGAGTAAGTATTTCTCTACTCAAAATTTCTATACTTTGGGGTTTGTATATTTTTATGGTTATGTGTTTTATATATTTTGGAAAAGATTGATTTTTTATAAGTGTTGGAGCATCAAAGGTGGTGAAGAGATCTCTTAGTCTTGGTGTTGGTGTTTGTAATGCCCCAAATTTTCACTCTAAGAGACAGAGTGTTAATAAGGGTAGATTATTGTTAATATTAGGATTTCGATGAGATAAACAATGGTTTAAAACTGACGTAGAAAGTCAAACGAAAACTCTGTAGACGTTTTGACTGTCAAAATAGGAACATAATGATATACAAACCCTAATTTGGAGTCAGAAAAGATATTTGAGGATACCAATAGTGATTTTAATTTGAGAATTTTCTAAGAAACGGAGCAGAAATAGTACCGTTTTGGTCCCTGTAGTATGACCAGGTTGAACTGCGAGTGGGTTTGAAGATCAGAACAAGTTAGAAAAATATTTTTATGAGCCAAATAATTTTTTACATTATTTTAGAATTTTAGAAATTATTTTGGAAATTTTTAGAGTAACAGATTAAGAATTTCTGTTTTGCTCCCTACAGAATCAAGAACGGGGATAAATTGGAGCGTAAATGGATACTAGGAAATTAAGACATGATCAAAATTAAAATGTAAGAGTAGCCAACAGTGTTTATATAAGATTTGTGATTTTAAGAAATTCTTTGGGAATTTTTAGGGAAAAGTCAATTTTACACTAGTTTACGTGTTACGGGTGATCGGTAAAAGTCTGTCTTGAGCCTAAGTTTGATTTTTCTTGTGCCCTAGACCACTTTGGCTCATAAATTTCGTGACCATGGTTAATTTGAGTGAACCATGCAAGCCATTCATTTAAACAAGCCATAGAAGTAGAGTTTAAGCCATTTGGGATCAAAATTACCACACAAAAGTTACTTTTTACCATTTTCACTTAAGTGATTAAATTTTTAAGCTTATCCCCTTCTTCCTACAGCTGTTGGGCGCCCAAGTGCTTATGGAAGGCAAGGAAGATATTTTATTTTCATAACTCAATTGGAATTAATTTGAAATCCATTTCATAACTCAATTGGAATTAATTTGAAATCCATTCATAGGATTATGACAAGTGTTGTCACATGCTTTGCTTGCATTTAACCATGATTAATGAAAGCAACCATGGTTTCTCTTTGGTTGGGTAAAGGGGTGGTCTATGCAAGGAAGGAAGACTTAGGAAAAGTCATTTTTTCATTCCAAGACAACTTATCTCTCTAAAACTCCATTTTTCTCTAGCTTCTCTCTAAGTCCATCTTCTTCCTTCAAGCTTTTTCTTCCATTTCCATGGAAGCTTTCCATCTTCTTCCTTCATACTTTTGATCCTTTACACAAGCATCAAGTGTAGAGAATCCATTTTATACATCTTTTAAACACTTAGTATCCATCATGCTTGGAATCATCAAGTTGTTCTTCAAGTGTTCTTGAGCTTTTGGCCTTGAACCTTCAAGCAAACAAGGTTGGTTTGTGTTTCCAATCCATAAATCCTTATTTTCTATTCATGATCTTTATCATCATCTTTACTAAATCATGTGTTTCTTCAAAGTTTTTGGAGAAACTCTTATTTTGCTCTAGGTTATGTTCTTGGAGCCAAATCTTTGATCAATCATTTGATTCATTTTTCCAAAGAGGTTTGTCTATAAAATCACTCTCCTTTAGTTTCTTATGGGATTAGAGGTGTATGAAAAGAATAGGCTTATGTTTGTTGTGGTTGTGCTTCTTTGTTTGTGATATTTTTAAGGTGATTAATTTTGTGGACTTGGTTATCAACTTGTTAAAGAGGGAAAAGAGAAGGAGAAAGATTTAAGGTAAGGGGAAAATTCTCTAGTTATCATGGTTACATAAGCTTGTGTGTTGTATGTGAATTCTTATGTTTTGGTGAAGATTTCTTATGTTCTTTGTGAAAGTATTTTCTTATGTTCTTTGTGAGAAGATTTTCTTGTGTGATGGTAAATGATTTCTCTTGTGTTGGTGATGGATTTCTTACGTTGTGATGAATTGATTTCTTATGTGGAGATATTCTCATGTGGTTAAGATTGGTGATTGATGATTGGAGAAGTTGAGGGATTAACATGATAATTGAAAAGTGACCCAAGCATATTGGAGATGGTGTAGAGCACATGTATATTTAAAAAGGTTGGAAATAAGCTAAGCAATTAAATTCTAAAAGAAAAGTAATTTTCGGACTTTTTTGTAATCTTTCCAGAACTGTTTACACCACGGGTGTGACAATTTTCACAGCAGTGATCTCTTCTGCCTTCCAGAAATGCGATTTTTAAAGTATAAGGGCCAAAAGTGTAATTTTTGAAAATTCAGGGACTGAGATGATAATTTGGATACTTGGATGGACTAAAAATATAATTTGGATAGTTAGAGGACTAAAATGTAAATTTTGAAGAAAATTGGCATTTTAGATAATTAATTAAAATAAAGAGATATTTTTTCTAAAGTGATGAACAATGTGGTTTTAAAATTAACATTATTAATAAAGACAAGTGAGGGAGAGTATTATCAAAAAAGTTTTCTCAAAAAAGGTCAAAGCAAAATTGATTGAGTTTTTCCAAAGTAAAGTTCCCGATTGAATTCTTAAAAGTTGAAGAGGTGGTAGTATAAGTTTGATGTACCAAAAGAGAATGGACCTAGCGTTTAAAACAATGATATGTGAGGCCGTGTACTGAATGTTTGCAACGATGAGATATTTGTGGACTGAGTGTCTAGGGTGTGGAAATTACATTGGGATTGAGTGTCGAAAGTAGTGAAAATGATGTTCCTAAAATATATGAGTAAATACCGGTGTGAAAAGTTTGTGTGACTTAGTTATATTGAATAAAGGTGAATTAATGTGAGTGAAGAAAGATTGGTTGTGTGTTGTTCCACTCGGCTGTGTGCCATATGAGTTACAATTCACGTTATACGTGGTTGGGAATTGATACGGTTGGGCTTCAATTGCCTACTGGGGTTATTCGAGTTTCGAACTTCCACCAATGGCCAAGAGTTTGCATCCTTGAGCAGGGGAAAATCGTACACCCGACTTGGATAAACCTGACTGACCAGTCTTTTCAAGATAAGGTGAGAGTGGCTTTTTATGGAATGGTTGTGAGAGAAGACCCGAAGAGAAAGGGCTGTGCAATCATGATAAGTATTTAGCTGCGCCTATCACTCAAACGTTGTTGGGATAAGTCTCCATGGAGCATTTAGAAAGAATGTTCTTACAGAGCTCTTAGAAGTGTCATGCATATATTTCTATGTGAAATTGAAGTGATTCTTGGATGTGATTTCTTTTGAGGATGAGTATAGCACTGTGTGTGTAATATATTTGTTGTGTGTTGCTTATGTAACTGTGGCAATATAACTGCGAATGAGATTTTCACCCTTGCAATGTATTATTTTCTTGTATGCAAATATGTTTTCTTAAGTTGCTACGCAGGAGATTAAAGTGGAGTTCAGGAGCAGTCAAGGAAAGGCGGTACGTCAACACAAAGGATGGATGTGCGCATTTTTAGATTAAGAGTTAGGTTTTCTCATTTGAGTCCTTATAGAATTTTTAGTGCTTGACCAGCATAGGGAGTCTGTATTAAATTAGTTTGGGGAAACACTATATTTTATTGTATTGGATATATTTACATTGATGAATGTTTTATATTTCCTAAGTTGATTTTCTCGAAGTAATAGGTTGACATATTATCTTTTAAAAAAATTAATTAACTATGAAAAATCATTTGTGAAAACTTAAATAACTTTGACAGTATTTTCTGAAAGAAAGTCATTAATTAAATAAATTTATTTTTGCATTTGGGTTGGTTACTAAATGTAATGCCCTTTTTGGGGAAGAGGGTGTTACAGTGTTGGTGGCTTGTTTGCTAGAAGACCTCTTAGTGATTTTTCTTTGAAGTGCTTCAAGAGGTAAGGGGATTTTCTCAATAAGTTGGGAATGTTGTATATGTGGTTGTTGTATGTTGTGTGCTTGATGATGAACTCAAGGATTTGAGTTGTCATGTTGGGCGTTGAATGATTTATCATTCTTTTAGTAAAATATATTTTTACCTATGCATGATTAGGGTTTTAGATATATGATTTTGATTGATGAAAATGATTTTCGAAGCTTAATGTCTCTTGAAAAATATATTATGACTTGAAGTAGTTTATGCCTAATGCTTTGTTTGGTATTCTTGATGTATTGATTGTATTGGATTCTTGGGTGATATGGTGTGTTTTTGATTTTGTTGTGGATTGTAATATTTAAAGTAGTTAAAGCTTTAAATTTATTAGGACTGTTGTTGTTATGATATGGTGCATGTAGCACAATGAGCCATACCGAATAAATGACAACGAGGGCTGAGAGATGGTCAGGTTGCATTTATGTTAGGTACAAGCATCAGCCATATCGCTCTACTTAGTTGAGGAAGAGAAGTCTCCATGGAGCAACACACCTATGTAACAAGAGATATTGAAGTGACATGCATTTCACTAGAGTGCTATGTGTGTTTGACTTGATGATTGTGTGTTCTTTTGAGTGTATGAATAACGTAGAGAAATATTTGCGAAAGAATAGCTCTATATATATATATTCTTGGAATGGATTATGTAGTATTTTATTTTTCATATACATCCTTTCAGTGGATTTCAACTTGTGCAAAGAAATTCACCCTTGCATATTTTCCTGTACCTGTATGTACGTTACGCGTAGATGTCCACTTCGAGACCTCTGGTAGCTCGAGTGAGGGAGAGTTTCCGGCCTCATGAGGCCGATGGTGGGGGATCGACTTACGATCCCATCTCCCAATGGGCCACTGTGACTGGATACGTGGTCAGGACTAGAGGAGGGGTGTTGGGCCTCGAAGAGGTTTTAGAGAGGGACATGGTTTTGGACGTCTACATACCCGTCGAGAGGATGCGCTACTAGCTGGGAGATGCACCATTTGCACGCAGTATCACGTTGGAGAACCGGGAGGTCAGAGTTTCGCCCACGGCGCAGCCTAGGAGAGAGACGAGGGAGGATTAGAGGCCTACACCTCAGCGGATAGCCGGATCGATATCTGATCGTTGTTGTCTGATTCGTCGCACTCCAAGGAAGAGTTCCTTGGAGAGGGCACACTTGCCTAGGTTGGCTCCACTCGTGACACAGCTCCACCACCTGAGTCTACGCGACCGACGCGTCCAGTTCCTTACGTAGAGCCGTCGGGACATTTCGTGCTTTGCTGTTCAGGCTCTTATGCCAGACCATCAGGACATACAGGGAGAGGGAAGAGGAAGGTCAGAGGTGAGCCTGGATGCGGTTGGCTCGTGGAGTCCGAGTCTGAAGATGAGGAGGACCCCGAGTAGACGTTATCGTCTTAGGTTTCTAGGCAGGGAGGTGTAGAGTGATAGGTTGTGGGTTGTTAGTTGGCCGACCAGCCTAGGTTTTGGGGATGTAGGTATTTCAGGTCGTGTATTTTGACACACTTTTTGCTCTAGTGCTTTCTTAGGTTTAGTTTACTGCTTTATTTCTTTATGCAGCGAGGATGCATTTTGGCCACTATGTTGTGGTTCCTGACTTTACTTGTGGGCGCAAGGATTTTGTACAAAAATTTGATGATATATATATGATGTATGTTTTTCTTTCTGAGTTTCTGGATGGCTAAGTTTCATGAGCGTATTTATCTTATAAAACTTATCTTTTCAAAAAAAAATTTAGCCACCAATTTTGGTAAGCTTTATTTATGAAAGACAATTTTTCGCATTAAGTTTATGTTTTTCATGTGACGTTTCTTATGGGAAATAGGGGCGTTACATTTGTGGTATCAGAGCTGGTCGATGTCTATCGGGACTGTAGGTTATAGGTCTACTGTGTCTAAGTTGTGTGAACTCTGATGGAGTTTACTTAGGTTATAGGCTTGTTAAGTTCAAATTGTGTGATCTCTGATTAGCATTGTGTGACATTGTTTGTATTGTTTCCTTATGAAACAATGTGTGAAATTGATGTTTTCTTGAATGGGTTTTGAATAGTGCAACTTGGTTGACTTATAGAAAACCATGTCACGTAGAGGACGACTGATGAATCGCGCTGGCACTGAAGACCGTGACGACACAATGGAAAGGGCTATCGCGGCTATGACTAACATGGCGGCTCAAATAGCTCAACAATCTGTTCGTGCTGAAAAGAGAGACAGTAAAGGGATGCTGAGGATAGGGTTAGGGCTGAAAGAGCTGCTGAAGCCAAGAGATTGGTTGACTTTCGACACCATAATCCGCTACAGTTTCATGGCGAGGCTGAGCCGAAGAAAGCGGAGTTATGGATAGAAGAGTTGGAGAAGATCTTTGAGATCTTGCATTGCAGAGCAGTTGAGAAGGTGCAATACGCGGTTTACCTACACTTGGGTGACGCGAAATATTGGTGGAAGGGAGTCCGCCAACAGGTCTGTCCCCTGATTCTCAAACAGAGTACGATTTTCACAGCTTTGGAAAAGAAGCCACCCAGGGCGTGACAGGTCCAGTTTTCACAAAGTTAAAGCCATTTAAAATTGTTCTAAACATAATTTAACGTAATCAAGATCAATTAAATAAAAATATGCTCTTGGACCATTTCAAAAGCTTTCCAAATCATGAACAAATACTTTGGTTTTTAGGAAAATTCCTTCAAGACTTGGCTTACATAAAAAGACTCTTGTAAAACTTGGGTTAAAATCTTTACTCTACCAATTTCTAATACCAATTTGGCATAGAGGATTAAGCATCAAACACAAGCTATTGATCAAAGTCATAATCAAGGCATAGAGCACAAGATCATCACAACAAGCTAGATGTTATTTCACCTCAAAGATCATTGTCATAGGACAACCCAAAACCAACATCCTTCACACAAGATTCAAATATCACAAAAATCATCATCCACCCCTTGTCATGATATCTATGTTCAACAAAGATCTCTATCATACACAAACATACATATTAAATCATCCAAAACATCACATGGGCATGGAAAATCACACAAGCATGTCACACCCATGTTGTAACACCCTCATTTTTAAATAGTTTTTATCGACTTTTAATCTTCTTTAAATTAATTAAAATTATTTAATTAATGATTTTTGGATCTTGAGGTGAGAATAGTGATATTAATATCTTAGATTTATTTTAGAAGAGTCGAGAGTAGTAGAGTTCGCAAAATTGAGTTTTTGCGAGAACCGCATTCTCTCCTGATGCGGGGATAGGGTTCAATATTTTTCTGGAGGTCATTTTACTCCAAAAATAATATTTTGACGAACCAAAAGTTATTTTTATAATATTTGTGATTTTTAGAATTTTTTTAGAAAAACTTTATTTTACCCGCGTTTGGAGCTTTACGGGTAAACCGGGCGTAACTGGGACATGAAAAATGGTTCAAAAATTTAGTTTTGAGATTCTAAAATTTTCTATATGATATTCCAGTCATAAAATTGATTTCTCATGATTTTATCTCTTTTAGAAAAATATTTATCTAAAAAGGGATTATAAAACTAAGCGTTTTTACTACTTTGAACTGCCAATTAAACCCTAACTTGATGGGACATAATCCCATCAATTTTTTATCAGCCTTGGCCGAACCCTAGAGCCAAAAATATGCTCTTGAAAATATCTCAAGTCATTTTGGGTCAAAGGGGTTAATTTTGAATTTTTCAAAAATCAAAGAGAGGGAGTGGGTGACTAAATTCAATCAAAGCCCATCCCTCCCCACTATACATGGTCTGGCCGAGTTTCATAGGGCATGAGAGGAGAGAGATTTCATTTCATTCATCTTCTTCATCTTCTTCCTCTTGCTAAACACCATTTTCTCTCCATCTTCAAAGCTTTCCTACACACCAAAAGTCTAAGTTTTGTTGAGTTTTTGGCTATTCAAGCTTCACAAAAAAGGTTTAGATCATCATTTTAATCCATAATCTCTTTTTATTTTTCCATTTCCACCACTTTCATTTTTCTATGAATCTTGTGTTCTCCATTTTTCTAAAAGAAAGCTTTTTCTTGGTTTAGATTCAAACCCTTGAAACCGTAAACCTTCTTGAGCTCTTTTTCTTCAAGCCTTGAGTAAGTATTTCTCTACTCAAGATTTCTATACTTTGGGGTTTGTATATTTTCATAAAACTCATATTTTTATGGTTATGTGTTTTATATATTTTGGAAAAGGTTGATTTTTTGTAAGTGTTGGAGCATCAAAGGTGGTGAGGAGATCTCTTAGTCTTGGTGTTGGTGTTGGTGGCTTGTTTGCTAGAAGACCTGTTAGTGATTTTTCTTTGAAGTGCTTCAAGAGGTAAGGGGATTTTCTCAATAAGTTGGGAAGGTTGTAAATGTGGGTGTTGTATGTTGTGTGCTTGATGATGAACTCAAGGATTTGAGTTGTCATGTTGGGTGTTGAATGATTTATCATTCTTTTAGTAAAATATATTTTTACCTATGCATGATTAGGGTTTTAGATATATGATTTTGATTGATGAAAATGATTTTCGAAAAGCTTAATGTCTCTTGAAAAATATATTATGACTTGAAGTGGTTAATGCCTAATGCTTTGTTTGGTATTCTTGATGTATTGATTGTATTGGATTCTTGGGTGATAAGGTGTGTTTTTGATTTTGTTGTGGATTGTAATATTTAAAGTAGTTAAAGCTTTAAATTTATTATGATTGTTGTTGTTATGATATGGTGCATGTAGCACAATGGGCCATACCGAATAAATGACAACGAGGGCTGAGAGATGGCCAGGTTGCATTTATGTTAGGTACAAGCACCAGCCATATCGCTCTACTTAGTTGAGGAAGAGAAGTCTCCATGGAGCAGCACACCTATGTAACAAGAGATATTGAAGTGACATGCATTTTGCTAGAGTGCTATGTGTGTTTGACTTGATGATTGTGTGCTCTTTTGAGTGTATGAATAACTTAGAGAAATATTTGCGAAAGAGTAGCTCTATATATATATATTCTTGGAATGAATTATGTAGTATTTTATTTTTCATATACATCCTTTCAGTGGATTTCAACTTGTGCAAAGAAATTCACCCTTGCATATTTTCCTGTACCTGTATGTACGTTACGCGTAGATGTCCACTTCGAGACCTCTGGTAGCCTGAGTGAGCGAGAGTTTCCAGCCTGAGTGAGCGAGAGTTTCCAGCCTCGTGAGGCCGATGGTGGGGGATGGACTTACGATCCCATCTCCCAATGGGCCACTGTGACTGGACACGTGGTCAGGACTAGAGGAGGGGTGTTGGGCCCCGAAGAGGTTTTGGAGAGGGACATGGTTTTGGACGTCTACATACCCGTCGAGAGGATGCGCTACTGGCTGGGAGATGCACCCTTTGCACGCAGTATCACGTTGGAGAACCGGGAGGTCAGAGTTCTGCCCACGGCACAGCCTAGGAGAGAGACGAGGGAGGATTAGAGGCCTACACCTCAGCGGATAGCCGGATCGATATCTGACCGTTGTTGTCTGATTCGTCGCACTCCAAGGAAGAGTTCCTTGGAGAGGGCACGCTTGCCTAGGTTGGCTCCACCTGTGACACCAGCTCCACCACCTGAGTCTGTGCGACCGACGCTTCCAGTTCCTTACGTAGAGCCGTCGGGACATTTCGTGCTTTGTTGTTCAGGCTCTTATGCCGGACCATCAGGACATACAGGGAGAGGGAAGAGGAAGGTCAGAGATGAGCCTGGATGCGGTTGGCTCGTGGAGTCCGAGTCTGAGGATGAGGAGGACCCCGAGGAGGACCCCGAGTAGACGTTATCGTCTTAGGTTTCTAGGCGGGGAGGTGTAGAGTGCTAGGTTGTGGGTTGTTAGTTGGCCGACCAGCCTAGGTTTTGGGGATGTAGGTATTTCAGGTTGTGTATTTTGACACACTTTTTGCTCTAGTGCTTTCTTAGGTTTAGTTTACTGCTTTATTTCTTTATGCAATGGCGATGCATTTTGGCCACTATGTTGTGGTTCCTGACTTTTCTTGTGGGGGCAAGGATTTTGTACAGAAACTTGATGATATATATATGACGCATGTTTTTCTTTCTGAGTTTCTGGATGGCTGAGTTTCATGAGCGTATTTATCTTATAAGACTTATCTTTTCAAAAAAAAATTTAGCCACCAATTTTGGTAAGCTTTATTTATGAAAGACAATTTTCCGCATTAAGTTTATGTTTTTCATGTGACGTTCCTTATGGGAAATAGGGGCGTTACATATGTTAAGAACACAAATAACTTTGCAAGAGAAATTTCCCCTTACCTCTTGCTCCTAGCTTGATGAAGCAAAAATCCTAGTTTCTTGACCTCTTACTACCCTTTGATCACCACCTTCCAATCAAGCATAACATCTCCAAAATACAAAGAGAAAAACTTAAGATGAAATATATATAAATCAAACCCTATACATATGACCCTAAAGAAGATAATAGGAACTTGGTTCATGAAATCTTACCTATACCAAACACCTTTGTACCTTGGAGATTCAAAATCAAAAGAGCAAAATCTATGAAGAACTTGATGATCTTGATGAAGGCTAGGGTCGTAAAAGAGTATAGAATGGATTCTCTACACTTGATGCTTGTGTAAAAGATCAATTATATGATTAGAAATTGTGACAAACTTCCATGGAAATGGAAGAAAAAGCATGAAGAAGAAGAAAGAGTTAGAGAGAAAATGAAGAAGATTTGTTTTAGACAAGAAGATGCAAGTGAGCAAATGAACAAGGATCTTCTTCTCTCTCTCCCTAGGTTCGGCCAGCCCACTCCAAGGATAGGCTTGGATAAGCTTAAAACAAACTAAGGTTAAAGCATGGTTAAAATGTAACTAAACTAGGTTAATTTTTAACTATGATTTGTGTAATTAAATTAAATCAATGGCCAAGATGTCTCTCCATTAAATGAAGTGCCAAATCAAGGGTCCAAAATGAGCAAGATGGCTGCATGGCTCTTTGGTAATTTAAACCAAACTTAAGGGCAAAATCAAAAGGGCAAAATGGTCATTTCTTCACTTGGTAATTAACTATTTAAGCTAAGGGCAAAATGGTCTTTTCCCATGAATCAAGAAAATTATAAACTCCTCTACAAGAGTCCAGGTCGACTATGGGCTAGTCAAAGGTTGAGGTAAATAATTTTTCACTTTTAACCCTGGCAAAAGGTAAATTACGGTAATAAACTGCAGTTTAGGGTTAAAATTGTCCAGAAATAACCTATTGAGGTAGAAAGCTCTCATGATCCTTATGATAAGCCAATACCACGAAAATTAAGTGCCAAAAGGGTCTTGGTACCTAGAAATCAAATTTAGAAGCATTATGGTAATTTTTCGATTTCACCGTAACCCGTAAATTAGGGTTAAACTGCACTGTCTCTCAAAAATCCCTGAAAATTCCTAAAAATCATAAATCTTATAAGAATACTATTGGTAACCTTTAAATTTGATTTTGGATCATTTCCTAACCTTCTGGCATCCATTTGATCTTCCATTTACCCCTGTCCTTAATTCTACATGGACCAAAACCATAATTCTTAATCTGCTATTCTAAAAAAAATCCGCAAAATAATTTCTAAAAATTTGAAATAATGTAAAAACATTATTTGACTCATAAAAATATTTTTCCCACTTGTTTTGACCTCCGATCCTACTCACAGTCCATCCTAGTCATACTACAGGGACCAAAACTGTAATTCTTCTTATCCATTTATTCGAAAATTCCCAAATAAATTTCTAAAATCCTCAAATATTTTAAAATCAATATTGATATCCTCAAATCCCTTTTCTAACTTCAATTTAGGGTTTCCTCCTCATAACACAGTCATTCCGACAGTTAAAACACTACTGCTTTTCCGTTTGATTTTCGACGTCGAACTTAAACTATTGATCTCTAAGCTCAAGGGAATCATATCTACGGGATTTAGTTTCCTAAAATATATTTAATTCTCATGAATCATATATCCACATATTAAAATATAATAAAGTCAGAAATCTAAAAATACGGACGTTACATTTATCCTTGTCGTTGAAGGACATAAAGCTGATTTTTAATTAGCCATTTTTGGTGTTTGGTGTTTTGATAATGTAACAGGTGGGAGGTCTTATTGGGGTGGGAGGATCTAAGAATTTCTAAGTCTGTCAATGTTGGCAGTGTATGTTCTGTCTGGTTGAGTTATGTAAGGGAAGGTCCAAGTAACGGTGTCTATGAAGTACTTCCCTTGTGGCTGACGGGTTACTGGGTTAAAACTAACATGCGAATAGGTGCCCCTTTGAGACCATGTAGGTTACTGGGGAATTGTGTTTGAGCCCCAATTCACTTGGCTGGGTTTTGGGGTTGATAAATGCACCCCTTTGAGACCATGTATGTTACTGGGGAATTGTGTTTGAGCCCCAATTCACTTGGCTGGGTTATGGGGTTGATAAATGCACCCCTTTGAGACTGATGGGTTACTGGGGTATACCTTGGCATTTGATTAGAACTCTTTGAGACCATGCAGGCGCTGGGGTTCTGCTTTATAGATTCGGTTCACCTTGACCTTCTCTGTGATGGTGTGAATCTGTATTAGGAGAGTGGGGTTTTTTCATGTCTGGTTATGAACTTTTCCTGTATTATTTGGATTGGGCACTTCTTGTGCTCTCAATCCTATTTTTAATGCATTTTGGCTTTTCAAAAAAACACAATCTCGAAGTAAATGTGGAATATTGGCTTGAACTCTCAACTTTGGTTGAACTCAGAATCGACATCACTTGTGAGATTTTTGTTGCTGGCTTGGAAAATTTCTTTTGGTTCCCTACAAATATTTGACAGAGCAACCCAATGGATATTTTTGTTTTCCTCCAAACCTCCCCATAAAATTGCCAAAGTTTCAATAGCTCTAATAACACCCTTTGAAGCCTTGAAAATGATAAAAATTAAATTGGGAGAGCATACATGACAGATTTAAAAAAAAGGACCTTACCCCCGAGCGATAATTGGTGGCTGCTATGCTAATTGTTTTCTAATCTTGTCCAACACCGATTGCCAAGTAGACTTCCTTCTTACATTAGCCCCAACAAAAGACCAAAGTATACAAAGGGAAACTCGCCAACATTACCATTCAAGAATCTAGCTAGCTGCCTCTTGAACCCATCCCTCATCCACATTAACACCAAGAAGTTGACTTTTATGAAAATTTACCTTCAACCCCGACACACAATTCAGCGAGCATTTCTTGTGCATAGTTCATTGAGCAATAATATATCTTTGACTTATAATAAAACATTCATGCGCAATTCGTCTCATGTTTAATAGTTAACAGAGATAATAATAGATTTTTTTTTGAAAAGGCAAAAATATTATTAAGAAGAAGTCAACTACATCAGAGCACAAGATATGTCCTCATATAGCTATAGAGATAATAATAGATAACAATGCAATCTAGTTAGTTACAATTTATCTCATACTTAACAACACTGTTTTTTGTAATAATATTAATATTAGTTAATGAATCACTTGCATACCCAAAATATTTTATCGATCTGTATCCAGCATCATATGCATGGAATCCAAGGGGCCGAGAAGTAGAATGAAAGGAGAGGTGGGAGCGTATAATTGAGTGAGAGATGAGAAATACTATTATAACTATTTTATTTAAATAATTACAATTATGTAGTCAAAAATATAATAATAAATCCCTTTACAGGAATATGCCAAAAGAAGGTGATGTGAGACAAAAGGGACGGAAGTGCACGTGCACAGTGAGGAATGAATGTTTTTGTGTTGTTGTGGGCTTAACGCGGTTAGGGAATCTGCACGTGACAAAGGGAATGGGCTAAAGACATGCATGGGTTTTGGATTGGGATTGGTAGCAGCGAATGAATCCATAAGGGGTATTCCATTCCATGATAAGCATCGAAAACTGCGACGGGAAGCGTCAAACGTTGTTTAGCTGTCAATCCCTCCAAACTCTTCTCACGGGGCTGCCATTCCTCTCTCTCTCTCTGTGTAATTGTTCGAGTATTGATATTTTTCTAAATTTTTTTAGTGTTTTCTCTGAAATGCCCTTTTACACCCTCCTATTGACACATAGCAATCAGAGTAGCTTTGCCAACAATCATATGTTCAGTGTACTGGGGAATTATCTTTCTTGTCTCGGGAATCCTTTTGAAATCATATAAGTTATTGAAAAAATATTTTTTTAAATTTTTATTTATTTTTTATAAATGAGGTTTTATTAAGTATCCATTTAAAACTGATGGATTACTGAAAAATTTTCTGGCATGTGTTTAAGTATCCCTTTGAGACCATGTATATTACTGGAGAAAATACTTGTTAAAATAATCATTTTATTCTTATGGGAGTTGTATTGATAGGGGGCTTTGCCCAATTAGAGGATGGAGGTTGTCCAACCTATGGAGGTTTGGAGCTTGTTCATATACACTTTTTGTATTTGGTTTTTGGATTGAGCACATCTTATGTTTCTTGTTCTATTTTAATTCAATTTGGCTTATATATATATATATATATATATATATATATACTGGGTCGATGTACCTTGAGATTTTAGATGTCTGAGGCAAATAGAGAAAATAATGTGTTCTTTTCTAAATTGGCGTTCAAGTTAGGACAACATGCACGCATGTCAATATATTATTTTTATGTTCGCTTTTTTAAAAAATAATTCGGTTCGAGATGGTTTACAGCTTACAAGCAAAGGCCTCTGTTAGTTTTTTCTATTTGGTGTTTTGATCCTCAGATGTGTATCTCTTTAATTTGCTAGATTTTAGATGGCTTTTTTCATGTTGGGTTGCCTTTTTTCTTGTAGGGTGGTCTATTACTTGACTTTTGTAGTTGGATTTGAGTTTCCCTTGTACTCATTTTATTAATTATATCTTTTTTGCTGATTAAAAAAAGAGAAAGGTAACATAAAATTATATTATATTTGAATTTTTTAATTTTATAATAAAATATTAAACAAAATGTACTCAAAGTACAATACAAAATGTGTGTATATATATACGAGGAGGGATCAAATTACACCGGTGTAACACTTTGGTCAATGTTACACCGCTAATAATTCTTCAACGGATAATTATATTCTAAAACACACCGTTAGATTAAAAGTTATTATCATATAGATCATTCCTGTAAAATTTCACATCAATCTAAAATTGTTTGATGTGTCATTGAGATATGTCAAAATTCATACACTTTAAAAGACATTAATCTTGACGTATCTCAATGATACATCAAATGATTTTAGATTGATGTGAAATTTTATAGGAATGATCTACATGATAGTATCTTTTAATCCAACGGTGAGTTTTAGAATATAATTATCCGGTTAATAGTTATTAGCGGTGTAACATCATCCAAGAGTTACACCGGTGTAATTTGATCCCTCCTCTATACGAGGAGGGATCAAATTACACCGGTGTAACACTTTGGTCAATGTTACACCGCTAATAATTCTTCAACGGATAATTATATTCTAAAACACACCGTTAGATTAAAAGTTATTATCATATAGATCATTCATGTAAAATTTCACATCAATCTAAAATTGTTTGATGTGTCATTGAGATATGTCAAAATTCATACACTTTAAAAGACATTAATCTTGACGTATCTCAATGACACATCAAATGATTTTAGATTGATGTGAAATTTTATAGGAATGATCTACATGATAGTATCTTTTAATCCAACGGTGAGTTTTAGAATATAATTATCCGGTTAATAGTTATTAGCGGTGTAACATCATCCAAGAGTTACACCGGTGTAATTTGATCCCTCCTCTATATATATATATATATATATATTAAAAAAAATTGTGCCCTCTAAAAATGGGGATCGGGGCAGTCGTCCGAATTCAAATTAAGCTTCTAACTATATGTGGGTATATAGTTAATTTAAACCTGCAGCTGTAAATTCCAACAAACGCATGCGCCTAATTTAGACAATCCTAATTTTACAAGTCAATTTTGTAGAGTTGAATTAAATCACAAATTGGGCAACTTTATAAATCAGTTTTGTAAGGGTTGAATTAGAACACAAATATAAGACATGATGTCAATGGATTGTTTGCTTCAATTGGTAAGGATTATAACACTATCTTTGTGCTTAATTTTTTTATTTTTGTTGCCAACTATCCTCCTAAACTGGATATCTTAGTAAATCAAATGTCTCAACTTTAAAAATGAATAAAATTTAGGATTTCACTAAATAGATGTAGATTACAATTGCTATTTTCCCGTATACTTTTTCATCAATAATTATTAATTTATGTACATGTCTAAAGTTATAACG
This sequence comes from Glycyrrhiza uralensis, assembly GCA_030159175.1. Classification (NCBI taxonomy): domain Eukaryota; kingdom Viridiplantae; phylum Streptophyta; class Magnoliopsida; order Fabales; family Fabaceae; genus Glycyrrhiza; species Glycyrrhiza uralensis. The sequence continues at coordinate 13,018,053 of BRZY01000003.1, read as the reverse complement.
GGATATAAGCATATGGCATGTTTGCTTATATAAAATGAATATAGGAAGAGATAAGATGAAAATTAAAATTAAGAGGTAGAAAAAGGACTGCTTTCAAAAAAAAAAGTGTTAATATTCAACTCCTTGACTTGATTTCACACTAAGCAACGTGGAATTAATCCTCTTGAGTACCTCTCAATGCATGTTTGGGTAGTTTTTCTTCTACAGTACTATATATGTTTAAGTGTGATATGGGTATTTTAAACTGCTATTGATATCCGTAAAAATTTTGAAGTTAAGAAAGTATGGCCGAGAAGAGGTACGACAGTTGTAATGAGGTGTTTAATGTCTAGTGCGACCATAAAATGCTTGGGCTATATTTTTGTATAAATCCCTGGGGTCTTGGATCTGTGGAACTAATAATTTCGTGGAATGATACGAAAATACATTATTGTTATTTTTTATGTACATGGTGCATGCACTCGTGTTTGGAAATTAACATGGTAGGTGATCATTCCAAACACCAATTTGCATATATATACCTTTTTTTGTTAACAATTTGCATACATTTGCTTATTCCAGAAATAACATATTGTGAGGTCATTTTCGTAATTCCGTTTGAAAATTGCATAATTTGTTGTGGGGGATACGCAGTTAGTCGTCAAGGAAACAAACAAGAGATCACATATATTATAATTACACCTACCCATCCTATATAACAAAATCCATAGGCTTCAGATGGAAATGGGAATTAGGAATCGAGAAACCCAAGGGAGAAGGCAACCGAAATCAATTGGAGGAAAGTTTGAAGAAGGCATGGATTCTGGGCAGCGTAAAAAAGAAGCTATGAAGCACAAGTTGCAACAACTTCGATCTGTCACAAATTCCAGTGCTGTAATTTGACTCCACACACTTCTTATAATATGATGCATATTCATTAATCATTTACGTAATTTTGTTTCATTTAATTTTTTTTGATAAAATATTTGGCAGGTGAACAAAGCCTCAATTATTGTAGATGCCACCAGATACATAGAGGAGTTGAAGCAAAAAGTTGAGGGATTGAACTCAGAGCATGGAACCGCTGAATCATCTTTCTCCCAAGATGAATTACCTATGGTGCTTAAACTAATTGTTTATATAATCACCTATAGGGAGTTCTGTTGTACACACTTCTGTATTAGTTTTGGTTGGGCACATCTTGTGCTTCAATCCTATTTTAATTCAATTTGGCTTATCTAAAAAAATTAATTGTTTATATATATGATTTTTCTTAGATTAAAATATAATTTACACTTAGTTAATAACTTAATATTCTTTATTTATTTGGGAAAATGTCTCAGGTTACCGTAGAAACCCTAGAAAAGGGGTTCCTCATTAATGTGTTTTCAGAAAAGAATTGCCCCGGTATGCTTGTTGCAATACTCGACGCATTCGAAGAACTTAGACTTGATGTGCTTGATGCTCGGGTTTCTTGTGAAGACACTTTCCAGCTAGAAGCTGTGGGCGGAGAAGTGAGTCTATTTTCCTCTCCTTTATCTGTTTTTAATTAGCATATTCTTCTTCTTCTTCTTCTTCTTCTTCTTTTATTGCTTATCCAAAAAAATTCTTCTTCTTTCATTATATTTTCCTCTTAAATAATTTTAAGCATATATATTGAACCAGTTCACAATTCTCTGCGTAATGAGGTGAAAAGAAGTTAAATTACAGATAAAATTTAAAGACAAAAAAAAAAGAAATTAGTCTCTAAGTTTGATGTATCTAATATTTAGAGACAGAATTTGAGGCAAACTTTATTTTTTTCCATATCTAATTTCAGTATATATTTCAACTTTTTCTAGTAGTTAACAAACTTATACATGAATTTAAATGCTTCCACGTCAAAATAAGTAAACTCTCATTTCCATTCCTTTACTCTTACATACATATTTTATTCTCTACTTTAATTTATAAGTGTAAAATATATTAGAAAAAGCAACTAAATCATAGCACAAGAAGTTATGCCATGAGTTAGCTACCCAAACAAGTATAAGATGTGTTCGATGTACATAATCACCCATCAAAAAACCGATTTAGCATGCATAGCTAGGCATCACTATTTTATTCTCTACTTTAAAACACCAATAACAGTTATTAATTAATTTACCTTCTATGGATCTATATTTTGTCAATAAAAATATAGTGTGTTTAAGAATATGTTTGAGAGATGTAGCTCAAACATACATTTAAGTCAAGGTGGATTTTACAATGAACAAACGCTTGTTGTTGTGCATGCGCACAAGTGAATCACAAACCTGCAATAGAGGGTTTGACCAGTGTTACATATATTTTAGTTTTGACCCACAATAGAAGTAATAATCCTATCTATTGGCCCAAGATTTATTTTATTACTTTTTTTACCCTAGATTAGAAATTGAAGTGTTTTCGTCTTCGCTAATTGACCCCAGATTAAATTTTGACCCCAGTGTTTTTCTCTTATTTGTCTTTTTATGTGAAGAAATCCATTCTCTCTCTCCCTCACCGTCACCCTCTCTCCTCCCTCTCTTTCTTTCTCTCTCTCTCTCCCTCTCTCCCTCCCCTCCTCTCTCTCGATCTCTTCCTCCCTCTCTCTCCCTCCTTCTCTCACCCTCCCCTAGCCATACAATATCATTATGTAACCACCGGTGGGTGTTAATATTGTCTGTATCATTATGTTATATTATGTTATATACATATAATCTTTGTATTGTTTTAAATCTGTTTATTTTTTTTGTGACAATCGGGACATACAATATCACAAGAATAACCCAACCAAATTAAGTATTTTTTTCTAAGCAAAAAAAAAATCCATTATCTATAAACTAATTTTCCTTATAACTTAATCACTAAATATCTTGACCAAATAAAAAAATCAGTAAATATCATTTTTTAAATACGTAGGCCACAAAATTAAAATTTCAAAACTATGGGCAAAAATTTAATTTTTATAAAATGTTAGCTTTTTCGTAATTAATGCCTTCTTTAGACACCAATCCGCAAATATTTATAAAACTTGCACATGGCCTCTTCAAGAGGTAGCCCTTCTCTAATATCCACCATCGCATTAAAAAGTATAGAAATGGACAGTTTGTGATTCACTTGTGCACATGCACAAAAAGAAACGTTTGTTCATTGTAAACTCCACCGAGATTTCTAACTGTTTTAGGTCTCGCCCAAAAACACACACTTAGTCTTTCAGCTATGACAAAAAAAACATAAATATGAAATATTTTTGAACACTTAGGGCCTGTTTGATTGTTGTTTTCAAAAACTTTTTTTTTTTTAATTAAAAAATTACAAAATCTGTTTGAATGATTTGTTTTATAATAACTGTTTACAAAATTGTCTCCTATTTTTTTGTTTTTAAAACCAAAAAACAAAAACACTATAAGTTGTTTCTGTTTTCACATTTTACTTTTCTTGGCAATGAGGGAAAATATGGAAAAATAGCTATTTTCATTAATGGCAATTCTATAAATACGTGAATTCAAAAAAAAGAAAGCGAACAGAGCAAATCTTGGATTGCGCAGAACAAACGGATTTTTGTTTTGTTCTTAAAAATAGTTTTCCAAACTTATTTTCCAAAATAGTTTTCAAAAACAAAAACTAAATCAAACAAGCCCTTATACTTTTTTTTAGGCAAAATTAGTAAACTGATCCTTATGTTTATTTATTTTTTCAATTTTCTCCCTTATGAAATTTTTTCAATAACAAGGTCTCTTATTTTTATTTATTTTTTTAATTTGGTCATTTTTTTCATTCATTGATGATTTGACCGACATTGATTTCCTGAACACCATCACCTAAGAATAAGATCAATTAGTAACAGACGCGTCATCAGCAAATGAAGAAAAGGATCAAAATGAAAAAAAAAAATATAAGGGTCTAGTTTACTAATTTTGTCTTTTTTATAGGCAAAATATTAATAAATTAGTATGTTATGTTAATTGAGGAGTTTGACCAATAACCTTTTTATTACTCTTATCTTTATATTTCTCTCCCAAACAACCAAACCATCTATGAACACTTGGACATTCTTACTATATCACCACTCATCTAGTACCTCTAATCTTTTTCCATCATCCCTTTTATTGTCACATTATATGATCTATCATTTCTCTCTCATCTATTTATCTTTCTTTCTAGGTGTTGACACCATGTCTACAAAACATTTCCAATATTTATTCCTATTTCTTAAATAGTTAAATATAAGAATATAACAATACATATTTTTTTTCATGAGATTATATATATATATAACAATACATGTTAAGATCCACAACGAAAATGCGTTGGGTGTACAATTTTGGCTTGCGCGACATGCCTAAAATTCTAGCTTCAAAGTCCAAGCTAGGTAGTGACATAATGATGAGTGTGGCTCCCATATATGATTCTGGTAAAGCAAATAGCTATATTATCTACTTTTTGTCTTGGAGTTTTGATTGATTGAATGATATGCAGCTGAGAATTATCTCATAATTTGATTCCAATATATATATATATATATAACACAGACAAAAACGTGTTGGTTTTGTAGAGTCAAGAGAACGAGAGCATCGACGCTCAAGTGGTGAAGCAAGCAGTGCTACAAGCAATAAAAAACATGGATTAGACGAAGCACAGATATGTGCAAAGTACCTCTTTTTTAAATCTTCGTATTGAATGTACAAGTCACCTACCTGTTGGGACAAATTTTCGACAATGATCATTTCGAGCGACGGATTCGAAACGAAAAGGAAACGCAAAAATCATCATAAACACTACCCAAGGGAAAGAATTTAAGTAGGATAGTATATTCTTCCGAAATGTGTTGTAAAGTATGAATGGACAGGGATTGCCCATGTTAATTGGTACATTGGTATTACCATTCATCACCGAGGGTGTGGAAAGGGAAAAAGGTTAAATATGTTTCAAGTAAACCTTCACTGTAGTTCCTGAAATTATGAGGTGGTGTCAAGTAAGTGTTTGAAATTGAAGAAATTCAAAATAAATCACCAAAATTGTCTACCATTGATCAAGTTAGCCTCTAGCGTTTTTTTTAAAGACTAGAGCACAAAATGTGCCCAATCCAAAAAGTTCTTGCAACAAATCAATCTGACAATTAAAACACCCCAGCAATCGGCAACCCCCACCTTCTATCCAAAATTCTCCTCCCTCACAACTGCATAGCAACACCCAAAACCAACTACACATCACACCCTCACTTTTCAATACAACAGCCAAAGGAAAAAAATAAGGAGTTTAGTAGGTAATTTCCTACTACATGGTCTCAAAAGGGACCTGGACGTGAGTCAAACAATTTCTCAGTGACCTATCAGTCTCAAAAGAGTACTCAAAGAGTATTTTCCTAGTAATCTACATGGTCTCAAATGGGTGTCCAGACACATGCCAAAAATAACCACAGTAACTCATTAGTCTCAAAGGGGTACCTATTAAAACCCATTATGTTTACAACATTACACCCAAAACTAGATTAAATTCGTAGTGAACAAAACAAAAAAGACCACGCCATATACAATAATCCAAAGGCTCAACAAACCACAAAGTAACTCTCCTCTTTTCAGCAATAAAATTGACCACGCCACGAAGCATAAATCGTGCACCTCCTTCCAATATACTATCCCCCACCTGCATCAGAACAAAACAAACCACAAAAAACCAAATAACATCTATCCACCCGAACCAAAGCATAAGCTCATTACCTGGGACCATTTAGCAGCATATCATTGCCTCCCCCTTTGACCACAACCTTGTCCTCAAGGTTGGGATGATCACTTAAGAAAGAATCCTCATCTTCCCATGTGGATTCCAGCAAAGGTAAACCTTCCCATTGAAGCAATAACTGTTTGCGGGGACCTGCTGATGTCTGCAGCATAGAGTGTCCAATATGCGCGCAGGTTTGACCTCAACCCGGGTACCAATGACAGAATCATCTAAGGGCGGAACATGAGATGGTGGTGAACCATAGAATGGTTTCAGCTTTGAGACATGAAAGACAGAATGTATGCGAGCCTGTGGGGCCAGCTGAAGTGCATAAGCAACCTTCCCAATGACTTTCACAATTTGATAATCGTTTGGCTAATTTTTGGGTTTCTCTGCGAACCACAGTCTGCTGCCTGTAAGGTTGTAAACGCAGCCAAACCCAATCCCCCACCTTGAAAGAACGATCCTGGCGGTGGGCATTAGCATGAGAACGCATTCGCATTTGAGCCAAAGTAAGGTTCTCCCTAAGCAATTGAAGCTTCTGGTGCCTAGTAGTCAATGATGCATCTAAAGCAGCCACCGTTGTTGATACAGCCATGTAAGAGCGCACATTTGGGGGAGGACGTCCATATAGAGCTTCAAATGGAGTCATTTTAATAGCAGATTGGTAAGAGGAGGTATACCAATATTCAGCTAGAGGACGGAATTGTGTCCAAGCAGCAGGGGAGTCACTTACAAAATAGCGCAAATATGTTTCCAAAATGCGATTGGTAACCTCCGTTTGTCCATCGGATTGTGGATGGTAAGTGCTTGAATAAGCCAGTGTGGTGCCCATGAGACGAAACAGCTCATGCCAAAAGTGGCTTAAGAAAACACGGTCCCTATCACTCACAATAGACTTAGGCATGCCATGCAGCTTGTAGATTTCAGACAGAAAAATAGGGGCAAGTGTAGCAGCAGAAAATTGAGCAGGTAAAGCTAAGAAATGTGCATACTTAGTGAGACGGTCCACAATCACCCAGACAACACTCTTACCATGGGATGGAGGGAGGTGAGTGATGAAATCCATGGATATATCTTCCCACACACTAACCGGGATAGGAAGAGGTTGAAGAAGACCCAATGGTTTTTGAGTAGAAGTTTTTGATTGCAGATAGGTGAAGCATTCTTGAACAAAAGCCTTAACATCCTTAGCTAACCGAGGCCATGAGAATGAAGTAGTGATGCGCAGCAAGGTGGCTCGGACCCCAGAGTGCCCCCTATCACCGAAGAATGAAATTCTTACAGAAGAGCTTTCCTTAAACTCGATTCCAAAGGGACGAAAATGCGATCCTTGAAATATAAGATACCCTGCCGAATTGAGAAATGAGATAAGGCATCTCCCAGTTGCTAGAATTTTTGAAACAAGGCTTGGCCCATTGGGTGGTTGAGATAAAAAGTACGCAGCTGATCCCCAATTAATGATTGGCACTCCGAGATTGCTGAAAAAATGGCCTCTGGGGGTTCAATGACACGAGAGAGAGCATCTGCAACCACGTTGCTCTTCCCAGGCGTATAGATAATTTCATAATCAAAGCCAAGGAGTTTCGTCAACCACTTGTGTTGGGCAGGGGTTTGGATCACTTGGGAAATGAGTCCTTTTAGGCTCTTTTGATCTGTAAAAATACGAAAGTGATGCCCCAAGAGGTAATGGCACCATTTCTTCACGGCGATAGTGATGGCAAACATCTCCCTTTCATACGCAGATGCGAGTTGCATTCGTGGACACAGTTTCTGACTGAAAAACGCAATGGGATGCATATCTTGGGACAAGACTGCTCCTACTGCTACCCCCGATGCATCTGTGGTCACATCAAAAGGAAGAGAGAAGTTAGGCAATGCCAAAACAGGTAAAGAAGTCATTGCCCTCTTAAGATTGTCAAAGGCAGATTGTGCTACTGGGTTCCACTGAAAATTGTTATGCTTGAGCAATTCTGTCAGCGGAGCAGTGATTGTTGTGTAATTATGCACGAATTGGCGGTAATACCCAGTTAACCCGAGAAACCCGCGTAAAGCCGTGATCGAAACCGGAATGGGCCAATCTTGTATCGCTCGCAATTTTTCGGGGTCTGCTGCAACACCCGCATTGGACACCAAATGGCCTAGATAAGTAACTTGTTGGACTACAAATTCACACTTAGAAAATTTTGCAAATAATTGGTGGTCAGCTAATAGTTGCAAAACCTGAGTTAGATGAGTAATGTGTGTCTCAAAATCAGGGCTATACATAAGTATATCATCAAAAAACACCAAAACAAACTTGCGAAGTAAATGGCGAAAAATATCGTTCATTGTAGCTTGAAAGGTTGCGGGCGCATTTGAAAGACCGAATGGCATCACAAGAAATTCAAAGTGGCCGTCTACGGTTCGAAAAGCAGTCTTAAAGGTGTCCGAGGGATTGAGGCGAATTTGGTGATACCCTGAACGTAAATCCAGTTTAGAGTAAACAGCAGAATCGTGTAGTTCATCTAGCAACTCATCCACTGTGGGAATCGGAAAACGGTCCTTAACCGTTATAGCATTCAAGGCGCGGTAGTCGACGCAAAATTGCCACGACTCGTCCTTTTTACGTACAAGCAATACTGGAGAGGAGATTGGGCTGGTGCTTGGCTTAATGAGACCATCATGAAGCATCTCCTTGATCAATGCTGTCATTGTAACATCCTAAAATTTCACTCTAAGAGACAAAGTATTAATTTTAAAGGATTAGAATTACTTTGAAGTTTTTCGGATAAAAACTTAGTAGTTTAGAGTTGAATACGGAAGTCAAGAAATTAGATACGGACATTCTGATTATTAGGATAAATGATGAAATGAATTTGGAAAATTCATACAACACTTCTAAATTAGGTATTTGAGGGAAGACATAGTAGCTTGATGACATATAAAAGTTTTAAGAATTAAGTTTTGATTATTAAGAGGAGGATATAAAGAAAATACAGTTTTAGTCCCTTTTGGAGAAACTCCGTAGTCTGTTAATTATAAAAAGGATACGTACTAGAGATAGGAAAATAGTTAAGATAAAGACTACAAAAGCTTGATAGAAACCTAAGAAAAATAGAATGATCAGTTACGGTTAAGTATTACAACGTGAATAGTAAAATAGTTAAGTTTTATATAGACTTCTGTTTTCTGTATTTTCGTCTTTTATCTGTTTTATATGATCTGGTGTGATCTAAGTGATAAGAAAATTATGTTAGCCTTATAATTAAGGGTTTATAATACTTATCAAATTATTTCATTAAAACAGTCACTACTCTTTCGACGTTTGAGAACTGTACTTACCGTAATAGACAGAAAAGAGTTTAATTAGTAAAAATATGTTAAACCAACCCAGAAAATTATCTTTCTTCACAAAAGTTGTTTCTTATAATATTTATGATTTTCTAGAATTTTTCTAGAATTTTTGGAAAAACTAATTTCTAAAATTACAGTTTTGGTCCCTACAATTTACGGTAAGAGTTGAGAACTGATACGGAGACCAAAATGAGGTCAAAACGAAAAACTGAAACAATACACCATGTTTTTATATTTTTTATGATTTATGAAATTTATTTTGGAATTTTTCGAAAGACAAATAAAAAGTTACTTTATCGGTTCCTGTAAACACGTAAAACGAAGATTATGGAAACCAGAATGGATTTTCAATGATCAGTGAGTGCTCAAAATCAAATTCTAAGAGGGATCATTAGTGTTTAAATTAAATTTGTGATTTTCTGGAATTTTTTCTGGATTTTTCTGAAAAATTACTGTTTTGCACTTACGACGCGTCCGTTTTCATTTGTTAGTGCAAACCGTAATGCCTACCCTTTACCGTAAAAATCCAGAAACTCTTGTATGAAGTCTTGAGGACTATTAATAGTCATTTTCGAAATTTCCCATAGGTCCTCACCTTTTAATAAATTGTTTTTGGAATTTTCTTGCAAAAGGACTATATTACCATTGATTTTTCGTTTATTTACCAAACCGTAAAGTTTTTGTCTACATAATCAAATGGTCCCCCCTTTCCCATGGGCTGGTCGACATCCCCATCTTCTAAGAGCCCTTGGATGAGTTTTTTTCTTTATGACCGATGAGTTTAGTCATTAGAACAAACCAATTAGGAAAATGGATCTTTTAACTATTTTGGCATTATGACATATACATCAAAAAGGTGCATGAGGTCACAATAATTTAATTCCTCCTAGCTCCCTCCTTGGCCGCCCCTCCCTCACTATAAATAGACCCCTTGGCTTCATAATTTTTCCACACACCAAGCCAAGGGAGCTCTTGAAGACAAACACTTTCTCTTTTACTTCTTAGTAGTCTTAAATTTCTTTTGTGTTCTTGCTTGTTCTTCTTCAAGTTTTGGCCAAGATAAGGGGCTTTTCTCTTCAATTTAATTTAAGTAGTATGAGTTTGATTCTTGTTTGTATTTGAATTGTTTGTTTGTATGTTTATAGCTTTTGTTTGTTTAAATATGCTTTATGATTGTTTTATAGCTATAATTCAATTGTTTTGTGCTATTTATGAATTGTAGAGTTATAATGCCCAATTTTATTCTAAAAATCGTGTGACTAGAGAGGTTATGGCAAAATCACTTTTGAGCTTTTGTAAACATACCGTTATAATGGCGAATTTTAGACGTACCGTAAATATGATTTTACTGCAAAGAAAATACAATTTTTTTTTGCGCAAAAATGGAATGCAAAGGCATCACAATAGAGAAAGGCATCCCAACCAGGTTGGCACCTCAGTCTCTACCAATCATCTGCAGTATGTAACACCCTTCTTCCCGGAGGACATTACACTTAAGTAACCAACCCTCTAATGCGGAATTAAAATTTTTCTTCTGATCTTTCTTTTGGAAAAAAATACCGTCAAAAGGTATATTAATTTTCACAAATGGATTTTTCTTTATTGTTATTATTATTTTTTTTTAAAAGAAGTACTTCTGTGAACAGACATCAAACAGTAAATAGCATAGGGAATAAAAATTCGTTTATTATTAATAAAGTGTATCATCTACAAGGACGCTTTCTCCCAAATAAGAACAGACTCCCTATGCTGGTCAAACACTGAAAATGCTACAGACTCCAACAAGAACCCAAATTTTTGCTCCTCATGTACACGGTTTCCACCGTCTCAATGTACCCTCGTACTTGTATTCCCATAGACATCTAGCGATGACTAATCCGCCGAGCTAATGGTCCATCTATATGAATCATGTTCCAAAGAGCACAAAACATATAGGCAAGGGTCAAAATCTCTTTTGCAGTTATCTCCATAATCATACAAGTAGCATACCACAGAAATTCATGCAAAATCATACAACGACCATTTATAGCAGAAATCACTCACATATGCATAATGTAGTATAATCAGTTTAAGTCACACAGACACCTCTTCACACAGAAGTCACATCTCATCTTCACATATACAACATAGGTCATACAGACACTAGTCATACAAATCACCATATTCAACTTCACACAGAAGCATCACCGTTTCACACAGAAACATATCACAAGAATTCAATATATATATACACACAAAACACTTCTATGGGCCCCTTTCTTCATAACAGATTCGACACACAGTCACGAGCACGTAGCCCGCACTCCATGGAGATTACTTTTCCCCAAACTCCTCATTTATTCGACACTCAGTCACGAGCATTTAGCCCGCACTCCATGGAGATTACTTTGTTTTGCACACAGCAGTTGGCATACAGCCCGGCTCATAGCCCTTTGCACACAGCACTTGGCACACAGCCCAAATAAACACAATCCATAGATATCCAGTCCAATGACATTCCGTCATAGACCCTCACATAACACACAACATTAAATGGCACACAACCTTTCCCATAGCACACAGCATGAAATGGCACACAGCCTGACACACAGCCAATGAAACAGCACACAGCCTCTCACACAGCACACATCATTTAATGGCACACAGCTTATGGCACATAGCCTTCCACACATCACACAACAATTATATCACATAGCACTTTTACATCACAAAAGCATTTTCTCAAATCACACACCATTTACATTCCACTGTATTTATTCATCTCCCCTTATTGACACTTAGTCCCCACAATTATTTCTTATCATTTATTTCACAACCTCCTTAAAGCACTTAGCTATTGCTCCATTTATACTTTATTCTAAAACGTTCTTTTAAATGCTAGGTTAATTTCCCTTAAAACCCTAGACTTATATTATATCCTCTTTTACTTCCACAACCCACTTAGGAAGAACTTTTCCAGGAAAAACTAATTTCCTTTAGGCTTAGCCCTTTTTCAGAAAACTTTTCTATAATTATGTTTCTGGCCCCAAAATGCTTAGATTTCCATTTTTGCCCCAAACTTCTAAAAATTACATTTTTGGCCCAAGAACATTTCTTTTATAGATTCAGTCCCTATATTTTTGAAAATTACATTTTCACTTTCTGTTTTAAAAACTTTCCAAAATTACACTTTTTCCCCTAAACTCTTGAAAAATTACATTTTGACCCCTGAATTCACGCATACAGTGTTTCCAGGGCAGAGGAGTTCACACCTGTGAAAAACCTCACACCCAGGGCGTGAACAGTGCTGTAAACTTACCCAAAAATCCGAAAATTGATTTTCTTTTTGGGATTTGATTCTTTACTCCATTTCTATGATTTTTAAGCACCAAAACCAAATTTTAGCTTCATGAATCTTGATCCATTAAATTGATTTTCAAGAAGACAACTAAGTTACACATCTAGAGATTGAATTTTCTTGAAAGACATAGTTTAAACTTATCCATCACTCAACCACCACCACATAGGATATCATAGCCATGACTCTACTAGGGATCATACACCACCAAGCTCATGAAAAATCACTTCACTCACACATAGAAAATTACTCCATCAATACATAATAAATCATTCACCAACACACCAATAATCATGCACCTCAAGCCAATATATATATATACCTCAAACATCCACCACCACATAGTAAAATCATCACCCAAGAACATATGAAAAATACCCTCTTCAGAAACATAATAAATCTTCCACCAAGAACATGAAAATCATCATCAAGCACAAGAAATCACATCCAATACAAACTTATATAATTATGGTAGCTAGAGAGAGTTTTCCCTTACCTCTTGGCCTTTCTCCTTCTCTTCTCTCTTTTCCCAAATTTATTATCACAAAGCTAATCAATCACCAATAGTCCAAAACCCTAAGCTTATTGCTCTTGAAAGGATAAGAACACCTTGATAAATCCAAAGCTTTGATGGAAGTTTAAGTGTTTAAAGTGGATTCCCTACACTTGATTATTGTGTAGAGGATCAAGAACATATGCTAAGAAGTCATGGAAGCTCATGAAAATGGAAGAAGTGGAGGGAGGAAGAAGATGAAGGCTTAGGGAGAAAAGTAGAGAAAAATGGTTTTGAAAAGAAAAGGAAAGTGATGAAAAATGAACAAGTCCCTCTCCCTCTCCCCCCTCAATTTCGTGGTCCCTCTTTCCCCTAGGAAGAACCATGGTTACTTTTCATTAATCATGGTTAAAACCAACCATGACACCTAATGAGTCATTAATAAAATATCAAGCCTTGGATGCTTTTCATTGGTTAACAATTGTGACTCATGGAATTAAAAATGTTCCACACTCTTCCACACCAAACTAAGGGCGCTGCAGCTGTCCAAGAAAAGGGTGAAAATATTTTTCACCTTAACCATGGTAAAAGGTAAGTTTTCAAGGTAATTAGATGTGGTAACTTTTGTATTTCATAGTAAAATTGTCCAAAAATTACCTATTGAGGTAAAAGCTCTCATGACTCTTATAATAACCTAAGACCACGAAATTAAGGTGCTAAAAAGGTCTGGGTTTATAACAATTAAGTTTAGAAGCATTACGGTAATTTTTCGGTTTTACCGTAACCCGTAAATTAGGGTTAAAATCAACTTTCTCTGAAAAATTCCAGAAAATCATAAATATTATAAAAACACCATTGGTTACTCTTTTGGTTGATTTTGGATCATTCCCTAAGCTTCTGGCATTCACCTGTTCCCCCGTTTTCCCTATTCTCAGTCTATAGGGACCAAAACTGCAATTCTTTGTCTGCTATTCTAAAAATTCCCAAAATAACTTCTAAAATTCTAAAATAATGTAAAAACATTATTTGGATCCTCAAAAACACTTCCCAACCTGTTCTGGTCTTCAAATCCACTCACAGTTCAGCCTAGTCAACTATAGGGACCAAAATGGTAATATTTTTATCCGTTTCTCAGAAAATTCCCAAATAAATTTTTAAAATCCTCAAATATTATAAAATCACTATTGGTATCCTCAAATCATTTCTCTGACTCTAATTAGGGTTTCTATATCATTATATTCTTATTCTGACAGTCAAAACGTCTACAGACTTTTCTGTTTGACTTTCCACGTCAGCTCTAAACCACTTTTAATCTCATCAAAATCCTAATATTGACAATAATCCCCCTTTACTAACACTCTATCTCTCATAGTGAAAATTTGGGGCGTTACACAGTATACCAAAGTTTTATTAAAAAAAGGAAAAGTACAAGAAGAGCATGGGGGGACCAGACCAAAACCCATGAGAAACAGAGAAAAAGTAGTGGAAATTACAGTGACTCAAAGCAAGACCAGTCCCTAAGTGTGCCTCGTTAAAACCTTTCCCGACTAAAAACCCAAAAATAGGGGAAAAAAGCCGAGGAGGAAAAAGAGTACACACAAACACAAGGACAAAGAAGAACAAAGGGGAAAAAGAAGACACCCCACACAGGGGACGGCAATCCACTCCAAAAAGATTAGGGGTGAAACCTAAAGTAAGGCAAACTAAACCTGTTACGAAAGAAGTCTTCCGAAATAAAAGAGGGTGGCAAATCCCTCTTTTATTGTTTGTGAAAACCCGGTATTATCTATCAATTATATACAAGGTGATGGTTAAGATAAATGGTTTATCAGTATGGATCTGTCTAGAAAGGAAGGGAGACCTATGAAGGGGCTAAAGCAGTTTGTCTCTCTCTAGCCTGGGATCTGTGTTGATACGCTTTTTGGGGAAATCTTAACACTAGAGACCCGGTATATACGTGACAAGATAAAATTGGGAAAGAAGCAATTTTCTTAATACTGTATATATAAATAGATTGGACTGGATAAAAGAGTGTAACAGTAATGGATTCTCGGTGAATTCTACTGTGATAGCATCTTTCGGAAAATAATCTAACGGTAATGGATTCTCAGTGAATTCTACTGTTATATTATTAGTGGGAAATATCGAGTGGGTATCCAATCTGTATATATATATGCACATAACTCAATTTAATTTCCAATGTCTACGGCAATAGAAATTAGTGAGATAGGCTTTCAACGGGCCTTTTTCCTGGAAGATAATTGAAGCTTAATATTTCCAAAGAGAAATAATTGGACTATGTTCACTTAGTTATAATGGATCGATTTTAAGGGTTGGGTATTGATCACCAAAGATGGCTCTGCCGTCGTGTGATCTTTTGATCATCTTCGAAAATTAATTAAAGCCGGAAAATAATTAGTTTTATTTCGTTCACTAAAGGTAATTACGTTTTTAAAAAGACAGACACTGATTACCGCAGTCGGCTCAGCCGCCGTGTAATTATTCCATTCCCAAAGAGTTATCTAAAATCTAAGAACAGACACATACTAAATAAAAAGCGGACGTTGTAACGCCCCAAATTTTCACTCTAAGAGACAGAGTGTTAATAAGGGAGGATTATTGTAAATATCAGGATTTCGATAAAATTAATAATGGTTTAGTGCTGACGTTGAAACTCAAACGGAATGTAATGATATATGAACCCTAATTGGAGTCAGAAAAAAATGATTTGAGGATACCAATAGTGGTTTTATAATATTTGAGGATTTTAGAAATTTATTTGGGAATTTTCTGAGAAACGGATAAAAATGTTACCGTTTTGGTCCCTATAGTTTGACTAGGCTGAACTGTAAGTTGGTTTGGAGACCAGAACCCGTTAAGAAATATTTTTGGAGATGCCAAATGATGTTTTATATTATTTTAGAATTTTAAAAATTATTTTGGAAAATTTTAGAATAGCAGACCAAGAATTGCGGTTTTGGTCCCAATAGACTAAGAACAGGATAAGCGGAGGAACAAGTAAATGATAGAAGCTTGGGAAATGATCCAAAATCAACCAAAAGAGTAACCAATGGTGTTTTTATAATATTTATGATTTTTAGAAATTTTCTGGGATTTTTCTGAGAAAGTTCATTTTTACCCTAATTTACGGGTTACAGTGAAACTGAAAAATTACTGTAATGCTTCTAAACTTAATTTTTATGAACACTTCATTTTCGTGGTCTTGGCTTATTATAGGAGTCATGAGAGCTTTTTACCTCAATAGGTTATTTTTGGACAATTTTTACCATGAAAATCAAAAGTTACCACACTTTATTACCTTGAAAACTTACCTTTTACCATGGTTAAGGTGAAAATTTATTTTCACCCCTCCCTTGGACAGCTGCAGCGCCAGCCATGTGAAGAAGAGTGTGGAAAATTCTAGCCTTCCATGACTCATAATTTTGGACCAATGGGAAAAAGCCAAGGATTGATATTTTATTAATGATTCATTAGTGTAATAATTAACTTAAGAAAAAATCTAGGGCAAGAGGAAAGGAGAGGGGGAGGCCGAGCTGCACAAGGAGAGAGGGAGGAAGAGTCTTGCTTCATTTTTTCTCACTTTTACTCTCACACCATAACCATTTCTTCCACTTTTCTCTCTAAGTTTCACTCAAAATAATCAAATTTTGCAAGGTTTGTTCTTGATTTGGGATCATCAAGCTATTAGGGTATTTGGCAAGAACTCCATAGCTTAAGTTTTCATTTTCTTCTTCATGGTTTATGAGCTTAGGGTAGAGTTTGGGTTATCTTAAGTTCATCTCTCAAGTGCTAAAGATCAACCATGGAATAAGAAAATTTAATTGGTATTTGGATTGTGTTGTATTTGATTTGGAAGGAGTCAATCAAGAAGAGGAAGAAGGTGGGCTTGGAGTTAGGGCTTTCTTTCACAAGCTAGAGGAAGAGGTAAGGGAAAACTCTCTCTAGCTACCATGATTATATAAGCTTGTGTTGTATCTGTTCAATCAAGAAGAGGAAGAAGGTGGGCTTGGAGTTAGGGCTTTCTTTCACAAGCTAGAGGAAGAGGTAAGGGAAAACTCTCTCTAGCTACCATGATTATATAAGCTTGTGTTGTATCTGATTTCTTATGCTTGATGATGATTTTCATGTTCTTGGTGGAAGTTTTCTTATGTTCTTTGAGAAGGTATTTTTCATATGTTCTTGGGAAATGATTTTCTTTGTGTTATTGGTGAAGTGATTTTCTATGTATTGGTGCATGATCATTGGTGTGTTTGTGAAGGATTTATTATGTGTTGATGAGTGATTTACTTATGTATTGATGGAGTAGTCTTCTATGTGTGGGTGAAGGGACTTCTCATGAGCTTGGTGGTATATGATCTCTAGTAGAGTCATGGTTATGATATCCTATGTGGTGGTGATTGAGAGATTGATAAGCTTAAACCATGTTTCCCAAGAAAACTTTCATCTCTAAATGCCTACGTAGTTATTTTCTTGAAAACCAATTTAATGGACCAAAGTTCATAAAGCTAAAATCTGGTTTTAATGCTTAAAAATGATGCGAATGGACTAATTAATCAAACCCTAAGAGAAAACTAAATTTTCGGATTTTTGTAAGGTTTTCCAGAACGGTTCCCGCCCTAGGTGTGAGTGTTCTCACAGGCTGTGATCCCTTCTGTCTGTTTTGGAAGTTCAGGGGTAAAAATGTAATTTTTGAAAGATTAGGGGCAAAAGTGTAATTTTGAAAGTTCTGAAACAGAAAGTGAAGATGTGATTTTCGAAAATATAGGGACTGAATCTGTAAAAGGAATGTTCTTGGGCCAAAAATGTAATTTTTGGAACTTTTGGAGCAGAAATGAAAATCTGGGCATTTTGGGGTGAGAAACATAATTATAAAAAGCTTTCCCTAAAAAGGCTAAGTCTAAAGGAAATGAGTTTTCCTGAAAAAGTTTTTCCTAAGTGATTTGTAAAAGTAAAAGAAGATATAATGTAAGTCTAAGATTTCAAGAGCAATGAACCTAGCATTTAAAAGAAAGTTTTAGAATAAAGCATCAATGAAGAGAGAGCTGTGTGTTTAAGGAGGCTGAGAAATGATTGTGGGACTAAGTGTCAATAAGGGGAGATGAATAAATTCTGTGTGATATACATTCTATGTGATAAGTTCTGTGTGATGTAAATTCTGTGTGATTTGAGTACTGTGTGGTATCACATCCATGTGATATGAATACTATGTGGTATAAAGTCTGTGTGACCTAAATACAGTGGAATGTAAATGCTGTGTGATTTGAGAAATGCTTTGTGATGTGAAAAGTACTATGTGATATAAATGTGTGTGATGTGTGGAAGGCTATGTGCCATAAACTGTGTGCCATTAAATGTTGTGTGCTATGTGAGAGGCTGTGTGCTATTTCATTGGCTGTGTGCCATTTCATGCTGTGTGCTATGTGAAATGCTAAGTGACATTTCGTGCTGTGTGCAAAGGGTTGTGTGCTAAGTGCTGTGTGAAAAAGGCTGTATGCGGGGCTGTGTGCCAACTGTTGTGTGCAAAACAAAGTAATCTCCATGGAGTGCGGGCTAAATGCTCGTGACTGAGTGTCGAATATATGAGGAGTTTGGGGAAAGTAAACTCCATGGAGTGCGGGCTAAGTGCTCGTGACTGCGTGTCGAACATTTGAAAAAGAGAAAAGAAGATTGAAGTGTCTTGTGTGTATATATATTGAAATCTTGTGATATGACTTCTGTGTGAAAAAGAGATGTTACTTCCATGTGAAGTTGTTAAGGTGTGTCTGTGTGACTTACACTGATTATGTTACGTTATGCATGTGTGAGTGATTTCTGCTATAAATGGCCATGGTATGAGTTGCATGAAATTCTGTGGTGTGCTAGTTGTGTGATTATGGTGATAACTGCGAAAGAGATTTTGACCCTTGCTTATATGTCTTGTGCTCTTTGGAACATGATTCATATAGATGGACCACTAACTCGGTGGATTAGTCATCACTAGATGTCTACGAGGATGCGAGTACGAGGGTACATTGAGACGGAGGCAGACGGGCATGTGGAAAGTTAAGAGTTGGGTTTTATTGGAGTCCATAGTATTTTTAGTATTTGACCAGAATAAAGAGTCTGTACTTATTTGGGAAAAGGTTGTCTTGTATATGATACACTCTGTTATTAGTAAAAGAAATTTTTATTTCCTATGCTGTTTCTTATTTGTTGTTCACTCATGAAAAGAATCTTTAATAGAAAAAAAAATGAATGACTGGTTGGTGTCTGTTTACATAAGTATTTCTTTAAATAAAAAAAATAAAGATAAATCCATTTGTGAAAATTAAATAAGTTTGTCAGTATTTTTTTTTCGAAAGAAAACCAGACTTAATGAAATTTATTTTCCGCATTTGGGTTGGTTACTTAAGTGTAATGCCTTCCGGGGAAGAGGGTGTTACAGACATAAATTTAAATACTGTTAATCTATTCTCTCTTGATCAATTCAAAGTGGCTTTGCCCGGTTTGGTCTTCTTGAAATAAAGTTAATAACTTTTTATACCGATTCACCCTATTGAGCTTCTTAAAATAAATAAAGCCGAGAGAATGAGTTAATTCGTAATGAGCAGTAAAAGAAAACAAGAGTTATATTTTTTTTTAGAATACAACAAAAAGAGAAGTTTTTATGAGATACAGTGATTTTAACAGTCACCTAAAGAATTTGATAAAGTGATGAGTTTTATTCTATATAAAGAGTTTTGAGAAGATACAGAGACTGCAACACCTTTTCTCATAAAAGGATATTACAACATAAGTAACCTAATTATTTAAAATAAATAACGTTGATCTTCATTTTTAAAAGAAAATTCTCTTTTAATTATTTCTAGTCAATTTCGAAAATGAGCAAACTTTTTTTTTCTTTAATTCCTGAAACTTGTTTTAACTTGAAACTCTCACTTACATTGTTTAGATTTCGAAACTCATTTACGTCGTAACGTATTACTGAAATAAAAATGGAGATCATCAGAATAAATAATATACATCATACATATATAACGCCGGTCCAACAGTCTATAAATACATCAAACTGAACGTCTAGTAATGTCATATAATATAAAGTACAGTCATCCAAAATATATCTAAACAAAAGCCCATCCGGTAAAGAGTCAGACTACAAAAAGAAACAAGACAAACTGACGCAACAACCTGCACTATGTCCACTCCTACACAATGCCCACAGACTCCTCTGAAGGATCACTCTCCTCCTCCGCTATCTGCTTCCCTTTCCCTTTACTGTCATTGGCCTCTTGACGAGCTCGTGCTCTCCAAGATGGCATAACAGTAGGAGGAAAAGGCATTGGTCTCCCACCAGGTTCTGCAAAAGAAACTGGAACGGCTGGAATGGGTCTATCAGACTGTATGGTAGGTGTCCTCTCAGTCGGCACCTTTCCTGCTGAAGAAACTCTAACTGGATAGGAACGGCGCACAGTACTCTTTCGAGCTATTTGCCTCCATCTACCAAAATATCTCTTGCATGGAGGAGTCTTAGGTCTCTGCTGTGGCTCTGCCTCTGGCCTTGCAAGCTCTTGCTGCACCAGCTCAGATCTTTGTACAGGCTCCTGTCGAGCTATCTCTTGCCTCTGCCTCTCTCTTTCTCTCCAAGTGTCCCATAGTTCCTGGATTGACATCTTTACATCTAATATTATATCCTCTACAGTCCAACGATGAGGTTCCTCTGTAGATGTCTCTAAAGAAGTCACATACCCGAGGTATGTGCCCCACTGGATTTCGGGGTTCACTATCCACCCCTCCCCATTAGCCCCTCTGGGCAACAAGCTCAATCTACGGACTTTGGCCAGCCCCTCCGGCGGGCGGTCCATCTATATGAATCATGTTCAAAAGAGAGCACAAAACATATAAGCAAGGGTGAAAAATTCTCATACACAGATAATAAAGCATAGAGGCAACAAATAGGAAATGAATCATACTTATCAAACATATTTACATTAGGAAATTATCTACCACTTACCCTTCTCAACACAAGAGTATATAGTTTTCCTGCAAATGAGATATTCTCACAGACACAATGAAAATCATCACAGTTACAACACATAACTCAACATCAAGCAGTATATCATCAACTCAGATATATTATAATGCATGTCACTTCTATTTCTCTCACATCACCCTCATAGTGCTCCAAGGAGACTTTCCTACCTCTAACACCATTGAGCGATTGGGTGTAGCAAACTTACCAGACTTATCAGAGAGTCCCTCCAGACTTCATGATAATCATTCAGATAAGCTACATCTCACCATATCATGAATAGTCAAGTTCGTCAGATTTATCCAAGCAGGGTTGTGCGACTTGCCTCGGCTTAGGGGATATCGCCTACCTGGCCATCTGAGGGGTTTCGTAACCTGAATAATCCCAGTAGGCAACTGTGGCCAAACTATCCCTATTCTCAACCCCATCCGGGTTGTAATGCTCACGTCACAACCCACTCTAGGTATGACCACTTGGCAAAGCCAAGAAAATCTCTTTCTCTTTATGCAAAATGGCACATCACATTAAGCATTCAAAATAATCATCTCAAGCATTTTTAAGCTTTGGTTTCTCTTGTAATTTAATTAACCTTTTCTCTAGGTCATCTCTTTGTCACCATCATACATAACCTTTCTCTTAGGTATGTTATTCTCATCTCTTGTGACATTACACATAACCTTCTCTTAGTTATGGTATTCTCATCTCTTATAGATTCACATCTCTTTGTTCTATTTCTCAATCAACATGTCTCTTCCTCTTTAATCAATACATTTTAATTAAACTTTGTCTTTTAACTAAAAAAGCATTTTCCAAATCCAATGTTTAAGTTCTAAAATAAATTAACCAAAATACTTACCAACCTTTAGATTTAAAATGTCATTTTTCTCTTAAGCATATTTGTTTAAAAAGCTGAAAAAAAAAGTGATTTTCGCAAAATCCTTGGCTGTCAAAAATTCCGGATCCAGAACTGTTCACAGGCGCGAAGATTTTCACACCCGTGGTGCAGACGGTTCTGTCCCCTGTTTTCCAGATTTTCACAACTTCGAAAATGATCACACCCAGGGCATGACAGAAACTCGATTTTTCAAGTTCAAACCAAATTAATCTTTTCTTTACATAGTTAAGACAAAATGAATGAAGTTGAGCAAAATTTACCATCTTTGGATCAATCACAAATCACAACTATTCAACATCAAGCCATGGTTCCAACTTTATCAAGGCATAAAACAAGATCATCACACACCAAGATCAAATTCATATTACCTAGCTTCAGAAGATAGTCACAACAACAACCACTCAATCAACTCAAATCAACAAGGAGCAAGGGTCATCATGCATACCACATAGAGCAAGATCATCTCACACACAACACAACTATTTCTCCCAACAAGGAGCAATTCACATCAAAGACAACTAACCTTATTCACACCTAGGTCAAATAATCCAAAACTACCATCAAGCAAATCTTTCATAACCAAGCCACTCAAGATAGTTCATATTAAGCATAAACACAACTCTTGGATCATCCATCACCATAGAAACAAAAGAGTACATAACTTAATAATCGACATGCACTCTAACTTAGATTACAATCATCTTGAACAAACCACAACAAACATAGCACTCATATGTCCACTAAGCCTTAAAAATCTTGTATAAGAAAATTTTCCCTTACCTCCTTCTTCTTGCTTGTGTAAGAAAACCCTAACCTCCAACCCTTCTTCTTCCTTCTCCTTCTCCTTCTTGATTGGCTCCTTGGTAGCTTGTTGATCTCAAAATCAAGAGCAAACCCTTGGAAATTGACTAACTTGGATGAAAATTTTGGAAAGAAAAGTTTGAAGTATGGCTATGGTGTAAGAGCAAGATGAAGAAATGAAACAAGAAACTCTTCTCTCCCTCTCCAAGTCTCGGCCTCCCTCTCCTTTCCTCTTGCCCTAGATATTTTTTTTAAGTTAATCATTACATTTGGAATGTGTCATAAGCTTAATTACTACTTGGGTTATTCAAATTGGCCAAAAACACTGAGTCGAAGATATTTAAAAATTTCTACACTCTTCTTCTCAAGCTGGCGCAGTAGCTGTCCTAGGGGGGTAAAATATTTTTTTCACCTTAACCATGGTAAAAGGTAAGTCTCCAAGGTAACTAAATGTGGTAACTTTTGTATTTCATAGTAAAAATTGTACAAAAATAACCTATTGAAGTAAAAACTCTCATGAATCCTAAAATAAGTCCTAGGCCACGAAAATAAGGTGCCACAAAGGTCTTGGTTCATAAAAATCAAGTTGAGAAGCATTACGGTAATTTTTCGATTTTACCGTAACCCGTAAATTAGGGTAAAAATAAACTTTCTCAGAAAAATCCCAGAAAATTTCTAAAAATCATAAATATTGTAAAAACACCATTGGTTATTCTTTTGGTTGATTTTGGATCATTTTCCAAGCTTCTGGCATTCACCTGTTCTCAGTTACCCTGTTCTCAGTCTATAGGGACCAAAACCGCAATTCTTTTCTGTTATTCTAAAAATTCCCAAAATAAATTCTAAAATTATAAAATAATATAAAACATCATTTGGCATCCCAAAAATATTTCTTAACTTGTTTTGGTCTCCAAACCAACTCCCAGTTCAACCTGCTCAAACTACAGGGACCAAAATAGTAACATTTTTATCCGTTGCTTAGAAAATTCCCAAATAAATTTCTAAAATCCTCAAATATTGTAAAATCACTATTTGTACCTTCAAATCTTGTTCTTAACCTAAATCTAGGGTTTCTATTTCACAAAGTCACCATTCCGTCTATTTACGGTAAACAGAACTATCTGTATCTAAACGTCCGACTTAAACTACTGTTTTCTAATGTCAGGGAAACTTTGTCCATGAAATTAATCTTACTAAAATATATCTAACATGCACAAGCACATATCTCACACATAAAATAAAAATAAAATAGAATTAAAATTACGGACGTTACAGAGATTTTGAGAAAAGAGACAGACAGCAAAATAGAGGAAGTTTTACAAAGAAAATTAAAGAGGAATTCAAGAGAAAATCTGTGCATTGGCATAAAGACATTTTGAGCATACAACCTAGAGGCTGGGGTTGAAAATAGGTTCCGTTGGACTACAATTGTCTACTGGGATTATCCAGGTTTCGAAAGTCTCAAAAGGTCATGTCGGTGAATATCCTCGAGCCGAGACAAATCGAATACCCAGCTTGGATAAATCTGACTGACCGATCTATTTCTGATCTGGTATTAAATTTCAAATGCGGTATTACTGAAGTATCTTCAGGGATCTAGAGGGATTCCCTGATTATGCTGTTAAGTTTACCGGCAGCCGATCCCTCACTGGAGTTAAGGTTGGAAAAGTCTCCCTGGGAGCATTACACCGGTGTGATTTGAAAGAGATTGAAGTGGCACGCATAAATAAGAAACACTGACGTAATAAATAGAGGTTTTTGAATACATTGTTTTGTAGGTTCATGGATACAAGGTAAGATCTATTGATTAAGATCTGGTTGTGTGTTTCAAATGCCTTACTACATTATTACATTGACTTGAATGACTTGATTATCTATGATATTTATCTGTCCTTAATGTTTGAATTGAGTGTTGTGTGACCTATGTTTGATAACATACTTTTACTACTTTTATTAACTTGAGTTAGAGTTTCACCCTTGCCTGCTTTGTTGTGTTGATGCATGACTGAGTAGATGGCACACGATGACAAGGGATTGAGAAACGTCCGACACCTAAGTTTAGAACCCCAAGGTGGAAGTTGCGTATGGTGGAAGATAAATCCTAACACACAATGGGGAAGATTTGTAGGACAAGTGGATGTAGTAGACACTGGAGGTGTAGGTCGACAAGACCCACTTCCCATAGAGGAGCAGATGATTTTAGATGTTAAATTACCATGGCGTCAGTTAAGACCCTTAGAACCAGAAGACTTTATCTTCGATAGTGATACTAGTGGAGATAGTGGAGGTGGTAGTTCGCATCCTTCAAGACATGATGTAAATGGTTCTGATCATGTACCTTCAAAGTCAAGAGACAAATCCTCAGATGAGAACCAAGATAAAACCTTTGAAGACACCTCTGCCGCAGCACCTGTAAGAACTGAGAGTTCTGTGGGGTATACACCAGTTTCGCCTCAGGGAGAAGTGAATCTGCCAACATATTCACCTCTACCTTGTCCATCAGAGTCAGAATCTGAAGACATCATTTGGTTGTTTGAATCCTTATCGGATGAGGAAATCGAAGAGGATCCCGAGGAGGAACCCGAAGAGTCTATCTACTCTTGGGCTACTTCTGACCTTACTAGAGAAACTTTACCTAGACCAGACCTATCCAGGTTTGATTTTGACTGGGTTCCAGTGACTCAGGGTCAGCTCCGGAAATCTAGCTTGCTCGGAATAGGAGGACCTACCTGGTCTTGTCCATAGACATTTTTGAGTTAGGTCTTTAGGTTAATAGATCCCTTTTTGTGAGATACTGGGATCATGGCTCGACTGTACATAGTAGCGTATGTTTTTTCTTTTACTACTTTTGTACTTTTTGGTTTAGAGTAGTTTTAACTTTCTTTTCCTTTTGCAATGTAAAAATCATAGTTTGTCTTAAGAACAAACTCCTTTGTAAAAAATCATGACCTATATATATGAGAGAGTAATTTTCTGTATATGATGTTGTACTTTACAATTGAAATCTTTAAAAAGGAAACAAGGGATTTTACTCCCCATCCTTCTCATCTTCTTTCATGAAAGCTAAAAATTTTACCCGCATTTTTGAAGAGCATTATAAACTTTTATCAAATTCTTACTAAATCTTTGCGAAACTTTTGATTATTATGGTGTAATATCCTTTTTGGAGAAAGGGTGTTGCAGTCATCACCTCTTTTTGGCAGATTTCATATAATTCTAACCAAACGATTTTCTTTAGAAAATTTGGTTTTCATCCAAAGCAATCTATTATATATATTAAAACAGCCCCCGCTACGTCAGCTATATTTGTGCCAAGAAACAACATTTTTGCCACATCAATAAAAATCCTATGTGTCATCATTTATATTTCACTTCTCTTTGCCATTCCTTTGCTATATAACTCCTCCACCATCTCTATATTCCAATTTCTCTATGTGTCTTTCCACCTTCTTTAGTTACCCATTAATTTAATCCATTTAATTCAATTGATTAAAATATACTATGAGCAAATATTTCATCATTTTCCTTTAAATAGATTACATGAACATATATTAATGATATTAATCAACATAGTGTTATATCTATCTAATTATAAATATATTTTTTTATAGATACATTAGTTTATAAGTCATTCACTTTTATATAAATATACTTTGAAACATATAGTAAATATTATATAAAAAATTATGTTTTATAAAAAAATAAAAAAAAATTATAGGCTTAAATATTGTTTTTGGTCCCTCATTTTTTATTCATGTTCGTTTTTCGTCTCTCATATTTCAAAAATATTATTTTAGTCCCTAATGTTTTGAAGGTCACAATTAGTCTCTCACATTGATATTTTAGTCCCTAATCTTTCAAAAATGTGACACAATAAGTCCCTCGTATTTCAAGGTGAGAGACTAATTGTAGCACATTTTCAAAACACAAGGGACTAAAATAATATTTTTGAAATATAAGAGAAGAAAAACGAATATGAGTAAAAAATGAGGGACAAAAAAATATTTAAACCAAAATTATATATGTGTTGTGAGTAAAAAAACTTAAACTAATTTTTAGTTATTAGGTTGTGTAATACACAGACCTATACTAATTATTAATAGTCTTTTGTGCATAAAAATTCCTCAAGACAATAACATCTCAACTCATAGAGTAAGGCAACTGATGAAAAGACCCTTGGAGAAAGGAATGGTAACACATAAATACCATCAATACTAGAAATATATTCTCAATACACTCTTATTTTTTATATAAATGTGACAAATCTTTTTTTTAATTAAAATGTGACAAATCTTAACTAAAAAAAAGGATCGCAAAACAATACACAATCAAAAGGAGTTACATCCTAAACAATATTACACTAGATTAAGGACTTCATAAATTGCATGCAAACTAAAAGTTATCAGTAATATATTCTTTTACAACAAAAACTACAAAAGAGACAATAATCAATCAAAGATAACACGTCATATGAAGAGCCAAATCTCAAGTGCAGGACAAGCAAGAAATCAACAAGTGAAATCATGAGATAAAGATCATTTGATGATGAAACGACCCTGACAAGCTTAGGTAGAAGCAAAAAAACCACCAGTTAGAAACAAATATAGTGTGGTGGATAGAAAGAACTCAAAATAAAAAAAATGATAGCATCATATCAACAACCATTGTCGAATGAAATTTTCAAATATGTAATTCAGTCATTTCAAGTAGCAGTAATTCAACATCTCTTCCATTACCTGTCACAGTTTTTGACCCCACGAATTATATATATTTTTATTAACATCTCATTTTATTAAATTATATTCAAACAAAATAAATTGCGATCGCGCATCGCGCGGGTCACAACCTAGTTAATGTATTATGATCCCGTGAGATCACAAATAGTTGAACTCCAAAATCGTGATTTGAAATCATATGGATCTGTGCTTGTTTCAACAAATTTTCCAATCAAAGCTATTAACAAATTAATTCCAAAAAGGCATGATTGGAAATCATTTGGTGTACAAACTAATTTTAAAATCATTGTTGTAACGATAATGGAACATATAACAGAGGGATTCATCACAAAGTATTTTATCGTATGTATGCATCTCCATTTAAACTTTCATTTGTTAACAAATTTAATATGCTCGAACTTGGGATTTCACTGTAGAATCAAAGCCAAGTAAAAATCTTCACCAACCTAGAATAATACAGCTTCACCGCTATTAAACATGGACATAACAAAATCGCCCCAAAAATAATAAGCAGAATAAGTCATAGTGCTCAATTCATCGAATAAAAATGAAACACCACAGACCTGAGGTTCACAGGATACAAACTTAGCAACTTTATCCTTCTTGTCTAGATGAAGAACACAGTACTATAAATTAACAGCTCTAAAAGCTTACAAAGATCAGAAATAAAAAAAAAGGATCCTCTCTAATTTCTGGAAATCTATAAAAAATTACAAAAATAAGAAAGACTCAGTCTCTGGCCTTCAACCGCGGGATTTGGATTTGCTGGTGTAGCAAAATCCTGCTGTACCTGCTATTTAGTTAATGAGAGCCATTTGATTCATCCAACCATCTTATTATTATTATTTTATTAAAATATGCAAAGCAACCCACCTTTTTACTTACCTAAACACAATTTGGCGCCAACTTGCAACGGAAGTTTTCAAAGACGTATTGCTCCGCGCCAATGCTTCACTGAATGCTCTGCTCTGCACAAAACTTCTACTGTAATATCTCCTTATTCAACACTTTCTTACCTTATTATTCCTTTAAAAATATTCATTTGTTATAGTTTTTAAATGTTGAGGATCGGTGCCGTCATAAAAAAGGTTGAGGATTGGGATTTTTTTGTCTTACATATTTGTATCCATGATGTGGGTTTTGCTACGTTGTTTGGCCTGGTTATTATTGGTTCTTTTGGATTCATTATTTTATATAAAATGTATTAGGCAATAGTTTGGGTTGGGTAAATCTTTAGTCTTGTTGCACTTATTTTTCGTTTAGGTTGAGTCTATTAGAAATGGGGTATATGGTTAGGACGGGAAGTATGATGGTGGGTGGTTTTATTTTCGTTTAGTTTTTGCAACCTATAATTTCTTTCATGGATTTCTTTCATTTATTAGCCACTTAATGCATTTATTTTATTTCTACTTTTTCCTTCTTTTTTCAGAATTACCTTGTTTTGTTTCTAAGGAATTTCTTTTTAAACCAAAGCTTAAAAACTGCCCTGTTTTTATTAATTTTTGAATGTTACTTGATGGACACATCCTCTTCTATTTTTTGCACTCATGAAAGATATTTGGTGTAGTTTTTTTTTACACAATTGGGTTTTTTATAGATCAATTTTAATGACAGATTTGGTCTAGCAATGACAATGAGTGCAATACCATTTGTCGGCATGGAATTTGATAATGTAGATGCAGCCTGGCAATTTTGGGTTGAATACGGTAAAAGAACTAGTTTTGGAGTTAGAAAGGATTACTTAACAAAAGGAAGGGGGATGGCTCCATCACATCATGCATGTTTGTTGCAAATAGGGTCGACGAACGGTGGACAAGATATCGGTTTTGGTTAAGAACCCCAAGGCTAAGACAAGAACTGAGTGCAAAGCAAGAATCTCACTTAGTTCAAAGAATGAAAGTTTGTAATTCGCGAGTTTGTGAAGGCCCATAACCATCGTTACAACTTGCAGAAATAACACATACGCTGGCATCACATCGGAAAATATCTGAAGTTCAACCATCACTACTAGAAAAATCCGAATTAGAGACGGAATTTTTCCGTCTCTAAACTTGATAAATTCCGTCTCTAAACACTTTAGAGACGGACATACATTCGTCGCTATTTTAGGCGTCGCTAAAATTTTAGAGACGGAAAATTTTTATCCGTCTCTAATTTGATTGATTCCGTCTCCACAGTTGGACAATAAAAAGGTCAATCCGTCTCTAATAGAGACAGAAAAATTCCGTCTCTAAAATAGAAAGTTCTGTCTCCGATTAGAGACAGACTAAAATTCCGTCTCTAAAGTTAATACAATATCTATCCACACTTTGGTCTCTAAATTCCGTCTCTGATTAGAGACAGAATATTAATTCCATCTCTATTTCATTTATTGTTTAAAATAAATTCCTCTATTTTTATACCTTTCCAAAATTAAAATCAATCCTATTGTCCATTATCAAATAATTTAGATTTCAATAGACAAATTTTGGAATCATATAGTAATTCATTCATACAAAAAGTACACCATCAAATACACTATAAAATCTAGTTTATTACAATATAAATTTGTCCATAACATAAAGAGTAAAATAATATTTAATTTAACAAAAACTTGAAACTAAAACTAATCCAAGCAAAGGATAATTATCACCAATGACATTTCCCCCATCTCATCATTGACATTATCATTTTGTCCTCCGGATTCAAGTGGCTAAGTCTTCAAATTATTGTCCGACATAAGCCTCTGAAACCTCATCAACTCCATTGCTTCATATACTCTTTAAACTGGAAGTATACCTGCAAATAAGCAAGTCCATTCCAGCTTCAGTGAGTATTGACAAATCCGAGCTTCCCTGAACACGTGATCAATTTAATAACAATAGATGACAGTTACGACAAAAGGATATCAAATTTGAAACATCTAAACACCAAACAAAAACCTCAGTCCTAGAAGGCAGGGCTATCAAATTTTTGAACTACTCTAGGTACAGCTTAAATGATCAACAAAGCTTTTTAGAATGAGGACATAAAGGAGAGAAAATATTAACTAAAAATCTGCACACCAGGCCCACCATTCCCCTCCCCCTAACCCCACAATAGAGCTAATAACTTAAAAGTAGAAAATGACATATTCCTCCCATTTTCTCTCCACTCAACCTCCTTCCTCCCATTTTCTATTCAAACAAACAGGTACTAAAATATAAAGTCTGCCATCAGTCAATATATGCAAACATAATAGGGAAAGCCAATTACCATTTTCATGAAAGTCAATATGCAACACCCTTTCTCATAAAAGGATATTGCAAGGAATAAAATATTTTTACAGAATAATTATAAAAGTTAATTTTAATTAACTTATTTGTTATTAAAAAATGTGAGTAAATTTTTTTTTCTTTTAAAGGAGGTGAGAAGAATGGGAAAAAAGTTAAATAAAAATTCTTCTCAAAAAGGAATTACACAAACACATTCTTACAAACATATGTCTCATATATTCATATTACATTGTAGATATCCACAACAGACGACATAGTCAATTAATGATTAATAATTTAATAAAATCCTCTAGCAAGGACAGCAATCACAGCCTACCCAAAACGAGCCTAAGCCGGTCGAGTCTCAAAACACCCCCTAAGGGTAGTCTTCGGCCCTCTTTTTCAAGTCTTGGCTAGTCCACCTAGCTGGTGGTCCATCTATATGAATCATGTGCCAAAGAGCACAAAACATATAGGCAAGGGTGAAAAACACTCCTTATGCAAGTCATAAAGATATCACAGACAACAGATATAAATCACAGAATTAAGAAAGAATCATGCATAACAACCACAGTTACTATCTCATCGCACATATCATTTATATCCTCACCAAACAATCAATTAACCAACAAGACATATCATAATGCATGTCACTTCTATTTCCCTCTCAAACACCGGTGTAATGCTCCATGTAGACTTTTCTCTTCCTCAACAACATTTGAGCGATAGGCTGTAGCATAAACTTAACATAATAAACCAAACTGTCCCCTTTTTCATGGACTTGGTTAACCAACTGTCCCCTTTTTCATGGACTGGTTTTACAATTATTCAGTAGAGCTACATTTAAACTTTAATACCATATCATAAATAGGTCAGCCAATCAGATTTATCCAAGCCGGGTATTCTACTCATTCTCAGCTCGCTGGGATCCACCACACGGCCATTGAGACTTTCGAAACCTGGATAATCCCAGTAGGCAATTGTAGCCCAACCATACCCTATTTTCAACCCCTCTCTGGGTTGTAGACTCACATCACAACCCTCTCTGGGTATGACCACTTGGCAAAGCCAAGAAAATCTCTTTATGCAAATGGCGTGACATATTACACATATACAATCAATCACAATCACTTCTTTATGTTACCACTTGTAACAGTCACCATATAACCTTCTCTTGGTTATATACTCATCATTATCTTACCTCTTGTAACAAACACCACATGACCTTATCTCTTGGTCATTAAATCATCACATGACCTTATCTCTTGGTCATTAAATCATCACATGACCTCATCTCTTGGTCTCATATAAATTCTCTTTTATGCCACATCGTATTTTGCACATGCAATAACGTTATAATTTTTCCTTTATTGCTTTAGTTTCTCTTGTATATTCTTGAATCTCTTTTCTTTGTTATCTCTTGTAACATTCAATATATGACTTTATCTCTAGTCCTTTCAAATACTCTTTCTCTTTAGTCAACTCAACTAAATATCTCATTTTTATTCAAAAACTGATTAATAAGTATTCACGGTTTTACTTTCAAAAATTGATATAAAATACTTAGGCTAATTTAATTTCAAAATAAATATTTTTACCTTAAAAATATATTAATTTAGAAGCCTTTAAGCAAAAAATTCAGAATTTTCAAATTTTAAAACCCCTGACACTTTCACAGGCGTGGGAAAAATCACATCTCGGGTGTGATCGGTTCTGTTTCTCTGTTTTCTGATTTCTATACAAAAATCCGATTTTCACATCCTTTTCTGAAATCCACACCAGAGATGTGACAGGTCTGTTTTTCCAAAGTTTATTAGATCTAGAAACTTCATTTTGATTTTGAAAACACTATACCCCTTATCTTAAAAATAATTAAATTAAAAACAATATGTTTGAGTTAAGAATGGTGACTTCCCTTCAATTGGTTCATTTTTAACTTATTAAGTTATGTTTAAAATCTTTACTAAAGTCCATTGGAGACTTTATTTTTGAAAAACTCTTAGCTTTAATGAATCCTAACAAAGCTTTGGACTTTGTACTAATTAATTCATTAGGAAAAGTTCATTTTTGTCCATGTCCATTTCACCATACTCCATAATGCTCGGGTCATTAGCCAATTTACCATACTTTAATCTTTTCATTCTCAATCATCAATCACCAATCACCAAGCATCAAGCATAATAATAATAAAGCAATAACCTACTTTAAATATTACATTCCCAAATTGAATAAAAAAATAAGAAAAGGAAACATAGAACATAGAACATAGAGGATAGCTAAAAGACAATCCCACTCAAACCAAGGGACATCAAGCACAAAATATATCTCAATCAAACATAGCAAAGCATCACCATCAAGCAAAAGGAAAACATCCACATCAAGCATAAAATACTATCACTATCAACATAGAAAAATATGAACTTTAATCATGAAGACAAAATTACAAGAACAAGAAGTCATCATCCAATACTTTTTACCCAATGATCAATTAATAAAATTATCTCTCTTTGATTAAAGAATCATGTCTCTGTTCAAAAGATTATCTCTTTGAAATAAAAATTATTACTTTGTAAGGAAAGATTGTCTTTTTCATAAAAGTTCTAACTTTTCAAGCAATCACCACTTGATCAAAGTTGATACTTAAATAAAAATCAATGACTTACCATAAAGCTTACTTCTTTTAATAGAAAATTTATCTTGTTATAAAGATTAAACTTTTAGGAAAATCAAGCTTAAGAAAACATCATAGACAAGCATCAAGCACTCCATGAATCTTATGATCCACAAAAAGAGAGATTTCCCCTTATCTTTTTTTTTTCCTTCTCTTCTTGAATGAAAATCCTAGTCTCTCGGTTTCCTAGCCCTACTTGATCACCACCTTAAAACCAAAATATGAACATAGCCAAAAATACTACAAATAAGATCCCTTTTTACCAAAGAGAAAAGAAGAACAAGAGAGGAAAGATTATTTCTTTCAAACCCTTGATAGTTATGAACCAAAGGAAGAAGAAAGATCAAAGTTTGGATCAAAGAACCTTTACCTTCACAAGCTTGAGTTCCTTCAAGACAAAAAATAGAAAAAAACCCACTTTTAGAAATATGAGCTAGATGATCATGAAGAGGAAGAAAGATTTAATGGATTGAAAATAAGAAACCAACCTTGGTATCTTGAAGATTCAAGCTTAAAAATCCAAGAAGATGATGAAGAACTTGAAGAACACCTTGAAGAACATATATGGAAATCTTGATGATTTGATAAAGGCTAGTGTTTAGAAAGTGTATAAAATGGATTCTCTACACTTGATTATTGTATAGAGAATCAAAAACATGATTGAAGATGGTGGAGAGCTTCCATGGAAATGGAAGAAAAAGCTTGAAGGAAGAAGAAGAAACTTAGAGAGAAGTTGGAGAATTGGCTTGAAGAGAGAGAAGTTGTCTTGCCAAATGAAATGAAATCCTCTCTTCCTCTCCCTAAGATTCACGCCTAAACACTCTCAAGAGAGTCTTGGAAATTAAATTTTTCTAAGATCACCTTGCACTCCAAGAAGTTAAGTGAAAGACAAATAAAATCCTTACAAGTGTTAGCTAGACTATGATGTGTGGACCTAAAATGGAATTGAATCCAACTTTGAGTGAGATGAAATCCACATTATCCCATGTGGTAAAGGTGGGGCGGCCAGCTGCTCCAAAGGACAAGAGATAAGCTCAAAATCAACTAGGGTTAGAGCTTGGTTAGAAAGAAACTAGACTAGTTTGGTATTTAACCATGATTTGTGTAATTAAATTAAATCAATGGCCAAGATGTCTCTCCATTAAATGGGGTGTCTAATCAAGGGTCCAAAATGATGCAAGGTGGCTTCTTGGTTCTTTGGTAGTTTGGAGCAAATTTGAGGGCAAAATCAAAGGGACAAAGTGGTCATTTCCTCTCTTGGTAATTAATTATTTAGGCAAAGGGTAAAATGGTCTTTTCCCATGAGATAAAAATGGTAGAAAAATTCTAAACTCTTCTCCTAGCTTCCAGGAAGTCCAGGGCTGGTCAAGGAATGAGGTAATTAAATTTTCACTTTTAACTATGGTAAAAGATAAATTACGGTAATTAAATACGGTAACTTTTGCGTTTCATGATTAAAACTATCTAAACTTGACCTATTAAAATGAATGACTCTCAAGACTCATATGGTTAGTCTAAACCACGAAATTTATGTTCCAAAATGGTCTTGGTAGATAGGAATCAAGCTTAGAAGTAAAACGGTAATTTTTCGGTTCCCACGGTAACACGTAAACTAGGGTTAAACTGACTTTTTCCTGAAAATTTCCAGAAAATTCCTAAAAATCATAAATCATATAAGAACACTAATGGTTAGCCTTACATTTGATTTTTGATCATTTTCTAATCTGCTGGTATCCACCTGCTCTCCTATTTACCATATTCTTCATTCTACAGGGACCAAAACAACTATTCTTAATCTGGTATTTTAAAAATTCCCAAAATAATTCTCATAATTCTAAAATAATGTAAAAACATTATTTGTCTCGGTGAAATATTTTTCTAAAGTGTTTTGGTCTCCAAATCCACTCACAGTTCATCCTAGTCATACCACAGGGACCAAAACGGTACTCTTTCTTATCCGTTTCTCAGAAAATTTCCAACTAAAATTCTAAAATCCTCAAATATTGTAGAATCACTATTGCATTCCTCAAATCCCTTTTCTGACTCCAATTTAGGGTTTTTATCTCATAATACAACCATTCTGTCAGTTAAAGACGTAAACCGATATCCGTTGTATTTTGACGTCGAGCTTAAACTACTGCTTTCTGAACTTAGGAAAACTTTATCTATGGAATTATATTTCCTAAAATATATTTAATACACCTGAATCACCTATCCATTTATTAAAATATAATTAATACAGAAATCCCAAAATTACGGACGTTACACAATACAGCATCTTGAACATTGAAACATTTCAAATGACCCGGTAGGAAATGGTAGTTGGCTCGTGGACAAGGCAGGGATCATGGCACGAATCCCACGCTCTAATGCAAATTGAATCTGATTTTCATGACTATCCTTGGGAGCAAAGGACATTTTTTGGATATCCAAGGGAAGTAGATAAGCTGAAAACTGGCCACACCACACCCAACATCCAGAACTTGAACTACCCCTGCAGAACGCAGATCACCAGTCTCATTTGTAATCATGTGTCCTAGCCTGCATTTGTAAAGCCATCAAACGACTAACATCTCTGCATTGCATTATTCAATCAAGGGAAAACATACCACGAGAATCAAAGCACATATTAACTATTAAGGCCCATTCGTTTAAGCTTAAAAGTGTGATTCTGTGTGACATGCATTTCCCATTGTAATTGTTGCTTGTCCCCTATGAATGACAGAAATCATAGAACTCATAAAGTGAAAGCTTAAGTCAAGAAATTATCAAATAGAGAGAGCTTAATCAGTAAAAAAAACAAGATAACTACAAACATCAAGATAGTCAAAACAAGTAACTATTTAAATTAAACTATTTAACTAACCAAATAGTTGCAAAACAAGGCAGAAGTTACAAAACTAATAGACCTAAAAATCAAATTCTACCTTAATATCAGGGTTCTGCTCTTTCAGATATATCCCAGCACCTATTATTGTACCTCCAGTACGTCCTTATATATAACAGAAACAAGGGCATCAAATTTCCCACCAGAGCTGTTCCAAATCTTTGCTCCAATGGTTTCATAATGGATCTAAACATTTTAAAATTTGAGAGCAGTAGAATATCAGTCTTAGTTATATTTAAATAACATTATTCATAATTAAGCTACAAAAGTTGGTCAAGAGAATAAGTAGAAGGAAGCTTTAATGCAATGCAAAGTGTTGGCACATTATGAATTCAAATATCAAGAAGGAAAGGATGATTGCAAACAAAAAAACAAACTTTATGCGGTCCAATAAACCCTTTCTCCTCAAGATCTAAAATCATGCTATATCCTATCCGGCATAAAAGGAATGAATTATATATTAACACAAAAAACATTCAAAATAGTCTTATTGCATGAAACAAAATATAGACATCAGGTATGGACATCAATAATGCAACTCCTATAGCAAAACTATTTAGTCCAACAATGCCAATTGAAACGGAGCTCATAATTTACAATACAAACAACACTATCAATCCCACTCATACAGTCAAGCAGCAAATCAAGAGAATCTTAGAGGGCACTTTTCTAGTACACTTTCTAATACAAGAAAAAAAAATACATGCACTTGTCTTTTACATTGGAGCAAGGTTCCATCATTTCTAGCTTTGCATCAATTTAGGCAACTCAACCATCCAAGTGACTGCACCAATTTTTAGCAAATCTCTGCAAAAAATAACTAAACAGATAAAATTCCTAACTGTCACCAAAAAAAGATGAAATTCCTATTGATTTTGCAGTAATAGGATTTGAGAGGGATACTGACTATTCACAAGAATTACCAACAATTATTCAAGCAGAAAGTTAATGTGGAAATTGGTCATAAAGTAAGCAATAATTGAAAAGAAGTTTTAGAAGTGAGTAGAATAGCACTCAAACAAGGAAAAGTTTCACCTAATGAAGTCAAATAAACAAAGGTGTGCAATCGTCGTGGTCAGGGACATTTGTGACATTCACCTTCAAGCTCTAGAAGGTGTCGAAGATGCAATAGTCAACGATGGCGATGTGAGCAACGAAACCATCGGAGAAGCCATCGATCAGGTGGTCGATGGCGTAGGTGGTGAAACCGGTGATGCCGTGGACGGCTTGGACTTGCCGGTAGTACTGTCAATTCGGGCCGGCCCACTACGGGCCAATACATTTTTGGGCCGGGCCGGGCTAAAATAAATGTGGGCTACTAATATGTCAGCCCAACCCTCCACGGGCTGGCCCATGGGCTCATTTATTTATTTTAAAAAAAATGATTTAATAGAAAACTGATGCATTCACACATGTGAAATTAATCACACCCTAGGTATGAAATGCACCGTAAGCTAGTTTAGCACAAAAAATAAGACAATTGCATAAGCCTGACGCTTTCACACCTGTGAATTTACTCACACTGGTGATGTGAAACGATCTGTGAGGCTAGTTTAGTACCGAGAAAAGATAGTCCAAAATATCTGACGCTTCTACACCTGTGTAATTATTCATACCCCTGGTCTGAAACAGTCTGCACACAATTTTAGCAAATTATAGTCGGGCCAGCGGGCCAGCCCACTTCGGGCCAATGAATTTTCTGGCCGGGCCGGGCCGGGTTGGGCCAAAATATTTTTGGGCTTAGATTTTACTAGCCCAGCCCATATTTTTATCGGGCTAAACGGGCTAGCCCATCGGGCCTAGCCCATTTTGACAGCTCTACTTGCCGGTGAAGCCGCGAACGACAGTGAGGGTTCCGATGAGGTTGATGGGAGGTTGAGGGATCCGCCATTGTCGGTGATGAGTGCCAAAGGGGCCATGCTCGTTCGCCTCCGCTACTGGATCCACCATTCCCTAGGGTTCCGACGTTCCGCTGCACCATCGGAACCTCTCTCTCTCTCTCTCTCTCTCTCTTCTGGTTTTTGATTTTTTTTCTGATTTGGGAAAAGAGGAAGAGCAAGAGGGGGGAAATTGTGGTGGGAGATGAAAAACTAATAATTAGTATTGGCGGGCTTTTTTTTGCTACGGTGGCCATGTGGTAAATTTGAGTCTTTCTTTTAAGGTGGCGTTTAGCATGGTCACATGAAACTTTTTGACCATCGTGGTTCCATAGTGTGTAGGTGTGGACCAGCCATATGCACTGCACGTGCAACAGACTTAGACCGTTGATATTTTTGTTAAATAGATCGACGGCTGTCAGGGCGATTGGGTACCTGTTGCATGTCAGGTTGCTGAAAGTTATAAAATTTGCAGTAAAGGGTTCAAGAATGTATTAAACTCAAAATGAAGATCGTGTCAGAGTTAATATAAAAGGTAGTGTTCATAGAAAAAACTGACCAATAAAAAAATCGAAACAACCGAATGGTGGACCCCATTTTCTGACATTAATTATAAAGGACCGTGCAGAGACTAATAAAAAAATTTCTTTTTTCGGCTGGTTAATTTTGTGGTATAATTTAATATAACAAACAAAGATATACATGAATCAAAGTAAGCGGTTAAGTTATTTCTTACTGATAAAAAAAAAAAGTAAGCAGTTAATAAATGATTTATGGAGTAAAAAAACTGGGTTTCGCTGATTCAAATTTGATGAAGTAAACGATGAGCTCTTGTTTTGGTCAGCTCTTGAGGGAACAATGTAATGTGGGAGAACAATGTAAATTTTCAAACTTGGGTAGCATCGCTTTCCAAGCTGTTCACACTCTCTGCAATCCCTCCATAGTTGGCCTCCATTTGTCAGGTTGGCACGAGAGAAAGTCTTCAGCTTCCGTTAATTCGTTAAACACCCTGCATATCATAATCATTAATAAACAAGAATAAAATTGTAGGGGATAACATACTACACAACCACTTCACCTGGGTTCAAGGTTCAAATAATGCCGACAACGACTTCTTCAAGCTAGGTTCAAACGATGATGGAGGAGAACAAAATTTATGAAGAAGAAGGATCACAGATTGCGATAACGGGAATATGACCAAAACCTCATGTTCATATTATTAAAATTGTTATTCAAAATTCAGGTCACATTAATTCTGCCCATCTTTAACCTTGCTCTTGCAGGTATCACTTTCCAGTATAGCCATCTTTTTTATATGCGCACACAGCTTTTTACACAAATGCTAAAATTTGAATTATACAAACTTATGTGGCACTTTTGTAATTTCGATATTACAGGTTATTACCGGCGCACGTGCCACGCACATGGGAGGTGCAGGCGTGGACCCACGGACCAACGATGGTCAAAAAGTTTCATGCGACCAGGCTAAATGTCACCTTCTTTTAATTTTGTCACAGTTACTGTAACCGTGCCTAAATAATTGTGTCCATAGCTGAGACGGAAAATATCCGTCTCTAACAATGTTTGATTTTAATTTAAAATAGTTTTACCAGTTAGAGGCGAAAAATAGAGATGGAATTATTCTGATATAGAAATATCCGTCTCTAAATATATTTTGATTTTTATTTGATCAAATTGACAATCTAGAGACGGAATTAGAGACGGAATTTCTCAGAGACGGAAATTTTTTATCTCTAAATTCCGTCTCTAGTTGCGAAATTTAATTTCCGTCTCTAATTGATAATTTCGGTCTCTAATTCCGTCTCTATTAGAGACGGAAATAATTCCATCTCTAATTTCCGTCAGTAATTTAGATTTTTCTTGTAGTGCATATGAAATTGAAATGGCAAAGGACTCTAGATTGATGGAAAAGGCTTCATTTCAGCATATGAGCTCAAATTCAAGAGGTAGAGGTAATCTTGGATATACACGATTGGACGCAAAGAACTATCTCCAAGCAAATGTAGCATGGTCTATAGAGAAGTAGGTTGTCTCATGCAATATTTTCAGCACCAGCTATTGGAGAACCCATCATTTTATCATGCGTATCAAATAGATTGTGATGAACAAAGTATTATTAATCAACATAGTGTTATATCTATATAATTATAAATATATTTTTTCATAGATACATTAGTTTATAAGTCATTCACTTTTATATAAAATATACTTTAAAACATATAGTAAATATTATATAAAAAATTATGTTTTATAAAAAAATATATAAAAAATTATAGGCTTAAATATGTTTTTAGTCCCTCATTTTTTATTCATGTTTGTTTTTCATCTCTCATATTTCAAGAATATTATTTTAGTCCCAAATGTTTTGTATGTCATAATTAGTCTCTCACATTGATATTTTAGTCCCTAATCTTTCAAGAATGTGTCACAATTAATCTCTCCTATTTCAAGGTGAGGGACTAATTGTGACACATTTTCAAAACATTAGGGACTAAAATAATATTCTTGACATATGAGGGACGAAAAACGAACATGAGTAAAAAATAAGAGACCAAAAACATATTTAAACCAAAATTATATATGTATTGTGAGTAAAAAAACTTAAACTAATTTTTAGTTATTAAGTTGCATAATACACAGACCTATATTAATTATTACAGTAAAATACATTTCCCTCCATTGAGAGATATCAATATTACACTCCCCTGCCCTCTTGTTTGAAAACACACACTCCCCTCCCCTGAGAGATACCAATATTACACTCTTCTCCCCTCTTGTTTGAAAACACACATTTGCTTCCCTTCAAAGATAAAATATTATACATTTTTATCTATTTTTGTAATTTTCCATTAACGTAAAAGTTAGCATCCGTTAAAATATTTTTTATTAACACAATAATTTTTATTTTTCATTTCATTTCCGTTTTTGCCTCATTTCCTTTCTCATTTCAATTTCTGATTCTTCAAATCAGAATCACCGTTTCATTGCGTTCACCACCACATTCCACCAACTATGAGTTCGTTTTGGTTTTAGTGGAATGTGGTGGTAAACGATACTGAAACAGTGATTTTGAAATCGAAATGGGAAAGGAAATGGGACAAAAATGGAAATGAAATGAAAGATAAAAGGTTATTATGGTAATAAAAAATATTTTAACGGAGATTAACTTTTACGTCAATGGAAAATTACAAAAATAGAGAAAAATGTATCATATTTTATCTTTGAAGGTAAGGAAGTGTGTAATATTAGTATCTCTAAGGGGATAGGAGTGTGTCTTTTCAAACAAGAGGGGAGAGGAGTGTAATATCGGTATCTCTCAAGGGAGGGGAGTGTGTGTTTTCAAACAAGAGGGGAGGGCAGTGTAATATCGGTATCTCTCAGGGGAGGGGAGTGTATTTTACTCTAATTATTAATAGTCTTTTATGCATAAAAACTCCTCAAGACAACAACATCTCAACTCTTAGAGTAAGGCAACTGATAAAAAGACCCTTGGAGAAAGGAATTGTAAGACATAAATACTATCAATACTAGAAAAGCATTGTCAATACACTCTTATTTTTTATGTAAATATGACGAATGGTTTTTAATTAAAAAGTGACAAATCTTAACTAAAAAGAAGGATTGCAAAACAATACACAATCAAAAGGAGTTACATCCTAAACAATATGACGCTAGATTAAGGACTTCATAAATTGCATGCAAACTAAAAGTTATCAGTAATATATTCT
Organism: Glycyrrhiza uralensis; assembly: GCA_030159175.1. Lineage (NCBI taxonomy): Eukaryota > Viridiplantae > Streptophyta > Magnoliopsida > Fabales > Fabaceae > Glycyrrhiza > Glycyrrhiza uralensis. Next base: position 12,976,309 of record BRZY01000003.1, on the reverse strand, counting down.
TTTACAACAAAAACAACAAAAGTGACAATAATCAATCAAAGATAACACGTCACATGAAGAGCCAAATCTCAAGTGCAAGACAAGCAAGAAATCAACAAACGAAATACATAAGATAAAGATCATTTGATGATGAATTGACCCTCCCAAGCTTAAGTAAAAGCAAAAAAACTACTAGTTCGAAACAAATATAGTGTGGTGGATAGAAAGAATTCAAAAAAAAAATGATAGCATCATATCAACAACCATTATCGAATGAAATTTTCAAATATGTAATTCAGTCATTTCAAGTGGCAGCAATTCAGCATCTCTTCCATTACCTATCACAGTTTTTGACCCACGAATTATATTTTTTTTTATCAACATCTCATTTAATTAAATTATATTCAAACAAAATAAATTGTGACTGCGCATCGCGCGGGTCACAACCTAGTTAATGTATTATGATCCCATGAGATTACAAATAGTTGCACTACAAAATCATGATTTGAAATCACATGGATCCGTGCTTGTTTCAACAAATTTTCCAATCAAAGCTATTAGCAAATTAATTCCAAAAAGCCATGATTGGAAATCATTTGGTGTACAAACTAATTTTAAAATCATTGTTGTAACGATAATGGAACATATAAAAGAGGGGTTCATCACAAAGTATTTTATCATATGTATGCATCTCCATTTAAACTTTCATTTGTTAACACATTTAATAGGCTCGAACGTGGGATTTCACAGTAGAATCAAAGCCAAGTAAAAAGAAATATATGAAATAAAATCTTGACCAACCTAGAATAATACAGCTTCACCGCTGTTAAACATGGACATAAAACCAACGATTCCACATAACACAAGTGCAGCTAAAAAAACTGTCAAAATGGAGTAGAGAAAGCGATAGCAGTAGAACGACTGCAGGGTTCGACCAAATGTAACCCAAAAAAAATGAAATAACATAATTGCCCCAAAAATAATAAGCAGAATAAGTCACAGTGTTCAGTTCATCGAATAAAAATGAAACACCACAGACCTGAGGTTCACAGGATACAAACTTAGCAACTTCAACCTTCTTGTCTAGATGAAGAACACAGTACTATAAATTAACAGCTCTGGAACCTTACAAATATCACAAATAAAAAAAAGGATCCTCTCTAATTTTTGGAAATCTATAAAAAATTACAAAAATAAGAAAGACTCAATCTCTGGCCTTCAACCGTGGGATTTGGATTTGCTGGTGTAGCATAATCCTGCTATACCTGCTATTGAGTTAATGAGAGCCATTTGGTTCATCCAACCATCTTATTATTATTTTATTAAAATATGCAAAGCAACCCATTTTTTTACTTACCTAAACACAAGTTGGCGCCAACTTACAACGGAAGTTTCTGAAGACGTATTGCTCCGCGCCAGTGCTTCACCGAATGCTCTGCTCTGCACAAAACTTCTACTGTAATATCTCCTTATTCAACACTTTCTTACCTTATTATTCCTTTAAAAATATTCATTTGGTATAGTTTTTAAATGTTGAGGATCGGTGCCGTCATAAAAAGGGTTGAGGATGGTGATTTTTTTGTCTTACATATTTGCATCCATGATGTGGGTTTTGCTACGCTGTTTGGCCTGGTTATTATTGGTTCTTTTGGATTCGTTATTTTATATAAAATGTATTAGGCAATAGTTTCGGTTGGGTAACTCTTTAGTCTTGTTGCACTTATTTTTCGTTTAGGTTGATTCTATTGGAACTGGGGTATATGGTTAGGACGGGAAGTATGATGGTGGGTGGTTTTACACAATCGGGTTTTTTATAGATCACGTACTACTCTATTTTTTGCACTCATGAAATATATTTTGTGTAGTTTTTTTTTACACAATCGGGTTTTTTATAGATCAGTTTTAATGACAGATTTGGTGTAGCAATGACAATGAGTGCAATACCATTTGTCGGCATGGAATTTGCTAATGTAGATGCAACCTGGTAATTTTGTGTTGAAGACAGTAAAAGAACCAATTTTGGAGTTAGAAAGGATTACTTAACAAAAGGAAGGGGATAGCTCCATCACATCATGCATGTTTGTGCTGAGACAAGAACTGAGTGCAAAACAAGAATCTCACTTAGTGCAAAGAGTGAAAGTTTGTAATTCACGAGTTTGTGGAGGCCTATAACAACTTGCAGAAATAACACATATGCTGGCATCACATCGGAAAATATCTGAAGTTCAAGCATATGAAATTGAAATGGCAGAGGATCGGACTCTGGATTGATGCAAAAGGCTTCATTTCAGCTTATGAGCTCAAATTCAGGAGGTAGAGCTAATCTTGGATATGCACGATTGGATGCAAAGAACTATCTCCAAGCAAGAAGACAACGTAGCATGGTCTATAGAGAAGTAGGTTGTCTCATGCAATATTTTCAGCACCAGCTATTGGAGAATCTGTCATTTTATTATGTGTATCAAATGGATTGTGATGAACAAATCACAAATGTATTCTGGGCTGATGTAAAAATGATCTTGGATTATGGATATTTTGGTGATGTGATATTTTCGGATACAACATATTGCACCAATCATGCTAATAAACCGCTGCACTATTTTTAGGCTTCAAGCATTATAAAGGTACAATCATTTTTGGAGCTGCATTGTTATATGATGAAACGACTGAATCATTCAAATGGTTATTTGAAACATTCCTTGAAGCATACGGGAATAAAAAGCCTCAAACTTTGTTCACTGACCAAGACCAAGTGATGGCTAAAGCATTGAGTGAGGTGATGCCAGAGACTCGAAATGGGTTATGCACATGGCTGTAGAACGAGATCAAACACCTAGGTAATTTAATGAAAAGAGGACCTCATTTCTTGCCTGACTATAAGAAATGTGTATATGATTATGACCAAGAAATCAAATTTGAGGAATCTTGGAGCAAGTTGGTCACCGATTTTAATGTTAATGAAAATAATTGGGTGAAATCAGTGTATGTTATCAAGGATAAATGGGCGGCATGTTACATGAAGAAAACATTCACCCTGGGAATGCGGAGCACTCAACTTAGTGAGAGTTTGAACTCAAATTTTAAGGCCTGCATGAGACCGGATTTCAATGTCACTCAATTCTTCAAGCACTTTGAGAGAGTTGTTGAGGAGAAACGTTATAATGAGTTAATTTGTGAATACGAGTGTCGATATAAACTACCAAAGTTGAGATATGAACATTTGCCAATTCTAATGCAACTCGCACAAGTATACACGCCTACAATTTTTAACCAATTCCATGATGAGTTTACCTTATTTTTAGCTACTTCTATACGAGAAAGAAATGTATCTCAACTTCTTTTTGAAAGTGATTACCTTGGTGAGTGAGGAAGGAGAATGGAGAGTGTTATTTCATCTTGTACAATCCTCCATATCATGCAGTTGTAGAAAGTTTTAGACTTTTGGAATACTTTGTTGTCATGCATTGAAAGTATTTGAGGCAAATGATGTTAAAGTTGTCTCTGATCAATATATCCTAAAGAGGTGGCTAGAGATGCACGAAGCACTATTATATATGATGTAAGGAGAAATGAGGTTGTGGAAGATCCAAAACTATGCAGCACACAAAGATATAAGCAACTTTCCCCCACTATGATTAGATTGGTCAATGAGGTGTCAGATTCTGAAAAATTATACTAGCTTGTAGAAAAAGGAGTGCATGATTTGTGTAAGTAAGTGATGGAGGTTCGATTACAAGAAAAAAGTTTGGTCAATGTTGAAAATGATGTCCAAACACTAACAAAAGATTATGTGACACAAGCAAAGGGGTTTAAGAAACGATTTAGGTTAAAGAGACATAAACGGATTGTAATACCCAGCTCCCTAGCAGGACACTACTAGATAGCGAAGAAACAAACCTAACTTTATTTACATCAAAATACCAAGTTAGGAACCAATATAATACAAACACAAAACTTATACCCCTAACTATGACTCTGGTCCGGTGTTCTCCACTATTGAATAACTTGCAAGCAACTCTGGATATTGCTATTCAGTTTCCAATATGTACCTGTTATCTGAAACATAAGAAACAACTAGTGAGATATAAAATCTCAGTGAGTCCCTACCAATATAAAATACTCCGATAGGGATTTATGGTTACCCTATCACTTCATAGTCCAAACATTCATATCAATATAGTATCATATTAAACTCATATCTAACATGTATTTTTAATAAAAGTAAACATATCTTTAACCAAAACCTCGTTGGTAACTCGCCCTTTCATCACCGGCTCTAAGACCGGGTGCTTACTCAGGTTAGAGTTATTCCTCATTGATGCTTTCTAATTATATCCAGCATCTAATTAAGTCATGAATGTTAACATCTTCATTTTTATTTTGAAAAACTTGCTATCCACCAAGCATGAGTAACTTGGGATGGAATAGCCTAATGTAAGGCAGGTCAGACGTCTATGACCGCAAGCCAGCGTCCCGAACTTGCTATGCACTTACCTATGCCTTCCTAAGAAGGACTTGAAAAACTCACTCATATTTGATAGCTTGTTTAAGTAGAATTCCTCTTCACTTAAACTAAGACTACCCTGATAGATGATAGTTCATGACTTTATTTGATAGCTTGTTTAAGTAGAATTCTTCATCACTTAAACAAAGATTACCCTAACAGATGATAGTTCATGACTTTTTCTCCTTTTGGTCAAAACTTCTCACAATAATAGTTATTTATAATTAGTACAATAACAGAGATTTGAGAGAGCAAATACTAACTCTATACAACTCCAAATTAAATGAACCAAAGGCCAAATTGAAGAATTTTCTGTCTAATTTAATATGCCACATAAATCAGAATACTTGGAGTTCCACCCAGAGAGATTCGAACTCCAAAAACACATAGACAGCATTCCAATTTCATCAGACAGCAGCTGCAAAATATTCTTAAAACTCAAACTTGCATCTTTAACTACTAAGCCTATACACATTCAAATTGAGTGCTTACAAAGACTAATTTACTTCATTTTGTGTCTATTTTAATATGGCACAAGAATCAGTTCAATTGAACTACCACACAGAGAGATTGAGATATTTTATTGCACACTGTCCAAATGCAAACAAGTCCAAAACAGCATCAGAAAAATATTTACCAATCCTCTCTTTCTACACACATCCATTTCAAATTCTTCCAAAAGCAAAGTTGTAGCATTTTATGTCTAGTTTGATATGGCACAGAAAACACAAGAATAAAATAAGTACATTTTCTATTATGCACAGTTTATCAGACTATGCTCATATCAGAATTTCAGTAAATCCTGTCAGGACTTTAACAACACAGCTGCAACTTCAAGTAACAATTTCTATCTCAATCCTTATCCAAATCTTGTCAAGCCAAAGCCTAACATGAATATCTTTATGTCTAGTTTTATATGAGACAGAGATCAAGTCAATTGGACTCCTAGGCAGAGAGAATCGAACAAATCAATAAACACTGCCAGAATCACAAAAATGCAGAACAGCAACAAGAAAGTTTGATAAAACTGAAACTTGTAAAATTAATTACTCTACTTATACACCTCCAAATCAGGTTATTCCAGAGTCTAAGTTGCTTAATTTTATGTCTAGTTTCACATTTCACAAGAATCATGTCAGTTGGACAACCAAAGAGAGAGTTACAGCCTTTTAATTACACGCTGCCCGAATACCAATTTTCACAGAACAGCATCAATGGTCATATTCTAAACTGGAACTTGTAAGATTAATATCTCCAGCTAGGCTACTCCAAATTCATCGAAACACAGGCTCAAATCAAAGCATTTTTAGTCTACTTTAACATGAAGCAAACGGAATCATATTTGGATAATCACACAAAGAGTTACAAGTAATTCTTTGGACACTGTCAGAATACGAAAATCATAGGACAACATCATCACTCACTTTCCTTCTTTCCCAAAATAATCACTTCCCAAAAACATGAATTTGAGACCATTTTACACAACCAAAAAGGAAAGAAGAACATCAAAACCCTAAATCATACTTACATCTCAAACTCAAACATCAACCAAAATCAAACACTATAAACAACAACAACCAACAACAAACTATCATCAATATCAACAATCATCAATTACCACTCAAGTTACAAGGATCAAAGATAAAAATCAAATAAAAAGGGGAAAAGGGGAGAAAGGGGAAAAGGAAGGGGAGCTCACCAAATGAGCTTAGAACAACTCTTCTCTTCTTCTTCTTCTTCTTATTCTTCTTCTTCTTCCTCTTCTTCCTTCCTCTTCCTCTTCTCCTCCTCTCTCGGTTCTCCTCTTTCTCCTCTCCTCCTTGTCTTTTCTTTTTCTTCTTTTTTCTTTTTTCTTTTCTCTCTTCTCTCTCTTTCTTTCCTTTCTTTCTTTCTTTTTCTCTCTCTCTCAGCAGCTTACTCTCTCTTGTCTATCATTTTATTTCTTTTCTAATAAGTGGGTATGTGTAAGTGTAAGAGAGTGGGTGAGAGTAAAGGTAATGAGTGGTAGTGGATAAGGTTAAATTTTAAGTGAGTGTGTACGACCCTTTTTTTTTCTCCATACTATTTTGGTCCTCCTATTTTCATTCTCTCGCCACTAACTAACTCCTTCTAAAATTAACCTTTCTAACCAATTTCTAATCAAACACATGTAAAATAAAATAAATAAATAAAATCAAACATCAAACAATCACATACATATTAACTTCACATCTAACATATAAGGTCCTAAAATTGGGATGTTACACTCTCCCCTCCTAAAAGAAATTTTGTCCTCAAAATTTCAGTTGACTTATCTAAGAAAACAAGTAAAAATACTAGTTTCTCATGTTTGCTCCTCATTCTAGGATTGTTCCTTGAGGAGTTGGCTCCTAGCACAGTTATTACCAGCTTTCATTGCGAACTCTGAACAGAAAAGTATCAAGAACAATCCACAATATTGATCCACAGCTCTAGCTTACAATTCAAACATCATTCCCTTGAGTTTATGTAGAGTACCATTGCAGGATATAAAATTGGGAGAAAAGATAAAAACTCGTTCATTTCATTCTCATACCAATACTAAACCAAAGGTTTTCATATCATATATAAACAAAAGCAATTTTTTTTAATATTCTCAGGCTGTGAATTGATTCAAGTCTTGCTTGAATTCAATTCAACTATAAAATTTATAGCAAACATGATTTGGATATAAAACCTTGTAGTTTTCACATCCCTTTCATTCTTACTTCAATTACATATTAGAAGTAAGCAAGAGCAGAATTAATCGACTACATGTATCCAATTAAACTATGTCATCAACATTCAAAATCGTATGCATCAACAATTCAAAATGGGAAAAGCAATTCACACAATTATGAAAGATGCAACATGGGTCAAGATACAAAGTATACTAAACTTGAATCTACAGTAAACAACTCATAATAATATAGTGGATCCTAAAAAGTCTTATCGCATATGGTCTTGGTTTACTAGTTCTTCAAGTTTAGGATTTGAGCTCTTAAACCACCATTAAAACCTTAGGGTTCAAATCAACCGATACTCATATAATGGATCTCAATATTGGTAGACACACTATATTAGGTATAACAAAATTGAGGGAAAAGGTTTCAACTTAAAATTGTTTCTGGTTTGAAAACTGTGCACTGAAATCCCTTGTTGAAACCTTACCTCTCCGTTTTAGTTCAAGAGGGCATACTGGGATATAGTGGTCCGAGTGACCTGAAATTTTGTGTCCAGGGTTATTTTGTCATAAGAAAACTGGGTGAAAAATCTCAGGTTCAATATTCAAAGAGAAGTCAGGTTTCTGCAAACATCTCCCATTTGGCTCCTATAAGTGTTTCCTTTGCAACCTTAGGGCCTACTATGAGCTACACACATCCAGTAATAATGAAACTTGATAGTTGGAGCCTCCATAACTATACAAAACTGTGAGGACAAATTTCAGTTCAATCAGATTTCTGGTTTGGGAATTCTACAGTAAAATACATTAAGGTACTTAGTGTGTTCTATTTTACAAAACAAGGGTGAACTTGAGCTGAACTAGTCCAAATGAGCTAAAACTTTACCTACAGCTTATTTTTTATGATAGGAAAACTGTAGGAATTGATTTCACTCAAAATGGACTTCTATGCCAAAAGTTGTGCAGATTGACACTTGGAATTGCTCTAAAAGTGCCATTTAAAACCTAATGGTCTATATCTCGAACCAAAGGTCTAAAGAACCTGATCTTTTGCCTGCACATACACTTTGGGTATATAAAACTATGAAAGTTGGTTTCACATCAAAAGCTACTTTAGTTTGGGAGTTATGCAGCTCTAAAGTTGGTCATTTCTATGGATTTCATCATTAGTCCATTTGGCACATTTCCAAGTTATGACCCTATTTGGTTTAACGATAACTCCAGCAACTTAGGGAAACAAAATCTAGCCTATGGGGATAACTCATTTCCTTGCATTTTCTCTACTCTTTCTCCCCGAGCAGCATGACTTAAAGCCATGTCTAGTTTTTCTTTTCATCTCTACTCTAAGGGCTGAGACTGACTTAATCATCAGTTTCTTGTTCCTAATATCATCTCAAGATTACTAACTCTCTTTTCATCAATTAGCCATCCTACTAACTTGTACTATCGCTCAAACACAACTCATGCATCATCCAACATGCACATTGTAATGACATGCATGTTTTCTGCATACATTTCGTGGATATACCATAACAGGATTCAAAACATGGAAAGCCTATCAATCATCAATCATAACATGATTTCCTACACATGTCCATACACCTTAATTCTTAACTTTAAGTTTCCAAAACCTCTCTTCTTATTCAACAAATTAAATAGAAACAATTAAAAACAATATAAATAAACATGCACATATTGAGGCACAAACATCCAATGCTACCCATAGAAGGAAACCAATCAACATGCATTCTATCCCATTAACCCTTAATCCATACACAACACACTATAATTATTAGGAACATTCAGAATCAATCATCTATCTTTTCACTCCATCCAAAATCAAAAGAATAAAAGAAAAATCACATGTACTATCTTTCAAGACCTCATAAATCCTTACCATTGATTAAAATAAAACTTTATTGCATCATCCATGACAATAAGTACGAAAAAAAAAATCACATACATATTGTCCAATACTTTTGACCATAATACATGTTAAGTACACATAAAAGAAAACTTTATTTGCACATGTCATTTTCAATATACATAAGTTGCAAAATAGAAGAATAGAATAGTATCCCTCACTAGTGAAGATACACTTATTCCTGCATATCTGAATCAAATTCACAACTTTAAAACTGCAAAAGATTGCGGAATCTATCTTTTAGAAAAGCAATTTTGATCCAAAACTTCTAAGGAAAGAGTTACTTCATATAAGAGAATTTCTATAGACTAGCATTTTCACCATTCCTTATACAAATACCTGAGGTGGCCTGCCTCATTAATTTGCATAAAGAATTTAAAAAAGTACCAATGTTATAGGAACACTAAGACAAACACCTTAAACCGGATCATTCTAGACTCAACTTCACAGCCGATCGGATCGACATGCTCTGATACCAAAACGCACTACCCAGCTTCCTAGCAGGATACTACTAGATAGCAAAGAAACAAACCTAACTTTATTTACATCAAAATACCAAGTTAGGAACCAATATAATACAAACACAAAACTTAAACTCCTAACTATGACTCTGGTCCGGTGTTCTCCACTATTGAATAACTTGCAAGCAACTCCGAATATTGCTATTCAGTTTCCAATATGTACCTGTTATCTGAAACATAAGAAACAACTAGTGAGATATAAAATCTCAGTGAGTCCCTACCAATATAAAATACTCCGATAGGGATTTATGGTTACCCTATCACTTCATAGTCCAAACATTCATATCAATATAGTATCATATTAAACTCATATCTAACATGTATTTTTAATAAAAGTAAACATATCTTTAACCAAAACCTCGTTGGTAACTCGCCCTTTCATCACCGGCTCTAAGACCGGGTGCTTACTCAGGTTAGAGTTATTCCTCATTGATGCTTTCTAATTATATCCAGCATCTAATTAAGTCATGAACGTTAACATCTTCATTTTTATTTTGAAAAACTTGCTATCCACCAAGCATGAGTAACTTGGGATGGAATAGCCTAATGTAAGGCAGGTCAGACGTCTATGACCGCAAGCCAGCGTCCCGAACTTGCTATGCACTTACCTATGCCTTCCTAAGAAGGACTTGAAAAACTCACTCATATTTGATAGCTTGTTTAAGTAGAATTCCTCTTCACTTAAACTAAGACTACCCTGATAGATGATAGTTCATGACTTTATTTGATAGCTTGTTTAAGTAGAATTCTTCATCACTTAAACAAAGATTACCCTAACAGATGATAGTTCATGACTTTTTCTCCTTTTGGTCAAAACTTCTCACAATAATAGTTATTTATAATTAGTACAATAACAGAGATTTGAGAGAGCAAATACTAACTCTATACAACTCCAAATTAAATGAACCAAAGGCCAAATTGAAGAATTTTCTGTCTAATTTAATATGCCACATAAATCAGAATATTTGGAGTTACACCCAGAGAGATTCGAACTCCAAAACAGACATAGACAGCATTCCAATTTCATCAGACAGCAGCTGCAAAATATTCTTAAAACTCAAACTTGCATCTTTAACTACTAAGCCTATACACATTCAAATTGAGTGCTTCCAAAGACTAATTTACTTCATTTTGTGTCTATTTTAATATGGCACAAGAATCAGTTCAATTGCACTACCACACAGAGAGATTGAGATATTTTATTGCACACTGTCCAAATGCAAACAAGTCCAAAACAGCATCAGAAAAATATTTACCAATCCGAACTTGTATCATTTATATCTCTTTCTACACACATCCATTTCAAATTCTTCCAAAAGCAAAGTTGTAGAATTTTATGTCTAGTTTCATATGGCACAGAAAACACAATAATACAATAAGTAAATTTTCTATTATGCACAGTTTATCAGACTATGCTCATATCAGAATTTCAGTAAATCCTGTCAGGACTTTAACAACACAGCTGCAACTTCAAGTAACAATTTCTAACTCAATCCTTATCCAAATCTAGTCAAACCAAAGCCTAACATGAAGAGATTTATGTCTAGTTTTATATGAGACAGAGATCAAGTCAATTTGACTCCTAGACGGAGAGAATCGAACAGATCAATAAACACTGCCAGAATCACAAAAATGCAGAACAGCAACAAGAAAGTTTGATAAAACTGAAACTTGTAAAATTAATTACTCTACTTATACACCTCCAAATCAGGTTATTCCAGAGTCTAAGTTGCTTCATTTTATGTCTAGTTTCACATTTCACAAGAATCAGGTCAGTTGGACAACCAAAGAGAGAGTTACAGCCTTTTAATTACACGCTGCCCGAATACCAATTTTCACAGAACAACATCAATGGTCATATTCTAAACTGGAACTTGTAAGATTAATATCTCCAGCTAGGCTACTCCAAATTCATCGAAACACAAGCTCAAATCAAAGCATTTTTAGTCTACTTTAACATGAAACAAACGGAATCACATTTGGATAATCACACAAAGTGTTACAAGTAATTCTTTGGACACTGTCAGAATACGAAAATCATAGGACAACATCATCACTCACTTTCCTTCTTTCCCAAAATAATCACTTCCCAAAAACATGAATTTGAGACCATTTTACACAACCAAAAAGGAAAGAAGAACATCAAAACCCTAAATCATACATACATCTCAAACTCAAACATCAACCAAAATCAAACACTATAAACAACAACAACCAACAACAAACTATCATCAATATCAACAATCATCAATTACCACTCAAGTTACAAGGATCAAAGATAAAAATCAAACACAAAGGGGAAAAGGGGAGAAAGGGGAAAAGGAAGGGGAGCTCACCAAAGGAGCTTAGAACAACTCTTCTCTTCTTCTTCTTCTTCTTCTTCTTCTTCCTCTTCTTCCTTCCTCTTCCTCTTCTCCTCCTCTCTCAGTTCTCCTCTTTCTCCTCTCCTCCTTCTCTTTTCTTTTTCTTCTTCTTTCTTTTCTCTCTTCTCTCTCTTTCTTTCCTTTCTTTCTTTTTTTCTTTCTTTCTTTTTCTCTCTCTCTCAGCAGCTCACTCTCTCTTGTCTATCATTTTATTTCTTTTCTAATAAGTGGGTATGTGTAAGTAAGAGAGTGGGTGAGAGTAAAGGTAATGAGTGGTAGTGGATAAGGTTAAATTTTATGTGAGTGTGTACGACCCTTTTTTTTCCCATACTATTTTGGTCCTCCTATTTTCATCCTCTCACCACTAACTAACTCCTTCTAAAATTAACCTTTCTAACCCATTTCTAATCAAACACATGAAGAATAAAATAAATAAATAAAATCAAACATCAAACAATCACATACATATTAACTTCACATCTAAGATATAAGGTCCTAAAATTGGGATGTTACAGTTGCTGTGAAGAAAACTTCTCAACAATATTTTAATGCTCAAATCTCATTTCATGATTTTATAAAACTTCTTAACTTGATATGTAAATCATTTGAACTAAGTCAAGATGTATTTGATAAATAGTAGAGTTTATACAGTTCAAATATGCAGATTAAGACAAGTTAAGCATGCTGAGAATGTTGACAGAACATTCTGAGAATGAACAGAATATTCTGAGAACGAACATAACATTCTGAGTATGAGCAGAACATTCTAAGCATGAACATGCTGATGCAAAATGTAAATGAGTTAAGGGTAAGAAGATTTTGCACAGTCATTTTTATCCTTGTTCGCCCATCAACTTTAGGCTACGTCCAGTCCCCACACACGCTGAGATTTTCCATTATGTAAATCAATTAATACAAGTATTTTTTCCTTTGCCTCTTCAGGCAAATACACTTAGTATTCTTTCCCAAGTCTCTACAGGCTTCTAGTATTCTTTCTCAAGCCTCTCCAGACTCACTAAGTATTCTTTCACTACCTCTTCAGGCATTCACGTAGTATTATTTTTCCTCAAGACTCTACAGGCTTCATACAACACATACTTTCTATTTCCAAGCCTACACAACAATTTCCCTACCCGAAACCTCACCTAACCAAGCTGTAACGCCCCTTTTTCCCACAAGGATTGTTACGTAAAATTACCAAGAAACTTAATGCGGAAATAATATAAATTGGTTTATCTTTATAAAATTCGCGGCTAAAATTTTATTTTTTTTGAAAAGATAAGTACGCTCATGAAAACTTAGCCATCCAGAAACTCAAAAGAAGAAAACATACATCTTACATATATATATATCTCCATGTGACGATACATCATCCTGTCATAAAAGAAAATTAAGCGGTAAACTAAACCTAGGAAAACAGTAAAACAAAATATGTGCCAAATCCATGACATGAGCATCTACTACCCAAAACCTAAGTTGGTCGGCTAACTGACAACCCACAACCTAGCACTATCCGCCCCACACCTAGAGAACTAAGAAAACGTCGTTTCCTCGGGTTCTCCTCGGAATTCTCCTCCTCCTCGGACTCAGACTCCTCAAGTTAACCGCATCCAGGCTTATCTCTGATCTTTCTCTTCCCTCTATTTCTGACCGCAAGTCCAGACACCGTGGCCCATTGAGAGATGGGATCATAAGTCCATCCCCAACCATCGGCCTCAAGAGGCCGAAAAACTCTCCCTCACTCGGCTACCAGAGGTCTCGAAGTGGACATCTTCGCGTAACGTACATAAGGATAATAGAAAGACATGCAATGGTGAATTTCTTTGCACAAGTTGAAATTCACTGAAAGGATGTATATGAAAAATTAAGTACTACATAATACATCCCAAGAATATATGTATAATTACTCTTTCGAAAATCTTCCTCTAAGATAATCATACACCAAAAGAGAACACATCATCACGTTAAACACATAGTCAAACACACATAGCATTCTAGCATAATGCATGTCACTTCAACATCTTTTAATACAACTCAAACCGCACTCCATTTGCAATCCCCCAAGCTGGATTGCACAATCCGCCAAGCTGGATTGTAGCTCAATTTTGGCAAAGCCAAACACCAAATGCAACTGACATCTATATATATATTGCACAATCCTCCAAGCTGGATTGTAGCAATGACATATATATATATTGCACAATCCTCCAAGCTGGATTGTAGCATGGCCTCAATATTTATATTGCACAATCCTCCAAGTTGGATTGTAGCAATGACATCTATATTTACACCCACATACAAGAGGATAATGCAATCCTTCATGTTATGATTTTCGTCGTCACATGTTAGGTCTCTTCCAACACCGTGTAGCATTATTGTCCTCAAGACTTTATCGTCGCCACGTATTGATCCTCGTTCAATACCATGTAAAATCGTTATTTGAAACCATAAGTTTTTAGAAGAAATTCCTCTTTGAATTCTTAAGTTCTCCTTTAACTTCAAAATCTTAAATCTTCACTTGTTATAAAAGAATTACCTCTTATTTAAAACCCACTTTATTAATTTTTCTTCCCACTTTTCATTATAAAAGGTTTAATTAAAAACTTGAGTAGATTCTTTGATAAATTTACTTAATTTCCTTACTTTTAAGTATTTACAATTCTGACCCCCTAAGAAGTCCAGTTTCGCAGTCCAGCCCCTGATTTTTTGAAAATTTGGTTTCTGGCCCAAAATGCCCAGATTTCGCGTTTTCTGCCCCAAAACTTTTGTGAATTATGTTTTTGGCCCAAAGTGCCTAGACTTCGCGCTTCTGCCCCAAACTTTTGTAAATTACGTTTTTGGCCCAAAGTGCCCAGACTTCGCGTTTCTGCCCCAAAATTCCAGAAATTTATATTTTTAGCCCAAAAGCACCCAGATTTCGTTTTTAACCCTTTAAAAATCTAAAATTTGATTTTCTCCCTCATTAATTGATTTTCTAGCTCACTTAGAGTTTTATGGATAAAAAGGATTTAGTATGAAATTGATTTAAGACTTATGATTAGAAACTTGATGAAATTTATCTAATTAAGTGTTAACTTGAATTCTAATTAATTCATTGGATTTCATTTTGTAAAACCTTTCATTAAAGCTTTTAAACCCTCTTCCCACATTTAATCAAATACTTTCAATCCAATCCCAATCACATTGAATTAAAACATATGAGACATCCAAGAATCAACATTCATCATTTTGGCAAGAACACAACCAAGCCATAAATCAAACATACACTCAAAGTAATCATTCATAACATATCAACATACATCATGAACATTGCATAAAGCATACTTCACCAAGCATACACTTAGGCATCCAAAATCACCCCAAAGCATACATATGATTTTTCCAACAACACATGGCTTATCAAAAATTATCATGCCTCAACCAAAATCATACTTTAACTCATATACATAAATATATAAAATTACATATTACTAATAGAATGAAACTCATTCAAACACCCAATATGAAAACTCAAGTCTTTGAGTTTTTCATGAAACATACAACATACACCATACACATACACATCCTTCCCAACTTATTGAGAAAATCCCCTTACCTCTTGAAGACAATGAAAATGGGCAAACACCAAAAATCACCTCCACTCTTCACCAACACCAAGTGGCCTCCTTGAAGCCTTGATGTTCCAACACTTAGAAAAATTAACCTTTCACAAAATACACCAAAATTAAATCATAAAAATGCAAGTTTTATGCAAACCACCAAACCCCAAAGAGTAGAAATTTTGAGTAGATGAATACTTACTCAAACTTGAAAGCAAATGGATCCAAGGTAGTTTTCAAGCTTGTAGGTTCCAATGGAGTGAACCTAAACCAATAAAAAGCTCTCTTTTAGTAAAGAGAAGAACACAACCTTCATGGAAAATGAAAGTGGTGGAAATGAAAAAATGAAAGAAGTTTATGGATTAGAATAATGATCCAAACCTTTTTTGTGAAGCTTGACTATGCAAAATCTCAATAAAACTTGGTCTTTTTGGTGTACGAAAAGCTTGGGAATGGAGAGAAAATGGAGAATGGAAACTTGGAGAAAATGAAGTGTGTGACAAAATGAATTTCTCTCTCCTTTCTCCCTTAGTAATCTCGGCTGAACACAAAGGAAGCATGGGGGAAGCATGGGCTTGCATGCTTGAGTGGTTGGGAGCCATACCTCACTCACCTAATTTGGAAAAATTCAAAATTCAACCCCATTTGACCCAATTGACTTTTGGAATTATTTTTGAGAGTGAATCTGCCCTCTTGGGCGCCCAACCAGACCATAAAAATTGGTGGGATTAAGTCCCATCAAGTTAGGGTTTAATCGGTAGTTCAAAGTAGTAAAAACGCTTAGTTTTATAACCCCTTTTTAGTTAAATATTTTTCTAAAATGATTAAAATCATGATAAATCAATTTTATGACTTGAATATGATTTAGAAAAAGTTAGAAACCCAAAACTAAATTCTATTTTGCATGTCCCGGTTGTGTCTGGTTTACCCGTAAAACTCCAAACACAGGTAAAATAAAGCTTTTTCTGAAAAATTTCCAGAAAAATTTCTTAAAATCAAAAATATTATAAAAACTACTTTTGGTTCGTTAAAATATTATTTTGAAGTTAAAATGATCTCCAGAAAAATACCGGACCCTATCCCCGCATCAGGAGAAAATGCGGTTCCCGCAAAAACTCAGTTTTGCGAAATTGGCTATTCTTGACTCTTCTAAAATAAATCTAAGATATTAATATCACTATCCTTACCCCAAGATCCCAAAATCATTATAGTATAATTTTTTAATCACATTAAAGAAGATAAAAAAATCAATAAAAACTATTTAAAAACTAGTTTGAGAGGACTCTCATCTCACAGATGATAAATAATGTGTTTGTGGTTGGAATACAGCTTCACGACACTCATTGAGTGGATTACAATTTAAGTACAAAGCTGTGGTCACTCCTTAACATTCTTTCTGATATAAGAATGTTTTTCTCTGATATGAGAATGTTCCTTCTTGGTGTGAGAAGGTTGCTGGAGTGGGAAGGATGAAGAGAAATGATCTTCAAATCATGTTTCTACGTGCGTAATCTCTCTCCCTCACGTTTTGCAGCTGCCTTTTGTGTTTAAGTATTGTTCCCAAGTCAATATAGCCATTATATGAGATGTTTATCTCAGGGGGAGAAGAGTAAGGAAAATCTGAGATGTTTATCTCAGGGGGAGTTTCCCTTAGAAAATTTCTGTTTTTGCTGACTGATTTTGGTTTATATGCTTTATTGTTTGTAAAACATAATAATGTTTGTCATCATCAAAAAGGGGGAGATTGTTGGAACCAAATTGGTTAAAAGTGTTTTTAATACAAAAACTCCCTAAGTGATTTTATGGTTTTGATGATAACAAAATGTATTAAGGTTTTTACAAAGGATAAACAAAATGTATTAAGCTTGTACAATGAATAACAATGCTGCCTAACTAAGTTTATTGAAGAAAGATTGCAGTCTGCGTCCAATAAGCTAGCTCATCACAATGTTGGCACTGGAATGGACACAAAAGTTCTGCGTCCAATGTTTTAGCAGAAGGAAGAATTCTGCGTCCAATGGGTGAGCAGAAGGAAGAGTTCTGCGTCCAATGTTTCAGCACAAAGGCAAGTAATGTTGTGCGTCCAATAATTCAGTACAAGGCACAAGGACAATTTCATACGTCCAATGATTCATGAGAAGGCATTGAAGCTATAAGTCCAATGATAAGTACAAGGCAATACTGGCATAAGTCCAATGATTTTCAAAGGAACAGATTCAGTGAGCGTCCAATGCATATGAAGGACAAAAAGTCCAATGTTCAGCATGAGTAAGAGTGCAACTCTGCGTCCAATGAAACTGAACATTCTGCGTCCAATGAAGTCAGAGTTACTCAAGCACTGTTCTGCGTCCGATAAATGAGAAGAACAAGAACAAAGTGTTACACGATGAATGAAGCAAAGTAGGACAAGTTCTCAGTCTACTATTCATCGTCCAATAAAGCAGCATAACAAAGTGCAATTGAAAGCATCAGGTATGCGTCCAATGTCTGCATGAGTTCTGTGCAAATTGGTAAGTGCAAAGGTATGCGTCCAATAGATTCTATATGCTGCGTCCAAAACGCAGAGTCCATTACGTGCTATTTACTGCTCATGCATTTAATATGAAACATATTTATTGAGCAAATGATTTGAAATAAATAGCTGTATGCAATGCTTTCTGTACATCTTTGTCAACGTTTGTGAATGTACTTTTGAAAAGCATAAAGTACTGTGGAAAGTGTACTAAGAGAGAGAATGTACTTTTAACTACTCTATATATCTCTGAACACATCTTTCTGCTTTACACAGTGTATTCTCTCTGTCTCAATAAGATATTATTATTAACCACTGTACAATTGAGACTTTGAGTACAGGTTGCTTCTGATTTAGGAGAAAGAAACGCAGACATGCACAATGAAGTAGATCTCCTCGGAGCAACGGGAAAATAGCATATAATGCTATTAGAGAACGGTAACTTTTATGAGAGCTGAAGTTGAGCAACTGAAGAACAAGTCTGAAGCCTCACTACTCTTATAAATACCGAGAAGCAAGAAGAAGAAAACAAGAGACTGGAAAACGAAAAAGAAAAAGCTGAACTGCAGTGCTTATACTCTGTATTGAAAGTCTTGTATTTTTTTCTATCTTCTTGTAAAAGAGAGTTTGCTTAACTCTCGAAGTGCTTTAGATTTCATATCCTCACTTGTGTGAGTTAGACAGCACTTGAATCAAAAACTCTGCTGAGTTGTTTAGCCTGAAGAGGCTGTGTTCAAAGAATACTTGAGTTTTAGCCTGAAGAGGCTGCGTTCAAAGAATACTTGGGATTTAGCCTGGAGAGGCTGTGTGCAAAGAATACTTGGGTTTTAGCCTGAAGAGGCTGTGTGCAAAGAATACTTGTACCTATCTGGTTTGATAGTGAAATCTCTCTAGTTTGTGGGGACTGGACGTAGCTCTTAGGAAAGGGTGAACCAGGATAAAAACTTGTGTTATTTCTTCTTTCCCTTAACTCCTTTTATATCTGTGTTTATTACTAACAAAGGGGATTGAAATTGATTTTATTCAAACAAGTTTTTCAAACAAAAAGGGAAGCATTCTGTGCGTCCAATCTTTAGAAAACCTGTGCGTCCAGTTTTTATAAAGACTCTATGCGTCTAGTGTTTTAACACTCTGTGCGTCCAATATTTCAGAAAACACTGTGCGTCCAATATTTGAACTAAGCTGTGCGTCCAACGTTTTTAACAGCCAGCATCCATCTTTTGCGAAAAGTTTTAAAAGCTTAAAAACACAATTCAACCCCCCCTTCTTGTGTTTCATCTTGTTACCTACAGTTGGCATCAGAGCTCGGTCTCTAGGGGTTGAGCACTTAACAGTGCAGAGAAGCAAGATCCATGGAGAACGAGGGACAAGCTGTGAACAGACCACCACTGTTCAATGGAAATGAATACGGCTACTGGAAGCAGAGAATGATCACATTCTTTGATGCTCAAAATATGGACCTATGGGATGTCGTGGAAACTGGCTACACTGCTCCAGTAAATGAAGCAGGTCAACAAATACCAAGAGCTCAGTGGACAGCAGATCAAAGGACCAGATTCCAGCTGAACTCGAAGGCAAGACACTATCTGATGTGTGCCATTACAAAGTCAGAATATGACAAGGTGCACAGCTGCACTACTGCCAAGGAGATGTGGGACACTCTAGCTTTGGCACATGAAGGTTCATCTCAGGTTCGTGAGTCCAAAATCAGCATGCTAGTTCATCAATATGAACTATTCAAAATGGAGGATCACGAGTCCATTGATCAAATGTTTGGAAGATTCCAAACAATCATCAACAACCTGAGGTCCTTGGGAAAAATCTACACAACCCAAGAGCATATCAGGAAAATCCTAAGGAGTCTGCCAAGACAATGGAGACCCAAGGTGACAGCCATACAAGAAGCAAGGGATCTTTCCACTCTTGCTATGGAGGATCTTCTAGGCTCACTGAAAGTACATGAGCTTGAGCTTAATGAAGAGGGAACAGAAAAAAAGGCAAAGTCCATTGCTCTTAAAGCTCAAAAAGGGAGCACCTCAAAAGCCTTAAAGGCAAATGATTCTGATGACGAATCATGCAGCTCAGAAGGAGAAGAAGGCTCAGATGATGATGAACTCTCCTTCATCTCCAGGAAAATAAAGTCTATGTGGAAAAAGAAGGGTGGCTTCAGAAGGAAGCAATTCAACAGAAGATTTCCACAGAAGGAAGCTGAGCAAAAGGAGGAAAGTCCAGTGGTGTGCTATGGATGCAGGAAACCAGGCCACTACAAGGCAGACTGTCCTGAGGCCGAGAGGACAAAGAAGAAGTTCTTCAAGAAGAAAAAAGGTCTCATGGCAACATGGGAGGACCTTGATGATTCCTCTGATGATGAGGATAAGGAAGAGGCAAATCTGTGTCTAATGGCAGGACTCTCCTCAGTTGAAAGTGAAGACGAAGAGGAGGTAATTTCTTACTCTGAATTAAGAAATAATTTTGATGAGCTTCTTAGAGATTCATCCATTCTATCTGATGAGTACAAGTCTTTAAAGAAAAAGTTTTCTCTTATAACAAAAGATTTTGAAAAGCTTTCTTCAGAAAACAAAGTACTTAAATCAGAAAATGAAAAGTTAAGACTTCAAGTAAGTCAACCAAAAGATGAATCTCCAAAAGATTCTGAGTCCAGTACTTCCTGTGAAGTACAAGTACTTCAACAAGAAGTAAATGAACTTACTGGACGATTGTCCAGATTTGTCAGTAGCTCTGAAAAGCTTGATCAAATTTTAAAAATTCAGAGAAAACCTTCTGACAAAACTGGTTTGGGTTATGAAAAACCGAAACCAAAGTTTTCCAAGAGTCCATCAAAGTTTAATATATATTGTGGTCACTGTGGAAAGGCTGGACATGTCACACCAACATGCATCCATAACAAAAGGGACATGCCTGGACGCAGACCAAGGACTAACAAGAAAGGACCCAAGTCAATCTGGGTACCTAAAAATATGATAATTCCTGTTGCAGATTTGCTTAATGGGAGGAAAACAACACCAGTCATGGTACCTGGACAGTGGCTGCTCACGACACATGACAGGAGAAAGGTCTATGTTCCAAGACCTAAAGCCTAGATCAAAGGGCTGGGTCACGTTTGGAGGTGACCAGAAAGGCAAAATAGTTGGAATAGGTAAAATTGGTAAACATGTTTTTCCTACTATTAAAAATGTTTTATTAGTTGAAAGACTCAAACATAATCTACTTAGCATAAGTCAATTGTGTGACAGTGGATGTGATGTTTCCTTTGACAAAGATAAATGTATAGTCAAAAATTCTGATATGTCCATTCTTTTTCAAGCAAAGAGGCAGGATAATGTTTATAAAATTGATTTCGAAAATCTGTCCAAACAGAATGTCTCATGCTTCATTTCTTTAAATGATGAACAATGGATATGGCACAAGAAGCTTGGTCATGCAAGCTTGAGAACCATCTCAAAGCTTAATAAGCATAGCCTCGTGAGAGGTCTTCCAAATCTTGTGTACAAATCTGAGGTTCTCTGTGAAGCATGTCAGAAAGGGAAACAAGTGAAAAACTCTTTTGTTTCTAAAAATATTGTTTCCACTTCTAGACCTTTAGAACTTTTACACATGGATTTGTTTGGACCAACTCAAATTGCTTCTTTGAATGGAAAGAAATATGGACTAGTTATAGTTGATGACTATACTAGATGGACATGGGTTAAATTCCTTGCACACAAGGATGAGTCTTTTACAGTATTCACCATTTTTTGTAAAAGAGTCCAAAATGAGAAAGGAGTTTGTATCAACTCCATTAGAAGTGATCATGGAGGTGAGTTTGAAAATGCAAACTTTCAGAGATTCTGTGAAGAGAATGGAATCCTTCACAATTTCTCTGCACCTAGAACACCTCAGCAAAATGGTGTGGTAGAGAGAAAAAATCGATCTTTACAAGAGATGGCCCGGACCATGCTCAATGATCACTCAACCTCTAAGAGGTTTTGGGCTGAAGCTGTAAACACAGCATGTTATTTGCAAAACCGAATTTATATAAGGCCTACACTGAAAAAGACTCCTTATGAATTGTGGAAAGGAAGGAAACCCAACATTTCATATTTTCATCCTTTCGGATGTGAGTGTTTTATTCTTAACACCAAAGATCAACTTGGTAAATTTGACTCTAAAATTGATAATGGAATTTTTCTGGGTTATTCTGAAACTTCCAAGGCATATCGAGTTTACAACTCAAGAACCTTGACTGTTGAAGAGTCAATTCATATTAAATTCAATGACAAAAAGCCTGACAAGGAACTGTCAGAGCTAAGTGATTCTCTTGCAGATGTGAAAATACAAGCAAGAGGTGAAGGACCATCACCTAAGAGTGAAGAAGATGGACCAGACGCAGGAGACAGTCATGCGTCCAATACTGCAGGTGGTAAAAGCTGGCATTTTAAGACTTATCATCCTGAAGATCAAATTATTGGAAATGCAGATGATAAAGTCAGAACAAGGTCCACATTCAGAGAGCAAACTGATGTAGCATTCATCTCTGAATTGGAGCCAAAGAATATAGATGAAGCCCTATTGGATCAAGGATGGATTTTAGCAATGCAGGGGGAGCTGAATCAGTTCAAAAGAAATGATGTTTTGACTCTGGTAGCCCCACCTGAAGATAAGTCCATCATTGGAACCAAATGGGTATTCAGAAATAAGCTGGACGAAGAAGGTAATGTTGTGAGGAACAAAGCAAGGTTAGTTGCTCAAGGCTACTCACAACAGGAAGGTATTGATTTCACTGAAACTTTTGCTCCAGTAGCTAGAATTGAAGCCATTCGCATTTTACTTTCATTTGCTGCCCAACATGATATGAGGCTTTATCAAATGGATGTAAAGAGTGCTTTTCTGAATGGTATAATAACAGAAGAAGTCTATGTTGAACAGCCCCCTGGTTTTGAGGATCAATCTTTTCCAAATCATGTTTTTAAATTGAAAAAGGCTCTTTATGGCCTTAAGCAAGCTCCTCGAGCTTGGTATGAAAAACTGAGTTCATTTATAAAGGAAAATGGTTTTTCAAGAGGAAAAGTTGATAACACTCTTTTCAGAAAATTCATAGACTCACATTTCATCATAGTACAGATTTATGTAGATGACATTATTTTTGGTGCTACTGATGAATCTTTGTGTAGAGAATTCTCTGAGTTAATGCAGAAAGAATTCGAAATGAGCATGATGGGAGAGTTGAAGTTCTTTCTTGGACTTCAAGTGAAACAAACTCAAGATGGGATATATGTGCATCAGACCAAATATACAAAGGAGCTTCTGAAGAAGTTCAAGATGGATGATTGCAAACCCATGAATACCCCCATGCATCCAACTTGCATAATGAGCCTGAATGACACAGATAAAAAGGTAGATCAAAAGGTATATAGAGGTATGATAGGATCTCTTTTATATCTTACTGCATCTAGACCTGATATTATGTTCAGTGTATGCTTATGTGCAAGATTTCAAACAGATCCTAGAGATTCTCATTTGACTGCTGTCAAGAGAATTTTTAGATATCTGAAAGAGACTACTAATCTCGGTTTGTTGTTTAAGAAATCAGATGAATACAGATTAGTAGGGTTCTGTGATGCTGATTATGCTGGAGACAGGCTTGAAAGAAAAAGCACCAGCGGAGGATGCCATTTTATTGGATCCAATTTAGTATCATGGACAAGCAGGAGACAAAGCACAATTGCATTATCAACAGCTGAAGCTGAATATGTCTCTGCTGCAAGTTGTTGTTCTCAGCTCTTATGGATTAAACATCAATTGGAGGACTACAACATCTTTGAGAGTAAGATTTCTGTTCTTTGTGATAATACTGCTGCAATCAATTTATCTAAGAACCCAATCTTACACTCAAGAGCTAAGCATATAGAAATTAAACATCATTTTATTAGAGACTATGTGCAGAAGGGAACATTTGATATTCAGTTTGTTAACACTGAAAATCAATGGGCAGATATATTTACAAAACCCCTCTCTGTAGATAGGTTTACTTTTATAAGGAAGCATTTGAATATGCACTTTATAAAAGACTGATGTTTAGCGTCCAATATGCTTAAGTTGAGTCTGAGTCCAATGTGACTAGAGTCCAATAGGACACGACAGTCTATTTGAGACTTAGAATTTTTTTTAAAAGACTCAAAAGCTTTTACATCTTAGTAATCCCACGCTGAGTCCAAACTTTTTCATAAAGATATATCTTACAGTTGGTTTTCTCTTCGTTTGGCATCTTTCCTAAAATTATTTCTGTTTGAGAAAGCTTGTTTAGAAAAAGGGGAGAAGGAAAAGGGTTTTTAAGTTTCTCTCTGTGTTTCAAAACTGTCTTTGGACTATGATGTTCTATGAACCTTTTTGCCTGATGACAAAAGGGGGAGAAATATATGGGATTAAGTTTTAAAAAGAAAGAAGAATATGGGATTAAGTCTGATTGCGTTGCAGTAGTCTTATTACCATGCTTTAATCTGATAAGCTATTTGCTTTTTATTGGACTAATCTTGTTGTTATGAGTAAAAGAAATTTTCAGGTACTCTGAGTATATTGAATATCCAAAACCATGAGATGTTTATCTCAGGGGGAGAAGAGTAAGGAAAATCTGAGATGTTTATCTCAGGGGGAGTTTCCCTTAGAAAATTTCTGTTTTTGCTGACTGATTTTGGTTTATATGCTTTATTGTTTGTAAAACATAATAATGTTTGTCATCATCAAAAAGGAGGAGATTGTTGGAACCAAATTGGTTAAAAGTGTTTTTAATACAAAAACTCCCTAAGTGATTTTATGGTTTTGATGATAACAAAATGTATTAAGGTTTTTACAAAGGATAAACAAAATGTATTAAGCTTGTACAATGAATAACAATGCTGCCTAACTAAGTTTATTGAAGAAAGATTGCAGTCTGCGTCCAATAAGCTAGCTCATCACAATGTTGGCACTGGAATGGACACAAAAGTTCTGCGTCCAATGTTTTAGCAGAAGGAAGAATTCTGCGTCCAATGGGTGAGCAGAAGGAAGAGTTCTGCGTCCAATGTTTCAGCACAAAGGCAAGTAATGTTGTGCGTCCAATAATTCAGTACAAGGCACAAGGACAATTTCATACGTCCAATGATTCATGAGAAGGCATTGAAGCTATAAGTCCAATGATAAGTACAAGGCAATACTGCCATAAGTCTAATGATTTTCAAAGGAACAGATTCAGTGAGCGTCCAATGCATATGAAGGACAAAAAGTCCAATGTTCAGCATGAGCAAGAGTGCAACTCTGCGTCCAATGAAACTGAACATTCTGCGTCCAATGAAGTCAGAGTTACTCAAGCACTGTTCTGCGTCCGATAAATGAGAAGAACAAGAACAAAGTGTTACACGATGAATGAAGCAAAGTAGGACAAGTTCTCAGTCTACTATTCATCGTCCAATAAAGCAGCATAACATAGTGCAATTGAAAGCATCAGGTATGCGTCCAATGTTTGCATGAGTTCTGTGCAAATTGGTAAGTGCAAAGGTATGCGTCCAATAGATTCTATATGCTGCGTCCAAAACGCAGAGTCCATTACGTGCTATTTACTGCTCATGCATTTAATATGAAACATATTTATTGAGCAAATGATTTGAAATAAATAGCTGTATGCAATGCTTTCTGTACATCTTTGTCAACGTTTGTGAATGTACTTTTGAAAAGCATAAAGTACTGTAGAAAGTGTACTAAGAGAGAGAATGTACTTTTAACTACTCTATATATCTCTGAACACATCTTTCTGCTTTACACAGTGTATTCTCTCTGTCTCAATAAGATATTATTATTAACCACTGTACAATTGAGACTTTGAGTACAGGTTGCTTCTGATTTAGGAGAAAGAAACGCAGACATGCACAATGAAGTAGATCTCCTCAGAGCAACGGGAAAATAGCATATAATGCTATTAGAGAACGGTAACTTTTATGAGAGCTGAAGTTGAGCAACTGAAGAACAAGTCTGAAGCCTCACTACTCTTATAAATACCGAGAAGCAAGAAGAAGAATACAAGAGACTGGAAAACGAAAAAGAAAAAGCTGAACTGCTGTGCTTATACTCTGTATTGAAAGTCTTGTATTTTTTTCTATCTTCTTGTAAAAGAGAGTTTGCTTAACTCTCGAAGTGCTTTAGATTTCATATCCTCACTTGTGTGAGTTAGACAGCACTTGAATCAAAAACTCTGCTGAGTTGTTTAGCCTGAAGAGGCTGTGTTCAAAGAATACTTGAGTTTTAGCCTGAAGAGGCTGCGTTCAAAGAATACTTGGGATTTAGCCTGGAGAGGCTGTGTGCAAAGAATACTTGGGTTTTAGCCTGAAGAGGCTGTGTGCAAAGAATACTTGTACCTATCTGGTTTGATAGTGAAATCTCTCTAGTTTGAGGGGACTGGACGTAGCTCTTAGGAAAGGGTGAACCAGGATAAAAACTTGTGTTATTTCTTCTTTCCCTTAACTCCTTTTATATCTGTGTTTATTACTAACAAAGGGGATTGAAATTGATTTTATTCAAACAAGTTTTTCAAACAAAAAGGGAAGCATTCTGTGCGTCCAATCTTTAGAAAACCTGTGCGTCCAGTTTTTATAAAGACTCTATGCGTCTAGTGTTTTAGCACTCTGTGCGTCCAATATTTCAGAAAACACTGTGCGTCCAATATTTGAACTAAGCTGTGCGTCCAACGTTTTTAACAGTCAGCATCCATCTTTTGCGAAAAGTTTTAAAAGCTTAAAAACACAATTCAACCCCCCCTTCTTGTGTTTCATCTTGTTACCTACAGTTTTTCTTTCAAAGTAATTTGTGAAGTATGAGTTTTGATTCTTGTTTGTGTTTGAAATTGCTTGTTTATGTGTTTATGGCTTTATATGCTTTATAATTGTTTTATAGCATTAAATTAATTGTTTTGTGCTATTAATGAATTGTAGAGTTATAATGCCCAATTTTATACTAAATTTCGTGTGAGTAGAGAGGTTATGCTAAAATCACTTTTGAGCTTTTGTAAACATACCGTTATAATGGCAAATTTTAAACGTACCGTAAAGATGATTTTACCGCAAAGAAAATACAATTTGTTGTTTATGAAAACCAAAGATTATCTATTATTTATATACAAGGTGATGGTTAAGATAAATGGTTTATCAGTATGGATCTGTTTAGAAAGGAAGGGAGACCTATGAAGGGGCTAAAGCAGTTCGTCTCTCTCTGGCCTGGGATCCGTGCTGATACGCTGTTTGGGGAATTCTTAACACTAGGGACCCGATATATACGTGACAAGATAAAAGTGGGAAAGAAGCAATTTTCTTAATACCGTATATATAAATGGATTGGAATGAATAAAAGAGTGTAATAGTAATGGATTCTCGGTAAACCTACTGTTATAGCATCTTTCGGAATATAATCTAACAGCAATGGATTCTCGGTGAATTCTACTGTTATGTTATTAGTGGCAAATATCGAGTGGGTATCCAATCTGTATATATATATGCACATAACTTAGTTTAATTTCCAATGTCTACGGCAGTGGAAATTAGTGAGATAGGCTTTCAACGAGCCTTTTTCCTGGAAGATAATTGGAGCTTAAATATTTCTGAAGAGAAACAAATGAACTACGTTCACTTAGTGATATAGGAGCGATTTTTAAGAATGGGTACTGATTACGAAAGATGGCTCTGCCGTCGTGTGATCTTTCCATCTTCGAAAATAACTTAAGCCGGAAAAGAATTAGCTTTACTTCGTTCACTAAGTACATATCAAGTTTTAGAAAGACAGACAATGATTATCGCAGTCGGCTCAGCTGCCGTGTAATTATTCCATTCCCAAAGAGTTATCTAAAAACTGAGAACAGACACTTACTAATTCAAAAAGCGGACGTAAGTTTAAATACTGTTAATCTCTTCTCTCTTGACCAATCCTAGGTGGCTCTGCCCCGTTTTGGTCTTCTTGAAATGAGTTAATAATCTTTAGTTTCTATATCGAATCATTCTGTTGGGCTACTCACCTCAGTTCGGCTTTGCCGCGGTGTGATCAGTCGTAAATTGACCTATTAAAGCCAGATAAATAACTTAACTCATAAAAGATCCATAAAATGGGTAAAAAGAGCAAGAGCTATTTATTTAAAAATAGTAAGAGTTTTCTAATATAAAGAGAAAAATGTGGCTTTTTACAGCTATCTGTCTACTCAAAAGTATTCCTATCCTAAAGAGATGAGTTATTTCATACAAAGTATTTTGGTGAGATTTAGAGATTTTCAAAAGAGCAGCTACAGTGAAACAAAGAAAGTTTTCAGAGAGATACTAAAGAGAATTGGAGTGCAAATATAGACGGTCATTTGCATAAAGAATTTTTTAGCATTACAACCCGAAGTAGTGTGGTTGAGAATATAGTATGGTTGGGCTACAATTGCCTATTGGGATTATCCAAGTTTCGATAGTCTTATGTGGCCGAGTAGGTAATGCTCTCGAGCCAAGATAATTCGTACACCTGACTTGGATAAATCTGACTGATTGACTTATTCATAAATTGGTATTTAAAGTAATAAATGTTAGTATTACCGAAGGATCTCCGGAAGTCTTGAAGAGGCTATCTGGTTATTCTGATAAGTTTACTACAGCCAGTTGCTCAATGGTGTTAAGGTCGGTAAAGTCTCCTACGAGCAATACACCGGTACGTTTTGAGAGATATTGAAGTGGCATGCATAAATATACTTGGACTTGTTGATATATTATTGTGAATGCATTGCTTTTGTAGGGTTCCAGCACAAAGGTAAGATCTACTTAAACGAGATCTGTTTATAAGCCTTGATTGATCTGTTATTTGCTTGGTGTGCAAATTGATTCTCTCAGAATAGTAACCTTCCATTTGTCATATTTGCACTTCTTGAACCATGGAGGTCTTTACTTTGTTTGTGTAGAATGTTCATACTATGACGTGCCATTAACCTTTTGAGAATGTCCCTTGTTCTAAGCCTTCTAATCATTCTGAGATTGTTCTAACTGTGAGGCTTAAACATCCTGATGGTGTACCTTGTAGGCACTTCTTGACATTCCTGTTCTTATACAACATTCTCAAGCACACCATTAGTAGATCACCATTCAGAACACTTATTATTTAGTTCAGAAGGTTTGTTGTCATTAAAACCATATCCTAAAGGGTTTTGGAGTCAACACTAATACCTTTTGGGAATCAAGTATGAATTTTTCATATTCATTTTCAGCATACTCTGACAGTCAAGAATGTCTGTAAAGTACCTTTTGACTTCTACGTCAGTTTTAAAACATTATACTTCATCTAAAAATCTTAAGGATAGTTCTAATCCTCTAAAATTAATACTTTGTCTTATAGAGTGAAATTTCAGGATGTTACAAGAAACATTAGAGGACTTACCCTAAATGCCCAAGGCTGAAAGGGCTGAAAGTACCATCTGTTGAATCATTTCAGGCTGTAGAGCACCACCCTCAGATGCACCATTGGTGGAAGGAGAAGCTGTCGCGCTGGTAGTGGCATGGAATGCCTGCGCCAGACGCTGTGTTTGTCGTGGGGGACTAGTGGGACAGTCAAAGATGATATGACCTTGCTGCTTGCAGTAATTGCAAAACTTCTTACTGCAATTACGACCAACATGTCCAAATTGTTTGCAAGAATAGCATTGGACTTGTCGCATATCACGGTATTTGCCTCTATTCTGGGTAGCATATGCAACTGTCACAGGTTCGAGAAGGACAGCATCATGAGACATGGTTCCTTGGGTAAGTAGACGTTGCTCCTCCCTGAGAAGTTCGCCAACACATGTATCCAAAGAAGGAACATGATTCCTATTCAGCAAAGCACCTCGGACAGCCTCAAACTTTGGGCGAAGTTTCATGAGAAATTGATCCCGCTTACTGATGTCATAGACGTCTCGGATAGCCGAAAGTGAAGTTTTGGGAACAACAGCATATAAAATGGCAGAGTGTTCGGTCCACAAATTCAAAAAGCCAGAATAATACTCTTGAATGGACAAATTACCTTGTTTGTAATTGGCTATCTCCAGCTCCAACTGAAAACGCTTGGCCGTATTATCCTGATTGTAAATACGCTTCAAATAATCCCACATTTGTTGAGCAGCCGTAAAAGATCGCAAATTATTGATCATCTGGGGATCAATAGTACTGAGAATCCAAGAGATAATGTGAGCATCTTGCACTTCCCATGCATCTAAGGCAGTTTTCTCTTTCGGTGCCTTGGAGAGCCCATCCAGGTGACCCCATAATCCTTTCCCTTTGACATACATAGTGAAGTGGAATTCCCAAGCAGTATAATTCTTGCCAGTGAAGCGGGCACATAAATTGTCTTTCTCTGTCATGATGATCGAAGGAAACGTGAGCAGAAGTGAAACGCACCAGACTCAGTGCGACCAAACCAAGAACGAGACAACCAAGAGAAAACATGTGGATCGTAACTAGACTGATAGCATGTCAGGAAAAATGGCTTGATGCCTTTCTACATTGTTATTCCTTCTATCAATAATGGTAGGAGCATTTACAGGTAATTACAACTCATTATGACAAATATCCTATTGCCTGATTTGTCTAGCTTATTCTAGGAAAGCTATTATATATAATTTAGGAGAACAAATCAATTCCCGATTTGTCAAGCCTATTCTAGGAAAGCTAATAAATACAATTACGGAGACAGATTAATTCCTGATTCACTCTAGCCTATTCTAGGAAAGCTAATAAATACAATTAAGGAGACAAATTAATTTTTGATTCACAGTAGGAATAGGAGTTGTAGGAGCAGTAGCAACAGCAGGAGGAGTAGTAGTTGGTGCTGGGGCCAAAGGAAGGGACTTGCCCTTACGATAGCTCACACTATTTCATGTGAGCAAACATCAATTCCTGCACTCTCTTCAACTGGGCTTTCATTTCCTCGAATTCTTCCTTGGATACTTTCTTTCGCTTAGGGGTTGTGAAATAGTCTCTATGAGAGACCCCAAATCCCATCGCCTTAACATGTAACGCCCCTTTTTCCCATAAGGAACGTCACGTAAAAATATCGAGAAACTTAATGCGAAAATAAATAAAATTGGTTTGCCTTCGGAAAATACATCTTTCGCAATTACAGGATACCAAAATTCATGGCTATATTTTTTTTTTAAAAAAGATATAAGAAGTACGCTCACAAAATTTTAGCCATCCAGAAAATCAGAAAAGAAACAAATGTCATATATACATATCCTTAAGTCACTGTACCAAAAATCTTGCGCCCGCAAGTATAGTCAAGAACCACCATAAAGTGACCAAAATACAACATCTTGACATAAAAGAAATCCAAGCAATAAACTAACCTAAAGAAAATAGTAAAGCAAAAGATGTGTCAAATACACGACAAGATCATCTACTCCCCAAAACCTAGGCTAGTCGACCAACTAACAACCCACAACCTAGTACCATCCTATGCTACACCTAGAGACCTAAGAAAAAGACGTCTCCTCAGGGTCCTCCTCATCCTCAGAATCCACAAGAAATCCGCATCCAGACTCGTCTCTAATCTTCCTCTTTCCTTTCTCTACATGTCCAGAAGGTCCGACATGAGTATCTGAAGAGCAATGCACAAAACGTCCAGACGGCTCTACGTAAGGAACAGGAAGGGTCGGTCTCACAAACTCTGATGGTGGAGTTGGTGTCACTGGTGGAGCCATCCTCGGCATGCGTGCCCTTTCCAAGGAACTCTTCCTTAGAGTGCATCGAATCAGACGACGACGATCTAAAACAGGCCCAGCGGCCCGCTGGGGTGAAGATCTCCGGTCATCCCTCGCCTCCCTCCTAGGCTGCGTCATGGGCTGATCCCGGGGTTCCCTGCTCTCCGTGGTCACACTGCGTGCATAGGGTGCGTCTGCCAACCAGCTGCGCATCCTGTCAATGGGAATGTAAACGTCCAAAATCATGTCCCTCTCTAACACTTATTCGAGGCCCAGCACCCCTCCTCTAGTCCTGACTACGTGTCTAGACACCGTGGCCCATTGGGAGATGGGATCGTAAGTCCATCCCCCTCCATCGGCCTCAAGAGGCCAGAAACTCTCCCTCACCCGCGCTACCATAGGTCTCAATGTGAACATATACGCGTAACGTACATAAAGATAACAGAAAAGCATGCAAGGGTGAATTTCTTTGCACAAGTTGAAATCCACGAAAGGTGCACACGGAAAAGAAAATACTACATAATACATTCCATGAATATATATAGCTATTCTTTTGCAAATCTTTCTCTAAGACATTCATACACTAAAAAGATAACACATCACCAAGTTAAACACACATAGCACTCTAGCATAATGCATGTCACTTCAATATCTCTTTAATACACCGGTGCACTGCTCCATGGAGATTTCTCTTCCTCAACTAAGTAGAGCAAAATGGCTGTAGCGTAAACCTAACATAATTGCCCAGTCCATTCTAGGATCCAGTCTCACAATTATTCAGTAGAGCTACTATTTAATTACCATAACATAAATAAGACAGCCGGTCAGGATCATCCAAGCCGGGTATACTACTCTTCTCGGCACAAGGGGATTCCCCTCAATGCCATTGAGAATTTCGTGACCTGAATGCCCTCAAAGACTTATAGTCAGACCATACTTATTTTCAATCCATCACCTTAGGATTGTATGCCCTAATCTTGGCAAAAGTCAACGTCTTAAATGCAAATGACATTTTAATTTGCACACACATACAAAGACAATAATGCAATCCTTCACCTTAGGATTTTTCGTCGTCACGTGTTAGCTCTCTCCCAATACCGTGTAGCATTATTTATCCTCAAGACTTCAACGTCGTCACATGTTGACTTTCTTTCAACACTGTGTAAAAATCTTTTCTATTAACATTGTTTAAAACATAAGTTTTAAAGAAAACTTCTCTTTGAAAGTAAAATTCTTCAAAATAGTAAGTATTGCTCTAAATCCCTCTTTAGCTTTAAAGTCTCAGAATCTTTAAATGCTTTGACAAAAGAAATACCTTTTAACATTTTTAAGTGCAAACTAAGAATAGTTTTATGAAAGTCCTTTGGAAACTTAAATGTTTTTAGTTAAAACCAAACTTAGTATTTCTCTTCCAAACTTCTCATTGTAAAAAGGTTGACTTAAAATCTTAATTAAATACTCATGTTACACACTTTGATAAAACTTTATTTAAATTCATTTACTCATAATTATTTAAATCTTAACCCCTAATTTGTCCAGTTTCACGCTTCAACCCCTGTCTTCCGAAAAATTATGATTTTGGCCCAAAAACGTCCAGTTTTTTGTTTCAGCCCCTGAACTTCTGAAAATTACGATTTCTGCCCAAAACGTCCAGTTTTCATTTTTCAGCACCATAACTTCCGAAAATTATTATTTTGGCCCAACACCCAGTTTTTTGTTTCAGCCCCTTTAAAAATCCAAAATTTCACTTTTATCATTATCAATTGATTTCTTAACTTACTTGGAGCTCTTTGAAAATGAAATTGGTTATAACGTCCATTGAAGACTTGTTTTTAAAATCAAGTGAAGATTACCTAATCAAGTGTTGACTTGAATTCTAATTAATTTATCTTGATTTCATTGGAAAAACTTTTCCTTTAAGTCCTCTAAATCCTCTTCCAAATGCTTGGGTAAAAATGTCATGGATACAATCACCAATCACAACCATAATCATGATAAATTAAAGCTTTACCCTACTTTAAATATTACAATCCAATCATCATGAATCAAAGTACACCAAATCACCCAAGAAATCAAATATATTAAATAGGCAAGAACACCACTCTATTAATAAAGCATACATACACTTAAAGCAATCATCTTTAGCATTTAGACACATCAAGAACACTAACATCATTCATTAATTTATCAAACAAGCATTAGGCATACAAACCACTTCAAGCAATATATTTTTCAAAGAGTCCATAAACTTCAAAAATTGCTTTTCCTCAACCAAATATCATACTTTGAAAACTTTAAATTATAGATATGTAAAAATAGATCTTACTAAGAGAATGAAAATTCATTCAACACCCAATATGAAAACTCAAGTCTTTGAGTTTATCATCAAGCACACAACACATAACCACACACATACACAACCTTCCCAACTTATTGAGAAAATCCTCTTACCTCTTGAAGCAACCTTGAAAAAATCAATCACCAAGAGGTCTCCTTGAAACCTTGATGCTCCAACACTTTAAAAATCAACCCTTATTCAAAATACACAAGAACACAACCATAAAAATGCAAGTTTTATGAAAATACTCAAACCCTAAAGTGTAGAAATTTGAGTAGATGAACACTTACTCAAAGCTTAGAAGCAAAATAGCTCAAGGAGAGTTTCAAGCTTATAGGTTCCAAGAGTATGAACCTAAACCAAGAACAAAGCTTTCTCTTAGCAAAAATGAAGAAAACAAGATTCTTGAAAAATGAAAGTGATGATAATGGAAAAATAAAAAGGGATTATAGATTAGAATCATCATCCAAATCTTTTTTGTGAAGCTTGAAGAGTTAAAGCTCGAGAAAGCTCACACCTTTAGTTATGGAAGTAAGCTTTTGAAATGGAGAGAAAAATGGAGTTTTGGCTACAGGAAGATGAAGTGAAGAAGAAACAATCCTCTCTCGCCTAGAAGAACTCGGCCACGACAAGAAGGTATGGGTGGGAGGTGCTCTTGATTGGATGGGAAATCTACTCCATTTCTTTAATTAGAAAATTCAAGAATCATCCTTTGACTCACACTTGACTTTTTAGATATTTTCAAGAGTGCATTTTTGTTCAAGGAACTCGGCCAACGCAAGACCAAAAATGGTGACATTATGTCACATCAAACTAGGGTTAAGTTAGTGGTTCAAAAGTAGGAAAATGCTTATTTTCATAATCTCTTTTTGAAATAAACACTTTTCTAATTAAGTAATAAAATGAAAAATCACTTTTATGGCTTAAATATGGTTGAAGTGGCACAGAGAGTCACAAGAAAGGAGGTTGAATTGTGACCCTTTGAAACTTTTGGCTTTTCCTGCAAACTTTGAACCTTTCTCAAGTTTAATCAACTTGGAGTTCAGAGAAGATTTAAACTGTTGGAACCAAATTGGTTAAAAGTATTTTTAATACAAATACTCCCTAAGTGATTTTATGGTTTTGATGATAACAAAATGTATTAAGCTTTTACAATGTATAACAAAGCTGCCTAACTAAGTTTATTGAAGGATGTTGCAGTCTGCGACCAATAATAAGTTCATCATGACATTGGCTCATATTCAAAGTTTGAGAAGCTTTGCGTCAAATGTTAAAGACATCGTCCAATGTTGGCACTGGCACATATATGGACACTAAGCCAAGAGTGATGCGTCCAATGATACTGATACTTGACCTCGGATAAGAATTGTTCAATGGACTCTGAGAGCTATGCGTCCAATAATCATTATGAGACCATGCGTCCAATGATTCTCTGCGTCCAATAAACAGTATGAGGCAATACGTAGTCTGAGAGCTTGGCATCCAATGATCAGTATAAGGCAATACTGTTCCGCGTCCAATGTTCAATAAAGACAGTACCACTCTGCGTCCAATTGAGCAAAATGGCAAAAGTTCATCAGTCAACTATGGAGAGTGAAATGAAACAGAATTACAAAAGTCCAATAATAAGCTTGAGGCAATGCGTCCAATGAAGCAGAATGACAAAAGACTGTTCTGCGTCCAATGAAGCAGAAGGACAAAAGTACAACAGTCAACTGCTTCTGCGTCCAATGGAACAGAATTGGAAAAGGCCAACAATCAACTGCTCTGCGTCCAATGGAACAAAATGGGAAAAATCCAACAGTCAACTGTTCTGCGTCCAATGAAGCAGAATTGACAAAAGTCCAACCAATACTTCCCTGCGTCCAATGGATCAGAATGGCAATGACAAAAGTCCAATGATCAGTATGAGGCAATTCATTCCAATACTGCCTTGCATCCAATGGAACAAAATGGTAAGCATAAGGATGCATCCAATGGATGAATGAATTCTGTGCAAATGGTAAGCAAAGGTATGCGTCCATTTGTTAAAAGGACTAAAAGTCCAATATATTCTACATGCTGCGTCCAATACATTCTATATGCTGCGTCCAAAACGCAGAGTTCATTACTTGCTATTTATTGCTCTTGCATTTAATATGGAACATATTTATTGAGCAAATGATTTGAAATAAATAGTTGTATACAATGCTTTTCTGTAAAACCTTGTCAACGTTTTTGAACGTACATTAAATGAAAAGCATAAAGCACTGTGGAAAGTGTACTAAGAGAGAGAATGTACTTTTATCCACTCTGTATATCTCTGAACACACCTTTCTACTTTACACAGTGTATTCTCTCTGTCTCAATAATATATTACTATTAACCACTGTACAATTGAGACTTTGAGTACAGGTTGCTTCTATTTAGGAGAAAGAAACGCAGATATACTCACTGAAGTAGATCTCCTCAGAGCAACGGGAAAATAGCATTTAATGCTATTAGAGAACGGTAATATTTATGAAGGCTGAAGCAGAGCTATTCGAAGAACAAGTCTGAAGCTTCATCAAAGCCTATATATACCGTGAACAAGAAGAAGAATACAAGTGACTGGAAAAAGAAAAAGAAAGAGCTGAACTGCTGTGAAATTTGTTATACTCTGTATAGAAAGTCTTGTATATTTTCTATCTTCTTGTAAAAGAGAGTGTGCTTAACTCTCGAAGTGCTTTAGTTTTCATATCCTCACTTGTGTGAGTTAGACAGCACTTGAACCAAAAACACTCTGCTGAGTCGTTTAGCCCGAAGAGGCTGTGTGCAAAGAATACTTGGTATTTAGCCTGAAGAGGCTGTGTGCAAAGAATACTTGGGTTATAGCCTGGAGAGGCTGAGTGCAAAGAATATTTGGGTTATAGCCTGAAGAGGCTGCGTGCAAAGAATACTTGTATTCTATCTGGTTTGATAGTGAAATCTCTCTAGTTTGAGGGGACTGGACGTAGCTCTTAAGAAAGAGTGAACCAGGATAAAAACTTGTGTTATTTCTTCTTTCCCTTAACTCTTTTTATATCTGTGCTTATTACAAACCAAGGGGATTGAATTGATTTTATTTCAACAAGTTTTTCGTACACTTTAAATCGGACAAAGAAAACAAGTTTTTAAACTAAGAGGGAAGCCTCTGCGTCCAATCTTTCTGTGCGTCCGATATTTTACAACTTTGTGAGTCCAGTGTTTTGGCACTCTGTGCGTCCAATGTTTTAGCACTCTGTGCGTCCAATGTTTTAACATTTTGTGCGTCCAATACTTCAAAACACTGTGAGTCCAGTTTTCATATTTGGCTGTGCGTCCAGCGTTTTTCACAAGCCAGCGTCTAACATTGCGAAAAGTTTTTAAAAGCTTTGAAACACAATTCAACCCCCCCTTCTTGTGTTTCATCTTGTTAACTACAGTTGGCATCAGAGCTCGGTCTCTAGGGGTTGAGCACCTAACAGTGCAGAGAAGCAAAGATCCATGGAGAACGAGGGACAAGCTGTGAACAGACCACCACTGTTCAATGGAAATGAATACGACTACTGGAAGCAGAGAATGATCACATTCTTTGATGCGCAAAATATAGACCTATGGGATGTGGTGGAAACTGGCTACACTGCTCCAGTAGATGAAGCAGGTCAACCTGTACCAAGAGCTCAGTGGACACAAGACCAAAGGACCAGATTCCAGCTGAACTCAAAGGCAAGGCACTATCTGATGTGTGCCATTACAAACTCAGAATATGACAAGGTGCACAGCTGCACTATTGCCAAGGAGATGTGGGACACTCTAGCGTTGGCACATGAAGGTTCATCTCAGGTTCGTGAGTCCAAAATCAGCATGCTAGTTCATCAATATGAACTATTCAAAATGGAGGATCACGAGTCCATTGATCAGATGTTTGGAAGATTCCAAACAATCATCAACAACCTGAGGTCCTTGGGAAAAATCTACACAACCCAGGAGCATATCAGGAAAATCCTAAGGAGTCTGCCAAAACAATGGAGACCCAAGGTAACTGCAATACAAGAAGCAAGGGACCTTTCCACTCTTGCCATGGAAAATCTTCTAGGCTCACTGAAAGTACATGAGCTTGAGCTTAATGAAGAGGGAATCGAAAAAAGGGCAAAGTCCATTGCTCTTAAAGCTCAAAAAGGGAGCACCTCAAAAGCCTTGAGGGCCAATGATTCTGATGAAGAATCATGCAGCTCAGAAGGAGAAGAAGGTTCGGATGATGATGAACTCTCTTTCATCTCCAAGAAGTTAAAGGCCATGTGGAACAGGAAAGGTGGCTTCAGAAGGAAGCAATTTAACAGAAGATTTCCACAACAGGAAGCTGAGCAAAAGGAGAAAAATCCAGTAGTGTGCTATGGATGCAAGAAACCAGGCCACTACATGTCAGAGTGTCCTGAGGCAGAAAGAACAAAGAAGAAGTTCTTCACGAAGAAGAAAGGTCTCATGGCAACATGGGAGGATCTTGATGACTCCTCTGACGATGAGAATAAAGAAGAAGCTAATCTCTGCCTAAAGGCAAGTCTATCCTCAACTGACAGTGAGGACGAAGAGGAGGTAATTTCTTATTCTGAATTAAGTAATAATTTTGATGATCTTCTTAGAGATTCATCCATTTTATCTGATGAGTACAGATCTTTAAAGAAAAAGTTTTCTCTTATAACAAAAGATTTTGAAAAGCTTACTTCAGAAAACGAAGTACTCAAATCAGAAAATGGAAAGTTAAGACTTCAAGTAAGTCAACTAAAAGATGAATCTCCAAAGGATTCTAAGCCCAATACTTCCTGTGAAGTACAAGTACTTCAACAATAAGTTAATGAACTCACTGGACGATTGTCCAAATTTGTCAGTAGCTCTGAAAAATTGGATAAAATTTTTAAAATTCATAGAAAACCTTCTGACAAAAGTGGTTTAGGTTATGAAAAACCAAAACCAAAGTTTTCCAAAAGTCCATCGAAATTTAATATATACTGTGGTCACTGTGGAAAGGCTGGACATGTCACATCAACATGCGTCCATAACAAAAGGGACATGCCTGGACGCAGACCAATGACTAACATGAAAGGACCCAAGTCAATCTGGGTACCAAAAAGTATGATAATTCATGTTGCAGATATACTTGATGGGAGGAAGACAACTCCAGTCATGGTACCTGGACAGTGGCTGCTCACGACACATAATAGGAGAAAGGTCTATGTTCCAAGACCTAAAGCTTAAGATCACCCAAGATTCAAGAAGATGGACCAGACGCAGAAAACTGTGATGCGTCCAATACTGGAAGTGTAAGAAGCTGGCACTTTAAGACCTATCATCCTGAAGATCAAATCATTGGAAATGCATATGATAGAGTCAGAACAAGGTCCACATTCAGAGAAAAAACTGATGTTGCATTCATATCTGAATTGGAGCCCAAGAACATAGATGAAGCCTATTGGACGAAGGATGGATTGTGGCAATGCAGGAGGAGCTAAATCAATTCAAACGCAATGATGTTTGGACGCTGGTAGACCCACCTGAAGATAAGTCCATTATTGGAACCAAATGGGTATTCAGAAACAAACTGGACGAAGAAGGTAAAGTTGTGAGAAACAAAGCAAGGTTAGTTGCTCAAGGCTACTCACAACAGGAAGGTATTGATTTTACTGAAACCTTTGCTCCAGTAGCTAGAATAGAGGTCATTCGCATTTTACTTTCATTTGCTGCCCAACATGATATGAGGCTTTATCAAATGGATGTAAAGAGTGCTTTTCTAAATGGTATAATAACAGAAGAAGTCTATGTTGAACAGCCCCCTGGCTTTGAGGATCAAACTTTTCCAAATCATGTTTTTAAATTGAAAAAGGCTCTTTATGGCCTTAAGCAAGCTCCTCGAGCTTGGTATGAAAAACTAAGTTCTTTTCTAATGGAAAATGGTTTTTCAAGAGGAAAAGTTGACTCTACTCTTTTCAGAAAATCCATAGACTCACATTTCATCATAGTACAAATTTATGTAGATGGTATCATTTTTGGTGCTACTGATGAATCTCTTTGTAGAGAATTTTCTGAGTTAATGCAGAAGGAGTTTGAAATGAGCATGATGGGAGAATTGAAGTTCTTTCTTGGACTTCAAGTAAAACAGACACAAGATGGGATATATGTGCATCAGTCCAAATATACGAAGGAGCTTCTTAAGAAATTCAATATGGACGATTGCAAACCCATGAACACTCCTATGCATCCAACTTGCATAATGAATCGGAATGATAAGGATAAAAAGGTAGATCAAAAGGTATATAGAGGTATGATTGGATCTCTTTTATATCTTACTGCATCTAGACCTGATATCATGTTCAGTGTTTGTTTATGTGCAAGATTCCAATCAGATCCTAGAGATTCTCATTTGACTGCTGTCAAGAGAATTTTTAGATATCTGAAAGAGACTACTAATCTTGGTTTGCTGTTTAAGAAATCAGATGAATACAGATTAGTAGGATTCTGTGATGCTGATTATGCTGGAGACAGGCTTGAAAGAAAAAGCACCAGCGGAGGATGCCATTTTATTGGATCCAATCTAGTATCATGGACGAGCAGGAGACAAAGCACAATTGCATTATCTACAACTGAAGCTGAATATGTCTCTGCTGCAAGTTGTTGTTCTCAGCTCTTATGGATTAAACATCAATTGGAGGACTACAACATCTTCGAGAGTAAGATTTCTGTTCTTTGTGATAATACTGCTACAATCAATTTATCTAAGAACCCAATCTTACACTCAAGAGCTAAGCATATAGAAATTAAACATCATTTTATTAGAGACTATGTGCAGAAGGGAACATTTGATATTCAGTTTGTTAACACTGAAAATCAATGGGCAGATATATTTACAAAACCCCTTTTCTGTAGATAGATTCATTTTTATAAGGAAGCATTTGAATATGCACGTTATAAAAGACTGATGTTTAGCGTCCAATATGCTCAAGCTGAGTCTGAGTCCAATGTGACTAGAGTCCAATAGGACACGACAGTCTATTTGAGACTTAGAATTTTTTCAAAGACTCAAAAGCTTTTACATCTTAGTAATCCCACGCTGAGTCCAAACTATTTTCATAAAGATATATCTTACAGTTGGTATCTTACAAACGATATGCAGTAATTTTTCAGTTTGATGATTATTCAAGCTTTCAAGAAAAACTTACTGTTATCTCTAATCTTGATTCAGATTTCTCTTCGTTTGGCATCTTAAAATGATTCTTTTCTCTCTGTTTTTCAAAACTGTCTTTGGACTATGATGTTCTATGAACCTTTTTGCCTGATGACAAAAGGGGGAGAAATATATGGGATTAAGTTTTAAAAAGAAAGAAGAATATGAGAAGAATATGGGATTAAGTCTGATTGCGTTGCAGTAGTCTTATTACCATGTTTTAATCTGATAAGCTATTTGCTTTATAAATTGGACTAATCTTGTTTTTATGAGTAAAAGAAATTTTCAGGTACTCTGAGTATATCGAATATCCAAAACCGTGAGATGTTTATCTCAGGGGGAGTTTCCCTTAGAAAATTTCTGTTTATTTATGCTGACTGTTTTTTGGTTAATATGCTTTATTGTTTGTAAAACTTAATAATGTTTGTCATCATCAAAAAGGGAGAGATTGTTGGAACCAAATTGGTTAAAAGTATTTTTAATACAAATACTCCCTAAGTGATTTTATGGTTTTGATGATAACAAAATGTATTAAGCTTTTACAATGTATAACAAAGCTGCCTAACTAAGTTTACTGAAGGATGTTGCAGTCTGCGACCAATAATAAGTTCATCATGACATTGGCTCATATTCAAAGTCTGAGAAGCTTTGCGTCCAATGTTAAAGACATCGTCCAATCTTGGCACTGGCACATATATGGACACTAAGCCAAGAGTGATGCGTTCAATGATACTGATACTTGACCTCGGATAAGAATTGTTCAATGGACTCTGAGAGCTATGCGTCCAATAATCATTATGAGACCATGCGTCCAATGATTCTCTGCGTCCAATAAACAGTATGAGGCAATACGCAGTCTGAGAGCTTTGCATCCAATGATCAGTATAAGGCAATACTGTTCCGCGTCCAATGTTCAATAAAGACAGTACCACTCTGCGTCCAATAGAGCAAAATGGCAAAAGTTCATCAGTCAACTATGGAGAGTGAAATGAAACAGAATTACAAAAGTCCAATAATAAGCTTGAGGTAATGCGTCCAATGAAGCAGAATGACAAAAGACTGTTCTGCATCCAATGAAGCAGAAGGACAAAAGTACAACAGTCAACTGCTTCTGCGTCCAATGGAACAGAATTGGAAAAGGCCAACAATCAACTGCTCTGTGTCCAATGGAACAAAATGGGAAAAATCCAACAGTCAACTGTTCTGCGTCCAATGAAGCAGAATTGACAAAAGTCCAACAAATACTTCCCTGTGTCCAATGGATCAGAATGGCAATGGCAAAAGTCCAATGATCAGCATGAGGCAATTCATTCCAATACTGCCTTGCATCCAATGGAACAAAATGGTAAGCATAAGGATGCGTCCAATGGATGAATGAATTCTGTGCAAATGGTAAGCAAAGGTATGCGTCCATTTGTTAAAAGGACTAAAAGTCCAATATATTCTACATGCTGCGTCCAATACATTCTATATGCTACGTCCAAAACGCAGAGTTCATTACTTGCTATTTATTGCTCTTGCATTTAATATGGAGCATATTTATTGAGCAAATGATTTGAAATAAATAGCTGTATACAATGCTTTTCT
Organism: Glycyrrhiza uralensis; assembly: GCA_030159175.1. NCBI lineage: Eukaryota > Viridiplantae > Streptophyta > Magnoliopsida > Fabales > Fabaceae > Glycyrrhiza > Glycyrrhiza uralensis. The sequence goes on along the minus strand of BRZY01000003.1, from coordinate 12,933,396 downwards.
GTAAAACCTTGTCAACGTTTTTGAGCGTACATTAAATGAAAAGCAAAAAGCACTGTGGAAAGTGTACTAAGAGAGAGAATGTACTTTTATCCACTCTGTATATCTTTGAACACACCTTTCTACTTTACACAGTGTATTCTCTCTGTCTCAATAATATATTACTATTAACCACTGTACAATTGAGACTTTGAGTACAGGTTGCTTCTGTTTAGGAGAAAGAAACGCAGATATACTCACTGAAGTAGATCTCCTCAGAGCAACGGGAAAATAGCATTTAATGCTATTAGAGAACGGTAATATTTATGAAGGCTGAAGCAGAGCTATTCGAAGAACAAGTCTGAAGCTTCATCAAAGCCTATATATACCATGAACAAGAAGAAGAATACAAGTGACTGGAAAAAGAAAAAGAAAGAGCTGAACTGCTGTGAAATTTGTTATACTCTGTATAGAAAGTCTTGTATATTTTCTATCTTCTTGTAAAAGAGAGTTTGCTTAACTCTCGAAGTGCTTTAGTTTTCATATCCTCACTTGTGTGAGTTAGACAGCACTTGAATCAAAAACACTCTGCTGAGTCGTTTAGCCTGAAGAGGCTGTGTGCAAAGAATACTTGGGATTTAGCCTGAAGAGGCTGTGTGCAAAGAATACTTGGGATTTAGCCTGAAGAGGCTGTGTGCAAAGAATACTTGGGTTATAGCCTGGAGAGGCTGAGTGCAAAGAATACTTGGGTTATAGCCTGAAGAGGCTGCGTGCAAAGAATACTTGTATTCTATCTGGTTTGATAGTGAAATCTCTCTAGTTTGAGGGGACTGGACGTAGCTCTTAGGAAAGAGTGAACCAGGATAAAAACTTGTGTTATTTCTTCTTTCCCTTAACTCTTTTTATATCTGTGCTTATTACTAACCAAGGGGATTGAATTGATTTTATTTCAACAAGTTTTTCATACACTTTAAATCGGACAAAGAAAACAAGTTTTTAAACTAAGAGGGAAGCCTCTGCGTCCAATCTTTCTGTGCGTCCGATATTTTACAACTCTGTGAGTCCAGTGTTTTGGCACTTTGTGCGTCCAATGTTTTAACATTTTGTGCGTCCAATACTTCAAAACACTATGAGTCCAGTTTTCATATTTGGCTGTGCGTCCAACGTTTTTCACAAGCCAGAGTCCAACATTGCGAAAAGTTTTTAAAAGCTTTGAAACACAATTCAACCCCTCCCTTCTTGTGTTTCATCTTGTTAACTACATAAACAAACGTTAGTATGAAAGCTCCTCAGCTAGAGTAGGTTAATAAAACTAAGAGTACTGTTTGTTTAAGAGATCTTCTCAACAAGAGATGGTTGTCAGAAAATCAAGTTCTTTGTTACTAATAGAAGTTCAGTTAAACAGGCTTCTCACCGAGAGAAGGTTAATTTGAAGATTAAATCATTTGGTCATACACTTTAACTTCTTCAAATTAATCTTAACAAAGCTTATTTAATAAACTTATACCAAGTTAAAGAATCAGTTCAAACCATATAAGTTTATAAAAACTTTTTCAAATGCTTTGTTAATAAAATCAGTTTTCACAATATTATGAAAAGCTTCTCAGCGTGAGTAGAAAAGATTCTCAACTAGAGAAGGTTATCAGTAAACTGCTTTCTTAGCTTCTTCAACTGCTTCTCACCTAGAGAAGGTTGATTATAAAGTTATGTTCTTTTGAGAAGGCAGATTGTAGTTATCTAGTTTTCAGAAGTTTAAGTAAAAGGCTTCTCTGCCAGAGAAGGTTAATCAACAAATCAACTCTTATGAAAACTACTAAAACAAAGCCTCATTTGAAAACTTATACTTATATGAAAATATGATTTTGCATGTATAAGTTAGTTAAATAAGTTTTTGCAGAGCTTTGTTAATAAAACTGTTTCTCAGTTTTATATGAACCTTCTCAGCGTGAGAAGGTGCTTCTGGTCAGTTTAAATAAATTAAACAGAAACTGTAAAAGAGAAAGGGAAAGAGAATGTCACACAAATATTTATCCTGGTTCACCCACAAACTCTTGGGCTACATCCAGTCCCCACATCCAGTGAGATTTTCCACTATTCTCTTAAGTATTCTTCACTCAGCCTCTTCAGGCTTACATGGTATTCTTGTACGAGCCTCCTCATGCTCACAACCAGTATTCTTGTACAAGCCTCTGCAGGCTTACATTCAGTAGTCTTGTCCTAGCCTCTGCAAGCTAACCCAGTACAAGCAATCTCACAGATTGCACATCCCTTTCCTTTCACACACTCAACTCTCCCTAGCTGACTTGAAAGGAATCACAACAAAGAAGATGAAGATTTGTTTGTTGTGTTTATAGCTTAGATCTACACTCACAGAGTGAATAATCATTCAAATACAAACTGTATATCACTCCTTTTTCTCTCAGAAAAATAACCCAAATATTGGAGTGAAAGATGAAGAGATGGATGAGAAGTTTCTGAATCGCGTTCATGCTCCCTCTTCATGGATGTACTTCTCATCAAGTTGTTTCAGCTGTAGTCTTGCTGTAATATAGTGTTTCTGCCCCCTTGTTACCGTTTATGACCGTTTAGAGAGGTAGGGAGAGAGAAACGAAGCTTTCTGGCACAATACAACTATTGTATTTACCTTTTCGCAAACTTCTGACAGCTCACGTCATGCTGTCACAGGCTGTCAATTGAACATTCTCTGGACCTCGTTGCTAGAGTAGGTTCCTTATCACGAACCTTCTCTAGTTCAAGTGTGAACCTTCTCTGGTCCAGTATGGACCTTCTCTGGAACTTGCTGCTTGAGTAGGTTCCTTTTCACACGCTTTCTCAGGAACCTCCTCTGGTTCCAGCGTGATCCTTCTCTGGTCTAGTATGGACCAGTATGGACCTTCTATGTGAATCTCCTCTGGTCCTAGCATGAGCCTTCTCTGGAACCTTCTCTAGATACTCGTTGTTAGAGTAGGTTCACAGCATAGTTGTACTTAAGTTGCTCATGGCTTAGAAGTTCTGCACTTGTGATCTTCTCAGTATCCAGAACTTGAATGTCTTCAAGGTTTTTATATTGTGTAGGATGAAGAATACTTTGATGTAGAGAGATCTTATCTTCTTGAGGTTTATTTATTGATCAAGCATGTTATAGGTCTTGAGAAGCTTCTTGTCTTGGGAATCTTCACAACTTGACATTTTGTAATGCATACTTCGATCTTGTAGAGAGCTTCAATTAGTAGAGAAGCTTCTTGTCCTGATGAGCTTTATTATAGATTGCTTCACTCTTGTGTACTTCAACGTCGGAGAGACTTCTAGTCTAGGGGAACTACTTCCCTTGGAGACCTTCTCTACGTGAGTAGGTTTCCCTCAGAAACCTTCTCTGCAGAATGTCTATCTTCTCAGGGTTCCTCTATAATCTCTGTTTATATCATTGTTGAAGTTTATCTTCTCTTTCTTCACTCTTGTGTACTTCAACGTTGGAGAGACCTCTAGTTTAGTGGAGCTTCTTCCCTTGGAGACCTTCTCTGCTTGCGTAGGTTTCCCTCAGAGACCTTCTCTACAGAATGTCTATCTTCTCAAGGTTCCTCTTTAATCTCTGTTTGTATTATTGTTGAAGTTTATCTTCTCTTGTGTCTTGGAAGCATATATTCTCTTATGTCTTGGAAGCATGTCTTCTCTTGAAACTTATGTATCAGCTGAAGCTTCTCTTCTCTTGTCTTCTCTTGTATCTCAATTGACTTAGGCATCATGTTTATTTGGACGAGTCTTCTCAAGATGCTTTGCACATGATTAGCCTTTATTCTAAGCTTATCTTGCCTTTAAACTTGGTTCGTGTTGCTGTCTTAAGTAATCTCAATGGAACCATTAGCAAGTAAAAAGCTTAGAACACTCATACTAATATTCAGAAGGTTTGTTATCATTAAAACATCAAGCTTGAGTGGGTTTTGTTTCAACAATGGTACGCCAAATTTAGAATCTCAAAACTAAATTTTTGGACCATTTTTCATCTCGCTATTGCACCTGGTTTACCCGTAAAGCACCAAACGCGGGTAAAATAATGTTTTTCTGAAAAATTTCTAGAAAAATTTCTAAAAATCACAAATATTCTAAAAATAACTTTTGTTTCGTTCAAATATTATTTTGGAGTACAAACAGTCTCCAGAAAAATACTAAACTCTTCCCCGCATCACTCGAGAATGTGGTTCCCGCAAAAACTCAGTTTTGCGAACTTTACTACTCTTGACTCTTGTAAAATAAATCTAAGATATGAATATCACTATTCTTACCTCAAGATCCCAAAAATCATTAATCAAATAATTTTAAATAAATTAAAACAGATTAAAAGTCTAAAAAAACTATTTCAAAACGAGGGTGTTACATAACATGCCCAAGGTACTCTGGTTGCTTTAAGGCTGGGAAAGTGTGTCATTTTGATCAACTAGTTCTATCTTCTCATCTTAAGGTAGAAGTTGTGATAATTGCTCCTGAAACAAAAAATATGGTGGTTAAGGATATATAAGGTTATCATATATGGATATGAGATGAAGGTTAATGTTATTATACTTACACATTCATCCACAACTTTTATAACATTTTGATTATCAATAACCCCTTCTTTGTTGACGCGGGCTCGCTTCCACACTTCATGACGAGAAATGCTCGTCACCTCGGATCTGGACTCTTTTGCTGTTGCAGGCACACAAGTTAAGAATAATTTATAGGTTAATGTAAGATTGACTGAATAAAAACACATGCATGGTGTGACAACTTACCATTTGATGCCTGAGGCGAGCATATCCTAGGTGTGCCTTCCTATAAGGATGTAGCTTCGATTGTTTAGAAGCTCTCTCCCTATTAGCTTTGCTTTTTTTTTTCTGTATATAAAATTAATTAATTAGTAATCATGTCATAAATAAGGGACACTTAATTGTGTTGATGTTAATTTTAATTGAAACTCATCACTTAAACAATAATCTACAAACTCCCTCCAGTCCTCCTCCTTGATATGGTGTGCCCTGTCAGTAGGAGGCTTGTAGTTCGGGTTTCTCTCCTTATCGTAAAGACACTGTTTTGCCATGTCAAACCTCCATTGCCGGTGAAGCTTCTCGGCTTCCTTAAGGATGTAGTCTTTATGACGACACTCATCAAGTTCAAAAACTGACTACAAAAACAAGTATAATCAAATAAAGTTAGGATGGATTCCATTATGAGAAACATATCATAGCAAAATGTATAGAAGTTAATTGTCAAACCTTCATCTATTTCATAATTTCATCTTTGTATGGCCTCATTGGATCATCACCATTTTTTCCTGGTCTCCAACCCATTTTATTGATTGGAATTAACTGGCGGACAAGAGTTCCAAGATAACTGGCAAACATTGCACTCTTGGTCCCTACTGGTTGGTTTAGATGGTTCCATGTAACCTATATCGTCAATGCAAAGAATTTACTATACAAAGATTTCTGAAACAAAAATATGTCAATGCAAAGGTTTACATTTTAGGAACTTACCGATAATATTTTTCCCTTATTCCTAAGTTGAAGAATGTTCTTCATCTTAACTTGTCACTTTTTTCTAGTACATTCTCAGATAGAATCAGCAGTAGGAGAACCCGCACGAGAGCCAGAATTAGCATAGTCATCACTTGAAGATGTCATTTAGTAACCTACAAGTACACTTTAAGAGTCTACCAGAAAATGAAAATGACCTAGTATACGAAGTTCATTTCACTCTTAAACTTGCCTAAAATGGAATCTAACCCTAATCGAAGTTCATTTCGTCCATTAATGCCTATATGAAGTTAATACGAAACTAACAAAAAACATTTTGCATGGAAGTACGGAGTGTACATAGAAAATAAACCTTGTTTAGAGCATTCGTAGCGTTGCGAGGGCACAAGGACGATAGCGACAGCGACTGGCGACGACAACAATTGAAAATGAAGAGTGGGGAGTGAACGAGTGCTAAGGTGTTCGTAGAGGAAGAACAGAGACAACCTATCGTGTGAGCAAAGTAAATATACAAAATGGAGGGAACCGAAGCGCTTTTTGGTTTTATTTGTTTATTTATTTATTTTACATTTCGACAGCGTTTCCAAGACCAAGCGCTTTTGTAATACTATTACGAATGCTTCACTGGAAAAGCACTCTGTTGTAATCAATCAAGGATATCATTACCAAAATGCTTTCCTGGTAAAGCGTTGTTGTAATCAATCAAGGATATTATTAACAAAACGTTTTCCTGGTAAAGTGTTGTTGTAGTACATCAATTTAATTATGTATATTTTATTGAATTGACTCCTTGCTCATTAATTGCCTGTGTAATCTAGAAATAATTTTGTGGAATTATAAATTGTTGTTCTAATTAATGTTTATATTGCTTATATATTAACAATATAAAAAATGCAAATATGTAATTGTGGGTACTCAAAACTAACAATATTTTCATTAAAACTTGTAATCTAAATATTACATATAAAAATAAGCAACTTAAAAATAAGTACATCAAATAATATATTGCCAATTCTTCTTCCTCTGACTCTTGATTGACCTCCTCTCCTTCTTCCTCTGCCAGCTCTGACTCTGTCTTTGATGGTCCATATGGTGTATCTGCCCTAGTTGGATCCAAAGGATCAAAGATGTGGAGCCAAAAGTCTTAGTTCTCTTGTCCATTCCTCTCTTACTTCCTCTTTGGATTTCACATAGATGTTCGTCCTTCTAAGGGCGAGAGTGCCAAAATCAGGTGGTGGTTCGAAATCACCATAAGTCTCTTTTTTCCTTGGATCCAACCGATGAAACACAGCCATAACACCCTGGTAGAATTAGCAGAACATGATACATTATAGGAGAAATGCCTGCAGTGATACTTTCAAACATAGTCATGAAATGGTTAAACACCAAATGTGGTAGATTAACCTTTCTCTTCCATAGCAAGTTACAAAGACAGAACTTTTGGAGGTCAGAAACTACTTCATCAACATCCTCATTGTCCTTTTTTGGTAAAACTACGCTGTTGAGAATTTTGAGTAGTACTCTGGCCTTGTCGTTCATTTGTGAGGTTGTTTCCAAGACAACCTTGTCTTTGTGAAGCAAACAACCATCAACTGAAAAGAAGGCCCTGTCCCAGCCATCCCCATAGATGGCACCCTCTTCTGGACAACCTGTTGCTCTTACAATAGAAGCCCTGGAGACAGTGACATGCATTCCAAGAACATAAGAAGCAATCTCGTCTCCTATTATTCTTGCGTTTCTCCAAAACTCCAGAATCAGCGGGGCCAACACCCATGGATGGTGACGGGAGCCCAGGTCCATGTAGCCAAACCATCCAGCCCCACTAAACTCCTCATTGAGATCAATCAATGAGTACTCAGCAAGACAGTAAAGGTCAAAGACAAACTCACACAGCATGAAAGCCCCATTGAGAACCATTTTGGGAGTTTGGAGTGTGTGTGTGAAGTGAACACTTGAAGAAGGGCAAGGAAATGAATGGAATCGTAAGACAAAACAACACAGCAGAGGGCAAATAGTTGAATGAAATGCAATGTAGGGTTTCTACTAATTTTATATATATTTATAAGAGACCAAGCGTAGTGACGATTTGTTTGGAGCTCTGTGAACAACTGTTCACTGAACAGTCATTTCTTGTTCGGAATAATGTATCACTACATGAGGGAGTGCGCCCGCACGCGTTAAAGTGGGGAATAAAATATTTCCCACAACGTTTCACCCATAAAACGTTGTCTGAACGATAAGTGAAAGCTCTGTGTTTTTATTTACAACAACGTTTGCCCAGGGGCGCATTGTCTAATAAACCTATCTTTTTAATTTAGAAAAACACGGAGCTAATAGACAGCATTTGCTGGAGTGAACTTTGTGTTAAAGCTTCGTGTTTTTCATTACAACGACGTTTTTTAAGGTACGCGCTTTTGTGAAAGCTCCGTGTTTTTTATAACAGCAGTTCGCGCTTCAAGAGTTGTTAGAAAGCCATTGTTGTTATGCATTTCTGGCGTAGTGAGAAAAGCAAAGAAAAAAAAATGTGTCTTACGATTATAGTGTCTTGACTATAGTGTCTTGTGCATGTATTACTTTAGGATTAGGAACTTTGTAAATTTCTTTAAATCTTTAAAAAAGTTACTAAATTTAATATTATATATATATATATACATATATAAATATAAATAAATATATATGTATATATGTGTGTGGGTCTAGGGCGGGATGGTTACTAAGGTACCCCGTAGCCGCACCCATTCCTATCAAATTTTGTGGGTTATTACCTGTACCCGTGTCCGTACCCATTAAGTGGGTAATTACCCTCCCCACTGTGAATAATTTTTACAGGTACCCAATGGGTATAGGTCCAATTGTCATCCCTACTCCCAACAGAAGCATGGGTGTGTAGATGCAGCCGTAATGATGCTCTTTGTAGCTCAAATGATGATGACTGCCAGTTAAAAGCGGCTTGAAGCACCGGGTATGAGGCAAGAAGTAAAAGAAGACCGATTTTTGGCAGAGATGAAGTGATGGGAGAGAATGGGTCCTTGTTGAGGCTAGTGTTTCAGAAATTAGAGAGAGGAAGAAGAAGGGGGTGGGGCACAGCTTTAAGAGAAAAAACAAAGTGAGTCTAGGGTTTCTGATGGTTAAGGGGAATGGGCTGAGTTTATGTGTGTGTGCATTTTTTTTTGTTTTGGGAGAGAGGGAAAGAAATTTGGGTCTACAGCCCATGCTCTATCTTTCATTCATTTCTTTTTTTTTTTTACAGAGAGTGGGAAATGGAAAAATTGGGCATAATAGGCCCACCACGTTTTTTGTTCTTTTTTTTTCTTATAATTTCCTTTTTTTGTTCTTTTTCGTTTGTCTTTCTTTTTGCTCTCTCTTTTTTCTTTCTCTCTCCCCTTTTTTTTATGCTCTACATATTTTTTTTAAAAATTTTGACGAGTTCGGACAAAATTGGGTGTTCACAACAATTATAGGGAGAATGAATACAATTCAATTGGACATTCACCTGAAATTCATTCTCCTAAAATCAAGTCTAAAATCAAGTTATGCACGAATGCCAGCTTCCAATTTTAATTCCTATATTGATTTTAGCTTTTCTTTATGCATCTCAATCTTATCTTTGCTATTTTATACAAGGGTTCTAGAAAATTAAACTTTTATCCTTAGGCTAAACCCTTTGTTCTTTGTAAATCTTGATTCATCCATGATGCTTCCATGGTTGTCATCTTAAAATTTGGTACACATTCGAAGCTCATGGGAGTTGCAATTCACAATCTCTCCCTTTTTGATGATGACATCATAATGAAGACTTTTAACACACTTTGTGCATAATACATAAAATTGTTCAAAGATAAAACCTGAAAATTAACATGACCATTCTCCGCCTATGGCATTATAAAAAACACAAGAGTAATAATAGAAAATGTATGTTTCCAATTTGCAATATTCATAATCAGGTCCAATAACAGAATATCCATAAAATATCATCTAATATAAAAGGATCAAATAAGATATCATCCACATAACAAAATATAATAGACCAGTCGATCAAAATATCATCCAAATTAGACTAGAATAACATCCGTAATATCCATAACAGCAAATAACCAGAGACATAATAGTCAAAGTACAAACCAAAAATGGAGTTTAGAAATCAAAATGGATGGAGAAAACCACCAATGATGAACTCGGCCATGGAGCTTAAAAAAGAAGAAGGTTCCTAGCTACCTTGTTCTTGAAAAAGAAGAACAACTTGATAAAAACTTCAAGAAAACTTGATGATCCAAAAATTTAAAAGCTGAAGTGTTTAAAAGTGATTCTCCACACATTTGATTGTAGCATGAAGAATCAAAAGTTTGATTGAGAGTTTTGGTGATGAACTCGTGTAGATCAAAGGAGAAGGAAGAAGGAAAAAGGAAGATGAAGTTGTATAAGGTAGAGAAAACTTAGAGAGAGAAATGATCTCAAAGATGGAAATGGTTTTGGTTTTCATGAAAATGATCTAGATATTTTGTGCTTTGTGTAACCATGAAGTTGTGGGCCTTCTGTGGCCTTAGGAAAGGTTTTTGGAACAATTCAAGATCAGAGACCAATTTGCCATTAAATGGAATGTTTCAAGTTTCATGAAATTGCAAATAAAGGCTTAACTTAATGACCAAGTTAGCTTTAGATTATTTTTTTCTAGAAGATTCATTTGGCAAAATGGTGTCCTAGTAAAATTGGAGGGAAAGAAAATGTCTTCTCACAAAGTCGGGGGAAATTTAGCAATTAGACAAAAATCTAATCTAGACTTAATGATGATTTCTAGTGACGCAAAGTCACAACAGACATCTTGTGTACTCAAAGCAAGGTTCTCTCACAAATGTCTCACTTCCCCTGCAGCATTACACCCGGCTCTAGGTCTTTATAAGATCCCGGAGTTGGGCACGTTTCTAATTGCACCATTATTTCCTATGACTTACTAAATACTAATTGTGATTTTAGTTTTCTAATTAACATTCACTTGATCATAAATTGAATATAATAATAATTTGATATAGAGGAAAACACAGATAAAAAGCAAGTCTTACATGCTTTCAATTCGTCAATCTTCAAGTTTTCGATAAGTTTTTTCAATACCAGATCTTAAAAGAGCTTGCCCCCTGAAACAAAATATCTTGGCAGCATTCCAAGTAAATCCTCAACCAGGAATTCCGCTGGAAGAAGCTGGTGCAGTGGTAGCAGCCAAATCTTCCACAGGACTAATAGTTTATTATAAACAACTCCGTCTCATAGGTGCGAAGAAAGAATTGTTGAAGTGAATCCATGTGGACTTCTTCTCTGTGAAGTTACTGTGAAGCAAGGCGAGTGTTCTTTTCTTTGTTTAGTAGTCAACTATGAAGTACTTACTTCTTTGTTGCACTTCACAATATGATCCTCCCAAATGATTTGTGCAGGAAGACCATTTCTATCTTTAATTGGAACGAACTTCATGAGATTGTGTTGGGAGTCACAGAATGCATATAAAAACCACATCCCGCAATGGAAAATTGCCACCAAAGATCCATGCAAAACCTTCAAATGTAACAGCAAGCAAGTTTTCTATATATAACTTTGACAATCCTATATGTAGCTTTGATATATTCATTTTAGAGAGTCGAGGTTTCCAAAAAACAAACAACATATCAGATCTCAAACTTAGCTACTGACTATGAAGGAAGGGGAGAAAATATTGTTTATGGCAAATCTACAATTTGAAAGAAGGGGAGAAAATGGACAAAATATCCAGTTAGTTTGTTAGTTCGCTTACAACTTACAAGTTGTGTTCAAGAAATTGAACAGTAATATGCTACATAATTGAGTGCTATAGTGAGTATGAAATTCATCAAAAAAATGATCTGTCCTAATTTTAGGATAAATATAATAAATTTAAACAAGCAAATTAAATCACATAAATGTTAGATTTCATAACCAAATTAATCAAAGTTTTTAGGCAGTAAACGGTGAGTTTGATGAATATGATTGCACCATTTTAATTATAAACTAAAAACAAAGTTTTTCATGTTGATTTTTAGATTTGATAGCTTCAAATTAAACTTGCTATCTTGTGTCAGACTTCCCTATAATTATTAAGGGACTCCAAAGGTTTCTAGAGCTTATCTACAGCGATATAATGCATTTAAAATTTTAAACTACATTTTTTATCTTAAAATTTTAAATTACTTAATTCTTGGGGATAATTTCATGATCCAAAAATATTCCCATCGATATAATGATGGGAACGAAATCTCAAGCTCCCATGACAAACCCTCTTTATCTATTTAGATAAATTAAATTTGGTTTTCAATCAACATAGACAAAAAAAACACATAAGATATTATAAAGGGTATAAATTCGGAAACTATACACCGTAATATGAAAGTCGATCTATTTCTAAATCAGTAAGAACCACCTTAATTTGAACCCCGAGTCCGTCATATATATAAAGCACAAGAGAACTAATACAGACTAATTAATACAACAATAAAGAAGCTAATATAAATTATATATATGGAAGCTTTAATCAAGATTGTTGCCGATACAAAATTCACCATAATTAAATTTTGCATTTATAATATGTGGGAAAACAAAGAGTAAATCAAAGACAGTGCATGTGTAGCTAGCTAGCGATCAGGCCTACCCATCATTGATGTCATGGGAGAAATCCTGCCGGAAACCGCCGCAGTTCGCCGGAAACTCATGCCGGAAAATCGCACCGCGGACACCATAAGGAAAGCCATGTCCATTAAGAGGTATGCATATTCATGATATATGTGTATACACTTCCTTAGAATCACAGTGCTCAACATAGACAAGAACGCCATGAATCTAGCCATTTACACTTTTTCTGCTTTCGTTGATCGATGTTCTCGATCGCCTTGTCATTTTGTCAACATAACCTAAGCTAAGTATTTATATTCTTCTCCTCGCTGAATTTTGTTTTTACTAAGGTACCCTTTATTTTAGTTTTTATTTTGTTTTATTTTATTTTTGTCAATATCATTAATTTTTTTTACTAAGGCTGAAATTTACGATTTAAACTAATATAAAAAATTTATGACAACACAGGTATAAGGATAAAAACCACTTGTTGCTTTGTGTTCCTTCAATAACATTTTAATGAAATGAGTTTCTTTATATCTTTAAATTAACATTTTCTCTATTTTTATTAAAAAATTAACATTTTCTTTTGTAATTATTATTTTATTTTGAAATATTATCTTTTCATTATAAAGACAAGAAATAAGTTATAATAAGAGATAAATAATTTTAAGAGTAGTGTTAACTAGTAATACACTTTTTAACACACTCTCTATAATTGAGTGAAATGCATGTGGGTTCCACTGTTTTGGGAGTGGGTCCCACTAAGTATTTTGGGAATAAAGCCCACATGATTTAATGGGACCTACATGCATTTCATCAAATCATAGAATGTGTGTTGGAAAGGATATATTAGAGAGTGTGTTATTAGCATTATTTTAATTTTAATCCAGACCGGATAAACTTCAATGCATCATGCTTGCGTAGATCAGAATAATTTATTTTCATTTTTAATCAACTTAATAATGTAATACGATATATATTTTTGAATTTGCAAACTGGCCATGGTCCATGCATGCTTGATTCCTTTTATGTCAAATAAGATACTTTTTTTCCCTTTACAATTACTCACTGTTGGTAAGAAATAATAATTTGGTAATAAAAATTTCCTCAACCATCGATCACTGGTCGACTGAAGTTGCATGCATGAGTTAATATTGTTTGAGAAAATTATTCTATTCATACTTTTTGATAGAATTTATTCAATTAGAGTGAATCACCGAAATCATCCTTTAAATTATAATTAAGACGTTGTCAACTTAGACTTTTAAATTATTAATGTATATTATGAATTAGTTTTAAAAAATTGAAAGTTTTTTATCATATTACTCCTTTTAAATTAGTTAATTTAGTCCCTAAAATTATCCGATACGGACTAATGTGAATATGTGATTGAAGATTTTCAATCTTGGGATTAATTTGAAATATTAATAATGACAGTGATTAATTTGAAATATTAATAATGTCAGGAACTTTCAATCTTAGGGATTAATTTGAAATATTAATAATGACATGGATTAAGTTGATAACACCCTACGATATTTAACGGATTAAATTGGTGATTTACTCCACCAAAATGGTGTTGTATTTGTTTAAAGAAAGTACTTTTGATTAACAATTTTTATAATGATTGCAAATCAATGTGTAATTATTTTAAAAAATAATATCATATTACAAATTTTGAATAAATAAAATAAATAACAACATATTTATATTTCAACAAAACCACTATATAGTTTTTTCTCAAAGGAAACAATGATATATATTTCCAAATATATGGAGTTATGTTATGGCTATTGTAATTATAATAAACAAGATTGTGTAAAAATCATTTAAAACAGAGAAATACGACATATATCGTGAAACATGTTATACTATACATGTCCGATATATTGGTATTTATTGAGAAAATTAAAATATTAACAAATTAATAAGTTTTTTTCAATTTTTCTTAAATTTGAAAAAATAAAATACAAATGATACACAGTGGGGGCAAATTAGTAACTGTCTATTATTGTCAGAAACTCGGTGGCATTGCCAATGGAAAGCATAAAAAATTGAATGTCAGAGACGGGGAATTAAGAGTGACCACATCATGGAGACATTGGTACAAAAGAAGGAGCGAATTTTTCTAAAATTAAATCTAACGCATATCTTTCTTTTGGAACCCATGCGACAAAAATGTCGACACTATTAAATATGCAGAACAAGTCTACCTGACTGTGTACTTTTTTTCTTTAATATCGTCAGAAGGGCAACTCCAATGGACTGATCAATAAGCACCCTATTATAGGGAGAAAATGAGGATGTTTAATAGGGAGTAGTATTTGTATAAGTAATCTCTCTCTCATTTTTTTTAGTGAGTCTCGTATGTATTTGTGGATTTTAATTGGATGTGGAGTTATTGGTGGAATCCATTTAGTAAATTTTTTGGAGTTGTTGGGTTGGAGGGGTTAGGTGCTTGTGTTGGAAAAGGTAAAAATGAGTGATGTGTACACGTGAGACCCAGTTAAGCACCCAAAAGTGGGTGTTCCATTGGAGATCACCTAAGCTTCTCGTTAGGAAGTTTCGTGGCTTCAAAGGTGAGGGCTCTTGCAAGACCCTAACCACTGAGGGGGTTATTTTATTTTTGACTTAAAAATATTTTTCGTCTTTGTAAATATGTCTATTTTTTATTTTAGTTCCTATAATTTTTTTTATTTTTCGTCCCTGCAATGTTTAGATCTTTTTTTCGTCCTTGCCGTCGGTTTTCGTTAAAAAAAAGATGACATAGCAGACGAAGCTCCATCTAGCACTGCCGCGTTGGATTAATAAGTACAGGTGTCAAGTGCTGACTGTGCAAGATGCTGACTCATTAATTTTCATTAATTTTTTAATTTTAAATGTTTGTTTTTTTTAATTAAATTTGAGTTTTAGATTTTTTTAATTTAAATATTTTACAAGGGATTAGGGTTCATGTTCTTCTCCCTTCCTCTCCCCTACCACCGCCCACCCCATCTGTAATTTCCCAAGCTCACGAGCACCTTGGAGCCATGTTCTGCCATTTGCTTGGTTCTTGGTCTTTATCAATATACCTCTGATGTTACAAATTTCTTTACGATGAAAAGAGAAAGCATCTCACCCAAAGACCAGAGTAGAGCTTCTCCGCGCATGCCATTGTTCTTGATCACCCTGCCACTCCCCATTCCCTCAACTCACGCAGACCGATCTCATCTTTTGTTGGATATTTTTATGAAAATGTTTTTATTCCAAGTTTATTCCTAACGGTTTTTTTATTAAGTTTTATATTTGGCCTTTGTCTTATAGCCAATAATATATATTACCGTTCAATCATATAGTCGTTTGTGGTTACTTATTATTCTTTTAATTGGCAGTTGTGTTTTTATTTGGTTTAAATGCTAATTAACATAATTAAGTTTTGTTGTCTCCTCTCTTGCTTATATAAAGAGACTCTCGTACAAGGCAAAAAGAGAGAAGAAAATTTCCTGAAATAGGGAAAGAATTTCTAAAATTGTGTGTTTTCTTTTGAGATACCAAGCAATTTGAGTATTAATGGGTATTGGTTTGTTAGGTTCTCTTTTGTGCAAAGAGTTTCTAAACTCAATATTGGAGGGTTGTTTTATCCCGGGGACGACGAAACGTCTTAAAAAGAGTGACCTAGTCCGTGACTCAGCCTATTTACTTACTTATTCATTTATTTTATTTTATTAATTTTTTTTGTTCTTGTTAGATATTTGCAACAACAATTTTAAGACGTTTTTATTTTCTGCCATGTCTACCGAGCACGAAACCGTTCTAGTTGATCTCAACAAATCATAGAAGCTCAGTCTCACAAACTCCAGAAAATTGCTCATGAAATCATCTCCAAAGGTATGACTTTAGATGGACAATTTTGAGTAGCTGTAATAATTGTTAAATTACTTCATAGTTAGAAAGTTTTTTTAAGAATATCCTCAGGCATAAAACCAAAGAGTTTCCTCTAGGGAGTTTAACTACTCAGTTGTGTATAGGGGAGGAAGCCCGAAAATAAGATAAAAATACGAGGTTCTTGTTATCAAATCCACTTTTGTTGTCCTAAAAATAAACCCCCTCATGACAGTTGAACTGGTATAATTATGATAAGTCTGACCATTTGACTAGAAACTACTGACTTAAGGGTCAATGTTGTTGGTAGATCCGAGGGGTGGTGGGTAGACACTGACGCAACACGTCACGTCTGCAATGCCCTTTTTCCAAAAGAGCATTACAACATAAGTAACCATTTATTGTGAAAAATAGACTATTAGTATTTTATTTTCGAAAAAATATACTTTTTGAAACTCATTTATTTCTCCAAAAGTGAGTATTTTTTTTTTCTTTAATCAAGATGGAAGAGTGGAAATTACGTCATATGAAAATTTTTCTCAAAAAGGAACAATCTAAAAGTTACACCAATTCATTCTTATAGAAATAGATTTCATTACCAAATAACATTGTACACAGCTACAACAGATTACATCGTCACACTTAAGAATTTTTAATACAGTCATCCAGCAAGAATAATGACAACAGTCTACCCCAAAATGAGCCTAAGCCGGTCGAGTCTCAAATCATCCCCCAAAAGACAATCTAGACAAAAGCAACTCCGGATGGTAGTCTTCATCCTTCTTCTGTCCTGGTCAACGCACTCGACTGGTGATACATCTATATGAATCATGTTCCAAAAGACCACAAAACATATAGACAAGGGTGAAAAATCCTCGTACGAAAGTTATATCACAACAATGACAACAAAAGGAATAAAAGAAACTCATGCATATCATACATAATTAATATCTCCTTACCCTATAGAATGCAGTTCTCTATCACAATAATACATTACCACAGTAATATATTGTCACAGCTTATATGACACAACTCATCACCAAAGTAGTATATCATCACACAAGATATATTTAAAATGCATGATACTTCTATTTCCATCACAACACCGGTGTAATGCTCCATGGAGACTTCTCAACCTCCTACAACCTTTTGAGCGATAGGCCACAGTCAATCCTTAACATACTTGTTCAAGGCTAAACCTCCAGTAAAGTCCAAGTAACAGTATTCAGGAAAGTCATGTTTAAGTCATAATTGTTCCTGGTTAAACAAACAGTAAAGTCCAAGTAACAATCATTCAGTGCACTTAGCGACACCATATCATAAATAGGCCAGCCAGTCAGGTTTATCCAAGCCGGGTGTTCTACTCGTTCTCGACTTGCTGGGATCCACCAGACGGCCATTGAGACTTTCGAAATCTGGATAATCCCAATAGGCAATTGTAGCTCAACCGTACCTATTTTCAACCCGACAATCTTGGGTTGTAGCTCATCTCATGGCCTCTTGCCAAATCTCTTTCTCTTTATGCAATTGACATAATATATTGCACACAAAATCAATCACAATCACTTTCACTTTTGTTTCTCTTGTATATCTCAAACACATCTCTATGTTACTGCTTGTAACAATCACACATAACCTTCTCTCTTGGTTATGAAATACTCATCTCTTTTTGATTATCTCAATCAAAATATCTCTTTCTCTTTCATTCAATTCTCGTACTCAATTATCACTTTGTTCCTTAAAAATCTGTATTTTCCGTATCAATGTTTAAGCTTCAAGAAAAATAGAACTAAAATACCTATTTACTTCTAAAAACTGGTATTTTCCCTTAGAAATACTTCATTTTATAAGCTTAAAGCATAAATTTTATAAAATTCTGGGTTGCTTTTTCGCAAGGTCCAGAGCTGTTCACGGGGGTGGGAATTTTCATACCCATGGCGTGAACAGGGCTGTCCTCTGTTTTCTAAACAACTTGGGATTTTTCACAGCTTTGAAAATAAATCCACCCAGGGCATGAAAGATCCGGTTTTCGTAAGATTAAAGCCAATTAAATTTCTTCTTTACATAATTTAAACTTAATTAAGATCAAATAGATAAAAACATGTTCTTGGATCAATTCAAAGGCTTGACAAGTTATAAACAATATCTTGATTTTACAGCTTCAACCAAATTCATCAATCACAAGATATAACACTCTCAAGGGCATAACCTCAATTAAATCTCACACCACTAAATTCAATATAGATAGCATAGAAAAATAAACCACAACAACAACAACAAGCTACTCATTAAAGCTTTAAACAAGGCATAGGAACACAAAATCAACACAACAAGTGAGATATTACTCCACACACAAAAATCATTGTCATAGAACAATAAGGATCAACATCAATCACACATGATTCCAACACTCCAAAAATCATCATCAAGCACTTATCATGATACCTATATTCAATAAAAATCTCTATCATACATAAATATATATCTTAACCTATTCAAATCATTACATGAGCAAGAAAATCACTTATTATAATAATCAAGTTATTCCTCAAATATAGTTCTCAAGCTTCTTGAAAAATCACAAACAAGCATAGCACAAACATCTTAAGAACCCTAATAACTTTAGTAAGAGAAATTTCCCCTTACCTTGTCTCCTAGCTTGTATAGGAAAAACCCTAGCTTCTTGATCTCCTACTAGCCCTTGATTACTACCTTCCAAGCAAGCATAACATACCCAAAATACCAAAGTAAGTTTTCCTAGATCATGAACTATCCTTAAAATACCAAAAGAAAAACTTGAGATGAAATAAATATAAATCAAACCCTAGACATATGAAACAAAGAGAAGATAATAGAAACTTGGTTCATGAAGCTTGTACCTCCATCACGCACCCTTGCAACTTGAAGATTCAAAATCTAAAAGAGCAAAACTTGTGAAGAACTTGATGATCTTGATGAAGGCTAGTGTTTAAAAAGTGTATAAAATTGATTCTCTACACTTGATGCTTGTGTAAAGGATCAAACATATGATTGGAGATGGTGAAAAGCTTCCATGGAAATGGAAGAAAAAGCTTGGTGGAAGAAGAAATCTAGAGAGAAGTTAGAGAAAATAGAAACCTAGAGAGATAAGTTGTCTTACACTTAGGAAATAAAATGAAAAATGAGATGAAACATATCCCCTTGGTCTCTTAGAGGGGCTGCACGAAATTCCTCTTGTTTTAGGGAAGAGATAAGGCCAAAGCCAACTAAGATTAAAGCTTAGCTAGCATGGAACCAAACTTTTGTTGACTCCAAAACCCTTTAGGATATGGTTTTAATGACAACAAACCTTTTGAACTAAATAATAAGTGTTCTGAATGGTGATCTACTAATGGTGTGCTTGAGAATGTTGTATAAGAATAGGAATGTCAAGAAGTGCCTACAAGGTACACCATCAGAATGTTCAAGCCTCATAGTTAGAACAATCTTAGATTGATTAGAAGGCTTAGAACAAGGGACATTCTCAAAAGGTTCATGGCATGCCATAGTATGAACATTCTCACAAACAAAGTAAAGACCTCCATGGTTCAAGAAGTGAAAATATGTCAAATGGAAGGTTACTGTTCTGAGAGAATCATGAGAAAGTTAATGGTGTAAAGACTCTCAGATCAGAAGGTTACTCTTAGACAAGAATGTTCAAAAGCAAGGAATTCACTGAAGCTTCTCTGGTCTCAGAATGTTTAGAAGATAAGTCTCTCTGAAGTTTCATAGTTCAAAACGTTCTCATTCTCAGTTCAGAACGTTCTTCAATATTGGAAGTTTGTTCATCACATTAGAAGATTACTACAGAAACATCAGAAGCTTATTCATCAACTCAGAAAGTTCTGTAGTATTTATCAGAAGTTTATATCAGATCAAGAATGTTCAAGTCTCACAGAAGAAACAAGTTCAGAATGTTCAGAAGACTTAGAACAACCAACATTCTCAGCAGATTAAAGGTACACCAACATGAACACCTTGCAAGACCAGAGCAAAGACTTCCAAGATATCACAAGCACAAACATGTTGTATAGAAGATCAATATACTGGGAGAATGATAAGAAAGTCAGACATGAAGAATCTTTCAAGTCAGAATATTGCTCAGAGTCAAAGAATGGACAAGAACAGAAGACTTACTGAACCTTCTCTGAAGACAACATAGCACAACTATCAGAAGGTTCCACAGGAAGTTCTGAAGAAAAGAAGTACCATCACATCTAAGGTATAAGTGTTCTCACACATCTTAAAGATAGAAGCTTGAGGAATATCAAGAAGAAGAACACATCTGATAGCTAAGAAAGTTATCAGAAGGATGAACATCAGAATGTTCATCAAATTAAAGGTTGAACATCAGAATGTTCACCAGAAGGTTCAGATCAGAAAATTCTCAGAACCTTCTCAGAAGCTTCATCAAATATCCACTTAAAAGCTTCATAAATCTGCTCAGAAGCCTTAGCAGAAGAAATCTCAGAATGATCATCAGAATATTCGTCAGAATGTTTGCGATGACAGCTGTAAAGTTTGACAGCTTCTCAAAAAAGTACGAGAAGACAGCTGTAACATTGTAGACTGCCACAAAAGGTCTCCAACGGTTATATAACGGCTATATTGACTTGGGAACAATACTTAAACGCAAAAGGCAGCTACAAAACATGAGGGAGAGAGATTACACACGCAGAAACATGATTTGAAGATCATTTCTCTTCATCCTTCCCACTCCAGCAACCTTCTCACACCAAGAAGGAACATTCTCATACCAGAGAAAAACATTCTTACATCAGAAAGAATGTTAAAGAGTGACCACAGCTTCGTACTGAAATGGTAATCCACTCAATGAATGTCGTGAAGCTGTATTCCAACCACAAACACATTATTTATCATTTGTGAGATGAGAGTCCTCTCAAACTAACTGGGTTAGGCAAGGTTTGGGGTAGGAAAATTGTTGTGTAGACTTGGAAATAGAAAACATGTGTTGTATGAAGCCTGTAGAGGCTTGAGGAAAAATAATACTACGTGAATGCCTGAAGAGGCAGTGAAAGAATACTTAGTGAGCCTGGAGAGGCTTGGGAAAGAATACTTAGTGAGCCTGTAGAGGCTTGGGAAAGAATACTAGAGCCTAGAGAGGCTTGAGAAAGAATACTTGAAGCCTGTAGAGGCTTGGGAAAGAATACTAAGTGTATTTGATTGAAGAGGCAAAGGAAAGAATACTTGTATTAAGTGATTTGCATAATGGAAAATTTCACTGTGTGTGGGGACTGGACGTAGCCTAAAGTTGATGGGTGAACCAGGATAAAAATGACTGTGCAAAATCTACTTACTCTTTACTCATTTACATTTTGCATCAGCATGTTCATGCTCAGAATGTTCTGCTCGTACTCATAATGTTCTTTTCTCTCTCAGAATGTTCTGTCAACATTCCCAGCCGGCTTAACTTGTTTTAATCTGCATATTTGAACTGTATGAACTCTACTATTTGTCAAATACATCTTGACTCAGTTCAAATGATTTACATATCAAGTTAAGAACTTTTAGAAAATCATGAAATGAGATTTGTGCATTAAAATACTGTTAGGAAGTTTTCTGCACAGTAACCTTGTCAAAGTGCAGAATCTTCTGAACAACAATATCTTCAAATATAGAACAAGATTTCTCATCTTCTGAATATGTAGTTAAATCTCTGTGAACCTTTTATATTCAGAAGACTGAACATCAACATTCATGATTTCAAGATAAAAGTATTTCAAAGAAAATCTAGCTTCAGAATGTTGCATCTATAAACAATATGAGTTATGTCTTGAACACTCTGAAGTCTTAATCAGAACTTCTGAACATAAGAATATTGAGCACATTCTTAAGAAATGAATCTTCTCAGTTTTACATCATGCATAACATCAAAGCTTTTTATCACAAAAGATTCAAATATTCTCTATACCATAAAAGACTTAAAGATGAGAATGGTTATTCTAAGTTTACTTAGAAGATCATTACAAGTTCATACACATGCATGCCACATACATCTTGGGCTAACCTTTTGAGCATGAAGCAAACCTTCTCATTACTAAAGCTAACCTTCTGAACCATCCTTTGATAACCAAGTGTTCCACTTGAGTAAAACATCAGTGATGTATTTGTTATCATAGGTTTGAAATTTTCAAGAGGTCACAATTCAACCCCCCTTCTTGTGACGTTAGATGCCACTTCAACTTTGGTTAGGTTTGGACTAGATTTGACTAATGGAATGAAATCAATAGCCAAGATCTCTCCCCCACTAATAGGGCACCTAATCAAGGGTCCAAATTGTGCAAGATGGCTTCTTGGTTCTTTGGTAATTATAGAGTAAGTTCAAGTGTAAAGATAAAAGGGCAAAATGGTATTTTCCCAAAAATTAGTAATTAGGAAAAATAAAATCAAGAATTTTTCTTATTGGTTAATTATTATGACTCATGAAATTCAAGAAAATTCTAAACTCTTCTCAAATGATCTAGGGCAGCCCAACTGGTCAAGAGGAAGAGGTAAATAAAATTTTCACTTTTAACCATGGTAAAAGGTAAATCTCAAGTAATAAAGTGTAGTAATTTTTGTGTTTTATGGTTAAAACTATCCCAACATGACTTATTGAAGTAAAATACTGTCATGAATCACATGATTAGCCAAGACCACGAAATTCATGTGCCTAAAGGGTTTTGGTAGATAGGAATCAAGCTCAGAAGCAAAACGGTAATTTTTCGTTTTCCCCGGTAACAGCTAAACAAGGGTTAAACTGACTTTTCTCTGAAAATCCCCAGAAAAACTTCTAAAAATCATAAATCTTATAAGAACACTAGCGGTTACCCTTACATTTGATTTTAATCATTTCCTAACCTTCTGGTATTCATTTGCTCTCCCGTTTACCCTGTTCTCCATTCTATAGGGACCAAAATAGTAATTCTTAATCTGCTATTCTAAAAATTCCCAAAATAATTTTCAAAATTCTAAAACAATGTAAAAACATTATTTGACTCATCAAGATATTTTTCTAACTTGTTCTGGTCTCAAAACTCACTCACAATCCATCCTAGTCATATTACAGGGACCAAAACGGTAATACTTCTTATCCATTTCTCAGAAAATTCCTAAATAAATTTCTAAAATCCTTAAATATTATAAAATCACTATTGGTATCCTCAAATCCCTTTTCTAACCTCAATTTAGGGTTTCTACCTCATAACGCAGCTATTCCGATAGTTAAAACGCAATCGTATTTCTACGTCGAACTTAACCTATACTGATCTCTAGGCTCAAGAGAACTATATCTGTGGGATTAGCTTTCATAAAATATATTTAATTCACACGAATCACACATCCATATATTAAAATATATTAAAGTCAAAAATCTAAAAATACGGACGTTACAACGTCTACTATGATAAGTCTATATTTAAGACTTATTTTGTTGCTAAGAATCAGAAAGTGCTGTTTGGACAAGGGAAGTGGAACTGAAGTTTACCTCTGGAAATACTGTGGTTCTTAAAGATATTATGTATACTCCAGAGATGAGAAAGAACTTAGTTTCGGGTTTGCCTTCTTAACAAAGTGGGGTTTACTCAAACCATATGGGCTGATTTATATACCCTTACAAAGAAACATATTTTTGTAGGGAAGAATTATGGTTGTGACGAAATGTTCAATTTGGTTATTGAATAATTTTATTAAAAATATTTTTGACCACATAGTTATTAGCAATTGATATATTCATATTTTTGGTCGTTATTTTCTTTTTTTTTTTGCTACCCATCATTTTGATTTAATTTGGGTTTATTGACTTTTAACTCTTTTAGCCGTTGGAAGCTTATCATCGTGGCTTTATATTGTTTTAATTTTGGTAAATTGCTCTTAATGGGTTATTGGTTTTTAGAACTATAGTTGTTTGATGCCTTTGGCCATTGGATGTTAATTGGTTTTAATTTGTTTAATTATTATTAAGACAATTTAGTTTTTTGTCTCCCCTCTCTTGCTTATAAATAGAATAGCACCTATGCAAGAAAAAAAATGATTTGGAATTAATTCTTAATTTGTCTATAATTGACTTTGATATTGTGAATTTTGTAGTCAAGCTATTATTACTAAGGCTTCTTAAAAGTCAGTTGATAGAGAAAGTGAAATTCTTGAGTATTTGTTACATTTTGATATATGTGAATTTGGTTGAGTGCTAACTAGAAATAGGAAACATGATTTTGTAATTTTTTTATTGATGATTGCTCTAATTTCACATATGTATACCTTATGAAAAATAAGAGTGATGCTTTTGATATGCTTAAATTATTTGTTTTTGAACATGAATATGTTTACATATAAGCAATGCTCTATTGATTGTCATTTTATTGCATATGAATGTATTTTTATAAACTACATTGTTCATAGCAAAGCTCATAGAATTTTTAATTTAAATGAGAAAGTTGTTAGTGATTCAAATGATTCTAATTTGTATGAAGATCGTTTTTAATTTAAATTTAAAAATAGTGGGGGTTCTACTTCTTATAATGCACCGGTTAGAACAAGTGTTTCTAATAATGATTTGTTATATGAACCTATAAGAAGTAAGAGCATATGTGGCTATGTTTTTGTCTTGTTTTTTAAGTTTATAATGTTGAGGAAGTTACTTCTTATATTTTGGATTTGTTGTTTTTGGTCACGAGATTTAAGTATGTAGATTATATGCCTTGAAACAAACACCTAAGCAGTGACATGAGAATTTGATAATCTAGTCATTTCACACGTTTTTAAAGTTAACGAAAGGGATTAGTGCATATTTTATAAATCAGAGAATTATGTTTGCACTATTGTTTGTTTATATGTGGATGACTTACTTATTTTGTTCTAATATTCCTGTTGTGAAAAATGTCAAAAATATGCTTTATGAAAATTTTGACATGAAGGACCATGGTGAAGGAAATGTAATTCTTGGAATTAAAATTACTAGAATTAAAAATGATATTTCTTTAAATCAGTTTCATTATATTGAGAAGGTTTTAAAGAAATGTAATTACTCTGATAATAAACCAGCATGTAACCCTATGATCTTAGTGTCAAGATGTTCAAGAACATTTGTGATAGTGTTAATCAATTTGAGTATGCGAACATCGTTAGCAGCCTTCAGTATGCTGATTGCACTAGGCCTGATATATAGCTTATGTTGTGGGGTTACTATGTAGGTTTACTAGCAGTTCTAGTAATGAGCACTAGTGTGCTATTGAGAGGGTCATGAGGTACCTTAAAAGGACCATGAACCTAGGATTATATTATCAAAAGTTTTCCGTTGTACTAGAAGGTTACAGTGATGTTGATTGAAATAATTGAACTGACAATTGCTTGTGAGGAAGCATCATGGTGGAGAAACCTTTTGTCAAATATAATGTGAAAATTGATACCAGCCTCATTGATCTATTGTGATAGTACCGCGACTATTGCAAAGATTTAGAACTGTTATTATAACGGTAAGAGGGATCATGTGAGGTCTGAAGGAAATTTGGTTGATCTTTGACAAAAGGACTAGCAAGAGAGAAGGTTTTTCAAAACCTCAAAAGGAATGAGACTGATGCCCATAGATTAAATTGTCTCTTATAGGGGTAACCCAACCTATGGACTGGAGATCCCAAGAAATAGGTTCAAAGGGTAATAACAACTTATAAGGAGATGTGTCATGCTATGATAATTGTTCTAAGTCTCATTCATATATTTAGAGCATGATATCCTGTAGTGTTGAAAAGTTGAATCAATTTCTTAATGAGTTCTATACTCTATTTGGAGTGGGGTACCTAGCTACAGGAGTACTCTTGATAGACTCACCTATGTGAATGTGGAAGTGAGGCTGCTTTCTATGGAATATTGGGCAAAATTTCTAAAGCATTCACTATACTGGGATAACATGTATGGCCGTAATGCATGGGCTTTGAAACTACACCTTGAAAGATTGTGTGTGTGATGTTGTTAGAGATAGAGTTCAAGACTACGGGTCACTCTAGTAAAATCTAAAGCATCAACACTACGTAATGGTTCAAGTCTACTGACACCATTGCTTATGCTCAATCTTATTTTATATTGCCTTACTGCTCGATGAAAAAGTATTTTTTAATAAAAATAACTGGGGGATTGTTGTATATTTTTATTAAAATGTTTTATTCCAAGTTTATTCCTAACGGTTTTTTATTAAATTTTATATATGGCCTTTGTCTTATAGCCAATAATATATATTACAGTTCAATCATATAGCCATTTGTGGTTACTTATTATTCTTTCAATTGGCAGTTGTGGTTTAAATGTTAATTATCATAATTAAGTTTTGTTGTCTCCTCTCTTGCTTATATAAAGAGACTGTCGTACAAGGCAAAAAAGAGAGAAGAAAATTTCCTGAAACAGTGAAAGAATTTCTAAAATTCTGTGTTTTCTTTTGAGATACCGAGCAGTTTGAGTATTAGTGGGTGTTGGCTTGTTGGGTTCTCTTTTGTGCAGAGAGTTCCCAAACTCAGCATTGGAGGGCTGTTTTATCCTGGGGAAGACGAGGTTGTATACTGCTGCACACATCAGGCAGAGCCGCGAAACGTCTTAAAGAGAGCTACCTAGTCAGCGACTCAGCTATTTACTTACTTATTCATTTATTTTATTTATTATTATTTTTTGTTCTTGTTAGATATTTGCAGCAACATCCTTGCTACAGACCTAAGACCCATGTCCCCCAAAACCCCAAAAACACCAAAACAACAAGAAGCCCCTCAGCGCTCTTTTCGTCGAAGCCATGGGGCTCTTCGAGAAAACTGCAACCAACGACAAAGAAGAAGAAGGCGAAAACGAGCTAAAGAAGAACCTGAGGCAATTAGAGGAACAGGTGAGGAGCCTCAAACAGAAAGGCTCTGGAACAAAGGTGCCAACTTGGGCTACTTTCGGATCCCACCAAGAACCGTGTCTATCCCCCACGTTAGGAGTCCAACGATGCTGATCGAGCTATTGCAACGGCGGCGAGGACAGGGAGCCACAGCGGATGAAGGCGAAGTTGTGTTGTGAGGAAGACGACCGACGCTGTGCTTGTTGGAACCAAATAGTGCAGAGACATTTTACAATGTCTAAATCCCTAAATGTTTTGATGATAACAATTATTATTAAGGTTTTTACAAAGTCTGATAACAAGCTCTTGCAGGTACAACTAAGTTAAGTACATCGTCCAGTGTGACCTTGGTACTTATATGTACAAAATATGAGCTAAGCGTCCAATGGACTCTGATACATGACCTATGGTAAGTATCGTCCAATGGACTCAGGATGCTATGCATCCAAGTGGTAAGAACAACTAAGTGTCCATTCTGTTTCACGCTGCGTCCAACACGCACGTTGTTCTTGATTCCTGAAAAGCTATTTATTGCTCTTGCATTTAATTTGAGACATATTTAATGAGCAAATGATTTGAAATAAATAGTTGTACATATGCTTTTCTCGGACTTTAGTTTTAAATGACTTGAGATCAAATTTAATGAAAAGCATAAAGCACTTTGACAAGTGTACCTGAGAGAGAATGCACTCTAAGCACTTCTGGCACTCTCTGTACACGCCTTTCTGTTAACACAGTGTTTTCTCTGTCTCAACTGAATATTACCTTTAACCACTGTGTAATTGAGACTTTGAGTACAGGTTTCTTCTGACTTTGGAGAAAGAGCTGAATAACCTACGCTGAAGTACATCTCCATTGAAGCAAAGGGAAGATAGCATTTAATGCTGTTAGAGAATAGCTATTTACGAAGGGTGAAGTAGAATGAAGTTAAAGACCTAATTCAACGCTTCATCAAGCCTATAAATACCGTGAAGAAGAAGAAGAAGATAGTAGGGATAGCAAACAAAAGACATCATTCTGTGTTGATTATTTACACGCTTCTGAAACTTAGAAAAACGTTGTCTGTATTCATCTTCTTGTAAAAGAGAGTTTGCTTCACTCTCATTGTGCTAAGAATTTCATATCCTCACTTGAGTGAGTTATAGCACTTAGAAACACTTAAACTCTTTTGAGTAGTGTGAGCCTAGAGAGGCTAGGTTGAAAAGAATACTTGGGTTTGAGCCTGGAGAGGCTTGTCTGTAAAATAATAATTGGGTTTGAGCCTGGAGAGGCTTGTCTGTAAAAGAATACTTGGTTGATCCTGGAGAGGCTACGTGTGCAAACAATACTTGTTGTAAAGGCCTGAAGAGGCTACTGAAGAATACTTGTAAGTCTATCTAGATTGATAGTGAAATCCTTCTAGTTTGAAGGGACTGGACGTAGCTCTTAGGAAAGGATGAACCAGTATAAAACATCTGTGTAAATCTCTTATCCTGTAACTCTTTTATTTTCAGTTTTATTACTAACTGTGGGGATTGAATTGAGGTCTTACGTAACAAACACTTTAAACGTTTTAAACGCACCTAAACTGTTTTCAAACTAAGGGACGTTCTGCGTCCAATTTACTTTGTGCGTCTAGTTCTTCTTAACAGCGTCCAACGTTTTGCAAAAAGATTTTAAAAGCTGCGAAACACAATTTAACCCCCTTCTTGTGTTTCATCTTGTTACCTACAGTGTTGTGCTGTGGGGATGAAGGTGACGCTGTGCTGTGAGGAAGGCGACACCCACAACATCGTGTGCGTTGTTCGACTTGGTCACATCAGCGTTTGCCGAGGCGTAGCTGGAAGCGGCAGTCGAATTCTGGAGCGGCGGGTGGTGTGGCTGATAGCAAGTTTGAGGTCAAGGGGGGTGAAGATGGTGCTGGTGAGGGAGAGGTTGAAGATGGATTTTAGGGCAAGGGTGCAACACCCATTCTCATAAAAAGGATATAGCAAAGTAATAAAATATTTTATGAAAATAGTTGTAATTATTGATTTTAATTTCAAAAAATATTATTTTTATTAACTTACTTGTTGTCCAAAAATGTGATTAATTTTTTTTTCTTTTATGAAATGAAAGAATTTACTAATTAGAAATTCTTAATTAAAAAACTTAAACTTTTAAAGAAACCTAATACAATGTATACAGAAACATACCTCGTCTACATTTATATATATAATGTACATCATATACAATACTTACCCATTGCAAGCTAGGATAAGCACACCATATTTACATTAAACTAAGGAAAGCAGTAAAGTAATCCTAGAAAGCAATAAAGTGATAGTCAAGTAGTGTCATAAACATAATACAGTCATCCCAAAATAAACTAGACTGAACGCCTAGCCGATCGAGTCATCACCGACAAAATGATCATATCTATAATAGTCATATGTCCCTAAGCAGAACCCTCATCAAATTGGGTTTGCTCATGGATGCTACTCTGCCAGCTCCACTGAACCCTGTCCCTCGGGCTCCTTCTGTAATGTTCGTATTTTTAGATCTCTGACTTTATTATATTTTAATATATGGATATATGATTCGTGTGAATTAAATATATTTTAGGAAAACTAAATCCCATAGATACGGTTCTCTTGAGCTTAGAGATCAGTAGTTTAAGTTCGATGTCAAAATTCAAACGGAAATACGGTTGCGTTTTAACTGTCGAAATAGCTGCCTTATGAAGTAGAAACCCTAAATTGAGGCTAGAAAAGGGATTTCAGGATACCAATATTGATTTTACAATATTTGATGATTTTAGAAATTTATTTGGGAATTTTCTGAGAAACAAATAAGTATTACTGTTTTGGTCCCTGTACTGTTTCGGTCCTTGTAGTATGACTAGGATGGACTGTGAGTAGATTTGGAGATCAGAACAAGTTAGGAAAATACTTTGATGAGTCAAATAATGTTTTTACATTATTTTAGAATTTTGGAAATTATTTTGGGAATTTTTAAAATAGCAGATTAAGAATTGCTGTTTTGGTCCCTGTAAAATGAAGAACAGGGTAAATTGGAGAGCAGATGGATACCAGAGGGTTAGGAAATGATCCAAAATCAAATGTAAGGGTAACCATTAGTGTTCTTATAAGATTTATGATTTTTAAAAATTTTCTGAGATTTTTTAGAGAAAGGTCAGTTTAACCCTAGTTTACGTGTTACCGGGGAAACCGAAAAATTACCGTTTTGCACCTGAGCTTGATTTCTATCCACCAAGACGTTTTTCGCACATCAATTTTGTGGTAATGGCTAATCATGTGAGTCATAAGAGTCTTTTACTTCAATAGGTCATGTTTGGATAATTTTAACCATGAAACACAAAAGTTACCACACTTTATTACTTGAAATTTACCTTTTACCATGGTTAAAAGTGAAAATTTTATTTATCTCTTCCTCTTTGACCAGCTTGACTGCCCTAGATCATTTGAGAAGGGTATAGAATTTTCTACAATTTTCATGACTCATACTTATTAACCAACTAGAAAATTTCTTTGTTTTATTTTTTTCCTAATTACTAATTACTTGTAATAATTACCGTTTGGGTGAAGCTTATCCAAATACTTCCTTGGGGAGGAAGAGCATGAAATATTGAGGGAGAGGGATTTGGCTTCATTTCTTCATTTCACCTTCTCACTAAAAACACTTTCTCTCATTTTTCTTTCACCAAAAACATCAAGTTCTTCATAGATTTTGCTCTCTTGATTTTGAATCTTCAAGCTACAAAGGTTCTTGGTGTAGGTAAGAGCTTCATGAATCAAGTTCCAAACATCTTCTTTTTGGTCTAGATGTCTAGGGTTTGATTCATATCTATTTCCTTTCAAGTTCTTCCCTTGGTATTCTAAGGATAGTACATGAGTAGGAAAAGAACTTACCTTGGTATTTTGGATATGTTATGCTTGTTGGAAGGTGGTGATCAAGGTATAGTACGAGATAAAGAAGCTAGGATTTTTCTCAACAAGCTAGGAGACAAGGTAACGAAAATTTCTTTCACAAGGTTATTAGGGTTTTTTAAAAGCATGTGTTAGGTTATTTGTAGATTATTCACTAAGCTTGAAGAACTATATGGAAAGAATGGTTTGATTGACATAATAAGTGATTTTCTTGTTCATGAAATGTTTGGATGGGTCAAGATATGTAATTATGCTTGATGGAGATTTTTCTTGAATAGCCATGTCATGATGAGTGACTTG
This sequence comes from Glycyrrhiza uralensis, assembly GCA_030159175.1. Taxonomy (NCBI): domain Eukaryota; kingdom Viridiplantae; phylum Streptophyta; class Magnoliopsida; order Fabales; family Fabaceae; genus Glycyrrhiza; species Glycyrrhiza uralensis. The sequence goes on along the minus strand of BRZY01000003.1, from coordinate 12,902,359 downwards.
ATGATGCTTTTGGAGTGTTTGAACCTTGTATGATTGATGTTGGATTTTTATTGTTTCTATGGAAACGACTTTGGATGTGAAGTAATTATATTTGATTTGTTGTGATGACTTTGTTCTTATGTTTTGTTTAGAGCTTTATTGAGTGGCTTATTGTTGTTGTCGTTGTTTCTTTCTCTAAGCCACCTTATTCGGTTGGTGGTGTGTGATTTAATTTAGATTCATAACTTGTAAAGTCTATAGATGTTAATTCAAGAACATAATTTTACCTATTTATTGTGACTAGGTTTTAATCACGTAAAGAAGAAATTCAATTGGCCTTAATTTTGTGAAAAACTGGATTTGTCACGCTCTAGGTGGATTTATTTTCAAAGCTGTGAAACATCGCAAGTAGTTTAGAAAACAGGGGACAGTCCTGTTCATGCCGAGGATGTGAAATGTTCCACTCCTGTGAACAGCTCTGGACTTTCTGAAAAACCAACCCAGAATTTATGAAATTTAGTTTCTAAGGCTTATAAAATCAAGTCTTTTTAAGGAAAAAATATCAGTTTTAAGTTTAGAAATCAATAGGTATTTTAGTTTTATTTTTCTTGAAGCTTAAACATTGAATATGGAAAATACTAATTTTTGAGAAACAGAGTAATAATTGAGTAAGAGATGTGTGATTGTTACAAGTGGTAACATAGAGATGTGTTTGAGATAATAACAAGAGAAAGCAAAGTGAAAGTGACTGTGATTGATTTTGTGTGCAATATATTATGTCATTTGCATAAAGAGAAATAGATTTGCAAGAGGCCACGAGATGAGCTACAACCCAAGATTGTTGGGTTGAAAATAGGTACGGTTGGGCTACAATTGCCTATTGGGATTATCCAGATTTTGAAAGTCTCAATGGCCGTGTGGTGGATCCCAGCGAGCCGAGAAGGAGTAGAACACCCAGCTTGGATAAATCTGACTGGCTGACTTATTTATGATATGGTGTCAATAGAGATGGGTGAATTGTTACCTGAATTTTACAATGTAGAATAAGGAACAATTATGACTTAAACATGGCTTTCCTGAATACTGTTGTTTGGACTTCACCGTGTGTAGCCTTAAACAAGTATGTTAAGGACTGACTGTGGCCTATCGCTCAAAAGGTTGTAGGAGGTTGAGAAGTCTCTATGGAGCATTACATCGGTGTTGTGACGGAAATAGAAGTGTCATGTATTTGAAATATGTCTTGTGTGATGATATATTACTTTGGTGATGAGTTGTGTGTTAGAAGCTGTGATAATATATTACTGTGGTGTTAATATATGTGTATGTTGTAACTGTGTACAATGTTATATGATAATGAAACTTATTTCTGTAAAAATGAATTGGTGTAACTTTTGGATTGTTCCTTTTTAAGAAAAATTTTCATATGACGTAATTTCCACTCTTTCATCTTTCTTAAAGAAAAAATTTACTCACTATTTGGGAAGTAAATATATGTTCAGAAAGTATATTTTTCGAAAAGTAAAATTAACAATAGTTTATTTTTCACAATAAATGGTTATTTATGTTGTACTGCTCTTTTGGGAAAAAGGGTGTTGCAATTAGTGGTATCAGAGCCTGGTTGAGTCTTTTTGGGAGTGTAGGTTGTAGGCCTATTAGGTCTAAGTTGTGTGAACTCTGATTGACATTGATTGATATTGATGGACATTGATTGGCATTGATTGACATTGTGTGAATTATTTTTTTGGAAAACTTGGTGCCGAGGTTGTGTTGGATAAGACAGTACAATTGAGGAAAGTTGAATAGGGTTAATCAGTACCACCTATGCCAACAACACTGTTCAGGTATGGAACTGTACAGGAGAGGGTGACCTTCTGGGAATTTTTCCAAGAAACATGTGAGTGAGGACAAAACATGTTGTAAGGACCCATGTTGGTTTGTAGGAAAAGTCGGTGATTCGAAATGCGACTAAGTTATTCCTAAGATTGTAGGAAATTGATTGAACCTTGTATGAATTGTTTTCCTTGTAGAAACAATTGTGTGATTATTGCTTAAATCTAGTATGAATTGTTTTTAGTTGAAACAATGTGTGTGGATACAACCAAGAGATATTTCTAGTTGAGGGTCTACTAGTTTTGATTTATAGGTACCCATGGCTAGTGATAAATTTGGGTTAAGGGAAATGACAACTAAAAACGAATGTATGAAAGAGGTCTAAAGCATGATATTAAGAACAAAGTGTTATCCCTTGAAAATTTGAGACTTAGTTTTGATAGAAGGATGTAAGATGGTAGAGATGATAAGAAAAGGGGTATATAATAAGAAATGATATTTGAGGCATGTCGAGATCGCGACATAAAGACCAGAAGGAGAGATAGTTTTAGAGGGAACCGTATTTTTGGATTAGAATGGATAACTTGAATAAGTAACTAGTAATTGTTTTCTTGTTAAAACGAAGAGTGTGAGTACTTAGTTATGAGACTTTTGGGAATGAGTTCTAAATGGGTATACCTGGATTGGTTAATTTGTAGGAACTCATGGCACGTAGGAATGACGTTGATCACGTTGATGGGTTAGAAAAAGTTATTGGTGCTATGACCAATATGGCAGTTACGATGGCCCAACAAGTTGATCGTGCAGAAATAAGGGATATTCAGGATCAGTTGAGGGCTGAAAGAGCTATTGAGAACAAAGGATTGTTTGATTTTAAAAGAAGGAACCACCTCAGTTTGAGGGGGAACCTGATCCAGAAGAAGATCTGTGGATTCAAAAGATAGAAAAGATATTTCTTACTTTGCGTTGTCCTGAAGAGGTGAAGGTACACTATGCAACTTACCTGCTGGTAGGAGATGCAGAGTATTGGTGGAAGGGAGTGAAACAGCTACTGGAGGCTGAACATCAGGTGATAACTTGGGAAGTGTTTCGTACTAAATTTTTAGAGAAATATTTTCCACAAAGTGTAAGATCGGAAAAGAAGCAGGAGTTGAGTCTGCAGGAGAGGGATATGACTGTGGATGCATATGCAGCCAAGTTTGAGTCTTTAGCCAAATATTTTCGTTTCTTCCAACTCTAGCCAGATGAGGGATGAAAGTGTGAGCGTTTTGAGGCAGGATTGAGGTATGAGATAATAAAGGCTGTTTCATTACTAGAGATCCGTCAATTTCAGACTTTAGTGGAGAAGTGTAGAAAAATAGAAATTTTGAGGAAAGGGAAGGAAAGTAAGAAGCATAATGAGGGACCATTAAGGCACAAACCCCATAAACAAATAAGAATGCATCTACCAAAGGAACTTTATCCCAGAAACAAGGGTGACCACCGGAGACAACAACCTCACTGTAATACTGCACCTATTTTTGGAAAACAAGAGAAAGTAAACACTAACCTAGGTGCTAACCCTAAATGCTCTAGGTGCAGAAAGCGAGGTCACCTTTCTAATATTTGTACGCAATAGGGATCAACATGCCATCGGTGTAAGGAGATAGAGCACCTAGCCAGGGATTGCAAGAGGGTAAAAGGTTAGAGGGAAAGAGTAGAGAATAAAGAAAAAACTAGAGTTATACTGTGAAGGATGTGGATACTCTGCTAGTTAGTAATCTTGAGGTATAAATTTTATTAGGGAGTCTTTTGTGTGTTGTGTGCTTTTGTTTCTTGTAAGACTTATTTCCAAGATCTAATTTTATGTTAGAGCTTTTTGTGATATCCCCTGGATATGTCAATTTTAATAATTCTCCTGTCTGTGATTATCAAAAAAAATTTGCAATCCACGTGTGAAATTTACCTATAGATTCTATCTATCTATGTATCCACTTATTGCTTACCTGCATGTCCATTTGTTTATCCACCTATCTATCTGCCTATTCAGTGTGCTTGTTTATTCTGTTCCGATGTAGAAACCCTATTTACAACTGGATTTTCAAATCTTGTGTTAACCTTGAGAGGACCCAAATTGTTGGAACCGATAAATGTAAGTTATAAAAGGGAATTTATTGTAGATACTGTAAGAAAAGGGAGAGTGTATCATGGTAGATAGAACTTTTGTATTAGTCTATGTTGGACTTATAAATTGTTATAAACTTGTTATTAAAATGAATCCAAATCGGACGTGAGGGTTTCCTCTCATCCGGCTAAAGTAGTTACACAAAATAAAGATAAAGAAAGGGGTTTCCGCTTTCAAATTTTATAAAACCTCTAATCTAAAATAAAAAGGTTTACTCTTTACTCAAGTTCTCAATAAACCGTAGCACATATGAAGATGGATTAGAATGTTCAACTGATCTTGGGATTCTGAAATTTGATTCTGTACACTGGTGGACTACTTTTGAGATAGTAGATCAGTACACATTTGAGTTGATAAGTTAAAGTTGAGACTAGATAAGAATGGTAGAGGATTTATAACAGTCCAGTGAGAATAGGTGACATCGATAAGTGAACCTTGGAGTAAACCGATGGTTAAGATTTTGATTATCCTAGTTTTACTTAAATTATTTTGAAGACTATCAGGTAGAAGAATAAGATAGGTGCTACAATATAAATTCTATGAACAGATTTGGTATAATTTCTTTAGTATGTAATGGTCGAGGTATAAATAATGGATGATAGTTACCAATGAGTATGATGCTAAGAGTTTTGAAATGTGTATCGGATTGAAATAGTGCGTTGAAACATGTAGCAAAACTCTTGGAGATCTTGAGGAAAAAATAAGAGCAAAAGATTTGGGAGGAGTTGAGTAGATGATAGTGTATATAAGTCAATGATTATATTTAGAAATAACTTAGACGGTGATGTGACTTAGCCATACTATCGTTATTATTATGTTTTACTACTTGAGGATAAGGTTGGACTGATCAACCCATAGGCTTACCAACAGTAGAGAGAAAATTCTGAATATTGTAATGGACCGATATTCTACAGATCGAGGGTATTTCCAATTAAGTGAAGATCATGATAAGGGAAAGAAATAATAGTTGGATTCATAGAAGCACACACTAGATGTGCAAGAATATAAGATGAAAGTAAGAAAGGCAAGAAGAGTATCGTAAGTAATATTCTTAAGAAATAGATAAGCTGATGTTAATATGATCATATGTGTTAAGTAAAGTAAATATTTCTAGATGGAGGAGGAAATAGTTATCATGGTAAATTATAGTGACAGATGGATTTACTAAAGAAAAGGATATCATGAGTGAGTGAGCGTTAAGATTTTGATGGATTTTTTTTCAAGAAAGTTGGAATTGTTAATTTCGAATAAGGATTGTCAGGATATTCTGTAGTTAGGCATACATGTATAGGGTGATGATGATATGATATGATATTATATCTTTAAGTTAAGATCTTCGTTAAGACTTAATAGTTAGTGGAATGATATGTCAAATGAGAATTTTTGGGTATCGACAACTTCTCTTAAAAGTTAAGAGACGAAGTTAGTGATTGCTATGAAGCGACATTGTCGGGTTCATAGGAGTGAGAGATATAAGGTTTTAGATTTTAGACGAAAAGGTGAGAGTACTCCGTGATCGGAGGAAGGATACTCCAGTGAGGTGAGTATGTCATTTCGAAATTTAGAAAGGCTGAATGTATGAGTAGGAGAAGTGACATAGGGCATTTTGTCGGATGAGAGTATAAACTGATGATAGTGATTTTTGGTCCCTGTAGTATGACTAGGATGGACTGTGAGTGGGTTTGGAGACCAAAACAATTTACGAAAATATTTTGATGAGTCAAATATTGTTTTTACATTATCTTAGAATTTTGGAAATTATATTGGAAATTTTTAGAATAGCAGATTAAGAATTGCTATTTTGGTCATTATAAAATGAAGAATATGGTAAATTGGAGAGCAGATAGATATCAGAGGGTTAGGAAATGATCCAAAATCAAATGCAAGGGTAACCATTAGTGTTCTTATAAGATTTATGATTTTCAGGAATTTTCTAGGATTTTTTAGAGAAAAGTCAGTTTAACCCTAGTTTACGTGTTACCCGAAAAATTACCGTTTTGCTCATGAGCTTGATTTTTATCCACCAAGACCTTTTTGGCACATGAATTTCGTGGTATTGGCTAATCATGTGAGTCATGAGAGTCTTTTACTTCAATAGGTCATGTTTGGATAATTTTAACCATGAAACACAAGTTACTACACTTTATTACTTGAAATTTACCTTTTACCATGGTTAAAAGTGAAAATTTTATTTATCTCTTCCTCTTGACCAGCTTGACTTCCCTAGACCATTTGAGAAGGGTATAGAATTTTCTACAATTTTCATGACTCATACTTATTAACCAATTAGAAAATTTCTTTGTTTTATTTTTTCCTAATTACTAATTACTTGTAATAATTACCTTTTGGGTGAAGCTTATCCAAATACTTCCTTGGGGAGGAAGAGCACAAAATATTGAGGGAGAGGGATTTGGCTTCATTTCTTCATTTCACCTTCTCACTAAAAACACTTTCTCTCATTTTTCTCTCTTTTTCTTTCACCAAAAACATCAAGTTCTTCATAGATTTTGCTCTCTTGATTTTGAATCTTCAAGCTACAAAGGTTCTTGGTGTAGGTAAGAGCTTCATGAATCAAGTCCCTAACATCTTCTTTTTGGTCTATATGTCTAGGGTTTGATTCATTTCTATTTCCTTTCAAGTTCTTCCCTTGGTATTTTAAGGAGAATACATGAGTAGGAAAAGAACTTACCTTGGTATTTTGGCTATGTTAAGCTTGTTGGAAGGTGGTGATCAAGGTATAGTAGGAGATAAAGAAGCTAGGATTTTTCTCAACAAGCTAGGAAACAAGGTAAGGGAAAATTTCTCTCACAAGGTTATTAGGGTTTTTGAAAAGCATGTGTTAGGTTATTTGTAGATTATTCACTAAGCTTGAAGAGCTATATGGAAAGAATGGTTTGATTGACATAATAAGTGATTTTCTTGTTCATGAAATGTTTGGATGGGTCAAGACATGTATTTATGCTTGATGTAGATTTTTCTTGAATAGCCATGTCATGATGAGTGACTTGATCGATGATGATTTTGGACTGTTTGAACCTTGTATGATTGATGTTGGATTTTTATTGTTTCTATGGCAATGACTTTGGATGTGAAGTAATATTTGATTTGTTGATGTTTTGTTTAGAGCTTTATTGAGTGGCTTGTTGTTGTTGTGGTTGTTTCTTTCTCTAAGCCACCTTATTGGGTTGGTGGTGTATGATTTAATTTAGATTCATAACTTGTAAAGTCTCTAGATATTAATTCAAGAACATAATTTTACCTATTTATTGTGACTAGGTTTTAATCACGTAAAGAAGAAATTCAATTGGCCTTAATTTTGTGAAAAACCGGATCTGTCACGCCATGGGTGGATTTATTTTCAAAGCTGTGAAAAATCGCAAGGTGTTTAGAAAACAGGGGACAGTCCTGTTCACGCCAAAGGTGTGACAATTTCCACTCCTGTGAATAGTTCTGGACTTTGTGAAAAACCAACCCAGAATTTATGAAATTTAGTTTCTATGGCTTATAAAATCAAGTCTTTTTAAGGGAAAAATATCAGTTTTAAGTTTAGAAATCAATAGGTATTTTAGTTCTATTTTTCTCGAAGCTTAAACATTGAATACGGAAAATACTAATTTTTGAGAACAGAGTAATAATTGAGTAAGAGAATTGAATGAAAGAGATATTTTGATTGAGATAATCAAAAAGAGATGAGTATTTCATAACCAAGAGAGAAGGTTATGTGTGATTGTTACAAGTGGTAACATAGAGATGTGTTTGAGATAATTACAATAGAAACCAAAGTGAAAGTGACTGTGATTGATTTTGTGTGCAATATATCTTGTCATTTGCATAAAGAGAAAGAGATTTGGCAAGAGGCCAAGAGATGAGCTACAACCCAAGATTGTTGGGTTGAAAATAGGTATGGTTGGGCTACAAATGCCTATTGGGATTATCCAGGTTACAAAAGTCTCAATGGCCGTGTGGTGGATCCCAGCGAGCCAAGAGGAGTAGAACACCCGTGTAACACCCTCATTTTTAAATAGTTTCTTTAGACTCTTAATCTACCTTAATTTAATTAAAATTATTTTATTAAGAATTTTTGGGATCTTGAGGTGAGATGTATATCTTAGATTTATTTTAGAAGAGTCAAGAATAGTAAAGTTCGTAAAACCGAGTTTTTCTAGAAATTATTTGGGATTTTTAAAAAAAATTCTAGAAATTTTCCAGAAAAACTTTATTTTACCCGCGTTTGGTGCTTTACGGGTAAACCGGGCGCAACCGGGAGATGAAAAATGATCTAAAAATTTAGTTTTGAGATTCTAAATTTTTGTATATCATATTTAAGTCATAAAAGTGATTTTTCAAGTTATTACCTATTTTAGAAAAATATTTATCTAAAAAGGGATTATAAAACTAAGCATTTTTCCTACTTTGAACCACCAATTAAACCCTAACTTGATGGGACATAACCCCACCACTTTTTGTTCTGTCTTGGCCGAACCCTAGATGCCAAAAATGTGCTCACAAAATATCTCAAAGTCAAGTGTGAGTCAAAGGTTAATTTTTGAATTTTTTTTCCAATTAAAAAAATGAGGTATGGTTCCCATCCAATCAAAGCAAGCAAACCCATGCCTCCTTGTCCCTTGCTTCTTGGCCGAGTTCTTGATGGTATGGGAGGAGAGAGGGTTCATTTCATTCACTTCATCCTCTTCCTTGAAAACCAAAAACTCCATTTTCTCTCTTTTCCAAAGCTTTCCTCCATAACTAAAGCTTTGAGTTTCCTTGAGTTTTAGACTATAAAGCTTCACAAAAAAGGTTTGGATCATGATTCTAATCCATAATCTCTTTTCATTTTTCCATTCTGATCATTTTCATTTTTCAAGAAGCTTATGTTCTTCATTTTTTCTAAAAGAGAACTTTTTTTTGGTTTAGGTTCATACCCTTGGAACCTACAAGCTTGAAAACCATCCTTGAGCTATTTTCTTTCAAAGTTTGAGTATGTATTTCTCTACTCAAATTTCTACTCTTTAGGGTTTGCGTATTTTCATAAAACTTACATTTTTATGGTTATGTGTTTGATGTATTTTGAAAAAGGTTTGATTTTCTAAGTGTTGGGAAGATCAAGATTTTGAGGAGACCTCTTGGTGTTGGTGTTGAAGGAGACCTTGGTGATTGTTCATTTTTAAGTAGCTTCAAGAGGTAAGGGGATTTTCTCAATAAGTTGGGAAGGTTGTATATGTGTGTGGCTATGTGTTGTATGTTTCATGAAAAACTCAAAGACTTGAGTTTTCATATTGGTTGTTGAATAAGGAATCATTCTTTTAGTAAACTATATTTTTATATTATACCTTGAAGTGGCAAAGTATGATTTTGGTTGAGGAAAAGTAAATTTTGGACTCTTGGAAAATATGTATATTGCTTAAAGTGGTTTGTATACCTAAATGCATGCTTAATGAATGATGTTTGTATTCTTGATATGTTTAAAAATGCTAAAGACGGTTGCTTTTAATTGTATGTATACTTTATGACTTGAGTGGTGTTCTTGCCTATTGATGTATTTGATTTCCTTGGGTGATTGGTGTACTTTGATTCATGATGTTGTATTGTAATATTTAAAGTAGTGTAAAGCTTTAAATCATTATGATTGTGGTTGTGGTTGATGATTTGATCCAAGACACTTTACCCAAGCATTTTTGGAAGAGGATTTTTAGAGGACTTTAATTAAAAAGTTTTTCAAATGAAATTAAGGTTTAATTAATTTGATTCAAGCCAACATTTGATTAGGTAATCCCACTTAATTTTAAATATAGGTCTCCAATGGATTTTATGACCAAGTTACTTTCAAAAAGCCCTAAGTAATGTTAAGGAATTAATTGGTAAATGAGAAAGTGGAATTTTGAATTTTTAAGGGGCTAAAATGAAAAACTAGGTCCTTTTGGGCCAAAATAATAATTTTCGAAAGTTCTGGTGCTGAAAAATGAAAACTGGGTGTTTTGGGTCAGAATCGTAATTTTTTGGAAACCCAAGGGCTGAAACGTAAAACTGGACGTTTCTGGGTCAAAATCGTAATTTTTCGTAAATCAGGGGCTGAAAACAAAAAACTGGACTGTTTGGGGTTAATTTCTAAATACCTAGAAATAAATGAATTTAATTAAAGTTTATGTCAAGTGTTTAACTTGAGTACTTAATTAGGACTTTTAGGTCAACCCTTTTACAATGAGAAGTTTGAAAGAGAAATACTAAGTTTGGTTTTAAATAAAAGTAGGTTTAAATACCTTTTTTGTCCCTGCAAAATGACTAAGTTTCATTTTTCGTCCCTGTAAAAAAAATTTGGTTTATGATTCCTGCAAAATAAAAAGTTTTATTTTTACTCCCCAAAAATTTATTTTAGTCCCTGTAATATTCAATTCATGCTAAATTAGTCTTTGTAATATGTGGACAATTTTGTTTTTAGTCCTTATAATATTATATCAATTTTATTTTACTTTATTTTACAAGGACCAATTTGACGAATATATAAATATTACAGGGACAAATTCAACATGATCTAAATATTACAAGGACTAAAACAAATTTGCGAGGACTAAAATTAAAACTTTTTATTTTGCAAAGATCATAAACAAATTATTTTTTTTACAGGGACGAAAAATGAAACTCGATCATTTTGCAGGGACGAAAAAAGTATTTAAACCATAAAAGTATATAAGTTTTCAAATGACGTTTATAAAACTATTTTTTAGTTGTATTTAAACAAATGTTAAAAGGTATTTCATTTGTTAAGCATTTAAAGATTTTGAGATTTTAAAACTAAAGAGAAATTTATAGAAGTTTCTTTAAAATTTATGTTTTAAACAAATCTTAATAGAAAAGATTTTTTACACGGTGTTGAGAGAGAGTCAACACGTGGCGACGTTAAAGATTTGAGGATAAATAATGCTACACGGTGTTGGGAGAGAGCTAACACGTGACGATGAAAATCCTAAGATGAGGGATTGCATTATTTACCTTGTTTGTGTTTGCAAATTATGTTGTCATTTGCATTAAAGACGTTGGCTTTGCCAAAATTAGAGCATACAATTCTAAGGCGATGGATTGTGAATAAGTGTGGTCTGACTATAAGTCTTTGAGGGCATCCAGGTTATGAAGTTCTCAATGGCCTTGAGGGGAATCCCCTTGTGCCGAGACGAGTCGTAATACTCAGCTTGGATGATTCCGACCGGGCTGCCTTATTTATGATGTGGTGCACGGGTTAGCACAATTGGGCCGTACTGAGTAAATGACAACGAGGGCTGAGAGATGGTCATGTTGCATTTATGTTAGGTATAAACTCCAACCATATCGCTCTACTTAGTTTAGGAAGAGAATTCTCCATGGAGCAGTGCACCGGTGTATAAAAGAGATATTGAAGTGACATGCATTATGCTAGAGTGCTATGTGTGTTTGACTTGATGAGGTGTTCTCTTTTAGTGTGTGAATATCTTAGAGAAAGATTTGCGAAAGAGTAGCTATATATATATTCTTGGAATGTATTTTGTAGTATTTTACTTTTCATATGCACATTTAAGTGGATTTCAACTTGTGCAAAGAAATTCACCCTTGCATGCTGTAACATCCGTTTTTTTTTAGTTACTGTTTAAAATATGTTTTATATGGAACTTTGAGATCTAAGTGCTAAGTAAATTATTTTAGTCTTATAATGAAGGTTTTAGAATACTTATCGAGTTATTTCATTAAAACAGTCACTCTTTCCTTGACGTTTGATATCCGTATTTACCGTTATTAACGGATAAGGTTTTAAATAACATAAGTATATTAAACCAACTTAAACAAACAAACTTCCTTAACAAAAGTTGGTTCTTTTAATATTTCTAATTTTCTGAAATTTTCTTAGAATTTTTGGAAACTTTTTGAAATTATCGTTTTGTCCCTATTACTTACAGTAAGAGCTAAACACTGATTCGGAGACCAACCCGAGGTCAGAAAAAGATTTTGAGTAGCTGAATCATGTTTTTATATTTTTAAAGATTTTTGGGAATTATTTCATAATTTTCTTAAAAGCAGAGCAAAAGCTACTTTTTTCGATCTCCGTAAAGTACGAAAAACGAGGATTTCTGGTCAAAAATGGATTTATGGTGATCAGTGAGTGCTTAAAATCAAATTTCAAGAGGGATCATTAGTAATTAAATTCAATTTGCGATTTTCTGGGATTTTTTTTCTGGAATTTTCTGAAAAATTACTGTTTTTCACATACGGTGCGGCCGTTTTCCTTTGTTTTTGCAAACCGTAAGGCTTACCCTTACCGTAAAAATCCCAAAACTCTTCCATGAAGCTATTACATGGTATTTTCGTGAATCCACCTTGGTTCTCACCATTTTAATTAATTTTGGGAATAGTTGATTAGTGAAAAGTCCGTTTTACCCTTGATTTTCATCCGTTTTCACTTGAAAACCCTAGGGACAAAGATGTAACTTCACTCCCTCCCTCTTGCAGCCCTTAATACCGTCTTACCATCATGCCAAGAAGGGGACTAGGTGCATTTGGTTGCATGAGTCATAGTTTAGGACCAATTAGAAAAAGATTGATTAAAACTAATTTATAATTAACCATTTTTGGAGTCATGACTTACATCATGGAATCAAATGATCAAATGGCCATCCTTCCTCCTTATGTTGGTCGACATCCACTCTTAAAATCAGCCCTTGGATGTGCTTTTGCTTCATGAGTCATGAGCTTTAGTCATTGGAATTGGCCAATTAGATAAAAGCTTGACTTAACCTAATTAATAAATATGTATTTATGTAGTCATGGCTTACATCAAACAAATTTTTAATCCCTCCCTTATGCTTCCTCTTGGCCGCCCCCTCCCATCTATAAATAGAGACCTTGGCTTCATAATTTACTCACACCAAGCCAAGGATCAAGAAGGCAAACACAAAGCTCTCTCTTTTCTTCTTAGTAGTCTTAAATTTCTTTCGGTGTTCTTGCTTGTTCTTCTTCAAGTTTTGGCCAAGGTAAGGGGTTTCTCTTTTCAGTTTAATTTGAGAAGTATGTGGTTTGATTCTTGTTTGTGTTTAAATTATTTATTTATGTGTTTATAGCTTTTATTTATTTATTTATGCTTTATAATTGTTTTATAGTCTTAAATTAATTATTTTGTGCTAATTACTAATGGTAGGGTTATAATGCCCAAATTTTATTAAATTTTCGAGAAAGTAAGAGGGTTATGTTAAAATTTATTTTGAACCTTTGTAAACATACCGTTATAATGGCGAATTTTAGATTACCGTTTAAACGATTTTATTGCGAAGAAAGTACAATTTATTATTTTGTGAAAACCCTGATATTATCTATCATTAATATACAAGGTCATGGTTAAGATAAATGGTTTATCAGTATGGATCTGTCTAGAAAGGAAAGAGTCCTTTGAATGGGCTAAAGCAGTCCTTCTCTCTGTCCTGGGATCTGTACAGATACGCTGTTTGGGGAATTCTTAATCTAGGGACTCGGTATATACGTGACTAAGATGATTGGGGAATATAATGGTAATGGATTCTCGGTGAATTCTACTGTTATATATTTTTGGTTCAGTATTCTCTATATTTTTAACAGTGAAAATTTGTGAAACAAGCTTTCAAGTGGGTTTTTTCTAAAAATAAACCAATGTTCAAATAATTTCAGAATATTTCAGTTTTGACCCCTAATAAATAAATTAATCACTTTTAGTACTGCTATACCGATTTATTTTTGAGGGACTTGAATATAAACAGAGTATGAGTTATCTGGGATAAATGGTACTATGTTCTATCTGAGTGGTGAAATTCTGTGTTTTTCCTGAAATGTGTGAATTGGTATTCTTAACTGTTAAATGTGGTTTTGTGTTATCTGGTGATTCTATGTGGTTTGAGATCATGGCCGCTATGAAGGCCATTGAGATTGCTCATGATAAAGGGTGGACCATGCTATGGTTGGAATGCGACTCGAAGATTGTAGTGGGCGCTTTTAAAAACATCCAGCTAGTGCCTTGGAAGCACAAGGTTCGGTGGCTTAATTGCTTGCATCACTTGAACGCTATGAGTTTTGTGGTTTCTCATATTTTCAGAGAGGGAAACACTTGCGCTGATAAGCTTGCAGCGTTTGAAGTTCTGAGCTGTTGTTTTACCTGGTGGGACTTTGTTCCTTCTTTTATTGCGCATGACTTTGCTCTCAATAGGATGCGCCTTCTTGCCTATAGATTCTCCTAAGCATCTGCTGTGTGTACTCTTTTTCCTCCCTGGTCTTTTTTCCTAGTCCATAGGTTTTTAGCCAAGAAAGGTTTTAACGAGGCACACTTCTACCTCTGTCCCTCTCTAGATAGGTTTTTCGAGACCTGTGTTGTTTTTCCTGTTTCTCCATGGGTTTTGGTTTGGTCCCCCCATGACTTTGTTTTCTTTCTTATTTTAATATATTATGGTATGTTGTAGATGATTGATAATGGTTGAGGTGCCAACCTTGTTGGGATGTCCTCCATTATTGTGATGCCTTTGCATTCCATTTTGTCCTAAAAAAAAAGATAAGTGATTCTGAGTGGTTGGAAGTGAAAGAGATATGCCTGGTGAAAGGCGATGTTCCTACTTGATGTTCCTACTCGATGTTCCCAAGTGCTTTGTTGAAAGCGATGTTCCCACTGGATGTTCCCAATGTGTTGTGTTTAAATGAAGTTCTTATTGTGCTGATATATTGATTACTTAAGTATGATTCCTGAGAATTTGTGCTGAATATTGCTGGGTGCCTATACTTTTCTTATTAAGTTGTTTAGAGTTTCACCCTTGCCTGCTTTGTTGTGTTGATACATGACGGAGTAGATGAGTTACCCAAGAAGTGGGCTGGCTCTTAGAAGAAGGATTTGAGGGAGGATCCTGCGTAGGCTGATATGGATTCCAAGAAGAATAGATGGTTACTGTATTGTTTTGGGTAGAGGTTAAATACCAGATTGGCACAGATGTTCATTGTATTAAAATCTTTCCTTGTAAAACTCTGATGACTTTATATATATGAAATGAGATCATTTTCACATAAGTGTTGTTTTATGCTTCCGCACTAAAAACCTTTATCGGAAATATTTAAAAAGGAATCAAGGGAACATACTCCCCATCCTTCTCATCTTCTTTAAAAGAAGAAGAAAAAATTTTACTCACGTTTTCGGAGAAGGAAGGTTGAGCTTTCACTAAATATTTTCTAAAGTTATTTTTGAAATTCTTGGTAACTTTGTTGTAATATCCTTTTTGGAGAAAGGGTGTTACATTTTGTGGTATCAGAGCCAGGTCGAGTCTTTTGGGAACTATTGAGTATAGGTTTACTGTATTTTCATTGTGTGAATCTTGATTTGTTTGCTTAGTTTATATTGTTCTGGGAGAATCTGGTGTCAAAGTTGTACTGGTATGGGACGGTACAACTGAGGAATCCGCAACTGTGCTGGAATGGGACGGTACAGTTGTGGGGAACTTAGTAGGATTAATCAGACTAGCTATGCCAACAATACTGTATAGGTATGAGACTGTACAGGAAAGGATAACCTTCTGAAAAGCATGTAAGTGAGGACAAAACATGTGGTTGGTATCCGTATTGGTTTGTAGGGATAAAGTCATAAATCTGAAAGTAGCCAGGTAATTTCAGGATAATATAGACTTAAGTGAATATTGTGTGAACAAATTGCTTGTGAAATATCGATTTATTAAAAGTCGATTTTGGGGACTTCTTGAATGGGTTATGACTTAGTTTTACTTGGGTAGTTGCCTTGTAGAAAATCATGTCAAGAAGAGGAAATAGAGATAATGCAGACTTGGCAAATGCTATCTGAGAGATGGCAACTGTTGTAGGACAAATAGAAGGAAATGGGCAGGGATTGGCAGACTTTCGTCGTGCCAAACCAACCCAGTTCAAAGGGGGTTATGACCCGGAAGGAGCAGAGTTATGGATACAGGAGTTAGAAAAGATCTTTGTCGCTATGGCATGTACAGATGAACGGAAGGTGACCTTCGCTGTTTACATGCTGGTAGGAGATGCTGAGTTTTGGTGGCGTGGGGTACGTCAGCTATTGGAGGTCGGAGAAATAGCCATTACTTGGGCTCTTTTCCGAGAGCATTTCCTGACTAAGTACTTTCCTCAGAACGTGCAACACCCTTTCTCATAAAAGGATGTTACAACATAAGTAACCTATTTTATCGGATGTCCATATTAATCCAGATTGATTATTCGTTATTCAAAAATATGAATGAATTTTTTTTTCTTTTAACTAAAAGATTATTTAACTTGAAATTCTCACTTAACTTTCACGCTTCGATAATCAACTCGCATCACAACACTTTACTAATAAGTAACGGGTGTCAACGAAACATAATTAATTTACATCATATGCATCGAGTAGTGTCATATGGTATAGTACAGTTATCCCAAAAGAAATATCCATACTACTGCCCATCTGGCTGAGTCAACTACAAAGTAGGGACAGAAGAGTCCAACAGTCTATCTCTCTCTCTACCACAGCTCTAACCTCGAACTGCATCCTCTTCAAACGCTATCTGGCAGATAACTGCATCAGACTAAGCCTCCTGGCTCTGGTCAGACCATCCAACTGGTGCCTCATCTATATGCATCATGTTCCAAAGAGCACAAAACATATATAGGCAAGAGTGAAAAATCCTCATACACAAATAGCAAAGCAAAGAGACAACAGACATAGAAATATACCACATCTATCAGACACATTTACATTAGAAATTCATCAGGCACATATGCATTAGAAAATCATCCACCACTTACCCTTCTCAAGCACACGAGAACAAGATTTTCCTGCAAGTAAGACATTCTCACAGACACAATGAGAATAATCACAGTCACACACATCTCAGCATCAAACAATATATCATACACTCTGATATATTATAATGCATGTCACTTCTATTTCCCCTCACATCACCCTTGTAGTGCTCCAAGGAGACTTCCCTACCTCCAACACCATTGAGCGATCGGCCGTAGCAGACTTAACAGACTTATCAGATAGTCCCATCCAGACTTCATGATAATCATTCAGCTAAGCTACGTTTAAACCACTGTACCGTATCCTGAATAGTCAAGTCAGTCAGATTTATCCAAGTCGGGTTGTGCGATTGCCTCGGCTCAGGGGTATTCACCTACACTGGCCACCTGAGGAATTTCGCAACCTGGATAATCCCAATAGGCAACTGTGGCCCAACTTGTCACCATTCCAACCCCATCCGAGTTGTACTGCTCATCATTTGGCCATCCGCCAAGACTCTTTCTCTTTATGCATATGACATAACACATTAAGCAAGCAATATCTCTTGGCCATCCGCCAAATCTCTTTATGCATAACACATTAAGCACACAATATCTCTTGGCCATCCGCCAAGGCTCTTTATACAAAATGACACATACACTTTGCATACAAGGTATTCACTCTCAAGCATTTTAAGCTTTGGTTTCTCTTGTAATCATGTTAACCTCTTCTCTAGGTTATCACTTGCACAATCACATATAATCTTCACTCTTGGTTATAGCATTATCACCCCTTAGGATATTCACATCTCATTGTGCATAATTCTTCTTCAACATGGCTCTTTCCTCTTTCACTCATACTCTTTATAAATCTTTGTCTTTTTAACAAAAGGCATTTTTTTTTCAAAACCATTGCTTAAGTTCTAAAATTAATTAACTAAAATACTTACCAATCTTTATATTTAAAAATGTCATTTTCTCTTAAGCATTTTCATGAGAAAAAAAATTGGAAAAAAAGAATGTTTTTCGCAAAAATATTATTTATCAAAAATGCTGGGTCCAGAACTGTTCAGGGCGCGAGAGTTTTCACATCCGCGGTATGAACAGAGCTGTCCCCTGTTTTCCAGCCTCTCACAGCTACGAAAATGGCTACACCCAGGGCATGCCAGCAGCTCGAAATTTCAAAGTCCAACCACAATCAACCTTTTCTTTTGCATAGTTATGCTCAAATGAATAAAAATAAGTGAAGTGTACCATCTTTGGATCAATCACAAGACATAATCATTCATCTTCAAGCCACGGTTCCACACTCATCAAGCCATAAAACAAAATCATCAAGAAAATGAAACAAGATAACCATCACACCAAGCATATATTGTCATATATACTAAAATCAATTTCATCATGCCAAAGTTGCAAACATAGTCACAAATCAACTCAAACATGGATCAAGGTTATTATACAACCTACATAGACCAAAATCATATCACACCATACAATCTATTTTTCTCAACAAGAGAGGTCCACAAGCAAGACAACTTAGTCTTATTTCCTCTAGGTTAAATCAATCAAAACCATCATCAACCAAAGCTTCCCTTAATCAAGCCACTTAAGAAAAGTTCATATCAATCACAAGACCACCTCTAACTCATCCATCACCATAAGAACATAGAGGCATATAGTTCAAAAATCATCATGAATCCTAGGATAAATTTAACATCATCTTGATCCAAACACCGCAAGCATGGCTCTATCATGTCCACTAGGCTTTAAAATCATGTATAAGAAACTTTCCCCTTACCAAGCTTGTAGAAAACCCTAACCTTCAACTTCTTCTCCTTCCTTCTCCTTCTCCTTCTTGCTTGGCTCCTTGATAGCTTGTTGGTCACTAGATTATGATCAAGCTTTGGAAATTTAGTTCACTTGGACAAGATTTTTGGAAAGAACACTTAAAGGTTGGCTATGGTGAAGAACAAGATGAAAACTCAAAGCAAGAAGCTCTCTCCCCTCTTCTCCCTCAAACTCGGCCCTCTCCCTCTTCTTTCCTATCCATAAAGATTTTTTCTTAACCATGGTTAAGCTTAACTATGAGTCATAACCTTAGTTAGTAACTTGGATGGATTTCATTGGCCACAAACCATGAGTCATGAAGTCAAGAATCTTCTCCACTCTTCCTCTCTAATTCTGGCGCAGCACTGTCCAAAGGGAGGGTAAAAATAACTTTTCACCTTAACCATGGTAAATGGTAAGTCTCCAAGATAATTAAGTGTGGTAACTTTTGTATTTCATAGTAAAAATTGTTCAAACTTAACCTATTGGGGTAAAAACTCTCATGAACCTCATAATAAGTCCTAAGACATGAAAATAAGATGCCATAAAGGTCTTGGTTCAAAAAGATCAAGCTTAGAAGCACTACGGTAACTTTTTGGTTTTTTACCGTAACCCGTAACTTAGGATAAAAATGAACTTTCTCAGAAATATCCCAGAAAATTTCTAAAAATCATAAATATTATAAAAACACCATTGGGTACTCTTTTGGTTGATTTTGGATCATTTCCTAAGCCTCTGGCATTCACCAGCTCTCCCTGCCATCCTGTTCTCGTTCTACAGAGACCAAAATCGCAATTCTTTGTCTGTCATTCTAAAAATTCCCAAAATAATTTCTAAAATTCTAAAATAATATAAAACTTCATTTTGCATCCTCAAAAATATTTCTAAACTTGTTCTGGTCTCAAAACCCGCTCACAGTTCAACCTAGTCCAACTACGGGGACCAAAACGGTAACATTTTTATTTGTTCTTCAGAAAATTCCCAAATAAATTTCTAAAATCCTCAAATATTGAAAAATCACTATTGGTACCTTCAAATCTCTTTCTTAACCTAAATCTAGGGTTTCTACTTCACAAGGTCCTCATTTTGTCTATTTGCGGTAAATAGAATTCTGTCTGCCACTCAACGTTTGATTTAAACTACTGATTTCTAACGTCAATAAACTTTATCTATAAAATTTAATCTTTCTAAAATAAATCTAACATATGCAAATCACATATCACCCATATAAAATATAATTAAAAACAGAGTCAAAAATCACGTACGTTACAGAACGTCCGTCATAACAAGGAGATAGAGTTCTTAAGCCTGAAGCAGGGAGAGATGTCTGTTGGGGAATATGCAGCTAAGTTTGAGTCACTCTCCAAATTTTCCCAGTACTTCATGTTGCACCCCGATCCATCATGTAAGTGTAAGAAGTTCCAAGAGGGACTAAAGTATGATCTGAGGGAGGCAATGACACCTTTGAAGGTAGATGAGTTCAGTGAGATGATAGAGCGTTGCTCTATGATAGAGGAAACAAAAAGAGGAAAGGAAGTAGTGAATAAGGATTCTGGACCATCTAGGTCCGATAGGGGAAGAGGCAATCAGGATCAAAGGAAACCTTACTATAGACCACCAGGAAACCAACAATCTTACCAGAATGCTGCACCTGCTTTTAGTAGTCAGGGGAGATTTAATTCGAATGGTCAAGGTACTATTCGGAAATGCTATAGGTATGGAAAACAAGGTCATTTATCTGACACTTGTCGAGAGAAAGCGATTACATGTTTCCAATGTGGGAAGATGGGACATGTTGCCAAAGACTGTCAGTCAAAGAAAAAGGAACATATTGCTGACATTTTGAATAAGAATAGGCCAAAAGGAAAGATGTACACCATATCGGGTGCTACCATTTCTTCCCATGGTGTTTATATACCGAAGTAGTAAGGGTCTTAGGATATGCTGCAAGGACTGAAGGAGGCAATAATGTTTTGCTAAGTTACATATATACTTTAGTATCCATTGGTCTGAAATATAAGACTCTAAGTTAGTATAGACTCTTTTTGGAGATGTTTTATAGATTTACCGTCTATTAAGAATGTTTTGATCTTACTACTATTATATGAATATATGAAGTACTTGGTTTCATTGATATTGTGTTGATTGTGTACGTGTGCTTGCAAATTCTCTATTATACTTTGAAAACTTGGTTATCTAAAAATGTGTTTTTGGGATGGTATTATTAGTCATAAACTTATTATTGCTTTCTTGCTACTTAAGGTCAAGTTATGAGTCGGGTCAACTCATTAGCTTGTCGGTAGCAGTAAGATAACAATAGTATTTAGTATGAACTGATAAGATGAATCCCTAAGTGTATTCACGAATTTCGAGGACGAAATTCCTTTTAGAGGGGGAGAATTGTAACATCCGTTTTTTTGGAGTTACTGTTTAAAATATGTTTTATATGAAACTTTGAGATCTAAGTGCTAAGTAAATTATTTTAGTCTTATAATGAAGGTTTTAGAATACTTATCGAGTTATTTCATTAAAACAGTCACTCTTTCCTTGACGTTTGACATCCGTATTTACCGTTATTAACGGATAAGGTTTTAAATAACACAGGTATGTTAAACCAACTTAAACAAACAAAAAAAGTTGGTTATTTTAATATTTCTGATTTTCTGGAATTTTCTTAGAATTTTTGGAAACTTTTTGAAATTACCGTTTTGTCCCTATTACTTCAGTAAGAGCTAAACATTAATTCGGAGACCAACCTGAGGTCAGAAAAAGATTTTGAGTAGCTGAATCATGTTTTTATATTTTTTAAGATTTTTGGGAATGATTTCATAATTTTCTGAAAAGCAGAGTAAAAACTACTTTTTTCGATCTCCGTAATGTACGGAAAACGAGGATTTCTGGTTAAAAATGAATTTATGGTGATCAGTGAGTGCTTAAAATCAAATTTCAAGAGGGATTATTAGTAATTAAATTCAATTTGTGAAGGCTTACCCTTACCGTAAAAATCCCAAAACTCTTCCATGAAGCTATTACATGGTATTATCGTGAATCCCCATTGGTTCTCACCAATTTAATTAATTTTGGGAATAGTTGATTAGTGAAAAGTCCATTTTTTCATCCGTTTTCACTTGAAAACCATAGGGACAAAGATGTAACTTCACTCCCTCCCTCTTGCAGCCGTTAAAACCATCTTACCATCATGCCAAGAAGGGGATTAGGTGCATCTGGTTGCATGAGTCATGGTTTAGGACCAATTAGAAAAAGATTGATTAAAACTAATTTATAATTAACCATTTTTGGAGTCATGGCTTACATCATGGAATCAAATGATCAAATGGCCATCCTTCCTCCTTATGTTGGCCGACATCCACCCTTAAAATCAGCCCTTGGATGTGCTTTTGCTTCATGAGTCATGAGCTTAGTCATTGGAATTGGCCAATTAGATAAAAGCTTGATTTAACCTAATTAATAAATATGTATTTATGTAGTCGTGGCTTACATCGCACAAATTTTTAATCCCTCCCCTATCCCTCCTCTTGGCCGCCCCTCCCATCTATAAATAGGGACCTTGGCTTCATAATTTACTCACACCAAGCCAAGGATCAAGAAGGCAACACAAAGCTCTCTCTTTTCTTCTTAGTAGTCTTAAATTTCTTTTGGTGTTCTTGCTTGTTCTTCTTCAAGTTTTGGCCAAGGTAAGGGGTTTCTCTTTTCAGTTTAATTTGAGAAGTATGTGGTTTGATTCTTGTTTGTGTTTAAATTATTTATTTATGTGTTTATAGCTTTTATTTATTTATTTATGCTTTATAATTGTTTTATAGTCTTAAATTAATTATTTTGTGCTAATTACTAATGGTAGGGTTAGAATGCCCACATTTTATTAAATTTTTGAGAAAGTAAGAGGGTTATGTTAAAATTTATTTTGAACCTTTGTAAACATACTGTTATAATGGCGAATTTTAGATTACCGTAAAAACGATTTTATTGCGAAGAAAGTACAATTTATTATTTTGTAATCTTGTCTAGAAATATTTTTAAAAATCATGAAATAAAGAATAAAAAATAAAATAAAAATTGTTTAGGACTTTTTTTCGAAATTTACATATACTGTATAGCAAGTTCTATACGCTATACTGACCAATTTGCGGTATATTTCGGTATTTTTTGAAAGTTTTCCAAAAATTTCAGAAAAATTCGAGAAAATCAAAAATATTAAAAGTAGAAACTTTTGTGAAAGGAGATAAAATTTTGGGTTGGTTTGACATACTTCCTCTTTTTAAAATCTTATCCGTTGATAACGGTAAAATACGGTTTTCCGTAAAAATCCAAACGTTAAAGAAAAAATGTCTGTTTTGATAAAGTAATTTGATAAGTATTCTAATATCATGATTCTAAGACTAACATAATTTTCTTAGCACTTAGTCACATAGATTCATTAAAAATAGATAATTGACGGAAAACAACATACTGAAGTCTATATAAGGCTTTAACTATCTTACTGTTGTGAACTAAAATATCACACAAACTTATTATTTCTATACTATATGAATATACAATATCCTAAAGTCTTACCCTCAACTATCTTTCTTTCTCCAGTCTCTAATCCATTTCTTATTAATAGTTTACGGAGTTTCTCCTAGAGGGACCAAAACTGTAATTCCCTTTTATCTTTTTTTTTTCCTAAAATTCAAACTTAGTTTCTAAAACCCTTTTAAATATCAAAATAGCTTATCCTTTGTCTATAATACTTCTTGGAACCAAATATGAACTTTCCATATTCATTTATCCGCTTGTTCTGACTATTCAGAATATCCGTAACTTACTGTTTGACGTTTACGTCAACTCTAAACTATCTATACTTGATCTGAAAATCCTAAGACTAATTCTAATCCTCCAAAATTAATACCTTGCCTCATAGAGTGAAATTTTGGGATGTTATATAATGCATGTCACTTCAATATCTCTTTTCATACACCGGTGCACTGCTCCATGGAGACTTCTCTTCCTCAACTAAGTAGAGCGATACGGCGGAAGCGTATACCTAACATTAATGCAAACTGACCATCTCTCTCGGCCATCGTTTGTCATTTATTCGGTACAACCTCATTGTGCTAACGTCATACACCATATCTCAAATAAGGCAGCCGGTCAGGATCATCTAAGTCGGGTACACTACTCTTCTCGACACAAGGGGATTCACCGCAAGGCCATTGAGAATTTCGTAACCTGGATGCCCTCAAAGACTTATAGTCAGACCCCACATAAGATTGTATGCTCTAATTTGGCAAAAGCCACGTCTTTAATGCAAATGACAATATATTTGCAATCACAAACAATACAATTAATGCGGTCCCTCGTCTTAGGGTTTTCGTCGTCACGTGTTAGTTTTCTTCCAACACCGTGTAACATTATTGTCCTCAAGACTTCATCGTCGCCACGTATTGATCCTCTTCAATACCGTGTAAAATCGTTATTTAAAAACATAAGTTTTATGGAAAATTTCTCTTTGAAATTAAAGTTATTCTTTAACTTTAAACTCTCAAATTCTCCTTATTTTTCTTCCCACTTTTCATTGTAAAGAGATTTAAATTAAAAGTCTTAGTTAAATAAATTCTTTTGATAATTTTACTTAAATTCCTTTACTTTTAAGTATTTAAAAATCTGCCCCTTAAGGAGTCCAGTCCCATACTTCAACCCCTGATTTTCTGAAAAATTAGGTTTTTGCCCGAAAAACACCCAATTTCATGTTTCTGCCCCAAAACTTCTGTAAATTACATTGTTGGCCCAAAGTGCCCAGTTTTTCGCTTTTTCGCCCAGAATTCCAGAAATTTATATTTTTGACCCAAAATACATCCAGTTTTTGTTTTTAACCCCTTAAAAATCTAAAATTTTACTTTCTCCCTCATTAATTAATTTTCTAACTTACTTAGAGTTTTATGGAGAAATAGGATTTAGTGTGAAGTTTACTTGAGACTTATACTTTGAAACTTAGTGAAATTTATCTAATTAAGTGTTAACTTGAATCCTAATTTATTTATTTAATTTCGTTGGAAAAACTTTTTCATTAAAGCTTTTAAGACCTCTTCCCATACTTAGTCAAATATTTTCAATTCAATCCCAATTAAAATGAATCCAAGCATATGAAATATCCAAAAATCAACATACATCAATTAGGCAAGAACACAATCAAGCCATAAATCATACATACACTCAAAGTAACCATCCATAGCATATTATCATACATCATGAACATAGCATCAATCATTAACTCATGAAGCATGCATTAGGCATTCAAAATCACTTCAAACCATACATATGATTTTTCCAAGAACACATAGGCTTATCAAAAATTATCATGCATCAACCAAAATCATACTTTAACTCATATAGATAAATATATAAAAATACATATTACTAAGAGAATGATTTCTCATTCAACAACCAATAGAAAAACTCAAGTCTTTGAGTTTATCATCAAGAACAAATCACATAGTCACACACATACACAACCTTCCCAACTTATTGAGAAAATCCACTTACCTCTTGAAGCTAAAGAAAATGGGCTAACACCAAAAACACCTTCACACCAATCACCAACATCAAGTGGCCTCCTTGAAGCCTTGATGTTCCCAACACTTAGAAAAATCAACCTTACACAAAATACACCAAAAATACAACCATAAAAATGCAAGTTTTATGAAAACAACTAAACCCTAAAGAGTATAAATTTTGAGTAGAGGAATACTTACTCAAACTTTGAAGCAAATGGATCCAAGGTAGTTTTCAAGCTTGTAGATTCCAATGGAGTGAACCTAAACCAAGAAAAAGCTCTCTTTTAGTAAAAAGAAGAACACAAACTTTCATGGAAAAATGAAAGTGGTGGAAATGGAAAAATGAAAGAAGTTTATGGATTAGAATGATGATCCAAACCTTTTTTGTGAAACTTGACTAGCCAAAAACCCAATAAAACTCAAGCTTTGGCTATGGAGGAAAACTCGGAGAATGAGAGAAAAATGGAGGATTTTGATTCAAGTGAAGAAGATGAAGTGAAAATGTGAAGCTTCTCTCTTCCTTTCCCACTCAAAAACTCGGCAGCCACAAGGAGGGATGGGGGAGGTATGGGCTTGCATGCTTTGAGTAGATGGGAGCCATACCTCATTTACCTAAAAAAAAATTCAAAAATTAACCCCTTTTGACCCATTTGACTTTTGAGATATTTTGAGAGTGAAAATTGGCCCTCTTAGTCGCCCAAATCAGACCAGAAAAATGGTGGGATTAAATTCCATCATGTTAGGGTTTAATTGGTAGTTCAAAGTAGTAAAAATGTTTAGTTTTATAATCCCTTTTTAGATAAATATTTTCTAAAATAGGTAAGATCATGAGAAATCAATTTTATGACTTTAATATGATATAGAAAAATTTAGAATCTCAAAACTAAATTTTTTTGGACTATTTTACATGTCCCGGTTGCGCCCGGTTTCCTGTAAAGCTCCAAACGCGGGTAAAATAAAGTTTTTCTGAAAAATTTCCAGAAAAATTTCTAAAAATCACAAATAATATAAAAACCACTATTGGTTCATTAAAATATTATTTTGGAGTAAAAATGGTCTCCAGAAAAATACTGGACCCTTCCCCGCATCACACGAGAACGCGGTTCCTGCAAAAGCTCAGTTTTGTGAACTCTACCACTCTAAACCCTTCAAAAACAAATCTAAGATATGAATATCCTTATTCACACCTTAAGATCCCAAAATCATTAATTAAATAATTTTAAAATAATTTAAAACAGATTAAAAGTCTACAGAAACTATATAAAAATAAGGGTGTTACATGTGGGATGTCGTTGAAAATGGTTACATTGCTCCAGTAAATGAAGCAAGGCAACCATTGCCTAGAGTCCAGTGGACACCTGAGCAGAGGACAAGATTCTAGCTGAACTCGAAGGCCAGGCACTATCTGATGTGTGCCATTACAAAGTCAGAGTATGACAAAGTGCACAACTGCACTATAGCCAAAGAAATATGGGATACTCTAGCTTTGGCTCATGAATGATCATCTCAGGTCTGTGAATCCAAAATCAGTATGCTAGTTCATCAATATGAACTATTTAAAATGGAGGATCACGAGACTACTGATCAGAGGTTTGGAAGATTCCAAACAATCATCAACAACCTGAGATCTCTGGGAAAAAACTACACAACCTAGGATCACATCAGAAAAATCCTTAGGAGTATGCCAAGACAATGGAGACCCAAGGTCACTGCTATCTAAGAAGTAAGGGATCTTTCCACTCTTGCTATGGAAGAACTTCTGGTTTCGCTCAAAGTGCATTAGATTGAGCTTAAAGAAGAGGGAATAGAAAAAAGGGCAAAGTCCATTGCTCTTAAAGCTCAAAGAGGGAGCATCTCAAAGGCACTGAAGGCCAATGACTCAGATGAAGAGTCATGTAGCTCAAAAGAAGAAGAAGACTCAGATGATGAACTTTCCTTTATCTCCAAGAAGATAAAATCTATGTGGGAGAAGAAAGGTGGCTTCAGAAGGAAGCAATTCAATAGAAGGTTTCCATAGGAGAAAGCTGAGCGAAAAGAGAAAAGTCCAGTAGTGTGTTATGGTTGCAAGAAACCAGGTCACTACAAGGCAGATTGTCCTGAAGCTGGGAGCACAAAGAAAAAGTTCTTCAAGAAGAAGAAGGCCCTTATGGCAACCTGGGAGAATCTTGATGATTCATCTGATGATGAGGACGAGGAGGATAAGGAAGAAGCAAATCTTTGCCTGATGGTAAGTCTGCCATCAACAGACAATGAGGATGAAGAAGAGGTACTTTTTTATCCTGAACTGAAAAATAATTTTGATGATCTTCTTAGAGAATCGTGAGTACATATCTTTAAAAAGGAAGTTTTCTCTCATGTCTAAAGATTTTGATTAACTAACTTTAGAAAACCAAGTACTCAGAACAGTGAATGAAGAGTTGAAACTTCAAGTGATTCAACTCAGAGATGAATCTCAAAGAGATTCTAAGTCCAATACCTCTTGTGAAATACAAGTATTTCAGCAAGAAGTAAATCGTCTCACTGGACGATTGTCCAGATTTGTCAGTAGCTCTGAAAAACTTGATCAAATTTTGAAAATTCAGAGAAAACCTTCTGACAAAAATGGTTTAGGTTATGTTCCTAAGGAACAAGACAAACCAAAACCAAAGTTTTCAAAGAGTCCTTCCAAGTTTAACTCATATTGTGGTAAATGTGGAAAGGCTGGACATGTCACCTCGACACGTGTCCACAAGAAAAGGAACATGCCTGGATGCAAACCAAGAACTAACAAGAAAGGACCCAAGTCAATCTGGGTAACTAAAAAAATGATAATTCCTGTTGCCGATTTGCTTGATGGCAGGAAAACAACTATAGCCGTGGTACCTGGACAGTGGCTGCTCACGAGATATGACAGGAGAAAGGTATATGTTCCAAGACCTAAAACCTAGAACAAAGGGTTGGGTCACCTTTGGAGGAGACCAGAAAGGCAGAATAGTTGGGATAGGTAAAATTGGTAAGCATCCTTTTCCCTCTATTGAGAATGTCTTGTTGGTTGAAGTGCAACACCCTTTCTCATAAAAGGATATTACAACATAAGTAACCTAATTATTTAAAATAAATAATATTGATCTTCATTTTAAAAGAAAATTCTCTTTTAATTATCTCAAGTCAATTTCGAAACTCATTTATGTCGTAACGTGTTACTGAAAAACGAGATAAACAACTGCGGATTAAATAACATACATCATATATAATACTAGTCCAAAATATATAAGTACATCAAACTGAACGTCTAATAGTGTCACATAATATATAGTACAGTCATCCAAAATATCTCTAACCAAAAGTCCAATCTGGTACAGAGTCAGTCTACAAAAAAACAAGACAAAGTCCAAAAAATAAGTCAACAACCTATGCAATGTCAGCTCCTAAACACTGCCCACAGACTCCTCTGAAGGATCACTCTCCTCCTCCACTATCTGCTTCCCTTTCCCTTTACTGCCATTGGCCTCCTGACAAGCTCGTGCTCTCCAAGATGGCATAACAGTTGGGGGAAAAGGTCTCGGTCTCCCACCAAGTTCTGCAAAAGAAACAGGAATGGCTGGAATGGGTCTATCAGACTGTCTAGTAGGTGTCCTCTCGGTAGGCACCTTCTCTGCTGCTGTATCTCCAACTAGATAAGAACAACGCACAGTACTCTTGCGCGCGGTCTGTCTCCATCTACCAAAATACCTCTTACAAGGAGGAGTCCTAGGTCTCTGCTGTGGCTCTGCCTCTGGCCTTGTAGGCTCCTGCTGCACTGGCTCAGATCTCTGTGCAGGCTCCTGTTGAGCTACCTGTTGCCTGTCTCTCTCTTTCACTCCAAGTGTCCCAAAGTTCCTGGATTGGCAAATTTACTTCTAATATCATATCCTCTATCGTCCAACGATATGGTCCCTCCGCAGATGTCTCTAATGAAGTAACATACCCGAGGTATGTACCCCACTGGGTTTCGGGGTTCACTGTCCACCCCTCCCCATCAGCCCCTCGGGGCAACAAGCTCAGTCTACGGACTTTGGTCAGCCCCTCCGGCGGGCGATCCATCTATATGAATCATGTTCACAAGAGAGCACAAAATATATAGGCAAGGGTAAAAAATCCTCATACACAGATAATAAAGCATAGAGACAACAGATATAGTACATAAATTATATTCATTAAAATATCTCAGCATGATGCATTTCTCTACCTTTTACCTTTTCTCGGCATCAATGTATATAGTGTTCCTGCTAATGAAATATTCACATATACATAGAGAAAACAATCATAGTCACAACACATAACTCAACATCAAGCAGTATATCATCAACTCAGATATATATCATAATGCATGTCACTTCTATTTCCCTCACATCACCCTCATAGTGCTCCAAGGAGACTTCCCTACCTCCAACACCATTGAGCAATTGGTTGTAGCAAACTTACCAGCCTTATTAGAGAGTCCCTCCAGACTTCATAATAATCATTCAGATAAGCTACATCTCACCATATCATGAATAGTCAAGTCCGTCAGATTTATCAAAGCAGGGTTGTGCGACTTGCCTAGGCTCAGGGGATATCGCCTACCTGGCCATTTGAGGGGTTTCGCAACCTGGATAATCCCAGTAGGCAGTTGTGGCCACACTATCCCTATTCTCAACCCTCTCTGGGTTGTAATGCTCATCTCATGGCCTCATGCCAATTCTCTTTCTCTTTATGCAAAATGACACATACATTAAGCATACAAAACAATCATCTCAAGCATTGACAAGCTTTGGTTTCTCTTGTAATTACATTAACCCCTTCTCTAGGTTATCTCTTGCACAATCACATATAACCTTCACTCTTGGTTATAGCATTCTCATCTCTTATGATATTCACATCTCTTTGTGCATATTCTCAATCAACGTGGTTCTTCCTCTTTCATTTATATTATTTATTAATCTTTGTCTTTTAATAAAAAGGCATTTTCTAAATCCATTGTTCAAATTCTAAATCAATTAACCAAAATACTTACCAATCTTTAGATTAAAAAAAATCATTTTTCTCTTAAGCATATTTATTTAAAAAGCTGGAAAAAATGATTTTCGCAAAATCATTTGCTGTTCAAAATTCAAGATCCAGAACTGTTCACAGGCTCGAGAATTTCCACACCCGAGGTGCAGACAGTTCTATCCCCTGTTTTCCAGTTTTCCACACGTTCAGAAATGATCACACCCAGGGCATGACAGAAACTCGATTTTTCAAAGTTTAACCAAAATCAATCTTTTCTTTACATAGTTATGACCAAATGAATAAAAATGAGCAAAATTTACCATCTTGGGATCAATCGCAAGACACAATCATTCAACATCAAGCCATGGTTCCAAACTCATCAAGCCATAAAGCAAAATCATCACACCAAGATCAATTTCATGTTACCAAGCTTGTGTAGATAGTCACAACAACAACCACTCAATCAACTCAAATCAAGCATGGAACAAGAATCATCATGCATCCAACGTAGAGCAAACTCATCTCACACAACAGAATTAATTTTCCACCACCAAGAGCAACTCACATCCAAGACAACTTAATCTTATTCACACCTAGGTCATAACAATCCAAAACTATCATCAAGCAAGTTTTTCATGACCAAACCACTCAAAAGAGTTCATATTAACATAAACCCAACTCAAGGATCATCCATCATCATAGGAATAAAAGAGCACATACCTTAATATTCAACATCCACTCTAAGTTAAATTAGCATCATCTTAATCAAACCAATACAAACATGGCACTCATATGTCAACCAAGCCTTAAAAATCTTGTATAAGAAAATTTTCCCTTACCTCCTTCCTCTTGCTTGGGTAAGAAAACCCTAACCTCCAACCCTTCTTCTTCCTTCTCCTTCTCCTTATTGCTTGGCTCCTTGGTAGCTTGTTGATCTCAACTCAATAGCAAACCCTTAGAATTTACTAACTAGGATGAAAATTTGGAAAGAAAAACTTGGAGTATGACTATGGTGTAAGAGTGAAATGAGGAAAATGAACAAGAAGCTCTCTTCCTCTCCTTGCAAAACTCGGCCTCCCCCTCTCCTTTCCTACCATCCAAGATTTTTTCCTTTAAGTTAATCATTACACTTATAAGTCATTAGCAAAAAAATCAAGTCTTGGATTAATCTCATTGGCCAACAACTATGAGTCAAGGAGTCAAGAATTTTCCACACCCTTCCTCTCAATTCTGGCGCAGCAGCTGGTCCAAGGGGGTCAAAATAATTTTTCACCTTAACCATGGTAAAAGGTAAGTCTCCAAGGTAATTAAATGTGGTAACTTTTGTATTTCATAGTAAAAATTGTCCAAAAATAACCTATTGAAGTAAAAATTCTCATGAATCTTAAAATAAGTCCTAGGCCATGAAAATAAGGTGCCACAAAAATCTTAGTTCATAAAAATCAAGTTTAGAAGCATCACGGTAATTTTTTATTTTTACCGTAACCCGTAAATTAGGGTAAAAATGAACTTTCTCAAAAAAATCCTAGAAAATTTATAAAAATAATAAATATTATAAAAACATCATTGGTCACTCTTCTGGTTGATTTTGGATCATTTTCCAAGCTACTGACATTCACCTGTTCTCTTAGTTACCCTATTTTCTGTAACGTCCGTAATTTTGGGATTTATGTATTAATTATATTTTAATATATGGATAAGTGATTCAAGTGCATTAAATATATTTTAGGAAATATGATTCAATAGACAAAGTTTTCCTAAGCTCAGAAAGCAATAGTTTAAGTTCGACGTCAAGATACAAACGGATATCGGTTCACGTTTTTAACTGACAGAATGACTGTATTATGAGATAGAAACCCTAAATTGGAGTCATAAAAGGGATTTGAGGATTCCAATAGTGATTTTACAATATTTGAGGATTTTAGAATTTTAGTTGGGAATTTTCTGAGAAACGGATAAGAAAGAGTACCGTTTTGGTCCCTGTAGTATGAGTAGGATGAACTGCGAGTGGGTTTGGAGACCAAAACACCTTAGAAAAATATTGCACCAAGACAAATAATGTTTTTACATTATTTTAGAATTATGAGAATTATTTTGGGAATTTTTAGAATAGCAGATTAAGAATTGCAGTTTTGGTCCCTGTAGAATAAAGAACATGGTTAACGGGAGAGCCGATGGATACCAGAAGATTAGAAAATGATCAAAAATCAAACTTAAGGGTAACTGTTAGTGTTCTTATAAGATTTATGATTTTTAGGAATTTTCTGGGAATTTTCAGGGAAAAATCGGTTAAACCCTAGTTTACGTGTTACCGAGGGAACCGAAAAATTACCGTTTTACTTCTAAGCTTGATTCCTATCTACCAAGACCATTTTGGCACATAAATTTCGTGGCCTTGACTAACCATATGATTCTTGAGAGTCAATTATTTCAATAGGTCAAGTTTAGATAGTTTTAACCATGAAACGCAAAAGTTACCGTATTTTACTACCGTAATTTACCTTTTATTATGGTTAATAGTGAAAATTTACTTAGCTCATTCCTTGAACAGTCCTGGACTGTCTGGAAGCTAGGAGGGGAGTTTAGAATTTTCTACCATCTCCGTCTCATGGGAAAAGACCATTTTACCCTTTGCCTAAATAACTAATTACCAAGAGAGGAAATGACCACTTTGTCCCTTCGGTTTTGCCCTCAAGTTTGCTCCAAACTACCAAAGAGCCATGCAGCCCTCTTGTTCAATTTGGACCCTTGATTAGGCACCCCATTTAATGGAGAGACATCTTGGCCATTGATTTAATTTAATTAGACAAATCATAGTTAAAACTTAACCTGGTCTAGTTTCTTTTAACCAAGCTTTAACCCTAGGTTACTTTGAACTTATCTCTTCCCCTTTAGATCAGCCCTTGGCCGCCCATATTCTTCTTAAGCAAGGGAGATATTTATTTGTTAAAAACTTGATTGGAATGTAAATTGGAGTCCACCAATTAGGAGTTGACAAGTGTTGATTTTTAATTTGTCTTTCATGTAGTGTTTGGTGACTTTAGAAAAATTAATTCCTCTTGCCCAAGCTAAGGAAGGCTGCACGAAATTGAAGAGGGAAGGGAGGAAGAATTTCATTCCATTTCATTTCATTTGGCAAGACAACTTCTCTCTCTTCAAGCCAATTCTCCAACTTCTCTCTAAACTTCTTCTTCCTCCAAGATTTTTCTTCCATTTCCATGGAAGCTCTTCACCATCTTCAATCATACTTTTGATCCTCTATACAATAATCAAGTGTAGAGCATCTCCTTTATACACTTTCTAAACACTAGCCTTCATCCAATCATCAAGTGTTCTTATTTTTCAAGAATAGAAACTCTTGAGCTTTGATCTTGATTCTTCAAGTTACAAGGTTGGTTCTTTATTTTCAGTCCATTAAATCTTCTTCTTGATTCATGATCTTTTTGTTCATATGATTAAAAATGGGTTTCTTCAACTTTTTTCTTGAAGGGACTTTGTGTTCTTGGAACAAATTCAAGATCAACTTCTTGATTTTATCTTCAAAGAGGGTTTGGTAAAATATCCATCTTCTTTAGAGTTTCCCTTGAGTTTTAAGATGGTTTCATGAAGGAGAAAAAAATCTTACTTTAGTATTTTTGGCTATGTTCATGTCTTGGTTTTAAGGTGGTGATCAAGTAAGGCTAGGAAGCCAAGAGACTAGGATTTTCATTTAAGAAGAGAAGGAAAAAGGTAAGGGGAAATCTCTCTTTTTGTGAGTTATAAGATTCATGGATTGCTATGTGTTGTCTATGATATTTTTTAAAAAGCTTGAAAATCTTACTATAAATAAAAGAGGACTTGATTCTTCTAAAAGTTTGATCTTTATGAAAAGATATATATATTTGTTCAAGAAGTAACCTTTATGGAAAATCAATGGTTTTTACCTAAGTAATAATCATGATCAAGTGGTGATTTCTATGAAAAGTATAAACTTTCATGAAAAAGACAATCTTTCTTTGGAAAGTAATAATTTTTATTTTAAAGAGATGACTTTTTTGGAAAAGACATGATTTTTAATCAAAGAGATAATTTTTATTAAGTGATCATGGAGTGAAAAGTATTGGATGATGACATCTATGTGTTTGTAACTTTGTCTTCATGATTGATGTTCATCTTGTTCTATGTGTAGTTGTGATATTGTTTTATGCTTGATGTGGTTGTTTTCCTTTGCTTGATTGTGATGCTAGTTTGAGCTTGATGTCCTTTGGCTTGTGAGGATTGCCTTCTAGCTATCCTCTATGTCCTATGTTTCTTTTCTTGTTTCTATTCAATTTGGGAATGTAATATTTAAAGTAGGTTATTGCTTTGTTATTATTATGCTTGATGCTTGGTGATTGATGATTGAGGATTGAGGAAGAGTATGAAAGATTAAAGTATGGCAAATTGGCTAATGACCCAAGCATTATGGAATGTGGTGAGAAGGACATGGACATGGACAAAAAGGAATTTTTCATGATGAATTAATTAGAATCAAAGTCCAAAGTTTTGTTAGGATTCATTAAGCAAAAAGTTTTCAAATAAATAAGTCTCCAATGGAGTTTTTAAATGAAGTTTTAATAATAAATTACCAATTTACAAATAAAACTTTTAGAAGGAAATTCATATTTAAGAGCCAAATGCTTTGTTATTATTCTAATTAATTCAAATAAGAGGTAGGGTGTTTTCAAAATTAAAATGAAGTTTTTAAATCTAATAAACTTTGGAAAAACAGACCTGTCACACCTCTGGTGTGGATTTCAGAAAAGGATGTGAAAATCGGATTTTTGTATAGAAATCAGAAAACAGAGAAACAGAATCGTTCACACCCGCGCTGTGATTTTTCTCACACCTGTGAAAGTGTCAGGGATTTTAAAATTCGAAATTTATAAAATTTATGCTTAAAGGCTCATAAATTAATGTCTTTTTAAGGGAAAAATATTTATTTTGAAATTACCTTAGCCTAAGTATTTTATATTAATTTTTTAAGGCAATACGATAAATACGGTAAATCGGTTTTTGTGAAAAAAAAGATATATTATGGTTGAGATGACCAAAGAAAAGCGTATATAATATATTTTGGTCAAGATAACCAAAGAGAATACTATATATTATTTTGGTAGAGATAACCAATGAAGTGAATTTATAAGATGACTAAGATAATGAAATAAAAGAGAAAGAGATATTTTGGTTGAGATAATCAAAGCAAAAAAGAGAATTTATGAAATGACCAAGAGATAAGGTTATATGACGATGAAATGACCAAGAGAGAAGGTCATGTGATGAGTATATAACCAAGAGAAGGTTATGTGATGATTGTTACAAGTGGTAACATAGAGAAGTAATTGTGATTGATTGTGTGTATGCAAAATATGCCATGCCATTTGCATAAAGAGATTTTCTTGGCTTTGCCAAGTGGTCATACCGAAAGAGGGTTGTGACGTGAGCTACAACCCAGAGAGGGGTTGGAAATAGGGCACGGTAGGGCTACAATTGCCTACTGGAATTATCTAGGTTTCGAAAAGTCTCAATGGCCGCGTGGTGACTCCCAGCGAGCCGAGATTGAGTAGAGCACCCGGCTTGGATAAATCTAACTGGCTGACCTATTTGTGATATGGTGTCACACAATACATTAAATGATTGTTACTTGGACTTTACGGTTTGTTTAGCCTTGAACAATTGTGACTTAAACATGGCTTTCCTGAATACTGTATTGGACTTTACTGGAGGTTTAGCCTTGAACAATATGTTAGGGATTGACTGTGGCCTATCGCTCAAATGTTGTTGAGGAAGAGAAAAGTCTCCATAGAGCATTACACCAATGTTTGAGAGGGAAATAGAAGTGATATGCATTATGATATGTCTTGTTTGTTGATGGATTGTTTGGTGAGGATATAAATGATATGTGTTATGAGATAGTAACTGTGTACGTTATGCTTAATTCCTTGATTTATATCTGTTGTCTGTGATATCTTTATGACTTGCATAAGAGTGTTTTTCACCGTTGCCTATATGTTTTGTGCTCTTTGGAACATGATTCATATAGATGGACCACCAGCTAGGTGGATTAGTCAAGACTTGAAGAAGAGGAACGAAGACTACCCTTAAAGGGTGCTTTGAGACTCGACTGGCTTAGGCTCATTTTGGGTAGACTGTGATTGCTGTCCTTGCTAGAGGATTTTATTAAATTATTAATCCTTGTTTGACTATGTGGTCTGTTGTGGATATCTACAATGTAATATGAATATATGAGACATATGTTTGTAAGAATGAGTTTGAGTATTTGTGTGAACTGTTTCTTTTTTAGAAGAATTTTCAATTAACGTATTTTCCATTCTTCTCATCTTCTTTAAAAAGAAAAAAAAATTACTCACATTTCTGAATAACAAATAAGTTATTAAAATAATAACTTTCGAAATAAAAAATTTATTTTATAATTATTTTGTAAGAACATATTATCTTACAATATCCTTTTATGAGAAAAGGTGTTGCAATTAGTGGTATCAGAGCCTGGTCGAGTCTTTTGGGAGTGTAGTATAGGTCTAGTAAGTCTAAGTTGTGTGAACTTTGATTAACATTGATTGGTATTGATTGACTTTGGTGAATTGTTTCCTTGATTGGAGCAATTGCATAAGTTTTAAGTGAGTCTTGAACGTGCTGTGTGGAAGTTGATTGAAACTTGTCTAATTTGTTTTCTTGATTGAAGCAATGGGTATTGATACATATTATAGGCAATTCTTTTTAGGGTTCCGATTAGACTTGAGTGGTAGGAATCCGTGGCACGTAGAGGACCACGCTCCGGAAATAACGTTGATCACGACGACGGGTTAGAAAGAGCCTCGTATCCAAACCTCTAGATAAGCTTTTAGAAAAACCCCTAGTTTCTGAAGAAAAGCCTCTAGAGAAACCCTTGTTCAAACCTTATAAGATTTCTAAGAAGCTCAAAGAGAAGATTAGGAATCAGTTGAACAAGCCAACCAAACAACAGGTCGATAGTGAAATCATTGAAAAAATCAATGAAAAGCTTCAGTTGTTAAATACAACTGTCCAAGAAACGCCTCAGAATAGTGCTATAGCCTTCTCTGATACTCCTCCCCATAGGCTTAAGCAGCGTGAGTCTAGTCAGACCGTGAAGGCGTTTCATATCAATACACTAGGAGAAACTTCTAGTCAAACAGTTTCTTCATCAGATGAAGAGTCTGATGATAGGTCCCAAACCTCCTTCAAACTCAACCCTCTGGTTAGTCAAAAGATTAACTGGAAAAATCCATCCAAACTCTATTACCCTAGAGCTACTCCTCCAGATATCCTTTTAGAGGAAAAAGATTCAAAGTTTAAGAGCTTTAGTGCAAACAATGTCTATGAGTGGAGCATAGATGGAAAATCTGAGTATAACATACTCAGTTTGCTCCAGAACATGACCATGGTAGCTACTGCCTATCAAACTACCCACGATTGTTCAGATAGAATGATTGTAGAAATTTTAGTTGCTGGTTTTACTGGTCAATTAAAAGGATGGTGGGATAACTATCTCACTGAAGATCAGAGAACTGGGATTCTCGAAGCTGTTAAAACATATTCCAATGGTAAAACCATTACTGAAGATGGCGAAGATATGTCTGACGCTGTCAATACCTTAATCTTTACCATAGCACAACACTTCATAAGTGATACCTCCTTGCTTAAGGATAGAACCGCAGAGTTGTTGTCCAATCTTAAGTGTAGAACCTTGTCTGACTTTAGGTGGTATAGAGATACCTTCCTTACTAGGGTTTACACGAGAGATGATAGTAATCAACCTTTCTGGAAAGAGAAATTCTTAGCCGGATTACCCAAAACCTTAGGTGACAAAGTTAGGGATAAGATCCGTAACCAAATACCTACAGGAGATATTCCTTATGATCAGCTTAGCTATGGGCAACTGATCTCTTACATCCAAAAGGTGGCGTTGAAAATCTATCAAGACGATAAGATTCAACACCAGTTAGCCAAAGAGAAAGGTCAAACCAAGAAAGAGTTAGGATCTTTCTGTGAGCAATTTGGTCTACCTTGCGCCAAAACCCAAAATAAGAGACCTAGCAAGAAGAAAAACCAATCTCAAACCCAAACCCAGAATACCAAGAAACCTAATTCTTCTAGGTATTACAGGTTTAGGAAGAATACTCCTGCTAGGAAACTCCAATTAGACATTAAGTCTAAACCAAACATTGATATTAAAGTCCCTAAGAAGACTATCATTTGTTATAGTTGTGGTAAGCCCGGTCACTATAGTAAGTATTGTAGGTTGAAGAAGAAAATTCAAAACCTCAACCTAGACCAAACTGTAGAAGATCAAATTAACAAGTTGTTAATCGAGGCTTCTGAAGAAGAATCTGAACGGGAGTCAGA
The DNA here is from genome assembly GCA_030159175.1 of Glycyrrhiza uralensis. Classification (NCBI taxonomy): domain Eukaryota; kingdom Viridiplantae; phylum Streptophyta; class Magnoliopsida; order Fabales; family Fabaceae; genus Glycyrrhiza; species Glycyrrhiza uralensis. The sequence goes on along the minus strand of BRZY01000003.1, from coordinate 12,863,854 downwards.
TGCTTCTGAAAACTTGAACGAGATACAGGAAGATGAGTTTGCTTCTTGTAGTGAGAGTTCTATCGATGTCCTAACCAAGGAACAAGATCTTCTCTTCGAAGCCATAGAATCCATAGATGATCCTATAGAAAAGAGAAGGTATCTAGATAAGCTTAAAGCCTCTATCAAAGCCAAAGCAAAAACAAACTTGTCGTCCAAAATAGGTTTGATCTCAATGAAACCCTCAAGAAACTTGAGAAGAGTATAGCCAAGCCTATCACTGTTCAGGATCTCCATGCTGAGATTAAAACACTCAAAATCGAGGTCAAAGATCTCAAAGAAAAACAGAAAGTTCATGAGCAAATCTTGAACCAAATTCTTGACGATGATTCTGAGTCCAATGACGAAGATAGTCACAAAAGCAAGTCTGCTTCTTCCAGCAAAGCTGTAACTCCTAGAGTCAATCATCTTATTGATGAAGATTTTATGGGATTGATCAATCAGTTGAAAATCCAGAAATTCTACATTAAGGTTAGAATTAGGATAGGAGACTTCATCCTCAACAAAACAGCTCTGTTTGATACAGGTGCTGATTCAAACTGTATTTTGGAAGGTCTGGTACCAACCAAATACTTTGAGAAAACTTCTGAGAACCTTAGGACTGCTAACGGTTCCAAAATCAAAATCAAGTATAAATTATCCAATGCAATAATTGGGAATGAAACTCTCCAGGTTGAGACTCCTTTTATGTTAGCCAAAAATCTGAATAGTGAGGTAATCTTAGGAACTCCTTTCATTAGGTCCTTATTCCCACTCCAGATCACAAATAGAGGGATTTCAACCCAACATCTGGGTAAAACAATCGAGTTTAACTTCCTTAGAAAACCTATTACGAAGACTCTCAATTCCATTTCTTACAAACAGAATCAGATAAACTATCTGAAAGAAGAAGTTTCTTACAAAACCATAGAAACTCAACTCAAAGATCCTAGAATTCAAGAGAGAATCAAGGATATCAAAACCAAAATAGAAAAAACAATCTGCTCCGATCTTCCTAATGCTTTCTGGGAAAGAAACCAACGTATGGTTGATCTGCCTTATGAGGAAGGATTCTCAGATAGGCAAATACCTACCAAAGCTAGGCCAATCCAAATGAACGAAGAACTTCTGGGTTACTGTAAGAAAGAAATCCAGGATCTTTTAGATAAGAAGCTTATTAGGAATAGCAAGAGCCCTTGGTCTTGTTCTGCTTTCTATGTCAATAAGTCTTCTGAGATTGAGCGAGGTGCACCGCGCCTTGTTACCAATTACAAACCACTCAATCAAGCCTTAAGATGGATTAGGTATCCTATTCCAAATAAGAAGGATCTTCTCAATCGACTCCATTCTGCTAAGATATTCTCTAAGTTTGATATGAAGTCAGGTTTCTGGCAAATTTAGCTCAAAGAGTCTGATCGTTACAAAACAGCCTTTACTGTTCCTTTCGGTCAGTATGAATGGAATGTCATGTCATTCGGGCTCAAAAATGCTCCTTCTGAATTCCAGAAGATTATGAATGAAATCTTCAAACCTTACTCAGACTTTACTATTGTCTATATTGATGATGTATTAGTCTATTCCCAATACATAGATCAGCATTTCAAACATGTCAATATATTCTTGACCGTTAACAGGAAAATGGTCTGGTTGTGTCCTCTTCAAAGATTAGCTTATTTCAGACCGAAATGAGATTCTTAGGTCACAATATCAAACAAGGAACCCTCATTCCAATCAATTGTGTTCTTAGGTCACAATATCAAACAAGGAACCATCATTCCAATCAATCGTGCTATAGAGTTTGTGGACAAGTTGCCCAATCAAATCATTGACAAAACTTAGTTACAGAGATTTCTTGGTTGCTTAAATTATGTAGCTGACTTCTTTCCTCAGCTAAGTAATCTCATTAAGCCATTACATGATAGGCTTAAAACTGATCCTTCTCCTTGGACTGATGTCCATACCAATGTTGTCAAACAGGTAAAAGCCCAGGTAAAAGAACTCTCGTGTCTTTACCTTCCAAAACCTCAATCTTTCAAGATTGTTGAAACCGATGCCTCTGACATAGGTTATGGTGGCATTCTCAAACAGACAGATAATGGCAAAGAGCAAATTATTGCATTTACTTCAAAACATTGGACTCCTGCACAACAAAAATATTCCACTGTGAAAAAAGAAGTTTTAGCCATTGTTTTATGCATATTTAAATTTCAATCTGATTTGTTAAATCAAAGATTTTTGGTCCGTGTAGACTGTAAATTTGCAAAACAAATTTTACAAAAAGATGTTAAAAATTTAGCATCAAAACAAATTTTTGCCAGATGGCAAGCAATCTTAAGTGTCTTTGATTTTGAAATTGAATTTCTCAAAGGCTCTGCAAATTCCTTACCCGATTATCTTACTCGTGAATACTTGTAGGGTAAACAATAAGATGCTGAAATCGGCAACATCCTCCTCATCCAGAGGGAGAGGGGGAAGAACAGGTACAAGAGGTGGTCGTGGAGGCCATGGAGGTAGGTTAGTCATTCAAGGACTAACAAACAAACTTTCGGAATCATCCACTCCGACTGGGTCATCTACCCATAATCAATCAACTGGGTCATCTACCTAGCTCCAAATTCAAAGGGTCATTGACTCCTCTTCAACTCACTCAAATTGAGTCAAGTACTCAAAAACACAAACCTGAATCTTCTTCCAAACAAACTAAGGATGATTATGCCTTTGATCTTCAAACACTTTTAGCCTTTCAAAATCAAGGGTTAACTAAACCACCACCAATCCATACTTGGGCCGACAAAGTCGAACAAGAAGAAGTCACTGGCTCTAATGATTCAAAATTATAAAAACCAACAGACTATGGTCAATAATCCTAAGGCCAAACAGGTTGTCCAAACTAGCCAACCTTTACAAAATATCAAACCAAGCCCTCCTCTAACAAACTACATCTACAAAGAAAAGTTTGTTCGAGTTATTCAAATGGAGCCCGAATATTGGGATTCCAATCCAAACAAAGTCCCTCAGAAAATATTTCCTGAAGGCTTCCAGTTCCAACCTCTCTCATTGAGAAAAACCCAAAGGTTTTATGAGTTCATACTTGTGGACTCAGATTCTGTCTCTATCAAACACTACACAGAAAAGGACGTGGTTACACATTCCACCCTTCAAATTCTGAAAATCATGTCTCCAAAAGATTGGGGGAAAAACCCTAGTGCTATGAGAAAATTTTCTCTTCCTTATGACCCAATCGGTTACACATACTGGGACTATGTTCAGGCATGGACGAATGTGTTCTGGTATCAAAACAAACATTTTAAACACTCCTGGTTAATTTACTTTAAACAAGGAGCAAAGTATTATTTTCCTCAATGGTTCCGAATCTGGTGGAATCTTTTTGGACCAATTATCCAAATTCTTCCGGAAGAAGTTCTTGAAGGATTCAATATTTTTTCAAACAAGTTTAATCGTGATATGGACTCCTATCCGATCGAACTTCATTTTTTCTCAAAATTTTCACTTGCCTGGATATTTTCTTAGCAATATAAGTTCATCAAAATTGCTAATATCTCGATAGAATATCCAACACTCCAAAGAAAGCTCTATGTAAAATGGTGGAGCACTTTTGACGCATCCAGAGCAACAGCCCAAAGTGTTGAACTCTGGTTCAAAAACAACCCTAAATATTTGCAGGTAGCTGATCCAGAGACTTGCAAGTTTCTCAATCAATGCTCACATGCCATGGCAGCATTGTCAGCAACAACTTCAGAAGAGCAATTTGTTGAAAATATGGAACAAATGCTTAAGTACATCAAACAACAAAAATCAAAAGGGAAGAAGAAAGCAGATGAAGGACCATCAGAGTCTCCTCAAACTCCTTCCTTTGAAGCCATCACAGACGACTTCTACCAGAATGAAGACGACATGTTACATGTACTGTAGAAATAGTAAATTTTCAATCTCTATATAAGGGATAGCCAGGCTCAGTTGTAAGGCACCCTTAATTTTTTAGTCTTTTAATCAGAGCAAGTTCTCTGAGTTTTTGTAAGTTTCAATTTCAATCTTCAATTCAATAAAACTTTTGTAAATTTCTCTTCCTCTCTTGAGATCATACTTGGCTGGTTTAACCGCCTCTGATCTTTCTTTTTGTTTCTTTTATTTTCTGCATATCTGTTCTATGTAAGCATCGGTCCGTCCGATCCCCTACTTCTCTCCATCCTTTTCATTTAAAATCTACCGCATCGTCCGATCCCCTATCTTGGTATCAGAGCCTGGTTGGGGAAGTAGGATGATATTATTAACTCTGTGTTGATTTTTATCTGTCTGGATTATATATCTGCTTGCTGTTATTTTGCCTGATTGTAAAGTATATGTGTAGTTTTAACTGGACAGTATGGATATTCTTGATCCATTGATTTTACTTAAGATTGTGGCAGTAAGTCCCGTGATGTTGAAGGCAGTCAGTCCAACACGTTGATGTTTTAAGTAAAATGAGGGGATACGAGAATGAACCAGGACTATAGTTAAAACTATCATATTGGCTTGATTATGCATAAGAACAAATTAACCAGATATATTATCTAGTAGATAAAGCTTAACAGAGAATTAATAGTCTTTTGTCCTATGAAACCTAGTGATGGTAATGATATCAGAAGGGTGAGGAATTTTTAAGAAATATTTAAATTGTTTTTAAATTGTTTTTATGATGATTCACTCTCTCTCTTCTCGTCTTTCTTTCCATTCCTCTCAACCTTCTTCTTCTTCCATCTCACAACTTCAATCTGAGTCAGAAATGACTTCAAACAACATCTTCAATAAAGAAATCCACTTTGAAGATATCAATCATGAGATTGATAATTGGGAAATCCCAAAAATCTCTAGAAAAGAACTCTACAAACTAGAAGGATATTTCTTCACTCGGTCTGATTATGTGATCAAAACCGTAGAACAAAACCTTCCTATCAATTCTGAAGATATATATATATATATAACTAACTCAGTTTAATTTTCAATGTCTCTGACAGTGAAAATTAGTGAGATAGGCTTTCAACGGGTCTCTTTCCTGGTAGATAACTGGTGCTTAAGTATTTCAGAAGAGAAAACAGCTTGATTTCGTTCACTTAGTCTATAACAAATCATTTTTAAAGTTGGGCATTGATCACCGAAGACAGCTCTGTCGCCGTACGATCCTTCCCTCTTCAAAATTAACTAAGCCGGTAATTAATTAGCTTTATTTCATTCACTCAGTTCTATATCAATTTTTCAAAGAAAGATGGACACTGATTACCGCAGTCGGCTCAGCCGCCGTGTAATTATTCTTTTACCGAAATCTATCTAAAATCTGAGAACAGACACTTGTTGATTAAAAAATGGACATAAGTTTATATTACTGTTGATCTCTTCTCTCTTGATCAATCCTAGGTGGCTTTGCCCCATTTTGGTCTGCCAAAAATAAATTAAGAACCTTTAGTTTATATACCAAATCACTTTGTTAGGCTGCTCACCTCAGTTCAGCTATGCCGCGGTGCGATCAGTCATAAACTGAATTATTAAAGTCGAGTTGATAATTTAACCCGTAACGATCAGTAAAAAGAATAATACGGACAAGAGTGATTTGTTTAAATATACTGTAAAAAGGTTTTTTCGAGGTAAAGTGAAAAGACAAGAAAAAGTGATTTTTAACAGTTATCTGTTCATACAAATAATATTTTTATGAAGTAATGGGTTTATTTTATATAAAGAGTTCTTGACGAGATCCAGAGATTTTTGAGATAAGTGATAGTAAAACAGAAAAAGTTTTACAAAGAGAAATTACGAAGAAAGTATGTGCAAAATTAGACGATCATTTGCATTAAAGACGTTGAGCATACAACCTACACAGCGGGGTTGAAAATAGGTTCTGTTAGACTACAATTGTCTACTGGGATTATCCAGGTTTCGAAAGTCTCAATGGCCTTGTCAATGATAACCCCCGAGCCGAGACAAATCGTACACCTGGCTTGGATAAATCTGACTGGCAGATCTATTTCTGATTTGGTATTCATTTTTAAATGCGGTATTTCCGAATGATTCTCAGAGGTTTAAGTGGGATTCTCTGTTTATTCTATTAAGTTTACCACAGCCGGTCGCTCAAATGATGTGAGGTTGGAAAAGTCTCCTTAGAGCATTACACCGGTGTGTTTTGAGAGATTTTGAAGTGACATGCATAAATATACCTTGACTTGATGATATTCTTGAGAGTGCATTGCTTTTGTAGGTTTGCAAGACACAAGGTAAGACCTGTTTGAATGTGATTATATTTATATGTCTTGTTTGAATTGTTACTCTGCTATACGTGTTTTAGATGACTTGATGTTCTGATATATATATGCTTACTGTGTGAATTGAGTGATATATGATCTGTGTTTTGACGTGCTTGTACTTTTTATATTACTTTGTTTTAGAGTTTCACCCTTGCCTACTTTTATGTTGTGTTGGTGCATGACTAAGTAGATGATTTACTCAAGAAGTGGCTAGCTCTTAGAAGAAGGATCTGAAGGAGGATGTTGTATAGATTGATAGAGATTCCAAGAAGAATCTGTATTTACTGTCTTAGTTTGGGTAGAGGTCAAGAGACTAAAATTGGCTCAGATGTACAGTTTATTTTATGAAACTTATGCGAGATCTTTATATATATGAGATGAGATTATTTCTACAAAAGGTGTTGGTTATAGTTCCACATTTAAAAATATTTCGAAAAGAATTAGGGAACATATTCCCCGTCCTTCTCATCTTTTAAAAAAGAGAAAAATTTTACTCGCATTTTTTGGAGAAGGATTTCCAGGTTCTATCAAAATATTTTCTAAGTTATTGCGAAACTTTTGGTTACTATGGTGTAATATCTTTTTTGAAGAAAGTGTGTTACATCCATCATGGAGAATCACTTTTAAACACTTAAGTTTCCACAGCCTTTGAATCATCAAGATCTTCAAGTTTATTCTTCAAGAGTGCATCATGTGTTCTTAAGTTTTTGACTCTTGATCTTTATCATCCAACGTAGGCTTTGTGTTTCTAACCCATATGTTTCATATTCTACATCTCCTTTGTGACCCTATGGTTCCTAAACTTCCATTTTCTTCTCCAAGCCCATGGAGAGACTTTTGATGTTGTAGGTTTGTGAACTTGTATTCAAGAGAATCATCGGTCTTTGATCCTCACTCAAGTTGTCTTTGTCAAGAAGGTTTGTGTAGAAGGTACTCTACATTGTCAATTTCAGGGGAGAAATAATCTTTTATGAAGGGTTATGATCTTTTAGCTTGATTTTCTTGTATTGTATTTTGTATGTATATGAAGGTTGTGTAGAGATTTTTGCTTTGAAGGACTTGAACCAACAAGGATGAACAAAGTTTGTGTTGAAGGAGAAACACTTGAGGTAAGGGGAAAATACTCCAATAAGTTATGATAGTTACATAAGTTTATGTTTTGTGTGATTGAGTGTTGATGAACTCAAATCTTTGAGTTTGATTTCTAGTGTAAGATGTGTTATAGCTTTGATATTACGTATCATGAAGTGTATGGTTGTATGTTACCTATGCTTTTTGCGATTGAAGAGAAGGATTTGGTAAATAATCTTTTCAAGCTTATTTCAAAAGAGCTAAGAGTGTGGATACTTGATTTATAACTATAGAGTTTGAGAAAAGTAAAATGAAGTAGTGAAGAACAAAGCCAAAGCTTTGTATCAAGTGGCATGTTTTTAACAAGTTCTTGAAAAATGGTTTAAAGAGCTTTCAAAAGTGACTTTTGTAATAAAGTTCGATTTAGATCAAAATTAATAAAGAGTACTCATATTTTTATCTCATGATAGTGTTCTAATAGAATAAGGAAAACAAGATTCAAAAAATTTATTTAAAAGAACTAGAGAAGTTCACATCCCTTATGTGAATATTTATACAACTATGAAGTCTAGGACTTCTTTGAAAATCAGAAAACAGGAACACTCACACCCTCGGTGTGAATGTTTCTACCACTGTGAAACTCGCCAGTACTTTTATTTCAAATTTTAACTTAAGTTTACTAATCAGGTACGACCACATCCCTAGGGTGGCATTTTCCAAAGATGTGAATTTCGCTTTTTGAGTAAAACCTTAAGAAAACTAATGGGCTTTTGATTATAAGTTGATAATCATATAAATGGATTAACAAATAAATTAGAAATGAATTTTATCAATGTTGTGAAGAGGTGTACTTTATTAAAGAGTTTTCGTAAAAGGCCAAAGCCTAATGAAATGACTTAGAGAAGTTGAGAGTTTGAGATGAGGACTAAATGCCCGATGAAAGTAAGTGAGCCATGCGTCTTACATGGAGTGAAAAGATGAACAAATAGAAAATATTTTTTGTGATTGCATTCATGAAATATCATGTGCATGAGATGGTTTGGCTATGCCAATAACCTACAACCCAAATTTTTGTGGTTGTGAATAAGTACAGTTGGGCTACAAATGCCTATTGGGGTCATCAGAGTTTCGAAATCCTTGAATGATTGTAGTACCATATCCTCGAATGGATGAACCTGACTAGATGACTTTCAGGATAATGTATTAAAATAGTATCTTTATGGAATGATTGTAGTACCATATCCATAAAGTATGGACTGTATAATTATTAAAGTTTACACTATTGTCTGTCTCTCAATTGTGTTGTGAAAGAGAAAACTCCTTACAGCATTTACATCGATGTTAGAGTGGATTGCTAAAAAGTGCCATGCATAGAACATGCATACATCTATGATGGATGTGTTTATCTTTTGTGCGAGAATTATCATTGTGATATGTCATCTTTTTTTTTGAAGAATTGTGATATGAAACGTTGTGTGTGATTAATTCTAATTATGTGTGATGTGTGCAACACCTTTTCTCTAAAAAGGAGTTATTACACTATAGTAACCAAGAATTTTTGCATTTAATTATACTTCTAAATAATCCATTTTACATAATGTTCATTTCCCAAAAACGCGAGTAAAATTTTTTCTTCTTTCTTAAAGATGAGAAGAACGGGGAATTCATTCTTTGTAAGATTTTATGTGAAAATTAAAATACACAAACTCATGTAGAGATAAACCTCATTTCATATATTCATCATTTTCATAATAAAGTGGCTTACCTCAGTACAAGCATAAGGTTTTAATCACTATATTGTGACTTAAACATCAATTCAGTACTAGCAAAACCGTAAAATACTCCTAAGAAAAGTAAAACGTAAGTTTGGGTGAAAATACAATATACTTGAAAATACCATCAAAATAAACTATATTGTGTCTGTGAACACCTGAGCCGGTTCAATCTCTAGATTTCTACCCAAAACAAAATAGTAATGCTAACAAAGATTTATCTTGAAATCCCTATTTGTCCATGTCGCGTGCTTCTCCATATCCTTCCCCAAGGGTTGCATACTAAGCCTCCGGATTGGAACCAACCTACTCATTGGGTAGTACATCTACTTAATTCCACATAAGATAACATAGAAAATATGCAAGGGTGAAAATCTTATAAACAAATTATATCATAAGAGATACATAAGAAAATAACAAACAAAGACCATGCATTGAATAAAATAAGCTAAACACAAAATATGACACACATATCACAAACTCAGTAATATATTACCACATCAGAAATATTTATGCATGTCACTTCTATATCCATCATACACCGGTGTAATGCTCAAAGGGGACTTTTCTCACCTCAACTAAATTTGAGTGATTGGCTATAACAATACTTAACATAATAAACCACACCAGTCCCTTTTTTCATGGACGTGGAAACCACACCAGCCCCCTTTTTCATGGATGTGGTTTTATAATTATTTAGTAGAGCTATATTTAAAATCGTAATTACCATATTGTAAATAGGCCAGTCAGTCAGATTTATCTAAGCTGGGAATACAGATTTATCCAGTCAGTCAGTCAGATTTATACTTGTCTTGGCTCGTTGGGAGTCATCACACGACCATTGAGAACTGCGTTACCTACATAATCCCAGTAGGCAATTATAGCCCAACTAGACACTATTTTCAACCTCTCTTCGGGTTGTAAGCTCACTTGGCAAAAAGCCAAAAACTCTATGTCAAATGACAATTTCAAATCAAACATGGAATCATTTCTCTTTCACTTCCAAATAAACACAGAATCATATCTCCTTCTTTCCTCTCCTTTATAACTAGCTCCCTTATAACCATATTACTCATGCAAACACTCTTTGTTTTATCAACAGATGAAAAATTCTCGCTCTCGGTTCTTATTTTAATGCTCTTTACACGATATATAATTTTTCCCAGTTTTTGATAGTTTTAATTGCAATATGATCGCACTGAGGCATTGCCATAAGAGACGACCACACCACAACAGTTAAAGTGAATCGGTACGTAGTGATAAAAGTGAAATAACTCAAAAGCAAAGATCGAGTTTTCCGGCATAGCCGTCTTTAAACGATCTTAGGAGAGAAGAGATTGACTAAACTATAATAATTTAAACGCAAGTTTGTTTTTATTGAAGATGTTGTTCTAAGTAAGAGTAAAATACACTCCCCTCCCCTGAGAGATACCAATATTACACTTTCCTCCCCTCTTGTTTGAAAACACACACTCCCTTCCCCTGAGAGATATCAATATTACACTCCCCTCCCCTCTTGTTTGAAAACACACACTCCTTTCCCTTCAAAGATAAAATATGAGACACATAGTATTTGACAAGCAAATCACTCAAAATCAAACACATAGAAAACTTATGTAAACTCGAATAACTTTAAATAATTTCCCTCTTACCACTACTCTTGAAAAAGATATGAAGAACTTTGGAAGATGCAACGCCCTTTCTCATAAAAGGATATTGCAATATAAAAAGATATTTTATGAAAATAGTTAAGTTATTGATTTTAATTTCGAAAAAGATTATTTTTATTGCTTTACTTGTTGTCCAAAAATGTGAATAATTTTTTTTTCTTCTAACGATAGAAAAGAGTTTATTAAATTGAAACTCTTAATTGAAAGCTCTAGCTTTTAAAGAAAAGCAAACACAACGTGTACAGAAACATACCTCATACATATATATATATATATATTCTGACTACACATCACATACAATGTTTGCTCGTGCAAACTAGGATAAGCACACCATATATACAAGAACTGAAGCAATAAAGTAAAAGTAAAGTAGAGTTATAAATATTATATAGTCATCCAGAACAAAACTAAGCTATACGCCTACCCCATAGAGTCATCACTACCAAAAAAATGGGATCCTAGCTGCATCAGTCCCAAGTCCCCAAGCAAAACCCTCATCTAACTGGCTTGCTGTAGGACATCTACAACATCAGTTCCTCTGAACCTTGTTTCTAGTCGTCTTGCTTCCTGTGGCCTTGATTCCTGCCTCGCATCTCTGGTTCCACTCCAACGTTCTCTCAACTCGTGGATGGGCATCTGCACATCCAATACCAAACTCTCTTCCGCCCACCTTTGCGGTCCTCCTGACATAGCCTCCAGGGACATTATATTCCCAGCATAAGTCCCCCACTGGGTACGCAGGTTAATCACCCACCTACTACCCTCTTTTCCCCGCGGGGACAGTAACTAATCCTCCTGGTCCAGATCAACCCACTCTAATGGGGATCCATCTATATGAATCATGTTCCAAAGACCATAAAATATATAGGCAAGGGTGAAAAACACTCTTTTGCAAGTTATATAGATATCACAAAGAACAAATATAAATTAAGAAAAATAAGAAGGAATCATGCATAGTTAACTATTTCATAGCACATATCATGCATATCAACACCTAACAATATATCATCATACAAGATATATTATAATGCATGTCACTTCTATTTCCCTCTCAAACACCGGTGTAATGCTCCATGGAGACTTTTCTCTTCCTCAACAACATTTGAACGATAGGTTGTAGCATAAACTTAACATAATAAACCAAACTGTCCCCTTTTTCATGGACTTGGAAACCAGCTGTCCTCTCTATTGGACCTGGTTATTACAATTATTCAGTAAAGCTACATTTAAAGTTTATTACCATATCATAAATAGGTCAGCCAGTCAAATTTATCTAAGCCGAGTATTCTACTCATCTCGGCTAGTTGGGATCCACCACACGGTCATTGAGACTTTCGAAACCTGGATAATCCCTGTAGGCAATTGTAGCCCAACTGTATCCTATTTTCAACCACGACAATCCTGGGTTGTAAACTCATCTCTCACAGCACAACCCTCTCTGGGTATGACCATTTGGCAAAGCCAAAATCTATTTATACAAATGCCACTACATATGCACATACTCAACCACAATCAATTATTTCTCTGTCACCTCTTGTAACATTCAACACATGACTTTATCTCTTAGTCATTTTATGAATTCTCTTCTCATTGTTACCTCTTGTAACATCAACACATATTCTTCTCTCTTGGTTATGTAATACTCATCTCTTTTTTATTATCTCAATCAAAATATCTCTTTCTCTTTTATTTAATTCTCTTAATCATCTTATAAATTCACTTCTCATTGGTTATCTCTACCAAAATAATATATAGTCTTCTCTTTCGTTACCTCAACCAAAATATATTTCTGTTTCACAAAATCGTTTTATCGTATTTACCGTTTTTACTTCAAAAATTGAAATAAAATACTTAGACTAAGGTAAATTCAAAATAAATATTTTTCCCTTAAATAGACATTAATTTATGAGTCTTTAAGCATAAATTTTACAAATTTTGAGTTTTAAAATGACTGACACTTTCACAGGTGTGATAAAAATCACAGCCCTGGTGTGAACCAGTCTGTTTCCTAGTTTTCTGTTTTCTTAAATAAACCCGATTTTCACACCCTTTTTTAGGAAACCACACCAGAGGTGTAATCTGGTCTGTTTGTACTAAAATTCATTAAGTTAGAAACTTCATTTTAATTTTAAAAATATCACGCCTTTTAATTTGAATTAATTAGGATAAAAAACAAGACATTTGGCTCTAAATATGGCTTTTCTACCAAAAGTTCATTTTTCACTTAATTAATCATTATTAGAACTTCGATTAAAAGTCCATTGGAGACTTATTTATTTAAAAACTCTTTTGCTTAACGAACCTAAACAAAGCTTTGGACTTTGTTACTGGTTAATTCATCCTTAATCATTTCTTTTACTTCTCTTCCATGTCTTTTTCATCACACTCCAAAAAGCTTGGGTCACTTGTTAACTTGTCATGATTTATTTCATTCAATCCTTTCCCAATCATCAATCACCAATCATCAATTAAGATAATAACAAAGCAATAAAACTACTTTAAATATTACAATCCCAAATTGAATAGAAAGAACATAGAAAATAAAGAATAGCAAGAGGACAATTATCACAAGCCAAAATGACATCAAACATATGGAACAATATCACCATCAAACATAGAATAATATCAACATCAAACATATAATAATATCAACATCAAGCATAGAGACAAAAGTTATAAACACATAGATGTCATCATCAAACACTTTTCATATCATGATCAATCAATAAAAATCATCACTTGATTAAAACTATACCTTTTCTAAAAAGATTATCACTTTAAATAAAAATTATTACTTTTCAAGACAAGATCATCTTTTTGATATAGATTCTTACTTTCCAAAGAAATCACCACTTAATCAAAATCATCACTTTGGTAAAGATCAATATTTTTCCATAAAGCTTACTTCTTTAATATGAAAAATTATAACTTTTCACAAAGATCAAGACTTCGGCAAAAATCATAGCTTTTAGAATGATCAAGTCACCCTTTTTAAATATGATTCTCAAGCTCTTTGAGCAATCATAAACAAACAAAAACACATAGCACACAAAAATCCTATAACTCACTAAGAGAGATTTCCCCTTACCTTTCTTCTTCTCTCTTTGGGAAAGATCCTTGGTCTCTTGGCTTCCTAACCTTACTTGATCACCACCTTATAAACCAAGACATGAACATAACCAAAAACACAAAAATAAGATCCTTTTACCCAAACAAGAAAAGAAGAACTAGAGATGAAGATTATTTCTTTTCAAACCCTTGTTGCTAAGAACCAAGAGAAGAAGAAAAATCAAAGCTTGGATCAAAGATCCCTTTACCTTCACAAGCTTGAGTTCCTTCAAGACAAAAATGAAGAAAACCCACTTTTAGTTACATAAACATGATGATCATGGATGGAAAGAAAGGTTTTATTGATTAGAAGAGAAAACCAACCTTGGTTGCTTGAAGATCAAAGATGAAAGGCTTTGGAAAAGTGGAAGGACACTTTGAAGAACTCTTGGAATTTTGAGAGAAAAGTGAGAGAAAAATGGAAGAGATGAGTTTAGGAAAGAGAGAGCACTTGAGAAAATGAATGAAAACCTCCTCTCCCTTGATCTAATCACACAGTCAGCCCCCTCCCCCAAAGAGACTTGGACAAGCTTGCCAAAATATCATCATTACACTTAAATTAATTTTGGAAAATAGATAAATCAAGAAATTACACTATTGGTCCCTCCTTATGACTATCCCCTCTTAAATGAACCTAGTCTCCTCCATGGCCTTAAGGAGGGGCGGTTTTGGGCTGGAAAGATAAGGAAGGATAAGATCAAATTAATTACCATGGTTTAAGCTAGGTTAAAGTAACTCAAGTGTGGTAACTTTGACCCTTCACGGTTAAAACTATTCCTACAAGGCTTGTTTGTGGGTATAGCTTACATCGCTCACACGGGTCAGCCAAAGCCAAGAAATTAATGGGATAAAATGGCTTTGAGTTGGGTTGTTTTATGGTTTGGTAATTAAATACCTGACTTAGGGGCAAAACGGTCTTTTCACCAAAAAAGTAATCATTACTATTTTTCTCTTGACATCACTACCCCTACATCATCATTCCTCTACTGGTAAATGATTTATAACCTCCTAACTTCATTTCTAACATCACTACCCCTACATCATCATTCCTCCACTGGTAAATGATTTATAACCTTCTAACTTGTTCTGATCTCCAAACCCACTCGCAGTTCAACCTATTGAAACTACAGTGACCAAAACGGTACTATTTCTTACCCGTAACTCAGAAAAATTCCAAATAAATTTCTAAAATCCTCAAATATTGTAAAATGATTATTGGTATCCTCAAATCGTTTTTCCGACTCCAATTCAAGGTTTTCATCTCACAACACAGTCATTCCGTCAATATACCGTAAACCGAACTCCGTTTCATTATCAACGTCAGACTTAAACTACTGACTTCTAAGATCACAAAGGCTTTATCTAAGAAATTAACTTTCCTAATAAAATATTTAATAAATCACATATAATATATATTAAAACATAATAAAGATGGAAATCTAAAAATACGGACGTTATAGAAGAACTTCAAGAACTAAGCAAGAACACTTGAAGAAAACAAAGGAAAACTATAAAGAAACTAAGCTTTACTTGTCTAAGGGAGAGAGAACGAGAAATTAGCAAGGAATGAAGGAAACCCCTCCTCTTATTTATAAGGGAGGTGGGCGGCCATTTATGGACAAGGTGGGAATTCCCACTTTGTTCCAATGTCATGCATAAGATGTCATAATTAGATAATTAAGTAATTAGGAAAATCAATCTAATTCGTCATTGGTCCAAAGTGCAACACCCTTTCTCCAAAAATGATATTACACCATAGTAACCAAAAATTTCGCAATAACTTAGAAAATATTTTGATAAAACTTGATAATCATCCTCCGAAAATGCGGATAATTTTTTTTTCTTTTTAAATGAATTGTAACTGTAGAGTAACATCGCCATATTTGTAAAAGTGATTCATCACATATATTATAAACCATGATATTTTACAAAGGGTTTGCTTCAGTACAAACCATGGTTCAGATACTGCAAAATATAAAGAAAGCAGGAAGTACTAGTAAACTAAAAATACAAAAGTGTTAAAAGAAAATATACGCTACTATTTATGTGTGAGTCAGATCAATCTCAGACTAACTACCCAACTTAACCATCTTTAAACGAAGATGTAACGGCAGTAGCAGTCTTCTAACCCTAACACGGTGTATCCTCTTTTGAACAGTCTTTTTCTGCTTCTCCACCTTCTTTGCGTTGCCATCTTCTGTCCGGATGATATTCTTCATCTGCTCCAAGGGTAGCTTAACGTCTAAGACTAACTGAGTTTCTACTCTCCAGTTGGGTTTATCAACCCTTCCTTTAGTAGTAAGTACATACCCTGAATATGTACCCCACTGTGTATCAGGGTTTATCTTCCACCCCGTCTTCCCAACCTCAAGGGGTTGAATCCTAAGACGCCTGACCGGAACTAACCCAATCCTCGGGTAAACCATCTACTCAGTCATGCGTCAACACAACATAAAAGTAGGCAAGAGTGAGACTCTTAAACAAAGTAATATGAAAAGTATAAGCACACTCAAAACATAGATCACACATCACCAAATTCGTACAGCAAGAACATATAGGTTAGAACATCAAGTCATTTAACACACAGATAGCAGAGTAGCCATTCACTCAAACCGGTCTTACCTTGTATCCCGTAAACCTACAAAAGCAATGCACTCTCAAGAATATCACCAAGTCAAACTATATTTATGCATGTCACTTCAAAATTTCTCAAAACACACTGGTGTAATGCTCCAAGCAGACTTTTCCAACCTTCCCACTATTGAGCGACTGGCTGCAGTAAACTTAACAGAATAATCAACGAATCCCACTTGGACCCTTGAAAATCATTCAGAAATACTACATTTAAAACTTAATACCAAATCAGAAATAGAACTGCCAGTCAAATTTATCCAAGTCGGGTATATGACTCGTCTCGGCTCGAGGGTTATCACCGACAAGGCCATTGAGACTTTTGAAACCTGGATAATCCCAGTAGACAATTGTAGTCCAACAGAACCTATTCTTAACCCCGTCTCGTAGGCTGTATGCTCATCGTCTTTAATGCAAATGATAGTCTAAATTTGCACACCACTTCTCTTTGTAAAACTTCCTCTGTTTTATTGAAGCTTCTCTTGAACATCTTTATATAGACTAACTCATCACTTTATGATAAAAGTACTCTTACCCTTATTACTTATTTATTACGAATTAAGTTATTCTCTCGGCTGTGATAATTCAATTTATGACTGGTTACACCGCGGCAGAGCCGAACTGAGGTGAGCAGCCCAATAGAGTGATTTGATATATAAACTAAAGGTGTATTAATTCATTTTCAAGCAGACCAAAACGGGGCATAGCCACCTAGGATTGGTCATGAGAGAAGAGATCAACAGTAATAAAACTTATGTCCACTTTTTGATCAGTACATGTCTATTCTCATATTTTAGATAGATTTTGGTAAAGGAATAATCACACGGCGGCTGAGCCGACTGCGGTAATCAATATCCAACTTTTTTTGAAAACTTGATATAGAACTGAGTGAACGAAATAAAGCTGATTAATTGTCGGCTTAGTTAATTTTGATGATAAAAGGATCACACGGTGGCAAAGCCGTCTTCGGTGATCAATGTTCAACTTAAAAATGATTCGATATATGTACTAAGTGAACAAAATCAAGCTGATTTATTACTGAAATACTTAAGCACCAGTTATCTTCCAGGAAAGAGGCCCATTGAAAGCCTATCTCACTAATTTCCACTGCCATAGACATTGGAAATTAAACTGAGTTATATATATATATATACAGATTGGATACCCACTTGATATTTTCCACTGATAATATTGCAGTAGAATTCACCGAAAATCCATTATCGTTATATTAAATTCCGATAGATGCTATAACAGTAGGATTCACCGAGAATCTATTACCGTTATACTCTTTTTATCTATTCCAATCTATTTTTATATACGTTTATTAAGAAATCACTTCTTTCCCAATTTATCTTAGTCACGTATATACCGGGTCCCTAGGTTAAGAATTCCCCAAACAGCGTATCAGTACAGTTCCCAGGAAAGAGAGATGGACTAAAAGCCCCCTTCAAAGATCTCTGTCTTTCCTAGACAGACCCATACTGATAAACCATTTATCTTAACCATCACCTTGTATATCAATGATAGACAATATCAGGGTTTTCATAAAAGAATAAATTGCATTTTCTTTACGGTAAGATCATATTTACGGTAAATCTAAATTTTGCCATTATAACGGTATGTTTACGAAAGCTCAAAATTAATTTTGTCATGACCACCTTACTCCCACGAAATTTAAGAGAAATTTGGGCATTATAGCACTTCAATTAAAAAATATAACAAAACAATTAAATTAAAACCATAAAACAATTATAAAGCATAATTAAATAAATAAAAGCTATAACACACAAAACATACAAGTCAATCATAATCAAGAATCAAACTCATGCTTCTCAAATTAATTTGCAAGAGGTTCCCCTTACCTTTGCCACAAGAACTTGGAAGAACAAGGCTTGAAGAACCAAGAACACCAAGCAAGAAAGCTTAAGACTATAAAGGAGAAAAAGAGAGGATTTTTGGCTTGTCAACACAAGGCTTTGATGTAAGAAAATTTATGAAGCACTCCCCTCCTATTTATAGCCAAGGGGCTACCAAGCTTAGGTAGGAGGAAGGAAATAAAAATTTGTGTTGTCATGCCACTTTTTAAGCCATATGTCATAAAACCTAATTAATTAAATCAAACCTTTTTCTAATTGGCTTATGCCCATGACTAGGCCTTGTGACTCATAAGGAAAAAGCTCATCCAAGGCTCCTAAATGCATGTTGATGTCGACCAAGCAAGGGGGAAGGAGAGCCATTGGATAGCTTGGTTAAAAACTTTAGGTTTTGGTAGTTTTAGTGAAAACCAAGGGCAAAATAGTCTTTTCATTAATCAAAAATTCCCAAAATTAATTTAAAGGGTGAGAACCAATAGGAAATCTCAAAAATGCCCTATAATAACCCTAATGGCTTCATGAAAGAGTTTCTGGATTTTTACAGTAAGGGTATGCTTTGCGGTTTGCATAACAAAGCAAAACGGACGTGCCGTAAGTGCGAAACGGATATTTTTCAGAAAATTTTCAAAAAATCACAAATTTCATGTAAACAATAATGATCCCTCTTGAAAAATTATTTTGAGCATTCCCTGATCACTAAAAATCCATTTCTGCTCCAAAAACTCTCGTTTCTCGTATTTACAGGGACCGAAAAAGTAATTCTAAAATTTTATTATTTCTAAAAGTTTCAAAAAATCACAAATATTTCAAAGAACCAACTTTTGTGAAGGAAGATAATTTTATGGGTTGGTTTGATATACTTTTGCTATTTAAAATCTTATCCGTCAGTTACGGTAAATACGGTTCTTTTAAAAAAAAATTAAACGTCAAAGGAAAAATGTCTGTTTTAATGAAATAATTTGATAAGAATATTAAAACCCTAATTATAAAACAAAAATAAATCACTTAGCACTTAGATCACAAAATTTCATATAAAACAGAATTTAAACGGTAACTCAGAAAAATGGATGTTACACAAAGCATTTCACATGGATCATGAAATGAATAGTCCCTTATCCAATAGCAAAGGAGGTCATCCAAGAGGCTTGTGAAAGTAGAGGGTGAAATTATTTTTCTACCCTTTAGGTTATAGGTGAAAAAGAAAGAAAAAGATAGGGTAAAATAGACTTTTTATAAATCAAAATTTAAGATAATTGGTTTAATTTATAAGAACCAATGAGAATGCTAAAAATTTCCATGTATTAGCCCTAATATCTTCGTGGAAGAGTTTTTGGAAATTACAAAAAGGGTAACCTCTTCGGTATTTACCGTTTATCGCGTATACGCCCAAAAGGAAAAAATAGTAGTTTCACAAACTTACATAGAAATAATTCCTAAAATCCCTAAACATTAAGTTGAAAATAAAAAAATAACATTTTTGTTTTTATGAATAGTAACTAAAACGGTTTAAGCGATTTAACTAGGGTATTTTCATCATTTGTCAACGACAGGGCATTTTTTAGAAATTTTCCAAAAATTCCAAAAAAATTCACATAACTCACAAATAATGACAAAAAAACTATTTTGACAAGTAAAATATTTTTCTGACTTCATTTAAGATTTTTACGCTAATTAAACCCTATTCCATCAGTTAAGACGTAAACTGGTTTTCATTTGAATTACAACGACAAACTTGAACTACTAATTTCTGTAACGCCCCTTTTTCCCACAAGGAACGTCACGTGAAAAACTAAAATTTAATGCGGAAAAACATCTTTCATAAACTCAAGGTTACCAAAATTGGCGGCTAATTTTTTTTTTAAAAGAATCTTAAACGAAAAGATTTCTCACATCACACTTAGCCCTCCTGAAACTCAGAAAAAAGAAACATCATGCACATATATATATATATATCATCATGTCAAAATATACAAGTCTTGCGCCCGCAAGGATAGTTTGGAACCACAACGTAGTGGCCAAACTACATCGTCATAACGTAAGGAAAATAAAGCGATAAATCTAAATCTAAGAAAACTGTAAATCAAAAGATGTGTCAAATACACGACATTGAACATGAACATCCCAAACCTAGACTGGTCGCTAACAGACATCCCACAACCTAGCACTAGACACCCCCCACCACTACGACCTAAGACGATGACGTCTCCTCGGGGTCCTCCTCGGGATCCTCCTCTGGGTCCTCCTCCTCCTCAGATATCTCAATGAGTACCCGCTCTGGCTCATCTCGAACCTTCCTCTTCCCCCTCTCTGCGTGTCCCGACGGTCCGGCAGAAGTGTCAGAAGAGCAGCGTACGAAACAGCCATACGGTGGAACGTAAGGAACGGAAAACGTAGGTCTCCCTGTCGCTGGTGGTGAAGCTGGTGTCACTGATGGAGCCATCCTCGGTAGACGGTCTCGCGGCAAGGTGCTCTTCCTCGGAGTGAGACGCGTGCGGCGAAACATGCGACGATACTCCCGAGCTGATCCGGTTACCCGTGAGGGTAAAGGTCTCTCCTCCGCCTGAGTCTCTCGCCTCGGCTGCTCCACGGGTGCCTCGGGTGCGGCTGCCAGCCAGCTGCGCATCCTCTCTAATGGAATGTGAACGTCCAAAACCATATCGCGCTCCAAAACCTCTTCGGGGCCTAGCACCCCTCCTCTAGTCCTGACCACGTGTCCACACACAGTGGCCCATTGGGAGATGGGATTATAAGTCCATCCCCTCCCTCGGACTCGGCCTCAAGGGGCCTGAAGCTCTCCCTCACGCGGGCTACCAAAGGCCTCATCTACGCGTAACATACATACAGATACAGGAAAATATGCAAGGGTGAATTTCTTTTCACAAGTTGAAATCCACTGAAAGGTTGCATATGAAAAATAAAATACTACGTAATACATTCCAAGAATATATTTATATAGAGTTACTCTTTCGCAAATCTTTTAGCTAAGCTATTCAATCATCAACAATAGACAAATCATCAAGGTAAACACACAATCAAGCACACACATAGCATTCTAGCATAATGCATGTCACTTCAATATCTCTTTTCATACACCGGTGCACTGCTCCATGGAGACTTTTCTTCCTCAACTAAGTAGAGCGATGTGGCGGAATCGTATACCTATCATTAATGCAAACTGACCTTCACTCTCGGCCATCGTTTGTCATTTATTCGGTACAGACCCATTGTGCTACGTCGTACACCCCATCTCAAATAAGGCAGCCGGTCAGGATCATCCAAGCCGGGTACACTACTTTTCTCGGCACAAGGGGATTCACCGCAAGGCCATTGAGAATTTCGTAACCTGGATGCCCTCAAAGACTTATAGTCAGACCATACTTATTTACAATCCCCGCATAAGATTGTGTGCTCTAATCATGGCATAAAGCCAACATGGCAAGAGCCAATATTAGTCATGGCATAAAGCCAACATGGCAAGAGCCAATAACTCAAATGCATATGACAGTATATTTGCAACCACAATCAATTTGGTCCCTCGTCTTAGGGTTTTCATCGCCACGTGTTAGCTTTCATCTAACACCGTGTAATATTATTGTCCTTAAGACTTTTATCTTCGCCACGTATTGGTTCTCTTCCAATACCGTGTAATATTATTGTCATTTAACACCATAAGTTTTTAGAAGAAATTCCTCTTTGAATTCTTAAGTTTTCTTTAACTTTAACCCTCTAATTCTTATTATTTTTCCTTCTCACTTCTTATTAATTATTAAAAACCACATAACTTGTTAAAATTTCCTTTTGGCCCGAAAACGTCCAGTTCCTGCGTCCAGTCTGCGTCCAGTCCCTGCGTCCAGTTCCTGCGTCCAATATGCGTCCAGTTCCTGCGTCCAGTCTGCGTCCAATTTCTGCGTCCAGTCTCTGCGTCCATTTCCTGCGTCCAGTTTCTGCATCCAGTCTACGTCCAATTTCTGCGTCCAGTCTCTGCGTCCAATTTCTGCGTCCAGTCTCTGCGTCCAGTTTCTGCGTCCAATTTCTGCGTCCAGTTTCTGCATCCAGTTTCTGCGTCCAATATCTGCGTCCAGTGTCTGCGTCCAATTTCTGCGTCCAGAACTCCAGAATTTTGTATTCTTGAAATTTATCCAATTAAGTGTTATCTTGAATCCTCATTAATTTCTTTGTTTTCATTTGTAAAACTTTTTCATTAAAGCTTTTAACTCCTCTTACCACACTTAGTCAAATATTTTCAAACCAATCCCAATCACATACAATTAAATCATGTGAAACATCCAAGAATCAATATTCATCCATTTAGGCAAAAACACCACCAAGCCATAAATCAAACATACACTTAGGCATTCCAAATCACTCCAAATCATACATATGATTTTTCCAACAACACATAGGCTTATCAAAAATTATCATGCCTCAACCAAAATCATACTTTCACTCATATACATAAATATATAAAAATACATATTACTAAAGAATGATTTCTCATTCAAACACCCAATATGAAAACTCAAGTCTTTGAGTTTTTCATGAACATACAACATACACCACACACATACACATCCTTCCCAACTTATTGAGAAAATCCCCTTACCTCTTGAAGACTTGAAAATGGGCTAACTCCAAAATCACCTTCACACCACACCAACACCAAGTGGTCTACTCAACACCTTGATGTTCCCACACTTAGAAAAATTTACCTTTTTCAAAATACATCAAAATACAACCATAGAAATATGAGTTTTATGAAAACCAAGAAGCCCTAAAGAGTAGAAATTTGAGAAGATGAATACTTACTCAAATCTTGAAGGAAAATAGATCCAAGATAGTTTTCAAGCTTGTAGGTTCCAATGGAGTGAACCTAAACCAAGGAAAAGCTTATTTTTAGTGAAATGAAGAACTCAAGCTTTCATGAAAACATGAAAGTGGTGGAAATGAAAAAAATGAAAGAAGTTTATGGATTAGAATGATGATCCAAACCTTTTTTGTGAAGCTTGGGTATGGAAAATCTCAATAGAACTTGGTCTTTTTGTCTATGGAAAATGCTTGGGAATGGAGAGAAAATGGAAAATGGAACTTGGAGAAGATGAAGTGTATGAAGCAAATGAATTTCTCTCTCCTTCCCTTCCCTAGTAGATTTCAGCTGAAGCAAGAAGGGCATGGGGGAGGTATGGGCTTGCATGCTTTGGTGGTTGGGAGCCATACCTCTCTCACCTAATTTTGGAAAAATTCAAAATTTGACCCCTTTGACCATTTGACTTTTGGAATTGTTTGAGAATGGGATCAGCCCCCCTCCTAGGCGCCCAACTGACCAGAAAAATGGTGGGATTAAGTCCCATCAAGTTAGGGTTTAATCGGTAGTTCGAAGCGGTAAAAACGCGTAGTTTTCGAAACCCCTTTTTAGATAAATATTTTTCTAAAATGAGTAAAATCATGAAGAATACATTTTATGATTTGAATATGTCCTAGAAAAATTTAGAAACCCAAAACTAAATTTTTGGACTATTTTTCATGTCCCGGTTGCGCCCGGTTTACCCGTAAAGCACCAAACGCGGGTAAAAATAAAGTTTTTCTGAAAAATTTCCAGAAAATTTCTAAAAATCAAAAATATTATAAGAACCACTTTTGGTTCGTTAAAAATTTATTTTGGAGTAAAAATGACCTCCAGAAAAAATACTGAACCCTATCCCCGCATCAGGAGAGAATGCGGTTCCCGCAAAAACTCAGTTTTGCGAACTCTACTACTCTTGACTCTTCTAAAATAAATCTAAGATATTACTATCACTATCCTCACCTCAAGATCCCAAAAATCATTAATTAAATAATTTTAATTAAATTAAATAGGATTAAAAATCAATAAAACTATATATAAAATCAGGGTGTTACAATTTCTATACTAGGAAAAACTCTATTTATCCTTGTAATTTTTTCATCTCGATCATTTCCTAGTCTCCGGGTATTTATCCGTTTCCCAATTAACGTGTCATGTAATTCATCTTAGAGGGATTAAAACAGTAACACTTTTATCCTCTTCTCTAAAATTTCCAAATTAATTTCTAAAATCCTCAAATAATATAAAAATACCATTTGGCTTCTCATACATTTCCTGGACCTTCTATTGTTACCAATTCAATCTAAATCCATTTTTGACTTCCGGAAAACGTGAATCAGATTTTCCGTCAACATTCTGTTTTTCTTCCAAATTTGAACAACTACTTATATAAATATAAAAACCTCCAACTATAACTTTAGATTTTTCAATCCTAAGCACTCTGTCTTATAGAGTGAAAATTTGGGATGTTACAATGTGAATATTTTACTTTTCTTATGCAAATGTCCCGATAAGACTTGTGAAAGCTTTTACCCTTTCTATGTGTGTATATTTTCTTTCCTTTTGTGGCACATCTTTTTAGATGTTTCCCTTTGGATTGTTTGGAGTACTTGGAGTTTGAGAGCATGGAGCCGATATCTGTGATGAGGACATCAGTCGGGATATCAACACATCCCAGAGGATTATGCATTCTATGTGTTGTGGGTAGATGGTTGAAGGAGTGACCTTGGTTTTGTAGGCACTTCGGTATCTGAAGAGATAAATTCCTCTTATGTTACTTTGTATGGGAGTCTTGTTAGAGAAATCTCCAGTGAGTATTCCTAGGTTTGACTAGCGATATTGTCTTAGGTAGAGTTCAAGAGTCTTTTCTACAATTTGCAACAACTCTTTTTACTTGATGCTGTAACAACCATATTTTCTTTGTTGTGGTTCTTATAATTGGTTTTGAATGAGTCTGTAGTCTTATAAATTTCAGGACTTAAAATTTGGGTTTTTATTGGAGGATTACTTAAGTGTTAAATGCATTTTACTAAGTTATGAAGAGTTATTATTTCCCAAGTGAAAATCCAATTTTATTTATGAATTTAAGTTTTATTTCATTATTTATTCTATAATTGGTTTGATACAGTAACTTTCATCTTAAAAAAATATAGACCACAATTGTGAACATTTTATTTCTACAGTCTTTTTCAAAAATAAAACCGGCAATTTAATTAATTCCGCATCGAGTTTGTTCTGTAGCTCCGAGGGGTGTTACAATTTCGGGATACAGGGACTAAATTGAATGAATCAACACATTTAAAATATAACTATTTAAAAAATACTTTATGTTGGTCCTTGCTTACTTCAATGACACATAGGCTGTCATATGTGAGCTTGTGTGGCATTTAACGTGTCATATTAGCATTGGTGATGATGTTAACTTATAGAGATGATGTTTGGGACCAATGTGACAGTCAGATGCTAGTTTTAGGGATTTTTTTTTTTAAATTTCTTTAGTTTTAGAGACTGACTTGACAACGCGTTACACATTCAAGGACCAAAATAACTATTTACTATCCAATTAATTGGATCAAGTAAGAGTTATTTTAAAAAAAATAATATTGTTTAAATAATTTGTTTGTCAGCTGAGTCGAGAGAACTTGGTTAAGTAATTTGTTTCAATTATTTTTTTGATTAAATTTGTTTCCTCGTCAATGAGCTGACAACCACTATCCTTTTTAAATTTAAAAACTTTCCCACATTGGAAAGGGCTTGAGAAGATAAATTTAGTATAGTACATACTACATAGATATAAATTTCACGTGAGATTTAAATGAAATTTATTACATCTAGTACTCACACCATCACAAAATAAGTGATGTTTAAGGTTTTTTCACATAGATTAAGAAAAACAATGAATGAATGGCAGTATTAATTTTACCAAATTAACTTCATAATTATTTATTGCTCTTAATTTGTATGAATGAATTGCCTCCCATTATTTGGGTTAAAATTGAAATAAAATAATTAATGATTCAATGAACAAATAAAATGACACTTATTTTGAGATTTTTTTTACTAAAACATCACCTGTTTTGAGATGGAAGAAGTCTTTATTTTATTTTTTTTACAAACTATATCTTTAGTTTAAAAAAGTTTAAAAATCACACCTCTTTTTTCCGCCGAATAAAATTTGTATATAAGGCAAATAGAATATAGAATATTATTAATGAGACAAAGTTTTTTTTAATTGAGAAATATAATCCAAGTACAATTTTTTATATATGACTAGAAAATTTTATGTATAGAAACCCATCAAGGCAAGTGGCATAAGACGTTTAGTAACTTGGTAGACGTGGATGCCAAGCAAGAATCGTGCCAAATATCTAATGCTCATGTGTAATTTATTTTCTTTCGATCTCCAAAATGTTGCCTAAAATCTGACCATGTACTTTGATCCCCTCATTTCGCCTCCTTTCCCTCTCTCATTCATCTGTAATTTTTTCCCCATGGCTTCTTCAGCCATTGCTAAAGAATTAAGATACTCGAAACTATAATTTCACAACCCCCGTTAGACAAACTTGACGATGGTATTCCATGATTTTTATGTGTGTGGCATGGAATTTACTCATTAGATGCATGCCTGCACCTATAGTATATAATTCTTCTATATGAGCTTTGAAGCTTTATTTATATATCTCTTGTACCTCTTCAACTCATCAAGACTGTTGGAGCTTTAATTTCATGTGAGAGGGTGAAATAAAAAGATTAAGGATCTATGAAGATGGGGGCACGAAAATCCTCCTGATCGATGCCATTGTTGTTGACCCTTGAGTTTTGTGTTCGGCGGTTTCCAATCTACAATTTTTTCAGATGGAATGGCAGATCCTGCTAGTTATGGGAATCATAATGATCAGTATGATATTGAACAAGTTAGTTTCATCAAAGCTGTCTTATATACTGGTACTTATAGTTATGGCTACTATGTGGAGAAATTGTTACATTTTATTATCAAATTAATGGAACAGAGCGCAATCAATATTGTCACATTTTGGTCTTAATTTGCTAGTATGGTGTGTTACACTATAAGTAGATAAAAATGTCTTATCTGGGTTTTGTCATATGTTGTGATTAAGAAGGATGTGTATATATGTGTGCCTTTGCCTTGGCTTTATATATAGGTAAAACTATATAAAACTTTGATTATATTACATAACCTATAACAAATAAGTAGCTCAAATTGTGCCTTTATTGGGGGGAACCAAGAAAAACATCTCATTGCAATTGGAAATACGTTTAGAATCTTCAAATGATGTGGAAGTAATTTCTTCATTTTTGTTTGAAAAAGTTTGCATTCTACAATAATCAATTAAGAATTTAATTTATATTTCAACTATGCTTGAAGACATACATAGCTTTAAAGAAAAGCACTCAGTCAATTAAGAATAGTGGGTTTGCCTATTCGGATTATCACTTATCAGATTTTACTGAATAATTAAATTTGTGTTCCATCATTATATGTGCAAAGTCCCATGATCTTTAGAGTAGATATGTGCATGATGAATAAGATATTTCTATGAATAATTTCATGTTTAGTGGTATTACTAGGATTAAAAAAGTTGGCTTTCTCATTCTCATATAATGGAAAAGAATCTAAACCATGACGTTGCAGCCACAATTGTGGTTGTGAACTGCAATTTAAAACCATGGTTTCATGTATTATTGGTGGACAGAGAACACTTGGTTAAAAATTTAATTCTTGGTCCTTGGATGCTAGCTGATATTTATGGTCATATTAACAAACTCTTAAAGACATCCCATGTTTGTTGTAACAAATTTGCAGGTTGTTTCTAGATGATATTTGCTACCAGAAAAGGATTCTCTGTCATTTTCACTTGTTTTTAATAACGGGGCACGGTTGCTTGATCCGGTAAGAAAACATGCTTACTCTCATAATGCATTTAGATCTATCAATTTGATTTAGAAAATGAAAAGAAATTGAATCTAGCTATTATTTTCTTTTCCTTTAATATGTACAGGTAGAGAAATGTAAAAACATTCTTTGACTCTCTTATTAACCGTCTATTATTATTTGGCAAAATCCCACATTAGTTAATATGTAGACGTATGGTTTGTAGGCCTTGAGCCATTTTCAATTGAACAATGTAATAGGGATAGTTAATAGAAGGACTTAATTATCTGATGTGAGTTTTAACACAAATCCATCCAATGCATTTTTATCCTCAACTTTGCTAGTTTCTTCAAATTTCCCAAGGATTAATTTGCCATAGTCATTGCATTGAAGGATCCATTTACCACTAATAGGAGCAGAATTTTAAGCTACAGGGAAATTATGTCACAGTTCAAGCTCTTCTATTTATACCAATATAATCAAGAACATATAAACTTTAAACTACATATGAAGTCATTATTTTTTGTAAGCAATATTTGTGCAAATGTTGTATTACACATGGCTTTGATTTTTCTTTTCATTTATCCCTTTCCATTTTGCATTCAAATGTAGGCAATCAAGAATGTGGTTTATGTGAAATCTTGACAAAGAATGTGCTATGTTTAGGATAAAATATGTGAAAATCTTAATCCAAAAATGCATCTTAACACTTCTCTGTTATCCGATTTTTGTTTGGATTTCCAAAAGATAAATAAAATTATGTGAATGTTTTTTAAATTATTTCAACTGAATAAGTGAATATTTAACTGTCGGTTAATTTTACTCAGTTCTTAAACATTGTGCATTTCCATGAATCCATCATATGAAATGCAAACTTTCTAATAGGTTGATGCTTTTATGAATTCAGGGACTGTGAGTTACAGATACTTGTTTACAGGTATATCTTTGGCTTTATTCGGAATGATTGTCCTTTAGACGCAACACTAGAGTTAACTTCAGGCATTGTTCCTGGTAAGCTCAGATGTGGGGTTAGAACGTGCAAATATGCAACCAAGGACAAGTGTTGCAGATGGTTTTCGTGTTAGTGCATCAAGTACGCCCAGCAATTCAAGTGGAGGATCTGAACCAGATGACATAGAATTACTAGGAGATGTTTACATATGGGGAGAGGTTTTGGCAGATGGAGTTTCAACTCCTGATGGAACTGGAATTCAGGTTCCTTCTAAGACAGATGTGCTAATTCCTAAGCCAATAGAGTCTAGTGTTGTTCTTGATGTTCGTCGCATTGCATCCGGCGAGCATCACCTTGCTATTGTAACTAAGAGAGGAGAGGTTTTTACTTGGGGAGAAGAATCTGGGGGAAGACTTGGTCATGGAATTGATAAAGATTTTATCCATCCCCATCTAGTTAAGCCTCTGGCAGATGCTGCTTTGGATTTTGTTGCATGTGGAGAGTATCATACATGTGCTGTATCTCAATCCGATGATCTTTTCACATGGGGTGATGGTACATATAATGCTGGACTTCTTGGCCATGGTAATGAGGCTAGCCATTGGATACCTAAGAGAGTACTCAATGGCGCTTTGGAAGGGCTTCAAGTTGTCTCTGTCTCATGTGGAACATGGCACTCAGCATTGGCAACCTCAAATGGGAAATTGTTTACCTTTGGTGATGGAACATTTGGTGTCCTAGGCCATGGTGATCAAGAGAGTGTTTTGTATCCAAAGGAAGTACAATTATTAAGTGGACTAAAGACTATTAAGGTTGCATGTGGAGTATGGCACACTGCAGCTATTGTAGAGGTTGTGTTTCAGTCTGGTTCAAATGCTTCGTCATGGAAGCTCTTCACATGGGGCGACGGCGACAAACATCGTTTGGGCCATGGAAACAAGGAAACATATCTACGACCCACCCGTGTCTCTCCACTTATTGAATATAATTTCCACCAGATAGCATGTGGGCACACCATGACTGTTGCTCTCACTACATCTGGTCATGTCTTTACAATGGGAGGCACCGAAAATGGTCAACTAGGAAATCCTATGGCAGCTGGAAAAGTACCTACTCTAGTCCAAGATAAGTTGCTTGGTGAGTTTGTTGCGGAAATATCATGTGGAGCACATCATGTTGCAGTAGTAACATCAAGAAATGAAGTATATACATGGGGAAAAGGTGCTAATGGAAGATTGGGACATGGAGACACAGAGGATAGAAAATCTCCTACATTAGTGGTAGCCTTGAAAGATAGGAATATAAAAAACATCTCATGTGGCTCAAACTTTACCTCTTGTATTTGCATCCATAAATGGGTCACTGAAACTGACCAATCTGTTTGCTTTGGTTGCCGACAAGCATTTGGTATAACAAGACAAAGGCACAATTGTTATAATTGTGGGTTGGTTTTCTGCCATACTTGTAGTTCTAAAAAGGCAATGAAAGCTGCATTGGCTCCAACACCACAAAAACCTCATCGTGTGTGTGATAATTGTTATACGAAGCTTAAACTTGTTGAGGTTGGTGATCCTTCCAAGTTTAATGGTTCCAGAGCTACACCTTCTCAAAGTTCAACAATAAGTGGCAACAGTGAAAGATTAGAACAGGAAGTAGCAACGTCTAAAAGAACTCTCTTCACTTCCATTACTGAACCAATGAAATACCTTGAGATAAAGAATAATAATCCTGGAACTCCCAAATATGGTTCTACTTCCTTTATCCGAGCTTCTCAAGTTCCATCTCTTTTACAATTGAAAGATATGGCATTTCCAAGTTCACTGAGTTCTATTGAAATTATTTTGAAGCCTGCTACATCCCCTAGTCCATTAAAAACTCCACCACCAACTTCACCCGCGGATTCAGGTCCCATATCCCCATACACAAGTAAATTAAGCACTCCAAGTTCTCCCAGTCCAAGATTTTCTGGAACTCTTGTTAAAGGTTTGAGAAGGACATATGATCTTTTGAACCAAGAAGTCTCAAATTTGCAGAACCAAGTAAATCTAATACCATTATTTCTAAATATAGCAATCATGTCCATTGTTCTTGCAGAAATTAAATATAATCTGTCCCCATTAACAAGTATATGAATGTTTTCTTTATATAGATTCAGAGTTTGAAGCAAAGAGGTGACATGAAAGATGTAGAAATTCAGAAGCTTCAGAGAAAGGCTACCGAAGCTATTGCCTTGGCTGCAGTGGAATCTTCTAATCATAGGGAAGCAAAAGAATTTATCAAATCTAGTAAAGATCAGGTATCACAGCTGAAATCATTAAATTAATTATAAGAAAATATTTTTTCTACTATAGTACTAGGGATATTGCACTCACTTTAAACTCAAGTTTAGACTTTTAGCAGAGCATTGACATGACATCAAAGAATTTTTAATTTTATATTTAATGTATGGCATAAACTAGATGATGGACCTAATGAGGAAGAATAAAAAAAGATAAATGGCAAATGGATAAAAGGTAAATAAATCAGGATTTTAAATTCCTTATCCTAAATAGCTAGCTAAACTTGTCTTTGGTTTAATTCAGTTGAAGGGAATGACTGAGAAGTTACCACCAGAAATTCCAGAAAGTAGAATTTTGAAAACCATGCATATTCAAGCTGAAG
The DNA here is from genome assembly GCA_030159175.1 of Glycyrrhiza uralensis. Classification (NCBI taxonomy): domain Eukaryota; kingdom Viridiplantae; phylum Streptophyta; class Magnoliopsida; order Fabales; family Fabaceae; genus Glycyrrhiza; species Glycyrrhiza uralensis. The sequence goes on along the minus strand of BRZY01000003.1, from coordinate 12,832,070 downwards.
ATTTTCTAAAAGAGATTTCAGAATATGAAACACCTTTACCGTCAAAGTTGGAGTCCAAGGAACCAAATGCACTTGACATACCTGCTGCAGATAGTGGCTCTTCTAAACTGCAAAAAAACAATCTAGAAGAAAATGCCAATGCGGCAAGAACTCACTCTTGTCATCAAGATGGAGGAAATTTCTTGCTTGAAGAGATTAATGGATCAAAGTTAGAGTCTACCCAAGAAAATGCACTTGATATGTCTACCTCAAATGCTAGCACTTTCGAACTGCAACAACATAATCAAGAAGGAAATGCTGATGATGTTGTATCAGGAGTTGACTATTGTGAACATGATGGACAAAATTTCCATAACGAAATTAATGGATCACTGTTGGAGTCTGAGCAACAAAATCTACCTGATCATATACCTACCTCAAATAGTGGCATTTTTAGAGTGCAAGAAGACATAGAAGAAAAAAATGATGACACTGCTGCAGAGGTTGATCAATCCCAAACTGCTAGAGGACAACATGTCCTTCAAGAAAGTAATGGACCATCTATATCTAGTGCTGGAGGAGAAGAAGCAATGTCTCCACTAAACTCAGAAAATGGTTCAAGATCACTGGACTCTTCATCTATATCTACTCCACTAAACTCAGAAAATGGTTCAAGATCACTGGACTCTTCATCTATATCTACTCCACTAAACTCAGAAAATGGTTCAAGATCATTGGACTCTTCGAGATCTGCAGTTGGGAGACTACAAGAAACACCACTCATTGAGAAATTCGAACCTGGGGTTTATGTGATACTGATATTACGGCCTGATGGCATCAAAATTTTCAAACGGGTTAAATTCAGGTCAGTTACATGCTTCAATTTCTGTTTCAGTATGATTGGTGGTAGTATATATGTGTATCTCAATGTGGGGGATATCATGCGATATTCAAATATGCACACAAGTATTTGTGACCAAAATAATAACTACATTGTTTTGAACTATCTCTGATGGTATATTAAAGGATTAAAATATGTTTTTATCCCAATAAAATAGATGAAATTTGATTTTGATCTCTATATTAAAAATATAAAAAAAAATTATACGGATCAAAAAATCAAATTAAACCATTTTTAAGGACTAAAAATGTATTTAATCTCATGTTGAATTTGCAGGCGTATCGTTAACCATGACTTTTTTCCTTAGCAACTTTGCTCAGCAACTAAGTAAATGGGATTGGCAATTACAATTCTATAAATTTTATATTCTTAAGTAATATACATTTTTTAGTTTCTTATCAACATGTGCTCTAATTTGTTCATCTGATGAAAATAAAAGTTCTTCGTCCCATTTTTCGGTTTGATATATAAGAAATGATTATATTGTGATGAAAGTATAATCCAGTAGGTTGCTCTAATGATTTGAATATTTTCAGTTTAGTCATTTTTGGATAGAAAAATTAAAAATAACTTACAACTGACTTTTTTTTTTTAAAAAAATGTGGTATTTTTTTTTGGGTAGTTCGACATGTGGTTATAGAGAGAAAAATGCATTTGATTATAAGTTCCATTTGGATTTGAAAGTCCAGCCTATAGCTTAAGAAAAAGTTAGTTTCGCTTTACATTTTTGTTTTTCTCATATATGTTTCCATGTATAATGCGAAAAAATTTAATAAATAGTTATGGGAGAATTTTTTTTGAAGGAAGTTATGGAGTGATATGAGCTTTTAAAATAAATTGAAGTATAAAAGTTAATTTCAACTTAATTATATTGTAAACTATAAGTTAGAAAACTTTTATAGAAAAGTTTGTCCAAATAGACCCATAGTTATTGATGTTATTTTTACACTTGACTTTTTTTTTGTCTTTTCCACATTTAACATTTCTATTTCTATCTAATTTTTTATTAATTTATTGTTTGAATGCAGTAAGCGAAGGTTCACTGAAAATCAAGCAGAAGAATGGTGGGATCAAAACAAAGGTAGGGTTCTTAGGAAATACTGTCCATTACATCAAAAGCTAACTACTGGATCTTCTAATATCACACCTCATGCTAAAGAAAATATTGAGGCATCGCCTTCCAAAACTTAAACCTATTCTATAGGCCTCACCTTAGTTAGATGAAATGATCAATCTATTGGAAAGAAAGGTATCTTCATATATGGATATATTTAACCATGTATTCAACGAGGATAGGAATTGTAGTAAAAAAATGAGAGAACGACTTGATTTACATGTAGGAAAATTAGCATTTACTTTGGTTTTTTTTATCAATCAGAGAATCTCATAAATATCAAAACACATATTTGTTGGTGAGCCACGAAAATCTCAACCTAACTCAGATTCATCTCGGGTGTGAGTTGACTCAGTTACATTAAAATAATAGAATAAATAAAAACAAATTAAAAATAATAAAAAAAGGATTAAAAATAATAATATATTTATAAAATATAAAAAATAAAAGTGGGTAAAAAGTGGGTCTACTTAGCTCAACCTAACTCAAAACCACTTTGGCCCCACCGGTTTGTGAGCTGGGTAAAAATAACACCAGAAAATGTTAGTCCAATTTTTTGCAACTCAACCCACCTTTGAGTATGGCTGTGGAGTTGGCTCATGATCCACAAATCCACAACTCATATTGATATATCTACGTGATGTTAATAACCGATTATCGGGATAGGATAATCGATTATTTCGATGTTTCAAAACCTGGAAAACATTTTCAATCAAAATAATCAATTATTGAACTAGTTCCAAGAGAAAATGACCAAGTCTTCATACTGAGAAGACCTATCATTTAATTAGTTGTTTGTCTTCGTCTAAACTTAAAGTTCTTTTTTTTTTTTTGAGGAAATGAAATAAACGACGTTAAGAAATTACGTGTCTAAACTTAAAGTTCTTGAAGCATGTTTATTCGCAAATTATCAATTGCTAACCGTGTTCATTCACATAACTATTTTTTTTTGTCGAAACTCACGTATTTATTTGTGTCCATTCTTCTTGAATTAGAGATGTTGGGCCGGCCCCTAAATCAGCCTCATGGGCCTTTATAGGGTCAAGTCTCGATCAAAAGGGAATTGGTAAATACACCTCAGTTTTTTGTCATATACCCCACATTTATTCAGAAAATTACCATTATACCCTTATTGTTTGGGTTTTTTTTTTTTGATTTCGCTTCTTTTCCGAAAACTGACCATACACCCCCAGTTTCCGGAATACAGATTTGCATTCCGGAAACTGGAGTTTCCGGAATACAAATTGTATGGAAACTGGAGTTTGCAAATTTGATTGCATTCCGGAAACTGAATTTTTCTGGAGTTTCCGGAATGTAAATTTTTCCTGGAGTTTTCGGAATGCAAAAATACATTCCGGAAACTGGATTTTCCTGGAGTTTCCGGAATGCAAAAATGCATTCCGGAAACTCAGTTTCCGGTAACAACGTGAAATTGAAAAAAAAAATTAAACAAATCAATGAGGGTACAATGGTATTTTCCTTTTTAAGTGTGGGGTGTATGTTCAAAAAAATTGGTGTATTTACCAATTCCCCGATCAAAAACACAGGACGAAAGAAGAATAAAAAAAATTATTTATCATTAAACATTCTGATTAATTTTTTTTAGCAATTAACGTTATTTTTGAAGGAAACAAAGTAAAACAACATAATAAGGGAGGTTAAATTGTATTTTCTTAACTTTTAAAACCTTTTCGAAAACGTTGGACTCTGGCCACAACATATTGGACGTAGAGACAAAGTAGTTCAAAAACAATTTGTTTAACTTAAAACTTTAGTTAAAATATATACCTCAAAACAATCCTCACAGTTAGTATAAAAACTTAATGTAAAAGAGATAAGGGTAAGAGATAGACACAGATAATTTCACTTGTTTGCTCTAATAACCAAGAGCTACTTCCAGTCCCTTCTTTCCTGAAAGAATGTCCACTACCCTTGGATAAGACTACAAGTATTCAACAGCCTCTTCAAGCCCAAACCCCGAGTATTCTTTTTACAACAAGCCTCTCTGGAGTCAAACCCAAGTATTCTTTGTAAACTAAGCCTCTTCAGGCTTACACTAAAGTATTCTTTTCTATTCACTACAAGAGAATTGATGAATAGCGGCGGTCGTTTTCAACCGCCCCTAAATCAGCAATTTACGTTGGTTACTCAACCGACGTTAACTCCCAATGCTTTGCGGTGGGCATACGTGAATAGTGGCGGTTAAAACCGCCCTTAACATTTGTTTGGGATTTTATTTTATTCTTTCACATAATTTAAAGTTCAATTAAATTATAATGATGATCCAAACCTTTGGTGGAAATGAAAAAATGAAAGAAGTTTATGGATTAGAATGATGATCCAAACCTTTTTTGTGAAGCTTAGGTGGCCAAAAACTCAACAAAAACTTAGCCTTTTGGTGTATGGAAAAGCTTGGGAAAATGGAGAGAAAATGGAGAATGGAAACTTGGAGAAGATGAAGTGTGTAACAAAATGAATTTCTCTCTCCTTTCTCCCTTAGTAATCTCGGCTGAACACAAGGAGGAATGGGGGAGGTATGGGCTTGCATGCTTTTGGTGGTTGGGAGCCATATATACCTCTATCACCTAATTTGAAAAAATTCAAATATTAACCCCATTTGACCCAATTGACTTTTGGAATGTTTTAGAGAGTGAAATCAGCCTTTCTTATGCGCCCAAGGCTGACTGGAAAATGGTGGGATTTAATTCCACCAAGTTAGGGTTTAATCGGTAGTTCAAAGTAACAAAAACGCGTAGTTTTCGAACCCCTTTTTAGATAAATATTTTTCTAAAATGGGTAAAATCATGAGAAATGAATTTTATGATTTGAATATGTCATAGAAAAATTTAGAAACCCAGAACTAAATTTTTGGACTATTTTTCATGTCCCGGTTGCACCCGGTTTACCCGTAAAGCTCCAAACGCGGGTAAAATAAAGTTTTTCAAAAAAATTTCCAGAAAAATTTCTAAAAGTCAGAAATATTATAACAGTAACTTTTGGTTCGTTAAAAAATTATTTTGGAGTAAAAATGACCTTCAGAAAAATGCAGGACCCTATCCCTGTAGGTAACAGGAAGAAACACAAGAAGGGGGGGTTGAATTATGTTTCAAAGCTTTTACAACTTTTTCGCAAATATTTGTACGCTTGCTGTGAACCCGTTGGACGCACAGCGTATTGGAATATTGGACGCACAAGTAGATTGGACGCAGAGGCTTCCACTTAGTTTAAAAACATTTTCTTTGTGCGATTTAAAGAGTTTGAAAAACTTGATAATACAAAATTCAATTCAATCCCTCTTGTTAGTAAAGATAAATAAATAACTAGAGATAAGGGAAAGAGAGAATAACACAAGTATTTATCCTGGTTCACCCTTTCCTAAGAGCTACGTCCAGTCCCCTCAAACTAGAGAGATTTCACTATCAATCCAGATAGAATACAAGTATTCTTCAACAGCCTCTCCAGGCCTTACAACGAGTATTATTTGCACACCTAGCCTCTCTAGGCTCAAAACAAGTATTCTTTACAAACAAGCCTCTCTAGGCTCAACACAAGTATTCTTTACAAACAAGCATCTCCAGGCTCAAACAAATATTATTTCTAAACAAGCCTCTTCAAGCTCAAACAACTCAGAAGAGTGTTTTTGACTTAAAGTGCTATCTAACTCACACAAGTGAGAATCTGAAAATCTTAAGCTCTTCGAGAGTTAAGCAAACTCTCTTTTACAAGAAGATAGAAAATACTACAAGAATTTCTTGATGAATCAGAGTATAACAAAGTTTGCGTAGCGATTCAGCTCTTTCTTTTTGATAGTTCAGCACACTTATATTCTTCTTCTTATTTACGGTATTTATAGGCCTTTGTTGAAGCTTCAAACTTGTTCCACGAATAGCTCAGCTTCAGCCTTCATAAATATGACCGTTCTCTAATAGCATTAAATGCTATTTTCCCGTTGCTCTGAGGAGTTCTTCTTTAGCGTATTTGTCTGTGTTTCTTTCTCCTAATTCAGAAGCAACCTGTACTCATAGTCTCAATTGCACAAAGGATAATAGTAATATTCAGTTGAGACAAAGAGAATACACTGTGTAAATCAGAAAGTAGTGTTCAGAGAGATATCAAAATAAACGTAGTACATTCTCTCTCTAAGTACGCTTTCACAATGCTTTATGCTTTTCATTTAATGCACATTCAGAAACTTTGACGAGGTTGTTCAGAAAAGCATTGTATACAGCTATTTGTTTTAAATCATTTGCTCAATAAATATGTCCCATATTAAATGCAAGAGCAATAAATAGCAGGTTATGTATTCTGCGTTTTGGACGCAGCATTTAGAGTGTATGAATGGACGCATACCTTTGCTTACCATTCGTACTTAAGACAGCTTGGTCTATATGGACGCATACTTATTGCTTACCATATGTACTTGAGACTTTGCTTCTCTGATAGGATACATCTCTATAATACTCATTGGTCGGTTATCACTTATGCTCATTTTGGACGCACTGTATAGCATGTCTCCATGAGTGATTTCTTTGGACGCTTATATGTTCTGCTTCTTTGGACGCAAAACTTTATTGGACGCATTGCCTCTTTGAGTCCATTGGACGCTCCATTCTTGAATCGTACATATATATGCCAATGTCACACTGGACGCTGGACTTATCTTTGTTGTACCTACAAGAGCTTGTCAGCAGACTTTGTAAAATCCTTAATACCCTTTGTTATCATCAAAACCACAAAGACTACTTAGGGAAAATTTGCATTAGAACTGTTTCTGACCAATTTGGTTCCAACAGGAAATAGGTTATGTATTTAGGGGGAAAAAATACTATTATTGTATTTATTAAAGTTCGCTATAGTTAATTGTGTTCTTGTTTAGTATGTGGTTTATTTTTTGTTGCATGTTGAATGCATATAGTCGAAAATGGAACATTAATGTGTTGATAGTGCATGTGTTTTTTCTCTAACGATGTGATGCACCATTTGGTGGCTTTCTTGTTTTTTGGAATGTAGAGTTTCAGATTGAACCCTTAAGTTCTTTTTCCCAATTTTCTATATTTTTCTATCCCTTTTTTAAAAAAAATCAACCATTTTTCATTTTTTTTCCAGTTGTTTTTATTTATGGTATGCAAGTCGGCTTGTTAGCCTGTAGACATCTGAGCATGTTTACATTGCAAATTGGGCTGGACTGGCCCACTCAAAATGTGGGCCAATGCTGATCGAGCCTAAACGGCTCGACTCGCATACCCAGCTCTATATATAATATATAATGGACTAACATAACTAGAATCAATACATAGAATAAAATTTATTAAATTTGGATAATATTATTTAAGATACTTTAATAAATATTTTGTTGTGCAGGTGGGGTATTTACTACAATTTAGGAAAGTGTGTGGTTAATAATGCACAAAGAATAAATTATGTGCATTAGTGCAATTCAATAAAGTATTTGGTCGATTTCAAATCTGTGAAAGGTTCATGGATAGAAAATCATAGTAAAATAAAACCGGTCCACCTAATATAGTAGGTAACTTGGCACTGACCCATTATTGGGACAAAATTTGGATGACCCACCCTATAAGCCATCTGATTTTAGTATTTCCCCACCCTCTTCCATGCCCATCCCACCATCCATTATTGAAGTCTGTAACCTATTATCTTTCTTCCCCCCCACGCCAAACTTTTTATAACCTTTCCTTATAATCTAAACCCGGGTATGAAAACAGTTCCTGATCATCTGTCGTTTTACATTCAAGCAGGTTTTTTTTTGTTGTGAATCATTTCCTTCATTTCTTCTGTTTGTTGTTCTACATTAGCCAAAGGGCTCGACTTTTAATCAGCCAAGAATGAATATTCTCAACAGAAGTTCTAGCAAAAATGCTATGCTATCCCTATTTACCATGTTCTCACTACTAATAATCGTTTTTACACAATGGCTAACAGTTGCAATCTCAATATTACATCAGTCAACTTATTTGAGTATTAGTCTACCCCATATAGTATTTCTTTTGCCTCCCATAAGACCGGATTCGAACCCATGACCTGAGGCTTAAGTACATGGAAGCATCATTGTGTCTCCGCTTGGGCTCCTGGGTCGTGGGTTCGAACCTTTAATTATGAGAGGCGAAAGAAATATCACATGGGGTGACATGATGCCGTTTATATGACACAGACATTTCATTAGTGACAAGAATGTGCAAGCACGCGTTGAGTGTCGGTCACAACTTGCAGGATATGACCCAAGCCGCCGTTCTTGTGTTTGGTGTTGTGACTTGCGAAATTGAACGGCCACAATTAATTAGTTTTGCATTTTGCAAGTAACATGATTATCGCAGCCTAATTAAGCCTTCCCCAATACTGAGGCCAAGTAAACCATCAACCATGCATATATGGATCAACATCCGGGTTTCGGAAACCATGGGTATATATATATTTTTGTTGGCATGCACGTTGCATTTGCTAATAATAATGTAGCAACTAGCTAGCAAACTTCAATTTCCTAGCTAGAAGGGTGGAAATTCCGAATTTGGAAGGTGGCAAACGGTATCGAAAAAAGAACTTTCAATGTGATCGGTCATTTGCTGTTTAATTTCTTCTGTTTTCGTGCCAAAAAATATGTGCTACTTAATCAAGCAAATAGGACTAGTAGCGAGAGATTTGGATAGTTAACATGATCATATATAGGTTCAAACATTATTACTGCCCCTATTTTATAAAAAAAGTACAACATTCAAACCCTGTGATTCAATGACATTAAAAATATCTTGTGGACCTGTTGTTTTTTTTACATTATATAAATATATAAATATAAATTCTTTTTATAGTTAATATGCAGCTAATATTTTGTCTTTTTTGCTTAATTGGACTTTTGGTTTTCTAGGTATCGTAATTATACAATTTGGTCACCCAGTTTTTAATTGCGCTAACTGAGTCTCCCAACTATCCCAATCATAACAATCAAGTTCTTATGTCACTATGTTTATGTCGTCCAATCATAACCTTTGTAGTTCTTTTGACGGATATGGATGGGGTGCTTTGGTCAGGCGTAAGAATATATCTTCGGTGTACTCATACGGTCGGGCTCAGGGGCCGTATCTCTATTACGCCATTGGGACGAGAGCAAGTGACTAAATACGCTAAAAATTCCTAAACCGATATTTTTCTTCCATTTCCATATTCTTTTCAAAAATATATAAAACTTGTGATTTTTACTGTTTATATACAGACTGATGATGGGTTAAGGTAGTTCATTTGTATGGATCTATCTAGGAAAGACAAAGGTCTTTGAAGGAGCCCAAAAGCTCACCAAGATCTTTCCTGGGAACCATACCGATGCGCTATTTTTCCTATCTTAATAAGTTTGTATATACGTGGCGAACATTACTTGACTAGCTTTCAAAGGGCTTTTCCAAAAAGAATAAACTTAAGCAATAATTCCCGTTAATATTATTCTAGTTAAGTTCGTTACCGCATTTGACTCTGTCACAGTGTAAATATTATTAAAATAAATGAGTACAGCCAAAAAGAGTAATAAAATGGTTAAGTTTTCAAGAGTATTTTTGTGGTGATAGAATAAGAGTATTCTATGTGGTTTTGTATTAAGAGATTTAATATAGTAAAACAGAGAAGGTTTTACAAGAGAAACCAAAGTGATATTATGCAATGTTTGAGTGATCATTTGCATAAAGGTTTTTGAGCAGTACAACCCAGAGAGGGTTGAGAATAGAGTTGCGTTGGGCTACAATTGCCTTCTGGGATTATCCAGGTTTCGAAAGTCTCAATAGCCTTGGATGGTGAATACCCTTGAGCTGAGACGAGTCGTTTACCCGGCTTGGATAAATCTGACTGACGGACCTATTTCATGATATGGATGTGAATGCACATTTCGGAATGACTGCCAAGGGGTCTGAGGGGGATTACCTGGTTGTTCTGTTAAGACTTGTCGCAGGCCTATCGCTCAATGGAGTTTGGTGGAAAAAGTCTCCTTAGAGCAGCACACCAGTGTATTATCAGAAAGTTTGAAGTGTCATGCATAATTATATCTGTGATTGGTGTTATGGATGTGATTGACAATATATCTGTGATTGATGTTTTGTCTGTGATTGACGTTACTTCTGTGATTGGTGATCTATTCTTGATTGTTTCTTGGTTTTATAGTGTTTTATTCCTAAGTGTGATTTGGGTGGTAAGGCTCTGAAAATATACTGCATAAGTATTGTATGTATACTCTTTGAAACTAACATTCTTAACTTGTGTAAGTTTTTCACCCTGCCTACTTTCCATGTTGTTTTGTATATGGTTGAGTAGATGACGAATCCACGGAGGGACTCGAGTCTGGGACGATGTTTTAGCGTCCGACCCTTGGAGATAGACGGGATAGGGTGGAGGATAGATCCTTATACACAGTGGGCTACTTTTGATGGACACGTACTTATCACGGAGCACATGGTCGATGGACCCGACTTATATACAGTGCGTAGGATCTATGATTACAAAGTATCTATGAATTGGATCAGGGCAAGGGTCCAGCATGCAAGGGTCGAGGCCAGAGAGAGATATTCCCGTCATTGACGCACCGCCTATATCTTACTATGATCTGGGTAGCTGTTAGAGATTGAACCCGGCTTTTATATTACTTAGTAGCTTTCATTTCAGTCTTTTTATTTCGGTCATTTTCTTTTTAGTTTATTTTAGAGTTTTTACTGCTTTTTGATGTATAGTAGTTTTAAAACTCCTGGCTTGTACTGATGCAAGCTCTTTTGATATATATATACTTGAGGAGGTTGTTTTTATTTCAGTATTTCTACTAATACTGTTCTTAATTCATCACGTGATAGAAAAGGAAAGAATGGACTCCCCATTCTTCTCATCTTTTAAAAAAGGCAAAAATTTTAACCCCATTTTTGGGAACTAAACTTGTTTTAAATCAAAGTTAGAAAATTATTACGAAAATCTTGGTTACTATGGTGCAATATCCTTTTTGGAGAAAGGGTGTTGCATTTTGTGGTATCAGAGCCCGGTTCAATCTTTTAGGGGGAAGTGTCAGGTTATAGGTCTATTAAGCTTAGGTTGTGTGACTTTGACTAACATTGTTTGATTTTTTTTCTCTGTGAAGTGATGTGTGACATTGATTGTTTCTCTGTGTTTTTCTTTGTTTGTGGGTTAGTGCTTATGTTTCGGGTTAAGTTATAAGCAAATGGCACGAAACAACGAGGCAATGGAAAGGGCAATAGGTGCAATGAATCAGATGGCTGCCACAATGGCACAACAAGCTGAGAGAGCGGAACAGAGGGATCTGCAGAAACAGGCTAGAGATGATATAACAGCTATTGGGAAAGGGCTTTCAGATTTTAGGAAGCATGATCCTCAGCAGTTTAACGGGGAACCTGATCCAGAGAAAGCTGATCTTTGGATTCAGGAGATAGAGAAGATTTTTACATCTCTTCGTTGTGAGGAAGGGGTGAAGGTGTCCTATGCATCTTACCTGCTGATAGGGGATGCCGAGTACTGGTGGAAAGGGCAACAACAGCTCTTGGAAGCAGAGCATCAGGAAGTTACTTGGACGGTATTTCGCACTAGGTTTTTAGCGAAGTATTTTCCACAAAGTGCTCGAAGTGAAAGGGAGCAGGAGTTCCTAAGTCTGCAGCAGAAGGACATATCTGTAGATGCGTACGCAGCCAAGTTCGAATCCTTGGCCAAGTACTTTCATTTCTTCCAGCTTCAGCCTGATGAATCATGGAAGTGCGAACGTTTCGAAGTAGGGCTTCGTTATGACCTTAGGGAAGTGGTGTCTGCTTTAGAGATCCGACAGTTCCAGCCCCTAGTTGAGAAGTGTAGGAAGATGGAGGTTCTGAAGAAGGGAAAGGTAGTAGGAAAGACCAATGTTGGCGGACCGTCTAGGTTTCAGCCACAGAACCAGTATAGGAAGCAGTTCTAGAACAAACCCTATGCACGGAACCCTGGAAACTTTAGAGCTCCACAACAAAACTGGAGTAATGCACCTGTTAGGGGGAATGGAGGTTTTGGTTACCAAGGGCAGAACGTGATTAGGTGTTTTAACTGCGGGAAGCTAGGACATCACTCTAGTACATGCAACCAGAAAGGGGCAACTTGCTACAGGTGTAGGAAGGTTGGACATTTGGCAAGTAACTGTAGGGAGCAGAAGCCGACACCAGTTAACAAAAATGTGCAAGCGGCAAGACCGAAGGCAAAGGGAAGAGTTTACACTATGAGTGGACTTGAGGCTTCGCAATCTGAGGATTTGATACAAGGTACGTGTAGCATAGCTGGTAATCCTTTAATTGTACTATATGACTCGGGTGCAACTCAGTCTTTTATTTCCTTTGATTGTGTGAAACGATTAGACTTACCTGTATCCTTGATGTCTTTTGATTTGATTGTTTCCTTACCTACTGCTGAGCTAGTCACTGTAAATACTGTCTGCATAAATTGTCCTATCATTATTTATGATAAGGAATATCTTGTTAATTTGATATGTTAGCCTTTAACACAGTTAGATGTGATTTTAGGCATGGATTGGTTATCTTCCAACCATATCCTTTTGGACTGTTCAAATAAAACTCTAGTTTTTCCTAGCTCTGAGAATCTTGGATTTTTGTCTACCAACCAATCAGAAATTTCTTTGAAAGAAGAAGTTCAGAAAAACTTGATACTCACCTCGTTGGAAGGAAAGAGGGAAGTTGAATCGAGCAACGTGCCTGTTATTAAAGAATTTTTGGAGGTATTTCCAGAAGAGATACCAGGTTTGCCACCAGTCCGTGAGATAGAGTTTACCATAGATCTTGTATCCGGTTCTGGACCAATTTCCATAGCTCCATATCGTATGTCACCAATAGAGTTAGCTGAGTTGAAGAAGCAGTTGGAGGATCTGTTGTCTAAACAGTTTATTAGGCCTAGTGTATCCCCGTGGGGAGCACCAGTTCTGTTGGTGAAGAAGAAAGATGGAACGTCTAGGTTATGTGTTGACTATAGGCAGTTGAACAAGGTAACCATTAAGAATAAATACCCTCTACCAAGAATAGATGATCTGTTGGATCAGCTTCGAGGGGCCACTGTTTTCTCTAAGATAGATTTGAGAAGTGGTTATCACCAGATTAGAGTTAAGACGGAGGATATACCTAAGACTGCGTTTAGAACACGATATGGTCATTATGAATATCTTGTGATGTCATTCGGTGTGACAAATGCACCAGCTATATTCATGGATTACATGAATAGAGTCTTTAGCCCATTCTTAGATCAGTTTGTGGTTGTGTTCATAGATGATATTCTGATCTACTCTAGGACTCGCAAGGAACATGAGCAGCATTTACGACAGGTGATGCAAGTGTTGAGTGAGAAACAGTTGTATGCTAAGTTGTCTAAGTGTGAGTTTTGGCTAAGAAAAGTACAGTTTCTAGGTCATGTGATTTCAGAAGAAGGAATTGCAGAGGATCCTACAAAAGTAGAAGCAGTACTTTCATGGGAAAAGCCAACAACAGTAACAGAGATTCGGAGTTTTGTAGGAACTAATGGCACGTAGGAATGACGTTGATCATGATGAGGAGGAGTTTTGAGTCTACAGCAAAGGGATATGATTGTGAATATATAAGCAGCTAAGTTTGAGTCTCTAGCCAAATATTTTCGTTTCTTCCAACTCCAGCCAGATGAGGGATGGAAGTGTGAGCGTTTTGAGGCAGCATTAAGGTATGAGATAAGGAAGGCTGTCTCATTACTAGAGATCTGTCAATTTCAGACTTTAGTGGAGAAGTGTAGAAAAATAAAAATTTTGAGAAAAGGGAAAGAATGTAAGTATAATGAGGAACCATTAAGATACAAACCATAAGCAAATAGGAATGCATCTACCAAAGGAACCTTATTCCAGAAACAAGGGTGATTACCTGAGACAACAACTCCATTGTAATACTGCACCCATTTTTGGAAACAAGAGAAAGTAAACACTAACCCAGATGCTAATCGTAAATGCCTTAGGTGCAGAAAACGAGGTCATATCTCTAAAGTTTGCATGCAAAAGGGATCGACATGCTATCAGTGTAAGAAAATAGGACACCTAGCAAGGGACTGCAATAGACAAAATGTTAGGAGGTGAGAGTAGATAATGCAAAGTATGAGAAAGAGTTATACTGTGAAGGATGTGGAGATTTTGCTGGTTAGTAATCTTGAGGTATATATATTTGATTAGGGAGTCTTTTGTATGTTGTGTGTTTTGTTTCTTGTAAGATTTTCCTTCATGCTATTCCCTGGATGTGTCAATTTAAGAAATTCTCCTGTCTGTTAATTTTCAGAAGTTCTTACAATCCCTGTGTGAAATTTACCTAGAGATTCTATCTATCCAATCACCTATTTCTTACATGTATGTCCATTTGTTTATCCACCTATCTATTTGCCTATTCAGTACGCTTGTTTCTTCCGTTCCAAAGTAGAAATCCTGTTTACAATTGGATTTTCAAATCTCGTGTTAACCTTGAGAGGACCCAAATCCTTGGAATCGATAAGTGTAATTTGTAAAAGGGGAATTTACTGTGGATGCAGTAAGACAAGGGAGAGTGTATCAGGGTAGATAGAATTTTTGTATTAGTTTGTATTAGACTTAGAATTGTTATATCAAGATGGATTAGAAAGCTCATCTGATTTTTGGATTTTGAAATTTGATTCTGTACACTGGTGGACTACATTTGGGATAGTAGATCAGTACACATTTGAGTTGATAAGTTAAAGTTGAGATTAAAAAAGGATGATACAGGATTTATGACGGATTAGTGAAAATAGGTGACATCTGTAACACCCTCATTTTTAAATAGTTTTTATTGGTTTTTAATATGCTTTAATTCAATTAAAATTATTTTATTAATGATTTTGGGATCTTGAGGTGAGAATAAGGATATTCATATCTTAGATTTATTTTAGAAGAGTCGAGAGTAGTAGATTGATGTAACTTTTGGACTGTTCCCCTTTGAGAAATTTTCATATAATGTAATTTCCACTCTTTCATCTTTCTTAAGGAAAAAAATTCATTCACTATTTGGGAAATAAACATAACTTCATAAAGGATATTTTTTTTTAAATTAACTTGAGCAATATGTACTTTTCAAAATAAATGGTTACTTATGTTGTAAGGATCTTTTGGGAAAAATGGTGTTACAAGGGGCAGGTGGTAATCCAGGCGCCTTGAAAAAGAGGACTAAACTGGTTTGACATGATAGGTATATGCCACAGCCAATCGCTCAAATGAAGTTTTGGTGGGAAAAGTCTCCATGGAGCATTACATCCGCTCAGCAGTTGTGGAGGATAGTCCTCCGGGATTTACTTCACCCATCCGTGTTGTTCCTCTTTCCTTTGCACCTCCGTCAGAACTCCCTATGCCTTACCAGGAGACTCTCAAGTCGGGACTTCTAGGCTGGGAAGGAAAGGGAAAGGGAAGATTTGGGAGGAACCGTCAGATGACTAGGTCGGGGAGAGTTCGTAGCTGTAGATATTCTGGTGGTCCAGAATAGGTCCTAGAGGGGTTTGTAGAACTCGACCGGCCTGATGGATGAGAGCGTCTAACTCATGTGCTTACTATGTTATTTCTAGTTTCGCTTTGACCATTTACTTTCTCTTTGATGATCATGTGTATAGGTCACTCTA
The DNA here is from genome assembly GCA_030159175.1 of Glycyrrhiza uralensis. Taxonomy (NCBI): domain Eukaryota; kingdom Viridiplantae; phylum Streptophyta; class Magnoliopsida; order Fabales; family Fabaceae; genus Glycyrrhiza; species Glycyrrhiza uralensis. Next base: position 12,816,429 of record BRZY01000003.1, on the reverse strand, counting down.
TTGTGGCCAAGACTATTGCTTCGTGGAGCAAGCCCTATATTTCTGCGATATGTATATTATGTGTGGTGTTTTTCTGTGTTTCACAATGATTTCATGATCACTAATTTTCTACAAAGGAAATTATTTGAAAACATATTCCCCATCCTTCTCATCTTTTTAAAAAAAAAAATTCACTCATATTTTTGGGAAGGGAATATTTAATGAAAAGTATTATTTTCCATATAAAGTATTTTTAAAATAAGTAAGTAATGCCCTTTTTGAGAAAAAGGGTGTTACAGTGAAACAGACTCCATGAGAAACCCTAAATCCCATCACCCTAATGCGTTGGGGTACTCTGGTTGCTTTAAGGCCCGGGAAAGTATGTCATTCCGATCAACTAGTTCTATCTTCTCATCTTGAGGTTCGGGTTTCCCTCCTTATCGTAAAGACATTGTTTCGCCATGTTACACCTCCATTGCAAGTCAAGCTTCCCAGCTTCCTTAAGAATGTAGTCTCTATGACAATACTCATCAAGTTCAAAAACTGCCTACAAAAACAAGTATAATCAAAGAAAGTTTGGATGGATTGCATTATGAGAAACATATCACAACAAAATGTATAGAAGTTAATTGTCAAACTTTCAACTGTTTCAAAATCTCATCCTTGTATGGCCTCATTGGATCTTCACTTTTTTTCTTGGTCTCCAACCCCTTTTATTAATTGGAATTATCTGGCGGACAAGAGTTCTAAGATACCTGGCGGACATTGCACTTTTGGGCCCTACTGGTTGGTTTGGTTGGTTCCATGTAACCTATATCATCAAGGTAAAAAATTTACAATACTAAAATTTCTGAAACAGAAATATGTCAATGCAAAGGTTTACATTTTAGGAACTTACTGGCAATATTTTTCCCTTATTCCTAAGTTGAAGAGTGTTCTTCATCTTAACTTGTTGTTTTTTTCTAGTACCTTCTCTAGTAGAACCAGAAGTAGGAGAACCCGCATGAGAGCCAGAATTAGCACGATCATCACTTAAAGATGCCATTTAGTTACCTACAAGTACGGTCTAAGAGTTATCTACTAGAAAATGAAAATGACCTAGTATACGAAGTTCATTTCTACTCTTAAGCTTGCCAAAAATGGGATCTAAGCCTAAATGAAGTTCATTTCGTCCATTAATGCCTATATAAAGTTAACACAAAACTAACAAAAAGCATTTTGCAAGAAAGTATGGAGCGTGTAGAAAATAACCTTGTTCACAGCGTTTGTAGCGTTGCGAGGGCACAATGGAACGATAGTGACAGTGACTGGTGATGGCAATGGCGACGACAATGTTGACAGTGAAGAGTTGGAGTAAACAAGTGCTAAGATGTTCATAGAGGAAGAACGGAGACAACCTTTCGTGGGAGCAAAGTAAGTACACAAAATGGAAGGAACCGAAGTGCCTTTTGTTTTTTTTTTGTTTTTTACATTTCAAAAGCGTTTCCGAGACCAAGCGCTATTGTAATCAATCAATGATATCATTACCAAAATGCTTTCCTGGTAAAGCGCTGTTGTAACTAATCAAGGATATTATTACCAAATCACTTTCCTAGTAAAGCATTGTTGTAGTACATCAAATAATTAAATTTAATTATGTATATTTTATTGAATTGACTCCTTGCCTTTAATTGCCTGTGTAATTTGGAAATAATTTTGTGAAATTATAAATTGTTGATGTAATTAAGTTTTATTTTTTTAAATTTCAATTTAAAGAATTTTCTAGAATTATAAATTGTTGTTCTAATTAAATTTTTTATGTTTAAATTTCAATTTAAAGATAGGGGTACGTTTATTCATTTGTTAATATTTAATTGCTTATATATTAACAATATAAAAATGCAAATTGGTAATTGTACGGGTGTACTCAAAACTAACAAATTCATTAATAAACTTGTAATTTAAATATAACATAAAAATAAGCAACTTAAAAATAAATACTTATAATATATTGCTTATTCTTCTTCCTCTGACTCATGATTGACCTCATCTCCTTCTTCCTCTACAAGCTCTGACTCTGTCTTTGATAGCCAAGATGATGTATCTGCCCTAGTTGGATCCAGAGGATCAAAGATGCAGAGCCGAAGTCTTAGTTCTCTTGTCCCTTCCTCTCTTACTTCCTCTATAGATGTTCATCCTTCTAAGGTCGAGAGTGCCAAAATCAGGTGGTGGTTCGAAATCATCGTAAGTCACTTTTTCAGTTGGATCCAACCGATGAAAAACGGTCATAACACCCTGGTCTTCAAAGATGAGAATTAGCAGAACATGATACATCATAGGAGAGGTGCCTACAATGATACTTTCAAACATAGTCATGAAAGGTTAAACACCAAATGTGGTAGATTAACTTTTCTCTTCCATAACAAGTTACAAATATAGAACTTTTGGAGGTCAGAAACTACTTCATTGACATCCTCGTCATCCTTTTCTGGTAAAACTACACTGTTGAGGATTTTGGGTAGTACTCTGGCCTTGTTGTTCATTTGTGAGGCTATTTCCAAGATAACCTCGTCTTTGTGAAGCAAGCAACCATCAAACGAAAAGAAGGCCCTTTCCCAACCATCCCCATAGGTGGCACCCTCTTCTGGACAACCTGTTGCCCTTGCAATAGAAGCCCTGGAGACAAAGACATGCATTCCAAGCACATAAGAAACAATCTCGTCTCCTATTTTTCTTGTGTTTCTCCAAAACTCTAGAATTAGTGGAGGCAACACCCATGGATGGTGACGGTCGCCCATGTTCATGTAGGTCCACCATCTAGACCCAGCAAACTCCTCACTGAGATCAATCAATGAGTACTCAGCAAGACGACAAAGGTCGAAGACAAGCTCACACAGCATGAAAGCCACATTAAGAACCATTTTGGGAGTTTGGAGTGTGTGTGTGAAGTGAACACTTGAAGAAGGGAAAGGAAATGAAGGGAACAGTAAAATAAAGCAACACAATTGAGGGAAAATAGTTGAATGAAGTGCAGTGTAGGGTTTCTACTAATTTTATATATATTTATAAGAGACCAAGCGTGGTGACGATTCGCTTGGAGCTTTACGAACGATTGTTCACTGAACAGTTATTTCTTGTCTGGAGTAACGCATCATTATATGAATGTTGTATTAAAGCTCCGTGTTTTTCATTACAATGACGTTTGTCAAAGTACGCGCTTTTGTGAATGCTTCATGTTTTTTATAACAACGGTTCGCGCTCCAAACGTTGTTAGAAAGCCGTTTTTATGCTGGTGTAGTGGTCCTTTAAAGATCTGTAGTTGAGTTGATTAATCTCAATTTTCAACTCATTATTTTCTTTCTCGAGTACTTTGTTTTCTAAGGAAATTCTTTCAAAATCCTTTGAGATTTTTGTGAAATCCTTTTTCAAAATCTTGTACTTGTCAGAAAGAACAAACGAATCTTTAAGTAGATTATCAAATGGCTCCTTAAGATCAAGATAAGTGGAAGAGGTTAGCTCATCTTCCTTACTAATTGTGTCTGAGGATGGTATACTTTCCATCAGGCAGAAATTGGCTTCTTCCTCTTCACCACCTTCATCTTCAGAATATGAGTTGTAAAGATCTTCCCATGTTGCCATTAGACCTTGTTTCTTCTTCTTGAAGAACTTCTTCTTTGATTTTTCAAGGTTAGGGCATTTTGCTTTGATGTGCCAAGGCTTCTTGCACTCATAGCAAATTATTGGACTTTTGTATTTCTGCTCAAGCCTGTGTCTGGAGAATTTCCTGTTGGATTGCTTTCTTCTAAATCCTCCTTTTTCTTCCACATGGCCTGTATTTTCTTTGAAATAAAAGAAAGTTCATCATCTAAACCTTCTTATCCTTCAGACCCACTCGAGCCTTCTTCAGAATCATCAACCTTGAGATCTTTAGTAGAGCTCCCTTTCTAAACCTTCAAGGCAATAGGCTTGCCTTTTCTGTCTCCATTTTCTTCTTGCAGTTCAAGTTCAGGAACCTTAAGAGATCCCAATAGATCCTCCATAGCAAGAGTTGACAATTCTTTTGCCTCTTGTATGGCAATGACTTTGGGTCTCCATTGTTTGGGGAGGCTTCTCAGAATCTTTCTGACATGATGTGAAGTTGGATAGGATTTTCCCAAAGACCTCAAATTGTATAATTGTTTGGAATCTTCCAAACATCTGATCAATAGTCTCATACTCCTCCATCTTGAAGAGTTCATATTGGTGAACCAATATGCTAAATTTAGAGTCCTTGACATAACTTGACTTGACCCTTCATGAGCCATTGCAAGTATGTCCCAGGTCTCCTTGGCTGTAGTACAGCTATGCACCTTATCATATTCTGATTTGGTGATAGCACACATCAAGTAGTGTCTTGCCTCTGAATTCTGCTAAAATTTGATTCTATAATCAGGTGTCCATTCAGCACTTGGAATTGATTGTCTAGCTTCATTCACAAGAGCAGCATAACCATTTTCCACAACATCCCACATATCTATGTTCTGAGCATCAAAGAATGTGATCATTCTTTGTTTCCAGTAATCATATTCATCTCCATTAAACAATGGAGGTCTATTCACTGCTTGTCCTTCGTTGTTCTAAATGATTTTGCTTTTCTTGGAACTTCTGGATCTTTCTTCCTCTATACTGTTAAGTGTTCAACCCCTTAGAGGCTAAGCTCTGATAGTAGCAACTGTAGGTAACAAAGTGAAACACAAAAAGGGGGTTGAATTTGTTTCTTGGTTTTAAAAAACTTTTTGCAAAACTATGGGACGCAAAGCAACGAAGACTGGACGCACCAATAGCTCGTGATAAATAAAAACTTTGTTTTAAATAAAACTTGATTATTAGAAACCTCAAACTCAATTTCCACAGTTAGTAATATAAAAACTGAATGCAAAGAGTAAGGGTCAGAGAATCAAATATAGAAGTCTCACTGGTTCACTTTTATAACCAAGAGCTACGTCTAGTCCCTTCAGCTTGAAGGGATATCCACTATCTTTGGATAAGTTACAAATATTCTTTGTCAGCCTAGCCTCTTCAGGCTTCTTCTTTGTTAAACAAGCCTCTTCAGGATTTTACAACAAGTATTCTTTTCTACCTAGTCTCTTCAGGCTCACACCACTCAAGAATAAAGATTTAAGTGTTTACAACAACAAATCTCACTTGGTGAGTATATGAAAGTTTAAGCGCTCTCAGAGTATGAAACTTTGTATAAAGAATAAAGAATGACAAGCTTGAAATTGCATGCATAGTCTTGTTCTCTTCATCTTCATTCACGCTATCTATAGGCTTCAAGGAGCTTTTGCTTTCCCTGCTTTCAAGCAACTTTAGCCTTCTTCAAAATAGTCATTCTCTAATAGCATTTAATGCTATCTTTCCATTGCTTGAATGGAGGTTCTTTGGGTATATGGTGCTCAGACAACTTTCTCCAAAAAATTGTGCAACCTGTTACTCTTTGTTTCGTTTACATAGCGGATAAATGAAATGTTCAGTTGAGACAAATAGAATACACTGTATTAAATAAAAGTTGTGTTTAGAGAATACATAAATAAATCAAAATACATTCTCTCTCAAGTACAACTTAAATAGTACTTTTTGCTTTTCATTAAATGTGATATCAAAAACATTCAATTAAGTTCTGAAAAGCATTTTGAAGACAACTATTTATTTCAAATCATTTAATCATTTAATATGTTCCAAAATAAATGTGAGAGCAAACACTAAATAAATAGCAAACATAATTAATAGCAAAGCGCCATATACTAAAAAAACTATAAAGGTACGTTTAGATGCATAGTGCTAACAAGTAATGGACGCTCAACGTCCAGAGTCCATTGGACGATACTACAAGTATCTAAGTCCACTTGAACGATGTTTTCTTTTCTTATGACCAAGTCTCATTGGACAATGGTTCAAACAAATGTTCCTGCATAGTTAAAAAAACGTTATACTTATCAAACTTCAATAATTTTGTTATCATCAAAACTCAGAGAGACTTTTAGACATATAAAAATGTCTTTGGTTCCAGCAACATTTTATAAGAAACAAAAAGGTATATTTTTTATCCTTTTCAGTAGAAATAAAGTATTATTTTCATTTTAATATTATTAATTGCTCAATTCCATTTTTACTCATATTTATTATGAGATCACTTTCTATTCAGAGTATAAGCACAGCAGTTTAGCTCTTTCTTTTTCGTTGTTCAGTCTCTTGTATTCTTCTTCTTGCTTCTCGGTATTTATAGGCTTTGATGAAGCTTCAGACTTGTTCTTCGAATAGCTCAGCTTCAGCCTTCATAAATATTACCGTTCTCTAATAGCATTTAATGCTATTTTCCCGTTGCTCTGAGGAGATCTACTTCATTGTGCATGTCTGCGTTTCTTTCTCCTAAATCAGAAGCAACCTGTACTCAAAGTCTCAATTGTACAGTGGTTAATAATAATATCTTATTGAGACAGAGAGAATACACAGTGTAAAGCAGAAAGGTGTGTTCAGAGATATATAGAGTAGTTAAAAGTACATTCTCTCTCTTAGTACACTTTCCACAGTACTTTATGCTTTTCAGAAGTACATTCACACACGTTGACAAAGATGTACAGAAAGCATTGCATACAGCTATTTATTTCAAATCATTTGCTCAATAAATATGCTTCATATTAAGTGCATGAGCAGTAAATAGCATGTAATGGACTCTGCGTTTTGGACGCAGCATATAGAATCTATTGGACGCATACCTTTGCACTTACCAATTTGCACAGAACTCATGCAAACATTGGCGCATCTTTATGCTTACCAATCTATTCCATTTGAATGCAAGGCAGTATTGGACTTATTGCCTCATTCTGGTTATTGGACTTTTGCCATTTCCCTATAGTTCCATTGGACGCAAAGCAATATTGTTGTCCTTCTTATTTATTGGACGCAGAACAGTACCTTTGTCACTGATTTCATTGGACGCAGAATGGTTCTTTTGTTTGTTCAGTTTCATTGGACGCAGAGTTGCACTCTTGCTCACACTGAACATTGGACTTTTATCCTTCATCTGCATTGAACGCTTACTGAATCTCTTCCTTTGAAAATCATTTGACTCTTACTGCAATTCTGCTTCTCATAAAAACATTGGACTCTGCCAGTATTGCCTTGTTCTTATCATTGGACTTATGCCAGTCTTGCCTTGTACATATCATTGAACGATCAGCATTCTGTACTTTGGTCAAGAGCACATCCTTAACATTGGACTTATGACTTATGTTCTTGTGCCTTGTACTGATTTATTGGACGTACAACATTGCTTGCCTTTGCGCTGAAACATTGGACGCAGAACTCTTCCTTCTGCTCAAACATTGGACGCAGAACTCTTGTGTCCATTCCAGTGTCAACATTGGACGCAAGGCTTCTTCCTTCTGCTTAAGCATTGGACGCAGAATTCTTGTGTCCATTCCAGTGTCAACATTGGACGCAAGGCTTCTTCCTTCTGCTCAAACATTGGACGCAGAACTCTTGTGTCCATTCCAGTGTCAACATTGGACGCAAGGCTTCTTCCTTCTGCTTAAGCATTGGACGCAGAACTCTCCAGTGCCAACATTGGACGCAAAGCTTCTCAGACTTTGAATATGAGCCAATGTTATGATGAACTAATTTATTGGACGCAGACTGCAATAAACTTAGTTAGGCAGCTTTGTTATGCATTGTACAAGCTTAATACAAATTGATTATCCTTTGTAAAAACCTTAATACATTTTGTTATCATCAAAACCATAAAATCACTTAGGGAGTTTTTGTATCAAAAACACTTTTAACCAATTTGGTTCCAACAATCTCCCCCTTTTTGATGATGACAAACATTATTAAGTTTTACAAACAATAAAGCATATAAACCAAAAACAGTCAGCAAAAACAGAAATTTTCTAAGGGAAACTCCCCCTGAGATAAACATCTCAGATTTTCCTTACTCTTCTCCCCCTGAGATAAACATCTCATGGTTTTGGATATTCAATATACTTAGAGTACCTGAAAATTTCTTTCACTCATAACAACAAGATTAGTCCAATAAAAAGCAAATAGCTTATCAGATTAAAACATGGTAATAAGACTACTGCAACGCAATCAGACTTAATCCCATATTCTTCTTTCTTTTTAAAACTTAATCCCATATATTTCTCCCCCTTTTGTCATCAGGCAAAAAGGTTCATAGGACATCATAGTCCAAAGACAGTTTTGAAACACAGAGAGAAACTTAAAAAAAAACTTTTCCTTCTCCCCTTTTTCTAAACAAGCTTTCTCAAACAGAAATGATTTTAGAAAAGATGTCAAACGAAGAGAAAACCAACTGTAAGAAATATCTTTGTGAAAAAGTTTGGACTCAGCATGGGATTACTAAGATGTAAAAGCTTTTGAGTCTTTAAAAAACGTTCTAAGTCTCAAATAGACTGTCGTGTCCTATTGGACTCTAGTCACATTGGACTCAGACTCAACTTAAGCATATTGGACGCTAAACATCAGTCTTTTATAAAGTGCATATTCAAATGCTTCCTTATAAAAGTAAACCTATCTACAGAGAGGGGTTTTGTAAATATATCTGCCCATTGATTTTCAGTGTTAACAAACTGAATATCAAATGTTCCCTTCTGCACATAGTCTCTAATAAAATGATGTTTAATTTCTATATGCTTAGCTCTTGAGTGTAAGATTGGGTTCTTAGATAAATTGATTGCAGCAGTATTATCACAAAGAACAGAAATCTTACTCTCAAAGATGTTGTAGTCCTCCAATTGATATTTAATCCATAAGAGCTGAGAACAACAACTTGCTGCAGAGACATATTCAGCTTCGGCTGTTGATAATGCAATTGTGCTTTGTCTCTTGCTTGTCCATGATACTAAATTGGATCCAATAAAATGGCATCCTCCGCTGGTGCTTTTTCTTTCAAGCCTGTCTCCAGCATAATCAGCATCACAGAATCCTACTAATCTGTATTCATCTGATTTCTTAAACAGCAAACCAAGATTAGTAGTCTCTTTCAGATATCTAAAAATTCTCTTGACAGCAGTCAAATGAGAATCTCTAGGATCTGATTGAAATCTTGCACATAAGCATACACTGAACATAATATCAGGTCTAGATGCAGTAAGATATAAAAGAGATCCTATCATACCTCTATATACCTTTTGATCTACCTTTTTATCTTTGTCATTCAGGCTCATTATGCAAGTTGGATGCATGGGGGTATTCATGGGTTTGCAATCATCCATTTTGAACTTCTTCAGAAGCTCCTTCGTGTATTTGGACTGATGCACATATATCCCATCTTTAGTCTGTTTCACTTGAAGTCCAAGAAAGAACTTCAACTCTCCCATCATGCTCATTTCGAATTCTTTCTGCATTAACTCAGAAAATTCTCTACACAAAGATTCATCAGTAGCACCAAAAATAATGTCATCTACATAAATCTGTACTATGATGAAATGTGAGTCTATGGATTTTCTGAAAAGAGTGTTATCAACTTTTCCTCTTGAAAAACCATTTTCCATTAAAAATGAACTCAGTTTTTCATACCAAGCTCGAGGAGCTTGCTTAAGGCCATAAAGAGCCTTTTTCAATTTAAAAACATGATTTGGAAAAGATTGATCCTCAAAACCAGGGGGCTGTTCAACATAGACTTCTTCTGTTATTATACCATTCAGAAAAGCACTCTTTACATCCATTTGATAAAGCCTCATATCATGTTGGGCAGCAAATGAAAGTAAAATGCGAATGGCTTCTATTCTAGCTACTCGAGCAAAGGTTTCAGTAAAATCAATACCTTCCTGTTGTGAGTAGCCTTGAGCAACTAACCTTGCTTTGTTTCTCACAACTTTACCTTCTTCGTCCAGCTTGTTTCTGAATACCCATTTGGTTCCAATGATGGACTTATCTTCAGGTGGGGCTACCAAAGTCCAAACATCATTTCTTTTGAACTGATTCAGCTCCTCCTGCATTGCTAAAATCCATCCTTCATCCAATAGGGCTTCATCTATATTCTTTGGCTCCAATTCAGAGATGAATGCTACATCAGTTTGCTCTCTGAATGTGGACCTTGTTCTGACTTTATCATCAGCATTTCCAATAATTTGATCTTCAGGATGATAAGTCTTAAAATGCCAGCTTTTACCACCTGTAGTATTGGACGCATGACTGTTTCCTGCGTCTGGTCCATCTTCTTCAATCTTGCTTGATGATTCTTCACCTCCTGGTTGTATTCTCATATCTGCAAGAGAATCACTTAGCTCTGACAGATCATTGTCAGGCTTTTTGTCATTGAATTTAACGTGAATTGACTCTTCAATAGTCAAGGTTCTTGAGTTGTAAACTCGATATGCCTTGGAAGTTTCAGAATAACCCAGAAAAATTCCATTATCAATCTTAGAGTCAAATTTACCAAGTTGATCCTTGGTGTTAAGAATAAAACACTCACATCCGAAAGGATGAAAATATGAAATGTTGGGTTTTCTTCCTTTCCACAATTCATAAGAAGTCTTTTTCAGTATAGGCCTTATAAAAATTCGGTTTTGCAAATAACATGCTGTGTTTACAGCTTCAGCCCAAAACCTCTTAGAGGTTGAGTGATCATTGAGCATGGTCCTGGCCATCTCTTGTAAAGATCGATTTTTCCTCTCTACTACACCATTTTGCTGTGGTGTTCTAGGTGCAGAGAAATTGTGAAGGATTCCATTCTCTTCACAGAATCTCTGAAAGTTTGCATTTTCAAACTCACCTCCATGATCACTTCGAATGGAGTTGATACAAACTCCTTTCTCAGTTTGGACTCTTTTACAAAAAATGGTGAATACCTTAAAAGACTCATCCTTGTGTGCTAGGAATTTAACCCATGTCCATCTAGTATAGTCATCAACTATAACAAGTCCATATTTCTTTCCACTCAAAGAAGCAGTTTGTGTTGGTCCAAACAAATCCATATGTAAAAGTTCTAAAGGTCTAGAAGTGGAAACAATGTTTTTAGAATTAAAAGAGTTTTTCACTTGTTTCCCTTTCTGACATGCTTCACAGAGAACCTCAGATTTGTACACAAGATTTGGAAGTCCTCTTACGAGGCTATGCTTATTAAGCTTTGAGATGGTTCTCAAGCTTGCATGACCAAGCTTCTTGTGCCATATCCATTGTTCATCATTTAAAGAAATGAAGCATGAGACATTCTGTTTGGACAGATTTTCGAAATCAATTTTATAAACATTGTCCTGCCTCTTTGCTTGAAAAAGAATGGACTTATCAGAATTTTTGACTATACATTTATCCTTGTCAAAGGAAACATCACATCCACTGTCACACAATTGACTTATGCTAAGTAGATTATGTTTGAGTCCTTCAACCAATAAAACATTTTCAACAGTAGGAAAAGGATGTTTACCAATTTTACCTATTCCAACTATTCTGCCTTTCTGGTCACCTCCAAACGTGACCCAGCCCTTTGATCTAGGCTTTAGGTCTTGGAACATAGACCTTTCTCCTGTCATGTGTCGTGAGCAGCCACTGTCCAGGTACCATGACTGGTGTTGTTTTCCTCCCATTAAGCAAATCTGCAACAGGAATGATCATGTTCTTAGGTACCCAGATTTTCTTGGGTCCTTTCATGTTAGTCCTTGGCCTGCGTTCAGGCTTGTTCCATTTATTATGGAAGCATGTCGATGTGACATGTCCAGCCTTTCCACAGTGACCACAATATATATTAAACTTTGATGGACTCTTGGAAAACTTTGGTTTTGGTTTTTCATAACCCAAACCACTTTTGTCAGAAGGTTTTCTCTGAATTTTTAAAATTTGATCAAACTTTTCAGAGCTACTGACAAATCTGGACAATCGTCCAGTGAGTTCATCTACTTCTTGTTGAAGTACTTGTACTTCACAGGAAGTATTGGACTCAGACTTCTTTGGAGATTATTCTTTCAATTGACTTATTTGAAGTCTTAAATGTTCATTATCCGATTTGAGTACTTTATTTTCTGAAGAAAGCTTTTCAAAATCTTTTGTTATAAGAGAAAACTTTTTCTTTAAAGACTTGTACTCATCAGATAGAATGGATGAATCTCTAAGAAGCTCATCAAAATTATCTCTTAATTCAGAGTAAGAAATTACCTCCTCTTCGTCTTCACTTTCAACTGAGGAGAGTCCTGCCATTAGACACAAATTTGCTTCTTCCTTTTCATCATCAGAGGAATCATCAAGGTCCTCCCATGTTGCCATGAGACCTTTTTTCTTCTTGAAGAACTTCTTCTTTGTCCTCTCGGCCTCAGGACAGTCTGCCTTGTAGTGGCCTGGTTTCCTGCATCCATAGCACACCACTGGACTTTCCTCCTTTTGCTCAGCTTCCTTCTGTGGAAATCTTCTGTTGAATTGCTTCCTTCTGAAGCCACCCTTCTTTTTCCACATAGACTTTATTTTCTTGGAGATGAAGGAGAGTTCATCATCATCTGAGCCTTCTTCTCCTTCTGAGCTGCATGATTCTTCATCAGAATCATTTGCCTTTAAGGCTTTTGAGGTGCTCCCTTTTTGAGCTTTAAGAGCAATGGACTTTGCCCTTTTTTCTGTTCCCTCTTCATTAAGCTCAAGCTCATGTACTTTCAGTGAGCCTAGAAGATCCTCCATAGCAAGAGTGGAAAGATCCCTTGCTTCTTGTATGGCTGTCACCTTGGGTCTCCATTGTCTTGGCAGACTCCTTAGGATTTTCCTGATATGTTCTTGGGTTGTGTAGATTTTTCCCAAGGACCTCAGGTTGTTGATGATTGTTTGGAATCTTCCAAACATTTGATCAATGGACTCGTGATCCTCCATTTTGAATAGTTCATATTGATGAACTAGCATGCTGATTTTGGACTCACGAACCTGAGATGAACCTTCATGTGCCAAAGCTAGAGTGTCCCACATCTCCTTGGCAGTAGTGCAGCTGTGCACCTTGTCATATTCTGACTTTGTAATGGCACACATTAGATAGTGCCTTGCCTTCGAGTTCAGCTGGAATCTTGTTCTCTGATCTTGTGTCCACTGAGCTCTTGGTACTGGTTGACCTGCTTCATTTACTGGAGAAGTGTAGCCAGTTTCCACGACATCCCATAGGTCCATATTTTGAGCATCAAAGAATGTGATCATTCTTTGCTTCCAGTAGTCATATTCGTTGCCATTGAACAGTGGTGGTCTGTTCACAGCCTGTCCCTCGTTCTCCATGGATCTTGCTTTCTCTTCACCGTTAAGTGCTCAACCCCTTAGAGACCGAGCTCTGATGCCAACTGTAGGTAACAAGATGAAACACAAGAAGGGGGGGTTGAATTGTGTTTCTAAGCTTTTAAAACTTTTCGCAAAAGATGGACTCTGGCTGTTAAAAACGTTGGACGCACAGCTTAGTTCAAATATTGGACGCACAGTGCTTTTTGAAATATTGGACGCACAGAGTGCTAAAACACTGGACGCACAGAGTCTTTATAAAAACTGGACGCACAGGTTTTCTAAAGATTGGACGCACATAATGCTTCCCTTTTGGTTTGAAAAACTTGTTTGAATAAAAACAATTTCAATCCCCTTTGTTAGTAATAAACACAAATATAAAAGGAGTTAAGGGAAAGAAGAAATAACACAAGTTTTTATACTGGTTCACCCTTTCCTAAGAGCTACGTCTAGTCCCCTCAAACTAGAGAGATTTCACTATCAACCTGATAGATTACAAGTATTCTTTGCACACAGCCTCTTCAGGCTAAAACCCAAGTATTCTTTGAACGCAGCCTCTTCAGGCTAAAACCCCAAGTATTCTTTGAACACAGCCTCTTCAGGCTAAAACAACTCAGCAGAGTTTTGATTCAAGTGCTGTCTAACTCACACAAGTGAGGATATGAAAACTAAAGCACTTTGAGAGTTAAGCAAACTCTCTTTTACAAGAAGATAAAGAAATACAAGACTTTTCTATTCAGAGTATAAGCACAGCAGTTTAGCTCTTTCTTTTTCGTTGTTCAGTCTCTTGTATTCTTCTTCTTGCTTCTCGGTATTTATAGGCTTTGATGAAGCTTCAGACTTGTTCTTCGAATAGCTCAGCTTCAGCCTTCATAAATATTACCGTTCTCTAATAGCATTTAATGCTATTTTCCCGTTGCTCTGAGGAGATCTACTTCATTGTGCATGTCTGCGTTTCTTTCTCCTAAATCAGAAGCAACCTGTACTCAAAGTCTCAATTGTACAGTGGTTAATAATAATATCTTATTGAGACAGAGAGAATACACAGTGTAAAGCAGAAAGGTGTGTTCAGAGATATATAGAGTAGTTAAAAGTACATTCTCTCTCTTAGTACACTTTCCACAGTACTTTATGCTTTTCAGAAGTACATTCACACACGTTGACAAAGATGTACAGAAAGCATTGCATACAGCTATTTATTTCAAATCATTTGCTCAATAAATATGCTTCATATTAAGTGCATGAGCAGTAAATAGCATGTAATGGACTCTGCATTTTGGACGCAGCATATAGAATCTATTGGACGCATACCTTTGCACTTACCAATTTGCACAGAACTCATGCAAACATTGGACGCATCTTTATGCTTACCAATCTATTCCATTTGAATGCAAGGCAGTATTGGACTTATTGCCTCATTCTGGTTATTGGACTTTTGCCATTTCCCTATAGTTCCATTGGACGCAAAGCAATATTGTTGTCCTTCTTATTTATTGGACGCAGAACAGTACCTTTGTCACTGATTTCATTGGACGCAGAATGGTTCTTTTGTTTGTTCAGTTTCATTGGACGCAGAGTTGCACTCTTGCTCACACTGAACATTGGACTTTTATCCTTCATCTGCATTGAACGCTTACTGAATCTGTTCCTTTGAAAATCATTTGACTCTTACTGCAATTCTGCTTCTCATAAAAACATTGGACTCTGCCAGTATTGCCTTGTTCTTATCATTGGACTTATGCCAGTCTTGCCTTGTACATGTCATTGAACGATCAGCATTCTGTACTTTGGTCAAGAGCACATCCTTAACATTGGACTTATGACTTATGTTCTTGTGCCTTGTACTGATTTATTGGACGTACAACATTGCTTGCCTTTGCGCTGAAACATTGGACGCAGAACTCTTGTGTCCATTCCAGTGTCAACATTGGACGCAAGGCTTCTTCCTTCTGCTTAAGCATTGGACGCAGAATTCTTGTGTCCATTCCAGTGTCAACATTGGACGCAAGGCTTCTTCCTTCTGCTCAAACATTGGACGCAGAACTCTTGTGTCCATTCCAGTGTCAACATTGGACGCAAGGCTTCTTCCTTCTGCTTAAGCATTGGACGCAGAACTCTCCAGTGCCAACATTGGACGCAAAGCTTCTCAGACTTTGAAT
The DNA here is from genome assembly GCA_030159175.1 of Glycyrrhiza uralensis. Lineage (NCBI taxonomy): Eukaryota > Viridiplantae > Streptophyta > Magnoliopsida > Fabales > Fabaceae > Glycyrrhiza > Glycyrrhiza uralensis. Next base: position 12,801,079 of record BRZY01000003.1, on the reverse strand, counting down.
ATGAGCCAATGTTATGATGAACTAATTTATTGGATGCAGACTGCAATAAACTTAGTTAGGCAGCTTTGTTATGCATTGTACAAGCTTAATACAAATTGATTATCCTTTGTAAAAACCTTAATACATTTTGTTATCATCAAAACCATAAAATCACTTAGGGAGTTTTTGTATCAAAAACACTTTTAACCAATTTGGTTCCAACAAACTCCATTATCTAAATCGTCCTTAATAAAAGAGTTATCAAAATTAAATTCTACATTAAATGAAGGGTATTTTGTTGAAAATAGTTCATTAAATAAGATAAAATCATTTATGATTTGCTTATATTTTAGATCATCACATTTGAGTTTTTTTTTGTATATAATTGAGTTCGGAGGGATTATTATAGGCTATTACCCTTATTTAATACAAATGGTATTCATGGAAATAAATTTCAAATTATAGCATCATCAATTACAAATAACTCATTCAAATGCATTTCTTTAGTCTTGATGATTTCATCAAATGTTTCTTATAAATCGGAATGGAGGTAATATTTTCCCCTACATAAGCATGTAAATCAATCACTACTGATTAAGCAGACATAAGAATCTTGAGATCCGTATAAAAATAAAGGCACATAAAGAAATTTTTGGTTTTTAGTGGACACGGAATGGTACGTCCTATATTTTGTTCCAAATTTCAGTGAGAGAAAATGCATATTATCAGGAAGTGGCATACTAATTAAGACAGGTGAAAGAAGGCAAAATAAGTCTGATCCCTACAAGTGCAAACAAATTAATTAATGGACAGTCCCAGAGAAACAATAAAGCTGTCAAATCATATGCATGCTATACCATACATTTCCAAAGTTGATTTAAAAAGCTTGTCTGGTTAATTGAAAGAGTGGTGATTTAAGTAATGTACGGAAGGATTAGGCCAAAGCTTGAAATTTGAGACTTTGATGCCAGAGATGTGTTATTTATCTTGGATGTATATATATGTGGTTTCATTTATCTCGTTTTCTATTTGTGTACATCACTATCAAATCAATTCTTGTCATAAACCAAGAAGATATGTGTGTAAGAAAATACCATGATTCACGGGTCCAACTAAATAATTTTACTCGTTTTACACAACTAGAGCAAGAACATAACTATGTCGACAGCAATTTTTCAAAAGTGAAACTAATGGTATGCTTAATTATGTAATCATCTCATGGTACAGATTCAGAGAATTCAAATAATCATCTCTATATATTTATTATAAGCACAATTCAAATAATCAGACAAATAGCTAGGGAACTTAATTATGAAAAATATTGGATCACACAATTATGTAATTCAATGAATTGATTATACAGATTCAGACTTAACCCTCACGTTTTATATAAAATATACACTATATAATAATGACTACTTGACATTTGATTAAACCAAACTAGTGTGTGCATGTGTGTGTTATGAGTTTCACATTGGAAAATCTCCCCTAAGAAATGGGGCTTATAAGTAAAGGGGCTCTCCTACCTAATAGACTAGTCTTTTGGGATGGATTATCCCTTTTGACTTATGCTAGCTACCGAGTGAAGTGTCGTCGACGGTGATACATTGTTATGAGTCCCACATTGAGAGTCTCATGTACCTAAGAAAGGGGGCTTATAAGTCAACGGATTCTTTCACCTAATAGACCAGTCTTTTGGGATGAGTTCTCTCTTTTGACTTATGGTCATAATAGTACGTGTGCATGATTTTTTTTGGATATAATATGTGACTTTAATAATATAGTATTAGCGAAAGGAATTTGCTACATATAATAACTTACTAACTTTTGGTTTATACCAAGTGTCCTAGGGGAAAAGGGGCCCCTGGACTAATCTGTGTTCGGCCGTGAGATAAGTAAACTCTGGCCAAGGATTGTTCCTCATCGAGGATCAAACACGGGTCCTAGCCGAGTCCATTCCCTTAGAAGGAGCACATTAACCATTTTTGTCCAATTCCTCATAGTTAATAACTCACTAACTTTGAGTACGTACTCGGATTAACTTATATGAAAAACTATGTTGTTTTATAATTTCAAGAAAATTGTTTAAAAAAATATCTATTTCTTTACACAAACAAAGTAAAACATGGATAGTATATATACAATTGTAAAATTCTTGTTATTAAATTCTGGTTTAAATATGTTTTTAGTCTCTCATATTTGGCTTAAGTTCATTTTTAGTCCCTCAAATACCAAGAATATTATTTTAGTCCCTAATCTTTTGAAAATCAGTCACTTTTGGTCCCTGGGGCCATATTTTAAATTTGAAAAGTATTTTTTAAATTTATACTTTGACCCCTCCTAAAGCCTGATGTTCACCTTAACCTGTTTTTCCATTCTCCTCCCCCTCCACTGATGCATCGCGACCCCCATCCCTGTAGGAGTAGTTCCAATGTCCTCCCTCGAAGCCACCATGAGATGCGGCCTCTCTCTCGTTCTTCTCCCTGTGCGATCGCGGTGGCCCTCTCCCTTCCCGTCATTGTGCGCAACCTCCCTTGTCCGCACGGAACTCCTCCCTTGGCCGCGCGGGGATGGGGGCCGCGGTGCATCAGTGGAGGGGGAGGAGAACGGAAAAACGAGTTAAGGTGAACATCAGGCTTTAGGAGGGGTCAAAGTATAAATTTAAAAAATACTTTTCAAATTTAAAATATGGCCCCAGGAACCAAAAGTGACTGATTTTCAAAAGATTAGGGATTAAAATAATATTCTTGGTATTTGAGGGATCAAAAACAAACTTAAGCCAAATATGAGGGACTAAAAACATATTTAAGCCTTAAATTCTCTTATATATGTGCATAAATCTACCTGCAATTCAATGATTTGACACAATAATTATCATTTTCTTTTTCATAAGAAGTTGAACATCAATTGTGCTCAGAAAATTTATGAAAAGGAATCACATCCAACTACTACACACAAAATGAATGTGTGTGTGAGACTATGGAAATTAATCAGTAGAATAACGAGTAGAGTGATATCCGATAATACAAGAAAAGACAGAATACGTTCTCGTTTGGTCTTGTTCAAAGGCTTTCTATCCTTCACCCGATAGGAAAAAGTTTGGTGGAAATCAAATGGTTGTTTACCACTAGAGTGAGATAAGGAGAGGAGAGAAAAATAATAAAATAATGAGATATATGATGTAATAGTTAAATAGAGAGAGAAAAATAAGAAATGTTGAATGGATGATTTCTCGGCGCATATCTCACTTAAAGTATAAACTTATAGTGGAGAACTTTACCGCAACCATAACAAGAATTCTCCAATGTTTAATACAACAACAACAATCAAGTCTTATCTCATTAAGTGGGGTCGGCTACATGAATCGAACGATCGATTTCATAATGTTATATCATAAATCACGTTTATATCCATACCATTGGACTGCTTTCCATTCGATCTATTTTCCTTACAAGAGAATCTACTCTGCAATATATATGTTTAATAACCCGTGGAAAAAGCATATGATCATTTCTTCCAAGTGCGCTCAACAACTGTGTCCTTTGTTTATAGAGAAGAGTAAATCAATTACGAACTGACACACACACACATATGTCACTGATGATATGTTTTTCTATGCATGTTATTTGTTAAAACCAAAAATTATTTGTAATATCAGCTGATGATTGCAGCATGATTTGTCTCATAGCTCTTGCATCCTTATTTTGTTGCAACATTTGCTCCTTTTTATTCCAGCTATGAACATTTGACCATATAATAGTCCAGATGCATGTATTTTTTTTCTTATATTTGAGACCGGAAGGAGTAATAATTATTATTCTTGATATGTAGCTCAGTCAATGTTCTCATACCAAGATTCAGAGCCACACACTTCACATTATATCTCCTTAAAAGTTTCAATGTTTATCCAATTTTCAATTACTTTGACTTTATGCCAATTTCAATTATTCTTCTCGAGTTCTCTCAACCGCATATTACAGAAGACATATACACTAATTTATCAACAATTCAACATTGAAGAAAAAAATAGAGATACAGATTTTTTGATTAATAAATAAAGATAGAGATGAAAATGATGATAATACTACTTTATAATTATATACTCTGTTACTCACCTTAAAAGTGGTGGGGCATCATCATAAATAAAAAATCCAATCTTTCAGCATTTCCAAATGCTATTTAGTGCTGCGATCATGATGGGGAAGAGGGGCACATGAAGGACTAACTCACTTCACCTTATAAGGGGAATCTATATGTCTGGTTGGTGAAAAGCAGAAACAGAATGTGATTCTGGGTTTCACACCCTGTGAGTTAGTATTGCACGTGCCCTGCTTCTCCATCTTGCTCAGCATGCACCTTTCTCATGCCACTAGCTGGTTAGGTAAGGTGCTTTTCTGAATCTTACAAGAGGGAGCAATTGAGAGCACTGAGAGGGAAAAGTTTACAAATTGGTGAAATATTGGAGACACTGATCTTGGTCTTATGTGCTTCAAGATTAACTCACCTATAACAAAAGAGGCAAATGAGGAGGGGTTTTTAAAGGTGGGTATGGGATGGGTGCAAGAAATGGGAATTAGCTTAGTTATTGAGTGTGGGACCTTGTTATTCTCAACACAAACAGCTTGTCAAAAGTTACAAATAAAATAGAACTATTTTACACATCACTGAGCATACAGAGTATTAAAGATGTTATAATCCGATCTGGTGCTCCAAAGTTAGGGAGGCAGACTAATTTATGCTAATATATATACAACCTGAATGGGACTAGACTTGAAATATTTAATATCAAATCACACACTAAGAGCATGATAGAAAAACAACCATTACAGTTTGCAAGGGATCGACTCAAAAAATCAATTACTATATAATTAGGAAAAGTTGGTTCTTGGTAAAAAAAAAACGCGTCATCTCTTGGCCTACAACACGTTTCACCGTTCATATTTTTTTTATTTCTCATCTAAACTATTTTGTTTATTGGATTTTTTCTAGTGTTTATGTTAGAAAACTAGTTGAAGGACCTAACATTTATAAAGTATGAGTCTTTTACAACAGAAAAACAGTAAAAATAAAACAATTTTAGTTAAATACAAAAAGAGTTGGAAGAGGTGATAAGTGTCACAGTCTGAAGTTGACGCGTGTTTCGCCCAAAAGGCCAAAACCTACTTTTCTTATATGGTAATAAAATAGAAAGCTCGTACTTTATATGGGTTCATCGATTAGTTATACAACACCCTTTCTCCAAAAAGAATATTACACCTTAGTAACCAAAATTTTCGAAATAACTTAGAAAATATTTGATGTAAATTTAGTATCTCTTCTCCGAAAATGTGGGTCAACAGTTTTGTGAAAATAACCTCATCTCATATATGGAATCATCAGAGTTTACAAAGAGAATTCATCAATATTCTAAAATACTCAAAATATATTTATACCGCAAACACTTGAGCTGGTCAAGTCTCTAGACCTCTACCCAAAACAAGACAGTAAAAGTAGATTCTCCTTGGAATCTCTATCAATCCAAGCAGCCTCCTCCTTCAAATCCTCTTCTAAGATTAGCCCACTCCTTGGGTAAATCATCTACTCAGTCATGCATCAACACAACATAAAAGTAGACAAAGGTGAAAAACTTCACAAAATTAAGAAATAATAGTACAAGAAATATACACACAACATTCACGCTTCATATTCTCAGAACCACACATACACAGAAATATATCATTTATCACATAACACATCACCTTAAGTCAAGTACAGTTAAGCACAAAACATGTCACTTTAAAAGAAGTACAGACAAACACAGAATATATCACTTTAAAAGAAGTACAGAGAAACACAGAATATGTCATGTACATCACAACTCAGGAGAATATCACTCAATTAGAAATATTGATGCATGTCACTTCTATATCCATCGTCCGTCAATTACTTGCTCCAAGGAGACTTTCTAACCTCTACACCTTTGAGCGATTGGCTGTAGCAAACTTAACAGAATAACCAGACAGCCCCTTCAGGACTTTCGGGGATCCTTCTGTAATACTAACATTTATTACTTAATACCAATTTATGAATAAGTCAGTCAGTCAGATTTATCCAAGTCGAGTATACGAATCGTCTCGGCTCGAGGGTATTCACCTACTCGGCCACGTAAGACCATTGAAACCTGGATAATCCAATAGGCAGTTGTAGCCCAACCGTACTATATCCTCAACTTCACTACTTCGGGTTGTAATGCTCAAAACTCTTTATGCAAATGATGCAAAGAATAAATTACTTTATATTCGATGCAAACATGACATAGAATAAATTACTTCTTATTCTATGCAAATTTTACCAAGAATAAATTAATTTATATTCTCTCTGTCTCTCCACGTTTAACATGCAAAAATACTCTTTCATCCTTCCTCTTTATAAAATCCCTTAATCATATCAAAATCCGTAAAAACCAGAATGTTTCATTTAATGTGAGATTAATTATTGAAATTATCCATTATATTACTCTATCCGTCTACTTATTTATTTTAAGAGTAATTATACTGCGGCAGTGCCGAACTGAGGTGATTACCTGAAACAGTTAAAGTGAATCGATATATAACGAAAAGTGATCAAAGCATGAAAGAAGATCAAAATGGGGCAGAGCCACCGGGATTGATCAAGTGAGAAGAGATTAATGATAATTTAAACTCAGGTTCATTTTTAATCGGTAAGAGATTTTTCTCGTATTTGAGAAGATTTCGCTACGAAATAGTCACACGGCGGAAGAGCCGACTGCGGTGACCAACCATAACTGTAATAAAATTGATAATAATTGCAACTTTAAGCCCATTTTCACATAAGCCCTTCAGAAGCTGATAAAAACAATCTTCGTCACGTATATACGAACTCCCTAGGATAAGAAAATAGTACATCGGTATGATTCTCAAGAAAGAGGGAGTGAGCTAAGGTTGCTTCGAAGACCATGTCTTTCCTTAGCCAGAACCATACAAATGAACTACCTTAATCTATCCATCAGTTTGTATATAAATAGTAAAAATTGCAAGTTTTTATATATCAGGATCCCGAATCTGGAATTTCTACCAAATAACATAACAGTAGAGTTCACCGAGGACCCTTTACTATTAAATTATTTTACCCAATCAACCTGTATATATATATATATTCGAAAGCAGTATATTGAAATGAAAGAAAGCACTTGTTTAGAAATTTTAGCGTATTTTGTAACATCCGTATTTTTAGGATATTAGTTAGAATTACTGTTTTATATGAAATCTTGGGATTTAAGTGCTAAGAAAATTATTTTAGTCTTATAATAAAGGTTTTAAAATACCTATTAAGTTATTTCAGTAAAACAGTCACTTTTTCCTTGACGTTTGACATCCGTACTTACCGTAATAGACGGATAAAGTATTAAATAACACATGTTAACCCAAATTTTTCAAACAAACTTCCTTCACAAAAGTTGGTTCTTTTAATATTTCTGATTTTCTGGAATTTTCATAGAATTTTTGGAAAACTTTGGAAATTACCGTTTTGACCCTGTTACTTACAGAAAGACTAAAATACTGATTCGGAGACCAACCTGATGTCAGAAAAAGATTTTGAGTAGCAGAGTCATGTTTTTATATTTTTTGATATTTTTGGGAATTATTTCAAAATTTTCTAAAAAACAGGTCAAAACGCTACTTTTTCGACGCTTATAAAGTATGGAAAGTGGAGGTTTCTGGTCCCAAATCGATTTATGTCAAACAATGAGGGCTCAAAATCAAAATTTAAGAGAGACCATTAGTGTTCAAATTCAATTTGCAAATTTTCTGGGATTTTTCTGGAATTTTCTGAAAAAGTGCTATTTTTCACTTACGGCGCGTCCGTTTTCCTTTGTTTTTGCAAACCATAAGGCTTACCCTTACCGTAAAATTCCCAAAACTCTTCCATGAGGTTCTTACATCTCATTTTTAAGATTTCTCATTGATTCTTACTATTTAAAATTATTTTTGAGTATTAGATTAGTAAATAGACTATTTTAGCCCTTAATTGCGGAATAAACCGATTTGAGACAAATAGAGATATAGTGGCTATAATATAGGAACTTAGGAACTTTGAGGGGTTCAAATACAATTCTAAGAAGTATATAAGAGTGGGGAACATCATGATTACCTTGAATAGTAAGGTGGGCAAGTAAAAAGACCATTTTACCCTTGGTTTCCACTTAAAACTACCTAAACCCTAGGCTTTTGTCCAAGCAATCCAATGGCCCTCTTTGTCCCTCATTTGGTCGACATCAAGGAGCTCTTGGAGGCCTTGGATCAGATTTCCTACCTTGTCATCAATCCTTGTGGAGAGCTATAAACCAATTAGAAAAAAAGATTGATTAAACCTAATTAATAATTAAGCATTTTAAGAGCCATGGCTTACATCACAAACTTTCTTAATTCCTTCCTTCTCCCTAGCTTGGCCGCCCCCCTCTCCCTATAAATAGCAACCTTGGCTTCATAATTTTTCATTCATCCAAGAAGCCAAGGAAGCCTTGAAACAAGAAACACAAATTCTCTCTCTTTTACTTTCTTAGTTCCTAAAATTCTTTTATGTTCTTGGTTTGTTCTTCATCAAGTTTTGGCCAAGGTAAGGGGTTAATCTTTCAATTTAATTTGTGAAGTATGAGTTTTGATTCTTGTTTGTGTTTAGATTGTATGCTTTAGGTGTTTTTGCCTTTATGCTTTAGATAAATGATTTTATAGTCTTAGATTAATTATTTTGTACTAATTATTAATAGTAAAGTTATAATGCCCAAATTTTATTAAATTTCGTGGGACTAAGGTTACTATGTTAAAATTATTTTTGAACTTTTGTAAACATACAGTTATAATGGCGAAATTTATACTACCGTAAAGATGATTTTACCGCGATGAGAATACCATTTGTTATTTTGTGAAAACCCTGGTATTGTCTATCATTGATATACAGGGTAATGGTTAAGATAAATGGTTTATCAGTATGGATCTGTCTAGAAAGGAAGTGAGACCTTTGAAGGGGCTAAAGCAGTCCGTCTCACTCTGGCCTGGGATCTGTACCGATACGCTGCTTGGGGAATTCTTAACATAGGGACTCGGTATATACGTGACTAAGATAATTGGGGAATATAATGGTAATGGATTCTCGATGAATCCTACTGTTATATATTTTTAACTCAGTATTCTCTATGTTTTTAACAGCGGGAATTTGTGAAATAAGCTTTCAATGGGCTTTTTCTAAAAATAAATCGGTGTTCAAGTATTTTCGAAATATGTCAGTTTTGATCCCTGTTCAATAAATTAATCACTTTTTAGTACTATTACATACCTTTGAACGAAAAATAAAGTATGAGTTATCTGGGATAAATGATTCTATGTTCTATCTAAGTGGTGAAATTCTGTGTTTTTCCTGAGATGTGTGATTTGGTATTCTTATTTGAGAAACATGGTTTTGTGTGTACTTGTGATTCTGTGTTTAATCGAGAGTTAAGTCGTAAGCTGGTATCTGTGGTTACTAAGTAAAATCTCTTGGAGTAGCGGGCTGAATGCTCGTGGCTAGGTGCCAAAATTCCTATGGTAAAATCTCCTTGAGTAGCGAGTGACTTACTCGTGGGTGTGGCCCGAATGTAAGTGGTAAAGTCTCCAGGAGCAGCGGGTTCTTTTCTCGTGGTCGTGGGTGTGGTCCCGAAATTATGTTGTAAAATCTCTAGGGGTAGCAGGTTCTTTTCTCGTGGGTGTGGCCTGAAATTCTTAGGTAAAATCCCCAAGAGTAGCGGGCAGGATGCTCGTGTGTTTGTCCCGAAAGTATAGAAAGTCTTGTGTGAAATTTCCTGTTTAAGATATTGAATAATTCACTTGCTATGTAAAGTTCTTACTCGATGTTTCCCAATGCTTTGTTGAAAACGATGTTCTCATTGGATGTTTCCAAATGTGATGTGTTATAGTGAAATTCTTGTTGTGCTGATATATTGATTTCTTAAGTATGATTCCTTAATGTTTGTGTGGTATGTTGCTGTGTGCCGTACTTTCCTTATTAAGTTGTTTAGAGTTTCACCCTTGCCTGCTTTGTTGTGTTGATTCATGACGGAGTAGATGCTTGACCCAAGAAGTGGGTTAGCTCTTAGGAGAGGAGCTGAAGGATGCTGCTGAGTAGATGATATGGATTCCAAGAAGATTAGACGGTTACAGTATTATTTGGGTAGGGGTTTAGAGACCAGACTGGCTCAGATGTTCACTGTCTTACTTCAAACTCTTTCTTGTACAAACTCTGATGTTTTATATATATATATATGAGACGAGAACTTTTTCGCATAGTATTGTTTTATGCTTCCGCACTTAAACCTTTTTGAAAAGAATTAGTACATATTTCTCCATCCTTCTATGTGTTAAAGAAGAAGAAAAATTTACACACGTTTTCGGAGAAGGAATGTTGAGTTTTCACTAAATTTTTTCTAAGTTATTTCGAAATTCATTGGTAACTATGGTGTAATATCCTTTTTGGAGAAAAGGTGTTGCATATATATTTAATCGAGTTAATTGTCATTTTAGCCCCTGAAATTGTAAAGCAGTCTCACTTAGGTCCCTGAAACTAACGAAAAGGCAATTTAGTCCCTGAAATTGTAAAACATCGATCAAGTCAGTCCCTAAAATTGTAAAACGACGGACTAATTTGACCGTCGTTTTACAATTTTAGGGACTAATTTGACTGATGTTTTAAAATTTCAGGGACTAAATTGCCTTTTCGTTAGTTTCAGGGACCTAAGTGATACTGTATCACAGTTTCAGGGGCCAAAATAACAGTTAACTCATATTTAATCACTTTCCTCACGTAGTAATGTCCAAGAGAGATACGGCCCCTGAGCCCGACCTAACAGTGCACCAAGGGTGCATTCTCTTGCCTGACCAACCACAGTATTCCCAATTGGCCAAAAGAACTTCAGAGGGTTAATTTTACCGGTTCTTAGATTTGTTGATCACGGAGGCATAGCCTATTAAGTGATCAAGCCTTTATAATTGAAATTTTGCCATCGTAATGGTACAATTATTAAAATTTGTAAATAAATTGAGCATTATAACTTTACTAATTATAAAATCACAATTTAAATAAAATAAAGCATGAAACAATTAATTAAAGCATTAAAACAATAATATAAAGCAAATAACAATTATTTAAACCTTATAACACTTAAACCACCAACGTGGTTATCAAAACAAGATCAAACTAACTTTAGAAGATTTTCCCTTATCTCAAACTCAAGAACATGAAATAAAAATTGCAAGAGGTTTGTTAAGAAAAACCAAGAAAAACTTAAAGAAAACTATAAAAGGGGAGAGAAAGAGATTCTTTGGAATTGCATCAAAGAATTGGTGCGAAGGAAAATGAAGAGCAACCACCCTATTTATAGGGAGATGGGAGGGGATAATGCTTTGATTTTTCAATTATACAAAATTAAAAACCCTAATTACCTAATTGGTTAATCTAGATGACTCATGTGATGACTCAAAATGGAGAAGGGTTGAGAAGCTCCTAGACTCATGGGAGGCAGCCTAAACTGGCTGGAAGGAGGGAGAGATGAATTTACCAAAGTAACCCTAGGGTTTGTATGAAAAAGGAAGGAAATCAAAGGCTAAAAATGTCTTTTAATAAATCAAAAATTAAAATAATTGATTTAATTGGTTAGAACCAATGAGAATGATTAAAAATGCCTTGATAGCTTTAAATAAATTCATGGTATCATTTTTGAAATTTATTGATGGTGCAATTTCTTCGGTTTTTGCTTTTTCCTACAGATAACTCCGAAAAAGTGCAAAAAATAGGATTTTGAAACTTACACAAAAATAAATTCTAAAATCATAAAATAAATAATTAAAAATAAAATATAACTTTTTTGTGGACCTTTGTCACGAAATTAAGCACTGCAAAACAAGATTTTTACACTATACACTTTTGTTTAGTGTATTTTTTGATAATTTTTGAAAGTTTTCTAAAAATTTTAGAAAAATTCCAAAAATCACAAATATTAAAAGAACCAACTTTTGTGAAGAAAGATTATTTTCTGGGTTGGTTTGATATGCTCAAACTATTTAAATCCCCTTCCGTCAGTTTAGACGTAAACCTTTTTCTGTTTAAAACCCGACGTCAACCGAAAATTAACCGTTTCAGAAGTATTCTTGCATATGTATATTTAATCCCTAATTTTAAGCCAAAAATAAATCATAAAACATTTATGTCACAAGAATTCATATAAAACACAATAAGAACAGTAAACAAAGAAACAGATATTACAACTAAACTTGACGTTAGCTAAAAATTAACCATTTTCAGAAGTATTCTTAAATATATGTATTTAAACCCTAATTTTAAGCTAAAAATAAATCACTCAACATTTATATCACAACAATTCAAATAAAACAGAATAAAGACGGCATACAGATAAACAGATGTTTACAAAGAACTTAAACTGATTTCCGTTTGAATTACAATATCAAGCGAAACTACTAATTCTATACTAGATCAAAATCTACTTGTCCTTGTAGTCTCGATCATTTTCTAGTCTCCGGGTATTTATCCGTTCCTCAACTAACGTGTTACGTGATTCATCTTAGAGGGAAACAATAATCTTTCTTATGTTCTTTTTCTAAAATTCCCAACTTCATTTCTAAAGTCCTCATATAACATCAGGCCAACATTTCAAAACTAAAATTTCCTGTATCGTTATAAACTTATTCTGACAGTCAAAAATGTCTATAGAATACCGTTTTGACTTCTATGTCAGTTCTAAACCATTACTGATCATCTGAAAATCTTAAGGATAATTCTAATCCTCCAAAATTAATATTTTGTCTCATAGAGTGAAAATTTTGGAGTAACATGCTAAAATTTAGGTTCTCGTTGAGATTGTGATTCACTCAGTATGCATGTCTTTTATTCATGTTAATGGCCACAGTTATAGGCGACAGTAAAAAAAAATTGAGAGATCTAGACATATATAAATTACTGTGTGATATGCCCATTTGAAAAGAAAAGAAAATAAAATACAGATGTTATCAAGATACCCATATAGCACCTTTACACAAATAGAGGAGGGAAAAGATAAAAAGAATCTGTTGCATAGTATATTTGTATGCCACCGGAGATTAGTTCAAGGGGTTGGACATAAAAAGTCAGTATAGGAGCTTCTTAATTGCAGTTGTGATACTTGTCATGGGGCCAAGAGCAAAGCTTATTGAGCTTCAAAATGGAAATTTTCTAATGTGGTAAATATATTAAAGAAGAAAGAAATAAAGTAACCACGAGGTAAGACACAAGTGGTTAATGTGCTCTGTAACATCCCGAAAGTTTCACTTATAAGACAAAGTGTTAATTTCTAAGGATTAGAACTACCTTGAAGTTTTTCGGACAAAAACTTAGTAGCTTAGAGCTAAATACGGAAGTCAGGAAAGTATATACGGACATTCTAATTATTAGGATAAATGATAAATGAATTTGGAAAATTCATACAACACTTCCAAGAGGTATTTGAGGGAAGATATAGTAGCTTGGTGATATATAAGGATTTTAGGAATTAATTTTGGACTTTAAGAGGAAGAAATAAAGAAAGTACAGTTTTAGTGCTTTGTAGATGGAACTTCGTAATCTGTTAGTTAGGAAAAGAATACATATCAGAGATAGAAAAATAGAGGAGATAGGAATTACAAAGACCTGATAGAAACCTAAGAAAAATAGAATGATCAGTTACGGTTAACTATTACAATATGAATAGTAAAATAGTTAAGTTTTTATAAACTTCAGTTTTCTGTATTTCTGTCTTTTGTCTGTTTTAAATGATCTGGTATGATCTAAGTTATAAGAAAATTATTTTAGTCTTATAATAAAGTTTTTAAAATACTTATGAAATTATTTGATTAAAACAGTAACTTTTTCCTTACTGTTTGACATCCGTATTTACCGTTGTTGACGGAAAAGGGTTTTAATAATACAAGCATGTTAACCCAACTTTTTCAAACAAACTTCCTTCACAAAAGTTGGTTCTTTTAATATTTTTGATTTTTTGGAATTTTCTTAGAATTTTTAGAAAACTTTGAAAATTACCTCTTTGACCCTGTTAATTGCGGAAAGCGTAAAACACTGATTCAGAGACCAAATTGATGTCAAAAAAAGATTTTGAGTAGCTGATTCATGTTTTTATATTTTTTAGGATTTTTGAAAATTATTTCATAATTTTCTGAAAAACAGATCAAAACGCTACTTTTTCGACGTTTATAAAGTATGGAAAGCGGAGGTTTCTGGTCCAAAATCGATTTATGTCGAACAAGGAGGGCTCAAAATCAAATTTTGAGAGAGACCATTAGTATTTAAATTCAATTTGCAAATTTTCTGGGATTTTTCTGGAATTTTATGAGAAAGTGTTGTTTTACACTTACGGTGCGTCCATTTTCCGCTGTTTTCATAAACTGTAAGGCTTACCCTTACCGTAAAATTCCCAAAACTCTTCCATAAGACTTTTATGTGTTATTTTCAAGATTCCTCATTGATTCTTACTATTTTAAATTATTTTAGAGTATTAAATTAGTAAAAAGACTGTTCTGGCTTTTAATTGCGGAATAAGCCGAATTGGGACGAATAGAGGTATAATGGCTATAATATAGGAACTTAGGAACTTTGAGGGGTTCAAATACAATTCTAAGAAGTATGTAAGAGTGGGGAACATCATGATTGCCTTGAATAGTAAGGTGGGCAAGTAAAAAGACCATTTTGCCCTTAGTTCCCACTTAAAACTACCTAAACCCTAGGCTTTTGTCCAAGCAATCCAATGACCCTCTTTCTCCCTCATTTGGTCGACATCAAGAGCTCATTTTAGGCCTTGGATCAGATTTCCTACCTTGTCATCAATCCTTGTGGAAAGCTCTAAACCAATTAGGAAAAAGATTGATTAAACCTAATTAATAATTATGGATTTTAAGAGTCATGGCTTACATCACCAATTTTCTTAATTCCCTCCTTCTCCCTAGCTCTTGGCCGCCCCCCTCCCTATAAATAGGACCCCTTGGCTTCATAAATTTCTCACACAATCAAAGGAAGCATTGAAGACAAACACTAGATCTCACTTTTCTCTCTTTTCTCTTAGATTTCTTACTATTGTGTTCTTGGTGTTCTTGCTTGTTCTTCATCATCTTAAGGCCAAGGTAAGGGGTTTTTCTTGCAAAGTAATTTGTGAAGTATGAGTGTTTGATTCTTGTTTGTGTTTGAATTGCTTGTTTATGTGTTTATATATGGCTTTTATATGCTTTATGATTATGTTATAGCTTTAAATTAATTGTTTTGTGTTAGTAATAATTTGTAGAGTTATAATGCCCAAATTAAATAGAGATTTTCGAGTAAGAGGAGAGGTTATGCCAAAATTACTTTTGAGCTTTTGTAAACATACCGTTATAATGGTGAATTTTAGACTACCGCAAATACAATTTTACCGCAAAGAGAATACAAACTATTGTTTGTGAAAACCCCGATATTATCTGTTATTTATATACAAGGTGATGGTTAAGATAAATGGTTTATCAGTATTGATCTGTCTAGAAAGGAAGTGAGACCTTTGAAGGGGCTAAAGCAGTCCGTCTTACTCTGGCCTGGGATCTGTATTGGTACACTGCTTTCTTAACACTAGACACCCGGTATATACGTGACAAGATAAAACTGGGAAAGAAGTAATTTCTTAATACTGTATATATAAATAGATTGGATTGGATAAAAGAGTATAACAGTAATGGATTCCCGGTGAATTCTGCTGTTATAGCATCTGTCGGAATATACTCTAACGGTAATGGATTCTCGGTGAATTCTGTCATTATATTATTAGTGGAAAATATCGAGTGGGTATCCAATCTATATATGTATGCACATAACTCAATTTAATTTCTAATGTCTACGGTAGTGGAAATTAGTGAGATAGGCTTTTAACGGACATTTTTCCTGGAAGATAAATAGTGCCTTAGTATTTCAGAAGAGAAATAAATTGTCTACGTTCACTTAGTATATAGTATCGATTTTACAGTGGGGTACTGATTACCAAAGATGGCTCTGCCGTCGTGTAATCTTTTCATCTTCGAAAATAAACCTAAGCCGTGATTAATCAAATGTAATTTCAATCACTAAGCTTGTATTAAGTTTTCACGAAATCTGGACACTGATTACCGCAGTCAGCTCAGTCACCGTGTAATTATTCCATTACCAAAAAGCTATCTAAAATCTGAGAACAGGCGTTTACTATTTTAAAAGCGGACGTAAGTTTAAATACTGTTGATCTCTTCTCTCTTGATCAATCCAAAGTGGCTATGCCCGGTTTGATCTTCTTTTAATATAGTTAATAATTCTTTTTATATACCGATTCACTCAGTTGAGCAACTTAAAATAAATAAAGCCCAGATAATGAATTAGTCCGTAAATAAGCAGTAAAAAGAGACGAGAGTCTTATGTTTTAAAGTATACAGTAAAAGAGTTTTATGAGAACATGATTTTTTTAAAACAGTTTTCTGTTCATACCAAGTGGTCTTTCCATAAAAGGATTTGATTTGTTTCTTACAAAGAGTTTTGAGAAGAGTCAGAGATTTTTATAGAGAAATAATAAAACAGAGGAAGTTTTACAGAGAAAGAGATTTCAAGAGAAGAGGATTTGCAAATTTAGACGATCATTTGCATTATAGACGATGAGCATACAACCTACAAGAGAACGGGGTTGAAAATAGGTTCTGTTGGACTACAATTGTCTACTGGGATTATCCAGGTTTCGAAAGTCTCAATGGCCTTGTCGGTGAATCTCCCTGAGCCAAGACGAGTCGTATACCCGGCTTGGATAAATCTGACTAGCAGACCTATTTATGATCTGGTATTAAGTTTTAAATGCAGTATTCCGAAGTATTCTCAGGGGTCTAGAGGGATTCCCTGTTTATGCTGTTAAGTTTGTTGCAGCCGATCGCTCTATGATGTGAGGTTGGATAAGTCTCCTTGGAGCAATACACCGGTGTGATTAGAGAGATATTGAAGTGTCATGCATATATATGTTTGGTGAGGAGATTGTATTTTGTGAATAAAGTTATGGGATTGCAACACAAAGGTAAGTTCTGCTTAAACGAGATCTGGTTATAAGTCTTGATTGATCTGTTATCTTTGTTATGTGTCTTGATGTGTGAATTGATTGGTACATAATCTATGTTTTGTTTGTGCTTGTACTTTACTTGTTACTTTGTCTAGAGTTTCACCCTTGCCTGCTCTGTTGTGTTGATGCATGACTGAGTAGATAGTTTGCCGACGGAGTGGGTTAGCTTTTAGAGGAAGGATCTGAAGAAAGATGCTGCATAGTTTGTTAGAGATCATGAGAAGATTCTATATTTACTACTTTAGATTGGGTAGAGGTCTAAAGACTCGACTGGCTCAGTGTTCACTATATAAACCTCTGTTGTAAACTCTGATGATTTTATATATGAAATGAGGAATTTTTTAGTATAAAGCTATGTTTTATTTCTTTCATGAAAATATTTACAAAGAGAAAATCTTAAAGGGATTTATTCCCCGTCCTTCTCATCTTCTTTAGAAAAGCGAAAAATTTTATCTGAATTTTAGAGAAGGATTACTAACTTTTATCAAATATTTTCTAAATCTTTGCGAAACTTTTGGTTACTATGGTGTAATATCCTTTTTGGAGAAAGGGTGTTGCATGCTCCATTTAAGGGGATGGGCTCAGCTAGTTTTTGTATTTGATCCCCAGCGATGCAACAATTCGTAATCAAACTTTACTTACTTCCCGACCGAACACAAATTTGTCCAGACCCATTTTCACCTAAAATACTGTAGATATAAATAAGAAAAAAAAAGATGTAAATCATAGTCCTTCCCGATAAGGGGGAATTCTTAGCCGTTTCTCTCTCTCAATCTTCCCTCTATTCCTCTCCTTCCTTCTTCTTCATCCACTGGAGGGGGTGGTTTTGGGTCATTTTTTGGTCTGGAATCACCCCTCTAGCTACTTTGTCTTTTCTCTCCTTTTATCTAAATAAGTTATTTTTTCCACATAGATCTGGTTTTCTTTCGTGTTTTTTCGTGTTTTCGTCGTCTGAGTGCGGCAATATTTTGATCGTTGTCTTGGTGCAGCGTCGTTTGGTTTCCCGTCTTGTTGCAATGTTCAGTTGGTTTAGATTGGCAGATCAGCTTCGATCCATTACAGATTCAATCAAGACTTGGGCGTCAACATTACAAATCCGGAGGCATGGGTACGCCGGTCACTTTGATTTTGTCACATTTATATGCATTTTGCCGTGTTATGCTATTAACTTGGGTGCTGTGAATTTGTTCACAGATTCATCATTTTCAGTTTTTAGCGATGTTGAATTTATGTTGTTATCGATGTATTTTATCAATTTGAATAAATGAACATCTTTTTTAGTAAAAAAAATCATAGTCCATCCCACACCGTACTAGATTTCAAGACTGCGACAAATTACACCATTTAAATTGCAAATGCGGCCAGAATGGAAATCGTTGTCATTTTCAAATCTCGCTATACATAACCGCGTGATAATTAGGTATTATTCTTAGGATTTAAGCTAAAGCTTCTTTAATCACCATATAACTGCAAACATTTATTTATTGGTCTAATGCAATTTCCACCGGTTGCTCAGTAGGAGTTTAACTAGGGCATGATGTGCGCGTGTGATAATCACAAGAATCATGACCCAATATAAATGATCACCGAGAGCGAATTTTTTTTTCACAATTAAATAAATACGAAAACTCAAGAAAAAAAAAGAAAATGTCAATTAGACCCCAACTAATTGGCCAAATTAATAACTAAGAAATTGCAGTACATGAATGCTTATTACTCCCTCTATCCTTTTTCTTTGGTGGTTGTAATTTTTTTATTTTGTCTCAAAACTTTAGTTGTTTTAGGATTTCAAGATATAATTTAATTATCACTTTTTTCATAGTAAAAAATATGAAAAATTGTAAAATAATAAATAGGCACTAATATATATGTATTGGACTTATTTGCATCTCTCCAAGTTTTAGTCTTTAAGTTGAGCTCAAATCATCATTAACCGGTAAAGGTAGCATCCCCTATATAGTTCATCAAAAAGAAATATCGATCCACATCTAGGGGTGGGAAAAGGCCTGGCCAGGCCAAGTTTTGTAAGGTCTGAGCCTAGTCTATTAGTCAGATATAGGTCAATTTTTGAGGTTCGGTCTGCTCTATTTTAATGTCTATTCTGGCCTGGAAGCCTACTTAAAGGCCTACATTTCAATACATATTTTAAATAGGTCTCCACTTATAAATAAGTCGTAGGCCTTCACTTATAAATAGACTTGTAGACCTCTAATGATAATGAGACCAATAGAAGTCTACTAATAAATAAGTCTTTAGGCCTTCACAAATAAATAAATAAGTAGACATATTTTTATTATTTTTTTTATTTTTATTATACTATATATTTTCATTCTATATATATATAGACCGGCCTAATAGGCCTAATAGGCTTTTGAGTAAACAATCACTTTGGTCCCTGAGAATGTCAGACAGTATCACTTTGGTCCAGATGCAAAATTAAAAAAAAGGTCCTCAACTGGTGTTAGCCGTTAATCATTTTGGTCCCTGAAAGTGATTACTTACTGTCATTTTAGTCCCTGAAAGTGATCCTTGCCGTCGGGGAAAGTAATCACTTTGAGGGACCAAAATGACAGTAAGTAGTCGCTTTCAGGGACCAAAGTGACTAACGGCTGATAGTTGATGACCTTTTTAATTTTGTATCTGTCAGTGACCAAAGTGACACTGTCTAAAATTCTCAGGGACCAAAGTGGCTATTTACTCTAGGCTTTTTAAAATGCCTGAGTCTAGCCTTTTTACTAAACAGGTCAGGCCAAACCAGGACTTAAGCATGCCAAACCTTAAGTAGGACAGACCATAAGTCCTTATCGAGCGACCTAGGCCTATTCCCACCCTTATCCACACCCTATATAATTCCTCATAAAAGTATGAATGCGGATCCTCTCCATTTCATGGAGAAATGGAGATCTCCATTTCTTTTGACTGAAATACGACATGTGGCACTAAAAATTTTTAAGGGTTGAGATTTAATTTAATTATTTTACATTTTAATTTATTTTAATTTTAATTTTAACTTAAAACTGAAATTGAAGGTGCCGCCCAACACATCACACGAACCCTAGCGCCGTCACCTTCCTTAGTCCTCACCACCTCCTCCACCATCCACGTCGCCGGAGACGACCTCTGCACTCACCGCACTCCCACCTTTGTCGTCGGCCACGGGTATCTGACACGATGCGACCAAGAGGAAATGGCTCTGTGATGGGTTGCAGTGGCGGACAGTGGCTCTTTCTTTCTTCCACGCCTTGTTCTCTCTCCTCCGCGATGGGTTACAGAGCGGCGAACAGCGGCTCTTTCTCTCTCATCCGCGATGGGTTGCAGGGGTTGTAGTTGCGGACATCAGCTCTTTTCTCTCCTCCGCGATGGATCGTCGGGGGTGCAGCGGCAGACAGCGGCTCTCTCTCATGTTGGTGTGGAGGAGGGTGGGGATGAGCTTGCTGGCGGGAGGGAGGGAGCGGAGTTTTCTGTTTTTTTCTGTTGCTTTTCAAAGTCCATGTCACATTGATTTTGTGACGACGTCGAACAAACTTAGAAGGAGGAAATTAAGGTGGGTGAGTGGAGACTGAGGTTTTCTCCGACGGTGTGGACGACAGAGGAGGTGGTGAGGATGGTGGCGCTAGGCACATTCTGGCTGCGCGAGGTGGTTGTGTGTGTCCAGGAATTATTTTTAATTTTAATCTTAATTTTAATTTCAAAAACTAAATCTGAGCCGTTGAAACCTTTCTGTGCCACGTGTCAATCTCACATCAAAAGAAATGGAGATCTCCATTTCTCCATGAAATGGAGAGGATCCGCATCCTAAAAATCTATGTTAATATGGACGGGTTGGTCATCGACTGTCTTTCCATCTTTTTAATTTTTATACTTTAATTATTTCTCGAGATATATATACTAACCTTTAACTTCCGAAATTTATTTGCCATCTCTCTCTCTTTTTTTTGATACAATTATTTGCCATCTCTCTCAAATAAATCCTAGCGCATTTATGTGGGTGTTTTAATTATTAGCCTTACTGTCTTTAATTTCTTTTACCTTCCATAACTTTACTGTTTTTACATATATGCTTTCTGTACACGTATATTATTATTATACCTATAATTCATTACTCATGTACACGGATTCATACCGTTTTCCAATTGTTTTAGCATTCGATATTTCACTCTAATTCTGTCTATCATATTTATCCATGTAGATATCCTATTATGTTAATTAATTTTTCCATATTCCAAAGCTTTATTAAAGATTGTATCATTATATTATATGAATTCTATTCTTGAAACACATAGTGGCTTAAAGTGATAATTATGCCTGAAAAAGTGATTAATGCAATTATCCTATGATACTAGTGATTATGAAAGTATTACATATCATATCAGTACGTTATTATTTGTTTCTGATATGTCCTATCTGATTTTTCGGTTAATTTCTATATATTTGTGTGCTTTATTTTGTACTAAATGAAATACGAGAAAAGAGAGAAAACAA
This sequence comes from Glycyrrhiza uralensis, assembly GCA_030159175.1. Taxonomy (NCBI): domain Eukaryota; kingdom Viridiplantae; phylum Streptophyta; class Magnoliopsida; order Fabales; family Fabaceae; genus Glycyrrhiza; species Glycyrrhiza uralensis. Next base: position 12,779,460 of record BRZY01000003.1, on the reverse strand, counting down.
AAATCAAAAGAGAAAAAATGGAAAAAATATAAATTCATTTACAACTAAATATTACAAATGATTTTTGATTGGGAGTCAAGGTGGTTTCGGGAGGAGCATGAGATTGAAGTGATAAAGAGGTCATGGGTACCTCCTACTAACATAATATACTAATCTACTAACATTTGTCTATACAAAAATAAATTTATTTAATTTACTTTTGATCCCCTAAGTATCATGATTGTGCAATTATGGTCGCTAGGTTTTTAGTTGTGCAATTTTAGTTCCTCATGTATCCCAATTGTTACAATAAGGTCTCTCCGTTACTCTATCGCCCAATTTTTAACCCTAAAAACCTACGTGGCCAACGTGAGACTGATTTGACACTTGAGATGGGCCACCTTAGCACAATGAGTATTGCCAAGGAAACATTGATGAATTAAAGAATGAATATACTTTACTCTGACAAAACGTCGAAGAGAGAACATTATGAGCTCTGCTAGGGTTTCTCGATAGCTCTCTCGTGAGGAACGCGATCAATTGACTCGAAGCACAAAGACGACGAAGATGTATGATGGAACGCATGAGATGGTGGTGAAGGAAACCCCCACACCTATGTAGGGAGTTTCAGATAGGAATAATGCAGATGGTAAACATCCTCTGGCCCAAGCTACTCAATGCCAAATTAACAGTGTTCTACCATGATATATGCATGCACTTCAATCGGGGTGCACACGGTGTTTATGAAATATTTCCCTTGTGGCTGATGGGTTACTGGGTTAAATCTAGCATGCGAATAGGTACCCCTTTGAGACCATGTAAGTTACTGGAGAATTGTGTTTCAGCCCCAATTCACTTGGCTGGGTTTTGGGGTTGATAAATGCACCCCTTTGAGACTGATGGGTTACTGGGTATACCTTGACATTTGACTAGAACCCTTTGAGACCATGTAGGTGCTGGGTTGTTACTTTATAAATTTGGTTCACATTTGCCTTCAGTGTGCAGGAGTGAATCTGTATTAGGAGAGTGAGTTTTTTCTTTTTGTGAAAGTTGGTCAACTCGTTATGAACACTACCCTATTTTATTTAGATTGGATACTACTTGTGCTTTCAATTCCATTTTAATACATTTTGGCTTTAAAAAAAAATGGGGGTGCACACGGGGTGTGGCGTCATCGGATGATGATGATTGGTTCCTCAATGCGAAAGAGGATGATGATGATGCTAATGAGATGGAGGACAAAGACAACAATGATGAGGAAGAAGCAGAACGCACTACTAAGAATGTTTGTACCAGTGGCAAAAGTATCCAAAGAAGCCATTACGGAAACAATATTTTAACATACTAGAATTTTATCATTCGTGTAAATTTGTTTTACACATTAATCATACCTACACTATTATAACATTTTATTATTTACCTTAATTTTATTCTTTCATTAGTTAAAATAAGTGTTATAAATGGTTATTTTTCTTGTAAAACAAAAGTTTTGTAAGCAATCATGTATTGAAATATTAATAAATGACACTGTACAATTTCTTTACACAATTAATTAAATTCTTATTCTTATTATAATATTGCCATTGTGTTAAGTAATAATATAATGTACTTGATGGTTTCATGGTCCTTATCATGTGCTTAATGATATATATGTCGGATGCGGCCCATTGACCTGGCATTCCACTCCATCAGGGCATTGATAGGGATGTGAGTGGTAGAAGACAAATAGTAAATTAGTAACCAAATATATTATAAGATAAAAGAATGGGAATTATATGAAAAGAAAGATACATTTTGGAAAACCTTTTTCAATTTACAATTATATTATCTCAGATATGTCATTTTTGTAAGCTACACTTGACATCACATTCTAAAAGAAATAGTTAACTAACAAATGAAACTAGTGCTTTCTGAGGTGTTCATCAAGAAAGGGGAGGAGCAGGAAAACATGGAAGTGGGTAAGGTGTGGACACTGGTTAATGGGCATATCACTTACGAGCACAAGTCTAATAGTGGAGCCAATTAATAATAACATATTACTATAACTACTTAATAAGTAAGTGGGAATTAATTAAACATTTTATCATTTTATTAGCCTACACGGCCTTCAAGACAACATATCAATATCATGTGCTGATTTAGCTGTATAAAGAGCCGAGTGGTCAATAATATCTACAACTAAGCAACAGAGCACCTTGTTAATTAAAAAATATGCAACGGATAGCTATTTTTCTAATAAGCTTCTTTTCCATATTTTTTGTTCTATTTTTTATTAATTTTATTATAATTAACATATAATTTCGAACTCCTACTATTAACTATAAAACAATAAATATGAACTTAGTCCCTCTAAAAATTTGAGTTTTGAAATAGTCTCTAAATTTAAAGTCAACGGTTTTTAGTCCTCCCAAATTTTAAGTTTTGAATTTAGTCCCTCATTTACGTTGACCCGTGCTATGTCACCCCAAAAATGCCTACGTGGCACACTGATGACCACGTTATTTGACACGTCATTTATTTACGGGGACTAAAATTAAAACATATAATTTTTATAGGGACCTCTACCACCACCTCCTCTTTCTCCCCCTTCCTCCTCCTCCTCCACCACCCCCCTCTCTCTCGTACACCACCACCCCCTCTTTCTCCCCCAATCCACCACCACAACCACCACCACCCCCTCTTTCTCCCCCCCTCCACCACCACCACCCCCTCTCTCCTTCACATAACTTTGAATGGCTGAGAAGAAATCTCAGAAACAAATCCGCAAGATCATCCACACCATCCGACAACCATATTTTAATAACTTTTGAAGAAGAAAAAAAATGTTATTGAAATGTTTTAGTCCCCAAAAAAATGCTCCAAGCCGAAAGATGGATGAGTTGAAGTGGGTCTTCGACGATGACCTCGAAGGGGGAGAGAGGGGGTGGTGGTGGTGGTGGAGGAGGAGGAGGAGGGGGTGGTGGTGGTGGAGGAGAGAGAGGGGGTGGTGGTGGTGGTGGAGGAGGAGGAGGGGGGAGAAAGAGGGGGTGGTAGAGGTCCTTGTAAAAATTATATGTTTTGATTTTAGTCCTTGTAAATAAATGACGTGTCGAATGACGTGGTCAGCAATGTGCCACGTAGGCATTTTTTGGGGTGGCATAACACGTGTCAACGCAAACGAGAGACTAAATTCAAAACTTAAAATTTACGAGGACTAAAAACCGTTGACTTTAAATTTAGGGACTAAATTCAAAACTTGAATTTTTAGAGGGACCAAGTTCATATTTAAGCCAAGAAAAAATAAAAATTTTCGTCAAAGTTCTAAAGTTGATAAAATGGTATTTAAAACTTTATTGACTTGAATATCTTTTTCGTCCCTGCAAAATGACCGAGTTTCATTTTTCATCCCTGTAAATTTTTTTTTGTTTATGATCCCTGCAAAATAAAAAGTTTTATTTTTAGTCCTCGCTATTTTGTTTTTGTCCCTGTAAAATAAAATTAATATAATATTTTATAATATTATAGGGACTAAAAACAAAATTGTCCACATATTACAAGGACTAATTTAGCATGAAATGAATATTTCAGGGACTAAAACAAAATAGCAAGGACTAAAAATAAAACATTTTATTTTGCAGGAATCATAAATAAAAAAAATTACAGGGACGAAAAATGAAACCCGATCATTAGGCAGGGGCGAAAAAGATATTTAAGCTAACTTTATTTTATCGTATAAAATTAATAATAAAATGCTAAAAAATAATTACTATTGATATTAAAAATTGGAAAGAAATAATTTTTTTTATAGAATGATTGTTCAAAGTCATTTGCCACCATTAAAAGACTTGTTCATGTTACAATGAACACAAGTGTAATACATATTTATTTATCAGAGGAAGAGAGTGTATATTTTCACAAAGGCATAAGAGAGGAGGATAGTGTAATTTAATGATTACACAAAACACAAATTATATATATAAAAATTATATAATCAATACTACATAACAATTAACAAGTTTTTAAAGGCACAAGAAACTATATACAATGTACAACATGATTATAAAACCGCATCTCAGGCATTTAGGGATAATGATCATTGTTATCTAACTAAACACAAGCACAGACACAACAATCATAAGGGTTAAATATGGTTTTGGTCCCTCATATTTGATTAAAATTCATTTTTAGTCCGTCATATTTAAAGAGTATTTTTTTAGTCCCCAAGCGTCCATTACCGATAGCCAAAATTTGCATTACCAACGGCTCCATGAAGGTCTGGACCATCTCGGTCGCCTGTCGAGCCGTCTCGTTTGCTTGTCGAGTCTCCTCCATTAATCGAGCAACTAAGGCATATTTGGCAGAGGAGGAACTCGAAATGCATCCTGTAACACCCTTTCTCTTAAACGGATATTACACCATAGTAACCAAAAGTTTCGGAATAAGTTAGAAAGTATTTTGGTAAAAGATGGTAATCCTTCTAAAAAATGTGGGTAAATTTTTTCGCTTTTCCAAAGAAGGTGAGAAGGATGGGGAGTAGATCCCTTTAAGATTTTCTCTTGTTAAATATTTGGATACAAAGAGTAAAACATAACTTTGTACTTAACAAAATTCCTTATCTCATATATGAAATCACCAGAGTTTACATTAGAGGTTTACATAGTGAACACTGAGTCAGTTCGAGTCTTTAGACCTCTACCCAATCTAGAATAGTAAATACAGATTCTTCTTGGAATCTCTATCAATCTACGCAGCATCCTCCTTCAGGTTCTTCTTCTAAGAGTTAACCCACTTCTTGGGTAAACCATCTACTCAGTCATGCATCAACACAACAAAGCAGGCAAGGGTGAAACTCTATAACAAAGTAATATGAAAAGTACAAGCACACCCAAAACACAGATCACACGTCACCGAGTTTGCACATCAAAACACTCATCAATGATAACCGAACAATCAAGGCTTATAAATAGATCTCATTTAAACAGAACTTACCTTGTGTTGGAACTCTATACAAGTAATTCATGTAGGTAACAAGATGAAACACAAGAAGGGGGGGTTGAATTGTGTTTCTAAGCTTTTAAAACTTTTTCGCAAATGATGGACGCTGGCTGTTAAAAACGTTGGACGCACAGCTTAGTTCAAATATTGGACGCACAGTGCCTTTTGAAATATTGGACGCACAGAGTGCTAAAACACTGGACGCACAGATTCTTTATAAAAACTAGACGCACAGGTTTTCTAAATATTGGACGCACAGAATGCTTCCCTTTTGGTTTGAAAAACTTGTTTGAATAAAAACAAATTCAATCCCCTTTGTTAGTAATAAACACAGATATAAAAGGAGTTAAGGGAAAGAAGAAATAACACAAGTTTTATACTGGTTCACCCTTTCCTAAGAGCTACGTCCAGTCCCCTCAAACTAGAGAGATTTCACTATCAACCTGATAGAATACAAGTATTCTTTGCACACAGCCTCTTCAGGCTAAATCCCAAGTATTCTTTGCACACAGCCTCTCCAGGCTAAAACCCAAGTATTCTTTGGACGCAGCCTCTTCAGGCTAAAACCCAAGTATTCTTTGGACACAGCCTCTTCAGGCTAAAACAAGTATTCTTTGAACACAGCCTCTTCAGGCTAAAACAAGTATTCTTTGAACACAGCCTCTTCAGGCTAAACAACTCAGCAGAGTTTTGATTCAAGTGCTGTCTAACTCACACAGGTGAGGATATGAAATCTAAAGCACTTTGAGAGTTAAGCAAACTCTCTTTTACAAGAAGATAAAGAATTACAAGACTTTCTATACAGAGTATAAGCACAGCAGTTCAGCTCTTTCTTTTTCGTTTTCAGTCTCTTGTATTCTTCTTCTTGCTTCTCGGTATTTATAGGCTTTGATGAAGCTTCAGACTTGTTCTTCGAATAGCTCAGCTTCAGCCTTCATAATATTACCGTTCTCTAATAGCATTTAATGCCATTTTCCCGTTGCTCTGAGGAGATCTACTTCATTGTGCATGTCTGCGTTTCTTTCTCCTAAATCAGAAGCAACCTGTACTCAAAGTCTCAATTGTACAGTGGTTAATAGTAATATCTTATTGAGACAGAGAGAATACACTGTGTAAAGCAGAAAGGTGTGTTCAGAGATCTATAGTTAAAAGTACATTCTCTCTCTTAGTACACTTCCCACAGTACTTTATGCTTTTCAGAAGTACATTCACAAACGTTGACAAAGATGTACAGAAAGCATTGCATACAGCTATTTATTTCAAATCATTTGCTCAATAAATATGTTTCATATTAAATGCATGAGCAACAATTGACAATCAAATGGATTCTGCGTGTTAAGTATTGGGCGCAGAATATATGAAACATTGGACGCAGCATTTAGCAAGTTATTGGACGCATACCTTTGCACTTACCAATTTGCACAGAACTCATGCAAACATTGGACGCATACCTGATGCTTACCATTCTATTCCACTTGAATGCAAGGCAGTATTGGACTTTTGCCATTTCCATTGGACGCAAAGTTGATTGTTGTACATTTGTTCTTCTGCTCCATTGGACGCAGAACAATTGTTTGATGTACCTTTGTCAATCTGCTTCCTTGTGCTCCATTGGACGCAAAGCAATATTGTTGTCCTTCTTATGTATTGGACGCAGAACAGTGCTTGAGTAACTCTAACTTCATTGGACGCAGAGCAGTTCTTTTGTTTGTTCAGTTTCATTGGACGCAGAGTTGCACTCTTGCTCACACTGAACATTGGACTTTTATCCTTCATGCTCACTGAATCTGTTCCTTTGAAAATCATTGGACTCTTACTGCAATTCTGCTTCTCATACAAACATTGGACTCTGCCAGTATTGCCTTGTTCTTATCATTGGACTTATGCCAGTCTTGCTCTATTGGACGCTTACTGATTCTGCTTCTTTGGAAAACATTGGACGCAGAAAGTAGCGTGTCTTCAAGACTTGATTTCTTCTACTTCTGCGATTTTGCTTCTTCAGAAGACATTGGACGCAGAACTTTGTTCTTGCCTTGTGCTGATTTATTGGACGCACAACATGGCTTGCCTCTGTGCTGAAACATTGGACGCACAACATTGCTTGCCTTTGTGCTGAAACATTGGACGCACAACAGTAATCCTTCTGCTCAAACATTGGACGCAGAACTTCAATGCCTTCTGCTCAAACATTGGACGCAGAATTCTTCCTTCTGCTAAAACATTGGACGCAGAGTTCTTGTTGTCCATTCCAGTGCCAATATTGGACGCAAGGCTCACTTTGAATGCCAGCCAATGTCATGAAGAACTGATTGGACGCAGACTGCAATAAGCTTTGTTAGGCAGCATTGTTATTCATTGTACAAGCTTAATACAAATTGATTATCCTTTGTAAAAACCTTAATACATTTTGTTATCATCAAAACCATAAAATCACTTAGGGAGTTTTTGTATTAAAAACACTTTTAACCAATTTGGTTCCAACAATCTCCCCCTTTTTGATGATGACAAACATTATTAAGTTTTACAAACAATAAAGCATATAAACCAGAATCAGTCAGCAAAAACAGAAATTTTCTAAGGGAAACTCCCCCTGAGATAAACATCTCAGATTTTCCTTACTCTTCTCCCCCTGAGATAAACATCTCATGGTTTTGGATATTCAATATACTTAGAGTACCTGAAAATTTCTTTCACTCAAAACAACAAGATTAGTCCACAAATAGCTTATCAAAATAACAACATGGTAATAAGACTAATGCAATCAGACTTAATCTTTCTCCCCTTTTGTCAAAATCTTTCCCCTTTTAGTCAGAATATAAAAACTTAATCCCATTCTTTCTCCCCCTTTTGTCATCAGGCAAAAAGGTTCATAGAACATCATAGTCCAAAGACAGTTTTGAAACACAGAGAGAAACTTAAAAACCCTTTTTCTTCTCTCTTTTTCTAAACAAGCTTTCTCAAACAGAAAAGATTTTAGAAAAGATGCCAAACGAAGAGAAAAGAGACCAACTGTAAGATATCTTTATGAAAAAAAGTTTGGACTCAGCGTGGGATTACTAAGATGTGAAAGCTTTTGAGTCTTTAAAAAATTTCTAAGTCTCAAAAAGACTGTCGTGTCCTGTTGGACTCTAGTCACATTGGACCCAGACTCAACTTAAGCATATTGGACGCTAAACATCAGTCTTTTATAAAGTGCATATTCAAATGCTTCCTTATAAAAGTAAACCTATCTACAGAGAGGGGTTTTGTAAATATATCTGCCCATTGATTTTCAGTGTTAACAAACTGAATATCAAATGTTCCCTTCTGCACATAGTCTCTAATAAAATGATGTTTAATTTCTATATGCTTAGCTCTTGAGTGTAAGATTGGGTTCTTAGATAAATTGATTGCAGCAGTATTATCACAAAGAACAGAAATCTTACTCTCAAAAATGTTGTAGTTCTCCAGTATTGGACGCATCACAGTTTTCCTGCGTCTGGTCCATCTTCTTCACTCTTAGGTGATCTTAAGCTTTAGGTCTTGGAACATAGACCTTTCTCCTGTTATGTGTAGTAAGCAGCCACTGTCCAGGTGCCATGACTGGAGTTGTCTTCCTCCCATCAAGCATATCTGCAACAGGGATTATCATACTTTTTGGTACCCAGATTGACTTGGGTCCTTTCATGTTAGTCCTTGGTCTGCGTCCAGGCTTGTTCCTTTTATTATGGAAGCATGTCGATGTGACATGTCCAGCCTTTCCACAGTATCCACAGTATATATTAAATTTTGATGGACTCTTGGAAAACTTTGGTTTTGGTTTTTCATAACCCAAACCACTTTTGTCAGAAGGTTTTCTCTGAATTTTTAAAATTTGATCAAGCTTTTCAGAGCTACTGACAAATCTGGACAATCGTCCAGTGAGTTCATTTACTTCTTGTTGAAGTACTTGTACTTCACAGGAAGTATTGGACTCAGAATCCTTTTGAGATTCATCTTTGAGTTGACTTACTTGAAGTCTTAACTCTTCATTTTCTGATTTGAGTACTTTGTTTTCTAAAGTAAGCTTTTCAAGATCTTTGGTCATAAGAGAAAACTTTTTCTTTAAAGATCTGTACTCATCAGATAAGATAGATGAATCTCTAAGAAGATCATCAAAATTATTGCTTAATTCAGAGTAGGAAATTACCTCTTCTTCATCCTCACTGTCAGTTGAGGATAGACTTGCCTTTAGGCAGAGATTAGCTTCTTCTTTATCCTCATCATCAGAGGAGTCATCAAGATCCTCCCATGTTGCCATGAGGCCTTTTTTCTTCTTGAAGAACTTCTTCTTTGTCTTCTCGGCCTCAGGACAGTCTGCCTTGTAGTGGCCTGGTTTCCTGCACCCATAGCACACCACTGGACTTTCCTCCTTTTGCTCAGCTTCCTTCTGTGGAAATCTTTTGTTGAATTGCTTCCTTCTGAAGCCACCCTTCTTTCTCCACATTGATTTTATTTTTCTGGAGATGAAGGAGAGTTCATCATCATCTGAGCCTTCTTCTCCTTCTGAGCTGTATGATTCTTCATCAGAATCATTTGCCTTCAATGCTTTGGAGGTGCTCCCTCTATGAGCTTTAAGAGCAACGGACTTTGCTCTTTTCTCGGTTCCCTCTTCATTCAGCTCAAGCTCATGTACTTTGAGTGAGCCTAGAAGATTTTCTAAAGCAAGAGTGGAAAGATCTCTTGCTTCTTGTATTGCAGTTACCTTGGGTCTCCATTGTTTTGGCAGACTCCTTAGGATTTTCCTGATATGCTCCTGGGTTGTGTAGACTTTCCCCAAGGATCTCAGGTTGTTGGTAATAGTTTGGAATCTTCCAAACATTTGATCGATGGACTCTTGTTCTTCCATCTTAAATAGTTCATATTGATGAACTAGTATGCTTATCTTAGATTCACGAACCTGAGATGAGCCTTCATGTGCCAAGGCCAGAGTGTCCCACATTTCCTTGGCAGTAGTGCAGCTATGCACCTTGTCATATTCAGATTTTGTGATGGCACACATCAGGTAGTGCCTGGCCTTCGAGTTCAGCTGAAATCTGGTTCTTTGATCAGCTGTCCATTGGGCTCTAGGTACTGGTTGACCTGCATCATTTACTGGGGCCGTGTAGCCTGTTTCCACAACATCCCATAAATCTATATTCTGCGCATCAAAGAATGTGATCATTCTTTGCTTCCAGTAATCATATTCATTGCCATTGAACAGTGGTGGTCTGTTCACAGCCAGTCCTTCATTCTCCATGGATCTTGCTTTCTCTTCATTGTTAAGTGCTCAACCCCTTAGAAACCTGGCTCTGATACCAACTGTAGGTAACAAGATGAAACACAAGAAGGGGGGGTTGAATTGTGTTTCTAAGCTTTTAAAACTTTTTCGCAAATGATGGACGCTGGCTGTTAAAAACGTTGGACGCACAGCTTAGTTCAAATATTGGACGCACAGTGCCTTTTGAAATATTGGACGCACAGAGTGCTAAAACACTGGACGCACAGATTCTTTATAAAAACTAGACGCACAGGTTTTCTAAATATTGGACGCACAGAATGCTTCCCTTTTGGTTTGAAAAACTTGTTTGAATAAAAACAAATTCAATCCCCTTTGTTAGTAATAAACACAGATATAAAAGGAGTTAAGGGAAAGAAGAAATAACACAAGTTTTATACTGGTTCACCCTTTCCTAAGAGCTACGTCCAGTCCCCTCAAACTAGAGAGATTTCACTATCAACCTGATAGAATACAAGTATTCTTTGCACACAGCCTCTTCAGGCTAAATCCCAAGTATTCTTTGCACACAGCCTCTCCAGGCTAAAACCCAAGTATTCTTTGGACGCAGCCTCTTCAGGCTAAAACCCAAGTATTCTTTGGACACAGCCTCTTCAGGCTAAAACAAGTATTCTTTGAACACAGCCTCTTCAGGCTAAAACAAGTATTCTTTGAACACAGCCTCTTCAGGCTAAACAACTCAGCAGAGTTTTGATTCAAGTGCTGTCTAACTCACACAGGTGAGGATATGAAATCTAAAGCACTTTGAGAGTTAAGCAAACTCTCTTTTACAAGAAGATAAAGAATTACAAGACTTTCTATACAGAGTATAAGCACAGCAGTTCAGCTCTTTCTTTTTCGTTTTCAGTCTCTTGTATTCTTCTTCTTGCTTCTCGGTATTTATAGGCTTTGATGAAGCTTCAGACTTGTTCTTCGAATAGCTCAGCTTCAGCCTTCATAATATTACCGTTCTCTAATAGCATTTAATGCCATTTTCCCGTTGCTCTGAGGAGATCTACTTCATTGTGCATGTCTGCGTTTCTTTCTCCTAAATCAGAAGCAACCTGTACTCAAAGTCTCAATTGTACAGTGGTTAATAGTAATATCTTATTGAGACAGAGAGAATACACTGTGTAAAGCAGAAAGGTGTGTTCAGAGATCTATAGTTAAAAGTACATTCTCTCTCTTAGTACACTTCCCACAGTACTTTATGCTTTTCAGAAGTACATTCACAAACGTTGACAAAGATGTACAGAAAGCATTGCATACAGCTATTTATTTCAAATCATTTGCTCAATAAATATGTTTCATATTAAATGCATGAGCAACAATTGACAATCAAATGGATTCTGCGTGTTAAGTATTGGGCGCAGAATATATGAAACATTGGACGCAGCATTTAGCAAGTTATTGGACGCATACCTTTGCACTTACCAATTTGCACAGAACTCATGCAAACATTGGACGCATACCTGATGCTTACCATTCTATTCCACTTGAATGCAAGGCAGTATTGGACTTTTGCCATTTCCATTGGACGCAAAGTTGATTGTTGTACATTTGTTCTTCTGCTCCATTGGACGCAGAACAATTGTTTGATGTACCTTTGTCAATCTGCTTCCTTGTGCTCCATTGGACGCAAAGCAATATTGTTGTCCTTCTTATGTATTGGACGCAGAACAGTGCTTGAGTAACTCTAACTTCATTGGACGCAGAGCAGTTCTTTTGTTTGTTCAGTTTCATTGGACGCAGAGTTGCACTCTTGCTCACACTGAACATTGGACTTTTATCCTTCATGCTCACTGAATCTGTTCCTTTGAAAATCATTGGACTCTTACTGCAATTCTGCTTCTCATACAAACATTGGACTCTGCCAGTATTGCCTTGTTCTTATCATTGGACTTATGCCAGTCTTGCTCTATTGGACGCTTACTGATTCTGCTTCTTTGGAAAACATTGGACGCAGAAAGTAGCGTGTCTTCAAGACTTGATTTCTTCTACTTCTGCGATTCTGCTTCTTCAGAAGACATTGGACGCAGAACTTTGTTCTTGCCTTGTGCTGATTTATTGGACGCACAACATGGCTTGCCTTTGTGCTGAAACATTGGACGCACAACATTGCTTGCCTTTGTGCTGAAACATTGGACGCACAACAGTAATCCTTCTGCTCAAACATTGGACGCAGAACTTCAATGCCTTCTGCTCAAACATTGGACGCAGAATTCTTCCTTCTGCTAAAACATTGGACGCAGAGTTCTTGTTGTCCATTCCAGTGCCAATATTGGACGCAAGGCTCACTTTGAATGCCAGCCAATGTCATGAAGAACTGATTGGACGCAGACTGCAATAAGCTTTGTTAGGCAGCATTGTTATTCATTGTACAAGCTTAATACAAATTGATTATCCTTTGTAAAAACCTTAATACATTTTGTTATCATCAAAACCATAAAATCACTTAGGGAGTTTTTGTATTAAAAACACTTTTAACCAATTTGGTTCCAACAATTCATTCACAATAATATATATCACCAAATCTCAATATAATTATGCATGTCACTTCAAAATCTCTCAAAACACACCGGTGTATTGCTCCAAGGAGACTTTACCAACCTTAACACCATTGAGCAACTGGCTATAGTAAACTTAACAGAATGACTAGACAGCCTCTTCAATACTTCCGGAGATCCTTCGGTAATACTAACATTTATTACTTTAAATACCAATTCATGAATAGGTCAGCCAGTCAGATTTATCCAAGCCGGGTATACGATTCGTCTCGGCCCAAGGGGATCAATCCTTCACGACCATTGAGACTTTCAAAACCTAGATAATCCCAGTAGGCAATTGTAGCCCAGCCAAACCCTATTCTCAACCACACTACTTCGGGTTGTAAGGCTCAAAAACTCTTTATGCAAATGAACGTCTAAATTTGCATACAAATTCTCTTTAGTATCTCTCTGAAAACTTTCTTTGTTTCACTGTAGCTGCTCTTTGAAAATCTCTAAATCTCATCAAAATACTTTATATGCATGAAATAACTCATCTCTTTAGGATAGAAATACTTTTGAATAAATAGATAGCTGTTAAAACCACACATTTTTTCTCTTTATATCAGAAAACTCTTCTACTGTTTTTAAATAAATAGCTCTTGCTCTTTTTACCCATTTTACAGATCGTTTTATGAGTTAAGTTATTTGCCCGGCTTCAATATGTCAATTTATGACTGATCGCACCACGGCAGAGCCAAAATGAGGTGAGCAGCCCAACAGTGTGATTCGATATAGAAACTAAAGATTATTAACTCAATTCAAGAAGACCAAAACGGGGCAGAGCCACCTAGGATTGATCAAGACAGAAAAGATCAACAATATTTAAACTTACGTCCACTTTTTAATCAGTAAGTGTCTGTTTTCATATTTTAGATAGCTCTTTGGGAATGGAATAATTACACGGCGACTGAGCCGACTGCGGTAATCAGTGTCCGTATTTTTGAAAACTTGATATAGGCTTAGTGAACGAAGTAAAGCTAATTCTTTTCTGGCTTAGTTAATTTTTGAAGATGAAAAGATCACACGACGGTAGAGCCATCTTTGGTAATCAATATTTCACTGTAAAATCGATCTTATGAACTAAGTTAACGTAGTCAAGCTGTTTCTCTTCTGCAATATTTAAGCTCCAATTATCTTCCAGGAAAAAGGCCAGTTGAAAGCCTATCTCACTAATTTCCACTGCCGTAGACATTGGAAATTAATCTGAGTTACATGCATATATATACAGATTGGATACCAACTCCATATTTCCCACTAATAATATAACAGTAGAATTCACCGAGAATCCATTACCGTTACATTATATTCCGAAAGATGCTATAACAGTAGGTTCACCGAGAATCCATTACTGATACACTCTTTTATCCAATCCAATCCATTTATATATACGTTATTTAGAAAATCACTTCTTTCCCAATCTTATCTTGTCACGTATATACCGGGTCCCTAGTGTTAAGATTTCCCCAAATAGCGTATCAACACAGATCCCAGGCCAGAGAGAGACGGACTGCTTTAGCCCCTTTAAAGGTCTCACTTCCTTTCTAGACAGATCCATACTGATAAACCATTTAACTTAACCATCACCTTGTATATAAATAATAGATAATATCGGGTTTTCACAAAATAACAATTTGTATTTTCTTTGCGGTAAAATCATATTTACAGTACGTCTAAAATTCGCCATTATAACAGTATGTTTACAAAAGCTCAAAAATAATTTTGCCATAGCCTTCTTACTTACACAAAATTTGGGATAATTTGGGCATTATAATCCCACAATTTACAAATAGCACAAAACAATTAAATTAAAGCTATAAAACAATTATAAAACATATTTTAATAAATAAAAGCTATAAACACCCAAACAAACAATTCAAACACAAACAAGAATCAAATTCATACTTCTCAAATTAAATTGAAAAGAGAAACCCTTTACCTTGGCCACAAAACTATGAAGAACAAGCTTGAAGAACCAAGAACACAATAGTAAGAAATTTAAGACTAAAGAGAGAAAAGAGAGAGAATGGTGTTTGCCTTGCTTCTTGAATTGTGTTGTGTGAATTTTATGAAGCCAAGGGGTCCTATTTATAGGGAGAGGGGCGGCCAAGAGCTAGGGATAAGGGAGGAATTAATTTAATTCATGATGTAAGCAATGACTACATAAATACTCATTTATTAATTAGGTTTAATCTATTCTTTTTCTAATTGGTCCAAAGGCTTTCACAAGAATTGATGACTCATGTAGGAAGTCTGATCCAAGGCCCGAAATCGCCTCTTGATGTCGACCAAAGCAAGGGCAAAGGAAGGCCATGGGATTGCATAGTAACAAGCTTTATTTTTAGGTAGTTTTAAGTGAAAATCAAGGGTAAAATGGTCTTTATCCATGCCCACCTTACTATTCAAGGCAATCATGATGTCCCCAGCTTTTTTTATGCTTCTTAGAATTGTATTTGAACCCTTCAAAGTTCCTAAGTTTCTATATCATAGCCACTATGTCTCTATTCGTCTCTATTCGGCTTATTCCGTAAATAAGGGTCAAAATAGTCTTTTTACTAATCTAATACTCAAAAATAATTTTAAATGGTAAGAACCAATGGGGAATCTTGAAAATGACATGTAAGAACCTCATGGAAGAGTTTTGGGATTTTTACGGTAGGGGTAAGCCTTACGGTTTGCAAAAACAAAGAAAAACGGACGCGCCGTAAGTGAAAAATAGACATTTTTCAGAAAATTTCAGAAAAATCCCAGAAAATTGCAAATTGAATTTAATCACTAATGGTCTCCCGTAAAAATTGATCTTAAGCACTCACTGGTCAGCATAAAATCCATTTTTGACCAGAAATCCTTGTTTTCCGTACTTTATAAGGATCGAAAAAGTAGCGTTTTGATCTGCTTTTCAGAAAATTATGAAATAATTTTCAAAAATCCCAAAAAATATAAAAACATGATTCAGCTACTCAAATCTTTTTCTGACCTCAGTTTGGCCTCTGAATCAGTATTTAGCTCTTACTGTAAGTAACAAGGTCAAAACGGTAATTTCTAAAGTTTTTAAAAAATTCTAAGAAAATTCCAGAAAATCACAAATATTAAAAGAAACAACTTTTGTGAAGAAAGTTTGTTTGTCTAAGTTGTTTTGACATTCTTGTGCTATTTAAAACCTTATCCGTTAATAACGGTAAATACGAATGTCAAACGTCAAGGAAAGAGTGACTGTTTTAATGAAATAACTTGATAGGTATTTTAAAAACTTCATTATAAGACTACAGTAATTTTCTTAGCACTTAGATCACACAATTTCATATAGAACATATAATTGACGAAAAATAACAAACAGAAGTCTATATAAGACTTAACTATCTTACTATTTACATTATAATATTTAACCGTAACTAATCCTTCTATTTTTCTTAGGTTTCTGTCAAGTTTTTGTAGTCTCCATCTTATCTATTTTTCCATCTCTTGTACTCATCCCTTTTCTAACTAACAAACTACAGAGTTCCTTCTATAGGGACTAAAACTGCAATTTCTTTGTGTCCTCCTTTTACAATCCAAACTTAATTTCTAAAATCTGTATATGTCACCAAGCTACTATATCTTTCCTCAAATACCTCTTGGAAGTGTTGTATGAATTTTTTCAAATTCATTTATCAGTTATCCTAATACTTAGAATGTCCGTATATAATTTCCCGACTTCCGTATTTAGCTCTAAACTACTATGTTTTTATCCGAAAAACTTCAAAATAATTCTATTCCTCAAAAATTAATATTTTGTCTCAGAGTGAAAATTCCAGGATGTTACACATCCTGGTGAGACGTGTGACTCCTGGGTGAGAGAAGTCACACTTGGTCATATACGAATAGGCTCCGGCACCGTAGGAACGCCCCCATGTCTTTCCCCCAGCACTGTCGATCCACGTCTTTATCTGGGTAGCAGGGTCGACTTACTGGGAGGCACCAGAAGACTCTCTCGCCTGGGACAACTGTGTGAGCCTCTCCTGATACGTCTCCTGCAAGAGTGCAATTAAAGAGATATTAGACTAAACTTATTGTTATTACAAATTGAAATAAAAATCACAACTTAAGCGATTAATTAACTTACATAAGTCTCCTTTGATCTCTTATCAACCCAGGAGCTGTCCTTCTTCATATGATTCTTCACAAAGACCTTATCCAAATGAGGCTCTCTACCAAGCTCTAGCTCCTAAAAACATAATCAAAGTTAGTATCTTAATTAATTTTCAATTGTAATGATAAACCAAATACTTATAATCCTAATTACTTACCATGCGCCTCTTGTGCTCAACAATAGAGATTGATCCACCTGTATGGACTGATCCACCCTTAGCAGAAGCATAGTTTTACTTGCACCGGGCGCTCTCTTCCAAAAATTCACGAGAGGCCACCAGCATCCAACCCAGACATTCCCTCCCATCCAGGTTAGTTTTTCACCAACAATCCTTGCATCCCTCAGCATCTTAGACAACCTCTTAGAGCCCCTGCTGTTAAAGATCTGCCTCACCCGGAGGTCATCCTCGGGTTGCCAAGTGACATATTTCTGCAACAATGTAAATAATGTTAAGTGACATACTAACAATAATAATTTAATTGAGTTATAATTATAATGTACCGCAAACTTCGGTAAAAATACGTCCTCAACAGTCTTTGGCGGGATTTTACTCCACTTTGGCCATGCCTCCCGATACTGGGCCTTAATGGTCGCAGTGATGGCCTGAGAGGCCACCCTGTCTGGATCAAACCTGCAAACAATACATAAACACACACGTCAAATTAACTATACAACTATAAAGATAAATGAAACAATAATTAAATATTTACTTACCCTCGACCAACAGGCTTAATGAATGGTCAACCATCGTCTGCATACTCTATGTGAGGGGCATGCCTACGCCTCAAGCTCGTCTAAGGTGCATCAGGCATCTCCACATCATCGGGAGGTTGCTGTGAGGATGAACCTCCCGTTGCTGGAGAAGATGAGGGAGTCGCTGCTACAAGGGATGCAGATGGAGTGGCCACTACTGTAGGGGATGCAGATGGTGTGGGCGCTGTTGCATGGGATGTAGAATCAATGGGCACTGTTGGAGGGGATGAACCTCTCGCTGCCGGAGGCATGAAGGGTACCCTTTCCATGCCCTATTGAACATTTATGGCACCAACCGCGGCGTCGGCATAAACTGCATCTCAGGAATGCCATCTAGCTGGTCCTGTGGCCGATGTGCTGAGGTCTCAACTGCATGCTGAGCATGTTGATCCACCCGCTACGGTAGAATCATGCCAGAACACCTAGAGGTCTTGCCCTTTTTAGCAGGGCGGTATCCCTTCTGGCTATCTTTCGGAGCCATCTAATAGGAAAAACAAAATAAACAACAAATCAATATAATTGTGATAAACATAGTTACTTATACTAGCAAACTACTATAAGAAATTAAAAAAAAAAACAAATATAATCCATTACAAATTAATGCTAATCATCAGATGTGTCATTGTCGTCCTCTCCGACGTCTTCCACATCATCAGGATCGTCCTCATCACTATCTTCTAGTGGCGAGTCCCCTTCATTATCATGTTCGGAATTTCTAACATTTATTGGATCAACTTCTTCATAACTGTTTGTTTCGTCACGCAATCCAGTCAGTCGTTCAACTTCGATTATCTCCTTAACATGTGACAACTCTTCATTTTGATAAGCAACATCATCATCAAAGTCATCAACCTCCACGCGACCTCTGGGTTTTGTGTAACGCCCCTTTTTCCCACAAGGAACGTTACATGAAAACTAAATAAAACTTAATACGGAAGATAAATAAAACTGGTTTGTCTTTATAAAATAAGTCTTTCATGATTTAAGGATACCGAAATTGGTGGCTATTTTTTTTAAAAGATAAGTACGCTCATGAAAACTTAGCCATCCAGCAGATCAGAAAAGAAGAGAACATACGTCATATATATGTCATCAAGTTACTGTTCAAAATCCTTGCGCCCGCAAGTAAAGTCAGGAACCACAGCAGAGTGGCCGAAATACATCATCACAACATAAAAGAAATAAAGCAGTAAACTAAACCTAAGAAAGCAAAGGTGTGTCAAAATACACGACATAAAATATCTACATCCCCAAAACCTAGGCTGGTCGGCCAACTAACCACCCATAACCTGGTACTCTACACCTCCCCGCCTAGAGACCTCAGACGATGACGTCTCCTCGTGGTCCTCCTCTGGATCCTCCTCGTTCTCAGACACATCGAACTCGCGCTCCATGAGCCAACCGCATCCAGGCTCATCTCTGACCTTTTTCCCTCTCCCTGCATGTCCTGATGGTCCGGTATGAGAGCCTAAAGAGCAATGCACGAAATGTCTTGACGGCTCTACGTAAGGAACTGGACGCTTCGGTCGCGCAGACTCAGGTGGTGGAGCTGGTGTCACAGGTGGAGCCAATCTAGGCAAGCGTGCACTCTCCAAGGAACTCTTCCTTGGAGTGCGACGAATCAGAGGACAATGGTCAGATACTGATCCAACTATCCGCTGAGTTGTAGGCCTCTGATCCTCCCTCGTCTCTCTCCTAGGCTGTGTCGTGGGCGGAACTCTGGCCTCCCGGTTCTCCAAAGTGATACTTTATGCAAAGGGTGCATCTCCCAGCCAGTAGCGCATCCTCTCGATGGGTATGTAGACGTCTAAAACCATGTCCCTCTCCAAAACCTCTTCGGGGCCCAACGCCCCTCCTCTAGTATTGACCACGTGTCTAGTCACAGTGGTCCATTGAGAGATGGGATCATAAGTCCATCCCCCACCATCGGCCTCACGAGGCCAGAAGCTCTCCCTCACTCGGGCTACTAGAAGTCTCGAAGTGGACATCTACGCATAGCGTACATACGGACAACAGAAAAGCATACAAGGGTGAATTTCTTTGCACAAGTTGAAATCCACTGAAAGGATGTATATGAAAAGGAAAATACTACACAATACACCGGTGCACTGCTGCATGGAGACTTCCTCAACTAAGTAGAGCGATATGGCGGGAGCATATACCTAACATCAATGCAAACTGACCATCACTCTCGGCCGTCATTTGTCATTCATTCGGTACAGACCCATTGTGCTAACGTCATACACCATATCATAAATAAGGCAGCCCTGGTCAGTGTAACGCCCCTTTTTCCCACAAGGATCGTCACATGAAAACTAAACAAAACTTAATGCGGAATTAAATAAAAATTGGTTTGTCTTTATAAAATTTGTGGCTAATTTTTTTTTTTAAAGTCTTATACAAAAAGATTTCCCACATCTCATTTAGCCATCCGGAAAACTCAGAAGAAAAGAAACATCATACACATATGTATAAATCATCATGTCAATATACACAAGTCTTGCGCCCGCAAGTATAGTTAAGAACCACAACATAGTGGCCAAAATACATCATCCTGACATAAAGAAAATAAATGATAAAACTAAACCTAGGAAAGCAGTAAATCAAAAGGTGTGTCAAATACACGACACTAAACATGTATACCCCAACTTAGGTTGGTCGCTAACAGACAACTTACAACCTAGCACTAGACACCCCCCACCTCTACAGACCTGCGACGATGACGTCTCCTCAGGGTCCTCCTCGGGATCCTCCTCCGGGTCCTCCTCCTCCTCGGATATCTCAATGAATACCCGCTCTGGCTCGTCTCTCACTTTCCTCTTCCCCCTATCTGCGTGTCCTGACGGTTCGGCAGAAGCGCCAGAAGAGCAACGTACGAAACGTCCAGACGGTGCGACGTAAGGAACGGGGAGCGTCGGTCTCACTGTCTTCGGTGGTGAAGCTGGTGTCACTGGTGGAGCCATCCTCGGTAGACATCCCCCCTCCAAGGAATGCTTCCTTGGAGTGCCACGCGTGCGACGAAACATACGATGGTACTTTGGAACGGATCCGGTTACCCGCGAGGGTAAAGGTCTCTCCTCCGCCTGAGCCTCTCTCCTCGGCTGCTCCACAGGTGCCTCGGATGCGGCTGCCAGCCAGCTACGCATACTCTCGATCGGAATATAAGCGTCCAAGATCATATCTAGCTCCAAAACCTCATTAGGGCCCAACACCCCTCCTCTTGTCCTGACCACGTGCCCAGTCACCATGGCCCATTGGGAGATGGGATCATAGGTCCATCCCCCGCCATCGGCCTCAAGAGGCCGGAAACTCTCCCTCACTCGGGCTACCAGAGGCCTCATCTACGCATAACGTACATACAGATACAGGAAAACATGCAAGGGTGAATTTCTTTACACAAGTTGAAATCCACTAAAAGGGTGCATATGAAAAGCAAAATACTACATAATACATTCCAAGAATATATATATATAATTATTCTTTCGCAAATCTTTTAACTAAGATATTCAATCATCAACAAGAGACATATCATCGATGTAAACACACAGTCAAGCACACACATAGCATTCTAGCATAATGCATGTCACTTCAATATCTCTTTAATACACCGATGCACTGCTCCATGGAGACTTCTCTTCCTCAACTAAGTAGAGCGATGTGGCGGAATCGTATACCTATCATTAATGCAAACTGACCTTCACTCTTGGCCATCATTGTCATTTATTCGGTACAGACCCATTATGCTACGTCGTACACCCCATCTCAAATAAGGCAGCCGGTAAGGATCATCCAAGCCGGGTACACTACTCTTCTCAGCACAAGGGGATTCACCATAAGGCCATTGAGAATTTCGTAACCTGGATGCCCTCAAAGACTTATAGTCAGACTATACTTATTTACAATCCCCGCGTAGGATTGTGTGCTCCAATTTGGCAAAGGCCACGTCTTTAATACAAATGACATTCTATTTGCATCCACAATCAATGCAGTCCCTCGTCTTAGGGTTTTTCGTCGCCACGTGTTAGCTTTCATCCAACACCCTGTAATATTATTATCCTCAAGATTTTATCGTCGCCACGTATTGCTCTTTTTTCAATACCGTGTAAAAGCGTTTTAAAAAAAAACATAAGTTTTATGGAAACTCCTCTTTGAAAATTAAAGTTCTTCTTTTAACTTCTAACTCTCAAATCTTTATTATCTAACTTCCCACTCTTCATCGTAAAAAGATTTAATTAAAAATCTTAGTTAAGTTCTTTGATAATTTTACTTAAGTTTCCTTACTTTAAGTATTTAAAAAATCTGACTCCCAAAATATTCTATTTCACGTTTCATCCCTTATTTTTCTAAGAATTAGGTTTCTGCCCCAAAACTGCCCAGTCTTCACGTTTCTGTGCCAGAATTGTCCAGTCTTCACGTTTATACCCCAGAACTTTTGTAAAATTATATTTTGGCCCAAAGTGCCCAGATTTTCGATTTCATGCCCAGAATTCCAGAATTTTGTATTTTGACCCCAAAACATCCAGTTTTCGTTTTTGACCCCTACAAATCTGAAATTTGAATTTTCTCCCTTATTAATTGATTTTCTAGCTCACTTAGAGTTTTATGGAGAAAAATGATTTAGTATAAAATTGACTTGAGACTTATACTTAGCATTTTAATGAAATTTATCTAAGTATGTATTAACTTGAACCCTAATTAATTTATTTGATTTCACTTTGGAAAACTTTTTCATTAAAGCTTTTAAGATCCTTCTCACACTTAATCAAATACTTCAATTCAATCCCAATCACCAAGAATCAAAGTATGTGAGATATCCAAAGAAATCAACATGCATCAATTAGGCAAGAACACAATCAAGCCATAAATCATACTTATACTCAAAGTAACCACCCATAGCATATCAACATACATCATGAGCATAGCATAAATCATGAACTCATCAAGCATGCATTTTTCCAAGAACACATAGACTTTTCAAACATAATCATTCATCAACCAAAAAGTATGCTTGAACATATATATATATATATATATATACATATTACTAAGAGAATGAAACTTCATTCAACAACCACTAGAAAAACTCAAGTCTTTGAGTTTAACTTAGATCATACAACATACACCACACACATACACATCCTTTCCAACTTATTGAGAAAATCCCCTTACCTGTTGAAGACAATGAAAATGGGCAAACACCAAAAATCACCTTCACTCCTTACCAATACCAAGTGGCCTCCTTGAAGCCTTGATGTTCCAACACTTAGAAAAATTAACCTTTCACAAAATACACCAAAATAAAACCATAAAAATGCAAGTTTTATGCAAACCACCAAACCCTAAAGAGTATAAATTTTTGAGTAGAGGAATACTTACTCAAACTTGGAAGTAAATGGATCCAAGGTAGTTTTCAAGCTTGTAGGTTTCAATGGAGTAAACCTAAACTAAGAAAAAAGTTCTCTTTCAATAAAGAGAAGAACACAACCTTCATGGAAAAATGAAAGTGGTGGAAATGAAAAAATAAAAGAAGTTTATGGATTAGAATGATGATCCAAACCTTTTTTGTGAAGCTTGAATGGTCAAAAACCCAACAAAACTCAAGCTTTGGCTACGGAGGAAAGCTTGGAGAATAAGAGAAAAATGGAGTTATTTGGTTCAAGTGAAGAAGATGAAGTGAAAGTGAAGCTTCTCTCTCTCCTTTCCCTATGTGAACTCAGCAGACTTCAAGGAGGAATGGGGGAGGTATGGGCTTGCATGCTTTGAGTGGTTGAGAGTCATACCTCACTTACCTAATTTGAAAAAATTCAAAAATCAAACCCTTTTTGACCTTTTGACTTTTGGGATTATTTTGGAGTGAAAATCTACCCTCTTGTGCGCCCAGCAGACAAAAAAAAATGGTGGGATTAAGTCCCATCAAGTTAGGGTTTAATCGGTAGTTCAACGTAGTAAAACGCGTAGTTTTATAACCCCTTTTTAGATAAATATTTTTCTAAAATAGTTAAAATCATGAGAAATCAATTTTATGACTTGAAAATGATAGAGAAAAATTTAGAATCTCAAAACTAAATTTTTGGACTATTTTTCATGTTCCGGTTGCGCCCGGTTTACCCGTAAAGCTCCAAATGCAGGTAAAATAAAGTTTTTCTGAAAAATTTCTAAAAATCACAAATATTATAAAAATCTCTTTTTGTTCATTAAAATATTATTTTGGAGTAAAAATGACCTCCAGAAAAATACTGAACCATTCCCCGCATCACGTGAGAACGCGCTTCCCGCAAAATCCCAGTTTTGCAACTCTACTACTCTAAACTCTTCAAAAGGAAACCTAAGATATGAAAATTCTTATTCACACCTTAAGATCCCAAAAATCATTAATTAAATAATTTTTAATTAAATTAAAACGTATTAAAAGTAAATAAAAACTATATAAAAATCAGGGTGTTACAACTCTACCCCTCTAAAAAGAATTTCGTCCTTGAAATTACATACCTACAACAATGCAGGCTACTGCTCTCGGATCTGGTCCTCTACTTCCCAAGTCGCATCTCCAGTAACTTCATTCTAGATAACCTTGACTAAAGAGATTTGTTTATCCCTGAGCTGTTTGATTCTTCTATCATCAATTCGCACAGGGTTTGTTTCATAAGTCAGGTTATCTCTTAATTGTACCACATCAGACTCGATTACATGAGACGGATCAGGAATATATTTTCTCAGTTGTGAAACGTGAAAGACATTGTGAAGATTAGAAAGATTTGGCGGTAAAGCTATTTGGTAAGCAACAGGACCAATACGACGAAGAATTTGGTATGGTCCTAGGAATTTTGGAGTGAGTTTTCTGGACTTTAAGGCTCTGCCTACCCCAGTCATCGGAGTGACTCTCAGAAAAACATGATCGCCTTCTTGGAACTCGAGAGGTTGTCTCCTCTTATCGGAGTAGCTCTTTTGTCTGCTTTGTGCCGTCCTCATCTTTTCTCAAACTTGTCTCACCTTTTCCATGGTTTGTTGTAAAAACTCAGGTCCTAGCACTGCACTCTCCCCATCCTGGTACCAACACAAATGTGTTTGGCACTTTCTCCCATACAAAGCCTCGTAGGATGCCATTCCTATGCTCGAATGAAAACTATTGTTATAGGTGAAGTCTATCAATGGCAAAATATCGTCCCAACTTCCCCTATGATCCAAAACACACGCTCTCAGCAAGTCCTCTAGGGATTGAATGGTTCTCTCTGACTGACCATCCGTCTGAGGATGATAAGCAGAACTTAATCTCAGTTTAGTTCCTAGGGCTTGTTGCAAACTTTGGCAAAAACGGGACGTAAACCTAAGGTCCCTATCAGAAATAATACTAGATGGCACTCCATGCAACCTGATTATCTCTTTCACATACATCCGAGCAAGCTTATCTAGGGAATACTTCATGTTGATGGGTAGAAAATGCGATGACTTTGTCAGTCTATCCACAATTACCCAAATCCCATCAAATCCCTTTAATGTTCTTGGTAATCCAGACACAAAATCCATCGATATGCTATCCCATTTCCACTCTGGGATATCCAACGATTGCATCATGCCCGCAGGTCATTGGTGTTCCACTTTTGCTTTTTGACAGGTTAGGCACGCTGCTACATACTCTGCAACTTGTTTCTTCATCCCCGACCACCAGAATCTTTACTTCAGATCTTGATACATCTTTGTGGCTCCAGGGTGAATACTTAAATTGCTCTTATGTGCTTCATCGAGAATCAACTTTCTCATTTTAGAATTGTTTGACACACATATCCTCCCTTTACACCTCAGATTTCCGTCATTCCCCAAACTAAACTCTGCTACTTTTCCTTGTTCCATTAACTCTTTCTTTTCTTTCAGACTCTCATCGGTTGCTTGTTGCTCCCGAATGTCATTGATTAATCCACTTGACATTTTAATCATGCTTAGACTAATCTTACCCTTGTGCCTCTCCACGTTTAAATCTAGATCCCTAAACTCCTCAATCAACTCTAGTTCCTTGACCATCATAGCAGACACATGAACAGTTTCTCGGCTCAAGGCATCGGCCACAACATTTGCCTTTCCGGGATGATACATCAAGGTAAAATCATAATCCTTTAGGAATTTCATCCAACGCCTCTGTCTCATGTTGAGTTCTTTCTGATCAAACAAATATTTCAAGCTCTTGTGATCGCTGAAGACGTTAAACGTTGATCCATATAGACAATGTCTCCAAATCTTCAAAGCGAACACTACAGCAACTAGCTCAATATCATGCGTTGGATAGTTCCTCTCGTGATTTTTCAACTGACGGGATGCGTATGCCACCACTCTTCGATTTTGCATCAACATGCACCCAAGTCCTTGATATGAAGCATCACAGTAAACCTCCATAGGTTCTTCAGGATTAGGCAAAATCAGTACAGGTGAGGTCGTCAGTAGTTCCTTCATCTTCAAGAAACTTGCCTCACACTCATCAGTCCACACAAAAGGATGGTCTTTCCTAGTGAGTTGTGTCATTGGGGCTACTATCTTTGAATATCCTTCTGTAAATCTCTGATAATAACCCGCTAACCCTACAAAACTACGAACTTCAGTCACTGTTGTAGGTCTTTCCCATGACATTACTGCCTCTACTTTCTCTGGATCTACAGCTATACCCTCTTTCGAAATCACATGACTTAGAAATTGTACTTTTTCTAACCAAAATTCACACTTAGACAACTTTGCATAAAGCTTTTTCTCACTCAAAATCTGCAATACTTGTCTTAGGTGTTCCTCGTGTTCCTCATGACTCTTAGAGTAAATCAAAATGTCATCTATGAACACCACTACAAATCGATCCAAGAAAGGTCTAAAGATCCTATTCATATAATCCATGAATATTGCCGGTGCATTTGTCACTCTAAACGGCATCACAAGATACTCAAAATGACCATATCTAGTCCTAAAAGCAGTCTTAGGAATATCATCATTCTTAACTCTAATCTGGTGATAACCGCTCCTCAAATCAATCTTAGAAAATACAGCTGCACCGCGCAGTTGATCCATCAGATCGTCGATGCGTGGCAATGGGTACTTATTCTTGATCGTTACCTTGTTCAACTGACGGTAATCCACACACAATCTGGAAGTTCCGTCCTTCTTTTTCACTAGCAGCACAGGAGCTCCCCATGGCGATACACTTGGTCTCACGAATTGCTTTAACAGCAAATCCTCCAATTGTTTCTTCAGTTCAGCCAGTTCTGTTGGCGACATTCTATATGAGGCAATAGAGATTGGACCAGTACCAGGTACTAAGTCTATGGCAAACTCTATGTCTCTCACAAGAGGTAGACCTGGAACATCCTCCGGAAATACATCCGAGAAGTCTCTAACAACGGGCACGTTGCTCAATACAACTTCCCCCTCGACTTTCAAGAAGGATAAAAACATGTATCCCTGAGCTCCTTCTTTCAAAGAAGCTCTCACTTGATTGGCAGTCAAAAATCCAGAATTCTTAGCATTTGGGAAAATCAAAGATTTATTGGCATAGTCTAAAAGGATATGGTTGGAAGATAACCAATCCATGCCTAAAATCACATCCAATTGTGTCAAAGGCAAACACATCAAATCAACAAGATATGTCCTATTGGAAATAACAACAGGGCATTTTAGACATACAGAATTTGCAACAACAGTTTCAGCAGTAGACATAGAAACAACAAGATCAAAAGGCATCAAAGACACAGGCAAATTTAGTCGTTTCACACAGTTTTCAAATATAAAGGAATGGGTTGCACCCGAATCATATAGTACAATTAAGGGATTTCCAGCTATGTCACAAGTACCTTGTATGAGATCCTCTGATTGTGAAGCCTCAACACCGCTCATGGTGTAAACTCGTCCTTTCGTCGTCGGCCTTCCGGCTTTGACGGCATTCACCTCTGGTTTCGGCTTGCCCATTCGGCAATCCTTTGCTGCATGTCCAACCTTCTCGCAGCTAAAGCATGTCATCCCCTTCTGGTTGCATGTTGTGGACAAGTGTCCGGGCTTCCCACAGTTGTAACATGCAATTAGAGCGCCCGCTCCCTGATAACCCTTGTTAGTACCACTGGCAGAAAATGGTACATTGCGGTTTGGCTGACTCCTCTGATTCTTGAAGTAAGGCTTGTGTTGAGCCTGCTTCCCCTTCTGACCTTGTGGATATGACCTAGATGGTCCACCCGCGTTTCCCTTGTTGATCCTCCCTTTCATCAAGTTCTCCATCTTCCTACTCTTTTCCACCAGCAGTGGAAACTGACGGATATCAAGCGAAGCCACAGATTGACATATCTCATACCTCAACCCAGCTTCGAACATCTCACACTTCCAACCCTCGTCCGGTTGGACTTGAAAGAACCGAAAATACTTGGCGAGTGACTCAAACTTCGCCGCATATTCCCCTACAGTCATGTCTCGTTGCTGCAGTCGCAGAAACTCCTGCTCCTTCTCAGATCTCGCGCTTTGTGGGAAATACTTCTCAAGAAATTTCTCCTTGAAAAGTTCCCAAGTCACAACTTGGTTTCCAGCATCCAGCAGCTGTCAGACTCCCTTCCACCAGTATTCCGCATCAGCCAACAGCAAGTAGATCGCATACTGTAACTTCTCGGCTGCCGTACAGTGTAAGATCTCAAAGATCTTCTCCAGCTCCTCGATCTATAGTTCTGCTTTATCCGGCTCAACCTCACCACGAAACTGTGGCAGACTGTGGTGTCGAAAGTCGACCAACATCTTGGCTTCAGCAGCCCTCTCAGCCCTCAGTCTATCCTCAACATCTCTCTGCTGCCTCTCTATGTCCCTCTGTTCAGTACGAACAGACTGTTGAGCCATCTGAGCCGCCATGTTAGTCATAGCCGCTACAGCCCTCTCCATGGTGTCGTCACGGTCTCCGGCGTCAACGCGATTCATCGGTCGCCCTCGACGTGCCATGGGTTTCTACAAGTGAACTAAATCAGTCACACTATTCAAAACCCATTCAAGAAAGCAATCAATTTCACACATAGTTTCATAGGGAAACAATACAAACAATGTCACACAATGCTAATCAGAGATCACACAACTTAAACTTAGTAAGCCTATAACCTAAAACTCTCGAAAGACATCGACCCGGCTCTGATACCACAAATGTAACGCCCCTTTTTCCCACAAGGATCGTCACATGAAAACTAAACAAAACTTAATGCGAAATTAAATATAAACTGGTTTGTCTTTATAAAATTCATGGCTAATTTTTTTTTTAAAAGTCTTATACAAAAAGATTTCCCACATCTCATTTAGCCATCCAGAAAACTCAGAAGAAAAGAAACATCATACACATATGTATAAATCATCATGTCAATATACACAAGTTTTGCGCCCGCAAGTATAGTTAAGAACCACAACATAGTGGCCAAAATACATCATCCTGACATAAAGAAAATAAGTGATAAAACTAAACCTAGTAAAGCAGTAAATCAAAAGGTTTGTCAAATACACGACACTGAACATGTATACCCAAACCTAGGCTGGTCGCTAACAGACAACTTACAACCTAGCACTAGACACCCCCCACCTCTACAGACCTAAGACGATGACGTCTCCTCGGGGTCCTCCTCGGGATCCTCCTCCCGGTCCTCCTCCTCCTCGGATATCTCAATGAATACCCGCTCTGGCTCGTCTCTCACTTTCCTCTTCCCCCTATCTGCGTGTCCCGACAGTTCGGCAGAAGCGTCAGAAGAGCAACGTACGAAACGTCCTGGCGGTGCGATGTAAGGAACGGGGAGCGTCGGTCTCACTGTCTCCGGTGGTGAAGCTGGTGTCACTGGTGGAGCCATCGTCGGTAGACGTCCCCTCTCCAAGGAATGCTTCCCTGGAGTGCAACGCGTGCGACGAAACATACGACGGTACTCTGGAACGGATCCGGTTACCCGCGAGGGTAAAGGTCTCTCCTCCGCTTGAGCCTCTCTCCTCGGCTGCTCCACAGGTGCCTCGGATGCGGCTGCCAGCGAGCTACGCATACTCTCGATCGGAACATAAGCGTCCAAGATCATATCTCGCTCCAAAACCTCCTCGGGGCCCAGCACCCCTCCTCTCGTCCTGACCACGTGCCCAGTCACCGTGGCCCATTGGGAGATGGGATCATAGGTCCATCCCCCGCCATCGGCCTCAAGAGGCCGGAAACTCTCCCTCACTCGAGCTACCAGAGGCCTCATCTACGCATAACGTACATACAGATACAGGAAAACATGCAAGGGTGAATTTCTTTACAGAAGTTGAAATCCACTGAAAGGGTGCAAATGAAAAGCAAAATACTACATTACATTCTAAGAATATATATATAGAATTACTCTTTCGCAAATCTTTTAACTAAGATATTCAATCATCAACAAGAGACACATCATCGATGTAAACACACAGTCAAGCACACACATAGCATTCTAGCATAATGCATGTCACTTCAATATCTCTTTAATACACCTATGTACTGCTCTATGGAGACTTCTCTTCCTCAACTAAGTAGAGCAATGTGGCGAAATCGTATGCCTATCATTAATGCAAATTGACCTTCAATCTTGGCCATCGTTGTCATTTATGCGGTACAGACCCATTGTGCTACGTCGTACACCCCATCTCAAATAAGGCAGTCGGTCAGGATCATCCAAGCCGGGTACACTACTCTTCTCGGCACAAGGGGATTCACCGTAAGGCCATTGAGAATTTCGTAACCTGAATGCCCTCAAAGACTTATAGTCAGACCATACTTATTTACAATCCCCGCATAGGATTGTGTGCTCTAATTTGGCAAAGACCACGTCTTTAATGCAAATGACATTCTATTTGCAACCACAATCAATACAATCAATGTAGTCCCTCGTCTTAGGGTTTTTCGTCGCCACATGTTAGCTTTCATCCAACACCGTGTAATATTATTATCCTCATGATTTTATTGTCGCCACGTATTGATCTTCTTTCAATACCGTGTAAAAGCGTTATAAAAAAAAACATAAGTTTTATGGAAACTCCTCTTTGAAAATTAAAGATCTTCTTTTAACTTCTAACTCTCAAATCTTTATTATCTAACTTCCCACTCTTCATCGTAAAAAGATTTAATTAAAAATCTTAGTTAAGTTCTTTGATAATTTTACTTAAGTTCCTTTACTTTAAGTATTTAAAAAATCTGACCCCCAAAATATTCTGTTTCACGTTTCAGCCCTTATTTTTCTAAGAATTAGCTTTCTGCCCCAAAACTGCCCAGTGTTCACGTTTCTGCCCTAGAATTGTCCAGTCTTCACGTTTATACCCCATAACTTTTGTAAAATTATATTTTGGTCCAAAGTGCCCAGATTTTCGATTTCATGCCCAGAATTCCAGAATTTTGTATTTTTGACCCCAAAATATCCAGTTTTCGTTTTTGACCCCTAAAAATCTAAAATTTGATTTTTCTCCCTCATTAATTGATTTTCTAGCTCACTTAGAGTTTTATGGAGAAAAATGATTTAGTATAAAATTGACTTGAGACTTATACTTAGCATTTTAATGAAATTTATCTAACTATGTATTAACTTGAACCCTAATTAATTTATTTGATTTCACTTTGGAAAACTTTTTCATTAAAGCTTTTAAGATCCTTCTCACACTTAATCAAATACTTCAATTCAATCCCAATCACCAAGAATCAAAGTATGTGACATATCCAAAGAAATCAACATGCATCAATTAGACAAGAACACAATCAAGCCATAAATCATACTTATACTCAAAGTAACCACCCATAGCATATCAACATACATCATGAGCATAGCATAAATCATCAACTCATCAAGCATGCATTTTTCCAAGAACACATAGGCTTTTCAAACATAATCATTCATCAACCAAAAATCATGCTTGAACATATATGTATATATATATAAATATATAAAAATACATATTACTAAGAGAATGAAACTTCGTTCAACAACGAATAGAAAAACTCAAGTCTTTGAGTTTAACTTAGATCATACAACATACACCACACACATACACATCCTTCTCAACTTATTGAGAAAATTCCCTTACCTCTTGAAGACAATGAAAATGGGCAAACACCAAAAATCACCTTCACTCCTTACCAACACCAAGTGGCCTCCTTGAAGCCTTGATGTTCCAATACTTAGAAAAATTAACCTTTCACAAAATACACCAAAATAAAACCATAAAAATACAAGTTTTATGCAAACCACCAAACCCTAAAGAGTTGAAGTTTTTGAGTAGAGGAATACTTACTCAAACTTGGAAGTAAATGGATCCAAGGTAGTTTTCAAGCTTGTAGGTTCCAATGGAGTAAACCTAAACCAAGAAAAAAGCTCTCTTTTAGTAAAGAGAAGAACACAACCATCATGGAAAAATGAAAGTGGTGAAAATGAAAAAATAAAAGAAGTTTATGGATTGGAATGATGATCCAAACCTTTTATGTGAAGCTTGAATGGTCAAAAACCCAACAAAACTCAAGCTTTGGCTATGGAGGAAAGCTTGGAGAATGAGAGAAAAATGAGTTCTTTGGTTCAAGTGAAGAAGATGAAGTGAAAGTGAAGCTTCTCTCTCTCTCCTTTCTCTATGTGAACTCGGCAGACTTCAAGGAGGAATGGGGGAGGTATGGGCTTGTATGCTTTGAGTGGTTGGGAGTCATACCTCACTCACCTAATTTGAAAAAATTCAAAAATCAAACCCATTTTGACCTTTTGACTTTTGGGATTATTTTGGAGTGAAAATCTACCCTCTTGTGCACCCAGCATACCAAAAAAAATGGTCGGATTAAGCCCCATCAAGTTAGGGTTTAATCGGTAGTTCAACGTAGTAAAACGAGTAGTTTTATAACCCCTTTTTAGATAAATATTTTTCTAAAACAGGTAAAATCATGAGAAATCAATTTTATGACTTGAAAATGATAGAGAAAAATTTAGAATCTCCAAACGCGGGTAAAATAAAGTTTTTCTGAAATATTTGCAGAAAAATTTCTAAAAATCACAAATATTATAAAAATCTCTTTTGGTTCATTAAAATATTATTTTGGAGTAAAAATGTCCTCCAGAAAAATACTGAACCATTCCCCGCATCACGCGAGAACGCGGTTCCTGCAAAAACTCAGTTTTGCAAACTCTACTACTCTAAACTCTTCAAAAGGAAACCTAAGATGTGAAAATCCTTATTCACATTTTAAGATCCCAAAAATTATTAATTAAATAATTTTTAATTAAATTAAAACAGATTAAAAGTAAATAAAAACTATATAAAAATCAGGGTGTTACAGTCAGGATCATCTAAGCTGGGTATTACGACTCGTCTCGGCACAAGCGAATTCCTTTCAAGGCCATTGAGAACTTCGTAACTTGGATGCCCTCAAAGACTTATAGTTAGACCATACTTATTTACAATCCCCACATAGGATTGCATGCTCTAATTTGGCAAAAGTCATGTCTTTAATGCAAATGACAGTATATTTGCAATCACACACACAAGACAAATAATGCGATCCCTCATCTTAGGATTTCGTCGTCACGTGTTAGCTTTCTTCCAACCCGCATAGCATTAGTGTCTTCAAGACTTCATCGTCGCCACGTATTGACCCTCTTTCAATACCGTGTAAAAATGTTCTTTAGAACATAAGTTTTAGATAGAATTCTTCTTTGAAGTTAAGTTTCCTCTTTAATTTTAAAATCTTAAACCTTCATTTGTTCTGATAAAAGAAATACCTTTTAATCAAAACTAACTTCATTATTGTTTTCTTCCCACTTTTCATTGTAAAAAGATTTAATTAAAAGTTTTAATTAAATTCTTTGTTAAACTTTACTTACACTCCTTTACTTTTAAGTATTTTAAAATCTGAACCCTTAAGAAGTTCAGTCTCACACTTCAGCCCTTGCTTTTTTGAAAAATTAGATTATGCCCCAGAAATGCCCAGTTTCATGTTTCTGTCCCAAAACTTCGGTAAATTATGTTTTTGGCCCAAATCACCCAATTTTCATTTTTCTGCCCAAAACTTTTGAAATTTATATATTTGACCCAAAATACACCCAGTTTCTTTTTAACCCCTTTAAAATATGAAATTATACTTCTCCCTCATTAATTGATTTTCTAGCTTACTTAGAGTTTTATGGAGAAATAAGATTTAGTATGAAATTAATTTGAGACTTATACTTAGAAATTTAGTCAAATTTATCTAATTAAGTGTTAACTTGAATCCTAATTAATTTATTTGGTTTCATTTGGAAACTCTTTCATTAAAGCTTTTTAAGTCCTCTTCCCACACTTAGTAAAATACTTTCAATTCAATCCCAATCACAATGAATCAAAGTATATGAAATATCCAAAAATCATCATACATCAATTAGGCAAGAACACAATCAAGCCATAAATCATACATACACTCAAAGTAACCATCCATAGCATATTAACATACATCATTAACATAGCATCAATCATTAACTCATCAAGCATACATTAGGCATTCAAAATCACTTCAAACCATACATATAATTTTTCCAAGAACACATAGGCTTTTCAAAAATTATCATTCATCAACCAAAATCATGCTTTAACTCATATACATAAATATATAAAAATACATATTACTAAGAGAATGAAACTCATTTAACAACCAATAGAAAAACTCAAGTCTTTGAGTTTAACTCAAAACATACAACATACACCACACACACACACATCCTTCCCAACTTATTGAGAAAATCCTCTTACCTCTTGAAGCTAATGAAAATGGGATAACACCAAAATCACCTTCACTCCAACACCAACACCAAGTGGCCTCCTTGAAGCCTTGATGTTCCAACACTTTAAAAAAATAACATTATACAAAAAAACACCAAAAAGACAACCATAAAAATGCAAGTTTTATGAAAACAACCAAACCCTAAAGAGTAGAATTTTTTAGTAGAGGAATACTTACTCAAACTTTGAAGCAAATGGATTCCAAGATAGTTTTCAAGCTTGTAGGTTCCAAGGGAATGAACCTAAACAAAGAAAAAGCTTACTTTTAGTAAAAAGAAGAACACAAGCTTTCATGGAAAAATGAAAGTGGTGGAAATGGAAAAATGAAAGAAGTTTATGGATTAGAATGATGATCCAAACCTTTTTTTGTGAAGCTTGAATAGCCAAAACCCCAATAAAACTTAGACTTTTGGTGTGTAGGAAAGCTTTGAAGATGGAGAGAAAAATGGAGTTTTTGTCTCAAGGAAGAAGATGAAGTGAAAAAGTGAAGTCTCTCTCCTTCCTATTGCCCTAATGTGGTCATCCCAAAGACAAGGGGAATGGGCAAGCATGGGTTTGATTTGAGTTAGCCACCTACTCCATTTCTTTAATTAGAAAAATTCAAATAATTAATCCCATTGACCCAATTTGACTTTTTGGGTTCCAAGAGTGCAAGCTGAAAATTTCGTGCAAGACCAGACCAAAATGGTGGGATTATGTCCCATCTAGTTAGGGTTTAATTGGTGGTTCAAAGTAGTAAAAATGCTTAGTTTTATAATCCCTTTTTAGATAAATATTTTTCTAAAATAGATAAAATCATTAGAAGTCACTTTTATGATTTGAATATGATATAGAAAAATTTAGAATCTCAAAACTAAATTTTTGGACTATTTTTCATCTCCCGGTTGCACCCGGTTTACTCGTAAAGCTCTAAATGTGGGTAAAATAAAGTTTTTCTGAAAAAATTTTAGAAAAATTTCTAAAAATAAAAAATATTATAAAAATAACTTTTGGTTCGTTAAAATATTATTTTAGAGTAAAAATGATCTCCAGAAAAATACTAGACCGTTCCCCACATCACGCGAAAATGCGGTTCCCGCAAAAACTCAGTTTTGCGAACTTGACTACTCTCGACTCTTCTAAAATAGACCCAAGGTATTACTATCACTATCCTCACCTCAAGATCCCAAAAATTATTAATTAAATAATTTTAATTGAATTAAAGCAGATTAAAAGTCAATAAAAACTATTTAAAAAATGAGAGTGTTACAACTCTACTCCTCTAAAAAGAATTTCGTCCTCGAAATTACGTATCTAAACTATGTTTAGCCACTGATAACAGAAAAAACTCTCATTCGATAAATTTTTCTTTTTACTGTTATTTCTACTTTGGAAATAACATACTCTCGTTCCTTCGAGCATCCCTACTCCAACTATAAAGTATCCTCACACTATCCATCAAAACTTATAACCATCCAATCCAAACTTTAAGAACTCAACAATGTAAGTCCATATCAATTATCAATATACCCCATCTACTATCGGCAAGCCAATGGGTTAATTACTCTCACGCCTTGACCTTAAGTAGTCAGAAAACGATAATAATTGTATAGCTAATCACATTGTTGTCCAAATCATTTCTGAATATAACAACTGGCACATATCTACTATCATCTATCTGATTCTTCCAAAATTCTTTCCCTCCTATTTTATCTTCAAGATCTACTAATGCTTCACCACTCCTTCATTGTATTTCCCTTTTCTTATACTCATCCCTTAATACTCGTTACGGTACTCATAAATAACTGTCGACTATTGTCTATACCCCAACCACTCTTTGCTAAGGGATTTATGGCAAAAATTTTCCTATGAAAATTTCTATTACAACTCACAATATCATTTATAGGGTTCTAGCTTCCCTCAAAGTTGACCTAGAAATAGAAAATCGTTTTACAATGAGATTACCACTACTAGTGAGAATTGGTTTGACATGATGGACAATCAGAAAGACAATTAGATAGAGAGATAGACAACAGCTAGGTAAGAAAATAGATAGATGAAATTACTGAATAACTTCATACATAGATTGCAAAAAGTTTTGGAAACAGACGGACATAAGAGTTACTAGGAGGTTACATATTTAAGAAGTAGCGAAAGAAATTTAAACACAGAGTCAAATCTTTGAAACTAAGACTTATAAGAAACTAAAATATACACGCACAAAAGGTTTCCTAACAAAACGAAGCTAGTCTTCCAGAATCTTCAAAAAACTTACAGAAGACCACCCATCTCTAATCATCCATAAAGCTCCTAGTCTTGAGAATTACCAGCTATGTCATTTTCTTCTTGTAGGGGATCCTCTGAGGGTGGAGCCTCAACACCGCTCATAGTGTAAACACATCCTTTTGTCTTCGGCCTTCCGGCTTTGACAGCGTTGATTTCCGGCTTGGGTTTGGGCATATTGCAGTCCTTTGCTATATGTCCCACCTTTCCACAGCTATAACAAGCTTTTCCTTGCTGGATGCAGTTGTTGGCATAGTGTCCCAATTTTCCACACTTGTAACATGTTACTGGAGAGCCCGCTCCGTGGTTCACTTTAATCCCACTATCAACAACAGGTGGCAAGTTGTGGTTTTGTTGCTGGTTCCCCTGATTCTTAAAGTAGGTTTTGTGCCGATCCTGCTTCCCTTTCTGTCCTTGTGGATATGACCTAGACGGTTCACCCACATTCCCCTTATTCACTCTCCCCTTCATCAGATTATCCATCTTTCTACACTTTTCCACCAGTAGTGGAAATTGACGGATATCCAGTGAAGCTACAGATTGACGGACCTCGTACCTCAACCCCGCTTCGAACCTCTCACACTTCCATCCCTCGTCCGGTTGGACTTGGAAAAACCGAAAGTACTTGGCAAGTGACTCAAACTTTGCTGCGTACTCTCCCATCGTCATGTCTCGTTGTTGCAATCGCAGAAACTCTTGCTCCTTCTCCGACCTAGCGCTCTGTGGGAAATACTTCTCGAGAAATTTCTCCTTGAATATCTCCCACGTCACGGCTTGGTTTCCAGCTTCCAACAGTTGGTGGACTCCCTTCCACCAATATTCCGCGTCACCCAACAGTAGGTAAACCGCGTATTGTACCTTCTCAGCTGTTGTGCAGTGCAGGATCTCCAAGATCTTCTCCAGCTCTTCTATCCATAATTCCGCTTTCTCCGAGTCAGCCTCACCATGAAACTGTGGCGGATTATGGTGTCAAAAGTCAACCAATCTCTTGGCTTCAGCAGCTCTTTCAGCCCTAACTCTATCCTCAGCATCCCTTTGCTGTCTCTCAATGTCTCTCTGTTCAGCACGAACAAACTGTTGAGCCATTTGAGCCGCCATGTTAGTCATAGCCGCGATAGCCCTTTCCATCGTGTCGTCACGGTCTTCGGCGTTAACGTGATTCATCGGTCGTCCTCGACGTGACATGGGTTTCTACAAATCAACCAATCAAGTTGCACTATTCAAAACCCATTCAAGAAAGCAATCAATTTCACACATTGTTTCATAAGGAAACAATACAAACAATGTCACACAATGCTAATCAGAGATCACACAACTTAAACTTAACAAGCCTATAACCTAAGCAAACTCCATCAGAGTTCACACAACTTAGACACAGTAGACCTATAACTTATAGTCCCGACAGACATCGACCAGGCTTTGATACCACAAATGTAACGCCCCTTTTTCCCACAAGGAACGTCACATGAAAACTAAATAAAACTTAATGCGAAAGATAAATAAAACTGGTTTGTCTTTATAAAATAAGTCTTTCATAATTTAAGGATACCGAAATTGGTGGCTATTTTTTTTTAAAAAAAGATAAGTACGCTCATGAAAACTTAGCCATCCAGAAGATCAGAAAAGAAGAGAACATACGTCATATATATGTCATCCAGTTACTGTACAAAATCCTTGCGCCCGCAAGTAAAGTCAGGAACCACAGCAGAGTGGCCAAAATACATCATCATAGCATAAAAGAAATAAAGCAGTAAACTAAACCTAAGAAAGCAATAAAGCAAAGGTGTGTCAAAATACACGACATAAAATATCTACATCCCCAAAACCTAGGTTGGTCGACCAACTAACCACCCATAACCTAGCACTCTACACCTCCCCGCCTAGAGACCTCAGACGATGACGTCTCCTCGTGATCCTCCTCCGGATCCTGCTCGTCCTCAGACACATCGAACTCAGACTCCACGAGCCAACCACATCCAGGCTCATCTCTGACCTTCCTCTTCCCTCTCCCTGCATGTCCTGATGGTCCGGCATGAGAGCCTGAAGAGCAATGCACGAAATCTCCCGACGGCTCTACGTAAGGAACTGGAAGCGTCGGTCGCGCAGACTCAGGTGGTGGAGCTGGTGTCACAGGTGGAGCCAACCTAGGCAAGCGTGCCCTCTCCAAGGAACTCTTCCTTGGAGTGCGACAAATCAGACGACAGCGGTCAGATACTGATCCG
This sequence comes from Glycyrrhiza uralensis, assembly GCA_030159175.1. NCBI lineage: Eukaryota > Viridiplantae > Streptophyta > Magnoliopsida > Fabales > Fabaceae > Glycyrrhiza > Glycyrrhiza uralensis. The sequence goes on along the minus strand of BRZY01000003.1, from coordinate 12,740,565 downwards.
GCTATCCGCTGAGGTGTAGGCCTCTGATCCTCCCTCGTCTTTCTCCTATTCTGCGCCGTGGGCGGAACTCTGGCCTCCCGGTTCTCCAAAGTGATACTGTGTGCAAAGGGTGCATCCCCCAGCCAGTAGCGCATCCTCTCGATGGGTATGTAGACGTCCAAAACCATGTCCCTCTCCAAAACCTCTTTGGGGCCCAACGCCCCTCCTCTAGTCCTGACCACGTGTCCAGTCACAGTGGCCCAATGGGAGATGGGATCATAAGTTCATCCCCCACCATCGGCCTCACGAGGCCGAAAGCTCTCCCTCACTCGAGCTACTAGAGGTATCGAAGTGGACATCTATGCATAGCGTACATACGGACAACAGAAAAGCATGCAAGGGTGAATTTCTTTGCACAAGTTAAAATCCACTGAAAGGATGTATATGAAAAGGAAAATACTACATAATGCATTCCAAGAATATATATAGCTACTCTTTCGTAAATCTTTCTCTAAAATATTCATACACCAAAAGAGAGTACATCATTAAATTAAACACACAGACAAACACACACATAGCACTCTAGCATAATTCATGTCACTTCAATATCTCTTTAATACACCGATGCACTGCTCCATGGAGACTTCCTCAACTAAGTAGAGCGATATGGTGGGAGCGTATACCTAACATCAATACAAACTGACCATCACACTCGGCCATCGTTTGCCATTCATTCGGTACAGACCCATTGTGCTAACGTCGTACACCATATCATAAATCAGGCAGCCCTGTTCAGGATCATCCAAGCTGGGTATTACGACTCGTCTCTGCACAAGGGAATTCCTTTCAAGGCCATTGAGAACTTCGTAACCTGGATGCCCTCAAAGACTTATAGTCAGACCACACTTATTTACAATCCCCACATAGGATTGCATGCTCTAATTTGGCAAAAGCCACGTCTTTAATGCAAATGACAGTATATTTGCAATCACACACAAAAGCAAATAATGCGATCCCTCATCTTAGGATTTCGTCGTCACGTGTTAGCTTTCTTCTAACCCGCATAGCATTATTGTCTTCAAGACTTCATCGTCGCCACGTATTGACCCTCTTTCAATACCGTGTAAAAATGTTCTTTAGAACATAAGTTTTAGATAGAATTCTTCTTTGAAGTTAAGTTTCCTCTTTAATTTTAAAATCTTAAACCTTCATTTGTTCTGATAAAAGAAATACCTTTTAATCAAAACTAACTTCATTATTGTTTTCTTCCCACTTTTCATTGTAAAAAGATTTAATTAAAAGTTTTAATTAAATTCTTTGATAAACTTTACTTAAACTCCTTTACTTTTAAGTATTTTAAAATCTGAACCCTTAAGAAGTCCAGTCTCACACTTCAGCCCCTGCTTTTCTGAAAAATTAGATTTTGCCCCAGAAACGCCCAGTTTCACGTTTCTGCCCCCAAACTTCGGTAAATTATGTTTTTGGCCCAAATCACCTTGTTTTCATTTTTCTGCCCAGAATTTCTGAAATTTATATTTTTGACCCAAAATACACCCAGTTTCGTTTTTAAGCCCTTTAAAATATGAAATTATACTTTCTCCCTCATTAATTGATTTTCTAGCTTACTTAGAGTTTTATGGAGAAATAAGATTTAGTATGAAATTAATTTGAGACTTATACTTGGAAATTTAATCAAATTTATCTAATTAAGTGTTAACTTGAATCCTAATTAATTTATTTGATTTCATTTGGAAACTCTTTCATTAAAGCTGTCCTCTTCCCGCACTTAGTAAAATACTTTCAATTCAATCCCAATCACAATGAATCAAAGTATATGAAATATCCAAAAATCAACATACATCAATTAGGCAAGAACACAATCAAGCCATAAATCATACACACACTCAAAGTAACCATCCATACCGTATTAACATACATCATGAACATAGCATCAATCATTAACTCATCAAGCATACATTAGGCATTCAAAATCACTTCAAACCATACATATAATTTTTCCAAGAACACATAGGCTTTTCAAGAATTATCATTCATCAACCAAAATCATGCTTTAACTCATATACATAAATATATAAAAATACATATTACTAAGAGAATGAAACTCATTCAACAACCAATAGAGAAACTCAAGTCTTTGAGTTTAACTCAAAACATACAACATACACCACACACACACACATCCTTCCCAACTTATTGAGAAAATCCTCTTACCTCTTGAAGCTAATGAAAATGGGATAACACCAAAATCACCTTCACTCCAACACCAACACCAAGTGGCCTCCTTGAAGCTTTGATGTTCCAACACTTTAAATAAATAACCTTATACAGAAAAACACCAAAAATACAACCATAAATGGGCAAGCATGGGTTTGATTTGAGTTAGCCACCGACTCCATTTCTTTAATTTAAAAAATTCAAATAATTAACCCCTTTGACTTTTTGGGTTCCAAGAGTGCATTTTGGCAGAAAATTTCGTGCAAGACCAGACCAAAATGGTGGGATTATGTCCCATCAAGTTAGGGTTTAATTGGTGGTTCAAAGTAGTAAAAATGCTTAGTTTTATAATCCCTTTTTAGATAAATATTTTTCTAAAATAGATAAAATCATGAGAAGTCACTTTTATGACTTGAATATGATATAGAAAAATTTTCAATCTCAAAACTAAATTTTTGGACAATTTTTCATCTCCCGGTTGCGCCTGGTTTACCCGTAAAGCTTCAAACGCAGGTAAAATAAAGTTTTTCTAAAAAACTTTTAGAAAATATTTTCAAAATAAAAAATATTATAAAAATAACTTTTGGTTCGTTAAAATATTATTTTGGAGTAAAAATGACCTCTAGAAAAATACTAGACTGTTCCCCGCATCACGCGAAAATGCGGTTCCCGCAAAAACTCAGTTTGGCGAACTTGACTACTCTCGACTCTTTTAAAATAGACCCAAGGTATTACTATCACTATCCTCACCTCAAGATCCCAAAAATCATTAATTAAATAATTTTAATTGAATTAAAGCAGATTAAAAGTCATTAAAAAATATTTAAAAAATGAGGGTGTTACATTTTGTTTTTATTGCTACACACCAACCAACTCTGTCTTTTCGCATCTTAGTGTATAGAACAAAATATACTTTCTAGTTTTTTGAGCAAACATGAATGGGTCGAAATTTTCGTATCGCCCTCTGTAACATCCATTTGTCTAAGTTACCATCTAAAATTTGTTTTACATGAAATTTTAATATCTAAGTGCTAAGTAAATTATTTTAGTCTTATAATGAAGGTTTTAAAATACCTATCAAGTTATTTCAGTAAAACAGTCACTCTTTCCTTGACGTTTGACATCCGTATTTACCGTTATTAACGGATAAGGCTTTAAAAAGCACAAGTATGTCAAACCAACTTAGACAAAGAAACTTCCTTCACAAAAGTTGTTTCTTTGAATATTTCTGATTTTCTGAAATTTTCTTAGAATTTTTGGAAAACTTTGAAAATTACCATTTTGACCCTGTTTCTTATTGAAAGAGTAAAATACTGATTCGGAGAACAAACTAAGATCAGAAAAAGATTTTGAAAAGCTGAATCATGTTTTTATATTTTTTGAGATTTTTAGAAATTATTTCGTAATTTTCTGAAAAGCAGGTCAAAACGCTACTTTTTCGATCCTCATAAAGTACGGAAAACAGGGATTTCTGGTCAAAAATGGATTTATGCTAACCAGTGAGTGCTTAAAATCAAATTTTAAGAGAGACCATTAGTGATTAAGTTCAATTTGCAATTTTCTGGAATTTTTTCTGGAATTTTCTGAAAAATGTCCATTTTTCACTTACGGCACGCCCGTTTTCCTTTGTTTTTGCAATCCGTAAGGCTTACCCTTACCGTAAAAATCCCAAAACTCTTCCATGAGATTCTTACATGTTATTTTCGAGATTCCTCATAAATTCTTACCATTTAAAATTAATTTAGGATATTAGATTAGTAAAAAGACTATTTTGACCCTTATTTGCGGAATAGAGACGAATAGAGACATAGTGGCTATGATATAGAAACTTAGGAACTTTGAGGGGTTCAAATACAATTCTAAGAAGCATAAAAGAGTGGGTAAAATCATGATTGCCTTGAATAGTAAGGTGGGCATGTATAAAGACCATTTTACCCTTGATTTTCACTTAAACTACCTAAACATAAAGCTTTTTACTATGCAATCAAATGGCTATCTTTCCTCCTCTATTTGGTCGACATCAAGCTCCATTTTAGGCCCTTGGATCAGATTTCTACATGAGTCATCAATCCATGTGAAAGCCTTTGGACCAATTTGAAAAAGAATGGATTAAACCTAAATAATAATTAGGCATTTATGAGGTCATGGCTTACCACATACATTATTTTTATTCCTTCCTTGTCCCCACTCCTTAGCTGCCTCCACCACTATAAATAGGACCCCTTGACTTCATAATTTTTCACTCATCCAAAGTGGAAGCCTTGAAGACAAACACTTTTCTCTCTTTTCTCTCTTTAGTCTTAAATTTCTTACTATTTGTTCTTGGTGTTCTTGCTTGTTCTTCTTCAAGTTTGGCCAAGGTAAGGGGTTAATCTTGCAATTTAATTTGAGAAGTATGAGTTTTGATTCTTGTTTATGCTTGTCTTGTATGCTTTATGTGTTTTTACTTTTATGCCTTAATAAATTGTTTTATAGCCTTAAAATAATTATTTTGTGCTAATTATTAATAGTAGAGTTATAATGCCCAAATTTTCCCAAGATCTTCGTGTGAGTAAGATGGCTATGTCAAAATCATTTTTGAACTTTTGTAAACATACCGTTATAATGGCAAAATTTAGACTACCGTAAATATGATTTTACCGCGATGAGAATACTATTTATTATTTTGTGAAAACCCTGGTATTGTCTATTATTGATATACAAGGTCATGGTTAAGATAAATGGTTTATCAGTACGGATCTGTCTAGAAAGGAAGTGAGACCTTTGAAGGGGCTAAAGCAGTCCGTCTCTCTCTGGCCTGGGATCTGTACCAATACGTTGTTTGGGGAATTCTTAACCTAGGGACTCGGTATATACGTGACTAAGATAATTGGGGAATATAATGGTAATGGATTCTCGGTGAATTCTACTGTTATATATTTTTAGTTCAGTATTCTCTATGTTTTAAACAGTGGAAATTTGTGAAATAACTTTCAAATGGGCTTTTTCTGAAAATGAACCGGTGTTCAAGTATTTTCGAAATATTTCAGTTTTGACCCATGTTCAATAAATTACTCACTTTTTAGTACTATTATATACCTTTGAACGAAAATGAAGTATGAGTTGTCTGACATAAATGGTTCTGTTTCTATCTGAATGGTGAAATTCTGTGTTTTCCTGAAATGTGTGATTTGTATTCTTATTTGAGAAACGTGGTTCTGTGTTTACTTATGATTTCGTGTTATTTGAGAGTTAAGTCGTAAGCTGGTATCTGTGGTTACTAAGTAAAATCTCTTGGAGTAGCGGGCTGAATGCTCGTGGCTATGTGCCGAAATTCCTACGGTAAAATCTCCAAGAGTAGCGAGTGACTTACTCGTGGGTGTATCCCGAATATAAGTGGTAAAATCTCCAGGAGCAGCGAGTTCTTTTCTCGTGGGTATGTCCCGAAATTATGTCGTAAAATCTCTAGGGGTAGCGACTTTCTTTCTCGTGGGTGTGTCCCGAAATTCTTAAGTAAAATCCCCAAGAGTAGCGGGCAGGATGCTTGTGGGTTTGTCCCGAAAGTATAGAAAGTCTTGTGTGAAATTCCATGTGTAAGATATTGAATGATTCATTTGCTGCATAAAGTTCTTACTCGATGTTCCCAAATGCTTTGTTGAAAGCGATGTTCCCACTGGATGTTCCCAAATGTGTTGTGTTTGAGTGAAATTCTTATTGTACTGATATATTGATTTCTTAAGTAGGATTCCTTAGTATTTGTGCGGTATGTTGTTGTGTGCCGTACTTTCCTTATTATGTTGTTTAGAGTTTCACCCTTGTCTGCTTTGTTGTGTTGATGCATGACGGAGTAGATATTTTACCCAAGAAGTGGGCTAGCTCTTAGAAGAAGAATCTGAAGGATGTTGCTGTATAAATGAATGTGGATTCCAAGAAGACTAGATGGTTATGGTATTATTTTGGGTAGAGGTTTAGAGATTTAGACTAGCTCAGATATTCACTGTATTATTTTTAATCTTTCCTTGTAAAAACTCTGATGGTTATATGAAACAAGATTATATTCATACAAGTTTTATTTATGCTTCCGCATTGAAAACCTTTTCGAAAACATTTAAAGGAATAAAGGGAACATACTCCCCATCCTTCTCATCTTCTTAAAAGGCAAAAAGTTTTACACACATTTTCAGAGAAGAAATGTTAAGTTTTCACTAAATATTTTCTAAGTTATATGAAATTCTTGGTAACTATAGTGTAATATCCTTTTTGGAGAAAGGGTGTTACACCCTCTCAGCTTGATTTCTACAATATTATACTGTGGATGAACTTTTGTTCCTCTAGGACTTTTTGGATCAAACCACAAATAATAAAATAGGACTACTTTGTAAGGCAAATGGAGATACGACAATTCGAACACTTCTTGGATACTCCATAGTAATCATCTTCTCCTCCTTGTGTAATCCCCTTTACATACACCCCAACTGTTTATAGTTTTTTTACCCTCACTCCATGCTTGTGTGTGAAATTTGTACCCATTTATGAAGTACTTGTGCCATAGAATGACCTCTGATTCTGGACCCCAAGCTAATGCATGAATGTTTGGGTCAGTTACCCCATTGGCTGAATTAAATGCCTATACAGACAAACAAGATAATTGAGCGACAAACAAGTTAATCGATATTCTATAGTGAAAGACACTTACATAGTCTCGAAACCAGTTGAAAAATTATGCATGGATACGAGTGGTGGCATCATTTTCACTGATGTTGTTGCATTGCAAAAATGCACTGCAAACAAACATAGAGTTAATTGTAATATTACCTTAATAACATAGGACTTAATATTTAATTAAATGATACTTACTCGATATATGGCTTCATCTCGTTGCAATTGATGACAATATGTATATGAGCTGACATCCATTCAGCATCATCTAACCAATGCGTCCGGGGTCTTCCACTAGGACGTCCGAGTTGATTGAAGATTGAGAGTGTTGGTGGGGAGCTATGGTTCACAACAAAAGCTTCATTTCTGATATTCGTCCCACATATGTAAAATTTTTAAAATAATGGGAACAAAAATATGTTGTCTCACGGTGTAAGTAAGACTTACATATTGAACCTTCCACTCTCGCCTTATTTTTCACGATTCGCTTATAGTCTCCCATCATTCTACATAATAAATAAAATTGTATCTGAATTGATGTGCAAATTAAGAGAAATTAAGTAGTTAATTTAGTAAAGTTTTTCTACCTTTCAAATGGATACATCCATCTGTATTGAACTGGACCACCAAGTCTTGCCTCCCGTGGAAGATGAATCGGGAGATGCTCCATTGAATCAAAGAAACTAGGTGGAAAGATTCTTTCGAGTTTGCAAATGATTATTGGGATGTTTTGCTCCAATCTTAGCAAGTCAACCATCTTCAGGTTATTGCCACACAAATCTTAAAAAAAAAAAACTTAACTCTGTGAGTGGCTTCCATACATGGTCAAGTAATGAATGAAACGCAAATGGGAGTAAACACTCCATAAATACGTGACAATCATGGTGTAACACCCTTTTTTCCAAAAGAGTATTACACCAAAGTAAGTAGAAACATAATTGCAGAAATAAAATAATCTGGTTTTACTTTCGAAAAATACTTCTTTACATCATATTTAGTTTCCAAAACTTGTGAATAATTTTTTTTCTTTTTTCTTTTTCCCATGAACATATAAGCAAGTTTAAAACCTCAATAACTCAAAGTACAAGAAAATGCATCACATGCTAATATACATCCATCAAAGTATACAAAGTCTTTTGCACTAGCAAGCATTGTTCAATACCACAATAAAGTGGCAAAATACAACTGTCTGCAGAAAATAAAATAGAGCAATAAAGCTATGTCCTAAGAAAACAGTAAAACAAAAGGTGTGTCATCTACACAAGAAAATCATCTAAGCTCCCAAAACCTAGGCTGGTCGGCACGCTAAACGACACGACAACCTAGCTCCCTCCTTTGTCTCCACTAGGAAAACCTAAGCAGATGACTCCTCCTCGGGGTCCTCCTCATCAGAATCTACAGGAATCACTCCCTCGGGCTCATCAATCATCTTCCTCTTTCCTTTCCACACACATCCAGAAGGACCCATGTAACACCCTGATTTTATAGATAGTTTTTATTGATTTGTAATCCCATTTAATTTAATTAAAATTATTTAATTAATAATTTTTGGGATCTTGAGGTGAGGATAGTGATAGTAATATCTTAGATTTATTTTAGAGGAGTCGAGAGTAGTAGAGTTTGCAAAACTAAGTTTTGCGGGAACCGCATTCTCTCCTGAGTCCAGTATTTTTCTGGAGGTCATTTTTACTCCAAAGTAATTTTTAACGAACCAAAAGTGGTTCTTATAATATTTGTGATTTTTAAAAATTTTCTGGAAATTTTCCAAAAAAACTTTATTTTAACCGCGTTTGGAGCTTTACAGGTAAACTGGGCGCAACCGAGACATGAAAAATAGTCCAAAAATTTAGTTTTGGGTTTCTAAATTTTTCTATGACATATTCAAATCATAAAATTCATTTCTCATGATTTTACTCATTTTAGAAAAAATTTTATCTAAAAAGGGGTTCGAAAACTACGCGTTTTTACTACTTCGAACTACCGATTAAACCCTAACTTGGTGGAATTAAATTCCACCATTTTCCAGTCAGCCTTGGGTGCATATGAAGGGCTGATCCCACTCTCTAAAACATTCCAAAAGTCAATTGGGTCAAATGGGGTTAATATTTGAATTTTTCAAAATTAGGTGAGAGAGGTATGGCTCCCAACCCCCAAAAGCATTGAAGCCCATACTCCCCCATTCCTCTTTGTGCTCAGCCGAATCCTATAGGGAAAGGGAGAGAGAAAATTCATTTCTTCACTTCATCTCTTTCACTTGAAACCAAGAACTCCATTTTTCTCTCCATTCCCAAGCTTTTTCATACACCAAAAAGACCAAGTTTTATTGAGATTTTGCATAGTCAAGCTTCACAAAAAAGGTATGGATCATCATTCTAATCCATAAACTTCTTTCATTTTTTCATTTCCACCACTTTCATTTTTTCATGAAAGCTTGAATTCTTCATTTCACTAAAAGTAATTTTTTTCTTGGTTTAGGTTCACTCCATTGGAACCTACAAGCTTGAAACCTACCTTGGATCTATTTTCCTTCAAGATTTGATTAAGTATTCCTCTACTCAAATTTCTATACCTTAGGGTTTGGTGGTTTTCATAAAACTCATATTTTTATAGTTTGATTTTGGTGTATTTTGTGAAAGGTTAATTTTTCTAAGTGTGGGAACATCAAGGCTTCAAGGAGGCCACTTGGTGATTGTGTAGAGGGAAGGTGATTAGTGGTGTTTGCCCATTTTCCTAAGCTTCAAGAGGTAAGGGGATTTTCTCAATAAGTTGGGAAGGATGTGTATGTGTGTGGTTTATGTTGTATGTTCATGAAAAACTCAAAGACTTGAGTTTTCATATTGGGTGTTTGAGTGAGAAATCATTTTTTAGTAATATGTATTTTTATATATTTATGTATATGAGTGAAAGTATGATTTTGGTTGAGCCATGATAATTTTTGATAAACCTATGTGTTGTTGGAAAAATCATATGTATGATTTGGATTGATTTGGAATGCCTAAGTGTATGTTTGAGGAAGTATGTTTTATGCTATGTTCATGATGTATGTTGATATGTTATGAATGATTACTTTGAGTGTATGTTTGGTTTATGGCTTGGTGGTGTTTTTGCCTAAATGGATGAATATTGATTCTTGGATGTTTCACATGATTTTAATTCAATGTGATTGGAATTGGATTGAAGTATTTGATTAAGTGTGGGAAGAGGGTTTAAAAGCTTTAATGAAAAAGTTTTCCAAAGTGAAATCAAATAAATTAATTAAGATTCAAGTTAACACTTACTTAGATGACTTTAATTAAATTGCTAAGTATAAGTCTTAAATCAATTTCATACTAAATTCTTTTATCCATAAAACTCTAAGTGAGTTAGAAAATATTAATGTGGGAGAAAAATCAAATTTTGGATTTTTAGGGGTTAAAAACGAAAACTGGATGTTTTGGGGTCAAAAATGCAAAATTCTGGAATTTTGGGCTTAAATTCGAAAATCTGGACAATTTGGGCCAAAATTATAATTTACGAAAGTTTGGGGCAAAAACGCAAAGTCTGGGTACTTTTGGGCCACAATTATAACTTTCGAAAGTTTGGGGCAGAAACGCGAAGTCTGGGTACTTTTGGGCCAGAATTATAATTTACGAAAGTATTGGGGCAGAAAACGTAAAGTCTGGGCATTTTGGGCTAGAAACCTAATTTTTCAGAAAATTAGGGGCTGAACTGCGAAACTGAACTTCTTAGGCGGTCAGAATTGTAAATACTTAAAAGTAAACGAGATTGAGTAAAATTATCAAAGAATCTACTCAAGTTTTAATTAAATCTTTTTATAATGAAGAGTGAGAAGAAAAAATAATAAAGTGGGTTTTTAAATAAAAGGTAACTCTTTTATGAAAAACAAATGAAGATTTAAGATTTTAAAGTTAAAGGAAAACTTAAGAATTCAAAGAGGAATTTCTTCTAAAAACTTATGGTTTCAAATAACATTTTAAAACGGCATTGAAGATGATCAATACGTGGTGACGATGAAGTCTTGAGGACAATGATGCTACACGTAGGGCTGTTCACGGGCCAGTTTGGATCGGATTTGGCTGAATCCGTTATCCGAACCGATCAAAACACTACGGGTTGGGTTGGTTTGGATTTTTCATTTTTTACTTTCCAAATCCGAACCGAACCAACCCACACATGAACGGGTTGGATCGGTTTGGACCCGCGGGTCCATGTTTTTAAAAAAAAATCAAAAATAAAAAAAAAACAAGAAGGGAAAAAAAGAGAGGAGAAAAACGGGCCTTAGCTCAAACATGGAGGAAAAAAATCAGATGGAGAGCCCAATTGAATAATAAAAGAAACAAAAATAACAATCTTGACAAAAAAGACAAAAACAACAAATAAACAAAAATAAAAAGGGGCATGTGTCTGAACCCTTATTCACCAAAAAAAAATATTCACCAAAAAAAAAATGTGTCTGAACCCTAATCCTAATTGTTAGAAGACATAGAGCCGCCGCCCAAAGTCCCAAACAAGAGAGAGGTGGTAGCTTTTTTTTTTTTGATAACAAAGGGAAAGAGCAAAAGGCAGCAACTGAAGATCATCGCCGCTGTTCTCAGGGCGGAGGAAGCAAGATGCTGCCACGGGAAGAATGAGATCGCCGCCGCTGCTCGATGGTGGTGCAGCTTCAGAGTAACGGAGCATGGGAAGAAGAAGGACGCCGCCACTACTCGCTGATCGCTGTCGCCGTTGTTTCTTCATCGTTTTCTGGTTCTGAAGCTATAACCTTGCAGTAGAGGAGGAATAAAGTTTTGTGCTTTCAATGTTTTCTGGATCTGAAGTGAAGCTATGAGCGTTGCAACTATGGAGGAAGAATGCTCTGCACTTTCGTCGTTTTCTTTTTCCTCCGATGTTCTGCTTTTGGGTGATGGGTGGCGGTGACTGGCTGGCCCGTGGATGGGGGTTCAAAGATGAGGGTTCAAATATAATCCTAACAGAGAAGTTGCTAACTATCCTATCTATGCTGGGTTGGGCACACGCGGATGACTAAATCAGAATAACATTAAAATAAAATAAAAAATAAAATAATAATTACACGTCATCGGTTCGGATTCACGGGTACGCGGGTTGGAAAACTCAAGCCCGTTATCCGAACCAAACCATGGTGGATTTGTACGGGTCGGTTCGGATCCAACCCGATCTATAAAAAAACTTGGAAAAACTGGATTGGGCTGGGTTGGTTCGGGTTCACGGGTTACCCGAACCCGTGAACACCCCTAGCTACACGGTGTTGGAAGAAAGCTAACACGTGACGACGAAAACCTAAGACGAGGGACCGCATTAACTGTCTTGTATGTGTGTGCAAATATAGATGTCAGTGCTACAATCCAGCTTGGAGGATTGTGCAATATATATTGAGGTCATGCTACAATCCAGCTTGGAGGATTGTGCAATAAATGTGGATGTCTTTGTTACAATCCAACTTGGAGGATTGTGTAATAAATATAGAGGTTGTTGCTACAATCCAGCTTGGAGGAATTGTGCAATAAATGTAGATGACGTTGCTACAATCCAGCTTGGAGGATTGTGCAATCCAGCTTGGGGGATTGCGAACGGAGGGCGGTTTGAGCTGTATTGAAAGATGTTGAAGTGACATGCACTATGCTAGAGTGCTTTGTGTGTGTTTGACTGTGTGCTTAATTTGATGATGTGCTCTCTTTTGGTGTATGAATATCTTAGAGAAAGATTTGCGAAAGAGTAGCTATATATATATTCTTGGAATGTATTATGTAGTATTTTCTTTTTCGTATACATCCTTTCAGTGGATTTCAACTTGTGCAAAGAAATTCACCCTTGCGTGTTTTTCTGTTATTTTATGTATGTTACGCTTAGATGTCCACTTCGAGACCTCTGATAGCTCGAGTGAGGGAGTGCTTCCGGCCTCGTGAGGCCGATGGTGGGGGATGGACCTACGATCCCATCTCCCAATGGGCCACTGTGACTGGACACGTGGTCAGGACTAAAGGAGGGGTGTTGGGCCCCGAAGAGGTTTTGGAGAGGGACATGGTTTTGGACGTTTACATACCCGTCGAGAGGATGCGCTACTGGCTGGGAGATGCACCCTTTGCACGCAGTATCACTTTGGAGAACTGGGAGGCTAGAGTTCCGCCCACGGCGCCGCCTAGGAGAGAGGCGAGGGAGGATCAGAGGCCTACACCTCAGCGGATAGCCGAATCGGTATCTAACCGTTGTCGCCTGATTCGTCACACTCCAAGGAAGAGTTCCTTGGAGAGGGCACGCTTACCAAGGATGGGTCCACCGGTGATACCAGTTCCATCACCCGAGACCGTGCGGCCGACACTTCCCGTCTCATATGTCGCACCTTCTGGACGTTTTGTGCGTTGTCCTTCTGACACTTCTGCCAGACCTTCGAGACACGTAGATAGAGGGAAGAGGAAGGTTAGAGACGAGCCAGATCGTGGGTTATTCGAGGTGTCTAAGGATAAGGGGGACCCCGAGGAGATGTCATCGTCTTAGGTCTGTAGAGGTGGGGGGTCTAGTGATAGGTTATAGGTTGTCTGTTAGCGACCAGCCTAGGTTTGGAGTATACATGTTCAGTGTCGTGTATTTGACACACCTTTTGATTTACAGCTTTCCTAGGTTTAGCTTTATCGCTTTATTTCCTTATGTCAGGTTGTTGTATTTTGGCCACTCTGGCCACTCTGTTGTGGTTTATAACCATACTTGCGAGCGCAAGGTTTGTGTACTTTGACATGATGATGTATATATTTATGTATGATGTTTTTTTTCTTCTGAGTTTCTGGATGGCTAAATGAGATGTGAATAAATCTTTTCATATAAGACCCTTTAAAAAAAAAATTAGCCACCAATTTTGGTAACCTTGATTTATGAATGACGTTTTTCCGCATTAAGTTTTAGTTTTTCATGTGACGTTCCTTGTGGAAAAAAGGGGCGTTACATCCCACATGCGCGCCCACAGAACGCGACCTGATGGTGAAGGAGTAACAGCAGGGGCGAGCTTGGGCAGACAATCCCTCTGCAAAGAACTCTTCCTCGGAGTGCATCGAGTCTTCGCAAAGAGTCGGCGATAGTTTATAGCAATACCGGTCGTTCGCCTCAACTCCGGCCTCAGCTCCTCTCTAGGCTCCTCGGTCTCCCCGCACTCACTATGTGCGTCAAAAAGCCTCTATCCCATCCTCTCCAGAGGAATCCATACATGGAGCACCATGTTGCGCTCTAGCACCTCCTCGGGTCCATTTGCTCCTCCCCGAGTCTTGACCACATGACCAGATGTCGTGGCCCACTGGGTGACCGAGTCGTAAATCCAACCCTCACCTTCACCTCCTAGAGGCCTATAACTCTCCCGGACTCTCGGAACCAGGGTCCCAACTGATCCATCTATATGAATCATGTTCCAAAGACCACAAAACATATTGGAAAGGGCGAGTCGCTTCCCAAAAATTATATCACGAGACATATATAGTAAAAGAAAATACCACTTTCTAAACTCCAAAAATAAGCAGATATCAGTTGAAAACTTTTCTCTAAGTTAACCAACCTACCAAACACATAATCAAGAAAATCACACATTGCAATTTAGCAGAATGCATGTCACTTTAACATCTTTCAATACACCGGTGCAAATGCTCCAAGGAGACTTCTCTTCCTCAACTAAGTCGAGCAAAATGGCTATAGCATAAACCTAACATAATTGCCCAGTCCACTCTAGGATCCAATCTCGCAATTATTCAGTAGAGCTACTATTTAAAATTTATTACCATAACATAAATAAGGCAGTCGGTCAGGATCATCCAAGTTGGGTACACTACTTTTCTCGGCACAAGGGTGTTAACCATGCAAGACTATTGAGAATTTCGTAACCTGGTGCCCCCATAGGCAGTTATAGCCAGACTATACTTATTTGCAATCCTTCATACCGAACGAATTTGGCAAAGCCAATCACAAAAAATGCAAATGACATCTATATTTGCTATCATCCAAAATTCTTATCTCATGAATTTAACATCGCCACGTGTTGACCCTTTTACAACAATGTATAAAACTCTATTTTCTTCCAAATTATTTTCTTAAGCATAGGCTTATAAGAAAAACTCTTTGAAAAATAAAATACCACTTATTGTAATTATTTTTCCAAAAATCCTAATATAATCATAAAATCTCCCTCTTTCTCCACTACATGGGAATGAAAAATACTTTCAACTTAACTACAAAATAAGAATTTTTCTATAAAACACTTATTTTTAAAAGCTTAGTATTTTCACTTTAAAAACTCCACTTTAAATAATTGGATAAAAATCTTATTTAACTAATTAAGGTAAATTTTTTTAAAAAGAACCTTTCTCTACTTTGTTTCCTCTTTCTAATTAATATATAATTAGTTGATAAAATGATTTTACTACAAAGTCCTCTACTTTCTCTTCCATGATGCTTGGGTCACTTGTTTTATTTTCATCTTAGTTAATCTTACCCAATCACAATAAACATCACCACAATCATAATAAATAAAGCATTAATCTACTTTAACTATTACAATCCTCCAAATGAATCGAACAAAACACAAGTGAAGCCATCACACCAAATCACAATTAGACATAAAATACTCTAACACACATCAAGAAGCAAATCATACATCATGACATAAAATTTCTACCACACAAAATACCATAGAGCTAACATATGCTTAAAATGGCATTTTAGGCACAATGAAGCATGCAAACTCATTTCCATTCACTTAGTAAATTTTCTTACCATTTCAATTTGCTCAAAAACAACTTTAGAAATATTTTCATAAATCTATAAACATGATGATACTCATAAAATCCATAGAGCTAAAAATCGTAACTTAGTGATTTAACACATCAAGAATGTTTTAAATCATTCTACACAAAGATGAAACTCAACCTTTGAGTTGTCATCAAGCCACACAAATCATACAACACACAACTATATAAATTTCATACTTTGAAAAGAAAATCCCCTTACCTCTTGAAGACAAGCTTGAATCACAAAAATCACTTTTCTTAACTTGTTGTTCCAAGCTAGTAACCAAACCTTTCAAAACATTATATAAAACATAAGCATAAAAAGATCTCCTTCATGAAAAAAAAACAAACCCTAAGATAAAAACTTGAGAGAGTGATTACTTAGTCAAGACCTTCAAGAAAAATGGATCAAAGTATGTTTCAAGCTTCTTGGTTCAAAGAATACAAACCTAAAGCCAAAACAAAACTTTTCTTCAATAAAAAAATGAAGAACACATGATAAAAAAATTAAGAAATGAAGATCATGGAAATATATAGATGGTTTATCGTTTAGGATTATCAACCAACCTTTTTTTGTGAAGCTTGAAGGATCAAAGAATGAAAAACTCAAGGAAAGCTTAAGGATGAAAAGCTTGAGTTTAGAGAGAAAAATGGAGCATTTGCTCTTGGAAATGAGATAAAATGAAGAAGATGAAGACTCTCTCTCCTTCTTCCTTCCTTTACACGGCTAAGAGGGAACAAAGATGAGTCAAGATTAGCTTGAATCAAGTTGGTATTATCTTGGATTTAATTAGGAAAATAAAGGAATTATAACATTGGTCACTCTAAGGCATGAAGCACATGGGCAAAAAGTGCTTTTTGGGCTGGATAAGGGGCGGCCAGAACAGCTGGGCACAAGTGGAGAAAAGATCTAAAAACCTAGCGCTTGTTTGGTTGCACCAAATTAAGAAAAATGCTTAATTATTTAATCCCTTTTGAAACAAATACAAACTAAATAAGTAATTAATAGACAAATCACTTTTATGACTCAATATTAATATAAAAAATTTAGAATCTCAAAACTTCATTTTTTATCATTTTCTTATACCCCGATTGTGCTACGGTTACCCATAACATTCCAAACGCGGATAAAAATAATTTTTTTCTAAAAAATTCTAGAAAATTTCACAAAAATACAAAATATTAAAAAAAATAACTTTTTTTCCTTAAAATATGATTTTGACGCAAAAATAGTCTCTGGAAAAATATAAAACCCTCTACGTTTCAAACCGAGTCACAATTTTCGCTATTTTTCGATTTTTTGAGTTCCGTCACTCTCTACCCATCTAAAAATCCCTAAAATCATAAAAATCAATATTCTAAAATAAAAATATAAAAATCATAAATTAAATAATTTAAATAAATCAAAAACACACAAAAAGCGAAAAGAAACGATCTAAAAATGAGGGTATTACACATGGCTTTTCATCCCATGCATTCTTCCATGGGTAACATCAACACATCTAGCCAAGTTTGAAGCATATCTGGCATCCTAAGCTCCTTAACCCATGGACAAATGGTCTTTGCTTCCACAGACGAAGGACAATAATTCGCCTTGTGTTTTAACATTTTTCCATTGTTTTGTGGCACCAACTCCAAGTCATTGCGCGCACAATACAGAGGCAAGCCCATTCTTACCTTTTCGTTATCCTTTGTTTTGCCCTTAACATTCATGATTGTGTTGAATACATTGTCAAAAAAGTTCTTCTCTATGTGCATGGCGTCAAGGTTGTGCCGTAGCAAATTGTCTTTCCAGTATGGAAGATCTAGAATATGCTACATTTGGTCTAATTGTGAGTAACCCCATAACCAGCTAACCTAGAAACCCCATGTTCTACCACACCTGGAATACCTCTAACCCAATTCCAGATCTCTTCACCCGTCAGGATACGAGGCGGCCCATCGGTCTCAACCCTGTTCATTGTAAACCGATTCTTACTTCTTCTGAACGCACGATTAGGTGGTAAGAAATGACAATGACAGTCAAACCACGAATTTTTTCCTACCAAATTTTAAGGTAAAAGCCTTTGTGTCACTCATGCATACCGGACATGCCAATTTTCCCTGAGTACCCCACCCGGATAACATACCATAGGCGGGAAAGTCATTGATTGTCCACATTAAGACAACCTTCATGACGAAGTTTTGTTTCGTGGAGATATCATATGCGAAAGCACCATCACTCAACAACTATTTAAGTACATCAATTAATGGTTGTAAGTACACATCTATTCGTGCATTTGGGTTAGATGGTTCGACTATGAGACAAGTTAAAAATATGTACAGTTTGGTCATGCACATTTCAGGGGGGAGATTATATGGGGTGACAACAGGCCAACACGAGTACGGGGATACAGATGCTTGGATGTAAGGTGTGAACCCATCAGAACATAAGCCAAGCCTGACATTTCTAGGCTCATTTGCAAAGTTTGGATAGACATCATCAAAATGCTTCTAGGCTTCCCCATCAGATGCATGACGTAAGATGCCCACACTCCTTCTATTATGATGATGCCAACTCATTGCAGCCGCGGTTTTAGGTGATGCGTATAATCTCTATAACCTAGGAGTGATTAGCAAGTAGATTATTCTCTTCTTCGCGATATCTTTGTACTTACGCAACCCAGTCCTATAGGGATAATACCTCACTTCATGACAGAACCTACACTCCCGCTCTTCAATACTATCTTTGTAATATAACATGCACCCATTAACATAACAATCGATTTTCTGAGACTTCAATCCTAACATAGACACCAACCTCTTTGCATGGTAAAAATTAGTTGGCAATGACACCCCATGAAGATGTGAGTCTACAAGCATGCTTGCCATTTCATCAAGAGCCTTTTCACTACAATTATGGTTTGATTTAAGTGCCAAACACACAAGGAAAGTTTTGATTCTGATACCCCCTCAAATAGGTGCTGATTTGCAGCAGTTAGCAAATCATAAAATCTTTCAGCCTCTTCATTAGGTGGCTCATCCGAACCTAATTCCTCGTTACCCCTTTCCTGAGTAAATTGGGTGTCAAACATCGGCCTAAAGCGATCTTCCACCATGTGTTGCATCTCGCAAAATGATCTTCATTACCGATACTACTCCCACTAGCCTCTGGGAAATTGCCTAGATCGACTTGTGGAACTTCTTCACCGTGATCAGTCCAAAACCAATAGTTCGGCTGAAACCCAGACTTGTACAAGTGAACCTTCACTTCACTAGCACACATTATGTTACTACACTTGCACTTGGCACAAGGACACCTAATTCCTCCCTCACTCAAAAAATATGGATGTTCTGAAGCCTTTTGCACAAACTCATCAATCCTATCTACAAACGTCCATTTCACCCCCATCCTACGATTAAGCCTATCATACATCCAACTACGGTTTGAATCCATTTTCTGCAACCCAATTACCTCACATGTTAGATAATGGGGTCATGTGCCAAAAAAAATGCGGCAGCATAACCCCTGTATTTCAGACTTTCCCAATTTTTTTTTTCAACAGAAACAATACTAAATTAATACATAAAACAATATAGAGCAATTAAATAACATATATCCTAATGAGCTCTACTCTCCACTAACAAACAACACAATCACATGCAAAGAATCTAAACTATCAGCACACAAACCCAGCATCCTGCATAAGGCAGGAAGGCAAAGACTAGGGTTTTGCTATCCACTAACAAACACATGCAAATATAAATTATCAGCACACATGCCTATTAAGCTCTACTCTCCACTAACAAACAACAACTCAATTCACAAAACCCGTGCCACTTTACATATTCTAATCCATAATAAAACATTGCCTATGCACCTCAAACTCCTAAAGCTCCAACCGTAAGATCCGATAGAGTGCCGCAAAGAGTCCTGTCACAAGAGAGCACATTGTATACATAATCAACTTACAAATTAAACTGGACATAACGAATAAAATAACTTTCTCAGTTAAACTATAAGGGGTGTCCAATCTTAAAATCTAAAATTAAAATGTGCTTGTTCCAGAAACATTACACACATTAGACAAAATTTACACTAACCTATAAGGAACACAAATTAAATGCACACACCCATTTACACACACAAACAGAAAAAACACAAACCCAATTTCCACACACCCATTTTTAGCACAAACCCATTTTCTAACACACACACACCCATTTCAAACACACATACACATTCATTTTCCAACAACAACAAAACCAAGAACAGAGAATAAGCCACACACACACACAGAGAGTTCAGAGAAAGAGAGACAAAGAGGCAGAGAGAGAAAAATAGAGGGAGAGTCACCTTCGTGGTGGAAGTGGTGACAGAGCGTGGTGGAGGTCGTGCATGGTGTTGGCTCGCGGTGGCTGACAGAGAAACAGAGAGAAGTCAAACATAGACACGGACAAATAGAGAGAAAGAGATAGGGAGAGAGAGTTACCTTCACGTGGTGGCTGAGAAACCGGAAGCGGTGAGCTGTGGCGGTGAAGGGAAACCAGAGTAATGGCGATTTTGGGCTTCGGGTTTGGTGGGTTGGTGGTTTAGGGCTCAGAAGGGGGCAGTGGTGGCTCGGAGTGGTTGCGGTGGTGGCTCGCCGAAGAAGAAGTACGAGAGAGAGACAAGAGAGAAAGAGAATAGGGAAATGGGGGGAGAGGGTTTTTTTTTATATTAAGTTAGATATTACCGACGGCTTAGCTGTCGCTAAAGTCCACCGTTTCAATTTCTTTTATTTTTTAATTTTTTAAAACGCCAAATTTATCGACAGTTTGGCCGTCGGTAAATGGCCCTTGGTACCGTAGGCTTTTCTTATAGTGACACCACATTTAGTCCCTGCAAACTACGTTAAGTTTATTGTTTATGTGGTAAATGACGTTACACATAAGCACTTGTCATGTGTCTCACTTATCTTAGTTGATATCCTAAGTGTTATCAACGGTCCAGATCGCTCCAGCTCCACTCCCTTCCCTGTTCCCTCTTTTTTCTAAAACCCAAAATCCCCAATTGGACAAATCGCGAAGGCAACTTGAAGCCACGACCATGTCTCAATCAGGTGGCATCCAGAATGTGGGTAGGTCAAGGTCTTCTACAACTATGGCGTCGTCTTTGTCGAGGAGGAGGTACTGTGCATGTGGAGAGAAGGTTGTGAAATACACTTCTAATAGTGAAGCGAATCGCAGAAGACAATTTTGGAGGTGTCCTATCTAGAATGTGAGTAACCTTGGTTGCTGGAGTATCTGTTTCTCCACTCACAGCCTTTTTGAAATGTGAATTTTTTTTTTGCTCAAATGTTTCTGAAATTTTTTTGCATCTTGATTCGTAGAGCCTTTATTCCTACAATTTCTTTGAATAGGTTGATGAGGAGATAATGGAAGATGCAGTGTCTATGAATTTGATTGGGCAGCAGTTAGAGGAGGCTACGAAGAAAAATGAAAAGCTAAAGAAAAAGCTTGTTGGTTCAAGACAAAGGGCATCAGTTTGGTTCTTTGTTGCATTGGTGTCTTGGGAAAATGACACTCTTTATGAGTGTCAAGTGTGGGTAAAACACAATGGGAAGTGGATGTAATGAACTAGAAATTATGAATTTTTATGTAGTTTTAATTTGATGTAAGAATGGTCAAATGAAGAACTTGTTTATGCAGTTGTTTTACTTTAAGAATGTTTCAGATGTTGCCAATGTTTAATGAGAATTTGGAATTAGTTGTGAGTTGGAGTATTGAAGCTTTATGCAATTGTTGTGTTTTAAGTGTTGTACAATGCTTTATAATTTAGGAAATGCGTATATGCCAAATGCCACTTGTTCATCTGTTATGGAACAAATATAAATTTGAGTTCAGAAAATATGAATTATTTTGTACTATTTTGGACTATTTGTACCATTAAAAAAGTAAGCATTTTGTACTATTTTGAAGATGAGCAAGCATTAAGTTCACAATGAACAAAGAAAGCATTTTAGTCTGCTGCAACATAATTGACTATGAAATGAGTGGATCCACATTTCAGTATTGCCTTATACTGCAGAACAGTATTGCCTTATACTGTTTATTGGCTGCTTTTCGGACTGACGACTGTCTGCACGCACCAACACAAATCTTTTCAGCATGTTTTATCCTCACTCACAAGCTTTCTAGAAAACTTCCCAGAATGTCACCCATCCCGAAATTGCTCCAAGTCAAGCACGCTTAACTGTGGAGTTCTTAAGTGATGGGCTACCGAAAAGATGATGTATCTTTTTGGTATAGGCAGTACCAATCAATTCTATTAAGCTTTCCTCAACTGTACAATCTCATACCTGCACAGTCTCAGAATTCCTCTCATTTGGGTATGATTTCGGTTCATTAATGTACAACTTCACCTAGAAGCCTGCTAGGAGTCGCTCCTTGTTCGTACTTCCCTGCACCGACAATCACTCCCCACCCTCGTCGGCCTGAGGGTGTCACATACCCACCTGTGTTGGAACCAAAGACATTTTCATATTTCTAAAATCTCTGAGTTTTGATGATAACAAAATTATTGAAGTTTGATAAGTATAATGTTTTTGATCTATGCAAGAACATATGATTGAACCATCGTTCAATGGGACTTGGTCATAAGAAAGGAAAGCATCGTCCAAATGTGTTGGAACCAAATTGGTTAAAAGTATTTTTAATACAAATACTCCCTAAGTGATTTTATGGTTTTGATGATAACAAAATGTATTAAGCTTTTACAATGTATAACAAAGCTGCCTAACTAAGTTTATTGAAGGATGTTGCAGTCTGTGACCAATAATAAGTTCATCATGACATTGGCTCATATTCAAAGTCTGAGAAGCTTTGCGTCCAATGTTAAAGACATCTTCCAATATTGGCAGTGGCACATATGGACACCAAGAGTGATGCGTCCAATGATACTGATACTTGACCTTGGATAAGAATTGTTCAATGGACTCTGAGAGCTATGCGTCCAATAATCATTATGAGACCATGCGTCCAATAATTCTCTGCGTCCAATAAACAGTATAAGGCAATACTATTCTGCGTCCAATGCAATACGCAGTCTGAGAGCTCTGCGTCCAATAAACAGTATAAGGCAATACTGTTCTGCGTCCAATGCAATACGCAGTCTGAGAGCTTTGCATCCAATAATCAGTATGAGGCAATGCGTCCAAAGAAGCAGAACCTATATGTATCCAAGTCATGTAGACATGCTACTCTCTGCGTCCAAAGATTTCCATTGAAACAGAATTGACAAAAGTCCAACAAATACTTCCCTACGTCCAATGGAACAGAAAGGCAATGGCATAAGTCCAATAATCAACATGAGGCAATACATCCAATACTGCCTTGCGTCCAATGGAATAGAATGGTAAGCATGAGGATTGTAACACTCTGTTTTTATATATATAGTTTTTATTTATTTTTAATCTGTTTTAAATTAATTAAAATTATTTAATTAATGATTTTGTGATTTTAAGGTATAAATAATAATATTTATATCTTAGGTTTATTTTTGAAGGGTTTATATTGATAGAGTTCGCAAAACTGAGTTTTTGCGAGAACCGCGTTCTCGCGAAATGCGGGAAGGGTTCAGTATTTTTCCGGAGGTCATTTTTACTCCAAAATAAATTTTTAACGAACCAAAAATGGTTCTTATAATATTTGTGATTTTTAGAAATTTTTCTGGAAATTTTTCCGAAAAACTTTATTTTACCCGCGTTTGGTGCTTTACGGGTAAACCGGGCGCAACCGGGACATGAAAAATAGTCCAAAAATTTAGTTCTGGGTTTCTAAATTTTTCTATGACCTATTCAAATCATAAAATTTATTCCTCATGATTTTACTCAAGTTAGAAAAATATTTATCTAAAAAGGGGTTCGAAAACTACGCGTTTTTACCGTTTCGAACTACCGATTAAACCCTAACTTGATGGGACTTAATCCCACCATTTTTCTGGTCAGCTGGGGCGCATGAGGGGCTGATTCCATTCTCAAAATTCTTCCAAAAGTCAAATGGTCAATTAGGGGTTGATTTTTGAATTTTCCCAAAATTAGGTGAGAGAGGTATGGCTCCCAACCACCAAAGCATGCAAGCCCATACCTCCCCCATGCCTCCTTGAGTCAGCCGAGTTTCTTGTGTGGGAAAGGGAGAGAGAAATTCATTTTTGTTTCATACACTTCATCTTCTCCAAGTTCCATTTCCATTTTCTCTCATATTCCCAAGCTTTTTCCATACACAAAAAGACCAAGTTCTAGTGAGATTTTCCATACCCAAGCTTCACAAAAAAGGTTTGGATCATCATTCTAATCCATAAACTTCTTTCATTTTTTCATTTCCACCACTTTCATGTTTTCATGAAAGCTTGAGTTCTTCATTTCACTAAAAATAAGCTTTTCCTTTGTTTAGGTTCACTCCATTGGAACCTACAAGCTTGGAAACTACCTTGGATCTATTTTCTTTCAAGATTTGAGTAAGTATTCATCTTCTCAAATTTCTACTCTTTATGGTTTCTTGGTTTTCATAAAACTCATATTTCTATGGTTGTATTTTGATGTATTTTGTAAAAGGTAAATTTTTCTAAGTGTGGGAACATCAAGGAGTTGAGTAGATCACTTGGTGTTGGTGTGGTGTGAAGGAGGTGATTTTGAAGTTAGCCCATTTTCAAGTCTCCAAGAGGTAAGGGGATTTTTCTCAATAAGTTGGGAGGGTTGTGTATGTGTGTGATTATGTGATTTTGTTCTTGATGATGAACTCAAAGACTTGAGTTTTCATATTGGTTGTTGAATGATTTTTCATTCTCTTAGTAATATGTATTTTTACATGTATATGTATATGAGTAAAAATATGATTTTTGGTTGAGGCATGAATAATTTTTATGAGCCTATGTGTTGTTGGAAAAAAATCATATGTATGCTTTGGGGTGATTTTGGATGTCCAAGTGTGTGCTTGTTGAAGTATGATTTAGTGTCATATTCATGATGTATGTTGATTTATGGCTTGGTTGTGTTATTGCCTAATTGATGTATATTGAGTTATGTGTATTTCATATACTTTGATTGGGATTGGATTGAAAAGATTTGATTAAGTGTGGGAAGAGAGTTTAAAAGCTTTAATGAGAAAGTTTTTTCCAAATGAATTAATGAGAATTCTAATCATAAGTCTTAAATCAATTTCATATTAAATCATTTTACCCATAAAACTTTAAGTGAGTTAGAGAATTAATTAATGTGGGAGAAAAATCAAATTTTGGATTTTTAGGGGTTAAAAACGAAAACTGCAGGTTTTTGGGGTCAAAAATGCAAATTCTGGAATTCTGGGCTTTATTTGCAAAATCTGGACTTTTGGGTCAAAATTATAATTTAAGAAAGTTTGGGGCAAAAATGCGAAGTCTGGAAACTTTTGGGCCAAAAATATAATTTACGAAAACTTGGGGCTGAAACGCGAAGTCTGGTACATTTGGGCCAGAATTATAAATTACGAAAGTTGTGGGGTAGAAAACGTAAAGTCTGGGCATTTTGGGCCAGAAACCTGATTTTTCAGAAAATTTGGGGCTGAACTGTGAAACTGAACTTCTTAGGGGGTCAGAATTACAAATACTTAAAGTAAAAGATTTTAAGTAAAATTATCAAAGAATTAAATTAGGTTTTTAATTAATGAATAAGTGGGTTTTAGATAAAAGATAACTCTTTTATTGAAAATAAATGAAGCTTAAAGATTTTAGAGTTAAAAGAAAACTTAAGAATTCAAAGAGGAATTTCTTCTAAAAACTTATGGTGTTAAACAATAATATATTACACGGTATTGGAAGAGAACCAATACGTGGCGAAGATAAAAGTCTTAAGGACAATAATATATTACACGGTATTGGAAGAGAACCAATACGTGGCGAAGATAAAAGTCTTAAGGACAATAATATTACACGGTGTTGGAAGAGGACCAATACGTGGCGAAGATAAAAGTCTTAAGGACAAATATATTACACGGTGTTAGGTGAAAGCTAACACGTGGCGATGAAAAACCCTAAAACGAGGGACCGAATTGATTGTGGTTGCAAATAAACTGTCATATGCATTTGAGATATTGGCTTTTGCCAGGCTAGCATTTATTGCTATGATGAGAGCACACAATCCTATGCGGGGATTGTAAATAAGTATGGTCTGACTATAAGTCTTTGAGGGCATCCAGGTTACGAAATTCTCAATGGCCTTGCGGTGAATCCCCTTGTGCCGAGAAAAGTAGTGTACCCGGCTTGGATGATCCTGACCGGCTGCCTTATTTGAGATGGGGTGTACGACGTAGCACAATGGGTCTGTACCGAATAAATGACAAACGATGGCCAAGAGTGAAGGTCAGTTTGCATTAATGATAGGTATACGATTCCGCCACATCGCTCTACTTAGTTGAGGAAGAAAAGTCTCCATGGAGCAGTGCACCGGTGTATGACAAGAGATATTGAAGTGACATGCATTATGCTAGAATGCTATGTGTGTGCTTGACTGTGTGTTTACCTGGATGATTTGTCTCTTGTTGATGATTGAATAGCTTAGCTAAAAGATTTGCGAAAGAGTAACTCTATATAAATATATTCTTGGAATGTATTATGTAGTATTTTATTTTTCATATGCAACCTTTCAGTGGATTTCAACTTGTGAAAAGGAAATTCACCCTTGCATATTTTTCCTGTATCTGTATGTACGTTACGCGTAGATGAGGCCTTTGATAGCCCGCGTGAGGGAGAGTTTCAGGCCCCTTGAGGCCGAGTCCGAGGGAGGGGGATGGACTTATGATCCCATCTCCCAATGGGCCACTGTGTGTGGACACGTGGTCAGGACTAGAGGAGGGGTGCTGGGCCCCGAAGAGGTTCTGGAGCGCGATATGGTTCTGGACGTTCACATTCCACTAGAGAGGATGCGCAGCTGGCTGGCAGCCGCACCCGAGGCACCCGTGGAGCAGCCGAGGCGAGAGACTCCGGCGGAGGAGAGACCTTTACCCTCACGGGTAACCGGATCCGCTCAGGAGTATCGTCGCATGTTTCGCCGCACGCGTCTCACTCCGAGGAAGAGCACCTTGCCGCGAGATCGTTTACCGAGGATGGCTCCATCAGTGACACCAGCTTCACCACCAGCGACAGGGAGACCGACGCTTTCCGTTTCTTACGTTCCACCTTATGGCCGTTTCGTACGCTGCTCTTCTGACACTTCTGCCGGACCGTCGGGACACGCAGAGAGGGGGAAGAGGAAGGTTCGAGATGAGCCAGAGCGGGTACTCATTGAGACATCCGAGGAGGAGGAGGACCCAGAGGAGGATCCCGAGGAGGACCCCGAGGAGACGGCATCGTCTTAGGTCGTAGTGGTGGGGGTGTCTAGTGCTAGGTTGTGGGATGTTTGTTAGCGACCAGCCTAGGTTTGGGATGTACATGTTCAGTGTCGTGTATTTGACACATCTTTTGATTTACAGTTTTCTTAGGTTTAGATTTATCGCTTTATTTTCTATAAGTTATGATGATGTATTTTGGCCACTACGTGGTGGTTTCAAACTATTCTTGCGGGCGCAAGACTTGTATATTTTGACATGATGATATATATATATATATACATGTATGATGTTTCTTTTCTTCTGAGTTTCAGGATGGCTAAGTGTGATGTGAGAAATCTTTTCGTTTAAGATTCTTTTAAAAAAAAAATTAGCCACCAATTTTGGTAACCTTAATTTATGAAAGATGTTTTTCCGCATTAAATATTAGATTTTCACGTGACGTTCCTTGTGGGAAAAAGGGGCGTTACATTTGTGGTATCAGAGCTGGTCGATGTCTTTCGGGAGTGTCTAGGTTATAGGCTTACTAAGTTGAAGTTGTGTGATCTCTGATTAGCATTGTGTGACATTGTTTGTATTGTTTCCTTATGAAGCAATGTGTGAAATTGATTGCTTTCTCGAATGGGTTTTGAATAGTGCGACTGATTGGTTCACTTGCAGAAACCCATGGCACGTCGGGGACGACCGATGAATCGTGTTGACGCCGAAGATCGTGACGATACGATGGAGAGGGCGATAGCGGCTATGACTAACATGGCGGCTCAGATGGCTCAACAGTCTGTTCGTGCGGAACAAAGGGATGTCGAGAGGCAACAGAGGGACGTTGAGGATAGATTGAGGGCTGAGAGGGTTGCTGAAGGAAAGAGGTTGGTCGACTTTCGACACCATAACCCGCCACAGTTTCGTGGCGAGGCTGAGCCTGATAAAGCAGAACTGTGGATCGAGGAGCTGGAAAAGATCTTTGAGATCTTACACTGCACGGCAGCCGAGAAGCTACAGTATGCGGTGTACCTGCTGTTGGGTGACGCAGAATACTGGTGGAAGGGAGTCCGACAGCTGTTGGATGCTGGAAACCAAGAGGTGACGTGGGAACTTTTCAAGGAGAAATTTCTTGAGAAGTACTTTCCACAAAGCGCGAGGTCCGAGAAGGAGCAAGAGTTTCTGCGACTGCAGCAACGGGACATGACTGTAGGGGAATACGCGGCAAAGTTTGAGTCACTTGCCAAGTATTTCCGGTTCTTCCAAGTCCAACCTGACGAGGGATGGAAGTGTGAGAGGTTTGAGGCTGGATTGAGGTACGAGGTGCGTCAATCTGTGGCTTCGCTGGATATCCGTCAGTTTCCACTGCTGGTGGAAAAATGTAGAAAGATGGAGAACTTGATGAGGGGAAGGATCAACAAAGGGAACGTGGGTGGACCATCTAGGTCATATCCACAAAGTCAGAAAGGGAAGCAGGCTCAACACAAGCCTTATTTCAAGAACCAGAGGAGTCAGCCGAACCGCAGTGTACCATTTTCTGCTAGTGGTACCAACAAGAGCTATCAGGGAGCGGGCGCTCCGATTGTATGTTACAACTGCGGAAAGCCCGGACACTTGTCCACAGCATGCAACCAGAAGGGGATGACATGCTTTAGCTGCGGGAAGATCGGACATGCAGCAAAGGATTGCCGGATGGGCAAACCGAAACCAGAGGTGAACGCCGTCAAAGCCGGAAGGCCGACGACGAAAGGACGAGTTTACACCATGAGTGGTGTTGAGGCTTCACAATCAGAGGATCTCATACAAGGTACTTGTGACATAACTGGAAATCCCTTAATTGTACTGTATGATTCGGGTGCTACCCATTCTTTCATATCTGAAAACTGTGTGAAACGACTGAAATTGCCTGTGTCTTTGATGTCTTTTGATCTTGTTGTTTCTATGCCTACTGCTGAAACTGTTATTGCAAGTTCTGTATGTCTAAAATGCCCTGTTGTTATTTCCAATAGGACATACCTTGTTGATTTGATATGTTTGCCTTTGACACAATTGGATGTGATTTTAGGCATGGATTGGTTATCTTCCAACCATATCCTTTTAGACTGTGCCAATAAATCTTTGATTTTCCCAAATGCTGAGAATTCTGGATTTTTGACTGCCAATCAAGTGAGAGCTTCTTTGAAAGAAGGAGCTCAGGGATACATGTTTTTATCCTTCTTGAAAGTCGAGGGGGAAGTTGTATTGAGCAACGTGCCCGTCGTTAGAGACTTCTCGGAAGTATTTCCGGAGGATGTTCCAGGTTTACCACCTGTGAGGGACATAGAGTTTTCCATAGACTTAGTACCTGGTACTGGTCCAATCTCTATTGCCCCGTATAGAATGTCGCCAATGGAGCTGGCTGAACTGAAGAAACAATTGGAAGATTTGCTATCCAAGCAATTCGTAAGACCAAGTGTATCGCCCTGGGGAGCTCCTGTGCTGTTGGTGAAAAAGAAGGACAGAACTTCCAGATTGTGTGTGGACTACCGTCAGTTGAACAAGGTGACGATCAAGAATAAGTATCCATTGCCACGCATCGACGATCTGATGGATCAACTTCGCGGTGCAGCTGTATTTTCTAAGATTGACTTGAGGAGTGGCTATCACCAGATTAGGGTTAAGAGTGATGATATTCCTAAGACTGCTTTTAGGACTAGATATGGTCATTTTGAGTATCTTGTGATGCCGTTTGGAGTGACTAATGCACCGGCAATATTCATGGACTATATGAATAGGATCTTTAGACCTTTCTTGGATCGATTTGTGGTAGTGTTCATAGATGACATTTTGATTTACTCTAAGAGTCATGAAGAACACGAGGAACACCTAAGGCAAGTATTGCAGATTTTGAGTGAGAAAAAGCTTTATGCAAAGTTGTCTAAGTGTGAATTTTGGTTAGAAAAAGTACAATTTCTAGGCCATGTGATTTCAAAAGAGGGTATAGCTGTAGACCCAGAAAAGGTAGAGGCAGTGATGTCATGGGAAAGACCCACGACGGTGACTGAGGTTCGTAGTTTTGTAGGGTTAGCGGGTTATTATCGAAGATTTATTGAAGGATTTTCGAAGATAGTAGCCCCAATGACACAACTCACTAGGAAAGATCATCCTTTTGTGTGGACTGATGAGTGTGAGTCAAGTTTCTTGAAGATGAAGGAACTACTGACAACCTCACCTGTACTGATTTTGCCTAATCCTGAAGAACCTATGGAGGTTTATTGTGATGCTTCATACCAAGGACTTGGGTGCGTGTTGATGCAAAATAGAAGAGTAGTGGCATACGCATCCCGTCAGCTGAAAAATCACGAGAGGAACTATCCAACTCATGATATTGAGTTAGCAGCTGTAGTGTTCGCTTTGAAGATATGGAGGCATTATCTGTATGGATCAACGTTTAACGTCTTCAGCGATCATAAGAGTTTAAAATATCTGTTTGATCAGAAAGAGCTCAATATGAGACAAAGACGTTGGATGGAATTCCTAAAGGATTATGATTTTACCTTGATGTATCATCCTGGGAAGGCAAATGTTGTGGCTGATGCCTTGAGTCGGAAAACTGTTCGAGTGTCTGCCATGATGGTTAAGGAACTAGAGTTGATTGAGGAGTTTAGAGATCTAGGCTTAAACATGGAGAGACACACGGATAAGATTTGTCTAAGCATGATCAAAGTGTCGAATGGATTAATTGATGACATTCGGGAGCAACAAGCAACCGATGAGAGTCTGAAAGAAAAGAGAGATTTAATGGAACAAGGCAAAGTGGCAGAGTTTAGTTTAGGCAATGATGGAATACTGAGATGTAAAGGAAGGTTTTGTGTGCCAAACAATTCTGAATTGAGGAAGCTGATTCTCAATGAAGCACATAAGAGCAATTTGAGTATTCACCCTGGAGCCACGAAGATGTATCAAGATCTGAAGCAAAGATTCTGGTGGTCGGGGATGAAGAAACAAGTTGCGGAGTATGTCGCAGCGTGCTTAACATGCCAAAAAGCAAAAGTGGAACACCAACGACCTGCAGGCATGATGCAATCGTTGGATATCCCAGAATGGAAATGGGAGAGCATATCGATGGATTTCGTGTCTGGATTGCCAAGGACATCGAAAGGATTTGATGGGATTTGGGTAATTGTGGATAGACTGACAAAGTCATCGCATTTTCTACCCATCAACATGAAGTATTCCCTAGATAAGCTTGCTCAGATGTATGTGAAGGAAATAATTAGGTTGCATGGAGTGCCATCTAGTATTATTTCTGATAGGGACCCTAGATTTACGTCCCGTTTTTGGCAAAGTTTGCAACAAGCCCTAGGAACTAAGCTAAGATTAAGTTCTGCTTATCATCCTCAGACGGATGGTCAGTCAGAGAGAACTATTCAATCCCTAGAGGATTTGCTTAGAGCATGCGTTTTGGATCATAGGGGAAGTTGGGACGATATTTTGCCATTGATAGAGTTCACCTATAACAATAGTTTTCATGCGAGCATAGGAATGGCACCCTACGAGGCATTGTATGGGAGAAAGTGCCAAACACCTTTGTGTTGGTACCAAGATGGGGAGAGCGCGATATTAGGACCTGAATTTTTACAACAAACCACGGAAAAGGTGAGACTAGTTCGAGAAAAGATGAGGACGGCACAAAGCAGACAAAAGAGCTACTCCGATAAGAGGAGACGACCTCTCGAGTTCCAAGAAGGCGATCATGTTTTTCTGAGAGTCACTCCGATGACTGGGGTAGGCAGAGCTTTAAAGTCCAGAAAACTCACTCCTAAATTCATAGGACCATACCAAATTCTTCGTCGTATTGGTCCTGTTGCTTATCAAATAGCTTTACCGCCGAATCTTTCTAATCTTCACAATGTCTTTCACGTTTCACAACTGAGAAAATATATTCCTGATCCGTCTCATGTAATCGAGTCTGATGTGGTACAATTACGAGATAACCTGACTTATGAAACAAACCCTGTGCGAATCGATGATAGAAGAATCAAACAGCTCAGGGATAAACAAATCTCTTTAGTCAAGGTTATTTGGAATGAAGTTACCGGAGATGCAACATGGGAAGTGGAGGACAAGATCCGAGAGCAATATCCTGCGTTATTCTAGGTATGTAATTTCGAGGACGAAATTCTTTTTAGAGGGGTAGAGTTGTAACACTCTGTTTTTATATATATAGTTTTTATTTATTTTTAATCTGTTTTAAATTAATTAAAATTATTTAATTAATGATTTTGTGATTTTAAGGTATAAATAATAATATTTATATCTTAGGTTTATTTTTGAAGGGTTTATATTGATAGAGTTCGCAAAACTGAGTTTTTGCGAGAACCGCGTTCTCGCGAAATGCGGGAAGGGTTCAGTATTTTTCCGGAGGTCATTTTTACTCCAAAATAAATTTTTAACGAACCAAAAATGGTTCTTATAATATTTGTGATTTTTAGAAATTTTTCTGGAAATTTTTCCGAAAAACTTTATTTTACCCGCGTTTGGTGCTTTACGGGTAAACCGGGCGCAACCGGGACATGAAAAATAGTCCAAAAATTTAGTTCTGGGTTTCTAAATTTTTCTATGACCTATTCAAATCATAAAATTTATTCCTCATGATTTTACTCAAGTTAGAAAAATATTTATCTAAAAAGGGGTTCGAAAACTACGCGTTTTTACCGTTTCGAACTACCGATTAAACCCTAACTTGATGGGACTTAATCCCACCATTTTTCTGGTCAGCTGGGGCGCATGAGGGGCTGATTCCATTCTCAAAATTCTTCCAAAAGTCAAATGGTCAATTAGGGGTTGATTTTTGAATTTTCCCAAAATTAGGTGAGAGAGGTATGGCTCCCAACCACCAAAGCATGCAAGCCCATACCTCCCCCATGCCTCCTTGAGTCAGCCGAGTTTCTTGTGTGGGAAAGGGAGAGAGAAATTCATTTTTGTTTCATACACTTCATCTTCTCCAAGTTCCATTTCCATTTTCTCTCATATTCCCAAGCTTTTTCCATACACAAAAAGACCAAGTTCTAGTGAGATTTTCCATACCCAAGCTTCACAAAAAAGGTTTGGATCATCATTCTAATCCATAAACTTCTTTCATTTTTTCATTTCCACCACTTTCATGTTTTCATGAAAGCTTGAGTTCTTCATTTCACTAAAAATAAGCTTTTCCTTTGTTTAGGTTCACTCCATTGGAACCTACAAGCTTGGAAACTACCTTGGATCTATTTTCTTTCAAGATTTGAGTAAGTATTCATCTTCTCAAATTTCTACTCTTTATGGTTTCTTGGTTTTCATAAAACTCATATTTCTATGGTTGTATTTTGATGTATTTTGTAAAAGGTAAATTTTTCTAAGTGTGGGAACATCAAGGAGTTGAGTAGATCACTTGGTGTTGGTGTGGTGTGAAGGAGGTGATTTTGAAGTTAGCCCATTTTCAAGTCTCCAAGAGGTAAGGGGATTTTTCTCAATAAGTTGGGAGGGTTGTGTATGTGTGTGATTATGTGATTTTGTTCTTGATGATGAACTCAAAGACTTGAGTTTTCATATTGGTTGTTGAATGATTTTTCATTCTCTTAGTAATATGTATTTTTACATGTATATGTATATGAGTAAAAATATGATTTTTGGTTGAGGCATGAATAATTTTTATGAGCCTATGTGTTGTTGGAAAAAAATCATATGTATGCTTTGGGGTGATTTTGGATGTCCAAGTGTGTGCTTGTTGAAGTATGATTTAGTGTCATATTCATGATGTATGTTGATTTATGGCTTGGTTGTGTTATTGCCTAATTGATGTATATTGAGTTATGTGTATTTCATATACTTTGATTGGGATTGGATTGAAAAGATTTGATTAAGTGTGGGAAGAGAGTTTAAAAGCTTTAATGAGAAAGTTTTTTCCAAATGAATTAATGAGAATTCTAATCATAAGTCTTAAATCAATTTCATATTAAATCATTTTACCCATAAAACTTTAAGTGAGTTAGAGAATTAATTAATGTGGGAGAAAAATCAAATTTTGGATTTTTAGGGGTTAAAAACGAAAACTGCAGGTTTTTGGGGTCAAAAATGCAAATTCTGGAATTCTGGGCTTTATTTGCAAAATCTGGACTTTTGGGTCAAAATTATAATTTAAGAAAGTTTGGGGCAAAAATGCGAAGTCTGGAAACTTTTGGGCCAAAAATATAATTTACGAAAACTTGGGGCTGAAACGCGAAGTCTGGTACATTTGGGCCAGAATTATAAATTACGAAAGTTGTGGGGTAGAAAACGTAAAGTCTGGGCATTTTGGGCCAGAAACCTGATTTTTCAGAAAATTTGGGGCTGAACTGTGAAACTGAACTTCTTAGGGGGTCAGAATTACAAATACTTAAAGTAAAAGATTTTAAGTAAAATTATCAAAGAATTAAATTAGGTTTTTAATTAATGAATAAGTGGGTTTTAGATAAAAGATAACTCTTTTATTGAAAATAAATGAAGCTTAAAGATTTTAGAGTTAAAAGAAAACTTAAGAATTCAAAGAGGAATTTCTTCTAAAAACTTATGGTGTTAAACAATAATATATTACACGGTATTGGAAGAGAACCAATACGTGGCGAAGATAAAAGTCTTAAGGACAATAATATATTACACGGTATTGGAAGAGAACCAATACGTGGCGAAGATAAAAGTCTTAAGGACAATAATATTACACGGTGTTGGAAGAGGACCAATACGTGGCGAAGATAAAAGTCTTAAGGACAAATATATTACACGGTGTTAGGTGAAAGCTAACACGTGGCGATGAAAAACCCTAAAACGAGGGACCGAATTGATTGTGGTTGCAAATAAACTGTCATATGCATTTGAGATATTGGCTTTTGCCAGGCTAGCATTTATTGCTATGATGAGAGCACACAATCCTATGCGGGGATTGTAAATAAGTATGGTCTGACTATAAGTCTTTGAGGGCATCCAGGTTACGAAATTCTCAATGGCCTTGCGGTGAATCCCCTTGTGCCGAGAAAAGTAGTGTACCCGGCTTGGATGATCCTGACCGGCTGCCTTATTTGAGATGGGGTGTACGACGTAGCACAATGGGTCTGTACCGAATAAATGACAAACGATGGCCAAGAGTGAAGGTCAGTTTGCATTAATGATAGGTATACGATTCCGCCACATCGCTCTACTTAGTTGAGGAAGAAAAGTCTCCATGGAGCAGTGCACCGGTGTATGACAAGAGATATTGAAGTGACATGCATTATGCTAGAATGCTATGTGTGTGCTTGACTGTGTGTTTACCTGGATGATTTGTCTCTTGTTGATGATTGAATAGCTTAGCTAAAAGATTTGCGAAAGAGTAACTCTATATAAATATATTCTTGGAATGTATTATGTAGTATTTTATTTTTCATATGCAACCTTTCAGTGGATTTCAACTTGTGAAAAGGAAATTCACCCTTGCATATTTTTCCTGTATCTGTATGTACGTTACGCGTAGATGAGGCCTTTGATAGCCCGCGTGAGGGAGAGTTTCAGGCCCCTTGAGGCCGAGTCCGAGGGAGGGGGATGGACTTATGATCCCATCTCCCAATGGGCCACTGTGTGTGGACACGTGGTCAGGACTAGAGGAGGGGTGCTGGGCCCCGAAGAGGTTCTGGAGCGCGATATGGTTCTGGACGTTCACATTCCACTAGAGAGGATGCGCAGCTGGCTGGCAGCCGCACCCGAGGCACCCGTGGAGCAGCCGAGGCGAGAGACTCCGGCGGAGGAGAGACCTTTACCCTCACGGGTAACCGGATCCGCTC
Organism: Glycyrrhiza uralensis; assembly: GCA_030159175.1. Taxonomy (NCBI): domain Eukaryota; kingdom Viridiplantae; phylum Streptophyta; class Magnoliopsida; order Fabales; family Fabaceae; genus Glycyrrhiza; species Glycyrrhiza uralensis. Next base: position 12,704,822 of record BRZY01000003.1, on the reverse strand, counting down.
AGGAGTATCGTCGCATGTTTCGCCGCACGCGTCTCACTCCGAGGAAGAGCACCTTGCCGCGAGATCGTTTACCGAGGATGGCTCCATCAGTGACACCAGCTTCACCACCAGCGACAGGGAGACCGACGCTTTCCGTTTCTTACGTTCCACCTTATGGCCGTTTCGTACGCTGCTCTTCTGACACTTCTGCCGGACCGTCGGGACACGCAGAGAGGGGGAAGAGGAAGGTTCGAGATGAGCCAGAGCGGGTACTCATTGAGACATCCGAGGAGGAGGAGGACCCAGAGGAGGATCCCGAGGAGGACCCCGAGGAGACGGCATCGTCTTAGGTCGTAGTGGTGGGGGTGTCTAGTGCTAGGTTGTGGGATGTTTGTTAGCGACCAGCCTAGGTTTGGGATGTACATGTTCAGTGTCGTGTATTTGACACATCTTTTGATTTACAGTTTTCTTAGGTTTAGATTTATCGCTTTATTTTCTATAAGTTATGATGATGTATTTTGGCCACTACGTGGTGGTTTCAAACTATTCTTGCGGGCGCAAGACTTGTATATTTTGACATGATGATATATATATATATATACATGTATGATGTTTCTTTTCTTCTGAGTTTCAGGATGGCTAAGTGTGATGTGAGAAATCTTTTCGTTTAAGATTCTTTTAAAAAAAAAATTAGCCACCAATTTTGGTAACCTTAATTTATGAAAGATGTTTTTCCGCATTAAATATTAGATTTTCACGTGACGTTCCTTGTGGGAAAAAGGGGCGTTACAAGGATGCGTCCAATGAATGAATGAATATCATATACAAATGGTAAGCAAAGGTATGCGTCCATTTGTTAAAAGGACTGAAAGTACAATATATTCTACATGCTGCGTCCAATACATTCTATATGCTGCATCCAAAACGCAGAGTCCATTACTTGCTGTTTATTGCTCTTGCATTTAATATGAAACATATTTATTGAGCAAATGATTTGAAATAAATAGATGTATACAATGCTTTTCTGTACAACCTATTGTCAACGTTTTTGAACGTACATTTGAAAAGCATAAAGCACTGTGGAAAGTGTACTAAGAGAGAGAATGTACCCTGACTAACTCTGTATATCTCTGAACACATCTTTCTACTTTACACAGTGTATTCTCTCTGTCTCAATAAGATATTACTATTAACCACTGTACAATTGAGACTTTGAGTACAGGTTGCTTCTAATTAAGGAGAAAGAAACGCAGACATACACACTGAAGTAGATCTCCTCAGAGCAACGGGAAAATAGCATTTAATGCTATTAGAGAACGGTAATATTTATGAAGGCTGAAGCTGAGCTATTCAAGAGAAAGTCTGAAGCTTCACAACACATATAAATACCGTGATACAAGAAGAAGAAGATAACAACTGAGATACAAGAGACTGAACTAGAAAAAGAAAGAGCTGAACTGCTGTGCAATTTGTTATACTCTGTATAGAAAGTCTTGTATATTTTCTATCTTCTTGTAAAAGAGAGTTTGCTTAACTCTCGAAGTGCTTTAGTTTTCATATCCTCACTTGTGTGAGTTAGACAGCACTTGAATCAAAAACACTCTGCTGAGTCGTTTAGCCTGAAGAGGCTGTGTGCAAAGAATACTTGGGATTTAGCCTGAAGAGGCTGTGTGCAAAGAATACTTGGGATTTAGCCTGGAGAGGCTGTGTGCAAAGAATACTTGGGTTATAGCCTGGAGAGGCTGAGTGCAGCCTGGAGAGGCTGAGTGCAAAGAATACTTGTTGTAAGGCCTGGAGAGGCTGCTGAAGAATACTTGTTACCTATCTGGATTGATAGTGAAATCTCTCTAGTTTGAGGGGACTGGACGTAGCTCTTAGGAAAGAGTGAACCAGGATAAACACTTGTGTTATTTCTTCTTTCCCTTAACTCTTTTTATATCTGTGCTTATTACTAACCAAGGGGATTGAATTGATTTTATTTCAACAAGTTTTTCATACCTTTAAATCGCACAAAGAAAACAAGTTTTAAACTAAGTGGAAGCCTCAGCGTCCAATCTTTTGTGCGTCCAATATTTCACAATTCTGTGCGTCCAGTGTTTTAGCACTCTGTGCGTCCAATGTTTTAGCACTCTATGCGTCCAACATTTCAGAAAAAGACTGTGCGTCCAATATTTGAAATAAGCTGTGCGTCCAACATTTTCCACAAGCCAGCGTCCATCATTGCGAAAAGTTTTTAAAAGCTTAGAAACACAATTCAACCCCCCTTCTTGTGTTTCATCCTGTTACCTACAGTTGGCATCAGAGCTCGGTCTCTAGGGGTTGAGCACCTAACAGTGCAGAGAAGCAAAGATCCATGGAGAACGAGGGACTAGCTGTGAACAGATCACCACTGTTCAATGGAAATGAATACGACTATTGGAAGCAAAGAATGATCACATTCTTTGACGCGCAAAATATAGACCTATGGGATGTGGTGGAAACTGGCTACATTGCTCCAGTAGATGAAGCAGGTCAACCTGTACCAAGAGCTCAGTGGACACAAGACCAAAGGACCAGATTCCAGCTGAACTCGAAGGCAAGGCACTATCTGATGTGTGCCATTACAAAGTCAGAATATGACAAGGTGCACAGCTGCACTACTGCCAAGGAGATGTGGGACACTCTAGCTTTGGCACATGAAGGTTCATCTCAGGTTCGTGAGTCCAAAATCAGCATGCTAGTTCATCAATATGAACTATTCAAAATGGAGGATCACGAGTCCATTGATCAAATGTTTGGAAGATTCCAAACAATCATCAACAACCTGAGGTCCTTGGGAAAAATCTACACAACCCAGGAGCATATCAGGAAAATCCTAAGGAGTCTCCCAAGACAATGGAGACCCAAGGTAACTGCAATACAAGAAGCAAGGGATCTTTCCACTCTTGCTATGGAAGATCTTCTAGGCTCACTGAAAGTACATGAGCTTGAGCTTAATGAAGAGGGAATCGAAAAAAGGGCAAAGTCCATTGCTCTTAAAGCTCAAAGAGGGAGCACCTCAAAAGCCTTGAGGGCCAATGATTCTGATGAAGAATCATGTAGCTCAGAAGGAGAAGAAGGCTCAGATGATGATGAACTCTCCTTCATCTCCAGAAAAATAAAGTCTATGTGGAAAAAGAAGGGTGGCTTCAGAAGGAAGCAATTCAACAGAAGATTTCCACAAAAGGAAGCTGAGAAAAAGGAGGAAAGTCCAGTGGTGTGCTATGGATGCAGGAAACCAGGCCACTACAAGGCAGACTGTCCTGAGGCTGAGAGGACAAAGAAGAAGTTCTTCAAGAAGAAAAAAGGTCTCATGGCAACATGGGAGGACCTTGATGATTGCTCTGATGATGAGGATAAGGAAGAAGCTAATCTCTGTCTAATGGCAGGTCTATCCTCAACTGACAGTGAGGACGAAGAGGAGGTAATTTCTTATTCTGAATTAAGAAATAATTTTGATGATCTTCTTAGAGATTCATCCATTCTATCTGATGAGTACAGATCCTTAAAGAAAAAGTTTTCTCTAATAACCAAAGATTTTGAAAAACTTACTTTAGAAAACAATGTACTCAAATCAGAAAATGAAAAGTTAAGACTTCAAGTAAGTCAACTAAAAGATGAATCTCCAAAGGATTCTGAGTCCAATACTTCCTGTGAAGTACAAGTAGAAGTAAATGAACTCACTGGACGATTGTCCAAATTTGTCAGCAGCTCTGAAAAACTTGATAAAATTTTAAAAATTCAAAGAAAACCTTCTGACAAAAGTGGTTTGGGTTATGAAAAACCAAAACCAAAGTTTTTCAAGAGTTCATCGAAATTTAATACATACTGTGGTCACTGTGGAAAGGCTGGACATGTCACATCGACATGCGTCCATAATAAAAGGAACATGCCTGGACGCAGACCAAGGACTAACAAGAAAGGACCCAAGTCAATCTGGGTACCTAAAAATATGATAATTCCTGTTGCAGATATGCTTGATGGGAGGAAGACAACTCCAGTCATGGTACCTGGACAGTGGCTGCTCACGACACATGACAGGAGAAAGGTCTATGTTCCAAGACCTAAAGCCTAGATCAAAGGGCTGGGTCACGTTTGGAGGTGACCAGAAAGGCAGAATAGTTGGAATAGATATGAGAATACAAGCAGAAAGTGAAGGACCATCACCTAAGAATGAAGAAGATGGACAAGATGCAGAAAACTGTGATGCGTCCAATACTGGAAGTGTAAGAAGCTGGCACTTCAAGACCTATCATCCTGAAGATCAAATCATTGGAAATGCAAATGATAGAGTCAGAACAAGGTCCACATTCAGAGAACAAACTGATGTTGCATTTATCTCTGAATTGGAGCCCAAGAACATAGATGAAGCCCTATTGGACGAAGGATGGATTTTGGCAATGCAGGAGGAGCTGAATCAATTCAAACGAAATGATGTTTGGACGCTAGTAGCCCCACCTGAAGATAAGTCCATCATTGGAACCAAATGGGTATTCAGAAACAAACTGGACGAAGAAGGTAAAGTGGTGAGAAACAAAGCAAGGTTAGTTGCTCAAGGCTACTCACAACAGGAAGGTATTGATTTTACTGAAACCTTTGCTCCAGTAGCTAGAATAGAAGCCATTCGCATTTTACTTTCATTTGCTGCCCAACATGGTATGAGGCTTTATCAAATGGATGTAAAGAGTGCTTTTCTGAATGGTATAATAACAGAAGAAGTCTATGTTGAACAGCCTCCTGGTTTTGAGGATCAAACTTTTCCAAATCATGTTTTTAAATTGAAAAAGGCTCTTTATGGCCTTAAGCAAGCTCCTAGAGCTTGGTATGAAAAATTGAGTTCATTTCTAATGGAAAATGGTTTTTCAAGAGGAAAAGTTGATAATACTCTTTTCAGAAAATCCATAGACTCACATTTCATCATAGTACAAATTTATGTAGATGATATCATTTTTGGTGCTACTGATGAATCTCTATGTAGAGAATTTTCTGAGCTAATGCAGAAAGAGTTCGAAATGAGCATGATGGGAGAATTGAAGTTCTTTCTTGGACTTCAAGTAAAACAGACACAAGATGGGATCTATGTGCATCAATCCAAATACACAAAAGAGCTTCTGAAGAAGTTCAAAATGGACGATTGCAAACCCATGAACACTCCCATGCATCCAACTTGCATAATGAGCCTGAATGATAAAGATAAAAAGGTAGATCAAAAGGTATATAGAGATGAATACAGATTAGTAGGATTCTGTGATGCTGATTATGCTGGAGACAGGCTTGAAAGAAAAAGCACCAGCGGAGGATGCCATTTTATTGGATCCAATTTAGTATCATGGACAAGCAGGAGACAAAACACAATTGCATTATCAACAGCTGAAGCTGAATATGTCTCTGCTGCAAGTTGTTGTTCTCAGCTCTTATGGATTAAACATCAATTGGAGGACTACAACATCTTCGAGAGTAAGATTTCTGTTCTTTGTGATAATACTGCTGCAATCAATTTATCTAAGAACCCAATCTTACACTCAAGAGCTAAGCATATAGAAATTAAACATCATTTTATTAGAGACTATGTGCAGAAGGGAACATTTGATATTCAGTTTGTTAACACTGAAAATCAATGGTCAGATATATTTACAAAACCCCTCTCTGTAGATAGGTTTACTTTTATAAGGAAACATTTAAATATGCACTTTATAAAAGACTGATGTTTAGCGTCCAATATGCTCAAGCGGAGTCTGAGTCCAATGTGACTAGAGTCCAATAGGACACGACAGTCTATTTGAGACTTAGAATTTTTTCAAAGACTCAAAAGCTTTTACATCTTAGTAATCCCACGCTGAGTCCAAACTATTTTCATAAAGATATATCTTACAGTTGGTATCTTACAAACGCTTTGCAGTATTTTTCAGTTTGATGATTATTCAAGCTTTCAAGAAAAACTTACTGTTATCTCTAATCTTGATTCAGATTTCTCTTCGTTTGACATCTTTTCTAAAATCATTTCTGTTGATTGTTTCTAAAATCTTCTCTACTGTTTTGAGAAAGCTTGTTTAGAAAAGGGGAGAAGGAAAAGGGTTTTTAAGTTTTAAAAGAATTATGATTTTAAAAGCTCAAAGTCATTTTAAAATGATTATTTTCTCTCTGTTTTTCAAAACTGTCTTTGGACTATGATGTTCTATGAACCTTTTTGCCTGATGACAAAAGGGGGAGAAATATATGGAATTAAGTTTTAAAAAGAAAGAAGAATATGAGAAGAATATGAGATTAAGTCTGATTGCGTTGCAGTAGTCTTATTACCATGTTTTAATCTGATAAGCTATTTGCTTTATAAATTGGACTAATCTTGTTTTTATGAGTAAAAGAAATTTTCAGGTACTCTGAGTATATTGAATATCGAAAACCGTGAGATGTTCATCTCAGGGGGAGAAAAGTAAGGAAAAACTGAGACGTTTATCTCAGGGGGATTTTCCCTTAGAAAATTTCTGTTTATTTATGCTGACTGTTTTTTGGTTAATATGCTTTATTGTTTGTACAACTTAATAATGTTTGTCATCATCAAAAAGGGAGAGATTGTTGGAACCAAATTGGTTAAAAGTATTTTTAAAACAAATACTCCCTAAGTGATTTTATGGTTTTGATGATAACAAAATGTATTAAGCTTTTACAATGTATAACAAAGCTGCCTAACTAAGTTTATTGAAGGATGTTGCAGTCTGCGACCAATAATAAGTTCATCATGACATTGGCTCATATTCAAAGTCTGAGAAGCTTTGTGTCCAATGTTAAAGACATCGTCCAATATTGGCACTGGCACATATGGACACCAAGAGTGATGCGTCCAATGATACTGATACTTGACCTTGGATAAGAATTGTTCAATGGACTCTGAGAGCTATGCGTCCAATAATCATTATGAGACCATGCGTCCAATGATTCTCTGCGTCCAATAAACAGTATAAGGCAATACTGTTCTGCGTCCAATGCAATACGCAGTCTGAGAGCTCTGCGTCCAATAAACAGTATAAGGCAATACTGTTCTGCGTCCATTGCAATACGCAGTCTGAGAGCTTTGCATCCAATAATCAGTATGAGGCAATGCGTCCAAAGAAGCAGAACCTATATGTATCCAAGTCATGTAGACATGCTACTCTCTGCGTCCAAAGATTTCCATTGAAGCAGAATTGACAAAAGTCCAACAAATACTTCCCTGCGTCCAATGGAACAGAAAGGCAATGGCATAAGTCCAATAATCAACATGAGGCAATACATCCAATACTGCCTTGCGTCCAATGGAATAGAATGGTAAGCATGAGGATGCGTCCAATGAATGAATGAATATCATATACAAATGGTAAGCAAAGGTATGCGTCCATTTGTTAAAAGGACTGAAAGTCCAATATATTCTACATGCTGCGTCCAATACATTCTATATGCTGCGTCCAAAACGCAGAGTCCATTACTTGTTGTTTATTGCTCTTGCATTTAATATGAAACATATTTATTGAGCAAATGATTTGAAATAAATAGCTGTATACAATGCTTTTCTGTACAACCTATTGTCAACGTTTTTGAACGTACATTTGAAAAGCATAAAGCACTGTGGAAAGTGTACAAAGAGAGAGAATGTACCCTGACTAACTCTGTATATCTCTGAACACATCTTTCTACTTTACATAGTGTATTCTCTCTGTCTCAATAAGATATTACTATTAACCACTGTACAATTGAGACTTTGAGTACAGGTTGCTTCTAATTAAGGAGAAAGAAACGCAGACATACACACTGAAGTAGATCTCCTCAGAGCAACGGGAAAATAGCATTTAATGCTATTAGTTCAAGAGAAAGTCTGAAGCTTCACAACACATATAAATATCGTGATACAAGAAGAAGAAGATAACAACTGAGATACAAGAGACTGAACTAGAAAAAGAAAGAGCTGAACTGTTGTGCAATTTGTTATACTCTGTATAGAAAGTCTTGTATATTTTCTATCTTCTTGTAAAAGAGAGTTTGCTTAACTCTCGAAGTGCTTTAGTTTTCATATCCTCACTTGTGTGAGTTAGACAGCACTTGAATCAAAAACACTCTGCTGAGTCGTTTAGCCTGAAGAGGCTCTGTGCAAAGAATACTTGGGATTTAGCCTGGAGAGGCTGTGTGCAAAGAATACTTGGGTTATAGCCTGGAGAGGCTGAGTGCAAAGAATACTTGTTGTAAGGCCTGGAGAGGCTGCTGAAGAATACTTGTTACCTATCTGGATTGATAGTGAAATCTCTCTAGTTTGAGGGGACTGGACGTAGCTCTTAGGAAAGAGTGAACCAGGATAAAAACTTGTGTTATTTCTTCTTTCCCTTAACTCTTTTTATATCTGTGCTTATTACTAACCAAGGGGATTGTATTGATTTTATTTCAACAAGTTTTTCATACCTTTAAATCGCACAAAGAAAACAAGTTTTAAACTAAGTGGAAGCCTCAGCGTCCAATCTTTTGTGCGTCCAATATTTCACAATTCTGTGCGTCCAGTGTTTTAGCACTCTGTGCGTCCAATGTTTTAGCACTCTGTGCGTCCAACATTTCAGAAAAACACTGTGCGTCCAATATTTGAAATAAGTTGTGCGTCCAACGTTTTCCACAAGCCAGCGTCCATCATTGCGAAAAGTTTTTAAAAGCTTAGAAACACAATTCAACTCCCCCTTCTTGTGTTTCATCCTGTTACCTACAAAATGGACTCTGATACTTGTCCTAAGGAAAGTATTGTCCAAGTGGACTCTCGACGTTGAGCGTCAATTACCAGTTAACACTATGCGTCCAAATGTACCTTATGGCTTTTTTTATCTAATGTTTTCCAATTAATTGTGTTCGATATTTATTTAATGTTTTCTCTCACATTTATTATGGAACATTATAAATGAGCAAATGATTTGAAATAAATAGCTGTCTTCAAAATGCTTTTCGAAACTTAATTGAATGTTTTCTGAAATCACATTTAATGAAAAACAAAAAACACTGTTTGAGTTGTACTTGAGAGAGAATGCACTTCGATCTTCTTATGTGCTCTCTGAACACAACTTTTCTTTACCACAATATATTCTATTTGTCTCAAACATATATTTCCTTTATCCGCTGTGTAAACGAGACAAAGAGTAACAGGTTGCACATTTCTTTGGAGAAAGTTGTGTGAGCCCCATACCCAAAGAATCTCCATTGAAGCAACGAGAAGATAGCATTACATGCTATAAGAGAACAACTATTTTGAAGAAGGCCGAAGTTGCTTGAAAGCTGGGAAAGCAAAAGCTCCTTGAAGCCTATAAATAGCCTGAATGAAGATGAAGAGAACAACCTGTGTGCATATAATGCCAAGCTTGCAAAAACACTATTCAATTCACTCTTTATTCGTTGTAAAGAGTTTTATACTCTGAGAGCACTTAAACTTTCATATACTCACCTAGTGAGATTTGTTGTTGTAAACACTTAAATCTTTATTCTTGAGTGGTGTGAGCCTGAAGAGGCTAGGTAGAAAAGAATACTTGTTGTAGCCTGAAGAGGCTTGGTTAACAAAGAATACTTGTTGTAGAAAGCCTGAAAAGGCTTGGCTGACAAAGAATACTTATAGCTTATCCAAAGATAGTGGATATATGATCTTCAAGCCAAAGGGACTGGATGTAGCTCTTTGATATAAGAGTGAACCAATGAAACTTCTGTGTTTGATTCTCTTACCCTTACTCTTTACATTCTGTTTTTATACTACTAACTGAGGGAATTGAGTTTACGGTTTCTATTAATCAAGTTTTATGTAAAACAAAGTATTTTCAATCACAAGTTACTGGTGAAGTAGACCAAAGGATAACAAGAAGGGGGTTGAATTGTTACCCTTTTGAAAAATTTTGGCCTACAAGAATCTTTAGGCTATGTTTCCCTCCCTTCGCCTCCAAAATCCCCCATCCAAACATAGCCTTAGGGAACCTTTTTATGAATCTTCTCAAGTATGATTACTTGGAAATCAGATTGAGTTACCTTTGTTAATTTATAAACAGATATCAATAATGCTAATCCAATAATAATTAATTAATTTATATAACTATGAGAATTGATGAAGGAATTTTAGATCAGAAAGTTCACCTCTTGAGAATGTTCTGAAGTTACTGTTTGATTATGAACCTTCTGAGATTCTTCAACCTTCTGATGTTCTTTAACCTTCTCAGGTTGTTGAACTTTCTGAGATAACTTTCTGAGAGTTTGTGAACCTTTTTCAAAATACTTTTGTATCTGTGTGTGTATGTGTTGCTATTTGAGAAACTCAGATTAAACATTTAATATAAATATGATAGAGAGGGATAAAGGATACCACACAAACAATTTTATCCTGGTTCACCCTTAACTCCTGGGCTACGTCCAGTCTTCACACCCGGTGATATTTTGTACTAGTTTAACCACCAGTACAAGTATTCTTTACACAGCTTCTTCAGGCCTTCACAAGTAGTCTTTCCTTTGCCTCTTCAAGCAAATACACTAAGTATTCTTTCTGCTCACAGCCTCTCCAGGCTTTACATTCTCTTTCCTCCACTCACATTAGTGTTCACTCACTATGTAGTAAAAGAACAACCTTTACAGATTTGAAGATATAGGCTGTGTCATTAATTTAGAGCTTACATATTTCTCACAAAAGAAGATATGAAAACTGTATTCACTCTCTAACAGATTGAGAAAATATTTCAAGGAGTGAATATTTCAAGTTCAGACTTGAAGGGAAGATTAATTTTGGTTCAGATTCGTGATTTTGCAGTAAGCTCTTCCAAGTTGTCCAGTTGTGTTTGGCTTTGCTTTTAATGAAGTTCCATGGTGGAACTAGCCGTTAGACACATAGCAAAAAGGCCTCTGTTCGTACAGCTGGACGCTTGCTTTTACCAAAAGTTGATAGTGACAGCTCACTTCTGGTAGTAGTTTATCAGAATGTTCTGATGAACATTCTAATGTCCACCCTTTTGATGAACATTCTGATGTTCATTCTTCTGATGAACATTCTAGTGTCCATCTTTTTTATTATCTTCTTAGATATCAGATGTGTTCTTTCTTCTAATATTCCTCGAACTGCTGTGTGAGAACACTTGTACCTTAGATGTGGTGCTACTTTCTTTCTTCTGGCCTTTCTTTGGAACCTTATGATGAATGTGTCATTCTGTCTTCAGAGAAGGTTTAACAGGTCTTCTGTTCTTGAACATTCTTTGACACTGAGCAGCCTTCTGGTTTTGAGACATTTTTCATTCCTGACTCTCTTATTCTTTCTCAGATCATTGACTATCCATATCATAGTTTAGTACTATCTTGATTTTTGGATGTCTTGTCTTTGGTCTTTAAGAATGTTCATGTTAGTGTACTTGATCCTTCCGAGAATGTTGATCATTATAAGTTCATTTGATCATTCTGTCTTGTTCCTTTTTGAACATTTTTACAGGCAATTATCACTCTACCTGTTCTTACAAAACATTCTCAAGCACACCATTAGTACCTTTAACATTCTTAAATGCTTAAATTAAGTTCATCAGGTTTGTTATCATTAAAATCATTCTCTAAGGGTTTTGGAGTTAACAACTGGTGTGTCTAGTCTTCAATGTTTAGCGTCCAATAGTTTTGCAAAAAGTTTTTAAAACCAAGAAACACAATTCAACCCGCTTCTTATGTTTCACTTTATTACCTACAGTTAGCATCAGAGCTTGGCCTCTAAGGGGTGAAGTGGCACAGAGAGTCACAAGGAGGGTGGTTGAATTGTGACCCTTTGAAAATTTTGGCTTTTACCTGTAGACTTTGAACCTTTCTCAAGTATAAATAACTTGGAGTTCAGAGAAGATTTAAAGCAAACCTTAGAAGATAAACTCTTTAGCTAGAGAAGGTTATCTGTATTAAGTGTAATATTTGTTTTAAGATATCTTCTCTGCTAGAGAAGGTTATCAAAAAATCAAGTTCCTTGCTTTCAAAACTGTGATAAGAAATATCTTAGCTAGAGAAGGTTGATCAAAAGATCTTCTCTAGAAGTTTTGACTTTGATTTCTCTTTGAAATACAGTTTCACAAAGCTTTCTTAGAAAAATATTTTCTTTAACAAGATAAGATTGATGAAAGCTTTGCTGACAAAATAAGTTTCACAAACGTTTAGACTTTCTTAGCTAGAGAAGGTGTTTCAGTGCAGTTTAAACTATAAAACAGAAAAATAGTAAAAGAGATAGGGAGAGAAATATCACACAGATATTTTATCCTGGTTTACCCCAAACCTTGGGCTACATCCAGTCCCTGTAACATCCTAAAATTTCACTCTATGAGACAGAGTGCTAATTTTAGAATATTAGAACCACCCTTAAGATTTTCAGATGAAATATAATGGTTTAAAACTGACATAGGAGTCAAACAGTATTTTACGGACATTCTTGACTGTCAGAATAGGCTGATAAATGAATATGAAAAATTCATACTTGATTCCCAAAAGATATGGGAAGATATAAAATAATTATTTGTTGTTCCATAAAGGTTTTAGAAGTTAATTTTGGAATTTTAGAGAGCAGTATAAAGGAATACTATTGTTTTAGTCCCTCTAAAAGAAATTCGGTAATCTGTTAGTTAAGGAATGAATAAATACCAGAGATATTGAAATAGTTAAGATAGAGACTCTAGGATATAGTATACTTTTGATAGTATAGAAGATAATAAGTTTTGTTTGGTATTATAGTTTAAAACCATAAAAACAGTTAAATAGGCTTATTTGTGATTGATAATAAGTTAATATGTGATTTATTTCTATCTCATAATTATAGTATAAATAGGCTTATTAAGTTGATTCATTAAAAATAGTCACTTTTTCGCTTTACATTTGGGGCTTTTACGGAAAGTAGTTCTTACTGTAATTAACGAATAAGGTCTGAAATAGCCAAAGTATATCAAAACAACTCCGAAAGCAAAACTTCCTTCACAAAAGTTGATTTTTTTAATATTTATGATTTTCTGAAATTTTCTTAGAATTTTTGGAAAACTTTAGAAATTACCGTCTTGTCCCTATTACTTACAGTAAGAGCTAAACACTGATTCGGAGACCAAGCTGAGGTCAGAAAAAGATTTTGAAAGGCTGAATCATGTTTTTTTATATTTTTTGGGATTTTTAGAAATTATTTCATAATTTTCTGAATTACAGATCAAAAGTCACTTTTTCATATCCTTGTAAAAGCACGAGAAACGAGGATTTCTGATCAAAAATGGATTTTTAGTGATCAGTGAGTGCTTAAAATCAAAATTCAAGAGGGATCATTAGTGTTTAAATTCAATTTGTGATTTTCTAGGATTTTTTCTGAAATTTTCTGAAAAATGTCCATTTTACACTTACGGCGCGTCCGTTTTCCTTTGGTTTTGCAAATTGTAAGGTTTACCATTACCGTAAAAATCCCAAAACTCTTCCATGAACCTTTTACATGTCATTTTCGAGATGTAATTTCACTCCTCCCCCTTGAGCCCTCATAAACCGTCTAACTACTATGCCAAGAAGAGGACTAGGTTCATTTGGTTGTGTGAGTCATAGGTTTGGACCAATTGGAAAAAGAATTGATTTAATCTAATTAGTTAATTAGGATTTTAAGTCTCATGGCTTACATCACTTGCACATTTCTCTTCCTCCCTTACCCTTCCTCTTTGGCCGCCCCCTCTTCCAAATTTAGAGCCCTTGGATGATGCTTTTCACTTGGATTGAATCCTTGTCATGTGCTTTAGACCAATTAGGATTTAATTAATTAGTTTTTATTTGTTTTAATTACTTTTTCCTAAACCATGGTATTGGCAAAACTATGGGCTAATACCATTACCCCTTGGCTGCCCCCTCATCTATAAATAGCCCCCTTGCTTCATAAAATTTCACACACAATTTCAAGAAGCATTCAAGGGAAACACCATTCTCTCTTTTTCTCTCATTAGTCTTAAATTTCTTACTATTGTGTTCTTGGTTCTTCAAACTTGTTCTTCATAGTTTTGTGGCAAAGGTAAGGGAAACCTCTTGCAAATTAATTTGAGAAGTATGAGTTTGATTATTGTTTGTGTTTGAATTGTTTGTTTGTGTGTTTATAGCTTTTATTTATTTAAATATGCTTTATAATTGTTTTATAGCTTTCATTTAATTGTTTTATGCTAAATATGAATTGTAGAGTTATAATGCCCAAATTTATCTAAATTTTCGTGTAAGTAAATAGGCTATGACAAAATCACTTTTGAGCTTTTATAAACACACTGTTATAATGGCAAATTTTAGACTTACCATAAATATGATTTTACCGCAAAGAAAATACAAATTATTATTTTGTGAAAACCCTGATATTATCTATCATTGATATACCAAGGTGATGGTTAAGATAAATGGTTTATCAGTATGGATCTGTCTAGAAAGGAAAGAGACCTTTGAAGGGGCTTTTATTTAGTTCGTCTCTATCTGGCCTGGGATCTGTATTGATACGTTGTTTGGGGAATTCTTAACACTAGGGACCGGTATATATGTGACTAAGATAAATTGGGAAAGAAGTGATTTCTTAATACCGTATATATAAATAGATTGGATTGGATAAAAGAGTATAATAGTAATGGATTCTCGGTGAATTCTACTGTTATAGCATCTGTTGGATAAAAGAGTGTAATAGTGATGGATTGTCGGTGAATTCTACTGTTATAGCATCTCTCGGAATTTAATATAATGATAATGGATTCTTGGTGAATTCTACTGTTATATTAACAGTGGAAAATATAGAGTGGGTATCCAATCTGTATATGTATGCAATTAACTCAGTTTAATTTCCCATGTTTATGACAGTGGAAATTAGTGAGGTAGGCTTCCAATAGGCCTCTTTCCTGGAAAATAATTTGTGCTTAAGTATTTCAGAAGAGAAACAGCTTGATTATGTTCACTTAGGCTATACCGTATTATTTAAAACCGAGTGCTGATTACCGAAGACGGCTCTGCCGCTGTGTGATCTTTTCATCTTCGAAAAATAAATAAGCCGGAAAATAGTTAGCTTTATGTCGTTCACTAAGTCTATATCAATTTTTTCAAAAAGACAGACACTGATTACCGCAATCGGCTCAGCCGCTGTGTAATTATTCCATTCCCAAAGAGCTATCTAAAATCTGAGAACAGACACTTGCTGATTAGAAAGTGGACGTAAGTTTAAATACTATTGATCTCTTCTTTCTTGATCAATCCTAGGTGGCACTTGTAGGTAACAGGAAGAAACACAAGAAGGGGGGGTTGAATTGTGTTTCAAAGCTTTTAAAAAATTTTCACAAATATTTGTATACTTGCTATGAATCCATTGGACGCACAGCGTATTGGAATATTGGACGCACAAGTAGATTGGACACAAAGGCTTCCACTTAGTTTAAAAACATTTTCTTTGTGCAATTTAAAGAGTTTGAAAAACTTGATAAGATAAAATTCAATTCAATCCCTCTTGTTAATAATGATAAATAAATAACTAGAGATAAGGAAAAGAGAGAATAACACAAGTATTTATCCTGGTTCACCCTTTCCTAAGAGCTACGTCTAGTCCCCTCAAACTAGAGAGATTTCACTATCAATCCAGATAGAATACATGTATTCTTCAACAGCCTCTCCAGGCTTTACAACGAGTATTCTTTGCACACTTAGCCTCTCCAGGCTCAACACAAGTATTCTTTACAAACAAGCCTCTCCAGGCTCAAACAAGTATTCTTTCTAAACAAGCCTCTTCAGGCTCAAACAACTCAGAAGAGTGTTTTTGACTTAAAGTGCTATCTAACTCACACTAGTGAGAATCTGAAAATCTTAAGCACTTCGAGAGTTAAGCAAACTCTCTTTTTACAAGAAGATAGAAAATATTACAAGAATTTCTTAATGAATCAGAGTATAACAAAGTTTGCACAGCGATTCCACTCTTTCTTTTTGATAGTTCAGCACTCTTGTATCTTCTATTTTTCTTCTTCTTGTTTTCGGTATTTATAGGCTTTGTTGAAGCTTCAGACTTATTCTTCAACTACCTCAGCTTCAGCCTTCATAAATATGACCGTTCTCTAATAGCATTAAATGCTATTTTTCCCATTGCTCTGAGGAGTTCTTCTTTAGCGTATTTGTCTGCGTTTCTTTCTCCTAATTCAGAAGCAACCTGTACTCATAGTCTCAATTGCACAAAGGTTAATAGTAATATTCAGTTGAGACAAAGAGAATACACTGTGTAAAACAGAAAGTAGTGTTCAGAGAGATATCAAAATAAACATAGTACATTCTCTCTCTAAGTACACTTTCACAGTGCTTTATGCTTTTCATTTAATGCACGTTCAGAGACTTTGACGAGGTTGTTCAGAAAAGCATTGTATACTGCTATTTATTTTAAATCATTTGCTCAATGAATATGTCCCATATTAAATGCAAGAGCAATAAATAGCAAGTTATGTATTCTGCGTTTTGGACGCAGCATTTAGAGTGTGTGAATGGACGCATACCTTTGCTTACCATTCGTACTTGAGACAGCTTGGTCTATATGGACGCATACTTATTGCTTGTCATATGTACTTGAGACTTTGCTTCTCTGATGGGATACATCTCTATAAAACTCATTGGTCGGTTATCACTTATGCTTATTTTGGACGCACTGTATAGCATGTCTCCCTGAGTGATTTCTTTGGACGCTTATATGTTCTGCTTCTTTGGACGCAAAGCTTTATTGGACGCATTGCCTCTTTGAATCCATTGGACGCTCCATTCTTGAATCGTACATATATATGCCAATGTCACACTGGACGCTGGACTTATCATTGTTGTACCTACAAGAGCTTGTCAGCAGACTTTGTAAAATCCTTAATAACCTTTGTTATCATCAAAACCACAAAGACTACTTAGGGAAAATTTGCATTAGAACTGCTTCTGACCAATTTGGTTCCAACAGCACTGCCCCGTTTTGGTCTTCTTAAAATGAGTTAATAACCCTTAGTTTGTATATCGAATCACTCTGTTGGACTGCTCACCTCAGTTCGGCTCTGCCGCGGTGTGATCAGTCATAAATTGAAGTATTGCAACCGAAAGATTAACTTAATTCGTAAATGAGTAAAGAAAGCAAGAATATTTCTACTAAAAAGAAATAAGTTATTTTATACAATGGTATTAAAGAGAAGTTACAGTAAAGAAGGAAAGAGTATTTTTATAAAGAGAATAAGTTATTTCCTATAAAGTATTTTGATGATGTTTCAAAGACGTTTTTAAAGAGGGATACTAAAGAGATTTGAAAATGCAAAAACTTTAGACGATCATTTGCATTAAAGATGATGAGCTTACAACCCAGTAGACGTGGTTGAAAATAGATTCTGTTGGACTACAATTGTCTACTGGATTATCCAGGTTTCTAAAGTCTCAATGGCCTTGTCGGTGAATCCCTCTGAGCCGAGACGAGTCGTATACCCGGCTTGGATAAATCTGACTGGCAGATCTATTTCTAATTTGGTATTAAGTTTTAAATGCGGTATTTCTGAAGTATTCTCAGGGGTTTAAAGACAGGATTCCCTGATTATGTTGTTAAGTTTACTGCAGTCAATCGCTCAAATAATGTGAGGTTGGAAAAGTCTCCTTGGAGCACTACAGTGGTGTGATTAGAGAGATATTGAAGTGGCATGCATAAATATACTTTGATGTGAAAATATATTTTGTGAATGAGTTAGTTTGCAGGTTTACAAGACATAAGGTAAGACCTATTTGATTGGAATCTGTTTATAAGTCTTGATTGATCTGTTATCTTTAAATGTGTGGCTTGATGTGCGAATTGATTGGTATATAATCTGTGTTTTGTTTGTGCTTGTACTATACTTATTACTTTGTTTAGAGTTTCACCCTTGCCTGCTTTATATTGTGTTGATGCATAACTGAGTAGATGATTTACCCAAGAAGTTGACTAGCTATTAGAAGAATGATCTGAAGGATGATGCTTCATAGATTGATAGAGATTCCGAGAAGAATTTGTATTTACTGTCTTGGTTTGGGGTAGATGTCAAGAGATTGAACTGGCTCAGATGTACAGTTTGTTTAAACTTATGCTTGTACTGAAGCAAGTTCTTTATATATATATATGAAATGAGATTGTGTTCACAACAAGTGTTGATTATATTTCTGCATTCAAAAACATTTTGAAAAGAATTAGGGAAACATACTCCCCATCCTTCTCATCTTCCTTAAAAACGAAAAATTTTACCCGTATTTTTAGAGAAGGATTACGAACTTTTATGAAAATATTTTCTTGGTCTTTGCGAAACTTTTGATTACTATGGTGTAATATCCTTTTTGGAGAAAGGGTGTTACAATCCCCACTTCCAGTGAGATTTTCCACTATTCTCTCAAGTATTCTTCAAAGAGCCTCTTCAGGCCTTACACAGTATTTTTGTACAAGCCTCTTCAAGCTTCCAACCAGTAGTATTGTCCTAGCCTCTGCAAGCTAACACCCAGTAGTATTGCCCTAGCCTCTTCAAGCTAACCCACTACAAGCAATCTCACAGATTGCCCAAACCTTTCCTTTCACACGCTCAGCTCTCACTAGTTAGCTTGAAAGAAATCACAACAACTAGGATGAAGATATTGTTTGTTGTGTTACAACTTTTCATCAATGTTTATAGAACGAAATCTAAGATAAAGTTATATTACACTCCTATTTTTCTGTCAAAGCGCAGAAAATGGGTTGGAGTGTATGGGTGAATGTTGATGAGAAATATCTAATAACAATCACGTTTCTTCAAGCTTGAATGTATTTCTCACACTTTGCTTCACCGAAAACTATTGTAATATAGTGCTCTCATTTCCTCATTTGCGTTTTTTAGCCGTTAGAGAGATCGAGGAGAGAGGATCACCACTATTGAAAACTGAACAGTACAGTTGTACTTTATCACCTTTTTACAGACTGTGACAACTCACGTGTTTTGCTATCAGTAGACCTTCTCTGGAACACGATGCTTGTGTAGCTTCCTTCTCTTAAGCTATCTCAGGAACCTTCTCTGGTTCAAGTGTAGATCTTCTCTGAGACATTATGGACCTTATTTGGACCATTGTAGATCTTCTCTGGACTCAGTGTGGGCCAAACATGACTATGAGTTGTTAGAAAAGGTCTTCAGCATAGTTACATTATGATGGCTCACCTGGTCTGCTTCTGTGATCTTCTCAGTATTTCGATCTTTGAATAGCTTCAAGATTTTTACACTGTGTAGACTGAAGAATGTAGATAACAGGATGAAACACAAGAAAGGGGGGTTGAATTGTGTTTCTAAGCTTTTAAAAACTTTTCGCAATATTGGACGCTGGCTGGTGAAAAACGTTGGACGCACAACTTATTTCAAATATTGGACGCACAGTGTTTTTCAGAAATGTTGGACGCACAGAGTGCTAAAACATTGGACACACAGAGTGCTAAAACACTGGACGCACAGAATTGTGAAATATTGGACGCACAAAAGATTGGACGCTGAGGCTTCCACTTAGTTTAAAACTTGTTTTCTTTGTGCGATTTAAAGTGTATGAAAAACTTGTTGAATAAAAATCAATTCAATCCCCACGGTTAGAATAAGCACAGAAATAATAAGAGTTAAGGGAAAGAAGAAGTAACACAAGTTTTTATCCTGATTCACCCTTTCCTAAGAGCTACGTCCAGTCCCCTCAAACTAGAGAGATTTCACTATCAACCTGATAGGTAACAAGTATTCTTCAGCAGCCTCTCCAGGCCTTACAACAAGTATTCTTTGCACACAGCCTCTCCAGGCTAAATCCCAATTATTCTTTGCACACAGCCTCTTCAGGCTAAATCAAGTATTCTTTGCACACAGCCTCTCCAGGCTAAATCCCAAGTATTCTTTGCACACAGCCTCTTCAGGCTAAATCAAGTATTCTTTTACAGTCAAGCCTCTCCAGGCTCAAACAACTCAGCAGAGTGTTTTTGATTTAAGTGCTGTCTAACTCACACAAGTGAGGATATGAAAACTAAAGCACTTCGAGAGTTAAGCAAACTCTCTTTTACAAGAAGATAGAAAATATACAAGACTTTCTATACAGAGTATAACAAATTGCACAGCGTTTTTGCTCTTTCTTTTTCGTTGTTCAGTCTCTTTTATTCTTCTTCTTGTTCACGGTATATATAGGCATTGATGAAGCTTCAGACTTGTTCTTCAAAAAGCTCAGCTTCAGCCTTCATAAATAATACCGTTTTCTAATAGCATTAAATGTTATTTTCCCGTTGCTCTGAGGAGATCTACTTCAGTGTGCATGTCTGCGTTTCTTTCTCCTAAATCAGAAGCAACCTGTACTCAAAGTCTCAATTGTACAGTGGTTAATAGTAATATCTTATTGAGACAGAGAGAATACACTGTGTAAAGTAGAAAGATGTGTTCAGAGATATACAGAGTAGATAAAAGTACATTCTCTCTCTTAGTACACTTTCCACAGTGCTTTATGCTTTTCATTTAATGTACGTTCAAAAACGTTGACAATGGTTGTACAGAAAAGCATTGCATACAGCTATTTATCTCAAATCATTTGCTCAATAAATATGTTTAATATTAAATGCAAGAGCAGTAAATAGCAAGTTTATGGATTCTGCGTATTGGACGCAGCATGTAGAAATCATTGGACTTTCAGTCCTTTTAGCAAATGGACGCATACCTTGTACTTACCATTTGCATATGATATTCATTCAATCATTGGACGCATCCTCATGCTTACCATTTCATTCCATTGGATGCAAGGCAGTATTGGACTTATTGCCTCATGCTGATAATTGGACTTTTGCTCCATTGGACGCAAGGCAGTATTGCACTTCTGCTCCATTGGACGCAGGGCAGTTGACTGTTGTACTTTTGTCCTTCTGCTTCATTGGACGCAGAGCAGTATTGTTGGACTTTTTCCATTCTGCTTCATTCTGTTCCATTGGACGCAGAGCAGTTGATTATTGGACTTTTGCCATCGTGCTCTATTGGACGCAGAGGGGTACTATCTGTATTGAACATTGGACGCACAACAGTATTGCCTTATACTGTTCATTGGACGCATAGCTCTCATTTTGATTATTGGACGCAGAGCGTCTTTGACTGTATGTACATGTGCCAATATCGGACGATGACTTTAACATTGGACGCAAGGCTTCTCAGACTTTGTATATGAGCCAATGTCATGATGAACTAATTATTGACGCAGACTGCAACATCCTTCAATAAACTTAGTTAGGCAGCTTTGTTATACATTGTAAAAGCTTAATACATTTTGTTTATCCTTTGTAAAAACCTTAATACATTTTGTTATCATCAAAACCATAAAATCACTTAGGGAGTTTTTGTATTAAAAATACTTTTAACCAATTTGGTTCCAACAATCTCCCCCTTTTTGATGATGACAAACATTATTAAGTTTTACAAACAATAAAGCACATAAACCAAATATACAAACAGAAATTTTCTAAGGGAAACTCCCCTTGAGATAAACGTCTCAGTTTTTCCTTACTCTTCTCCCCCTGAGATAAACATCTCATGGTTTTGGATATTCAATATACTCAGAGTACCTGAAAATTTCTTTTACTCATAAAAACAAGATTAGTCCAATAAAAAGCAAATAGCTTATCAGATAATAGACCAAATTAGAACATGGTAATAAGACTACTGCAACGCAATCAGACTTAATCCCATATTCTTCTCATATATTCTTCTTTCTTTTTAAAACTTAATCCCATATATTTCTCCCCCTTTTGTCATCAGGCAAAAAGGTTCATAGAACATCATAGTCCAAAGACAGTTTTGAAAAACAGAGAGAAAAGAATCATTTTATGATGCCAAACGAAGAGAAATCTGAATCAAGATTAGAGATAACAGAAAGTTTTTCTTGAAAGCTTGTAAGATACCAACTGTAAGATATATCTTTATGAAAAAAGTTTGGACTCAGCGTGGGATTACTAAGATGTAAAAGCTTTTGAGTCTTTGAAAAAATTCTAAGTCTCAAATAGACTGTCGTGTCCTATTGGACTCTAGTCACATTGGACTCAGACTCAGCTTGAGCATATTGGACGCTAAACATCAGTCTTTTATAAAGTGCATATTCAAATGCTTCCTTATAAAAATGAATCTATCTACAGAGAGGGGTTTTGTAAATATATCTGCCCATTGATTTTCAGTGTTAACAAACTGAATATCAAATGTTCCCTTCTGCACATAGTCTCTAATAAAATGATGTTTAATTTCTATATGCTTAGCTCTTGAGTGTAAGATTGGGTTCTTAGATAAATTGATTGCAGCAGTATTATCACAAAGAACAGAAATCTTACTCTCGAAGATGTTGTAGTCCTCCAATTGATGTTTAATCCATAAGAGCTGAGAACAACAACTTGCAGCAGAGACATATTCAGCTTCAGCTGTTGATAATGCAATTGTGCTTTGTCTCCTGCTTGTCCATGATACTAAATTGGATCCAATAAAATGGCCTCCTCCGCTGGTGCTTTTTCTTTCAAGCCTGTCTCCAGCATAATCAGCATCACAGAATCCTACTAACCTGCATTAACTCAGAAAATTCTCTACATAGAGATTCATCAGTAGCACCAAAAATGACATCATCTACATAAATTTGTACTATGATGAAATGTGAGTCTATGGATTTTCTGAAAAGAGTATTATCAACTTTTCCTTTTGAAAAACCATTTTTCATTAGAAAAGAACTCAGTTTTTCATACCAAGCTCGAGGAGCTTGCTTAAGGCCATAAAGAGCCTTTTTCAATTTAAAAACATGATTTAGAAAAGTTTGATCCTCAAAGCCAGGGGGCTGTTCAACATAGACTTCTTCTGTTATTATACCATTCAGAAAAACACTCTTTACATCCATTTGATAAAGCCTCATATCATGTTGGGCAGCAAATGAAAGTAAAATGCGAATGGCCTCTATTCTAGCTACTGGAGCAAAGGTTTCAGTAAAATCAATACCTTCCTGTTGTGAGTAGCCTTGAGCAACTAACCTTGCTTTGTTTCTCACAACTTTACCTTCTTCGTCCAGTTTGTTTCTGAATACCCATTTGGTTCCAATGATGGACTTATCTTCAGGTGGGGCTACTAGCGTCCAAACATCATTGCGTTTGAATTGGTTTAGCTCCTCCTGCATTGCCAGAATCCATCATTCGTCCAATAGGGCTTCATCTATGTTCTTGGGCTCCAATTCAGAGATGAATGCGACATCAGTTTGTTCTCTGAATGTGGACCTTGTTCTGACTCTATCATTTGCATTTCCAATGATTTGATCTTCAGGATGATAGGTCGTCTGATCCATTTTCTTCATTCTTAGGTGATCTTAAGCTTTAGGTCTTGGAACATAGACCTTTCTCCTGTTATGTGTAGTAAGAAGCCACTGTCCAGGTGCCATGACTGGAGTTGTCTTCCTCCCATCAAGTATATCTGCAACAGGAATTATCATACTTTTTGGTACCCAGATTGACTTGGGTCCTTTCTTGTTAGTCCTTGGTCTGCGTCCAGGCATGTTCCTTTTGTTATGGACGCATGTCGATGTGACATGTCCAGCCTTTCCACAGTGACCACAGTACATATTAAATTTCGATGGACTCTTGAAAAACTTTGGTTTTGGTTTTTCATAACCCAAGCCACTTTTGTCAGAAGGTTTTCTCTGAATCTTTAAAATTTTATCAAGTTTTTCAGAGCTGCTGACAAATTTGGACAATCGTCCAGTGAGTTCATTTACTTCTTGTTGAAGTACTTATACTTCACAGGAAGTATTGGACTCAGAATCCTTTGGAGATTCATCTTTTAGTTGACTTACTTGAAGTCTTAACTTTTCATTTTCTGATTTGAGTACATTGTTTTCTAAAGTAAGTTTTTCAAAATCTTTTGTTATAAGAGAAAACTTTTTCTTCAAAGATCTATACTCATCAGATAAGATGGATGAATCTCTAAGAAGATCATCAAAATTATTGCTTAATTCAGAATAGGAAATTACCTCCTCTTCGTCCTCACTGTCAGTTGAGGATAGACTTGCCTTTAGGCAGAGATTAGCTTCTTCTTTATCCTCATCATCAGAGGAATCATCAAGATCCTCCCATGTTGCCATGAGACCTTTCTTCTTCTTGAAGAACTTCTTCTTTGTTCTTTCTGCCTCAGGACAATCTGACATGTAGTGGCCTGGTTTCTTGCATCCATAGCACACTACTGGATTTTTCTCCTTTTGCTCAGTTTCTTTTTGTGGAAATTTTCTGTTGAATTGCTTCCTTCTGAAGCCACCTTTCTTGTTCCATATGGCCTTTAACTTCTTGGAGATGAAGTAGAGTTCATCATCATCTGAACCTTCTTCTCCTTCTGAGCTGCATGATTCTTCATTAGAATCATTGGCCTTCAAGGCTTTTGAGGTGCTCCCTTTTTGAGCTTTAAGAGCAATGGACTTTGCCCTTTTTTCGGTTCCCTCTTCTCTGAGCTCAAGCTCATGTACTTTGAGTGAGCCTAGAAGATTTTCCATGGCAAGAGTGGAAAGATCCCTTGCTTCTTGTATAGCAGTCACCTTGGGTCTCCATTGTCTTGGCAGACACCTTAGGATTTTCCTGATATGCTCCTGGGTTGTGTAGATTTTTCCCAAGGACCTCAGGTTGTTGATGATTGTTTGGAATCTTCCAAACATCTGATCAATGGATTCGTGATCCTCCATTTTGAATAGTTCATATTGATGAACTAGCATGCTGATTTTGGACTCACGGACCTGAGACGATCCTTCATGCGCCAAAGCTAGAGTGTCCCACATCTCCTTGGCAGTAGTGCAGCTGTGCACCTTGTCATATTCTGACTTTGTAATGGCACACATCAGATAGTGCCTTGCCTTTGAGTTCGCTGGAATCTGGTCCTTTGATCTGGTGTCCACTGAGCTCTTGGTATTTGTTGACCTGCTTCATTTACTGGAGCAGTGTAGCCAGTTTCCACTACCTCCCATAGGTATATATTTTGAGCATCAAAGAATGTGATCATTCTCTGCTTCCAGTAGTCGTATTCATTTCCATTGAACAGTGGTGGTCTGTTCACAGCCTGTCCCTCGTTCTCCATGGATCTTTGCTTCTCTGCACTGTTAGGTGCTCAACCCCTAGAGACCAAGCTCTGATGCCAACTGTAGATAACAGGATGAAACACAAGAAGGGGGGGTTGAATTGTGTTTCTAAGCTTTTAAAAACTTTTCGCAATATTGGACGCTGGCTGGTGAAAAACGTTGGACGCACAGCTTATTTCAAATATTGGACGCACAGTGTTTTTCAGAAATGTTGGACGCACAGAGTGCTAAAACATTGGACGCACAGAGTGCTAAAACACTGGACGCACAGAATTGTGAAATATTGGACGCACAAAAGATTGGACGCTGAGGCTTCCACTTAGTTTAAAACTTGTTTTCTTTGTGCGATTTAAAGTGTATGAAAAACTTGTTGAATAAAAATCAATTCAATCCCCACGGTTAGAATAAGCACAGAAATAATAAGAGTTAAGGGAAAGAAGAAGTAACACAAGTTTTTATCCTGGTTCACCCTTTCCTAAGAGCTACGTCCAGTCCCCTCAAACTAGAGAGATTTCACTATCAACCTGATAGGTAACAAGTATTCTTCAGCAGCCTCTCCAGGCCTTACAACAAGTATTCTTTGCACACAGCCTCTCCGGGCTAAATCCCAATTATTCTTTGCACACAGCCTCTTCAGGCTAAATCAAGTATTCTTTGCACACAGCCTCTCCAGGCTAAATCCCAAGTATTCTTTGCACACAGCCTCTTCAGGCTAAATCAAGTATTCTTTTACAGTCAAGCCTCTCCAGGCTCAAACAACTCAGCAGAGTGTTTTTGATTTAAGTGCTGTCTAACTCACACAAGTGAGGATATGAAAACTAAAGCACTTCGAGAGTTAAGCAAACTCTCTTTTACAAGAAGATAGAAAATATACAAGACTTTCTATACAGAGTATAACAAATTGCACAGCGTTTTTGCTCTTTCTTTTTCGTTGTTCAGTCTCTTTTATTCTTCTTCTTGTTCACGGTATATATAGGCATTGATGAAGCTTCAGACTTGTTCTTCAAAAAGCTCAGCTTCAGCCTTCATAAATAATACCGTTTTCTAATAGCATTAAATGTTATTTTCCCGTTGCTCTGAGGAGATCTACTTCAGTGTGCATGTCTGCGTTTCTTTCTCCTAAATCAGAAGCAACCTGTACTCAAAGTCTCAATTGTACAGTGGTTAATAGTAATATCTTATTGAGACAGAGAGAATACACTGTGTAAAGTAGAAAGATGTGTTCAGAGATATACAGAGTAGATAAAAGTACATTCTCTCTCTTAGTACACTTTCCACAGTGCTTTATGCTTTTCATTTAATGTACGTTCAAAAACGTTGACAATGGTTGTACAGAAAAGCATTGCATACAGCTATTTATCTCAAATCATTTGCTCAATAAATATGTTTAATGTTAAATGCAAGAGCAGTAAATAGCAAGTTTATGGATTCTGCGTATTGGACGCAGCATGTAGAAATCATTGGACTTTCAGTCCTTTTAGCAAATGGACGCATACCTTGTACTTACCATTTGCATATGATATTCATTCAATCATTGGACGCATCCTCATGCTTACCATTTCATTCCATTGGATGCAAGGCAGTATTGGACTTATTGCCTCATGCTGATAATTGGACTTTTGCTCCATTGGACGCAAGGCAGTATTGCACTTCTGCTCCATTGGACGCAGGGCAGTTGACTGTTGTACTTTTGTCCTTCTGCTTCATTGGACGCAGAGCAGTATTGTTGGACTTTTTCCATTCTGCTTCATTCTCTTCCATTGGACGCAGAGCAGTTGATTATTGGACTTTTGCCATCGTGCTCTATTGGACGCAGAGTGGTACTGTCTGTATTGAACATTGGACGCACAACAGTATTGCCTTATACTGTTCATTGGACGCATGGTCTCATAATGATTATTGGACGCATAGCTCTCATTTTGATTATTGGACGCAGAGCGTCTTTGACTGTATGTACATGTGCCAATATCGGACGATGACTTTAACATTGGACGCAAGGCTTCTCAGACTTTGTATATGAGCCAATGTCATGATGAACTAATTATTGGACGCAGACTGCAACATCCTTCAATAAACTTAGTTAGGCAGCTTTGTTATACATTGTAAAAGCTTAATACATTTTGTTTATCCTTTGTAAAAACCTTAATACATTTTGTTATCATCAAAACCATAAAATCACTTAGGGAGTTTTTGTATTAAAAATACTTTTAACCAATTTGGTTCCAACAAAGAATACTTTGATGGAAAAAGATCTTATTTTATTTGAGGTTTATTTGAGGTTCAATCAGTTGTGAAGCTTCTTGCCTCGAGGAGGAGCTTCTTCTTCACCTTGTGAGCTTCTCTGCTTAAGTAGCTATTTGTCATGATGTGCTTCTCTTTCAAAGAAGCTTAACCTTCTAGTACCTTCTCAGCAGAGTGACTTTCTCTTCTAGAGAAGATTATCTTCCCAGTACCTTCTTAGTGGAGCAAGCTTATCTGCTAGAGAAGGTTGTCTTCTCAATAGCTTCTTAGTAGGATGTTGATCTTCTCAAGATGTCTCTTTCACTTCTCTGCTAAGGATTATCTTTTCTTTTATCTTAGAAGCATGTCTCACTTAAAACCTCTTTAGTTACTTAGGCTTCATGTGTGTTCATATTGATCTTCTCAATCCTTATACCATGAATAGCCTTAATTCTAATGCTTCTCTGGTTTTCATACTTTGATACATGTTATGTGTCTTAATAATATCATGGAAACCATTAGTACATGACATGCTTAGAAGACTTAAGTTTTTGTTCAGAAGGTTTGTCATTATTGAAACTACAAGCTGGAGAGGGTCTTGTTTCAACAATCTCCCCCTTTTTGATGATGACAAACCCTATGAATAAATGGCTAAGTTTTCTAAGCTGTCTTAATAAAATATGCAGAAACATGTTGCAATTTCTTGGAATACTCCCCCTGAATTATACACTTAATCTTAGTTCTGGCAAAAGTTTCATGAGATGCATATTTCATTAATGTTATGCTTACTGATTTTATTTGTTGAGAACTCATTTATCATCAAATGCTTATTCAACAGTTAACCATATCATAATCAAGAAAATCAGAGAAGCAACATGAATAGCCAACCACCATATATCATTCATCAAAATATTTGAATGTTACACATTTCAGCCCATGTACACATTAGTCATTCAATAATCAAAATAAGTCAGCAAAATAAAAACTCCCCCTTAATTCTACACCTATCTTCTACACCCTTCTAATCTCTCCTCCTTATGTCATCAATCAAAAATGAAAGGGGTACACAATGCTAAGAACAGAGAAGATAAGCCTTAAAAAAAAAAGTTAGCCAAAGCTACTTAGAGGGCTGGAGTCATCTGAGCTTGAGTAAGTGGAAGGCTTGGGAGCTGCTCGAGGAGGAGGATATGAAATGTGAGAAGGTGGAGCTACTTCTGGTGCAAGAGCAGGGAGAAGTTTATCAGTAAACCACTCCCTAAAAGCAATGTCTCAATCCACACTCTCATTGATGGATTGCTGAATCAGTTCTTGACCTTTGAACAACTTCTTCTGGTTTTTTTTTACCTTCCTCAATTGCCTTTCCAGAACCCCAAGTCTTGACTTGGGAGATACTTCCTTTTCCTAAATAGATTCCTTATCAGAAAAACCTTTAGATGACTTCTTCTGTGAAGCATTAGGCATATTAGTATCAAGATGATTGAAGAAGGATCCTATTGATCACGGATTAATGGAAATATCAGGCAGAGATTATTCCACAGGTTCTAGTTGAGAAGGTCTAGCAACGAGTGGAGCAGAAGCATCAAACATTGGAGGGGAAAAAAGGAAATTATGAAGTATATCATATGTAATAGAAACTTGACTCACTTTAGGAGGGGACACAAAAATCTTCTCTATAGAGGCTAGTTCTGAGCCAAGCACAGCTTCGGCAAACATAACTGCTTCCTTCTCCAGACCTTCATCCTTCTCTTTTGGTTTCTGAAAAGGTTCATGTTGTGGGATCTCCTCAGTAAGTCTTACTCTGACAGGGGATGAAGGCGTGGTAAACACAGCCCCTGCAGATTCAAGGGATCCTGCTCCTTCAGTTGAGTCAAAGCAATGGTTGCCTCCACCATTTCCTCTTCTTTTTCAGTGAGGCCTTCTTTTTTTGCCTCAGCTTCTGCTTCTTCTTCTTTGTCTTCCTCTTCTTCCACCTGAACCTTCTCATCTAGAGAGATGAGAAGGTTCCTCTTCCTGAAAAGGTTCATCTTCAGACTGACCTTCTCCAGCAAGGATATCCTTATCAGTAGGCATCTCATGCACTTCTTCCTCATGAACAACATCTTGTTCCTCATAAATTTCTTCCGGTAAAGGTTCCTTAACCTCAGGAACCACTTT
Organism: Glycyrrhiza uralensis; assembly: GCA_030159175.1. NCBI lineage: Eukaryota > Viridiplantae > Streptophyta > Magnoliopsida > Fabales > Fabaceae > Glycyrrhiza > Glycyrrhiza uralensis. The sequence continues at coordinate 12,675,371 of BRZY01000003.1, read as the reverse complement.
AATAGCTTCCTCAGATTCCTTTTCTGAGACCTTCTCAGCCTGAGAAGGTTCCTGCTCATGAGCCTGTTCTTCTAGAGCAGCCTTTTCTCTTTTCTTCCTCTCTTTCCTTTCTTTCTTCTTCTTCTTCTTTCTTTATTCCTCTTCCACATCAGTCCTCTCCCTTTTACCTTCTTCTGCCTTTTCTTCCCTCTTTCTCTTCTTCTCAGACTTAGGAGACCTCTTGTCCTTAAGTTCTTCAGAAGTTTTAATCTTCTTGACCTTCTCAAGGATGACAGGATTAAGAATCCTCATCTGGATCAGATTCTTAACCCTAAAGAAGGTTCTATCCAACATAGACTCCTCATCATTCAGAGGAACTCCAAAGTACTTGAAGATCCTTATGAGGGTCATTCCATATGGCACAGAGGAGGTTACTCTTTGAGATACAACAATCATCATATGATACAGAATCAGGTTTGACAGATTGAGAGGGACTTTGGATGAGAGGTGATGCAGAATGAGAAGGTCTTGCTCAATTACCTTATTAAAAGAGCCTGCACGAGGAAGAATAGAGTGGGCACACATGTTGTGGATGATTCTAAAGAGAGGATGCAGGTTCACGGATTTGACCTCTCCCTTAGGATCCTTGAGAAGCCTCTGCTGTAACACCCTCATTTTTAAATAGTTTTTATGGATTTTTAATCTCCTTTAAATTAATTAAAATTATTTAATTAATGAATTTTAGATCTTGGGGTGAGAATAAGGATATTAATATCTTAGATTTATTTTATTAGAGTCAAGAGTAGCCAAGTTCGCAAAACTGAGTTTTTGCGGGAACCGCATTCTCTCCTGATGCGGGGATAGGGTCCAGTATTTTTCTGGAGGTCATTTTTACTCCAAAATAAATTTTTAACGAACCAAAAGTGGTTCTTATAGTATTTGTGATTTTTAGAAATTTTTCTGGAAATTTTTCAGAAAAACTTTATTTTACCCGCGTTTGGAGCTTTACGGGTAAACCGGGCGCAACCGGGACATCAAAAATAGTCCAAAAATTTAGTTTTGGGTTTCTAAATTTTTCTATGACATATTCAAATCATAAAATTCATTTCTCATGATTTTACTCATTTTAGAAAAATATTTATCTAAAAAGGGGTTCGAAAACTACCCGTTTTTACTACTTCGAACTACCGATTAAACCCTAACTTGGTGGAATTAAATTCCACCATTTTCCAGTCAGCCTTGGGCGCATGTGAAGGGCTGATCCCACTCTCTAAAACATTCCAAAAGTCAATTGGGTCAAATGGGGTTAATATTTGAATTTTTCAAAATTAGGTGAGAGAGGTATGGCTCCCAACCACCAAAAGCATTGAAGCCCATACCTCCCCCATGCCTTCCTTGAGTCAGCCGAATTCTACTTGGGAGAGGGAAGAGAGAGAAATTCATTTTTCACTTCATCTTCTTCCTTGGTTCAAAGAAACTCCATTTTCTCTCCATTTTCCCAAGCTTTTCCATACACCAAAAGGCTAGGTTTTGTTGAGTTTTTGGCTATTCAAGCTTCACAAAAAAGGTTTGGATCATCATTCTAATCCATAAACTTCTTTCATTTTTTCATTTCCACCACTTTCATGTTTTCATGAAAGCTTGAGTTCTTCATTTCACTAAAAATAAGCTTTTCCTTTGTTTAGGTTCACTCCATTGGAACCTACAAGCTTGAAAATCATCTTGGATCTATTTTACTTCAAGATTTGAGTAAGTATTCCTCTACTCAAATTTCTATACCTTAGGGTTTGGTGGTTTTCATGAAACTTGCATTTTTATGGTTTATTTTTGGTGTATTTTGTGTAAGGTGAATTTTTCTAAGTGTTGGAACATCAAGGCTCAAGGAGGCCACTTGGTGATTGTGTAGAGGGAAGGTGATTAGTGGTGTTTGCCCATTTTTCTAAGCTTCAAGAGGTAAGGGGATTTTCTCAATAAGTTGGGAAGGATGTGTATGTGTGTGGTTTATGTTGTATGATCATGAAAAACTCAAAGACTTGAGTTTTCATATTGGGTGTTTGAATGAAGTTTCATTCTCTTAGTAATATGTATTTTTACATGTATATGTATATGAGTAAAAATATGATTTTGGTTGAGGCATGATAAATTTTGATGAGCTTATGTGTTGTTGGAAAAATCATATGTATGCTTTGGGATGATTTTGGATGCCTAAGTGTGTGCTTGGTGAAGTATGATTTAATGTCATATTCATGATGTATGTTGATTTATGGCTTGGTTGTGTTATTGCCTAATTGATGTATATTGATTTATGTGTATTTCATATACTTGGATTGGGATTGGATTGATGAGATTTGATTAAGTGTGGGAAGAGAGTTTAAAAGCTTTAATGAAAAGTTTCCAAATGAATTAATTAGAATTCTAATCATAAGTCTTAAATCAATTTAATACTAAATCATTTTATCCATAAAACTTTAAGAGAGTTAGAGAATTAATTAATGTGAGAGAAAAATCAAATTTTGGATGTTTAGGGGTTAAAAACGAAAACTGCAGGTTTTTGGGGTCAAAAATGCAAATTCTGGAATTCTGGGTTTTAATTGCAAAATCTGGACTTTTGGGTCAAAAGTATAATTTACGAAAACTTGGGGCTGAAACGCGAAGTCTGGTACATTTGGGCCAGAATTATAAATTACGAAAGTTGGGGGGTAGAAAACGTAAAGTCTGGGCATTTTGGGCCAGAAACCTAATTTTTCAGAAAATTGGGAGCTGAACTGTGAAACTGAACTTCTTAGGGGGTCAGAATTACCAATACTTAAAGTAAAAGATTTTAAGTAAAATTATCAAAGAATTTAATTAGGTTTTTAATTAAATCCTTTTATGATGAATAAGTGGGAAGAAATTAATAAAGTGGGTTTTAGATAAAAGATAATTCTTTTATTAAAAACAAATGAAGCTTAAAGATTTTAGAGTTAAAGAAAAACTTAAGAATTCAAAGAGGAAATTCTTCTAAAAATTTATGGTGTTAAATAACAAGATTACACGGTATTGGGAGAGAACCAATACGTGGCGAAGATAAAAGTCTTAAGGACAATAATATTACACGGTATTGGGAGAGAACCAATACGTGGCGAAGATAAAAGTCTTAAGGACAATAATATTACACGGTATTGGGAGAGAACCAATACGTGGCGAAGATAAAAGTTTTAATAACAATAATATTACACGGTGTTGGATGAAAGCTAACCCGTGGCGACGAAAAACCCTAACACGAGGGACTGCGTTGATTGGATTGTTTGTGAGTGCAAATATAGATGTCAGTGCTACAATCCAGCTTGGAGGATTGTGCTATATATATTAAGGTTATGCTACAATCCAGCTTGGAGGATTGTGCAATAAATGTAGATGTTTTTACTACAATCCAGCTTGGAGGATTGTGTAATAAATATAGAGGTTGTTGCTACAATCCAGCTTGGAGGATTGTGCAATAAATGTGGATGTTTTTACTACAATCCAGCTTGGAGGATTGTGTAATAAATATAGAGGTTGTTGCTACAATCCAGCTTGGAGGATTGTGCAATAAATGTGGATGTTTTTACTACAATCCAGCTTGGAGGATTGTGTAATAAATATAGAGGTTGTTGCTACAATCCAGCTTGGAGGATTGTGCAATAAATGTGGATGTTTTTACTACAATCCAGCTTGGAGGATTGTGTAATAAATATAGAGGTTGTTGCTACAATCCAACTTGGAGGATTGTGCAATCCAGCTTGGGGGATTGCGAATGGAGTGTGTTTTGAGCTGTATTGAAAGATGCTGAAGTGACATGCACTATGCTAGAGTGCTTTGTGTGTGTTTGACTGTGTGCTTAATTTGATGATGTGCTCTCTTTTGGTTTATGAATATCTTAGAGAAAGATTTGTGAAAGAGTAGCTATACATATATTCTTGGAATGTATTATGTAGTATTTTCTGTTTCGTATACATCCTTTCAGTGGATTTCAACTTGTGCAAAGAAATTCACCCTTGCGTGTTTTTCTGTTATTTTATGTACGTTACGTGTAGATGTCCACTTCGAGACCTCTGATAGCCCGAGTGAGGGAGTGCTTTCGGCCTTGTGAGGCCGATGGTGGGGGATGGACTTACGATCCCATCTCCCAATGGGCCACTGTGTCTGGACACGTGGTTAGGACTAGAGGAGGGGTGTTGGGCCCCGAAGAGGTTTTGGAGAGGGACATGGTATTGGATGTCTACATACCCATCGAGAGGATGCGCTACTGGCTGGGAGATGCACCCTTTGCACGCAGTATCACTTTGGAGAACCGGGAGGCCAGAGTTCCACCCACGGCGCAGCCTAGGAGAGAGACGAGGGAGGATCAGAGGCCTACACCTCAGCGGATAGCCGAATCGGTATCCAACCGTTGTCGTCTGATTCGTCGCACTCCAAGGAAGAGTTCCTTGGATAGGGCACGCTTACCAAGGATGGCTCCACCAGTGACACCAGTTCCATCATCCGAGACCGTGAGGCCGACACTTCCTGTTCCATACGTCGCACCTTCTGGACGTTTGGTGCGCTGTTCTTCTGACACTTCTGCCGGACTTGCGGGACACGTAGATAGAGGGAAGAGGAAGGTTAGAGACGAGCCAGATCGTGTACTATTCGAGGTGTCTGTGGTTGAGGAGGACCCCGAGGAGACGTCATCGTCTTAGGCCTGTAGAGGTGGGGGTGTCTAGTGCTAGGTTGTAGAGTGTCTGTTAGCGACCAGCCTAGGTTTGGGATGTATATGTTCAGTGTCGTGTTTTGGACACACCTTTTGACTTACAGCTTTCCTAGGTTTAGCTTTATCGCTTTATTTTCTTCGTGTCAGGATGATGTATTTTGGCCACTATGTTGTGGTTCCAAACTATACTTGCGGGCGCAAGACTTGTGTATATTGACATGATGATATATATATATGTGTATGATGTTTCTTTTCTTCTGAGTTTCAGGATGGCTAAGTGTGATGTGAGAAATCTTTTCGTTTAAGATTCTTTTAAAAAAAAAATTAGCCACCAATTTTGGTAACCTTGAGTTATGAAAGATGTTTTTCCGCATTAAATTTTAGTTTTTCACGTGACGTTCCTTGTGGGAAAAAGGGGCGTTACATCTGCAACACTTCACTTCTTCTAAATTGTGCTATAGAATACCATGGGCTTTCAAACAGTCTAATGCCAAAGTCTTCTATCCCCAACGCCTCAACAATGTACTCGGGTGTCAGTACAATGGAGGTTCCTTTGATGGTACATTCCATGTACAAATCCTCTTTATGAACCACTGCAGTAGCAAAGAAGGCTCTTACCAATTTTGGATAAATTGGTTCATCCATCTAAAGGACGGTGGTCCATCTCAAAGCATCAATGTATTCTTCCAGATTCCAGCCAACCTCAGAGAGTTCCTTGAATATGAACACCCTTCCAGCCAAGATGGGTTTGTGAACCCACTTGCTTTCAAAACTCCTCTCTATTTCAACACTTTCAAACAGAGAGGCTTCTTTGATTTTCTTCTTTCCCTTTCCCTTTTCTTCTTTTTCTCTTCCTCAGTGACTTCACTTGTCTTTTGGACTTGTTCCTCAATCTATTTCTTACCTTTCTTTCTTGTAGACACAAACCTTCCAGTGTCGTCATCAGACTCACTAAGACTGATGACAACTTCTTCTTTCCCCACGATTGGAGTTTTTGATCCAGACACTGTAACATCCCGAAATTTTCACTTATAAGACAAAGTGTTAATTTCTAAGGATTAGAAATACCTTGAAGTTTTTCGGACAAAAACTTAGTACCTTAGAGCTAAATACAGAAGTCAGGAAAGTATACACGGACATTCTAATTATTAGGATAAATGATAAATGAATTTGGAAAATTCATACAACACTTCCAAGAGGTATTTGAGGGAAGATATAGTAGCTTGGTGATATATAAGGATTTTAGGAATTAAGTTTGGATTTTAAGAGGAAGAAATAAAGAAAGTACAGTTTTAGTCCTTTGTAGACGGAACTCCGTAATCTGTTAGTTAGGAAGAGAATACATATCAGAGATAGAAAAATAGTGGAGATAGGAATTACAAAGACCTGATAGAAACCTAAGAAAAGTAGAATGATCAGTTACGGTTAACTATTACAGTATGAATAGTAAAATAGTTAAGTTTTTATAAACTTCTGTTTTCTGTATTTCTGTCTTTTGTCTGTTTTAAATGATCTGGTATGATCTAAGTTATAAGAAAATTATTTTAGACTTATAATGAAGGTTTTAAAATACTTATGAAATTATTTCATTAAAACAGTCACTCTTTCCTTACTGTTTGACATCCGTATTTACCGTTATTGGCGGAAAAGGGTTTTAATAACACAAGTATGTTAACCCAACTTTTTCAAACAAACTTCCTTCACAAAAGTTGGTTATTTTAATATTTTTGATTTTCTGGAATTTTCTTATAATTTTTGGAAAACTTTGAAAATTACCGCTTTGACCCTGTCATTTGCAGAAAGCGTAAAACCCTGATTCGGATACAAATCTAAGAAGTATATAAGAATGGGGAACATCATGATTGCCTTGAATAGTAAGGTGGGCAAGTAAAAAGACCATTTTGCCCTTAGTTCCCACTTAAAACTATCTAAACCCTAGACTTTTGTCCAAGCAATCCAATGGCCCTCTTTCTCCCTCACTTGGTCGACATCAAGAGCTTATTAGAGGCCTTGGATCAGATTTCCTACCTTGTCATCAATCCTTGTGAAGAGCTCTAAACCAATTAGGAAAAAGATTGATTAAACTTAATTAATAATTATGGATTTTAAGGTTCATGACCTACATCACATGCTCTTTTTTCTTCCTTCCTTGTCCTCAATGAAATCAGCCCCCTCACCTATAAATAGACCCCCTTGGCTTCATAAAATTTCATACACCAAATCAAGAAGCAAGACAACAACAGAGTTCTCTCACTTTTTCTCTAGTTTTTCCTAAATTTCTCTTTGGTGTTCTTGGTTGTTCTTCATCAATATTTTGGCCAAGGTAAGGGGTTTCCCTTCTCATCTTAATTTTAGTAGTATGAGTTTGTTCTTGTTTGTGTGTGAAATTGTTTGTTTGGATGTTTATAGCTTTTTGTTTGTTAAGTGTGCTTTATGATTGTTTTATTGTCTTAATTTAACTGTTTTGTGCTAATTATAAATTGTAGAGTTATAATGCCCAATTTTATGTAAGAATTCGAGTAAGAGGAGAGACTATGGTAAAATCACTTTTGAACTTTTGTAAACATACCGTTATAATGGTGAATTTTACCCGTACCGAAAACGAGAATTTACCGCAAAGAAAATACAATAATTATTTGTGAAAACCCCAATAGTATCTTATTTATATGCAAGGTTGTAGTTAAAATAAATGGTTTATCAGTATGGATCTGTCTAGAAAGGAAGTGAGGCCTTTGAAGGGGCTAAAGCAGTCCGTCTCACTCTGGCCTGGGATCTGTGCTGATACGCTGTTTGGGGAAATCTTAACATTGGAAACCTGGTATATACGTGACAAGATAAGATTGGGAAAGAAGCAATTTTCTTAATACCGTATATATAAATGGATTGGAAAGAATTAAAGAGTGTAACAGTAATGGATTCTCGGTTAATTCTACTGTTATAACATCTTTCGGAATATAGTGTAACGGTAATGGATTCTCGGTGAATTCTATCGTTATATTATTTGTGGGAAATATCGAGTGGGTATCCAATCTGTATATGTATGCACATAACTTAGTTTAATTTCCAATGTCTACGGCAGTGGAAATTAGTGAGATAGGCTTTCAACGGGCCTTTTTCCTGGAAGATAATTGGAGTTTAAGTATTTTAGAAGAGAGATAAATTGACTACGTTCACTTAGTACGTAGGATCGGTTTTATAAATGGGGTACTGATTACCAAAGATGGCTCTGCCATCGTGTAATCCTTTCATCTTCAAAAGTATACTAAGCCGTGATTAATCAGCTTAAATTCGATCACTAAGTCTATAGTAAATTTTCAAGAAAGCTGGACACTGATTACCGCAGTCGGCACAGCCGCCGTGTAATTATTCCATTACCTAGAAGCTATCTAAAAATTGAGAACAGACATCTACTATTTCAAAAGCGGACGTAAGTTTAAATACTGTTGATCTTTTCTCTCCTAATCAATCCAAAGGGGCTATGCCCGGTTTGATCTTCTTGAAATACAGTTAATAACTCTTTTCATATCGGTTCGCTCGATGAGCAACTTAAAATAAATAAAGCCGAGATAATGAATTAGTCCGTAATAAGCAGTAAAAAGAGACAAGAGTATTATGTTTTTAAAATATACAGTAAAAGAGAGTTTTATGAAAAACAGTGATTCTTAAATAGTTATCTGTCTATACAAGTGGTCTGTCCATAAAAGGATTTGACTCGTTTCTTACAAAGAGTTTTAAGAGATTCAAAGATTTTTGAGAGAGAGAGATAGTAAAACAGAGGAAGTTTTACAAAGAGAATTAAAGAGGAATTTAAGAGAATTCAAGAGAAAATCTGTGCATTTGCATAAAGACGTATTGAGCATACAACCTACGAGAGAACGGGGTTGAAAATAGAGTCTGTTGGACTACAATTGTCTACTGGGATTATTCAGGTTTCGATAGTCTTATGTGGCCGAGTATGGTGAATACCCTCGAGTCGAGACGAGTCGTATACCCGGCTTGAATAAATCTGACTGGCAGTTCTATTTATGATCTGGTATTAAGTTTTAAATGCGGTATTACGGAAGTATCTTCAAGGGTCTAGAGGGATTCCCTGATTATGCTGTTAAGTTTACAGGCAGCCGATCGCTCACAGGAGTTAAGGATGGAAAAGTCTTCTTGGAGCACTACACCGTGTGATTTGAGAAATATAGAAGAGGCATGCATTAATAAAACATTGATAAGATATATTCTTGTGAAATGCATCGTTTTACAGGTTTGCGTGGACACAAGGTAAGTTCTGCTTGGTTGAGATGTGGTTGAGTGTTTTCAATGACTTGCTATACTGTCATGTTGATTTTAATGACTTGATTATCTATGTTACCTAATTGTCTTGATGATTGAGTGTTGTGTGATCTATGTTTGATAATATACTTGTACTATTTCTATTAATTTGAGTTAGAGTTTCACCCTGCCTGCTCTGTTGTGTTGATGCATGACTGAGTAGATGGTTTGCCCAAGAAGTGGGTTAGCTCTTAGAAGAAGGATCAGAAGAATGATGCTGCATAGTTTCATAGAGATGACGAGAAGAATCTATATTTACTACTTTAGATGGGGTAGAGGTCTAAAGACTCGACTAGCTCAGTGTTCACTATATAAACCTCTGTTGTAAACTCTGATGATTTCATATATGAGATGAGGAATTTTTAAGTATAAAGCTGTGTTTTTATTTCTTACATTGAAAACATTTACAAAGAGAAAATCTTAAAAGGAATTATTCCCCGTCCTTCTTATCTTCTTTAGAAAAGCGAAAAATTTAATCCGAATTTTGGAGAAGGATTACTAACTTTTATCAAATATTTTCTAAGTCTTTGCGAAACTTTTGGTTACTATGGTGTAATACCCTTTTTGGAGAAAGGGTATTGCATTTTGTGGTATCAGAGCCTGGTTCAGTCTTTTTGGGAATGTTAGGGTATAGGTCTGCTAAGCCTAAGTTGCATGAACCCTGATAGGTAGCATGCTAAGTGATTTTTGTGTGAAACTCAAATGACTTGTTTGATTTTGTGAGATTTTGGTGCCAAAGCTATACTGATATGGGATAGTACAGCTGAGGAAATCTGGATTGTACTGGTATGGACAGTATAGTTGAGGGAAACTTAGTAGAATTAATTGGTACTACCTATGCCAACGATACTGTATAGTTATGGGATTGCATAAGGAAGAATTCTCTTCTAAAAAGCATGCAAGTGAGGACAAAACATGTGGATTGGAATTCGTGTTGGTTTGTAGGGAAAAAGTCATTAAGTCGAAAGGTCACCAGATTATTACAAAATAGTATAGACTTTGGTTGGAATTGTGTGCAATTGGTTGATTTTCCTTGTAAATTCAAAGTAGTTATGGTAAGTTCTAATTATTTTTACTCGAATAGTTGCTTGGTAGAAAACCATGGCTACAAGAGGGAATCATAATGATAATGATCTGGCGAAAACCATTTGGGAAATGGCAATTGCTTTTGGACGTAGAGGAGAAGAGACTCATCATGCCAATCTGATTCAATTTAAGGGAGGATATGACCCTGAGGGAGCACATTTATGGATTTATAAGTTAGAAAAATTCCTTGAGACGATGGCTTGCTTAGACGAACGAAAGGCGATGTTTGCTGCTTCCTTGTTGGTAGACGATGCCGAAATCTGGTGGTATAGAATGCGTCTGTTATTAGAGGTTGAAGGAGCGACTGTTACTTGGACTATCTTTCGAGATTGTTTTCTAGAGAAGTATTTTCCTATTTGTGTTCGTCAAGTGATGAAAATGGAATTCCTAGGTTTAAGGCAAGAGGAGATGTAGTAGGAGAGTACGTTATTAAGTTTGAATCTCTCTCTAAGTTTTCCCAGTATTTCCAAATATGTCATAACCCGGCATGGAAATGCAAAAAGTTTCACGAAGGGTTAGAACATAAGTTACGTGAGGCAGTGATCCCTTTCAAAAACTGCGAGTTTAGCGAGTTGATAGAACGTTTCTATATGGTTGAGAAGATACTAAAGAAGGAGAAGATAGGAAAAAGAAACGTAGGAGGATCACTTAGGTTTAAATCGCTAAGTCAGGAAGAAAAGCGGATCCAAGATAAGCCATATACTAGAAATTCAGGGAGACTCAGGAACCACAATAGTATACCTACTGTTTGGAATGGAGACCATAAGAAAAAAGGGATAAGCACGAGGAAGTGTTATAAATGCAGAAAGAAAGGACATCAAGCCAACAATTGTAGCCAGAAGGGCGCAATTTGCTTTAAGTGCGGGAAGACCAGACACATGTATAGGGATTGTGGGGGAGAAAAAGCCAGTAGACAAGAAATCCCACAATACAATATAAGGGTCCTGTAGCAAAAGAATAAAGATATTTTTATAGATAGTGGGATCTAGGACGACGCATTGTTTTGCTTTCTGTTTTTATAGATATGATCTAGTTATCAGTAGGCTTGAATCATAATACCCAAAGTTGGAATATGTTTTTAGAGACATTCCATAGGTTTAGATACTATTAGGAAATACTTGAACTTGGTTGCTATATATATATACCAATATATAAAGTATTTGTTTGTTTGATGTTGTGTTAATTTTATGTGTGTGTGTGTATGTATATATATATATATATGTGTATATTATGTTTAATCTTATAAGAAGAAACTTACTTTCAAGTTAAGTAATGATTTGGATGACATGATCAGTCATAAAATTATTATTGTTTTCTTACTGCTTAAGGTCAAGGTATGGAAGTAATTAATCCATTAGCTTGCCGGTAGCAGAAAGATAATAATGGTAATGAATATGAACTGGTAGGTCAAAAAATCCTAAAAATAGAGAAACTTAAGATTTGATCTCAAACAAAGGAAAGAAAATATTCGGTAGTTGCGGTGACAATATCAAAAGAAATACAAAAAAATGTTGTCTTTAAGATTAAAAAAGTAAAAACCTATAGCGGAGTATAATAGTATTAGAAATTTTCATCAGATGAGGATTATTGCTAAAACTTCAATAGTCATTGAAAATGACTTACTAAGGTATTTTAGTAATAAAAGGATCAAGGGTATAGTATGGTAAGAAATAATCTTATAGAATTCTTAGAGTAAATAAGTTCTTTTGGATAAGAAAAAAGGAGGATGATTAAGTATGGATCTAAGAAAATAATAGAAGGTATTCTTGACTCAAATCAAGGCTAGACAAGTCAAAATAAGTTAGGTTGATCTCTGATGGTTAGTAAGATTAAGTGTTGATCAAAGGAGATACAGAAATTGGTAGAAATTAGGCCTCAAGAAATTTTAGGGCAATATTTTGCACAAGTTATTGCAAATATTTTCTATCAAGTACTCAAATGGAAAAGGTACAGGAGTTTTTGGGGATTACAGCAAATAGGACCTGATTATAGGCATGAATGACGGTTGAGTCTGAATATTTGGTGAGGAACTTGTGATATTTAGTTCAAACTTGATGAAGCATGGGAGTGCAAATAATTATTGAGGCAGAATTTAGTATGGATTAAGGAAGAAAATTTTAGCATTAGAGATATCCGTCAAAAGGAAATGTCGAAAAAATGGAGAAAGAAAAAGTGATAGGGAAACATAATGTTGGTAGATTGTTACAGCAAACGGAGTAAGGACAAAGAAGCAAGAGATTACACTCTGAACCATTAAATGGACGAGTACGTTAGATCTAAAGGTTAGTAGTAGATCATTTGAATAAATATAGTGGTGATAGGTAATGGAAATTATTTCAAAGAGAGAATGATTATCCTAGATGTTTATTTACGAAATTTCGAGGACGAAATTATTTTTAGAGGAGAAGAATGTAACATCCCAAAAATTTCACTTATAAGACAAAGTGTTAATTTCTAAGGATTAGAAATACCTTGAAGTTTTTCGGACAAAAACTTAGTACCTTAGAGCTAAATACGGAAGTCAGGAAAGTATATACGGACATTCTAATTATTAGGATAAATGATAAATGAATTTGGAAAATTCATACAACACTTCCAAGAGGTATTTGAGGGAAGATATAGTAGCTTGGTGATATATAAGGATTTTAGGAATTAAGTTTGGATTTTAAGAGGAAGAAATAAAGAAAGTACAGTTTTAGTCCTTTGTAGACGGAACTCCGTAATCCGTTAGTTAGGAAGAGAATACATATCAGAGATAGAAAAATGGAGGAGATAGGAATTACAAAGACCTTATAGAAACCTAAGAAAAGTAGAATGATCAGTTACGGTTAACTATTACAGTATGAATAGTAAAATAGTTAAGTTTTTATAAACTTCTGTTTTCTGTATTTCCGTCTTTTGTCTGTTTTAAATGATCTGGTATGATCTAAGTTATAAGAAAATTATTTTAGACTTATAATGAAGGTTTTAAAATACTTATGAAATTATTTCATTAAAACAGTCACTCTTTCCTTACTGTTTGACATCCGTATTTACCGTTATTGGCAGAAAAGGGTTTTAATAACACAAGCATGTTAACCCAACTTTTTCAAACAAACTTCCTTCACAAAAGTTGGTTCTTTTAATATTTGTGATTTTCTGGAATTTTCTTATAATTTTTGGAAAACTTTGAAAATTACCGCTTTGACCCTGTCATTTGCGGAAAGCGTAAAACCCTGATTCGGAGACCAAATTGAGGTCAGAAAAAGATTTTAAGTAGCTGAATCATGTTTTTATATTTTTTAGGATTTTTGGAAATTATTTCATAATTTTTTGAAAAGCAGGTCAAAATGCTACTTTTTCGACACTTATAAAGTACGGAAAGCAGATATTTCTGGTCCAAAATCGATTTTATGTCGAACAATGAGGGCTCAAAATCAAATTTTAAGAGAGACCATTAGTGTTTAAATTCAATTTGCAAATTTTTTGGGATTTTTCTGGAATTTTCTGAAACAGTGCTGTTTTCCTTTGTTTTTGCAAACCGTAAGGCTTACCCTTACTATAAAATTTCCAAAACTCTTCCATGAGGTTCTTACATGTTATTTTCGAGATTCCTCATTGCTTCTTACTATTCTAAATTATTGTTTAGTATTACATTAATAAAAAGACTATCCTGACTCTTAATTGCGGAATAAGCCGAATTGAGACGAATAGAGATATAGTAGCTATAATATAGGAACTTAGGAACTTTGAGGGGTTCAAATACAAATCTAAGAAGTATATAAGAATGGGGAACATCATGATTGCCTTGAATAGTAAGGTGGGCAAGTAAAAAGACCATTTTGCCCTTAGTTCCCACTTAAAACTATCTAAACCCTAGACTTTTGTCCAAGCAATCCAATGGCCCTCTTTCTCCCTCACTTGGTCGACATCAAGAGCTTATTAGAGGCCTTGGATCAGATTTCCTACCTTGTCATCAATCCTTGTGAAGAGCTCTAAACCAATTAGGAAAAAGATTGATTAAACTTAATTAATAATTATGGATTTTAAGGTTCATGACCTACATCACATGCTCTTTTTTCTTCCTTCCTTGTCCTCAATGAAATCAGCCCCCTCACCTATAAATAGACCCCCTTGGCTTCATAAAATTTCATACACCAAATCAAGAAGCAAGACAACAACAGAGTTCTCTCACTTTTTCTCTAGTTTTTCCTAAATTTCTCTTTGGTGTTCTTGGTTGTTCTTCATCAATATTTTGGCCAAGGTAAGGGGTTTCCCTTCTCATCTTAATTTTAGTAGTATGAGTTTGTTCTTGTTTGTGTGTGAAATTGTTTGTTTGGATGTTTATAGCTTTTTGTTTGTTAAGTGTGCTTTATGATTGTTTTATTGTCTTAATTTAACTGTTTTGTGCTAATTATAAATTGTAGAGTTATAATGCCCAATTTTATGTAAGAATTCGAGTAAGAGGAGAGACTATGGTAAAATCACTTTTGAACTTTTGTAAACATACCGTTATAATGGTGAATTTTACCTGTACCGCAAACGAGAGTTTACTGCAAAGAAAATACAATAATTATTTGTGAAAACCCCAATAGTATCTGTTATTTATATGTAAGGTTGTAGTTAAAATAAATGGTTTATTAGTATGGATCTGTCTAGAAAGGAAGTGAGGCCTTTGAAGGGGTTAAAGCAGTCCGTCTCACTTTGGCCTGGGATCTGTGCTGATACGCTGTTTGGGAAAATCTTAACATTGGAAACCTGGTATATACGTGACAAGATAAGATTGGGAAAGAAGCAATTTTCTTAATACCGTATATATAAATGGATTGGAAAGACTTAAAGAGTGTAACAGTAATGGATTCTCGGTTAATTCTACTGTTATAGCATCTTTCGGAATATAGTGTAACGGTAATGGATTCTCGGTGAATTCTATCGTTATATTATTTGTGGGAAATATCGAGTGGGTATCCAATCAGTATATGTATGCACATTGTAATGCCCCTTTTTCCCACAAGGAACGTCACATGAAAAAACTAAAACTTCATGCGGAAAATCGTCTTTCATAAATCAAGGTTACCAAAATTGGTGGCTAATTTTTTTTTTGAAAAAGGAAAGATCTTACACAAAAAGATTTCTCACATCACATTTAGCCATCCAGAAACTCAGAAGAAAAGAAACATCATACATATATATATCATCATGTCAATATACACAAGTCTTGCGCCCGCAAGTATAGTTTGGAACCACAACATAGTGGTCAAAATACATCATCCTGATACAAAGAAAATAAAGCGATAAGTCTAAACCTAGGAAAGTTGTAAATCAAAAGGTGTGTCAAATACACGACACTGAACATGTACATCCCAAACCTAGGCTGGTCGCTAACAGACAACCCACAACCTAGCACTAGACACCCCCCACCACTACGACCTAAGATGATGACGTCTCCTCGGGGTCCTCCTAGGGATCCTCCTCCGGGTCCTCCTCCGGGTTTTCCTCCTCCTCGGATATCTCAATGAATACTCGCTCTGGCTCATCTCGAACCTTCCTCTTCCCCCTCTCTGCATGTCCCGACGGACCGGCAGAAGTGTCAGAAGAGCAACGCAGGAAACGCCCATACGGTGGGACGTAAGGAACGGAGAGCGTCGGTCTCCCTGTCTCTGGTGGTGAAGTTGGTGTCACTGGTGGAGCCATCCTCGGTAGACGATCCCGCGCCAAGGTACTCTTCCTTGGAGTGAGACGCGTGCGACAAAACATACGGCGATACTCCCGAGCAGATCCGGTTACTCGCGAGGGTAAAGGTCTCTCCTCCGCCTGAGTCTCTCTCCTCGGCTGCTCCACAGGTGCCTCGGGTGCGGCTGCCAGCCAGCTGCGCATCCTCTCTAAGGGAATGTAAGCGTCCAGAACCATATCACGCTCCAAAACCTCCTCGGGGCCCAGCACCCCTCCTCTCGTCCTGACCATGTGTCCACACACTGTGGCACTTTGGGAGATGGGATCATAAGTCCATCCCCCACCATCGGCCTCAAGATGCCTGAAACTCTCCCTTACTCGGGCTACCAGAGGCCTCATCTACGCGTAACGTACATACAAATATAGGAAAACATGCAAGGGTGAATTTCTTTGCACAAGTTGAAATCCACTGAAAGGTTGCATATGAAAAATAAAATACTACATAATACATTCCAAGAATATATTTATATAGAGTTACTCTTTCGCAAATCTTTTAGCTAAGATATTCAATCATCAACAAGAGACACATCATCAAGGTAAACACACAGTCAAGCACACACATAGCATTCTAGCATAATGCATGTCACTTCAATATCTCATTTCATACACCGGTGCACTGCTCCATGGAGACTTCTCTTCCTCAACTAAGTATAGCGATGTGGCGGAATCGTATACCTATCATTAATGGAAACTGACCTTCACTCTTGGCCATCGTTTGTCATTTATTCGGTACAGACCCATTGTGCTACGTCATACACCCTATCTCAAATAAGGCAGCCGGTCAGGATCATCCAAGCCGGGTACACTCTTCTCGGCACAAGGGGATTCACCGCAAGGCCATTGAGAATTTCGTAACCTGGATGCCCTCAAAGACTTATAGTCAGACCATACTTATTTACAATCCCCGCATAGGATTGTGTGCTCTCATCATAGCAATAAATGCTAGCCTGGAAAAAGCCAATATCTCAAATGCATATGACAGTATATTTGCAACCACAATCAATACAATCAATGTGGTCCCTTGTCTTAGGGTTTTTCGTCGCCACGTGTTAGCTTTCATCCAACACCGTGTAATTTTATTGTCCTCAAGACTTTATCGTCGCCACATATTGATCCTCTTTCAATACCGTGTAGTATTATTGTCCTTAAGACTTTTATCATCGCCACGTATTGGTCCTCTTCCAATACCGTGTAGAAACGTCATCTATATTATAAATAAATCTGTACACTATTCACTGTACACTACCTACTGTTTTATATACGTGTCATGTTTAAGAATTTTAGTAAAGTAATTTTGTTAAAAAAACTTAGAATGCTGTTTTCTCCATTTTTACTGACTCCCTTCCCGCGTCCCCTTTCTTTTCTATCTATCTATTCTACCTGCTATCCTCTATCAATCTATATCTATACTGTTAATAAAAGAATCTATCTATCTATCTATACTGTTAATAAAAGAATGTTTTTTTTCTTTCTCCACAAAATTCAGTTACACGAGTCGAAAGAAAGTTTACACAATTACCAAATTAGCCCCCCAAAAAATATAATATCCGCTACGGTGCACTTATTTATTTTACTTATTTATTTATTATAAATTTTATTAATTTACTTATTTCAATAATTTTCTATAGACTACAAATTTATTTTTATTTTTGATTATCGAAATAGTATTTATTTACAGATTTTATTTATTTATTTGTTGCAGGATTTACTTATTTATTTTTTCAATAATTTTTTAGGGCTATAAATTTATTTTTCTTTCAATTCTATTTTCGATCACCAAAACAATGTTAAATTATAGATTTCACTCATTTATTTCTTCCAATAACTTTCTAAGGACTATAAATTTATTTATCTTTCAATTTCATTTCTGATCAACAAAACTGTGTTTGCTTACAGATACAGAATTCACTCATTTATTTGTTTCACTCATTTATTTATTGCAAGTTTCACTCATTTATTTCTTCCAATAACTTTCTACGAGCTATAAATTTATTTTTCTTTCCATTCTATTTTCGATCACTAAAACAGTATTAGCTTACAGATTTCACTTATTTATTTCTTCCAATAACTTTCTACAGACTATAAATTTATTTATCTTTTGCTCACTTATTTGTTTCTCACATTTATTTGTTGTAAGTTTCACTGATTTATTTCTTCCAATAACTTTTCTACGGGCTATAAATTTATTTTTTTTAATTTTATTTTAGATTATCAAAACAACATTTACTTACAGATTCACTCATTTATTTGTTACAAATTTCACTCATTTATTTCTTTCAGAAACTTTCTACGTGCTATAAATTTATTTTTGTTTTGATTTTATTTTTTATCACTAAACTAGTGTTTGCACACACATTTTACTCATTTATTTGTTTCAGTTTTCACTCATTTATTTCTTCTAATAAATTTCTATGGGCTATAAATTTATTTTCTTTCTATTCTATTTTCGATCACCAAAACAGTGTTGGCCACTCATTTATTTCTTCCAATAACTTTCTACCGGCTATAAATTTATTTTTCTTTCCATTCTATTTTCGATCACAAAAGAGTGTTGGCTTACACATTTCACTCATTTATTTCTTCCAATAATTTTCTATAGGTTATGAATTTATTTATCTTTCAATTTTATTTTCGATCACCAAAATTGTGTTTGCTTAAAGATACAGAATTCACTCATTTATTTGTTTCAATCATTTATTTTGCTTTTGATTTTTTTTTTCAATCACCAAAATAGTATTCGATTACATATTTCACTCATTTATTTCTTCCAATAACTTTCTACGGGCTATAAATTTATTTATCTTTCATTTTTATTTCTGATCACCAAAATGGTGTTTGCTTAAAGATACATAATTCACTCATTTATTTGTTTCACTCATTTATTTATTACAGGTTTCACTCATTTATTTTGCTTTTGAATTTTTTTTTCGATCACCAAAATAGTATTCGATTACAAATTTCATCATTTATTTCTTCCAATAACTTTTTACGGGCTATAAATTTATTTATCTTTCAATTTTATTTCTGATCACTAAAACGGTGTTTGCTTATAGATAAAAATTCACTCATTTATCAGTTTTACTCATTTATTTATTACATATTTCACTTATTTTATTTATTCCAATAACTTTCTATGGGCTATAAATTTATTTTGCTTTTGATTTTATTTTTTATCATCAAAACAATATTTACTTATAGATTTCACTCATTTATTTGTTGTAGGTTTCACTCATTTATTTCTTCCAATAACTTTCTACGGGCTATAAATATATTTTTCTTTCGATTTTATTTTCAATCACTAAAACAATGTTTGCTTTCACATTTTTCAGATTTCACTCATTTATTTCTTTCAATAACTTTCTATGGGCTATAAATTTATTTTTCTTTTGATTTTATTTTTTATCGCCAAAATAGTGGCTTACATATTTCACTTATTTAATTGTTGTGGATTTCACTCATTTATTTCTTTCAATAACTTTCTACGGGCTATAAATTTTTTTTCTTTCTATTCTTATTTTGATCACCAAAACGGTGTATGCTTACAAGTTTCACTCATTTATTTCTTTCAATAACTTTCTACAGGTTATAAATTTATCTTTCTTTCAATTTTATTTTCGATCATCAAAACAGTATTTACTTACTGATTTCACTCATTTATCTGTTTCACTCACTTATTTGTTGCAGGTTTCACTCATTTATTTTTTTCAATGACTTTCTACTAGCTATAAATTTATTTTTCTTTCGATTTTATTTTTATTTGTTTACACATTTTATTCATTTATTTGTTGCAGGTTTTACTCATTTACTTCTTCCAATAACTTTCAACGGACTATAAATTTATGTTTCTTTTAATTTTATTTTCAATCACCAAAATAGTATTGACTTACAGATTTCACTCACTTATTTATTGCAAGTTTAACTAATTTATTTCCTTCAATAACTTTCTACGGGCCATAATTTTTTTTCTTTCCATTCTTTTTTCGATCACCAAAACGGTGTTTGCTTACAAGTTTCACTCATTTATTTCTTTTGCTAACTTTCTACGGGTTATAAATTTATTTTTTTCGATCTTTTTTATGATCACCAAAACGATGTTTGCTTATAGGTTTCACTCATTTATTTGTTCAAATAACTTTCTTCATGCTATAAATTTATTTTTTTCGATCTTATTTATGATCACCAAAACGGTGTTTGTTTACAGGCTTCCCTTATTATTTGTTCTATTAACTTTCTTCATGCTATAAATTTATTTATTTTTATTTTATTTTCGATCACCAATCAGTGTTTGCTTAAAGATTTCACTCATTTATTTGTTTCAATAACTTTCTTTGGACTATAAATTTATTTTTCTTTGAATTTTATTTCTGATCATTTTGATATTATCTACTTATGGGTTCTTTTTTTCTTTCTTAGTTTTTATAAGGTTTAATGCTTAATGTCACAAAGTTAACACTATTATAAATTTAAAATATATTACATATTAGTTTATTATTATATAAATTAATCGTTTCATATCATATATAGAAACTAACCGACAGACCCGTGCATTGCACGGGTCAACTGGCTAGTTTTAAAAACATAAGTTTATGGAAACTTCTCTTTGGAATTAAAGTTCTTATTTAACTTCAAAATCTTAAATCTTTAATTGTTATAAAAGAATTACTTCTTATTTAAAACTCACTTTATTTATTTTTCTTCCCACTTTTCATTATAAAAGGGTTAATTAAAAACTTGAGTAGATTCTTTGATAATTTTACTTAATTTTCTTTTACTTTTAAGTATTTACAATTCTGAACCCCTAAGAAGTCCAGTTTTGCAGTCCAGTTCATATGCCCAGATTTCGCGTTTTCTGCCCCAAGACTTTCGTAAATTACGTTTTTGGCCCAAAGTGCCCAAACTTCGCGTTTCTGCCCCAAAACTTTTGTAAATTACATTTTTGGCCCAAAGTGCCCAGATTTTCGAAATTATGCCCAGAATTCCAGAATTTTGCAGTTTTGACCCCAAAGCATTCAGATTTCGTTTTTGACCCCTAAAAATTTGAAATTTGATTTTCTCCCTCATTAATTGATTTTCTAGCTCACTTAGAGTTTTATGGATAAAAAGAGTTTAGTATGAAATTGATTAAGACTTATACTTAGCAATTTTATGAAATTTATCTAAGTATGTATTAACTTGAATCTTAATTAATTTATTTGATTTCTTTTAGAAAACTCTTTCATTAAAGCTTTTAACTCCTCTTACCACACTTAGTCAAAATTTCCAAACCAATCCCAATCACAAGGAAATCAAGGTATATGGAATATTCAAAGAAAGCAACATACATCAATTAGGCAAGAACACAATCAAGCCATAAATCATACATCCACTCAAAGTGGCCATCCATAGCATATGAACATACACCATGAACATAGCATAAAAATCATCAACTCATCAAGTATGCATTTTTCAAAGAACACATAGGCTTTTCAAACATACTCATTCACCAACCAAAAATCATGCTTGAACTCATATATATATATATGAAAATACATATTACTAAGAGAATGAAATATTCATTCAACAACCAAAAGAAAAACTCAAGTCTTTGAGTTTAACTTAGAACAACACAACATACACCACACACATACACATCCTTCCCAACTTATTGAGAAAATCCCCTTACCTCTTGAAGACTATGAAAATGGGCAAACACCACTAATCACCTTCCCTCTACACAATCACCAAGTGGCCTCCTTGAAGCCTTGATGTTCCCACACTTAGAAAAATTTACCTTTCACAAAATACACCAAAATCAAACCATAAAAATATGAGTTTTATGAAAACCAAAAAACCCTAAAGAGTAGAAATTTGAGTAGATGAATACTTACTCAAATCTTGAAGACAAATGGATCCAAGGTGGTTTTCAAGCTTGTAGGTTCCAATGGAGTGGACCTAAACCAAGAAAAAGATCTCTTTTAGTAAAGAGAAGAACACAACTTTCATGGAAACATGAAAGTGGTGGAAATGAAAAAATGAAAGAAGTTTATGGATTAGAATGATGATCCAAACCTTTTTTGTGAAGCTTGACTATGCAAAATCTCAATAGAACTTGGTCTTTTTGGTGTATGAAAAAGCTTGGGAATGGAGAATGGAAACTTGGAGAAGATGAAGTGTATGAAGCAAATGAATTTCTCTCTCCTTTCTCCCTTAGAAGCTCGGCTGAAGCAAGAAGGGCATGGGGAAGTATGGGCTAGCTTACTTGGAGTAGATGGGAGCCATACCTCACTCACCTAATTTGGAAAAATTCAAAAATCAACCCCTTTTTGACCATTTGACTTTTGGAAGGTTTTTGAGAGTGGAATCAGCCCCTTATGCACCCCAAAACTGACCAGAAAAATGGTGGGATTAAATCCCATCAAGTTAGGGTTTAATCGGTAGTTCGAAGTAGTAAAAACGCGTAGTTTTCGAACCCCTTTTTAGATAAATATTTTTCTAAAATGGGTAAAATCATGAGAAATGAATTTTATGATTTGAATATGTCATAGAAAAATTTAGAAACTCAAAACTAAATTTTTGGACTATTTTTCATGTCCCGGTTGCGCTCGGTTTACCCGTAAAGCACCAAACGCGGGTAAAATAAAGTTTTTTAGAAAAATTTCTAAAAATCACAAATATTATAACAATCACTTTTGGTTCGTTAAAATATTATTTTGGAGTAAAAATGACCTCCAGAAAAATACTGAACCCTTCTCGCATCACGCAAGAACGCGGTTCTCGCAAAAACTCAGTTTTGCGAACTCTACTACTCTAAACCCTTCAAAAACAAACCTAAGATATAAATAGTATTATTCATACCTTAAAATCACAAAAATCATTAATTAAATAATTTTAATTAAATTAAAACAGATTAAAAAAATCAATAAAAACTATATAAAAATCAGAGTGTTACACACATAACTTAGTTTAATTTCCAATGTCTACGGCAGTGGAAATTAGTGAGATAGACTTTCAACGGGCCTTTTTCCTGGAAGATAATTGGAGTTTAAGTATTTCAGAAGAGAGATAAATTGACTACGTTCACTTAGTACGTAGGATCGGTTTTATAAATGGGGTACTGATTACCAAAGATGGCTCTGCCGTCGTGTAATCCTTTCATCTTCAAAAGTAAACTAAGCCATGATTAATCAGCTTAAATTCGATCACTAAGTCTATAGTAAATTTTCAAGAAAGCTGGACACTGATTACCGCAGTCGGCACAGCCGCCGTGTAATTATCCCATTACCTAGAAGCTATCTAAAAACTGAGAACAGACATCTACTATTTCAAAAGCGGACGTAAGTTTAAATACTGTTGATCTTTTCTCTCCTAATCAATCCAAAGTGGCTATGCCCGGTTTGATCTTCTTGAAATACAGTTAATAACTCTTTTCATATCGGTTCACTTGATGAGCAACTTAAAATAAATAAAGCCGAGATAATGAATTTGTCCGTAATAAGCAGTAAAAAGAGACAAGAGTAATATGTTTTTAAAATATACAGTAAAAGAGAGTTTTATGAGAAACAGTGATTCTTAAACAGT